>CM040129.1:99148236-101589116 GCA_022559845.1 Amorphophallus konjac | reverse complement strand
TGGAAGAGTGACGCCTGTGGTTGGAGGTCCTTGATGGGACGTTGGTGTCGCAATGGTTATCCTTGGTCTGTGACCAGCATGGGATGGTTCCCCTGTAAGTCTGAGTCGAGTGAGGTGATGACCGAAGACACCAGGATCTTGTCATTTGGTTTCATCGTGCTCCCCTGAGAGGGTTGAGTTGGTGCGATGATCAAGATCAGATGCGGTGTCCAAGAAGAGTGCAGCCTGAGATGAGGTAATTGTCTATGTGAGTCAGCGGATGGCTTGTTATGAGTTGGATCGGGCCTGTTGGGCCCGTGAAGGTTTCCCATTGGCGTGTATCTGGCGACCAGTGGATGGTCTTTTCACAGACAGAAGATGCTGGTGGTTATGCATCGAGACCGGTGAGAGCCGTGTATCGGTGAGGCCTTTGGTGGTCGTTTATGTGGTGTGCTTTCCGGATGGAATCTAGGCCTTGTCGAAGTTGTCTTCTAGTAGAGTTGGCACAATGATATGTCTAGCTTTCGGCTTGCCAGGTGTGAGATGATTCTTGGCGCTGAGCCGATGAGCTGATTGCGGTCTGTTGAGATGGCTGCGTGAGCCGATGGAGGCTCTGTGTTGGTTGTTCCCTTGAGAAGGGTGTGCGACCAGTCAGCTGAATGTGAAGCTGACGTGTGATTTGTCTGCCGACCTTAGGAGGGATAGGTAGCTATTTCTCGTGACGAGGGTTGTGTCTCCTCGGTAAGCGAGATTGTGGCAACGATGCCGTGATTGGTCTTCGTTGTGACTAAGGTGATGCCGAACTGTGTCCTTTGATATATGCCTGCTCTGATGGCTGGTGTGCGCGGCGTACGGAGTGAGGTGTCGTTCGTGAGTAGTCTGGCTGTGTCCCTCAGGATCGGTGCTTTCGTGAGAATTGAGGTTTTCTGTGCTGGGGCTTTGACAGCGTGGTCAGTTGGTTATGGCATTCTTTCCCTGTGTTCCCGCGTAGTCCTGAATTTTGAGGACGAAATTTCTTTAAGGGGGGACGGCTGTAATGCCCTAGATTTTTCGGATATTTTTTGTGGGTCTCAGAGTACATTTTGTGCTTTACGCGTGTTTGTCCTTGATGCGCCTTCGGAACTCTGTGCAGGGCGAACTGTGGCGTTCTTTGACTCCGGGACAGTACTGGCGCATTGTGCTCCTCTCGAGGATCACGGAGGTAAATTTTAGTATTTTTCTAAATTTCTAAAATTTTGGATTTTTCTATATATTAACCCTTTCTCTCTCTCCCCTCTCATTTCTCTCTTCCCTCCCTCTCTCTTCTCTCACGTTCTCTCCTCTCCCCCTCTCACTCCAGGCGGCCGACGGAGGTGGCGAGGGTGGGGTGGCGTGGCTCGTGGGGCATGGAGCGACAGGTGCGGGACGAGGATCGCGATGGTGGAGGCGGTTCATGGGGTCGTGATCCGGCGAGGGTTTAAAAGGCATTTCTTCGCGGATCGGCGACCACGGGGCGCGAAATCTTCGGTGGATGTAGGGAGATGGACCCCTAACTCGCGTACTTCATTTCCCGTGAGTTTGGTAGGCCGTAGAGAGTCGAGTGTGAGTTTATTGCCGTTTTGGGGAAAAACCATGATTTTGGGGTGTGAGTCGGATCTCCCGTTTTACGGCGTTTTTGGCCGATCCAGGAGTTTAGATGCATGCTAGGAGGCTTGGGGATGGATTCCCCTTTATTTCCCCTTCACCCGGGGGTGAATGAGTCGTGGAATGATTTTTTGGGGTGTTTCCCGCCGTTCTCGATTTTACGGCTTAAACGCGGTCTTACAGAAGCCGCTTATAAGGTGAGACGGTCCCCAGGGTGACCGCTTATAGTCTGTTTCACCGCGTTTTGGGGTAGCGGCCTTACGATAGACCGCTCTGCCTGTTTGGGCGGTCTAAGGCAGACCATTTTTATGGTTGGGCGGTCTTGGCCTGACCGCCACCAGCCCCTTTGTGTCGGTAGCTTAAACGGATGCACGATAGACAGCTTGGAGCGTTAAGCGGCCTGGTGTGGACCGCCTGGCTCATGGAGTGGCCAGGGCTCGACCGTTTTCCATTTTGGGTTCAGTCTAGGCCAGGAGGGGTAGCGGCCATGCGACTGACCGCTAGGTGACACCAAGCGGTCAGGCAATGGACCGTCACTCTCCTAGACGGTCTGAGAGTGACCGCCTGGGTCCTGGTAGCGTCTGGGGCTAAACGGTCCTGGCTGGACCGCTAAGCCAAGCTAAGCGGTCCCAGCCAGACCGCCTAGTCAGTGATGGTCCAGGGAGGACCGCCACTTGGGTTTTTTACTTGCCGAACCCGTTTAGTGTTGTGTTGGTCTCCTGTCGACCCGGTTGTGACCTAGTGGTCGACCGTCGGCCTCGTGAGTGTCCCGGACATCCCGTGGATTCCGTGATCGTGTTTCGGGGATGTCTGGAGGTGCCATGTTACCTCGATTAGTGTGCCCATAGGTGTGCGTGTTCCGGGCTTCGTGTCACGCTTGATCGAGTCACCGTGTATCGGCGTGAGTGCGGTGGTGTTTCCCCCGCATGTCGTGGGTTTATCCGGAAAGATGATTCCAAAGTGGGCCAAGTGTGTGGCCTTGGACTGCGAGTCCAGTCATCCAGCCTAGAGATGGAGGTTTCCCACTTTTCCCTAGGATGGGGAATCGGCAAGCTATCTTGGGAATCGTGCTTCTGTATTTTCCGTGAGGGCCGTGTGTGTGGCCTGTGGAGTGTGAGTCCAATTTCCCAGCTTGAGGCTGGAGGGTTCTTGGTTCCCTTTTCGGGGGAATGGTATCGGCGGTTGTGAACTGCTTCGTGAGACATCGCGTCGAGGTTTCTAACCCTAGGGTTTGGGCAGATTGACGACGTCGAGCCGTTCGGTGCAACGGTCTTCACCCCGAGTCTTGTGACTCAAGGACCGTTGAGTTTAGTGAGTCTAGAGGATTGTCCAGAGTCCAGTGGTTCGGCACCACTTGGTTGTTCTTGACTTTCACACAGGGTGCGTGCATGTTTCTCGGAGTTTCTCCTTAGAGAGTGGTCACACCAGTGACTCCCCACTAGTCGTAGCCTTCTGACATGCGAGTGGTTCCACCAGGGAGTGATGGCGAGGCTACCCCAGAGAGACGATTTTTAGGCTGGTTACCGTCGGACCCCACGTCTTGCAGCCAGAGTCCGGCTGAGGGGAAAACCAGTCAGAGGGCCAGACCTAGGACGCATGGTCTGTGTGTGCACACGTGGTTGGGGGAGGTTGGACCCGCGCTGACAAGCGCGACCCCAGCTAGTCACTTGTTTTGTGGTTACTTGTACGGTGTCCCCGTTCTTATAGGGTGCGTTGAGGGGGACACCTGAGGCGCGGTCTAAGACGCCAGGGGGCGTATCCGGCCTTCCTTCTGGTGGGCAGGTACTCATGTCACGTGAGACGTGACTCTCCCATTTCCGGGTTTCGTTTCCCGTCTGCGAGACATGGTTTCTGGACCGTCCGGTGTTTCCGAGGTAGTGGCTAGGGTGCTAGTCGCTTTACCAAGGTTGCGTCTTGTTGGTGTGACGACCGCGACCAGGTGGTCGGGGTTGCACCTTAGACAACGTGTCCAGGGCGGCTTTGTCCAGGGAGACAGGCCTCTGCGATGGGGTTGCCATAGGTTTCGCCTCGGTAGGTGGTGTTAGTGTGGTCCGGATCCTGATTGTGAGATCGGTGTTTTCTTTTCCGGTACAGTAGGAGTAGCTGTAGCGCCGAGTTTTGACCGGCCATCGGTTCATTGTTCCTGCTGTAGTTGTAGGTTTCCTTTCTGCTACCGCCATTGTTTCCGGTTGGGGTTCCGCGGGACCCCTACTGAGTCTCTATTTGGAGACTCATCCCTGCTTTTCAGGTGCGGCGGTTCTTCCTCGAGGTTCGAGGGTGCTATTTGGAGGTTCTCAGTTGCCAGCTCGTCGGGCCGAGTGTTCACTTGGCATGTGGTACACTTTACTACTTTAGACTGTACTTTCTGTTGGACTGGACTCTGTTATTGTAGTTGTTATTTATTTCTGTTAATTGTTTAATTATCCTGCTTTATTTCCTATTTCTTTGTACCTCCACACTCCTTTTAGCCCTTTAGAACCCTCCCGGTTCGTGGGCGGCGGGTCAGGATTCGAATGGTATCGGGCTCCTCCCGGTATCCGGATCTTGGGTCGTTACAGTGCGCGAGTCTTATTTGTCAAGAAGAAAGATGGTTCCCTCAGATTATGCATTGACTACCGGCAGTTGAATCAACTCACCATCAAAAATAACTGCCCACTGCCGCGTATTGATGAACTGTTTGACCAACTTTCTGGCGCGGAGTACTTCTCCAAGATCGATCTCAGGTCAGGCTATCATCAACTGAGGGTCAAGGATGGAGACATTCACAAGACTACGTTCCGAAGCAGATACAGACATTATGAATTTGTGGTTATGCCGTTCGATTTAACTAATGCACCGGCTGCATTCATGCAACTAATGAACAACATGTTCCGACCATATCTTGATCAATTTGTGGTCGTGTTCATTGATGATATCCCCATCTATTCAAAGACAAAGGAGGAACACGAGGAACATCTAAGGGTTGCCTTGCAAACTTTGCGAGAACATCAAATTTATGCAAAATTAAACAAATGCGAATTTTGGCTTAAGGAGGTCTCTTTCCTTGGCCATATCATTTCTAAAGAAGCCATTGCAGTAGATCCTTCTAAGGTTGAAGCTGTTAAGAACTAGAGCCGACCGAACACGGTATCTCAAGTTCGAAGTGTCATTGGCTTGACTGGTTATTGTAGGAGATTTATCAAGGATTTCTCCAAGATTACAGCACCTTTGACCAGACTCACAAGAAAGGAAAATCCTTTTGAGTGGATGAAGGAATGTGAAGAAAATTTCTTAGTTCCTAAGAAGCATCTCACTACGGCACCTGTATTGGCGTTGCCTGTTGAAGGTGGCGGATTTGAAGTATATACTGATGCGTCTGGCATTGGTCTAGGGTGCGTGCTCATGCAAAATAACAAGGTCATTTGCTACGCTTCAAGACAATTAAAGAAACATGAGGAAAATTGATGGGGACATCAAGGACTTATAGGATGTATTAGTGTGTATTGGCTTGTATAGGTGTGTATTATGAGTTGTATGGGCTTGTAATGGTGTATTTGTTTGATTTCTTTCATTTGGGCTCCTTTGTAAGACTTTTAACAAGCCAATGGGCCACATTCCATGTAGAATACATCAATGGGTTGCACTTAGAAGAGTCCATTAAGGGGTTAGTTCATATTGGGTTCATATTAGTCTTTAACTCACTTAAGGCCCAAGTGGGCTTTTCCCCTCTCATGGACCACCAAGGTTTGGAAGACCCAAGGCTAGACATGGGTTGTGGGCTTGTGTTGGTTGGCCTTGGACCAGCCTAGGCCCAAGAATAGCCCAAGAAGGGGGCGCCCCTTGTTTTTGCCTTATTAGGCTAGGTAGGTGAAATTTAGGTGGAGTTTGAATGGAAATAGTCTAAGGTTGATTAGAATATGTGTTTAAAGTTTTGACCACATGGGAAATACTTGTGAACTCCCTAATTTGCCCTCCCAAATTCTATATCTGAGGGCATTCTTAGTCTTTTTCCATTTATTATATAAGCCATGTATTTCTATTTTTGTGAATAAATGAAGAGAAGAAAATATTGAATGCCCAAGAGCCATTTGCGCCCCCTCTCTCTCCTCTGGTGTTCTTCCCCCATCCTCTACATTTCAGAGTTGTGAACCCCTCTATCCCTTCCCCTCTATCTTTGATCTTCATCTCTGGTGCCGCCGCCGCCGTTCGTGCCGCCATCGAGCCGCCACGAAGCTGCTTCCGAAGTGCTATCTAGGTTCTGTCTTACTGGGCAGAAGACCACTCTGAGAATTTTAACTCCCAATTATCTCATCTTCTGGAGCTGATATTTTCAGGGGACGTTCTAGGGTTCATCATAACCCTCCAGAAAAATTGAAAAAAAATTATAGCCCTGTTTTATAATTTTTCATTTTCGTGCATCTCCACCCACCAGTTCTGTCTTTTGTTCAGATCCAGTCACAGCCACCCTGAGTTTCATCATTTTGGTCCCCTCTGTGATTTTTCCTGGAACCCCCAATTTTACTGGAGGTTCTGTCTACCTTCATCGCCATCCCCAAATTTTCGTGAAATTTTGAAATACTTCCACCTATTTTCTAAAATTCACTTTCAGATCCCTCTAAAGTTCTATCTACCTCTATCCAGATCCGACCAATCACCAGTCTAAAATACCTTTCCCCATCCAAACCTCAACAAAACCCTTCACAAAAAATATTTACGTTTTCCTTTCTCTCCCCTCTACAACTTTCATGAAGAGTTAGAGGTCTGAATCTGAGGTCTACCCTACGGTCAAAGGTAGTTCTCAGGAAACTTCCCTGCTGCCCTAAGATTTCGGGCACTGTCCAACAACTACTTCAAAAATAGACTAAGCCCAGATCCGTGCAGATCCAATTAATGTCTCTGGCCCTAGATCGAAGTACTTCGAAAGAGCTTTCCAACGATACCTTATGTGCTTTGATCCGACATCAGGATTGATCGTAGCAGCCGATCTCGCCGGATCGCGTGCCTGAAAAAAGAAGCAACAGATCCGTGGGCACTCTTTCCAACCGGTGCCGATCGGAGCCGCCGGCCTCCGGCCGGTGAACCAGTGCGCCGTCATCCCAGGAAGCACCCCTCCAGGCGTCTTCACCACAGTGGTGCCGCCCCGGTCACACACGGCCCCACCGACCAGCACGTGGGCCCCACAACCAGCAGCATACGCCGTCCGAACCGTGCCGACGGGGTGATCAAGTGCAGCCCGTCAACCCGAGATCGGTCCTCCCGGGCCCACTTGTGTAGCCCTTTACCTCCCTGCGTGGAGTGTGCGATATTTTATTACTGTAATTTAATTCATTACTGTTACCGGGAGTTACCGAATTCGACCGGGACCATCTTCCCCACGCCGAGAGCGTGGAGGTATCGTATTCGCTCCTTACTTGGCACTTTGCTTTATTTCATATATGCTTGTTTATGCCACTGCTAGAGAGCATGTTAGGTTAATCTAGCTCACTATATATTGATATTCACCGCTGCTGCGAGAGAGAGCGAGACCGTCTCGTGGCCCGATCCGGGCACAAGAGAGAATTGACCACCCTAGCTCTTGTCAATTTCTCAACCGCGCACGTCCGACGCTTCCCTCAAAAAGGGACGATCGCGAGCTTGTTTAGAGTCCGAGAGTTGCATTCCTAATTGGAGTCGAGTCGCGTGTCCGTCTCGCATCAAAAATTATCCTATTCATGACCTAGAACTGGCTGCTATAGTATTCGCTTTGAATATTTGACGTCATTACCTTTATGGGGAGAAATTTATTGTGTATTCAGATCACAAAAGCCTGAAATATCTCTTTTCTCAAAAGGAGTTGAATATGAGGCAAAGACGATGGTTGGAGTATCTTAAAGACTTTGATTTTGCTATTCAATATCACCCTGGAAAGGCAAATGCTGTTGCCGATGCACTCAGCAGAAAATCGATAGGGAAATTATCCAGTCTGAAAGGTATGTCCAATCTTATTTCTAAATTTGCTCAGTTGAATTTAGATGTTGATCTCAAGACAAAAGATTACTTCTTAGCCAATATTAGAATACAACCAACATTAATTGAAGATTTAGTAAAGTTACAAGAAAATGATCCAGTATTGTTGGAGATTAAGGCTGATATGGAGCAACGACTGGATTTCTCTATTACAAATGATGGAAGAATAGTGTTTCGAGGTCGTATTTGTATCCCGGATCATGCTGATACTAAGAGGATGATCTTAGAAGAAACTCATAAATCTAAATATACCATTCACCCTGGTGCTACCAAGATGTACCAAGATCTTAAAAGAAATTATTGGTTGCCCAATATGAAGAGAGAGACAACAGACTACATGTCACGTTGCCTTACTTGTCAGCAAATTAAGGCAGAACATCAAAAGCATGCTGAAAAATTACATCTCTTAGAAATTCCGGAATGGAAATGGGAGAATATAGGGATGGATTTTATCATGGGAGTACCTAAATCAAGAGGTGGACATGATGGAATATTGGTAATCATAGACCGTTTAACAAAATCGACTCATTTCTTACCTATTAAAAGCCGATGGTCTGTAGATATCCTAGCTGCTTTATATGTAAAGGAGATTGTTAAATTACATGGTATCCCTGTCACCATTATTTCTGATCGAGACCCTCGATTTACTTCACAATTTTGGAAAGGGTTACAACATTCTCTAGGAACACGATTGAATTTCAGCACTACTTTTCATCCACAAACTGATAGACAGACAGAAAGAACCAATCAAGTAGTAGAAGATATGCTCAGGGCTTGTGCTCTTGATTTTGGAGGAAATTGGCATGATCACTTGTCTCTAGTGGAATTTGCATACAACAATAGCTACCAAGCCAGTATACAGATGGCACCATTTGAAGTAGGAGAAAGGCAATTTCTCGGGCCAGATATTATAAGAGATACTACCAAAAAGATAAAGCTTATTCGGGAGAGACTCCAGATGGCCCAGGACAGGTAGAAATCATATGCTGATAACAGAAGACGTGACCTAAAATTCCAAGTGGGAGATCATGTATTTCTCAAAGTTTCTCCGGGTCGAGGTATTCGAAGATTTGGTATTAAAGGCAAGCTCACTCCAAGATTCATTGGCCCCTTTAAAATTCTTGAAAGGGTTGGTGAAGTTGCATATCGACTAGCTTTGCCCCCTCAACTAGCTGGAGTTCATGATGTGTTTCATGTATCAATGCTTAAAAAGTATGTCCCTGATCCACTTCATGTCATAACTTATGACAACCTGGAGATTAAGAAGGATTTGACGTACGAGCAAAAGTCAATCGGAATACTTGAACGGGAAGTACGCCAACTACGGAATAAGACTATTCCAATGGTCAAAGTCCAATGGACCAAATTATGGCCACATGAAGCAACATGGGAAACTTAAGAAGCTATGCGCAAGAGATTTCTCGAACTATTCAACTGTAAGTACACTCTCTGTAAAATTCCATATATTGAATTTGGGGACCAGATTCTCTTAAGTGGGAGAGGGTGTAATACCCCAAGATTTTATAAATAATATTTTTGAATTTTCTCGAATATAATCAGATTTTTCTAAGATTTTTTGGAAATAAATAGAATTAATTCAAAGGTAATGGGCTATTAAATGAATTATAGTTAATTAAATCTGATTATTAAAGCCCAATACTTATTTAAATAGATCTAATCTTTAAATAGGCCCAAAAGACCGAAGACCAGGCCCATAGTCTTGGCCCATATTCTAGAAGCTTAAAAATAAGCTAATTTACGAAATTTAAGTAGATAATAGGAGATAATATCAAAGGCGTTTGAAACTGTTCAAATTCGGCGCCCAACAGTAGAAACGGTCTATCGGGCGATCGCATGGGGCGTGAAACGGTCTAGCACTAGACTGCTAGGCACTGCAGATTCCATGAATGGAAGAAGCCATGAAAAGGTGGAAACTTTGGCATCCTAATCACCTAGGATTGATGCTATCCCATAGTTATGAGAGTCTAGAATGTTAGAGGATTGAATTGAAAACCTAAATTGGACTTTAGGTTCGTTCTAATCCTCAAAACCCTAGCTGACCCTATAAATAGGTCCCAAGTTTCACATGTGCGACCCTTACTTTTGGCTCGCGTGGAACTAAGGTAAGGAGGACGAAATAGAGGTATGTTCTTTAGAGTATTTTGTTCCTAATACTAAGGTCTAGCTATCCTCACAATTTCGTTCTAGGAGATCAAGCCTACAGGAAGTTAGAGGTCTGCAAAGTCACTAGTTCAGCACAAGAATCTCAGGAACCTGTGCGACCGAGCCAGATTGAATAGCTAAATAGGAGCCTTAAACGAGGTAATTATATAGGAGTTCTTTAGAGTTATTTGTACTTTGTAGTACCCTCTTCTTATCCACCAAATCTCGGGGTCATAGGTGAAGAGGATCAAGAGTTAGAAGGCCACGAAGTTGCTAGTTCGGTTCTGAACGAGCAGAATCTAGGGTCTACTTCCAACACTAAATTCGAAGTCTAAAGCCGAGATCAAAGATAGGTTATCTCATGAATGGCTTAAACTCAATGTTAGGAATAAAAGCCCTCTTCTTACAGTCAATTTCATGTTTTCTACATGGAGTAATTGATGTTTTATTTTTATTATACATCTACGGTTGCATAGCATGTATGAACCTTACCTTGAAGTAAGAAAATGATAATTTCAGTTTATTTAATTCAACCCCTGCGTCTCCATGTCTTAATATGGTGTTATTAGGCCATATTCATCTATTGTCATGTTTTACTTTGCATCTAATGGCCTTAGCTTAGTATATATTTCAGTTTTTATTGCTATTTTCTGTAAATAGGAAGAAACGGTCTTCCTAAAGGCCGCCGGAAGTCACTAGCGGCCCTGCAATAGACCGCTAGCGCACATGAAACGGTTCTCGCAAGACCATTTGTCGTTTCTGAGTTCTGTATTTGTGTTAACCCGAAACATAATGCAGAATACCCCTAAATATCATATGATAAGCCTTGCTAGTTAAGTTTTACCCTTGTTTTAAATGTTGTACTTTTGTACTTGGGTATGTTAATCAATCATTCTAGTTGATTTCGTGTTCCTTATGCACATTGGTATTGGTTTTAACTTATGCTGAATTCATACCAAAACCATATACTTTTATAATTACATTTCACATGGTTCATGACTTGTTTAGTTTTAACTTGATCGCTCTTTTATCATGATTCTTTCTCATCTTTGAGTCATTTTCTTAAGTACATGGCATATACTCCGGTATGTGACCATTAGTTACACTTTGCACTTATAGGCACACTCTCTTGAACTTATTAACCTCTCCACCGGATATTCCTTTTGTCAGATTAGGGGATTATGTTTTAAGGCCTCCGTAAGACTCCGCGAGCCTAGGATTCCCACTAGGACGCCGAGCTAGTTGTACCATTAAAACCCAATTTGTCTAGAAAGCACTTTACCAGTGTTTTCTGTACTCTGGACCTTAGCGGCCTTCTAGACGACCGTCTGATTCTGCTAGCGGCCCTGCACTAGACCGCTAAAGGATACCAAACGGCCATCCGCTAGACCGCTAAAGCTCAAAATGGTTTTACTATGTCGATGTCTCTGTTTTATGAAACGGTCTAGACTAAGACCGCTTGCTGAATGAAACGGTCCAATAAACGACCGCTTACTTCCTGAGTTAGTCTAACCCAAGGTTTGACCTTTGGGGGTTGATTTTCTTGAGTTCCTAGATGGTCTTAAGATTATCTGGAGTTCCAAAATGTGTTAAAAGGTTAACATTAAGTTATGGAATATAATGAATGTACCGTTATGCTGTCGGAATGCCGCCGTAGCATAATGTCCTTTTTAAATCATTCTTGGAAATCATATCAATTTTGGTACGTTCTATATTTTGGTTACTTGATCATGGAACTTATTATTTGGAATTGAATTACTGTATTGTTATATCTCGTGAAAGTAGCTAGATTTATAACTTGAAGATGTAAGATCGGGCACGGATTATGTCCAAGGGATCTATGCTAGTCCTCACAGTTGATGGTCGGAAACGTGCTATAAACCATGGGATACGATGATACTGACGTCGCATTACGCTGGGAGTACTTTCTCTTATAAATAAGTGAAATTCACGAGGCTCAATATGAAATTTACATGCTTGTTAATGAGTTTCTAGTACATAGCTTTTACAAGGTTGTGTAAAGTACTTTCTAGTTACATGCTCGTATATTCTTGTTCATGAAAGGCCAAATTTATATCTACATGATTCATCTTAATTGATTCATGGTCTATATTTACTCACGTCTACTTGCTCAGTTATTTCATGATTCTTGGTTTATATTGCTTGTTTATCGCGTTCGTATTTTACCTTGATTCTAGAGCTAAGACGTTAATCACTTAAATATTACTTTCATATTGATACGAAGAGAACTATTGGGCAAGTGTGCTCATACCTATTTTCTTGTCTATTTCAGGAAGTACTAGTGAATCGGATTCGGATTATGCTAGCAGCGGGTCCAAGAGTGAATGAAGGTTTTCAAGATGAGAGAAGCCTTAGATTATCAAAGTGTCTAGTCTAGTCACATTGTAATTTTGATTTTCTTGAGTCATAGTGATGAAAGTTGCCCATGAAGGATATTATGTAAATTGATTTTGGTTATGAAATAAAGTTAGAAGTTTGCAGAAAAGTTACTTGTGCAATTACTTTTATGTGATTGTCTTGCGCTCTGATTTCTTGCTTGCGAGAGGCTTACCCTGCCGACTGTTCACGTTCCGATATTCCTTCCGCTGTAATAAAAGCTTGGGGCGTGACACATAATATATGTATGTGATATGTACGTAGTTATTATTTGATCGTGAATCAAATACTTATTAGGTACGATAAATACGTATATGAGATATACATATTATGTACGACCTAAGATGAGACCAATATAAAATAAAAACTCGTAATTTTAAAAAATAAATTGACAATGTGAGAGATTGAGAATCGTCCACTTGGCCCTCCATCATTGTAGCTTAAAGAAAACCTTTAAGCCCAATAATTTTGTTGTGCTACCACAAGATTTATTAGGTTCGGGGGTGGAGTTTAGCCTACAACATGTTGATGTCATAAATAGAGTAGAGAAATAATTATGCTTTGTTGTGTGATCATAAGAGCTACTTCACTACTCCATGCTTATTAGTAATGATGGGTTGAGTTAACTAAATCGTATTGATTTGTTGTGTTAGCACAAGGTCATTGTGATTCGGGGGTCAAATTCAATTAGATATCGTAAGAGTTGCAAGTACCAAGAGTTGGTTGCTTATTGGGTGTGGTGTGATTTGTTGTGCTACCACAAGACTGCACCACAACACTAATGAGATTCAGATCCTCACTGGGAGAATTAGAGAAAGCCATTGTCTCTCGTTCTGCATATTTGAAGGTTATGCAGTTCGCCGAAAAATAGTGGAAGTTAATCTAGATTAAACACCATAGCAAGATTATTAGAATAATTTGATCATTATTTCTCATCCCCTCGAAAGATAAAATGTCGTCGAGTAATCCCCTCTGTAGCATACTTGATGGTAAGAAAATAACTGGTCCAAATTATCAAGACTAGTTAAGGAAGTTGAGGCTTGTCTTTAGGATTGAAAAGATTCACTATATCCCAAACCTTTTGAAAATACTAACAAGGGAGAAATCATCGAATATGAGAAGATATATGCAAGATCCATCTTCCTCCACTTACAAGAGTTGTATGTAGAGTGGTCCCAGATAGAGAGGTGGAATCTATTATGGGCAAGGATGGCAGAAGGGACTTCAATATAGACTCATGTACTGAAAACGATTGAGTGGATAGAGAGGTTAGCTATGCTTAGATTCATTATATTGATCATGAGCTGAGCATTGACCTTGTTCTTTTGTCTTTACTTGATTCAAATATTTGGAGCTCATTATTTCTCCAAGATTGATCTCAGGCTAGGCTATTACCAGTTAAGGATTAAGGAATAAGACTGTTCGGATCGTGAAAATATCTAATTTCTGTGGCGTGACATACACTCATCTTTCGGAAGGCCGAGATGGGTCGACTTGGCACGTGAGAATTCCAGGGGTATTGACAGGGAAATGCAAAGAACGATAGGAACACACATGAAAGAACGACATATGGTTAATCTTTTTGGAAGACTAGGTCCGGGATGACTGGATGAAATGTGAGCGTGCCAGTCGATTTCTCGATGATCACCTGCGGAGCCAAGTTTTTGACTGGGGAAGTGTCGCCAGGGCACGTCATCTGGGTACAAGATGTCATGCGACACATGGAGAGAAAAATGTTCCGCTGGTACGAGTGGAGGTGATTGTGGGGGCTCGTATACTAGATGTCTTTCCCACTGACCGCAAGCGATCGATGTTTATTTTACATCAGATTGAATCCTAACACCTTATTTCTACTGTCGAAAAAGAGAGTCAGGGACCTTGGGAGCTGTGACGTTAGGAGGGCTTGGTCCATGCAACAGTGACAGAGTAAAAGTAACATAACATGGATGAGAAGAAGCAGAGAGACTGGTCTCAGTGTGGGCACTGGAGAGGGTACAGACTTCGGGCTTATGAGAACGAGACATTGACTCGAAAAGAGGAGCAACAGACACTGGCTCGACAAGGAGCAGACATGTTCTGGCTGGGGTGTGGAGCGGCTGACACTGATTTGACAAGGAGCAGGCAGGTCCTAGCTCATATATAGGGTCCGTCCAGATAGAGGAGTTAGGACCGAACTGGGAGACAGATGACGGTTTGCTAGACGGAGTTGAGACTGGCAGCTGGCGAGGATGGGAATCAATTCCCCGACTGGATTACATCACTATATGTTATGAAAGGCATTATATGAGGGCGTGGAAGCTTGATTATAAGTATATGCAAGTCATGGGACAATTCCGTCATTTGTGACGGTCCCCGGGTCATTGTGTTGCCATGCAAATATTTTCGCTTTTATACATAATGTCCGTCAAAGGACTCGTGCAGACTCGGTAGGGTGCCTCATGAGAGGGGTTGCAAGTCCCTTGACGTTCACCTCTTGAATGTTGTTATTTGTTGTCGTGTGCCTTACTAAAGTGAAGAGCTAATGGGCACAACTCGTACGGAGCAGTCGGGCGTGGCTCGGAGTGAATAGTCGGGCGTGGCTATGACTGAAGAAGATGGATACCGCTGAGATCAGAGAAGTTGGACATCGTGGGCACCATTGTGACTGGAGCAGTTGGGCATTATTGAGACTGGAGTGGTTGGGCGACGTGGCACCACTGTGACTGGAGTAATCGAGTGCCGTTAAAACTGGGGCGGCCGAGCACTGTTAAGATTGGAGCGGCCGGATGGCGCGAACACCACCATAACTTGAACAGCTAGGTGCCGTTGAGATTGGAACAGTCGGGTGTTGTGGGCACCGTTGCTGGGGTGACCGAGTGCCGTGAGCACCGTTGTGACTGGAGTGGCTGAGCGCCGTTGGGGTAGGAGTAGCTAGGCACCATTGAGGCTGGAGTCGATGGGGGCCGTTGAGGCTATGGCAGTGGATGCTGGTGAAATTGATAGTCGGGTGCCGGGGGCACTGTTGTGATCGAAGGAGCTGGGCACTGTGAGATCCTGACGGTCATGTGCTGTTAAGACTGGCAGTTGGGTGCCGGGGGCACTGTTGTGACTGAAGGAGCTGGGCGCCGTGAGACCCTAGCGGTTGGGCGCTGTTGAGACTGGGGGTCGGGTGCCGGGGGCACCGTTGTGATTGAAGGAGCTGGGCGAGTATCAAGGTAGAGACCCTGCACTGTGTCTAGCATCAAGACTCATGTAGCGTGCCCTTGGCGTGTACTCGCCGATCATGAAGTTGGTGTAGGCCGGATCGTCTCCCTTGCTGGGTGTTCACCGAACTGCCCTTACAAGATGCATGTCATGGAGGTTTGCGTCTTCTCTTATCCGCTGAAAATCCAAACAAAGTGGGAAAATTCCTAAATTTTGACCTGACGATCCTCGAAAAATGCACAACTCACCGGTCACACACGGAATCCAGAAACATTTTATTTTCTCTTATTTGAGGGACTCGAAGATCCGATATTCTCAAACTTTATTTTTAATTAGAAAATACATTCCGTAACCCGCGGGAACACTCTGAAACACATGGATGCAAGATCCAAAAACTAGGGCATGACACGGCTCGTGGGTGGCGGCAAAAGATTCGAATGGTATCAGATTCTTCTCGGTATCCGGATTCTGAGTCCTTACATGGCGGCTGGAGATGGGCCTGGGAGATGGGTCTTGTTGGACCTGGCGAATTTTCCCCTCCCCATACATGTTTTGGGATCTAGGGATATCTTGGTCTTTTTAGGGTTTGAAATGCATTTTAATGAGTTGGGAGGTTTTGAAACCCTAGGATAGGTTCTTATGCCATTTTGAGTGTTTTTAGGTTCAAGGTTATTTTGGTCATTTTGAAAAATGACGTTTTGAGAATGTTTTGGGTGTTTTATTTGATTTTTTATTTTTTGGGACCTTTTGTGATTTGAATGATTTTTAATGTGTTAGGGGTACTTTGGTAATTTGACATGTTTAAGGATTTAGAGGGCATTTTGGGTATTTGAGGTGATTTTATACTTTCTCAGGTTTTTTTAATTTTTTTGATGAATTTTGAGGTTTTGAAGTTTTTTTTTTGGCTAACTTTTGGCACATTCAAAGTTTCACGGATTAGGTCTTTGATTAGGTTAACTCTATGTGCATTTTAGGTATTTAAATGAGTTATTTCAGTGAAGGGTATTTTAGGGATTTGGCCAGGTTGTGAGACTCTGGATGGTCTTGGCATTAGGTTGAGTTTTAAGGCCTTGGGGCACATGGACCATGTTTTAATTAACTTATGAGCATCATTGTAACTGAACCAAATCTCAAGTAGCATCCATCAGACATTATAGACTTTGGTTATGTTTGATATCCCTTAATTCGACTATTATAGCTGAAGTGGTAATTAGAGGTACTTAATTAAGATTGTTTTGATGAAGTGTTTAAGTTGAGCTCTCGATTGCACTTGCTTTGACAGTTATTATCTTAATCGCTAGGCAGTAAAAAGTTAACTAGCTAGTGATCACTACCGGGCCTGTTTGATAATCGGTTAGATTAACGCATCCGATGAGAGAGAGCGATATGCGCCCCACCGCTCTCTCACACATCGATGTGCTAACCTGCCCGATCAACAAACGGGCCCTTAAACAACTCCTTCACGCTGCGGCATGTTGAGACGCATGGTCTCCATGTCAGAATTTTAACCAGATAATCGTCGTCGCTGGGAATCTCTGCTACATTTAGCACTCCATGGGTACCAAAAATTTCTACTACAGCTAAGAGACCACCATGCGTACCACCATCTCACCACTTATAAACCACTCTAAAATAAACATACTAGACTTTAATGGCCCAGCTATACATATACTAAAACAAATTCATGTTATGATCTGTCAATATGATAATTTCATGTGTTTATAATTATATTAAAATGCTAGAAGAAAGTGAGTGCTTGCAAATCTGTAAAACAAAATTGTCAAATATGCATGTGTACAACCGTATGAATGTCACTCATTCGAATGTTGTATCAAACAGTCCACTTTATTCGGTATTCAGGACTTCTTCTATTACTCAGCTACATAGAATTAAGATGTGAATGCCAGATTTTAGAATCTTAATATATACTATATACTATAAGAGAATTTGACGGTTTTTTTCCGTTGATTCCTTTGTATTATTTGATGACTCGGTTTATTTGTCCGGTTCAATTCAATAAGTATCTCCGATATGGGGCTTCGATCCCGCGGCGTGCTCTCTCCTCCACGATGGTCTGAGGTGGTGTCCGTTGGAGGCTGTAGGTGGGGATCCCATGGCGGAGGGGTGCTCCTCGCGGAACAGCGTGAAGATGGACTCCACGAAACGATTTCGACGTGGAGTCTCGAGATGCCGTGTGCGCAGGGGAATGATTTTGTTCTCTCCTCCACGATGGTCTGAGGTGGTGTCCGCTGGAGGCTGCGGGTGGGGATCCATTGGCGGAGGGGTGCTCCTCGCGTAACGGTGTGAAGATGGACTCCACGGAATGATTTCGACGTGGAGTCTCTCGAGGTGTTGTGCGCGCAGAGGAACGATTTCTAGCTTTTGGTTATTGTATCACCGCATTACCCCGATTTCATCATGTTTATCCTTATGTATGCATGTGGCCGTCGTCCCTCCGTCGCCCCCTCCAGCTCAAGTCCTTCGAGCTCGAGCAGTCCAGATCCACATCCAAGGTCCATGTCTGCAGCGAGAAGGCCATGAGATTCCGATTCATTCCCTTCCGTCTTCTCCATGGATTCACGATTCAAATCCTATTTGACTTTACTGTTCCCTTCCCTTCCCCGAAATATCAGGTCGATTTACCTCTCTAACCACGATTTCCTCTTCCCAAATTTTGCACCCTTCCCTCTCCCCTACTCTGTTTCCTTCTCCACCATGGACTCCGACCATGATTCAACGTTCCTTCTTCCTCTCAGAGTCCACATTGAGATTTTCTACTCCTATACAAGGCGCCCTCGACTCCATCTGTAGCACCCCGTATAAAAAAATGATAAATAAATTTATTAATAATATTTCCCAAATAAAAAAAATATTAGATAAACTCTAGAGGAAGCTTAAGTAAGAACTTGGAACACAGAGTTATCACATGTAAAGATTATTCACTTAACAAGTGACTTCCTAGTGTAGTTGGTTAAGTGATGTGCCTTTCAACCTAGTGACCAGGGTTTCAATCCCAGCATCCACCATTTGTCTTTTGTGCCAAATAATTATACGTTATAGGCTAGCAGACAATGTATAGACTTTGAGCTGGTGAACGTAGGTAAAGATAGGAGTGTATAGACTTTGAGCTGATGGATGTATAGACTTAGTGTGCACGCAACATGACGATGTACAGACTTTGAGGTGATGGATGTATTGAGCTGATGGATGTATAGACTTAGTGTGCACGCAACATGACGATGTACAGACTTTGAGGTGATGGATGTATAGACTTAGTGTGCATGCAACTAAACCAGTGAACGTAGGTAAAGATAGGAATGCATAGACTTTGAATGCATGGAGCACACGGGCTGTACAGACTTAGTCCGAGAGTGTATAGACTTTGAGCTGATGGATGTATAGACCTAGTGTGCATGTAACAGGACGATATACAGACTTTGAGCTAATAGATGTATAGACTTAGTGTGCATGCAACATGACGATGTACAGACTTGCGAGAAGAGTGTACAGACTTTGAGCTGATAGATGTATAGACTTAGTGTGCATGTAACAGGACGATGCACATACTTGCGAGAAGAGTGTATAAACTTTGAATGCGTGCATGCTACAAGGCGATGTACAGACTTTTTATAATGATGCACAAATGCATATATGAAAGTATGCACATTGAAGAGGGATGCTCAGGCATGCGATGTACAAACTTTGAAGTGAAAGGTGTATAGACTTAGTGTGTGTGCAACTTTGACAGAAACCTGCACCAACCTTATTGACCTATACCTATGCTTGAACAGGTTTTGCACCAACCTTAGATACATGAATAGTGTTAGTTTTATTTAAAGAAAATTTTGAGAAATAAGTTTTATGAAAAATAAGAGAAAAATATAAGGATCCTAGCCATGAAATTTTATAAATTGATTCCATCAATTTTTAAAGATAAAAATCTTTAAAGTTAGATACGGAGTTTCGTATTGAATTTTATTCTGGTATTTTTAATAAAATAAAATTTGATAAATATCAGAAAAATCTAGGGATCATAAAAATATATAATTTACTATTTTTATTAACACGGTTCATTAGATATAAAATTTCTAAACGTTGTAATCATTATAGTGGTGTGCCCAGACAAACCATAGTTGGCACCCCATTATCATGTGTCCTTTCCGACATATACAACCCCTTTTGTTGGCATCGCACTATAGTATGGCCATGGGACGCTATGATTCGGATCTTGTTCCCCTCTTGTCTACCCAAAACACTATAATATTCCCTATATTGAGGTTCCCTCCATTCTTCCGAAGGCTTGCTGCAGAGAAGGGGGAGCATTCTCTGAAGTTGCAGAGGTTACAGAGGAGGGAAGAAAGCTACCATTTTCTTTTGCCTGTACCTAGTGACCATCTCAGAAAGGTAGGTGTTCTCATACTTTTAACCAAAGATTAGCTAGTCTAAGATAGCTAATCTAGGAAAAAAATAGTATTAGCTCATCTCCATGCGATGTTCCATACGATAAACCGTGTTTACAATAATTTCTATCATGTTTTCACATAGATCAAGTAAATGTTAGCTAATCTGTTAGAATATATTAGCTGGTAAGTTAGATCACCTAATCTAATCGCATGATGAGCTAAATCTTCACATTACTTGTGTTACAGACATGTTTTACGCTAAATGATTACACCATATTCTAGATAGACCATGTTTAAGTAAATGGGTTGGTAGGTATTCTCAAGCTTTAATCTAATCAGCAGCTAATCTAGTAGAGCTAATCTAGGGTAAAATAAGTATTAGTAGTATTAGCCTCATCCCCACCCGATATATTGTGCTAATCTGTTAAATAAATTTGCTAGCCTAATCTAATTACATGTTTACATAATTAACTTTATCATGTTTTACCTAATCTATTAATTAATCTGTCAAATAATCTGTTAGCCTAATCTAACTACAAGCTAAACCTCCATGTCGACACCTACAAACACTTGTGTCAACACCAGCAAGTGTCAACACCTAGTGTCGACACTTGTGTCAACACCAGCAAGTGTCAACACTAGTGTGTAGAACGGGTGGACTAGATAGAAGAACACATGGAAAATTATAATGAGAATAGGGTGAGTTAGGAAGAGAAATAACTTTAAAACTAGACAAAATTAGAAGAAGTGACAGAAGATAAAGTTGAAGATCTGAGAGTTAAGAAGAAGTTTTATGAAGAGTGCAGAGACAGAAAATGAGAGGAAGATGGTAAAAAATATGAAGCACTGACATCTATCGGCGCGGATGAACAGAAAACTTGTAAAAGATAGAACCGTGGGAAAATAAAAATAACTTAAAAACGGTAAAGAATCAGAGGGAGTGATAGAAGAAGAAAATTTAGATCTACAAGCGAGGAACAACTTTTATGAAGAACTCAGAAAGAAAAGAGGATTGGAAGGGCTTCCAAATGGAGGAACAAAATAAGGTATCAACTCGGATGAATAGTAATATGTCAGGACAGAACTTAGAAAAATATGTAATAACTTAAAAATGATGAGGAATTAGAGGAAATGATAAAAAGAGAAAATGTATAGAACTTAAATAGGAATAACTTTGAAGAAAATAATAAATTTAAATGAAGATCATATAAACATGTAAATGACTAAACAAGACTAAAATACTCAAGAACATAAAGTAACAGTGAATGAAATTGAAACCTGAAGGGGTCTCCTGCCCCTCTCTCTCTCCTTGCTTCTCCCGATAACACCAAAAACCCACAAACTCTCTCACAAAAACTAATAACAGTAAAAGAACTAAAAATGTATTACAAAGCTATTTACAAAACTAAAAATGAAGATCATGGCAGCCCCTAGAAGGTGGCAGCCCATGGCACCAATTTCAAGAAGATGGCAACCCCCTGGGTGTCAATTTCAAGAAGATGGCAATAACCTGGGTGCCTATTAAACGGACCCCGAGTTTTGTTTTTCCAAGACCATGAACCCCCGAATGATGCGCCTGGTTTCTGGACGCCATTCACCGATAAATGACAGCCTGAGAGGTGCCATTTAACCCCTGACTGGGTTTCCTAAACCCTATGTAGTTCACAGGAAGGGCACCCCATTGTGAGGATGTCATTCCTGAACATGTCAGGTAGCCTACAAGGCACCAATCTCACCTAGTTTTCTTCCATGTATCAAACGTTGCTGGTTTTTACTCCTAGTTCGTCCCTACATAACGATACGCCTTGGATTCTGTTCTATAATCCACCTTATATATATCCTACCTGGTCAACCCTTGAAATTTTGTATTGGCTATAAATGAGAGTGGATGTCGACAAACATGACCAATAATGTGCATATAGGGCCCAGTCTAGTCCTGAGAGGAGCACCCGAAGGTACTTGTGCCTATGGGAGTTTATTGACCACGGTGTTTGGTATTGCACCGGAGTATTTGCTTGCTAGACTTAAGACATTCCACTCATTCTCGTGCTATTACTTGATTGATTGACTTGAGACCCGCAGAAGGGTAAAAGTGTTTACTTGAATGAATTGATAAATAGCCAATTCCAGTTATACATGCTTGAAATTACTTTGCTTACTATTACTTGATTGACATGTTGTTATTCCAGTTATTACTCCTCAGTTATCACTTTCTTGATATCATTTGCTATCACTTGCTACTGCTGCTTGAAAATGCGAAATCTATATGCTCTCACTTTCTACTCTTGTCGATCTTACGATTCCTTGATATCTATCTGTCTGCATGCATAGATTACCCATATTAAATGAACTTATAATTCACTTAAAGCGTGTTAAATCTTGAGATATAATTCCTACTGAGCGATTCGCTCATCTAGTTATTTTCCCTATAGAACGGTAAGAGTGTTTACTTGAATGAATTGATAAATAGCCAATTCCAGTTATACATGCTTGAAATTACTTTGCTTACTATTACTTGATTGACATGTTGTTATTACAGTTATTACTCCTCAGTTATCACTTGCTTGATATCATTTGCTATCACTTGCTACTGCTGCTTGAAAATGCGAAATATATATGCTCTCACTTTATACTCTTGTCGATCTTACGATTCCTTGATATCTATCTATCTGCATGCATAGATTACCCACATTAAATGAACTTATAATTCACTTAAAGCGTGTTAAATCTTGAGATGTAATTCCTACTGAGCGATTTGCTCATCTAGTTATTTTCTAACCTTTTCAGGTAGTTTGGATATCGGCCAGAACACGGAAGGGGATGAGTCTGAGTGATGAGTGTATGGATGGAGTCATCAATTGTCATGTTGTGTTATTGTAATTCCACTATTTTGTGTTAAATTGTAATCCCTACGTATGTCAATTGTTGTCCAGTTATGTCATTTGTATTTCCTTTGATCAAAACTAATAAAGGAGTGAGGACTAGTAGTTGATTCTATGAATTTGACATTTTGGTTAGTTGTAATAATCAGTGGCTCGAACTATTTATGTTATTTTCAAATCTAGGCTTAGTAATTTGCTTAGTCATTTGCGCACTCTTTAAAATGTCTAAGGAAGATCTCCACTAATTAGCTAGATCGCTTTGGTTCTATATAAAGGACTGTCGCGTCACGGGTAAGCTTCAACGCTCGGGACGTGACAGCTTTCTTGGTATCAGAGCCTAGGATTTCAATTTCCTAGGTAAAAACCCGAGTCCAAAGATAGAAATGTCTAATAGAATTATCTATGGATAGGTTTAGATCTTACCTGGTGAGATGGGTAAAGCCAAGGGTTAAATTTAACAATGACAATTGACCTCATAATAACGAAACCCAATATTTATTACACCTTAATTCTTTTGTAGGATTATGGCCGCTGAAAGAGCACAATGGGGCGAGATGCAGCGCACTGTGCAAGGACTTACGCAGGCGCTACAGCAAGTGGCGCAAGGCGGTGCTGGCGGTGCTCACCGTGGAGCTGGTGAGCTTCACCGAGATTTTCGTAACATGAACCCACCAAGATTCACGGGTTCGGTGGACCTCGATGATGCCGAGAATTGGCTAAAGGAAATTGAGAGGATCTTCTGTGTAATGCAATGCACAGATACAGAGAATGTTCTATTGGCTACGTTCCAACTGGAACGGGATGCTCGATGTTGGTGGGAATCCGTAGAAGCAACACTACCCGACAACCATGTCACCTGGGCGGAGTTTGTTGAACACTACAACAGCAGGTATTTTTCTGACCGTGTTCAAGAGAAGAAGGTCGCGGAATTTACCGCGTTAAAGCAACGGAGCCTGAAGGTGGCCGAATATGAGGCCCAATTCTCAAGACTTTCCCGTTATGCACCCCACTTGGTGTGTATGGAAAAGATGAAAGCAATGAGATTCCTCAATGGGCTACGGCCCCAATATATTACACAACTTGCGCCAATGGACATCCAAGTCTATTCGGAAATGGTTCGGCGTGCTCAATTGCTGGAAGATGCCACTGAATTCTCTGAAAGGATTCGAGGCAAGGATAAGAAGGAACTCGTCCCTAGTCCGGGAAACTTCAAACCACCATTTGGCAAGAAGCGATTCTTCAATGGAGGAGAATTTTCCAAAGAGAAGAGGTTCCAGAAAAGCAACAAGCCCTTCTCCACAATCGGCAATAAGCCTTCCTCCGCCATCACACCTTCCAAGAAAATCTGTAAGTATTGTGACAAGGCTGGTCATAAGACTGAGGAATGCTGGAGGAAACTGGGAGCGTGTCTCCGATGTGGGAGTCGAGAACATCGAATCCCCGACTGCCCCTTGACGAAGGAACAAGCCAACAAAGATGAGAAGCGTCTAGTAAAGAAACAAGGCCGTCTACAAGCTCTTCAAGGGAAGGAACCCATGGAAGGAGGAATCGTGGAATGTACATTAACTGTTTGCCCTAAACCTACTAAAGTTCTATTTGATACTGGAGCAACTCATTCATTTGTTTCCAAGAGATTTACTGCCTCGTTTTCTAAAGAACCTGAATGGTTAGATTTAGTAATATCTACACCTCTTGGAAACAAGTCTGATATCATGCATCACTACCCAAGTTGTGAGGTTATGGTCCAAGGTAACAATCTGCCAGTCGACTTGATATGCCTTGATATGGAGCATTATGATGTCATATTAGGAGCTGACTGGTTATCCACCTACCAAGCAACGGTAGACTGTCGGCATGGCAAGATAACTTTTACGGATTATTCCGAGTTAGTTTATGTTAGCCCTCAGAATAAATCCCCTCTCATCTCAGCTCTTTGAGCTAGCAAACTTGTGAATAAAGGATGTGTGGCTTTCATAGCTTTTGTGACTGCCATGGAAGTCGAGAAGACTGAAATTGAAGACATCCGAGTAATTCGGGACTTTCCCGATGTATTTCCAGAAGAATTGCATGGTTTACCCTCGGAAAGAGAAGTGTCGTTCACAATCGACATTGTTTCTGGTGCCGGTCCTATTTCTAAGGCACCCTACAGGATGTCTCCCGCTGAACTGAAGGAGCTAAAGGAGCAGTTGATGGATTTATTGAAAAAGGGTTTCATTAGGCCGAGTATTTCCCCCTGGGGAGCACCCGTGCTCTTTGTTAAAAAGAAGGATGGAACATTGAGACTATGTATTGATTATCGGCAGTTGAACCATCTTACAATCAAGAACAAGTACCCGCTGTCGAGAATTGATGAGCTGTTCGACCAATTATCTGGAGCTAATTACTTCTCCAAGATTGATCTTCGGTCTGGTTACCACCAATTGAGGATCAAAGAAGAAGACATATACAAAACTGCATTTCGAAGCAGGTATGGGCATTACGAATTTACTGTTATGCCGTTTGGACTAACAAATACCCCCGCAGCTTTTATGCAGTTAATGAACAACATCTACATGCCTTATTTAGACCAATTTATTGTGGTCTTTATCGATGTTATATTGATCTATTCAAAAACTGAAGAAGATCATGAAGTGCATCTCAAGAAGGCATTACAGATATTGCGAGACAACAAGCTATATGCCAAATTCAGCAAATGCTAGTTCTGGCTTGAAGAAGTGTCCTTCTTAGGCCATGTCACATCAAAGAATGGAATTTCTGTTGATCCTGCGAAGGTCGAAGCTGTACAAAATTGGGGACGACCAATGAATGCAACGGAGATTCGTAGCTTCTTGGGTCTAGCTGACTACTATCGGAGTTTTATTAAGGACTTCTCCAAGATTGCTGTCCCTCTTACCAGATTGACTCGCAAGGACGTGCCTTATGAATGGAGTGAAGACTGTGAGAAGAGTTTCCTAACTTTGAAGGATCTGTTGACTACTGCTCCGATCTTATCTCTACCAATTGAAGGAGAGAAGTACGAGGTATATACCGATGCATCTGGTATCGGCCTCGGATGTGTATTGATGCAGAATGGAAGAGTCATTGCATACTCTTCCCGGTAATTAAAGAAGCATGAAGAAAACTACTCTGTGCATGATTTGGAACTAGCCGCAGTGGTATTGGCTTTAAAGATCTGGAGGCATTATCTCTACGGAGAGCAATTCACTGTATATTCCGATCATAAAAGTCTTAAATATCTATTCTCTCAGAAGGAGCTGAACATGCGACAAAGGCGTTGGCTCGAGTATCTCAAGGATTTCGACTTCACTATACAATATCATCCTGGCAAGGGTAATTCCGTAGCAGATGCCCTTAGTCGGAAGCCGAGAGCCCTAGTGGCCAACTATATGGTTCAAGAATGGAAGCTACTAGAAAAATTCTCTAAACTCAATATAAATATGGATGAGAATGATGGGTGTATTACTCTATCTCTCATAAGTGTGCATCTGGATTTGCTAACTGAAATCAAGAGGTTGCAAGAAGAAGATCCTACCCTAGTGGAAATAAAAGAGAAGCTCGACGAGAAATTTGATTTCAAGTTGGCACTCGATGGCAGATTATTATACCATGAACAAACATGTGTACCAGACAGTCCTGAGCTGAAGAAGAGGATTCTTGATGAAGCTCACCGATCGAGGTATACAATCCACCCTGGAGTCACTAAGATGTACCAAGATATAAAAAGAACCTTTTGGTGGCCCAACATGAAAAGGGAGATAGCAGACTTCGTGTCTAGATGCTTGACATGCCAACAGGTGAAGGCAAAACATCAGAAACCCGCTGGAAGACTACATCCACTAGATATCCCCAAGTGAAAATGGAAAGACATCGACATGGACTTCATCATGGGTTTGCCCAGGTCTAGGGGCGGACATGATGGAATATGGGTAATCATCGATCGCCTTACTAAATCGGCTCATTTCTTGCCTATCAAGAGTCGATGGTCGGTTGATGTTCTTGCTGCCTTATATATCAAGGAGGTTACTAGATTGCATGGAATTCCTATGTCTATAGTATCTGATCGAGACCCGTGCTTTACTTCTCATTTTTGGAAGGGTCTACAACATTCTCTAGGAACAAAACTCAACTTTAGCACTGCTTTTCATCCCCAGACAGATGGTCAGACTGAAAGGACAAATCAGGTTGTTGAAGATATGTTAAGAGCATGCATTATAGATTTCGACGGAAGCTGGCATGACCACTTACCCCTAGTCGAATTTGCCTACAATAACAGTTATCAAGCCAGTATCCAGATGGCACCTTTCGAGGCACTTTATGGCAGGAGTTGTCGATCTCCAATATGCTGGGATGAAGTCGGTGAAAGATAACTTCTAGGCCCAGATATGGTTAGAGATTCAACTGAAAAGATACACCTTATCAGAGAGAGACTCAAGGTAGCTCAGTGCAGGCAAAAATCTTATGCTGATAACAGAAGGAGAGATTTGGAATTTCAAGTGGGTGACCATGTATTTCTCAAGGTATCTCCCGGTCGAGGTATTATAAGATTCGGTGTTAAGGGCAAGCTTACACCAAGGTTTATCGGTCCATTTGAAGTATTGGAAAGAGTGGGCGAGGTGGCTTACCGCATTGCCTTACCTCCTCAACTCTCGGAAGTGCACAATGTATTCCATATTTCTATGCTGAAGAAGTATGTGCACGATCCTCTCCACGTCATCGATCACACTGGCTTGGTGATACAGAATGACCTTACCTATGAGCAAAGGCCAGTAAAGATCCTCGACCAAGAAATCCGAGTTCTAAGGAACAAGACGATCCCTATGGTTAAAATTCAATGGAATCGATGCTTAGAACAAGAAGCTACATGGGAAACCGAGGAGTCTATGAGAAGGAGATTTCCAGAATTATTCTAGTCCGTAAGTAATTCTCACCCTCCTTGTCTCCATATATGCAATTGAATTTGGGGGACCAAATTCTTTTAAGTGGGGGAGGGTGTAGCACCCCGTATAAAAAAATGATTAAAAAATTTATTAATAATATTTCCCAAATAAAAAAAATATTAGATAAACTCTAGAGGAAGCTTAAGTACGAAGTTGGAACACGGAGTTATCACATGTAAAGATTATTCACTTAACAAGTGACTTCCTAGTGTAGTTGGTTAAGTGATGTGTCTTTCAACCTAGTGACTAGGATTCCAATCCCAGCATTTACCATTTACCTTTTGTGCCAAATAATTATACGTTATAGGCTAGTAAAACTTGCACCGAGGCAGAAACCTATATGCAACCAGCCAATGTACAAACTTTGTGTTGCAGCAACCAGCCAATGTATAGACTTTGAGTTGCAGCAAACGGACAATGTACAGACTCTGCGTGTGTGCTAGCAGACAATGTATAGACTTTGAGCTGGTGAACGTAGGTAAAGATAGGAATGTATAGACTTTGAATGCATGGAGTGCACGGGCTGTACAGACTTGGCCCGAGAGTGTATAGACTTTGAGCTGGTGAACGTAGGTAAAGATAGGAATGTATAGACTTTGAATGCATGGAGCACACGGGCTGTACAGACTTGGTCCGAGAGTGTACAGACTTTGAGCTGATGGATGTATAGACTTAGTGTGCATGCAATGTATAGACTTGTGTGTTTGCTAAACCAGTGAACGTAGGTAAAGATAGGAATGTATAGACTTTGAATGCATGGAGCACACTGGCTGTACAGACTTGGTCCGAGAGTGTATAGACTTTGAGCTGATGGATGTATAGACTTAGTGTGCATGCAACAGGACGATGTATAGACTTTGAGCTGATGGATGTATAGACTTAGTGTGCATGCAATGTATAGACTTGTGTGTTTGCTAAACCAGTGAACGTAGGTAAAGATAGAAATGTATAGACTTTGAATGCATGGAGCACACGGGCTGTACAGACTTGGTCCGAGAGTGTATAGACTTTGAGCTGATGGATGTATAGACTTAGTGTGCATGCAATAGGACGATGTACAGACTTTGAGCTGATGGATGTATAGACTTAGTGTGCATGCAACAGGACGATGTACAGACTTGCGAGAAGAGTGTATAGACTTTGAATGCGTGCATGCTACAAGGCGAGACTTTCTATAATGATGCACAAATGCATATATGAAAGTATGCACATTGAAGAGGGATGCTCAGGCATGCTATGTACAGACTTTGAAGTGAAAGATGTATAGACTTAGTGTGTGTGCAACCTTGACAGAAACCTGCACCAACCTTATTGACCTATACCTACGCTTGAACAGGTTTTGCACCAACCTTAGGTACATGAATAGTGTCAATTTTATTTAAAAAAAATTTTGAGAAATAAATTTTATGAAAAATAAGAGAAAAATATAAGGATCTTAGCCATGAAATTTCATAAACTGATTGCATCAATTTTTAAAGATAAAAATCTTTAAAGTTAGATACGGAGTTTCGTGTTGAATTTTATTCTGGCATATTTTAATAAAATAAAATTTTGATAAATATCAAAAAAATATAGGGATTATAAAAATATATAATTTACTATTTTTATTAACACGGTTCATTAGATATAAAATTTCTAAACGTTGTAATCATTATAGTGGTGTGCCCAGACAAACCATAGTTGGCACCCCATTATCATGTGTCCTTTCCGACACATACAACCCCTTTTTGTTGGCATCGCACTACAGTATGGCCATGGGACGCTATGATTTAGATCTTGTTCCCCTCCTATCTACCCAAAACACTATAATATTCCCTATATTGAGGCTCCCTCCATTCTTCCGAAGGCTTGCTGCAGAGAAGGGGGAGCATTCTCTGAAGTTGCAGAGGTTGCATAGGAGGGAAGAAAGCTGCCCTTTTCTTTTGCCTGTACCTAGTGGTCATCTCAGAAAGGTAGGTGTTCTCATGCTTTTAACCAAAGATTAGCTAGTCTAAGATAGCTAATCTAGGAAAAAAAATAGTATTAGCTCATCTCCATGCGATGTTCCATACGATAAACCGTGTTTACAATAATTTCTATCATGCTTTCACATAGATCAAGTAAATGTTAGCTAATCTGTTAGAATATATTAGCTGGTAAGTTAGATCACCTAATCTAATTGCATGATGAGCTAAATCTTCACATTACTTGTATTACAGACATGTTTTACGCTAAATGATTACACCATATTCTAGATAGACCATGTTTAAGTAAATAGGTTGGTAGGTATTCTCAAGCTTTAATCTAATCAGCAGCTAATTTAGCAGAGCTAATCTAGGGTAAAATAAGTATTAGTAGTATTAGCCTCATCCCCACCCGATATATTGTGCTAATCTGTTAAATAAATTTGCTAGCCTAATATAATTACATGTTTACATAATTAACTTTATCATGTTTTACCTAATCTATTAATTAATCTATCAAATAATCTGTTAGCCTAATCTAACTACAAGCTAAACCTCTATATCGACATCTACAAACACTTGTGTCAACACCAGCAAGTGTCAACACCTAGTGTCGACACTTGTGTCAACACCAGCAAGTGTCAACACTAGTGTGTAGAACGGGTGGAATAGATAGAAGAACACATGAAAAATTATAATGAGAATAGGGTGAGTTAGGAAGAGAAATAACTTTAAAACCAAACAAAATTAGAAGAAGTGACAGAATACAAAGTTGAAGATCTAAGAGTTAGGAAGAAGTTTCATGAAGAGTGCAGAGACAGAAAATGAGAGGAAGATGGTGAAAAATATGAAACACTGACATCTATCGGCGCGGATGAATAGAAAACTCGTAAAAGATAGAACCGTGGGAAAATAAAAATAACTTAAAAATGATGAAGAATCAGAGGAAGTGGTAGAAGAAAAAAATTTAGATCTACAAGAGAGGAACAATTTTTATGAAGAACTCAGAAAGAAAAGAGGATTGGAAGGGCTTCCAAATAGAGGAACAAAATGAGGTATCAACTCAGATGAATAGTAACGTGTCAGGACAGAACTTAAAAAACGTGTAATAACTTTAAAACGATATGGAATTAGAAAAAATGATAAAAAGAGAAAATGTATAGAACTTAAATATGAATAACTTTGAAGAAGACAATAAATTTAAATGAAGATCATATAAGCATGTAAATGACTAAACAAGACTAAAATACTCAAGAACATAAAGTAACAGTGAATGAAATTGAAACCTGAAGGGGTCTCCTGCCCCTCTCTCTCTCTCCTTGCTTCTCTTGATAACACCAAAAACTCACAAACTCTCTCACAAAAACTAATAACAGCAAAAGAACTAAAAATGTATTACAAAGCTATTTACAAAACTAAAAATGAAGATCATGGCAGCCCCTAGAAGGTGGCAGCCCATGGCACCAATTTCACGAAGATGGCAGCCCCCTGGGTGTCAATTTCAAGAAGATGGCAATAACCTGGGTGCCTATTAAATGGACCCCGAGTTTTATTTTTCCAAGACCATGAACCCCCGAATGATGCACCTGGTTTCTGGACGCTGTCACGCCCCGACGCGGAATATCGAGGGCGCGACGAGTCGTAAACAATCATGTCGATCAGAGCAAGTACAATTTTATCTCTAAAATCAGAAATGAATGGGAAAATGATACTTTTATTCCATCAAAATGAAGTTTACAACACTAATTGATAAGCCATAAAGGTAAATTACAACTTTCATTCCCAAAGTACATCATTCTTGTAAAAACACTAATGTTCTACATAAACCTAGGTAAAAAGAAAAAGCACTCTCTCACTCTTGTCCATTCCCTTGTTTATTTTCATTTCCTGCAACAATTAACCAAAATGTAGGGTGAGCTAAAAAGCTCAGTAGGATTTTATATCTCTATGAACTAGGCAATCTTTAAGTAGTAACAATTTAAACAATTTTCTAACTTGTATCGGGAAGTGTATAAACATGAATGAAATTTCCAAATAATTGAGATAATATGATATCAAGATGAATTTCCAAGTAATGACTTTGAACAAGTAAAGAATTTCATGTAATTGGCCATTTTCACACAAGTCAAGTAATTCATGTAATTTTCAAGTAAACAAGTAACAAGTAAACAAGTACGAATAGTGGAATGTCGTATCAAGTAAATCTATCATGCACTTCGGTGCAATGCCACACTGTTGGTCAATCAACTCCCATGGGCACAAGTACTTTCGGGCGCTCCCCCCAGGACCAGACCGGGCCCCATTAATGCCAGGCATTGAGTCAGTGGATCATAAGATCCCAAGTACGTTTAGACATCCACTTTATATAATTATGGCCAACGAATTTCAAGGATAAGCTAATTTGTAAAAAGTACAGATCTGACAAAAATTTTAGAAGTAGCAAGAGAAGTGAATAATATTTTTAAGGCATAATGTTTATCGACATTAAGTCGTAGAATTCAAGAAAGAATGGTAACTAGGAAGAAACATCAAGTAATTTGAGTTTAATAGAATTAATTTGATTCCATGGTTTAATCTTATGTGCATTAGATTTACAAGTGTTTATACATGTTTACAGGAAATTTTTGTACTTTAAAGATGCATTAGTTAGTCAAAATGGTGATTTATTATAATAATTAGAATTTGATTATGAAAATAAGTTTTTATGTTGAAAATAATTCTAACTTACTGAAAATAATATTAACATGTTGAGAATGATTTTCATATATTACTTTACTGGTAAGATGATAAAAATAAAATTTTCATGCTGGATTTAATTTTTACATGCTGAAAATTTATTGTTAACATGCTAAAATTAATACTTAACATGCTAAAATAATTAACTTACTGATAGGATGATAAGATAAGTTTGCCATGCTGATTACAGAAATTTTCTGATAACAACATAATTTTTATCATGCTAAAAATCATGTTTCTACATTTATTTGTTAATTATTTGATAGGAAAATAGAATTATCATGCTGAAAAATAGTTTTAATACACTGAAAATAATTCTAACATGTCAAAAATAATTCTAGCATGCTGGAATAATTTTACCATACTGGAAGAAATTTTATCATGCTGGAAGTAATTTTCATGCATCAATTTACTAATTATTTAATAGAAAATTAAGTTTTATTTGCACAAAAAAATAGCTTTAAATAGATTTTAACATGCTGAAAATAATTTTTATATCTCAGTATGTATAAAATAATTTTATCATATTGGAAGTCACTTTTAACATGCTGGAAATAGTTTTAACATGTTGAAAATAATTTTTAGTATGTATAAACTAATGTGGTGAAAATTAGATTTTTACATGTAAAAATAATTTCATTCTACAAAAATAAATTTTTAACATGCTGTAAGAATTAAAACATGCTAATATTACCTTTTCTTACTTTTGGTGACTAAATACGTACAATTAACGTGAATTTTCAAAGGGTATAGTTCATATTGTAAAGTGACTTAAGTTTAGTCCCACATTGGAAGTTACAAAAACTTGCATGGCTTTATATGTTGGAGAGCTCACCATTGGGTCAGGACCCAAGGGGCATAGGATGTGGGCTTGAAGCCGAGCCGAGCCAAGGTGCGGTGCGGTGCGGTGGAGGTTGAGTGGTTTTATTTATATATACCCAAAATAATTTAGAATATATATATATATATATATTTTTGTGAACGCGCTAGCATAAGCTAGCGGAAGATCGCGCTACCTTTAGGTAGCGCGTTATGGAAATATATATTTTTTAAAAAAAAATGTTTGACCCTATTTTTGTGAACGCGCTAGCATAAGCTAGCGCGAGATTGAAGATCGCGCTACCCTTGGGTAGCGCGTTTTGGAAATATATTATTTTTTTAAAAAAAATGTTTAACCCCAAAGGGTGAAAAAAATACTGTATGAACGCGCTATGTCGAGCCAGCGCGTTCAGAACGCGCTACTGAGGTATAGCGCGTTCTGGACCTGATGAAAAAACGGGAATACCCCTCCAATAAAATGACCATAACTTACTCATTTCATAACGGAATTTAACAAATGAGCTATCAATGGAAAGAGGACAGAAAAATGAACAAGATGGCATGATTTAATTAGAGTTTAGCCTGAGAGACACCTACCTTTAGATGGATCTAAAGAAATATCCCCAAATAATAGAAAACCCTTTAATCTTCCAAAGCTTCCTTCAAATCTGCACCAATCTTCGCAGCAGCGTATACTTAACCTCCAGGGATGGTTTGAGGTTCGAATGGGATTCTATTTATAGCCAAAACTTGGCCAAATGTGTCAAGATTCCTTGCCTAACAATGCCAAACTTTCCAACTCCGAATTAGAAGAAAAATGCTATTTCTCCTCTTAATCTAGCCCATCTTAGGTGTGAAAATAATGTAATTTCGACTGGTCTAAGGTGGGCTGTTAGGTAAGGGTCGATTTTTGTGCCAAACTTCTAGAAATGGGGTTATTTTAATCCCTTAAATATCATATTAAACACATGTTACGAATTTAAGGTTAATTTAACCTTTATTGAATCCTTTCACCATTAATCCAACCCATTATGGATTTTCCAATGGGTCAATTGTGATCCTAATCCATTATATGGACTTTTATTGGGCTTACTATGATTTATCTAAGGTGTAAAGCATTTAATATCTATTTACTTCTAGTTAATTCAAGTAAATTTAATAATCTAGCTTATTTCATATAGAAAAAATGTAATTTGATTATTTCATGAAAATTTTAATTACATAATGAAATTGAAAAAAATTATTTCTCATTTTTAAATTTTGGGTTTCTACAGACGCCATTCACCGATAAACGGCAGCCTGAGAGGCGCCATTTAACCCCTGACTGGGTTTTCTAAACCCTATATAGTTCACAGGAAGGGCACCCCATTGTGAGGATGCCATTCCTAAACATGTCAGGTAGCCTACAAGGCACCAATCTCACCTAGTTTTCTTCCATGTATCAAACGTTGCTGGTTTTTACTCATAGTTCGTCCCTACATAACGATACGCCTTGGATTTTGTTCTATAATCCACCTTATATATATCCTACCTGGTCAACCCTTGAAATTCCGTATTGGCTATAAATGAGAGTGGATGTCGACAAACATGACCAATAATGTGCATATAGGGCCCGGTCTAGTCCTGGGAGGAGCACCCGAAGGTACTTGTACCTATGGGAGTTTGTTGACCACGGTGTTTGGTATTGCACCGGAGTATTTGCTTGCTAGACTTAAGGCATTCCACTCATTCTCGTGATATTACTTGATTGATTGACTTGAGACCCGCAGAAGGGTAAAAGTGTTTACTTGAATGAATTGATAAATAGCCAATTCCAGTTATACATGCTTGAAATTACTTTGCTTACTATTGCTTGATTGACATGTTGTTATTCCAGTTATTACTCCTCAATTATCACTTGCTTGATATCATTTGCTATCACTTGCTACTGCTGCTTCAAAATGCGAAATCTATATGCTCTCACTTTCTACTCTTGTCGATCTTACGATTCCTTGATATCTATCTGTCTGCATGTATAGATTACCCACATTAAATGAACTTGTAATTCACTTAAAGCGTGTTAAATCTTGAGATGTAATTCCTACTGAGCGATTCGCTCATCTAGTTGTTTTCTAACCTTTTCAGGTAGTTTGGATATCGGCCAGAACACGGAAGGGGATGAGTCTGAGTGATGAGTGTATGGATGGAGTCATCAATTGTCATGTTGTGTTATTGTAATTCCACTATTTTGTGTTAAATTGTAATCCCTACGTATGTCAGTTGTTGTCCAGTTATGTCGTTTGTATTTCCTTTGATCAAAATTAATAAAGGAGTGAGGACTAGTAGTTGATTCTATGAATTTGACATTTTGGTTAGTTGTAATAATCGATAGCTCGAACTATTTATGTTATTTTCAAATCTAGGCTTAGTAATTTGCTTAGTCATTTGCGCACTCTTTAAATTGTCTAAGGAAGATCTCCACTAATTAGCTAGATCGCTTTGGTTCTATATAAAAGACTGTCAAGTCACGGGGAAGCTTCCGCGCTCGGGACGTGACACCATCCTCCTACTCGTCTTTGTATCTTTTAACACTGGTGGAAGGTAAGTCACTTTTTTAATTTTCCTTTTATTTTTTTTTGGGGAAATACCTCAAGGACGCATATCACCGTTGTTTGTTAAAAACATAGAGAAGAAAGGGAGCAATTTTTCTGTAGCAAAAATTACGCTGCCAGAAGGAGCAGTTTTACAGTAGCAGAAGTCACGTTGGAATATTTCTGGTAGCAAAAAATTTTCTGGTGGAAGGAAAGTTGCTCTTTTATTTTCCTTCTATTTTTTCTTTTTGTACATTTTATGTATTCTTGTCTACATTTCGATCTCTATGCTTCTGTACTTCTACCTTTTCTTTATTTCGTGCCATCGTCTGATTTCGTATATGGATTATGTGTATGCCCATGTGTGTTCATTATTTTTCATAGTTGAAACGAATCCACAGGCCATGTATATTTGAGTTTGTCATGTTCTGGTATTCCTGTGTTGTTCCATGGATGCTCTTTACTTTAATATGCGAACATCATCAAAATCAAAGAAAAGAACGTAGTGTTAAAGTGTGGATGAGAGACACTTCCTTTAATGAGTGGAGAAAGTCCATCTCCCTCCCAACCCAGCCTCAGCATTTGATCAGCCACCTTCAAGCTCAACTATGTAACATGAAAAAATAGAGTCAGCTTAATAGTTCAAATTGAATAGCAATTTGATCTATGAAGATATGTTGAGTCATATTCCTAAAATAACTTTTGAGGATAACAGCCAGAACAATCTCAAAGCATGTTGTAATGGAATGCTTCATCCAAATTGTAATTCCTTACAGGTTTCTGGGGCTGCTCTAAGTCTATAGGTCAACCATTCAACAGAATCCTATCTGGCTAAAATATATACAAGCTAATGCCCTTCAAAATTTCCCTATAAACAGGATCCTAGATTAAAATATATTAAGTTTCCTTATAATAGCAATGTGAAGAAAGGAGGGAATGAGAAACAAAATGGAGATTCTAAATTTCTAAAAGGTTCAGATTCTAGATATTCATTATTTGTAACATGTATCAGCACCACAGATACCTTTTATTGAATTTCCCAAGCAACCTTTGTCAATTCAATCTCTTAAACTGCATTTCCTTACAATAACAACAACCCCCATCAGTCACAGACACAAAAAATGACAATGCTATTTTTTTTGAAAGTGGATAGTATCACTATTTATAAATAAAGAAAAAATAAAAAAGTAAAAGTATGAGGGATTGTTCCAATTAGGATTTTCTTTCCAAACTTGCAGTTGTTTTCCTAGGTCAAATGCCCAAGCAGAATCTGATTCTCTTTTTATCTTTAATACCGAAGTGTTGTTAGCTACTTCATCATTTTTCATCGATTGCTTTAACCTGGGATGCAAAATGGAAGGTATAAGCATTTATGTCACTGAAGGAAGCAAATTAACCACAAACTGAACTACTATAACATATAACCTTTAAGCATCTCTGAATCCTTTAAGGGAGCTGCACCAAAAAATCGAATGTTGGACTGAGTATAGGATGCCCATCTCGATTGCCATCACTATTTCCTAGATTTCCTCCCATTTTCTTGTGATCCATTGGTGCCTGATTCTGCAAGGACCATCAAAATCCTGACACAACCCTTCTCTATGGCAATGTAAACCATATATCAAAACAAGCACAAATATGAACATACTAAAGAAACCTATACACCATGGAGACCTATTTATAGCATGGATTCAAATTATTTTCAAAATAGACAAATGTTTTCTAGCTTAATTATATTTGAGTTTGTTATGTTCTGGTATTCCTGTGTTGTTCCATGGATGCTCTTTACTTTAATATGCGAACATCATCAGAATCAAAGAAAACCACGTAGTCTTAAAGTGTGGATGAATGACACTTCATTTAATGAGTGAAGAAAGTCCATCTCCCTCTCAACCCGGCCTCAGCATTTGATCAGCCACCTTCAAGCTCAACTATGTAACATGAAAAAATAGAGTCAGCTTAATAGTTCAAATTGAACAGCAATTTGATCTATGAAGATTTGTTGAGTCATATTCCTGAAATAACTTTTGAGGATAATAGCCAGAACAATCTCAAAGCATGTTGTAATGGAATGCTTCGTCCAAATTGTAATTCCTTAAAGGTTTCTGGGGCTGCTCTAAGTCTATAGGTCAACCATTCAACAGAATCCTATCTGGCTAAAATATATACAAGCTTCGTACTTTCCACCCTTTCCCAAAGTCACAGGATAGGTGCAAATAGCATGTAAGCCGAGCAGTGATGGTGGCACACATTGTCAGTCAAGCTAATATGAAGTTTTCTGCAAGTGCCTTATTCATTTTGAACCAAAAAAAAACACAACTACCCAGACAATCCTTTCCATATTGGTCCCCAGGAGAACCCAACATTAAACTGATTAAGACCACTTAACACTTGATCTGAAAGCTTTTTTTTGCTTCCATGATGGTGATTTCCATTTTTAGCAGATCCTGGTCTCTAAGAGGAAACTGATCAAAGGGGGTTCTGGGTTGGTTGGCAGATGCGGAAATGCACCAATCATGTAGAACTACTTCCATCGCAAAACAAAGTTGGGGTCTTTCTGAAGCACAAAACTTATTCCAGGTCGCAATGTGAACCAAACATTTTGTATTACACATACATTGAAAGAAAGGAGACTTACTGCAGGATTGGTGAAAACTAACATATGTTTATCTGCAGTTGAAACCAAAAGATTTGTGTTGTCCGATTTTAGGGCCATAGCAGTGATATCTTGTCCTTCCTCAAGCACCAAGGTATGGAATATCTGTGCACAGAGTTTCTTATTCTTAGACAACCAAGTCAAAGGGCTCAGATTAAGTTGACCAAGATGGGCACCATCTTGGCCACCAACCTCCCTCATTGGTCCCAGCTGGGGAGGGTGGTGGTTTAACCTTGCTTACTTTAGTAACAAAAGCTAAGCATCATCTCCAACCAATTAGATCAATGAGATGGCTTGGTGACCAGGATTGTCATCTATTCAGTCACCTAATTTGAGCCCCAAGTCAAAAACCACAACAAACTGACATCAGAGTTCACTTACCTTCAAAGTGTGTAAATTGACAAAGCAAGATTTTTGAATTATCATCTTTAGTCATGCTGATGTGTTTTTGTTCCTCAAAAGCATAATATACAAAGGAGAATGAAGGTAGACGTAGACTTATACTTTTTGAGTATCTACAGGCAATGCTTGATTAATGAGGTAGGAGTTAACAGGTCACCAATAGAATACATGAGGGAGAGAGAGAGGTTGGAAAGGATTTTTAGTGAAGGTGGTCTGAAGAGGAATACATACCATATAACCTCTGTGCATTTGAAATCTCATTCTTCCCACCCACAAATATTAGGGTCATATAGCAGTTCATTCAATGAATGCAGTCTCAGCATCAGATAATCCATCTGAATCACTTTGACCTAATGTCTGTCTCTCACTGATGTTGTTTTCTAACTTTCTTTAATCATTGCTTACAATTTTTTGTCAACATTTAGATGTTTGAATTCCATGTAGATTAGAGGAACTACTTTTTGATAATTCATGAGAAATCGTGGCCGATATCATATCTAACTAATTTTAGTCTCTCTCTCTCTGTCTCTCTCTCATGTGTTAGAAGATGACATCAGATAAATCTGGCCTTCTAGACAAGGAGATTTGCTCAATTTTGAGAAGTATTTTAACTATCAAAATGAGTTCATGATTTTTTTGCATATCCTAAAAGACAAGAAATGTAAACATTCTATAGTGTGTTATTGGTTTTATGAAACCTTTTGTATTTTTGCAAGTTTGCCTTCTTGAACATCATTTCTTGTGAGGTTGTAATAGTACTGAAACTTCCATGTTGACATTAATCTAATATCTTGAGGCTACTTCCATGTGGGGTATGTATTTTCATTCAACTAATATCTTGAGGCTACTTCCATGTTGGTTTGTTTTAATTTATTTTCATTCAACTAAGGTAGCTAAATTATCCATCCAACTAGACCAATGAGATGGCTTGGTGACCAAGATTGTTATCTATTCAGTCACCTAATTTGAGCCCCAAGTCAAAAACCACAACAAACTGACATCAGAGTTCACTTACCTTCAAAGTGTGTAAATTGACAAAGCAAGAGTTTTGAATTATCATCTTTAGTCATGATGATGTGTTTTTGTTCCTCAAAAGCATAATATACAAAGGAGAATGAAGGTGGACGTAGACTTAAACTTTTGGAGTATCTACAGGCAATGCTTGATTAATGAGGTAGGAGTTAACAGGTCACCAATAGAATACATGAAGGAGAGATAGAGGTTGGAAAGGATTTTTAGTGAAGGTGGTCTTAAGAGGAATACATATCATATAATCTCTGTGCATTTGAAATCTCATTCTTCCCACCCACAAATATTAGGGTCATATAGCAGTTCATTCAATGAATGAAGTCTCAGCATCAGATAGTCCATCTGAATCACTTTGACCCAATGTCTGTCTCTCACTGATGTTGTTTTCTAACTTTCTTTAATCATTGCTTACAATTTTTTGTCAACATTTAGATGTTTAAATTCTATGAAGATTAGAGGAACTGCTTTTTGATAATTCATGAGAAATCGTGGCCAATATCATATCTAACTAATTTTACTCTCTCTCTCTCTCTCTCTCTCTCTTTCTCTCTCTCTCTCATGTGTTAGAAGATGACATCAGATAAATCTGGCCTTCTAGACAAGGAGATTTGCTCAATTTTGAGAAGTATTTTAACTATCAAAATGAGTTCATGATTTTTTTGCATATCCTAAAAGAAAAGAAATGTAAACATTCTATAGTGTGTTGGTTTTCTGAAACCTTTTGTATTTTTGCAAGTTTGCCTTTCTGAATAGCATTTCTTGTGAGGTTGTAACAGTAGTGAAACTTCCATGTTGACATTAATCTAATATCTTGAGGCTACTTCCATGTGGGGTATGTATTTTCATTCAACTAATATCTTGAGGCTACTTCCATGTGGGTTTGTTTTAATTTATTTTCATTCAACTAAGGTACTAAACATAGGCTAATTTGCCTGGGAAAATCCCTTTCATGACCATACTTAAATTTATGTCATGTATGTCAATATGTGTGTGTGTATTAGATATCTTTTTGTAATGTATGGAAAGAGGAATTCTTGCTAACAAAACAATCAATGTACTGGGGAGTCTTAAAAAATCAACTTCTGATTCTTACCCTCCGTTCCTTGAATTGAACTTGCAACATTGCCCCTCCTTGGTCTCCTCTTCCTCCATGTTGACAAATCTTCATATAGCAGTATATCCTGAACCTTGTTGATGCATGATGTTACTAAAAGAGCATCTTTTTTGCATTTTAGCTTAGGAAGTAGAGACCATTAGTATATTTCATACATGTCTTTATACATGTTCCATGTTATGGAAGTAGTGTTTTCTTTTACTTGCTCATCTGACTTATAGGTTGTTAACACATTTCTTTGAAGATCCATCATGAGAAAAAAAGATCTTTTTGTGAGAGATTTCAAAGACTGTATGATGTCTCTTGTTTTAATTTTTAATTTATGCGAATGTGTTTTGGAGTTATTGGAGTTTATGCTTGTTTCCTTTTGACAATATCATGAAGAGGACTACAAACTAAATGATCTAGCATCTGTCTGCACGTCTATATTATTTACAATCCAATTTATTATAAGTTTGTATTGTGCTTCTTGCTGGTGTAGTGATTTTGCTTGCTGATGAAACTATTCTTGGAGTTTGGACTTTCAAATAGCCTTTTTTTCATTCATGTTTGGTTATGTATTTTTAAACCTGTCAGTTTTTATGTTTCAGAATATGCACATTTTAAGGCACTATTTCTAACTTTCCACCTGATCAAATTTTAGTGGCATACAAGTTATCAAAGAAGAAGCCTGCTAACATTAGGTCATTTAACCTACTTCTTTTTTGGGAGAAACGGAAAAGTAATCTTTGGTCTAAACAAGCATTTATGTGCAACTTGCTTTTCATACCAGCTACTTGGATCGGTGCATGACTTTGACGAATACTAATTTTTTTAGATTTACCATATCAGCAATCTGCTTATCATATAGTTTATTGTCTAATTTTATGTGTTTGATTGTATTTCAATGTTACGTAAGAGCTTTGTATTTATGTACCTTAGTTTGGTTAATAGTTTTCACAGCAACTTGCATTTCATATCAGCTACTTGGATCGGTGCATGACTTAGTCGAATACTATTTTTTTCTAGATTTACCATATCAACAATCTGCTTATCATATAGCCTATTGTCCAATTTTATGTGTTTGATTGTATTTCAATGTTACGTAAGAGCTTTGCATTTATGTACCTTACTTTGGTTAATACTTTTCACAATGTCTTTAACTTATCTAAAATGCAAAACTCATGGTGGTCAATTACTTTTGATATATACATATATATATATATATATATATTTGATTTTATTTACAATTTTACTATTGTTTTGTTTTGTTTATTTATTATATTTATTATTTTATTATTATTATACTATTGTTATTATTTATTTTAGGTGCCAACAAATTTTGATATGTTCATTTTTAAGTAGCATTGTTGTTCCAAGATAGACACCCCCAAAAGTGGAAGCAACTTCTGAGTGACTAAAATATATAGCATGCTTTGATTTCTATGTTTCGCAGATATCGACGTCATAAGTATTTGAAGGTGGCTAAGTTTTTACATGTCAGATAGAACTTTCATTAGCATATAAATTGTTGAAGAGAAAACATATAAATATCTCTTGTCCCTTTTTATTATTAAAGTACATGAATTATTCATGAATCGTTCTTGGTGAAGTTAGAACCCTCCACCTGATATTCCTTTTGTCGAACTAGAACTTCTTCACAAAAACCTTTGTAAGACTCCGTGAGCCATGGATTCCCACATGGACGTCGAGCAGGTTGTACCCGAAAAATATTGTAAATCCCTAGAATCTCATCTTACTAGTGTAAGATGCAATTCAACTGGTCTTTACAAATGCGGAACATAATTCTATTTGGATTCTGTTCTGTTCTAATTGACTTGGATGCGATGGACCGAGCATGATCGCGGCCACTCTCTAGACCATGTTCGATACAAATCTTGATAATTTGCACCCGTGTTCTTTACACATATGTTACCCTATTTTGGTTACTTGAAGAGCTTTTGGTAATGTTTCAATTGGATAGTTTAATTTTGGGCATCCTAAAACCCAAGCTTATGTCCCCTTCTTATTTTTAAAAATTTCTGTAGAATTCTATTTTATGCCATCATGGATGAAAATTTCAGTCAAATCGCTTGTGATTATGGGGAACATCATAAAGGTAATATGACTCTCTCAATAAATTAAGCTCACTTAAATAAAATGAACAAGTTAACTAACTATTTTTCTAATTTTTAAGAGCTTCGAGAACAAAGGAATAAAAGAATAAGAGAAAAATATGCAAATATGGATGAGAAGAAAAAGAGCATGTTGCTAGAGAGAAAGCATCAACAATATCATAAGAAGGTGGATGATCCACATTATGTGAAAAATACCCCAGATTGTATATATTGTAAGGCTAGAAGGTTTGAGTATGAGCTACCAACATTTTGTCATTTCAAATGAGAGATTCAATTGAAGATCAATCATATATCCGAAGAGTTATTTCAACTATACACATCCGACACTGAAGAGTCTAACGATTTTAGAGATTTAATACGTGGATATAACAGTGCATTTGCATTTACATCACTGGGAGTGAATCTAGACAAATCCCTAGCAAACATGAAGAATGGGGTATACACCTTTAGGGTGCAAGGACAAGTCCACCATTACATACCTACACTATTTCCTACTGACAATAAAGCTAAGTTTCTTCAATTATATTTTTATGACACAAAAAATGAAGTAGCTAATAGAATGTCTCATCTTCCAAATCTGAATGTCATTACAATTGACAAACTGATATCAATATTGAGAATTAATCCTTATTCTACATTCTTGAGAAATCTGAGGGATTTGGATGCTTTGGAAAATAAAAAATTACAATAAGAAAGGATTGTGGTCTAGATCAACGTGCATATAATACACCATCAGCAGACCAAGTTGCAGCAATTTGGGTCGAAGGAAATAATATAGAAGGAAGATATAAGACTGATATCCTTGTTCAAAGTCATGGTGGACATGGGTACAAAGTCAAATCATATTATGGATGTTATGATCCTTTGCAATATCCTTTGCTATTTCCAAGAGAAGAAATAGGATGGCACAGAGGTATAAAGAAAAAGAACGGTGAAACACATTCAATTGATTTACACCAATTCTTGGCACAAAGACATGATAAGGAGTTTCAAGATATTATCGGTAGAGAAGAAGGTATGTTTATATCTCCTAAATCTCCAAAATTATTAGTTGTAAATTAAGATGTAAATTATATAATATTGTATACATTTTTTTCAATAGAAATAGCTGAACAACAAAGTAGGTTAACTGTCTCTGCTAGGGAATATTATGCTTATCTTTTACAAATTAGAGAAAGTAAACAGCCTACAATATTATTTAGCGCTCACCTATTGCAACAATATGTGGTGGATATGTATATCAAGAGAGACGGATAGGTTGGACTTCATTTATAAAAACCAGCAAATAATCAGGGCAGACTTATATCAAGGATTAGTTGATGCTGTTAACAGTGGTGAAGCTAATGATAACAAAGTTGGAAAGAGAGTCATTTTGCCAGCATCTTTTATTGGAGGACCACGAGATATGCAAAAATGTTACTTGAATGCGATGGCTTTTGTCCATCGTTTTGGGAAGCCAGATATATTCTAGACTATAACTTGCAATCCAGAATGGGACGAGGTCAAAGCACAACTTCAACCATGGGAAAGTTCATTCAATAGGGCAGACATAACATCACGCATATTTAGATCAAAGCTACAAGATTTGAAGAAAAAATTATTCAAAGATGAAATATTTGGCAAAGTAGCTGCTCATGTTCATGTGATTGAGTTCCAAAAAAGGGGACTACCACATGCTCACTTTTTAGTCATTTTGAAGCAAGATGATAAGATTCTATCTCCAGAAGCATATGACAAGATAGTCAGTGAATAAATACCGGATCCTAACCTCGATCCATTGCTATATGAAATGGTTTTAAACAACATGATGCTTGGTCCTTGTGGGAATCTAAGACCTTCTTCTCCGTGTATGAAGAAAGGACAATGCAAATGCCATTATTCTCGTTCATTTTGTGAAAGATCGATGCAAGGGAGGAATTCTTATCCAATCTATCGCAGAAGAAATAATGACCGCCAAGCAAAGGTAAGAAATCAAATATTAGATAATCGGTGGGTTGTGCCCTACAACGAATACTTATTGAGGAGATACAATTGTTACATCAATGTTGAAATATGTTCTTGCATAACAGCTGTAAAGTATCTCTATAAGTATGTGTATAAAGGTCATGATCGTGTTTCGGTGTTTATACACCCTGAAGATGAAAGAAAGACTGTGGATGAGATAAGAAATTTTCAAGATGGAAGATGGATATCACCACCAGAGGCCATGTGGATAATTTATTAATTTTCACTTAATGAGATGTATCCTTCAGTCACATCATTACAAATACATCTCCCAGACAAACAATTGGTCTCTTATAAAAATAATAACGATTTAACTCAGATTTTGTCAGAAGAACGTGCTACAAAGACTATGCTTACTGAGTTTTTCAAGAGGAATGCTACAGATGAAGAAGCAAGAAAATTGCTCTATAGAAAATTTCTAGAATATTTTGTATGGAACAAACAAAAATTATCTTGGACAAAAAGAAGCAAAAGCAAGCAATAGGTCGGGTAAATGTAACAAATCCAGCAGAAGGAGAGAGACATCTCTTAAAGATTCTTTTAAATCATGTTCGTGGTCCCACATCATACGAAGATTTGTGCACTGTCGATGCTATAACATATTAATCTTTTAGAGAGGCTGCTCAAAAGCGTGGACTACTTGAATGTGACAATGGAGTTTTCAGTTGTCTCGAAGAAGCTACACAATATCAAATGCCATCCTCTCTACGGAGATTGTTTGCTATAATTCTAGTATTTTGTGAGCCAAATGATCCCACTATGTTATTAAATAAGTTCATCAAGCACATGTCTGAAGATTATGCTAGAGACAAAAAATTAATTGTGGTACAACAATCATTTGCAACATTCAAAGACATAAAATCTTTATTGGAAGGTATGGGTAAGAATATCGAAGAATATGATTTACCCAACATGTATATTACAATGTATGAATATTATGCACAATCAAAAGAAATTCTTGATGAAATGTCAGTTGCCACACCAATATAAGATATTAATGCACATGAGTTGTTAAACGAAGAGCAAAGACAAGCTTTCGAGATAATAATGGATCATGTACATAAACAACAAGGGGCTATTTTCTTCGTGGATGGTCCGGGGGGAACTGGTAAGACTTTTTTATACCAAGCACTTCTTACACGTATTAGATTAAATAGCAACATAGCATTAGCCACAATCAATCTTACCAGGAAGATGCATTGCTCATTCAAGATTCAAAATACCACTTGAACTGAATCACTCATCAATATGTGGTATAAAAAAATAAAGTGGTCTCACATATCTTATACGAGAATCCAAATTGATTATATGGGATGAAGCTCCAATGTCAACAAAATTAACAATTGAAACTCTTGATCGAACAATCCAAGATATAATGGACTCAGGATTACCATTTGGTGGCAAAGTTATAGTGTTTGGAGGAGACTATAGACAAGTTCTTCCAATTGTCCCTAAAGGAACTAGAAAGAAAATGATAGATGTATGTATTGTCACTTCGTATCTATGGCCTATCACAAAGATATTGCAACTTAAAAAGAATATGCGGGCAAGAAATGACTCAGAATTTGTCAATTTTTTACTGCGAATTGGAGATGGAGTGGAGCCTACAAATGATGAAGATATGATAACAATTTTAGAAGATATGCTCATTAAGTATGACATAGAAGAAGCATCGAAGCAAATGTTAATTGATGTCATATTCCCACAGATGATGTAGAGAGGACACGATTCAAATTACATCACAGACCGAGCTATTTTAGCCATTAAAAATGACTACGTTGATGAATTAAATGAAATCACTATCGAGAAGTTCCCAAGAAATGAATACATATATTACAGTTTTGACAGTGCAATGGATGAAACAAACAACAGCTAGCAGGTCGAATTTCTGAATAATCTTACACCAAATGGAATGTCACCACACAAATTGATATTGAAGATTCATTGTCCAATAATGCTTCTCAGAAACTTAGATACAACTAATGGACTATATAATGGGACAAGACTTGTGTGCATTGATTTCCAGAAAAATGTTATTCGAGCAAAAATAGTAGTCGGGCAATTTTCTGGACGAGAGGTTCTACTTCCAAGAATACCTCTATATCCAGCTGAAAATGATAAATACCCTTTTTGTTTTAAGCGTAAACAGTTTCCTATCAGATTAGCTTTCTCTATGACAATAAATATGGCACAAGGTCAAACAATCCCGAATGTGGGTATCTATTTGCCAGAGCCAGTATTCTCACATGGACAACTCTATGTTGCCATGTCAAGAGGGATATCAAGGGCAACAACAAAATTTCTTATAAAGCCATCAAATAGTCACAACTATGAACATGACAATGAATATACAAAGAATATCATTTTCACTGAGATCTATGACTACATGTCATGAGGTATTCACTTAAACTTATAGTATAGTTATCTTCAAATATTATTTTAATCTCAATCTCACCAATGTACATGCAGGAACATGGATAACAAGTGGATGTTTTTCTCAGAATTGACAACAGATATGAGAGATTGGACAATAAAATGTACACTCCTCAAGAAAGAAAAGCCACATCATTATACGAGGAATAGATCGCCTGGAGCAGTCAAAAACATGTATCTCTGTGATGAAAAGGTAATGATATATTATTCATTATATAGATTTAACTCCTTTGAAATATACATATCCAAAAATTATTGTACATATCCCAATAATTTATTTACATTGACATTATTTTTTTCTTACAGGGTTCAATTATGCAAGCAACAATGTTCTTAGAGACCATAACAAAGTTTGATTCTTTATTAGTTGAAGACCATTTTTACAAAATATCAAATGGATTGATCAAAGAGGCCAACCCACTTTACAATAAAGGAACAATGAAAAATAACATTGTGATGAATATCAATACAGAAATAACAGAGATATCACCGTTTCAAATTCATAATTTAGCTCAGAAATGTCACATACTGTTGGCACCCAAAATATGATCGTCGACGACCAAGCCACAAAGACAAAGGACCCGGCGCGCTGAAGCACGGAAGCCGATAAAGATCAACATATTGAAGACTTCTCAAGCTGCCAGAGCCTCGAGTCACCCCGTATGGACACGGGGACTTCACCTCAGGAGAGCCTGTAGACACGCTATTTTCACACTTTTCGCGGGTAAAACTCATATTACACCGTGATGCCCCAAAGTGGCTTATGCATTTGATTTACGTGCGTGATTAGTCATTTTTAAGATTTTACATAAAAAAATATAAAAAACTCAAAAAAGGTTAAAAAAATACATATATATATATATATATATATATATATTGAGAAAAGCATACAAAAAATACAAAAAAATTATTTAAAAGGTTTAAAGAAAATACAAAAGAGGTTAAAAAAAATCAAAAGAAGAGCTTATAAGAAAATTCAGAAAAATGTAAAAAAATGGGTTATAAGAAAATACAAAAAAGATCAAAAGGTTATTAAAAACCCCAAAAAAATCAAGAAAATGTTAAAAATAATAATGAGAAAATGTTTAAAATAAATAAATAAAAATAATAAAATAAAATAAATCTCAATAAACACTTTTATTTTTGTAAAAAAATGAAAGCTTATATATATGTGTATATATAAAAATGTAAAAGGAAATCAATATAAAAACACAAAACAATAATGATATATGTACCTATCTTTATACTAATCCTCACTAATCCCATTTTTACTACTATTAATCTGCTCCCGTAAGTCTCCATCTTATGCACACCCCCACCTTATCTCTCTCTCTCATACATCTCTATCTCATTTTCTCTCTTCTTTGTCTTCTTTTCCCAGCCGCCCCGGCAGAGGTAATCTCCCTCTCTTATGTCCCTTTCTCTCCTGTCTCTCATCTCTTATTCCCATCATCTCTCCTCCATCCCTCTCCTCCACTCTCATCATTCGTTCGGCCATCTCTCCAGCAGCAACCCACAGCCATCCCTGCTCCACCCTTCTACACACACAGCCACACCTCCATGCGACACCCCCCTCCTCTCTCCTTCCTCTTGTCATTACCACCACTGTTGTAAGCTCCTTCCAGCCATCCCCCACCAACACCGGCCACCTCCTCCACATCACCTCCGCTGCAAGCCACCCGGCCACCTCCACTTGCATCCTGCCGTGGCCGTCGTCCACGCCACCGACGTCCGCCACCGAGCCCGCCGCGAAGCAGCCCCTTGGCTACCACCTCCGGCCGGCCACCTGCAGCTCCCTCACCAACCGCCGCGGCTACCCGGCCACCTCCTCTCCTCACTGACGCTGCCTCCGCCACCCTCCTCACGCCCGCTCCCCTGCACCTCTGCCAGTGCAGCCGTCACCCCCCCGGCCACGTCCGCAACGCTCCCCGCCGAGCACCTCTCCCACCACCTCACGGCAACCCCCATGCGCCACTCTCGACGTCCACGTCCACCACTGCACGTAGACGCCGCGAAGCCCCTGCCGTAGACGCCGCCGACGCGAACGCGAGCACACCGTCCGCGACCGCGAAGCCCCCCTGCACCTCCCTCCAACCGCAGCTCCCCCTATGCATGCACCGCCCTCGTCGTCGTCCACCTCACCGCATCGGCCGCCGCGAAGCCTTCCGTCGGTCGCCGCCGGCGACTGCTACCTCTATGAGCACCCCCCCTCTAACTCCTCTCTCCCCCTCTCTCTTTCTCTCTCAGTTCTCCCATCCTCTTTCTCTTCCTCCCTGCCTGTCTCTTCCTCCTGCCGGTTCTCTTCCCGACCTCCCGCCGCGTTCTCCCTCTCTCTCTCCTCTCGCCGCGGCTCGCTCCTCTCCCTCTCTCTCTCTCGCGGCTACCGCCGCGATATCTCCTTCTCTCTCTCTCTCTATTTCTCTCTCACTTCACTGCCGCGATCTCTCTCAGTCGCTCTCTCTCTCTCTCTCTCTCTCTCTCTCTCTCTCTCTCTCTCTCTCTCTCTCTCCCTGTCACGATCTCTCCCTCTCCCTCTCTCCCGCGGTCTCTTTCTCTCTCTCGTTCTCTCTCCTCCCCCGCCGGTTCTCTCTCTCCCTCTAGTCTGTCCCTCTCTCTCGCCCCCCCTCTCGTCTGTCTCCCTCTCTCGATCTCTCTCCCCCTCATTCTTTCTTTTTCTTTTTTTATTTTAGTCTCCCTCTCTCTTCTTTTCTCTCTCCCCCATCGTCTCTCCTTCTCTCTCCCCTCAGTCTCTCCCTCTCTTACGGTCTCCCCCCTCTCTCTCCTTGTTTCTCTCTCACTCTCACTCGATTCCCCCTCTCTTTCTTGTTTTTATTTTACTCCGTCTCTTTACTTCTCTCTCTTCTTCCCCCCCTCTCCCGTCTTCTCTCTCTTTCTCTCTGATTATCTCTCCTCTGTCCCTCCGTATCTCTGCTTCTCTCACTCCCCCTTCTCTTTTTTTTATTTTTATTTTTCTTCTTCTCGGTTTTCTCCTCCCCCCACCCTCTTTCTCACCCTCTGTCTCCCTGTCGCACCCCTGCCACCTCTCCCTTCTCTTTACTTTCCCCTCCTTTCTATGTATATAATACATATATAGTAATATGTAGAGTCAGTATAGTATATATACTTAATATATAGTATATCGTACTGTCTATATATATATTATATACGAATAGTATATATGTGTGTATATATCGAATATATAGCATTTATATAGTATTCTGTATTATATATATAGTATATCTCTCCTTCTTAATTTTGCTTATAAAAATATACCATGTATATACATAACTAAAGTATCAAAAAATCTAAAAAAAGGGGGAATTCTCTTTTCCCTTCTCTCTCTTTCAAATATTCTATGTTAGTTGTATAGATAAATATTTTATATATTTTTATATACATATATTAATATATGTCAGTGAATATATATATACTTATATATATATGTATATGTTTTTACGTGCATACATGTTTAATCCTTCTTAAATTCGTGCAGGAATAAAAGCCGAGCCTCCAGTCTGATCAACAGTCCCGCGTGTTCCCGTACACGGGAAGCCGTTCCGTCCCATCGTTTGACCGCGTTTGCATCATCATTAGTGGCTCTGTTTCCTTTTTACTGTTAGTATTTTATTGTATTTTTTTAGTATATTATTCAGTTATTAGTGCTCTATGGATTGTTATCATATCATATCATTTTCTGACTTGATTTTACTTTGTGTTTGTTCATTTTGCAGGGTAACCAACTAAAAGCCCCCTTCTTCGACCCGTCGAACGAAGAGGAAGAAGGAACCCGCGCAAATCCCGCGTCAAAGGCCAAGCGATCAACCAGTTTGGGGCCCACGGTCCCTGGCGATCACACCACCAAACGCGTGCTTGTAGTAAATTTTACTTTATGTCTATAATACCCGCGGATAGCTAAATCCCGGGTCTGTTTGTACTATAATCGATCGCGGTGAGTCATTTCACCGTGGTCATTTATTTTCTGCACTTTCTTTCTGTACTTTATTATATTGTTGTTAAAATCCCGCACGGATCAATATCCTGCGGCGGTCTGTTTACTGTTTATATTCATGTTATTATTATTATGTGAGGAGTGATATGCCGTTCCAAATTCCGAGTCCACGTATGTCTTTGTGTCTGTCAACTTCTATTACATAGAGTCTTAGGTTCGCACTCGGTATATAGAAAGCTGTCCTCGGAATGGTAGGTCACCCTTACCGGGAAGGGGTTCAGTTTGCGTGAGAGGGTCTTCGGATCCCGTTCTCCGCCTTGTACCGAAGGTCCGGTAAGTCTAGGCTCCACGTCCTCGTACAGAGTGACCTTTCAGGTCATACTCTCTGCCATCTTTTCTACATCATCCTTTTTACGCACGCGTTTTCATTTTCATCATTTTTACCCTTTCACTCAGAGAGGGAGAAACCCCATCTCTCTCTCTCAGTCCACCACGTGACGCGTTCACATCTCTGGCGATCACGGTGGGACCTGTTTTTTACTTTTTTGGTTACCCACAAGCTTTCGGCACCCATGTGTGTCCCTCCTTTTGACACCCACGTGTGTCCCTCCTTTCGGCACCCACGTGTGCCTTTCCCTATTGCGCCCACGTGCGCTCACTCCCCTCGTGCACCTCGTGCACTCCCCCGGTCCTTTGTGATTATTTGAGAGGTTAACGTTGTCTCGTGCACCACGTGCACTCCCCACTATTCGACACTCACGTGTGCCGCTCCATTTAGCACCCACGTGTGCTCCCCATTATTTAGCACCCACGTGTGCCCCTCCATTTAGCACCCACGTGTGCTCTCCATTTAGCACCCACGTGTGCTCCCCTCCATTCAGCACCCACGTGTGCTCTCTTCTGTTTGGCACCCACGTGTGCCCCTCCATTTAGCACCCACGTGTGCTCCCCTCCACTCAGCACCCACGTGTGCCCTTTCTTATTGCGCCCGCGTGCGCCACATCATCCCCCTCGTGCACCACGTGCACTCTTATAGTCTTTTCTATTTTTCCAAGTGGTCTACGTGTTTCTGAAAGAAGAACTGCTATATCTTACTCCATCTGTTCATTGTTGTTATATCCTTGTTATATCACTGTTATCCCTGTTATATTTGTGTGTTTATTCTTGTTATATCTGTTTTATATATCTTTCATTCAGTATTGTATTTCATGCATCTACCCCTTTATTTTACTTTTCTAAGGATTAACCTTTCTCGGTGAAGGAAGGACTCTCCGTCGGGAATTCCTCTCGACGGACTAGGATCTCCTCCATCGGGACCTCCGTAAGTCCCCGACATCGAAGGATTCCCTCTTCGTTCACTGGGCAGGTTGTACCACTGAAGTACCCCGAAGTTAGTTACCTATCCGTGGTGAGACGAGTGTCCCTAGTTGACACGGCGGTAAAACCAAGGTGTAACTAGGATTTTTGCAAATTTTGTGTGAATATTTATATTTGTTAAAAAGACAAAAAAAGAGGTAAAACAAAAACAAAAAAGTGGCGTAAGATCATCCACTTGTTTGGTAATCTTTGATATTTGTCTGTTGGTGTATGCTTTTACGTTCTGGAAAAATCACAACAATGGCCCACGATTCTCTCGAAGAGAACCAATCAGGACGTGGTCAGTCAATTGACCCACGTGTCCACGCAATGGACTCAGGCCCTTCTCGTGACACCTCGCAAGAGGTTCCCGCTGTTTCACGGGAAGTAGCCCCACCTAAGGACATCTTTTCCCTGTTAGGTGTCCTCGCCAGTACGCAGCTCAGCCCTGAGCAACTTCTAGCCTTTCAGGCTATTTTAAAGGGGAAATCTGTTGCTCCCCCTCCTCAGGAGTCAACTCCGGCTCCCACATCTTCCCAACAGCCGCTCCAGGCTACCACTTTTCCATCATATGTACATGACGTTCCTTCTTCCTCATTTCAAGGACAGGCGAGTCAACAGTCCGCTTCTTACCAATTCCCCCTTCCACAATCTCAAGCCCCTGCCATCCTCATACGGTACCCCAAACAGGGTCCGTCCACTAGTGGGCCACCATACCCTTTTGGTTCAGGGTTCCCTTCTCAGGTCCCTATAAGGCCTTCTCAGCCTCAATGGCAGGCCCCACTTTCACCTGCCGAGGAGCTCACTCAGTCCCTCCTCAACAAATACAATGAAATGAACGAGGAGTTCCGAAATTTCAAGAAAGAGGCACATGGGAAGTCTGTCCCTGACATTTCCCTGCCAAATCTCCCCATATTTCATCTTCCTCCCTCCGAAATGCCTACATACCGTAGGTATAACGGCACGGGAAATCCTTATATTCACATCAAGGATTTTATGTATGAATCTTCCTCATGGCAGAACGATCCAAAATCCCTGGCTTACCTTTTTCGAAATCATTGGATGGTCCCGCCCTAGAATGGTTCTATTCACTAGAACCGAGTGAGGCTGGAGATTTTGAAATTGTCAAAGCCAAATTCATACAGAAGTACCGGGATAGGGTCGGTCCCTCCCTTTCTATCACCGACCTAGTTGCTGAGAAAATGAGGTCAGATGAGGATTTTGTCCAGTATGCTGATAGGTGGAGGTCTCTGGCCGATAAAATAAAGGATACCCTTTCAGAACCCGAGCAAGTCAAGATGATTGTGTCTAATGCAACCCCGCAGTTTAGACACATTTTAGCCATGAATAAGCTTACCACGATGGAGGAACTTTATGAGAGGGCTCGGTATATCCAGACCCAATTAAAAGATTCTCCCATCATGCACATGTTTGAACCTCCAAAGCCAAGGGTGTTTAAGAAGACGGGCACTGGTGTCCAAGGAGGACAACTGAGGGAGTCGTCATAAACGAGCAAGTGAGTGTGCTTGGCGGCCCCAACCAACCAGTTAACCCAAGGCCTCCTCAGGTTTCACGACCTCCCTTTCAACAAGGTCCACCTCTTTATCGTCCTCCACCCCAAAATAACCCCCTTCAAAACAACATGCCTCAACCCTTTCATCCCCAGCAACAACAACAACAACCACAACCTCAGTATCACCAAGTTCCACCCCCGGGAAATTACGGCCCACCACAACAACGGATGAGGCCCATTGGACCCAAAAGAGCCCATTATCCACCATTGCCCGAGGCATTGCCGGACATTTTTAATGCCCTCATGGCTGCCAACCTACTTACTTTGCCCAAAGAAAAGTTTGCATGGCCCCCAAATGCTGATACCTCCAGGTACTGTGTCTATCACAGACAGCCGGGTCATACGGTGGAGAATTGTTTCAACTTCAAAGATTACATTTACGACATGAATGATCTCGGTGAAATCGATTGGGATGAAATGAGGCGATGCATCGCCACCCTAAAGGCCAGGAGACCTCCGCCTAGGCCACAGTTACCACAACAACCACATCAACAACAACAGCCTCAGCAGGCCCCACAACAGCAGCCTAATATGGGCATCATCCATAACCCGCTTCCGGAGCACCAACAGCCCAACTACCAGGTTAATCCGATTTCCTCCTTCTCGGAAGTTGGAAGAGAGCAAACCTGTCATTTAGAAAGCACCTCTGTCCTTGCTACCAGTCATACCACCAATCAACCTCCTCGTCTCCTTTGAACAGCATCTTCTTACCATTCAACCCCCTCACAACCCCTATTTGGTCCTTCTCCCGTTCCACAGCCATCACACCCTCTTATTCGTAACCCTACCGTCAATTCACCGTTAGTCCATCACCAAAGGCCATCTCCCACTCCTTTTTCATCCCTCAGTCCCCTGATCACTTCTTATTCCTCTAATTTACCATCTACCTCTATCGCACCTTTACCCCCGCCTTCTAACCTTTTTACCGCCCATTATCCGTATGACGCACCATCCACCTCTACCTCCATTGAACCTTCTCCTCCACCATCTAAACCTCTTATCATTCATCGTTCATCCGGGATTCCCTCTACTTCCTCTATCCCTCCACCATCTAAACCTCTTATCATTCACCGTTCATCTGAGGTCCCCTTTACTTCCACTATACCCCCTCTACCATATAAACCTCTTATCATCCATCATTCACCCCAAGTCACCTCCGTTTCTAATCTACCTCCACCATCTAAATCCCTTATCATTCACCATTCACCCGAGATCCCCTCTACTTCCCCTATTCTTTCACATTCTAAGCCCCTTATCATCCACCATCAACCTGAGGTCCCTTCTACTTCCACTATACCCCTACCCTTTAAACCACTCATCATCCATCATACGTCCAAGATTCCTTCTACCTCTACTATACCTCCGCCAAGCAAACCCCTAATCAAAACCCCTACACCCATCATAACCCCTATCCCACCAACCATTCCTCCACTATTACCCCTTAAACCCTTGTTAAAATCCACACCCAATACCATAGAGGTGCAACAAGACCCACAAGCAATGGTGCTCCGGAGTGGAAGGATGTTCCACCGGGTATTTCCCCAGAATAGTCAGGCCCCTGAACAATCTCAGCCCCAGAAAGATAAGGAAGAGCAGTCAGAAGAGTCTATCCCTGGGACCCAGTATGATTTGCTAAAACATCTGGATAAGACGCCCGCCCGTATCTCCATTCTTGAGTTGATCAAAAGATCCACGTCTCATCAAGAAGCTTTGAAAGACTATCTTCAAAAAGTCATGGTGAATGAGGATCTCCCTGTGGAGAAAATCTCGACAGTCCTGACGCCCACTGATACACAACCGCCTATCATGTTCCATAATCACGAGCTTGCCCCCAAGGAAGCTCGAAAATATGCATTATGCATTGCGGTGAAAATCAATGGTGTGTCGGTGGATTCGTGCCTGGTAGACACGGGCGCATCTATAAATGTGATTTCTCTGAGTACTCTCCAAGCATGTGGGGTTGATGAAGAACAACTCATGCCTTCCTCAATCACAGTCACAGCCTATGACAACAGTAAAAGGCCACCAATGGGCATGATTACCCTGAATGTAGAACTAGGTCCTGTATCAGTCTTTACGGAATTTCATGTCCTTGATATGGATCCCACTTTCAAGGCTATACTAGGCCGTACCTACATTGAAGCTATGAATGCTGTACCATCCACCAATCATCAGTGTTTGAAATTTCCATATAAAGGATGGGTTATCAAGGTAATGAGCATGCCCATCTGTTCTACGGTGGATGCTATCAACACCTCTTTGCCTTCGGTCTGGCCGACTCATCGGCCCATACTATCCTTGTTGGATGTGTATGACCCCTGCCGTGCTCCCTTCACACAACAAAAGCCATTCCCTATGTTAAACTCACGTCTCCCCTTCCGCTCCAAAGGATGGGAGATTATGAGAAATATTGGCTACCAAGATGGCAAAGGTCTAGGGGCACAACTGCAAGGAAGGCTGAGACCACTCCAAAAGATAAAGCCAATCCATAGAGCTGGCTTGGGTTTTAAGGGGCCATTCGAATCAGACGGCAAACCCCTCACTTGGACTTTGTCCTCACATTTCAAAAAGGGGCCCATCGTCCAGATGGGAGATCCTCCACTGGAGTCACCTAGGGGGTCACGGGATGTGTTTTTAGCTCAAGGATGTTCAAGGATCCCTAAAAGAGGAAAGATTGTCCACCTGGATTGTGAATGGTATAAATGGTTTGACATACCAGATATATCCATTGCACTGGAAAGAATGTTCTCGCCTCCACATCTAGAAGGGTCGTCTTTGATCTCCGAAATGCCAGGGAACACCACCACATTTGCCAGAATGTCAAACCCTCCTCGCCAAGAGGATGTTGTCATCGACGGGTCATCACCCGCCACCAATATTGTCACCGACGGCTCATTAGCCGTCATCTTCTCTACCCATCTATCACAGCCTCTGTTGCTGTCTCCTTCCTGGGCCAGACAGTTGTCTGATGATCTTCCCAGGTCCCCTTCTTTACTCATATACCTACGTGGGTTTCTTAACTCACGCCAGGTTTTCAATCACGATCTGCTCTACGAGCTACACAACCCTCTAGCTCTAATTCCCTTTTCACCTCCTCCAATTTCTTTTCATTGTTTTGTTATCAAAAATGAAAATGAAAAAAAAACGTCAATTTCCCAACTCCCCAACAACACATCTTTGTTGAGGAGACATCCTATATCTCCCATGAGTGTGCCCCGACTTACGGGCCACTCATTCAAGGTCCCTTGAGCGACCTTCTTTACCCCTCCTCTGAGGGGTCCTTCCCTGTACATTCTTCACTATCCTCTTCAGCTTCTTCTTCTTCTGTAAATAATGTGTGTCAGGTTAGGAATAAGTCAAGGGTAGTGCCCAAGAAGAAATCCAAGGGTAAGCAGATCCCTCGGCGATTTCTTTTAGATTTAGCCGATAGGTGTCAAGCCCTTCTAGCCATTCCTCAATTGCTAGAAAATCCTATCCAATTGCCGGAGATAGAATGTGAAAATGATGGTATGATTGATGAAGGGTACGGGGTTTATGAAATCACCGATGATGAGTACCCCATTGAAGAAGAGGACGAAGAATATGAGGATGCGGCCGACGCATATGCTAGTGGAATGAGCAGATTTGACGAGCCGTCAGCCGCTGTAGAAGAGTCTACCAAAGAGATTAACCTGGGAACTGAGGAAGACCCTAGGATTGTCCTCATAAGTGATAATTTACCATCATCTGACGAAGAGGCGTTAATTAAGGTTCTCGAGGATTATAAGGACACGTTTGCATGGAGCTATGAGGATATGCCAGGATTGGATTCTACTCTGGTCGAGCATCGTCTCACTCTCAAACCAGGATCCATCTCGGTAAAGCAACGGTTAAGACGTTTTCGCCCACAAATGGCTTTAAAAATGAAGGAAGAGGTCGACAAGCTCCACAAAGCTAGGTTCATAAGAGTCGTCCTTTATCCTCAGTGGGTCGCAAACATCGTCCCGGTCATGAAGAAAGATGGAAAAGTGAGAATTTGTATTGACTTCCGGGACCTTAACCGTGCGTGTCCGAAGGATGATTTCCCTTTGCCTCATATTGATGTGTTGATTGATAACACGGTAGGATATGAAACCCTTTCATTCATGGATGGATTTTCTGGATACAATCAAATCTGTTTGGCATAAGAAGACCAGGAGAAAACCTCATTCACTACTCCCTGGGGAACTTACTGTTATGTGGTCATGCCATTTGGACTGAAGAACGCTGGAGCCACTTACCAAAGGGCTATGATGGCAATATTCCATGACATGATGCACATATATTTGGAGGTATATGTGGATGATTTGTTGGTAAAATCCAAAACTAGGGCGGAACATCCCGAGGTCCTTGCAAAGGTGTTGCAAAGATCGCGTGAATTCAATTTGAAAATGAATCCAAAGAAATGTGTGTTTGGTGTATCATCGGGCAAGTTACTTGGCTTCATTGTGAGCAAAAGGGGTATTGAGATAGATCCCAACAAGGCTAAGGCAATTAGGGATATGCCACCCCCGAAGAATCTGAGAGAAGTTCGAGGATTAATCGGGAGGTTGCAATTTATCCGTCGCTTTGTGTCGCAACACTCGCAAAGGTGCCGGCCCTTCTACGAGTTGACCAAAGCAGGGACCAAATTTTGTTGGGATTCTAAGTGCCAGAATGCTTTCGACGGATTAAAGGAATATCTGGCCAACCCGCCTGTTCTCACTCCACCTATTCCAGATAAGCCTTTGATCCTATATATCTCGGTCCTAGACGACTCTGTGGGAGCCGTCCTGGCACAAATCAATGAGGAAGGCAAGGAACGGGCAACCTATTACTTGTCCAAACTCCTCAACCCCTGTGAGCGAAAGTATACTGCCATGGAAAGGACTTGTGCCGCCCTTGTGTGGGTGGTACAGAAATTGAAACATTACTTTCTTGCTCACGAAGTCCACTTGATTGCTCGGATGAATCCTATCAAATTTCTCTTGGAAAAGTTTGTACTTACTGATAGGCTAGCACGTTGGCAAAGCTTTCTATCTCAATTCGACATCACCTATATTCAACAAAAGGCAATCAAAGGCTATGCCATAGCTGAGCATCTCGCTCATCACCCTCTCCCCAAATTTGATCCTGTTCAATCAGAGTTTCCAGATGAGGAACTAATGTCCATTACTCAGTCTGATGATCCGATGTGGACATTATATTTTGATGGAGCTTTGAATTCCCAGGGGAGAGGTATTGGTATCGTTCTTTTGTCACCTGAAGGTGTCGCTATCCCAGAGGCATTCCAGCTCTCATTTCCAGTCACCAACAACGTGGCTGAATACGAGGCTCTTCTGGCAGGTCTGAATCTTGCCTATTCCTTCTGGGTCACTGAATTACGAGTCATAGGTGATAGTCAACTTATCCTTCGCCAAGTGCTCACCAAATATCGCACTCGCGATCCCAAGCTCAAGCCATATCAAGAGCTTACTGTTGCTTTCGCTAAACTGTTCACCAAGTTAGTCTTTGTTCATGTTCCTCGCAATCAGAATATTCTCGCCGACGCCCTTGCTTCGTTGGCATCATCATTAAGGTTTCCTCTGGGCAGAAGGGCTCTGTCCGTTTCTATCCACAAGCTTCTCTTCCCTGCTATTCACAACCCTTCCTATTTAAGGGTTCAGGAGGAAATGTCAAAGATGGCTCAGGATAGAGAAGTTGTTGAAAAGAGGGAAATTATGTTGGTCGAATTGGAAGAAGAATTGGCTGATAAGGAGAAGCCATGGTTCTATGAGATTGTTAAATATTGCAAAGACCAGTCTTACCCTGAAGAGGCAACAGCAGAAGATAAGAGGGCCATAAGGAGAGTCGCCCAGAGATATACATTGGTTGGAGGATTGCTGTACAAAAGAAGCCTCACTGGTGTTCTCCTGAGGTGTCTTGATGATGATGAGTCCTGGAAGTGTGTAGAGGAAGCACACTCAGGTGTGTGTGGTGGCCATGTGAATAGCCAGATGCTTGCCAAGAAGATCCTTCGGCAAGGCTTTTACTGGCCCACCATGGAGGAAGACTGTGCTGTCTATGTCCGTAGGTGTGTCAAGTGTCAACTTCACGCCGACAAGATCCATTCCCCATCTTCCTCTCTCCATCCAGTGTCCTCCCCATGGCCTTTCTCCATGTGGGCATTCGACATCATTGGTCCTCTCGGTGATCCTAACTCCCTCATTAAGCAAAAATCATTCATCCTTACCGCAACGGAGTACTTCACCAAATGGGCCGAAGCTGAAGCCTATGCAGAAATCAAGGCATCAACAGTTTGCAAGTTCATTATGAAGAACATCATTGCCAGGTTTGGCATTCCAAGAACCATCGTCACCGACAATGGGCCATAATTCATTTCTCAGGACCTTCAGGACCTCTGCAAAAGGTATAAGATTGCATTGCATCATTCATCACCATATTATCCACAAGGCAATGGCCAAGCAGAGGTCACGAATAAAACAATGATCAAAATCATAAAGAAAACTTGTGAGTCTAGCATATTTTCGGATTGGCCAGAGAAGCTTATCGAAGCTCTATGGGCCTATCGCACTTCAATCCGAACTCCTACTGGGCAAACTCCGTTCGCCCTCACTTACGGGATAGAGGCGGTAGTTCCATATGAGATTCTGATTCCCTCTCTGAGAGTACAATTGGACAAGGACCTTCCCCTCGATGAACGTCGTGATTCTCTCCTTGCCCAGTTGGAACTCTTAGACGAGAAACGTCTGGTTGCTGCCGAGCATGCTCATGTATACCAAAATAGACTCGCATGTTTTTACCAAAAGAAGGTTATTGAGAGAAAATTCAAAGTTGGTGAAATGGTAGTGAAAAGAATTTTTGTAAAACCTGGCGGGCCGCGTTCTAAGCTCCAACCCAATTGGGAAGGACCATACGTGGTTCAGGCTGTGCATCCGGGCAACGCCTATAGGCTAGTCAATGCTGAGGGAGTTGAGTTATCTCACCCTTGGAATGGACTTTATCTTAAGAAGTACTACCCTTAGATAGGTGTACATACTGTCAAAAATGAAAAAAAAAAGGAAAAGAAAACAACAAAAGAAATGAAAAAAAAATAAAATAACAAAAATGAAAATAACAAAAATATGTACATAAAAGAAAAGAAAAGACCAAAAAAAATGAAAAATTCAAAATGCTGATGCTTGCAGATCACCATGTAGTTAAGTCATTGCATTCAACCTCCATGTTAGGAAAGGGCCCATTAAGACTTGGTAGGTCTCAGGTCTTGGTTTGCCAGAACCGTGGAGACCCCTGTCCGGCCGGTTCGGCCTATGCCCCCTCAAAAGAAGACAACATGTATACACATATGTGTTATAAAAAAATTGATAGCATCGCTTATGGTAGGGCATCACTCAAAGGGTCTCCAAGAAAGCTCAAATCTTTATTCTCTTCTTCTCGACCGAACGAGACAGTCGGCGCCCTTAAAACGCTGAGCACGGGAAACATGAACACAACCCCTAGGGTGAGAGTAGGATTCAATTCTTTGAGCATGAATCAGAGCACGAGAAGAGGACAGTGTCCCCGCAGGCATCCAAGAGGGATTCCATAATGTCAAAATACTATGTCCCTCGCAAAAAAAATCCATCAAAAGAATCAGAAAAAGAAAAGCAAGAAATCAAAGTCAAAAGAAAGGCCTGGCCGTGACCGTGTCTGATTCCACTAAATGAAACCCCTTTGACTGAAAGTCAAATTCTACACAAAAGGGGTCATGAGATGCAAATGCTTGAGAGTTGGTCTGAAGTTGCTCGAAAGGGAAAGTTAAGTGCGCCCCTACTGGCTCGCCGGGTTAACGATTTTTCCGGTCCTCTCAGGAGGTTTACCCCCAATATTCTTCCTCCTTCCCCTGAAGATCAAAGCTCAATGGAGTTCCCGAAGCGTGAAACTCGCCAAAGCCTGCAACATCCTTTTAACACAAACATATGGTTGTCCATTTTGAAAAGCATAAGCCATTGTCGTGAAGGAGTCTCCGTGTTTCTGGCCGGTCAGGACCCTTGTCTACGACCTTAATGCCTTCTTATTTAACCTCGGGCTTAGACCAATGCAAGCGCGTCACCTACGGGTGCGACGGCGTCTGATTCCGGGTCAGCGTCGCGCGATTGGTCGTTTGGGTTCCAGGGTGTTCCATTATATACCATCTAGAGTTGTGAGGAAATAGACCCGGGTCGGGCAAATCATTTACCTCGAACACTTTTTGGGTGAATCCCTGCGGTCGGAAGCAACTGGGAGCCTAAGCATGGCATGACGGTATTGTCATCAGGATAAGTCTTAGCCGGCGGGATTATCATTCGAGGAGTCTAGAGGCCCAAATCAACCTAGATGTGCACTTAGGATACCTGGGAGGTTAGTAAGAAATCCATATTCTCATGTAGGTTAGGTGCCATATGGGTGCTTGCCAAGCGTTAACAACAAAAAAAATGATGATAATGATAAAAACAAAAAAGGAAAAAGAGAAAATGTAGATATATGCAAAACAAAAAATGATGAAAAACAAAACAACAAAAAAATGCAAGAAAAAATAAAAATAACAAAAAAAAATCACATTTCCTATGATTGCATTTGTATGCAGCATCCCACTTTTAAATTTCGCTTGCATCCGTGTGCTTGTGTGCCGCATTCATCATCATATTATTATCTTACCTTTATTAATAAAGGCTTGGCCACTTGACCCATTATCAAGGACAGTCAAAACAGAGATCTGCTTATTGAGCAAGGGGCCAAGTCAGAGCAGAGATTCTGACTTGTTTGTTTCAGTGATGTGTGCAGGGATTCGAGATAGCAAGAAAGAAATGAAAACCAAAACCAAAAAATCAAACTTTTTATTTCATTCCTAGAAATTTTACATTAAGTTCCACCTTCTCTCTCTACATTACTCGTCCCTCCGCTCTCCTGGCAAGACGCTCTCGAGGGTGCAACCCAACTACGAAAAGCGGTACTTCTACCGCCCTGCACTCCTCTTCCCATCTCTGTACCCCGGCGTCGATCTGCAGGGGCAGTAAAGAAGCTACTAACACGAAAGCCACGCTCTCGTGCTCTTCGGTAGCGCTCTTCACCATCTCTCAGCCATTGTTCAGCAAGGCCAAGGCTGGTTCGGAGTTCAAACAATTGGGCTTCCATGGCCCTTCGCTCCTCCCTCTCAGCCAACCTATCGGCTCTCTCTCTTTCTCTGTCCCTTTCTTTTTCTGCCCGTTCTCTTTCTCGGTCTTCCCTCTCCAGTTGAAGGGTGATCCTTAGCTCCACGGCGTCCCTAGGAAAGTCATCATCTCGACGATGCCGCAGTTCATCTTCCAGCTCCGCTATTCTAGCCTCCCTCTGCGCAGCTTGGACAAGTACCTCTTGCGTCTCTTTTTCCTGTCAGATATGCCGTCTCAGATATGCGGCAAGGCATGAATGAGGAAGATTCAACAATGAAACTTTTACCTGTATAGAGAGCATTCCTTCTGCCTCTGCGGCACGCTGCGTGGCATGAGCAAGTTGCTCGTGAAGCAAATCCAGCTCTGAGGTAGGGATCCATAAGCTGGAAGAGACGCCATCTGCTCCCATCGCTAATAAGGCTGCGTCGTTCTGGACGCGCTATAACCACATGAGGTGATAATTAGTGGCTAAGTACCATGAATCTATGGCCATAATTAGGAGTGTGCATCGTATATACACCCACCGAGGCACTTAAGGCACCACGCGTGTCACCCAATTGTCGCTCCGTGTCTGCCAAGCGAGCTCGCAAGTTCGCTATCATGGTATCACGGACATCCTACAGCCATGTTATAGGAGTCAGCATTTTCACAAAAAAAATAGATAAGAACAAAAACAACGAAAAGAAGGAAAAGGGGAGGCCTACCTCCACAAGTCCCCCAGGTTGGAGTCGCTCTGCATACATTGCCCTATATAGACGCAGATAGTCTTCACTATCTTGTGCCTGCGATTCCACAATTGTGCCACCCCGTTGCCAGTCTTCATACTGTTCGGGGAACCGCACACGCCAATCAATACAGGTTGCCGGTCCTCGCGTCTTTCTCCCGACCCGAGGTGGCGCAGTCGTATCCACCCACTCCTGAGCTAGCCCCAGGGTCCTCATAACTAATCGTAGCCGAAGCGGCTCGATTTCATTCAGGCAGTGCATCCAAAGCTCTCGTCCAAACCGGGCGCGGCTCATCAAAACCCACGGTTGGTCAGCATCGACCACCCCTGAGTAAGGTCTCCAGTTCACCTAGATTAGATTGTACATATTCTTTTAGCTAGTCAAATGTAGAAGCAAAAAAAAAAAAGAACTAAAAAATAAAAAAAGAAGAAAAAAGAATCCTACCATTGCTGCAGGGAACTCCTGCAGCTCACGTCTTAGCACCATCAGTTGGTAGGATAGAGGCGCTGTACTCATAATGGGTTGCCACCGTCTGGCTAATGGTACCGTCACTGGTCGCCAATGCCGAGCTCTCCCCATCGGGAGGTAGTAGTAGCTCCATAGCTGCATCATCATGTGCCATTAGTGCCTTAAGTGAACTATTGGGAAAACACACAAAAAAAATGAAACAAAAATTACCTGGATAAATGGTGTAAAGCCACTGACAGTCACCTCACGGTCTGCCTCTTGGGATAGGCCTGTAAACAGATGTGCCAGCACGGCAGCTCCCCAAGCATACTGCCCTACTCTCTCGAGATCTACTAGCAGCTCTAGGAAGCGACAGTCGATGCTGCCTCCCTTCGAGCTCAGTAGCAATCTTCCCAGCAAGAAGAGGAGAAATCTCCTCAAATCCATGTTGGACCTTTCCCAATTGCCGAAATCTGAGCAGTACACAGCACAGCACCCTCTTTCTGTCCTTTCCATGAATTCTTCCAGGGACTCATCATCCCGGGGACGAGTATCAGCAAGTCCCAATGCCTCCATGATGGATGCCTTGGCTACTGATCGGTTCTTCCGACCGTCAAGTTTCAGTCCTAATAGCTTTTGGGCACCTTCTCGGTAGTCCGCGTAAGTGACTCCGGTCACTGCCTCCCCATCCACTCTGAGGCTCGTGATTCGGACCACATCTTCCAGACTGGGTACCATGTGCCCCCAGGGCATCAAGAATGCCCGACTCACTGGGTCCCATCTTTCGCGCAATGCTTGGATGAGGACGAGGTCGAGCTTGATTGGCTCGATCCGCAGAAAGGCCCCAAATCCCATCACGTCTAGCCTGGCCTTCTGGAAGTCTGGAAGACCACGATATGCGGCAACCACTAGCTCCCAGGAAATGTGCGATTTCATCATGCTCTGCACATACACAAGAACTGAGCAAAGGGGAGCTTTGCCAAGGAAGAAAAAGGGAGAAAGAATGAAGGAAGGGATGACAAGGTCCAACTTACGAGTTGTGATTGCGTCCTCTCACCGAGCTGTCCCTCGACTTCTGAAAGTCTCCTGGAACTGCTGCCAGATCTGCTCCTCTTTGAAGAGCGGGAAGACTCACCTTCTGCTCTGAAGCTAGATTCACCCTCCATCCTGAAAATTGAGCAACTCTCACTACCTCCCCTTCTTGCAAACTTTCACTCTTCGGATCAGCTCTCACGACTCGGGTGCTCTCAAGTCGAGTGAAAGAGGAGGTATTTATAGGATTGGAAGGAAGGTGATCTAGATCTATCACCATCACCCCTAGCAACAGCCTTTGCGACAAGTCACCCCCCTTACTGTTGCGGCCACTCTACCATGGGGAGTGATCGATTTGGGGGCGTGATTTGTTGACTTGTCGTCCTTATTCGGTCCAAAGATTCTCCGCGTTTATTGTCCTGTTGCATCTACTTTTAGAGCAAACAAGCAAATCGGGGACATTTATGCGGGAAAATAGGGCCAAGGGCCGACGTTTTTGAAATTGGTGGTAGATCCTTTTGAAAAATCATGGCCACGGTACACTCGCGTGTCACTTTGCCATGTGAAGTGAATGGAGCAGAGCTGTGATTGTTGACCCGCCACCCCTATTCGGTCCAAAGATTCCCCGTGTCCCTTGTCCTATTGCGACTACTTTTAGCGCAAACAGGGAAACGAGGGACATTCACGTGGAAAAGAGCACCACGGGCTGATATTGTTGAAGTCTGATGGCAGACTCCCTTTGAAAATCATGGCTATGGTGAGTCACCACTCCGTGTTTTAAGGCGACATCTCGTCGAGCATGTCTCGCAGGAACCCATGTGGTAGAAAAGACCTGTAGAGCAGAAGGAACGAACGGGCAAGCAAGCTGCGTTCAAACCAAGCCATTTCATTCACATATCTATATAAGGGTTTGTGCCCGTCATGAGGAAGAAGTGGGTGTACAAGCCATTCACTAATCCTCGTCACCCTCCTGGTTACGTCTCTTCTCTCTCCAAAGGTAAGAAGTCCCTCGGAGGCCTTCTATAGTCTCGTGATGCAGCAATCGCTTTGCTGTGCCATGCCTTTCCATCTGTTCTGGCGATGCTTTCGTCGTCCTCCTGCTTCTCTCGCGACCCTGATGGCCGTGAAGCTCTTGAAGCTGAGGATGCTGGTTGAACTCCCCTCTGCTCTGCCGAAGAGACTGTACCAGCTCCAGGAGCTCCCTTGCCGCGAGCTCCAATTCCCCTCCGATCTGCAGAGCAAGACGTGTCTGGACGCTCTTCCTCTCAGAGTTCCATCTCTTGGGCCTCCTGTGCTACTCTGTCTTTGCCTTTCTCTTCATCTTCTCTCGCTTTACCTCTCTCCTCGCCACTTGGAGAGAAACCTTTAGCGTCAAGGCATCTCGGGGCAATCCCTCATGCTGTAGTTGCTCTGATCTTTCATCTCTTATTCTGTGATGGTCAGCTGTCGCTTGGCGTCTGCCATCTTAGCCGCTTACGAAAAGGGATGGAGGAGATTCAAAGCATGTGCAAGGGCATTAAGGCCTTATTTCATTCCAAAATGAGGACTACACCAGGGGTTTAGGCACTTCGGGCCTCAAATTCCCCAATTGGGTTACATAAGCTTTCCACAGTTCCATGTCCTCATTTACAGACACCATTACCTTCAGTGGAACACTTGCCTTCCACGATGCTTTAATTGCCTTCACATCGTTTGCATCTCCCTCCGTACCTAGCTCTCTCTTCCTCAGAGGAGGAATTTCAGATAACATTGGGAATGAATGGCGAGGGAGGCCGATCTGAGTATAACACCGATGTGCATTGTACAGAGCAAACTCAGTCGCGCCGACCAGCTGCACCTCCGCATCTGGGAAAGACCTCGTGAGGAGTTCACATGACAGTAAACATGTTGGCGCATAAGTGAACATGTTCTGCATCATAGTGCTGTAGTGATTCCTCCAGTCTTCGCGTTTCTTCAACCAAGGAGCGCGATTTACCACATTACCACTAAAGCCTAACACATCGGCTATGTGGTAAAGTGGACTTTGTTGGAAGATTTTTGAGGTAGTCGTCATCCCCTCGTGGTGGTCAAATTTGAAATGCAAGTCAATCCAGCAATTTAGAAGGAGTATGCAACCGAAAGGAGGCTTACCCATGCTGGAAGCTGTGAGACCGCTGTAGAGATAGGCAAGGATGGCGGGCCCCACTCTCTTGCCATCCCAAATCCCACAAATGGCGCTCAATTGGTCCTCCTCCACTATGTTGTCTGTATAAGGAAATAGGAGAGCTCCCGCTAAGCAGATTGTGAACCCCTTCATCAGTTTCTCCAGCTGATCATCACTTGTCGATTCTTCCAGGGCACTCATGGTCCATTCCGCAAGCTTTTGTAAGTTAATTCCCTGTCGAGTTTGGACCGCCTTGATAGCCTTCGATGGCATGAAACTTCCGAGAACCTCCTCAGAAGTCACATTTTTCAGCATGCGCGAGATCTTTATCTTGCCATCCTTCTTAAATCTCTTCAAACCGAGCAGCAACTCCACCTCCTCAAGAAGAATTGTTGCTTCAAAAGTGGGGAAAATGAAGGTGTGAGTTTGAGGGTGCCAAATTTCTACCAGTGCACCCATGGCTGCCCAATCCATGTAAATCTTGTCATAGTGTTTGGCGTGAATCACCAGTCCTTGGAGATGCCATTTTGAAATCACAGCTCTCATGCCAATGGTCATATTCGAAGTGAGCTTCGATAGCCAGGGCAGCTTTGAGAATTTCCTTGGGCCCGGGAAGAGAGGATATGGCTGAAAAGGAAAGGAAATATCGAGAAGGTGAAGGAGAAGTCATGCAGAAACTAAAAAGTGAGTCAACTCACCAGTCCTGAGTGAATTCTTTCACTTAGATGCCCTTCAAGGTCCCTAAGCCGTTGGATCTCATTGCTAGCCCTGCTTCTCTTCACGGGACGTGAGGATTCGCCTTCCATCTCAAGTCAAAGGGCTAAGATCACTCTTTCTCTCCCTTGCTTCTCGTAGGGAATTCGTGCTTCTGTTTCTTCCTGGTTCGCATATGAGCTACTTATAGAATAGAAAGGAATCAAGGTCGTCATCAACAGTTTGTCGTGTTATGATTATTAATCCTGTATGATTGGTCATGTTATGATTATGTCTTGTCATGATTATGTTCATAATTCTATCTTGTCATGATTGTGTTGATAATTCTGTCCTATCATGATTGCCTTAAATAACTCTGTCTTCATGATTGTATTTTGTTATCGTTGTGTAATTGTTCTATGTAAATTTTAAAGAAAAAAGGAAAAGAGAAAAAAAGATGAAAGAAAAACAAGAAAAATGGATCATCCCCTTCCCATGTGTATATCTCCGTATTATGTCCTGCATTGCATTTAGTCCAAGCCATATGGATATGTCGTTAAGTCGTGCTAGTATGGGGACGACGGTTCTGTTCGGTTTGTCGATAAATGGGCCCCGGCTCATTCCCGACTCATCGAATCGGTATCTTGACCCCCTCTCCGCAGCTTAACCTTGGCCAGTTCGTCTCATTGTGAAAATCATTCACTTAAGTCGATTGTGCAAGCCACTGTGTTTAAACACTCTGAAATGTGAGATATTCCATTCTCAGTCGAGTACTCAGTTTTCCCGAGCTTGCCTTGGGATATTTCTCTGGAAGAAACCATTGTTTGAATTTACCTTAAGTTCATCTTTTATTCCCCTCGGACCCGCCTTGGGCGTAGCACGTCCACAATGGCTGGTAACCGCTCTCCAATGGTGAAATCTGCAGGTTTACGACCCAGGTACTTCCGCACCGTGAAGTTGGTCCTTTTAGTTGTTTGTGCCCCAGTGCACACTTTGTCTTCCTTGTTTGTTTATCATCCAAACAATGGTCGATTTCGGAGGACCTTCTTCAAAGTTACTTCGATAAAACTTGGGAAAGATTCCCATCAGGAAAATGATGAAGGCGTGTCTCATCACACCTTGGCACCTGCTTTTCACTTCACTCCATTTCATTCCAATCCACTTCATTCCATTCCATTACATGTCATGTCCCTACAAAGCAGATGTCAAGGCGGGGCAGCTGTAGACACGCTATTTTCACACTTTTCGCGGGTAAAACTCATATTACACCGTGATGCCCCAAAGTGGCTTATGCATTTGATTTACGTGCGTGATTAGTCATTTTTAAGGTTTTACATTAAAAAATATAAAAAAAAATCAAAAAAAAGTTAAAAAAATACACATATATATATATTGAGAAAAGCATACAAAAAATACAAAAAAATTATTAAAAAGGTTTAAAGAAAATACAAAAGAGGTTAAAAAAAATCAAAAGAAGAGCTTATAAGAAAATTCAGAAAAATGTAAAAAAAAAATGGGTTATAAGAAAATACAAAAAAGATCAAAAGGTTATTAAAAACCCAAAAAAAATCAAGAAAATGTTAAAAATAATAATGAGAAAATGTTTAAAAAAATAAATAAAAATAATAAAATAAAATAAATCTCAATAAACACTTTTATTTTTGTAAAAAAATGAAAGCTTATATATATGTGTATATATAAAAATGTAAAAGGAAATCAATATAAAAACATAAAACAATAATGATATATGTACCTATCTTTATACTAATCCTCACTAATCCCATTTTTACTACTATTAATCTGCTCCCGTAAGTCTCCATCTTATGCACACCCCCACCTTATCTCTCTCTCTCATACATCTCTATCTCATTTTCTCTCTTCTTTGTCTTCTTTTCCCAGCCGCCCCGGCAGAGGGAATCTCCCTCTCTTATGTCCCTTTCTCTCCTGTCTCTCATCTCTTATTCCCATCATCTCTCCTCCATCCCTCTCCTCCACTCTCATCATTCGTTCGGCCATCTCTCCAGCAGCAACCCACAGCCATCCCTGCTCCACCCTTCTACACACACAGCCACACCTCCATGCGACACCCCCCTCCTCTCTCCTTCCTCTTGTCATTACCACCACCGTTGTAAGCTCCTTCCAGCCATCCCCCACCAACACCGGCCACCTCCTCCACATCACCTCCGCTGCAAGCCACCAGGCCACCTCCACTTGCACCCTGCCGTGGCCGTCGTCCACGCCACCGACGTCTGCCACCGAGCCCGCCGTGAAGCAGCCCCTTGGCTACCACCTCCGGCCGGCCACCTGCAGCTCCCTCACCAACCGCCGCGGCTACCCGGCCACCTCCTCTCCTCACCGACGCTGCCTCCGCCACCCTCCTCACGCCCGCTCCCCTGCACCTCCGCCAGTGCAGCCGTCACCCCCCCGGCCACGTCCGCAACGCTCCCCGTCGAGCACCTCTCCCACCACCTCACGGCAACCCCCCTGCGCCACTCTCGACGTCCACGTCCACCACTGCACGTAGACGCCGCGAAGCCCCTGCCGTAGACGCCGCCGACGCGAACGCGAGCACACCGTCCGCGACCGCGAAGCCCCCCTGCACCTCCCTCCAGCCGCAGCTCCCCCTGTGCATGCACCGCCCTCATCGTCGTCCACCTCACCGCATCGGCCGCCGCGAAGCCTTCCGTCGGTCGCCGCCGGCGACTGCTACCTCTACGAGCACCCCCCCTCTAACTCCTCTCTCCCCCTCTCTCTTTCTCTCTCAGTTCTCCCATCCTCTTTCTCTTCCTCCCTGCCTGTCTCTTCCTCCTGCCGGTTCTCTTCCCGACCTCCCGCCGCGTTCTCCCTCTCTCTCTCCTCTCGCCGCGCGCGCTCCTCTCCCTCTCTCTCTCTCTCTCGCGGCTACCGCCGCGATATCTCCTTCTCTCTCTCTCTCTATTTCTCTCTCCCCTCACCGCCACGATCTCTCTCAGTCGCTCTCTCTCTCTCGCGGCTACCGCCGCGATCTCTCTCTCTCTCTCTATTTCTCTCTCCCCTCACCGCCACGATCTCTCTCAGTCGCTCTCTCTCTCTCTCCCGCTTCCTCTCTCTCTCTCTCTCTCTCCCTGTCACGATCTCTCCCTCTCCCTCTCTCCCGCGGTCTCTTTCTCTCTCTCGTTCTCTCTCCTCCCCCGCCAGTTCTCTCTCTCCCTCTAGTCTGTCCCTCTCTCTCGCCCCCCCTCTCGTCTGTCTCCCTCTCTCGATCTCTCTCCCCCTCATTCTTTCTTTTTCTTTTTTTATTTTAGTCTCCCTCTCTCTTCTTTTCTCTCTCCCCCATCGTCTCTCCTTCTCTCTCCCCTCAGTCTCTCCCTCTCTTACGGTCTCCCCCCCTCTCTCTCCTTGTTTCTCTCTCACTCTCACTCGATTCCCCCTCTCTTTCTTGTTTTTATTTTACTCCGTCTCTTTACTTCTCTCTCTTCTTCCCCCCCCTCTCCCGTCTTCTCTCTCTTTCTCTCTGATTATCTCTCCCCTGTCCCTCCGTATCTCTGCTTCTCTCACTCCCCCTTCTCTTTTTTTTATTTTTATTTTTCTTCTTCTCGGTTTTCTCCTCCCCCCACCCTCTTTCTCACCCTCTGTCTCCCTGTCGCACCCCTGCCACCTCTCCCTTCTCTTTACTTTCCCCTCCTTTCTATGTATATAATACATATATAGTAATATGTAGAGTCAGTATAGTATATATACTTAATATATAGTATATCGTACTGTCTATATATATATTATATACGAATAGTATATATGTGTGTATATATCGAATATATAACATTTATATAGTATTCTGTATTATATATATAGTATATCTCTCCTTCTTAATTTTGCTTATAAAAATATACCATGTATATACATAACTAAAGTATCAAAAAATCTAAAAAAAAGGGGAATTCTCTTTTCCCTTCTGTCTCTTTCAAATATTCTATGTTAGTTGTATAGATAAATATTTTATATATTTTTATATACATATATTAATATATGTCAGTGAATATATATATACTTCTATATATATGTATATGTTTTTACGTGCATACATGTTTAATCCTTCTTAAATTCGTGCAGGAATAAAAGCCGAGCCTCCAGTCTGATCAGCAGTCCCGCGTGTTCCCGTACACGGGAAGCCGTTCCGTCCCATCGTTTGACCGCGTTTGCATCATCATTAGTGGCTCTGTTTCCTTTTTACTGTTATCATTTTATTGTATTTTTTTAGTCTATTATTCAGTTATTAGTGCTCTATGGATTGTTATCATATCATATCATTTTCTGACTTGATTTTACTTTGTGTTTGTTCATTTTGCAGGGTAACCAACTAAAAGCCCCCTTCTTCGACCCGTCGAACGAAGAGGAAGAAGGAACCCGCGCAAATCCCGCGTCAAAGGCCAAGCGATCAACCAGTTTGGGGCCCACGGTCCCTGGCGATCACACCACCAAACGCGTGCTTGTAGTAAATTTTACTTTATGTCTATAATACCCGCGGATAGCTAAATCCCGGGTCTGTTTGTACTATAATCGATCGCGGTGAGTCATTTCACCGTGGTCATTTATTTTCTGCACTTTCTTTCTGTACTTTATTATATTGTTGTTAAAATCCCGCATGGATCAATATCATGCGGCGGTCTGTTTACTGTTTATATTCATGTTATTATTATTATGTGAGGAGTGATATGCCGTTCCAAATTCCGAGTCCACGTATGTCTTTGTGTCCGTCAACTTCTATTACATAGAGTCTTAGGTTCGCACTCGGTATATAGAAAGCTGTCCTCAGAATGGTAGGTCACCCTTACCGGGAAGGGGTTCAGTTTGCGTGAGAGGGTCTTCGGATCCCGTTCTCCGCCTTGTACCGAAGGTCCGGTAAGTCTAGGCTCCACGTCCTTGTACAGAGTAACCTTTCAGGTCATACTCTCTGCCGTCTTTTCTACATCATCCTTTTTACGCACGCGTTTTCATTTTCATCATTTTTACCCTTCCACTCAGAGAGGGAGAAACCCCATCTCTCTCTCTTAGTCCACCACGTGACGCGTTCACAGAGCCGAGACGAACTCACAACCAACCAGCAGTGCGATCAAGCCTGCCCAATGAACCGGCATCGACTCCGTCGTGCCGCATACACTACACCCATTGTCCGATCAAGGACGACGGTCTACCTAGTGGCTACCCACCTCATGAAAGGCTCTCCTGAAGATGAAAGAGTCCCCCTGGCTCTTCGGGATGGAGGACCGAAAGCTCTGTCGGCAGAGGATCCCGATCACCCGGCACGGATACGGCTTCCCGCCAAGATGGGCCCGTTAGTGGCCGAATGATCGCCCAGTTCAGATAGAACTATCCCTGGTGTTACCCCACCCTCTAAGGAGCTTTGAGCACAAACCAAACCGAGCCGGCAGCACGAATCATAGAGCCGAAGGCCGTGTCAGCGGGAAACCCGCATGATCAAACCAAAGTTGTCGGAAGTTCTGAGAATGGCCGTACATCGACCTGGGGGCTTCGACAAGATCTTGTCGAGGTTTCAAGGAGTATTGGCAAGATAAATGTTCACGGTGACCCCCGGAATCATCCCCGGACTCATCGACTGGCTTGAAGCGCGCAAGGAGCATTAGTACGGCGTGCCCTAAACCGGCGCGCCCCCCACCTGAGCCCCTTATCCCAGCGAGCAAAGAACCCCACCCGGGGCCTGGCTATTCCGGCGCGCAGTTCTTCACGCCAGATGAGGCTTGGGGTTCGATCATATATATAGACATATGGCTGTTCAAAAGAAAGGGAGAGACAACAGAAGAGAAAAAAAAGGAAGCGAGAGAAAGAAAACTCAACACGGAGAAGAAGAAGAAAAAGGAGGAGGGTCGGAGAGCGATCCATATTCCGAGGGAGAGAGAGCTCTTGAGGAAAAGGGGTCTCGTCTGAGCGTCCTCTGCCGGCCATCTTCCTCTGCTTTCGCTGAAGATACGATACTCTGTTCCGAGAATAGGTGGGCGCCGGTGCCTATCTTCCTCTGCTTTCGTGGATTCTTTTCTTTTAGGGTTTCCATCTATCAGATGTAAGTGAGAGGGGGAAAGATGGCGATGATATGAGCCCACCCCCTCCCCTTTCTCTGCAATTCTCTCTTCCCCTTTGCTTTATTGTTGTGTCTCTGCACATCCCTCTGCCTCTGCAACTGATGAACGGCGACCGAGCGATGATGCCGGCACCGGATTTGTAATGTAAATGTTAGTCCATTCCCGTTTACTGGGTGGTGATATGTACATGGATATGTGGACCAATAGGTCGAATGAATGCTTGAAGCTTATTTCCCCGTCTCTATCTATGTCAATGTATATGTATGAGTTCTTCCGCGCGTGGTTCTCGGCTCCGGTTTCCTCAAAGTCCCGATCATGCCCCGAAGCATCGTGGGCTACAGAAACGACCCCTCCCCGGGTCTTTCCCATCGACTGCTTTCATCTTTGATTTAAGGATCTTTGTATTCCCTCCGTGGACAGAGCTGTGCTCATGCGCATGCTTCTGCTCGCCGTGGTATCGAGGGTCTAATTCCCATTAACTCCTCCCTTCGTACTGCTCCGATTGTTTGCAAGGTGGGAGTTGCCTTTGGGACGTCCGGATCCATCGCCCTGAATGCTGCGTGCTGGCTGTTCGAGCATATGCTTCTATGATTGGCTCGTCTCATCTGTGCATCTACTACCCCTCTGCATCATGGTCATTTGAACCGTTCCGAGATTCTTTCATCCCGTCTTAATCGCCCGGGGAGGAGGACATTCCCCATTGCTTCAAGGAACTGCTGGGTGATCGAGGGCTCTACCTCTCGATGGTAGATGCTTTCTCAAGGCCATGGCAGATAGTAACAGGGGTCCTAGCCTAACAAGTTTAGCCCCAACAATCTGGAGACCCGATAGAGCCAAGGGATGTATGCTCCTGGTAGGCTAGCCCTCGGAGCTTCACTCTCTTAATGGTCGGTTCCTTCAAGGGATGTGTCGCAGGCTGTGGGTTGCCCACCCCTCGTAGGGTAGCCCTCGGGGTGCTGCTCCCATTATCAGTTGCCTCATCCCTCTATCCTCACCCACGGAGCCTTGGTGCCCCTCGCAGGCTAGTCCTCGGGGTATCCTATCCGATGGGAATTTGCTGGCTGTCATCGTGCAGACCGGCGGTTTAGGGGCTTACTCCACAAGTAAGTATGACCCCGTTCTTCCCCTGCAACTCTTCATGTTCAGGGGAGATGCCGCCCAATTTTGGACAGACTCAGAATAATTAAGCTATAATTAGATGCTCGTTCTGAACTCAATCAACACAGTGCTCGAGTGTGAACCTCGCACTGACTCACTGCATCATTTCCGTAGGATCTTGGACTTCAATCAAACAAGCAGTTGGCCCAAATAATTCCAAAACTCTCAATATAAGCTTAATAAACTTAAATTGTTTCGAAATGCATCAAAAACAAGCTGAAACGGCGCGGCCCTATCCGCGCCCCCCGGCCCCCCCCCCCCCGCGCCGGATTAGTAATAGACTTATAACTTCTATTTTTTGGCCTGGCCAGTTCCCGGCGCGCCCTAAACCGGTGCGCCCCGTGCCCTTCGCGCCGGGCTAACGTCTGCCCATGGCCGCGTCGGTTTAGCTTATTTACCTACGTTTTGACCGCACTGGTTTAGTCCTTTTACTCATATTGTGGCCGCGCCGGATTAGTTCGGTCTACCCACGTTTGGCCGTGCCGGGGAACTCTACCCCCACGCGCGGCTGCATCGGTTTTAAGCCCTGATGTTGTTTTAATCATCCACCTACCCTCGGGGTGACCTTCGTCTCCCGTGGCCGGAATTAATGAATCCTAATAAACTGAATAAGAGGAGTGATGTTTGGATCCGAATCGCTTTACCATCCGGTTTGTGCTACTATTCTTGCCTCACTTGGCGGAGATTAACAAATGTGATTGAGTACTGCTTGCTTTCATAACTCTACTGCCATGATTAGCATAGTCGTGAACATCATGTCTGCATGCTTGCATAGACCCTCGGGTATATCAAATGGCGTTGACAGAAGGTCGGGTTACGCCCGATCGGAAGTCTCCGCTATGCGCGATGGTGGTCTTCGGACCTCCGCCCTCCGCCACGTATCAAGGGTCTCCAACTCAATGAACCATGTCTCTCCTACATGATAGATAGACGCATCTCGCATGATTCCGTCATGTTCATAACGTCGCATCTTGTATTCCGGCCTCGACAGCCCATATCTCGACAATTAATCAAAGGTGTTCCCTCCTCGCGGGGGATGTAATTAACGCCATAGCCTTTATGGTATGGCGGACTGCTGGTCCCGACCGAACCTCACTTTCGCCCGACACGGGTCAGAATGAGGGCATAATAAACTTGTCACATACGTGACTGGCACGCCCGCGTCGTCAATCAGTCAGTTAATTACCAGTTAGTTAATTGGTTGATCGACACGTGAAATAAGATATATGTATATATACATATATATATATATATATATATAATAAAATAATAAGATGGTCGAATAAAACCATCGCTAACAAGTCTGGCACGCCCAGTGGGACCAGTGTCACCTTTCATCTCTTTGCCGAGATACTTGGGCTTCGAGGCCCTCTCAAAGGCTACTGATCGTTGGCTTGTTTGTCTTTGCAGGCGAACGATGACAACAAATGGATTAACTGGCATCGGCTTCGATCCGTCGATCGTTGTTGGGCATGCACAAGGGTACCTGGCGGTGCCCATGGAGTTCGGAAGCTTCCCTGCCGCCGTCGGCTTCCCCAACTTCTTGGGGTTGGCCTTCGTGGACATGCTGGAGATTGAAGCCCCGGAACCTGTCGAGGAAGCTGTGGGGAAAGTGGAGCCTCTGAAGGCTCCTTGCTGCAACGACTCATCCAAGAGTCCGGCTCCGGCCGCTAGCTGTCTGGTGCACCACGCCATACGTGGGGCCCGCCCCAATATTGTCAACAAGCACCCTAGAGGACGACAACGCCGGCAAGTCCAAAGGAGTGCTGCTGTGATTACTGGGACTCTATCTCAGTCCGGGAAGTCTATGATGGTGGGCGGCATGCGCGTCTTCCTTGATGGACGCAACGCACGGGTGGTTCCAGACCGAGTCATCCCCACCATCCCTGTCCACAATACATACCAGGCCCTCGCTGGAAGGAGGGCAGAAAGAGATGAAATCAGCCACTATGGCCAAGGAAGGTCGGCCCCCAGGCCAAGAAGGTTCAAACAGGTGTGGGTTCCCAAGCGAGCCCAACCTGCCCATCAGCTGACACCCATCCGCCGCCGTCTTGTGTATGACGGGGCGGAAGAGGGAAGAGAAAGGGGCTTGCCCCCGAAGAAATAAGAAGAAGTGGTTGCGGATCCTCCGCGCCGTAAAAGTTTCCGGGCTGCTGCCCGTCAAGCCAATGTCCCAGCTGCAGGACGAAGATTCCAACAACCTGCTGACAGAGCTCGGCTAGCTTATATCCCTCCTACGGGAGGTCGACAATCATCCCCCGTGTTACATCAGGAGCGGGGTCAAGAAGAGATGACATGTCTGGTCAGAAACTATTTTCGAGGATTAGGCAACCCCTCGCTTGGGCAACATCGACTGATGCAAGCAGCCGCCGCCGATGAAGACTAATGACCGTCAACGGCAGATGAAGAAGATGTGGGAGAAAGAATGATGGTGTCGTCAGTCGACGACAATGGATATGACAACGGCTTCGAGTTCGAAGCCGATGGAGCCGTCCCCGAGCGGAAGGAAACAAGAAGAACTTATGTGTTCGAGAGGTTGACCTTCCCGCAGCAAGCTAAAAAGGAGGGTCCATCGACGGAGGAGAAGGATGCAGGTCTTCACTTGCAACATGGCTGGTGTATCCAACCGATATGGGGGGCTTCCCGAAGATCCCCGAGAATTGGCTCAGTTGGCCGCACGGCCGGGGCCGAGCACTCGCAGAATAGAAGCAGCAAGGGAGCTCCTAATAATGACTAAAGGAAAACAACCCCAGGTCTACCACCAGTGGGATGATAAGGCCCCCGTCCTGACCGCTAATGTGGTGACGGCAAAGGAAGAAGACGACGTTCCCCTCGACATCCTGCCCGAGGGTACGTCCGGGGACACAGTAGAAGTTATCCCCACTACAGCCACTATAGACCCATCGGTCTTGATATTACTTCAGAAATACCGGCAAGAGATAGACTTGCTGAAGAAGCAGCTGATAGAGAAGACTGAACAGTCCTCAGCTTCCAAACCACCCGAAGTCTTAGGGTGAATCATCTCGGGGAGCAGTCCGTCATGATGGCCCTCCACCACTCTACACACTGCCTCAGTTGTCAGAACCAAGCATGGCGACAATGCAACAGCGGCCACCACAGCTCCAGCCGATGCTACCATTGGTGCTCCCTCAAGTGCACCATACACCCCCGCTGCCGCGTCCTCCACAGGCGACCACCCTGGTCACCCCGTACCTGCAGCCGACACACTTCTATCCAGAGCCGGTTGACCCTGCAGTCATGAACCGGATGATGGTGGAAAGAATGATCGAGCTGAAGCTCGCACAAAGAGGTGAAGGTGACTACGTCGCATTTGATGCATACCGAGTGCCCTGCCCGCAACACCATGCTGCTAAGCGGCTTCTCCCGGGAATCAGCAAGCCGCCCAAGTTTGACAAATTCAACGGGAAGGGATCCCCGAGAGAACACATTGCCTATTATATGACTGTCATGGGCGACTTGGCCACCGACGAGTCATACTTGCTAAAAATTTTCGGGTCCTCGCTGACGGGGCTCGCATTTGAATGGTATTCTAGCCTCTCGGCCGGGTCGATCAGCGACTGGCCAGATATGCAGAAGAAGTTCAGAGAAAGATTTCATGTTACAGAGAGGGAGGTCACAGTGGCCGAACTCTACTCAATAAAGCAGAGGGCCGATGAGACAGCCCTCGACTATATCAAGAGGTGGAGAAACCTTGGAATGAGGTGCAAGCGGCCCCCGCATCAGGAGGACGCTGTGCAAATATGCAAACAGAATCTCAGAAAGGAGGTTCTGGAAAAGATGATCGGGATGGAAATTTGATCGTTTGATCGATTGAACAATGTCGTGGCCGAGGTGGAAGCTTTCCTGGCGAGACCTGCCCCTACATCTGCTGCCGGCATGACCTAGAAGGGCAAGGCGGTAGAGCGGCGCTCCTCGCCTAAAGAAGCGAACGCTCTTGACATAAAGGCGTTCGAACAACAGAAAAGTGAAGGCAAGAAGGGAGTCACCCCACAGCCTGCAGAAGCCCCAGACGGCAAAGAAGGTCCTTCGCTAAGGGACAAGATGAAGAAGGCCTATTCCTTTCCAAAAGACAAGACCCGAGTTCTGTTCGACTGGGTAACGGAATACAGCATGGTCACCCTGCCAGAGCCAAGGAGCCCGGAGGACTTAAAGAGAAAAGACAGTCCAAGATTCTGCCCCTATCACCAGATGTTGGGACATCCGATCGAAGACTGCTATGTGTTCAAGGACATCATCGAAGGGATGGTGAAGAAGAATGAAATTGAGCTGGGAGAGTACAAAGTGGACCTTCCTCAGCCACATGAAGCCCCTCGGAGGAGGGCAGGAGTCAACATGGTCTCCCTATATCAGGCATTGCCCGAGGAGATCTCTGAAACAAGCACGCGGAGCACCTATGAAGCTCATTTCTTGGAGCCCACGAAAGAACAACAGGGATGGCAGCATGTCCCTGTGAAGCACAAGAAGAAGAGGGCACCCCGCCCGAAAGAGGGGGCACATATCCGTGGTGTTACATCCCGGCCTGCTCTGCCAGTGGTAGCGCCCGTATGGGTCACTTCACCTACAACTATCAGGATACCTACGCATAATCGGAGGAGACAAACTCCGCTGCCAGTGGTTAAAGAGACCAATCCTGGGATCATTCGACTGTAAAACCTCATTGAGGGGCTGGACGAATACGTGCAGCCCGAACTGAAGCCCTTGCTGGTGCGGGACCACGTCCCATAGCAAGAACTAGAGCATCTCTCACTTGAACAAAAGGAGGAAGCTGAAGAGGCACCCGACAGAGAGGGCAGTCTATTCTGGGGGCACCCGCCCGCAGAAGCAAAAAAGAAGAAGAAACAAAGGAAGAAGAAAAATAAGGCCGTTGAGGCCGATAAAGTGCAGGTTGTCTCCTGTAATACCCTATCAGCACTCTTTAATCTGCCCAGAGAGGAGGAAGAAGAGGAAATTTGTTTCACACCCCATGCTGGGGGAGGCAAGGCCGAGGTCGCAACTGCTGCACATGCCACTCGGTCAGGCCGAAAATGGGGGCGCCAGCCACCACCCAACCACAACATCATGTTCGGAGGGGAGCAACCCTACAAGACACCTCCGCCGCAGGTCAAGGGAGTCCAAATCCCTCCTCCGTCAGGCCTATATAACAAGAGTGGGGGCAAGGTGTCCCTTCGTTTCTTGAATTCATGAAGATGTCCAAGGGGAAGCAGCCTTGCCAAGAGGCTAACCCTACACCTGGGGACGTTCACCCGCAGCTGGCACAATCTGCCGAAGAGCCAAATGCAGACGGAGCTTGCCCCGCAGCAACTAACAAAGAAAACCCAGAAGCCGGTACCAGCCAGAAGGGCGCCAAATCTGAGGAAGATGAAGCAGGTCCGTCAGGGCCTGCAAATCAAAACCTCCCCAAGCCCAGATGGGCTGAAGAGATGAAGCTCTCCAATGTCCGAGCTGGGAGCCGAATAATGAAGCTACTCAAGAAGCTCCCTGCTCGATTTATAATCTGGGAGATCCCTTCTTTGAGTGAAGAGACCCGACATGCGATTATTACTGCTCTCCAGACGCCTGCTCATTTTGAGACATGTCTGGCTGAAGAAATGCCGGAGGCCAGCATGACCTTCACTCCGGACGATATGCTGCTGCCCACCATCAGCCACAACAGACCGCTGTATATGAAGGGGCGCCTGAATGGAAGGGAGCTGAACAGAATTCTGGTTGATCCCGGTGCAGCGGTCAACATCTTGCCATATGGAATATATGAGAGGCACCACTTTAATGTGCATCTCAAGAAAGTCGGGGATATGCGTATCGCCGGCTTCAATCAAAAATGTGAGGTGTCCATGGGAGTGGTAGAGTTCACCCTCACCTTAGCAGATTTCACTACGACGGTGCAGTTCCATGTCATTGACTCCCGCACCTCGTACAAGGCGCTGCTCGGCCGCCCGTGGCTGCATGAAAATATGGTGGTGCCCTCCACGCTCCACCAATGCATCAAATACAGTCTCCAAGGGAAGGAGGAGAGGATATTTGCAGACCCCCACCCGTTCGAGGTGTTTGAATGTCATTTGGCAGATGCCAACCTATATACAGGGCCTTCCCAGAAGACCTCTGAAGCTAAGACCCCTGCGGGGGCATCGAGAAGCACATCCGGTAGCAGTTGGTATCCATCTTCGCCGCGCGGATATGTCAAGCCCAAGGTGGTCTCCCATATCACAGCATCTGGGCAAGTGGGCAGAACAGCACCCCCAACATTACACCCTGAAGCTAATGAAGTGCGGGTCGCTCAGCGGCACAATCATATTGAAATCCCGGATGACCTTACCAAGCTGACTCCCGGCCTTGACAACCCTACTGTCGAACCTTTCAAGACTTGGGAGGTGACACAGGAAGATGGACCCAGCAGCTTGTTCTATACGGCTGAAGAGCACCTCACTCGGGAAGACACAGACTGCAGCCTCCCCGAAGATATAAGCAACCCGCCGGTTCCCATCCAGGGTCTGGCATTCACAACTGAGCGGATGGCCAGGATGTTTCAAAAGCAGCACATTCCCCCCGATCAGTCTCAGAAGTGCAGGGAAGCTTTCCAGAAAATGTGGCATTCCGCAAATCTGGATAAGGAAATGAGACGCGTCTCTCAACATCCGGGGTTGGGCTTCACCCTGGAAGAATATTATTACAGTGGGCGATACGAGGTGGGCACCATCTCCGCCTTCTATCCTGCTGAAGATAGCCCGCTGGGGGCAACTTTTGATGAATACCGGTGGAAGCTGAGCATGTTGAACTGGCTCAACCCGAAAATCAAGAAATAGAGACCTCGGTCCCCTGTCGATGCTGGGAGCAGGTCCACCCTGAAGAAGCGACCCTTCAAGCCAAATTTGATACGGCTAGCAGCAGTGAAGCTGAAAATACTGAAAAAGTAGAAATTTCTCCCTCCAGTGGAGCCCTACTGATGATAACTTCAACACCTCTTCTACCAATTAGGGGGAGCCTCGGTCGAATCCGATCAAGGGGAACCAGCTACCAAGAAAGGAAAAGCCACTTCCACAGAAGGTACAACTGCCCCAGAAGGCAAGACCTCCTCAACTTCTGCTACAAAACCGGGATGCTATCCAAGCCCGGTAATAAATAACTACCAGCCTGTCACGACTGCAACCTCATCTACAAGGACGGAGGCTGCCCTCTCGCCCTTGGGAGCTGCAACGGTAGTGGATTTGCTAATGGGGCAATCCGCGCAACCGCTAGTACAAGAAACAGGGAATCCTCAAGAAGCTCTGGTGGTGTCTGACGAGGAAGTCGAAGTACTCGACCCTCAAGATGGTATTCCAGATTTCGTTGACCTCCAGCCGGCACCTCCGGAGATAGAAGACGGAGGCCAGGCCACAGTCGATGAGCTGATAGAAGTCAACTTGGGAAATGAGGGAGACCCTAAGCCCACCTTCCTCAGTGCCCAGCTGTCCCCAGAAGAACGGGAGCTGTACGTCCAGCTGCTGCTAGAGTAACGGGATTGCTTCGCCTGGACTTACAAAGAAATACCGGGTCTAAGCCCCGCTGTCTCACAACATGAGCTGGCAATCAGCCCTGAGGCCGAGCCGGTGAAGCAACCACCGTGGCGCATGAGGCCAGAACTCATTACCCAAATCTGTACTGAAGTCGACAAGCTCATTGACGTGGGATTTGTTGAAGAAAACCAGTACACCACATGGCTGGCGAATATCGTCCCCGTGAAGAAGAAGAATGGACAGATCGAGATATGTGTCGACTTCCGAGATCTAAATAAAGCATGCCCCAAAGATGACTTTCCGGTGCCAATAACGGAAGTCATGATCGATGCTACAACCGGACATGAGGCCCTGTCATTCATGGACGGGTCATCCGGTTACAACCAGATTTGGATCGCGGAGCATGACCGGGTCCATACTGCTTTCCGAACCCTAAAGGCATTTATCATTATAAGAGGATGCCGTTCGGACTAAAGAATGCTGGCGCAACTTATCAGCGCGCAATGACCAAATCTTTGATGAGTTGCTCTACCACAAGGTCGAGTGCTACATAGATGATATGGTGGTCAAAACCAGAAGAAAAGAAGATCATCTGCAAGACCTCCGGATTATTTTTCAGAGGCTGAGGCAGCATGAGCTGAAGATGAACCCCATGAAATGTGCGTTCGGAGTGTCGAGCGAAAATTCTTGGGCTTCGTTGTCCGATATCGGGGGATCGAGATAGACCTCGTAAAAATCAAAGCAATTCAGGAGTTACCTCCACCAAGGAATATCTCCGAGCTGAGATCACTACAGGGCCGCCTGGCTTATATCCGGCGGTTCATTTCTAATTTGTCAGGGCGATGCCAGCATTCCACAAGTTGATGATGAAAGATGTTCCCTTTTATTGGGATGAAGATTGCCATATAGCCTTTGACAAGCTGAAAGACTATCTGAAGACTCCTCCAGTGCTGGGCGCACCAGTGAAAGGACGACCATTGATACTATATATAGCAGCTACACATAACTCCCTGGGAGAAATGCTGGCCCAGAATAATGAAGAAGGGAAAGAGCAAGCCCTCTGTTACCTCAGTCGGAGACTGGTCAGAACTGAGGAGAAATATACTTATATTGAGAAGGTCTGTTTGGCACTGGTCTTCGCAGTTAAGAAGCTTCGACACTACATGTTGTCGCATGAAATCAGCTTGATATCCAAAGAGGATCCCCTGAAATATATTATGTCCCAGTCGGAAGGTCGTCTGGGCAAATGGGCGGTAATCCTTATGGAGTTTGACATCTCCTATGTACCGCGCAAGGCCGTCAAAGGCCAAGCTATTGCAGACTTCTTCGCTGAGCACCCAGTACCCGGGGACTGTCCGCTGGAACCGGAGCTTCCTGAAGATGAAACCCTAGAGGCTGCTCAGGTGTAGCCCTCCTTATGGCAGCTATATTTTAATGGCGCTTCCAGAATTGACACCTCCAGAGTCAGGGCAGGGGCAGACATAGTCCTGAAATCCCCAGAAGGAGAAGTGGTGCACACATCCTGCTCCATAAACAAACACTGCACAAATAATGAAGCAGAATATGAAGCCCTGATAATCGGGTTGCAGATCGCTCTCTCCATGGGAATTCAGATGCTAGAGGCATTCGGAGATTCCATGCTAGTTATAAAACAACTGGAAGGAGAGTTCGATGTGCGAAAGCAAGAGCTTCTCCCCTATCACCAGCTGGCAACCCGCCTGATGTCAAGATTCTACTTCATCAGCATCAAGCACATCAACCGGGGTCGGAATGCTCAGGCAGACGCCCCCGCTAAGCTGGCCTGTTCATTGGCAGTCCCGTCAGACGTAAGCCTGAATATAATAGTGATCAACCGCCAGCAGGTCCCTAGTGTAATAGAGGTCTTGGCCGACGAACAAGAGTTTGAGGTGGTAGCCGTCGAGGAGATTCAGCAGCCCGATTGGCGAGAACATCTCTTGCGGTGGTTCCAACACCAAAAGCTCCCGAAAGAAAAAGAACAGAGAATGAAGCTCCTATGGGTCAAGGACTCTTACGAGGTGAGAAGCGGAACCCTGTTCCGAATAATGGCAGATGCCCGAAGGAAAGTCCTACTTCGTTGCTTGTCTTCGGCAGAAGCGGGACAGGTGATGCAAGAAGTCCATGTGGGATCAGCTGGAGCACACCAGGCTGGCCCAAAGATGAAAATTGAGATAAAGAAATTGGGTTACTATTGGCCCACTATATTTGATGATTGCTGCAAGTTCGCCAAGGCTTGTCAGAAGTGTCAAGAACACGCTAATGTGGCAAGGAGACCTCTAGTGCCACTTCATCCGACCCTACCAAGCTGGCTGTTTGCTCAGTGGGGCACGGACGTGGTAGGGCCGCTACCAGCATCTTCATCAGGGTGCAAGTATATCTTAGCAGCTACAGACTACTTCTCTAGATGGGCAGAGGCGGTAGCACTAAGAGATGTAACGGGGAACTAGTTGCAAGATTCTTCCGGCAGAATATAATATTTCGGTTCGGGATCCCCAGTCGAATCATCTCTGATAATGGCAGCCATTTTAAGAACCAGAAGGTTTATCGGCTAGCCGACAAATACAAGATTGACTGGAGGACATCGTCCCCCTACAACCCTCAAGCCAATGGACTCGCAGAAGCCTTCAACAAGACACTATGCACGTTGCTGGCAAAGACTGTCAAGTCTAATAAAAAAGATTGGGAAGAAAGGATGTACGAAGCACTCTGGGCCTATCGTACTGTCTACAAAACCCCAACCGGCTGTTCACCTTTCTCCCTCGTCTATGGGTCAGAGGCTGTGGTGCCGATTGAACTGGAAGTTCCTTCTCTACGAGTCGCCATCCAGCATGGACTAGCCAGCGGTGAACAAACCAATGCTGAAAGAAGATTGGAAGAGCTCGCTAAGCTCGAAGGAAAATGCCTCCGGGCATAATAAAACATCCAACTCTATCAAGCTCGCATGGCCCGCGCTTTTGAAAAGCTGGTCAAAGGTCAAGAATTCAAGAAAGGAGATCTGGTAATGGTCAAAAGAAGAGAAGTAATGGCCTCCAACCCCAAAGGGAAGTTGGTCGAAAACTGGATCGGACCATATATCGTCCGCCGAGTATATGAGGGGGGTGCCTACGTCCTGGTAGATCACAAAGGAGTCGTCCAATTCTCTCCCCTCAACGGAAAGCATATAAAGCTGTATCATGCAGCGCAACCAGCATTCCCCGAGTGATCGGTCGGAATACCTTATCCTGGTCTAGTGGCATTCCGCCCTGATCAAGCTACCTGATCTTGGTTTAGTGGCATTCCGCCCTAGCCGATCTACCCTTATCTTGGTCTAGTGGCATTCCGCCCTAGCCGAGCTACCCTTATCTTGGTCTAGTGGCACTCCGCCCTGATCGAGCTACCTTTCCTTAGTCTAGTGACACTCCACCCTGATCAAGATACCTTTCCTTGCTCTAGTGGCACTCCGCCCTGATCGAGCCACCTTTCCTTGGTTTAGTGGCACTCCGCCCTAGCCGAGCTACCCTTATCGTGGTCTAGTGGCATTCCGCCCTGATCGAGCTACCTTTCCTTGGTTTAGTGGCACTCCGCCCTAGCCGAGCTACCCTTATCTTGGTCTAGGGGCACTCCACCCTAGCCGAGCTACCTTATCTTGGTCTAGTGGCACTCCGCCCTAGCCGAGCTGCCTTTCCTTGGCCTAGTGGCACTCCGCCCTAGCCGAGCTGCCCTTATCTTGGTTTAGTGGCATTCCGTCCTGGCCGAGCTACCCTTATCTTGGTCTAGTGGCACTCCGCCTTGATCGAGCTACCTTTCCTTAGTCTAGTGGCACTCCGCCTTGGCCGAGCTCTCAAAAGAATACACCATATTGCCGTTGCGGGCCTTACGCCCGAATCGGCAAAAGATGATTCCTTTGCATTAGCATTCAGCCCCTGCGAACGAATAAACCGCTCTGCTAGGCATAAGGCCCGGTGATCCGGCCAACAGCCGTCTACTACCAACCAAGGGTCGGGCATCACACTTCGACCTACCACCCTTTATATCAAAAAAAAATAAAAGAAAATAAAAGAAAAATGGGGTTAAAATAGAGATACCCCGCCAGACTTGCTCCTATATTAGGACAAGTGTAAAAATGGCTATAACCCAGCTGTGGCGAAAACCCGAAAGGGTGTCGCAGGTAAAATCGGATACCCCGCCACGTGAAAACACGGGAGGACGCGTGGGCAAAAACAAGAGGGGACTGGCTTCGGCAAAAACCCAAAAGGGCGCTTAAGTCAGTAAAGTGGTAATTTACAAATTCCTCTTTTTTTCTCCACCCGATGAAACTCCAAAAGGGACGATCATCAGACGTTCCACCGGAGATCCTTTAACAAACCCAGTCTTGACCCTCGTCATCATCGGCGAGATCGGTCGATCTCTACCCCTAACTTGGACCTTCCGTCCATGTTAATAATCCTACCTTTGCTTCGGCATGTGACCCATGCTGATGAATAAACCCATGTTTGACCCTCGTCATCATCGGCGAGATCGGTCGATCTCTACCCCTAACTTGGACCCTCCGTCCATGTTAATAATCCTACCTTTGCTTCGGCATGTGACCCATGCTGATGAATAAACCCATGTTCGACCCTCGTCGTCATCGGCGAGATCGGTCGATCTCTACCCCTAACTTGGACCTTCCGTCCCTGTTAATAATCCTATCTTTGCTTCGGCATGTGACCCATGCTGATGAATAAACCCATGTTTGACCCTCGTCATCATCGGCGAGATCGGTCGATCTCTACCCCTAACTTGGACCTCCGTCCATGTTAATGATCCTACCTTTACTTCGGCATGTGACCCATGCTGATGAATAAGCCAGTGTTCGACCCTCGCCATCATCGGCGAGATCGGTCAATCTCTACCCCTAACTGGGACCTTCCGTCCTTGCTAATAACCTATGACCTTTGCTTCGGCATTTAACCAGTGTCGACGAACTAAACCCGGGACCAATCCTTGTCACCATCGGCAAGGCCAGTCAGCATTCTCGCAGTCGAATTCTTCTGTACTCCGAATTCAAAAAAAAAGAAAGAAATGGGGTTAAAAATAGAGATACCCCGCCAGACTTGCTACTTTATTAGGACAAGTGCAAAAATGGCTATAACCCAGCTGTTGCGAAAACCCGAAAGGGCGTCGCAGGCAAAATCGGGTACCCCGCCACGTGAAAACCCGAGAGGGCGCGTGGGCAAAAGCAAGAGGGGGCTGGCTTCGACGAAAACCCGAAAGGGCGCTTAAGTCAGTAATGTGAATATAAAAAATGGAAGAAAGAAGAAAAAATTATAAATCAGTGATGAATAGTAATGATCCGTCCTCCATTCGGAAGGCCCTTTATAGGGTCGAAGCGGAGTCGTCATCCGATGTCCCCCCTTATATATCTACATATATATATCCTTTAACAAACCCTTTTCGACCCTTGTCACCATCGGCAAGATCGGTCGCTACCCTTTCCGGTCCTTGTCATCATCGGCAAGACCGTCTACCCTTTTCGACCATTGTCACCATCGGCAAGATCGGTCGCTACCCTTTCCGGTCCTTGTCATCATCGGCAAGACCGTCTACCCTTTTCGACCATTGTCACCATCGGCAAGATCGGTCGCTACCTTTTTCTGGTTCTTGTCATCATCGGCAAGACCATCTACCCTTTTCGACCATTGTCGCCATCGGCAAGATCGGTCGCTACCCTTTCCGGTTCTTGTCATCATTGGCAAGACCGTCTAACCTTTTCGACCCTTGTCACCATCGGTAAGATCGGTCGCTACCTTTCCGGTCCTTGTCATCATCGGCAAGACCGTCTACCCTTTTCGACCCTTGTCACCATCGGCAAGATCGATCGCTACCTCTTTCCGGTTCTTGTCATCATTGGCAAGATCGTCTACCCTTTTCGACCCTTGTCACCATCAGTAAGATCGATCGCTACCCCTTTTCGGTTATTGTCATCATCGGTAAGACAGTCTACCCTTTTCGACCCTTGTCACCATCGGCAAGATCGGTCGCTACCCTTTTCGGTTCTTGTCATCATCGGCAAGACCGTCTACCCTTCTCGACCCTTGCCACCGTCGGCAAGATTGCTCGCTATCTGTTTCGGTTTTCATCTCCCATATATCTTCTTGGGTCCTCCGGACTCTCGACTCGCACAGGCCGTTGTTTAGTCTTGAGAATAGTCGCGGCGCAGTGGAGCGAACACCTCACCCCTTTGCTGAACGCGTGAGCGCTCTCCTGCCCTCGTGACCCACACACTCGGACTAGAATCAACTGGCAAATGGAAAGAGAAAATAACAAGAATGATGACAGGATGGAGTCGTCATTTGACAGCAAAATGAAGATTTTCATCCTACGGAATAAAGAGTACATGTTATGCGGGGCATTCCCCGGAATACATGAAGTCCATCAAAAGAGGCAAATAGAAAAGAACTATGGCAGAGGGCGTCGGAAGATGTCCTCCAGCGCCGGAATGCCCAGGGAAGGATGGCGGGCCAGCTCCTGCAGTCTGAACTCAGTGGCCTCCAGCTCGGATAGTCTCTCCCCGAGGGAAGCAACTTGCCCTTCGGCCATTTCTGCCTCCTCTATCCTCTGGACTTCCAGGCGTTCTACCTCTTGAGCTCAGTCTCCGCCCTGGAGAGTTCGGCATGTAGTTCCGCTATGCGGGCCGTGAGAAAGCTTCGGCGCTGCAAAGAGGCATTGGCGTCATCCCTCATCCTCGCCGCAGTCCCTTTCAGAGAAATGAGAGCGGTTCGGCATTCGGCCCGCTCCAGTGTTACGGCCGCCAGCTGGTCAGCTGCCTCCCGGCCTAAGAATTCCCTCCTGTTCACATATTTCAGGAGCAGGATCACCCGTGGAGTCCAGTCGTCCATGGGGCAACCAAAGGCCAACAACGAGCGGGATAAATGCTCTATCAAACCCCTCAGCTGAACATAAGTTAAATCTCTGCTGGCCGTTATGGTCTGCTGAAGGGTCCCTAGGAACTGCCACACGAGGTCACTTGAAGACTGGAGACCAAGCGGTGATGTCTCGGGTAGTTCAAATTCCACTCTGCTATCCACAGTGGCCCAGATATCGTCGCCCGTCCCATAAGATGACGATGGCATGAGCTGCAGTCCACTGCTATGGGGAACAACCGCGCTAGCTGATACGGTGGCTGGAGCCTCAATGACAACAATTTCCTTGCCTGCCCCCTGGGATGGAGGTGCGACAGGAATATCAAGAGCCAAGGACGTCTGTTCTTCGATGATCTCTCCGGCTTCTATTTCGGAGGGGCCACCCTTCTCCGGAGCTGACCGTTGTGTGACTTCTAATGGCTGAAAGTCCGCAACTGCTGCCGAACTTTCAACCCTCACAAGTGCTCCGGGTCCAGCTGGAGCCATTGCCGCTGCATAGTCCTTGGGGGTATCGCAACGCGATAGGCCGCAGGACGGACGGGAGAGTTGCATGGCCCGTGCCTAGAGCCGGGAGGGGTATCTGCACCGTCATGGTTGGCAGCACCACCTCAGTCTGCACCAGAAATATGTACATTAAAAGCTAAAAGGAAGAGGAAGAAAGGGCAGCAGGCACCGACCACGGATGGGTCCTTACCTCAGCCGGTACTAAGCTCAAATCTCTAAGGGCAACTTCTCTGGCGCTAGCCTCTCCGCTCACGAGCGAGCCTGACGGCCCAAGGCCACTCCATGACAACCGGGGTGGGCTAAAAGTCGGATGATCGCTTTCATAGGCCGAGGACGCCCCGGCATCCTCAGTCTCTGTGTCAACAGGTGGGAACTCCTCATCACTGGAGCCGCCACCATAATCAACCTGCTCAGAGGAGGAAGACCCCTCTGCTCTTTCGGGACGCTCCACCATCTGGGCAGGAGCCTCGCCAGCAGGAGCATCACCCGCGGCAGGAGCTTCCCCCGTGCACTCCACATCAGGAGCAACAGTGGATGGGACCTCAAGGGCAAGTTCACCCTGCCCCTGGACAATCGCTTCTTCGGCACTCTCCGAGCCCGGAAGTAATGACGGTTGTATGTCAACTGAAATTTACGGCAAGAAATGGTCAAGCCGGCTGAAGACATGAAGATTCGTGATGGCATCACAATTAAACTATAAATTACCTTCCATTTCCTGTCTGGGCGTTGGAGAAGGCAGATCTCTCTCTATTGGAGCAGCAGGGATTTCCTCTGCCCCTTCCTTAGTCGCGACATCTACTGTCGCCTCCAGCCCGACGACCGCGGCAATTGTGTCGACAACCGTCAGCATGAGCTAGCCAAGGCAGTCAAAGCAGACTAATGAACTCTGAAGAAAAGAAGAGCCTACCTTCAGCTTCTGGCCTTTGTGTGCGAGAAGCTTCGAACTCTTCGAAGGATACAACCGAAGGAAGAACGGTTGCTGATTCCCTTTCTGCGGCCTTCTTTCGGCGCGCCCGTGTCACCCGGGTCACCGCCGCTTTCGCCTTCCCGACAGCCTCTCTCAACTGGGATCGAGTCCGCTTTCTCGAATCGCCAGGAGGCAGTGGCGTCGTGGTCGGGGCCGGCTCGGGAACCTCGAAATATGCTGGCTTCTGGACCTTTATTATTAGCTCCCTAAAGTGTCGGGTCTCCTCCAAAATCGGTCGGACTGCACATGCACACAGGTGAGAATAATGCACCACAATGAAAGAAAGAAGCTGGCCGAAGGGCCTGAATGAAGAAATGGAACATACTTGCCGGCCCCGTATAGAAGGGGAAGAGAGGCCAATAATATAGCGATGGCATTTTGTCTCTTGAAGCTGCCTCGCGAATAAGCCAGCATAAATCTCCAATCTTTTCACTCGGCTCGGCCAGCAGCGCCAGGTCCTCGTGACCACGAGAAGACAGGAGATAATATAGGCTCAGGTGGTCCAGCCCCCATCTGTCAGCATATTTGAACGAGACATGAAGAGGTCGGTCCAGGATGGCTTCGCTGGGACCACCCACTGAAAGACCATGTGAGCGAAGAAGCGCGAATAGCCACGGGGTGTTGTCATATAAGGCGGCCCGCCTGTCTTCCTTGCGAATGAAGGTCCGATAGGGGTACAACCTATCCACCTCGGGACGCCAGTCGGCCACAGCCGAGATGGGCTCCTCTACCGGCAGGGGGAGTTGCTGAAGGACCACCCTCTCGCTACTCACCCGGCATAAACCCCGAAGGGTTTTCACATAGTCGTCCTTGTTGATCGGGGGCAGCTTCGGGTCAACCTTCGTCCTGTGACTTTTTACGACCTTGCGGGCCTCCAGATAGGCCTTCACTTCCGTATGGGTCCAGGATTTCAACTTCTTCAAATAAGAAGACTCAATGTCAAGGACTGGCTCTGGCTGGGAATCCAGGAACCTGTGCTCTGCCACGGCCCAGCACTCTCGCCGGGAGCTCCTGTAAAACCCCGTCCGCGCGTTCCACCACTTGATATATTCAGGCGTGACGCGGGGGAAACGGGCAGGGGTTGGCACCCTGAAAGAAACATCTTCCCGGCGGTGGAAGAAGTCCCACCATATCCGGGCATCGTCATTTGAAACCTGCCCGGCCCTGTGCCTGTTAGGCAACGCAAACTGTGAAGAAGAATGTGGAATGTGCTGGTCGTAGCCGAAGTTCCGACTGAAGCGGAATGGATAGTACGGCTCCAACCACAAAATGTCGCTCTTGCGGAATACAAGGACACTCGGCCTGATAGGCAGCGCCCAGTCAACCAACTCCGGCTCAAGAATGGGTCTTGTACATTTGGCCTCGAAAAGTGGATGAATATACTCCTCAGTCTCAAAAAGCTTACACTGCCTCATCCTGTTCACCAGCGGGCTGGAGTGGGAAGCTAAGCTCCAAAAATGAAGAACCTCGGGCGAATCTGTGGGAATACGGGCCAATTTGCCCTGAATGGCGTAGAGTTGCTCCGCTAGTGAGGAGGGCTCGGCACTTGCGAACTCTATCATCCGCCGAACAAGAGGAACCGACTGTAACGCCCGAGGAGCCACCTCCGGGAACAGGGTACAGATCCAAGCATTAAAAAAATGTAACGGACCGACCGTCTGAAGACTTCTGGGGAGACGCATCTTGTGCAGGTCTCCCAACATCTTGTAAATAAGGCATAAAGCCACCGGACAAAGAGATAGCTTGGTACCCCAAGCCATGAGACAGGCCGGATAAATGGCCTCTGCCCTAATCAAGCTCTCGTCACCTTGCGGAAGAGCAAAAGAAAAAAGCCAGTAAACCAGATACGCAACACAGTGGGTGACTGCGTCAACACCGGTAGGGTTTGGGTTCCCCCCTGCCCTCCTCTCGAAGAAGATGATGAAGCGGCCTGGCGTCGCACCCTCTTCTTCCGCTTCTGAGCCACTGGCACTATTGGGGGAAAGTCTTTATACTTATTCTTCCCATTGAAGAAATATTGAAGCCAGGTGCCCATCCGCACCCTCCGCTTCTCGCCCGGCTTCCGAGCTTCCCTCGTGTCGTGCGACGAATGAAAGAGGGTGCGGTACGCCTTCATCAGATATTGATAAGCATAACCCTCCAGATACCGACCCTCACCGTCGGTCTGATCTTCAGCCAGTCAGGCCAGCATACCTCTTCATACGGCTCTCCATCGATGGGTAGGCCGCTGAGCTGCGAAAGGCTCCATAGATCCAGAGAGGTCTCTCCCTCCGAGGTATAGAAAGTGTTGTACTCGGGGCAAAACACCTCGATCATGCCGCAACACAAACCCCGGGAGATGGGGTAGCGGTACCTTGAAGCATACACGCTGTGGTATATCCCGGCCTTGGTCAGGATTGGAGCATAATGTTGTAGCACGTAGTCCGTGAACTCCACTGCTCCGGGCCTGAATGCGTGGGCGTCGGTGGCCCTCAGCTCAGCAAACCACCCCACAGATATCTGGTGCTTGAAGCGGATCGCCAGGCAGTCCAGCAAAAATGATTCTTCCCTGTACCCCCACTTCAACGGGGCAAGGAACAAGCCAAAGATCAGCTTCTCCTGATCCACTCTACCCGCGGAATCATTCCACCGAGCGGGTACAAATTCTGGGGCCCTGGTCAGCAGCCCGTCTTCTAGAGCCAGATCTTGCAATCCCAGCACGACGCTCCATTTCCTGACCTCTCCGGGGAGATAAATGGGTCTTCCCCGCACCACACAATCTGTCAGACTCTCCCTCTCCACCAGCAGGGCCTGCTCGACCTTTCGGACAAGGAACATGTCCCTCTTCCCTTGGAGGTTGAAGCGTTAGAGAAGGGACATCAGGTGTTTGTCTTTGGGGTAGTCCCTCCTGGCGACACCTTCCCTGTCATAATGAAAGGAGTCGCCCCCAAGAATGAGGAGATGGCTGGTATCCACAGTATCCGTCTCCGAATCTGAGGATTCCGCAACCACAGCCACTTGATCGTGCCCCCGATCAAGGGATTTGACGTTCTCCCACGTCACCACGGCACGAGAAGAAGAACCGGATGCCATGATAGCTGCAAAGAAGCGCATCAAACAATAAATAAAGTCAGAAAATAGTTGATCAGAGGCAGATTTCTGACAAAATTTCGGCAGAGTCTCCCCAGCATGGGAGATTGCCAAAGAAAAGCGGGAACGCGTTTCACTAAGGGAACGACCCCTAAAAGCAGCCATCGGCATCACACCGAGACCAAAAGGAACACCCGGGGGAAATAGCTCCGAGGGCAAGCCCTGCTAGAAGCCTCCCGGGGCCCAAAGAATGGGCTTGAAACCCAAAAAGACAGCATCTCGCTCACCCCGAAGGAAAAAACCGCCGCCGCTCTCGCCCTCAGCTCACTCGGCACCACAGGGAGAGAAGAAAGGGAGGAGAGAGAAAGTTTCGTTTGCAAATGAAGGATGAAGAAGAGAAAACAAAAGGCGAAAGCCTTATATAGGGGATGGCTTCGGATGTTAATCCAGCGCGCTATATAGCGCGTCGAATTAACGTCCCCCAAACCAAAAGGCGCGCCGATTCTTGGCATGCCGGATTAGCTCCCTCCTAGCAACCTCCGCGCCGGATTAACGGGCAAACACCCAGGGCCGCGCCGTATTAAAACGCAAAGGGCCAAGAGCGCGCCGAAGCAACCTCGCGCCGTATTAAAATGCAAACGGCACCGGGTTAACGTCCATGCCGAATTAAGGGCCTTCCCAAGCTCCTGTCAACCGAAGGGGAGATCATTCCGGGTGAAATTCATCCGTCGGCCTTGCTGCACTCGTGCCTTGCTCGCAACACCCACGTCTGGGGGGCATTAATTTGTTGGCACCCAAAATATGATCGTCGGCGACCAAACCACAAAGATAAAGGACCCGGCCCGCTGAAGCACGGAAGCCGATAAAGATCAACATATTGAAGACTTCTCAAGCTGCCAGAGCCTCGAGTCACCCCGTATGGACACGGGGACTTCACCTCAGGAGAGCCGAGATGAACTCACAACCAACCGACAGTGCGATCAAGCCTGCCCAATGAACCGGCATCGACTCTGTCGTGCCGCATACACTACACCCGTTGTCCGATCAAGGACGACGGTCTACCCAATGGCTACCCACCTCATGAAAGGCTCTCCTGAAGATGAAAGAGTCCCCCTGGCTCTCTGGGACGGAGGACCGAAAGCTCTGTCGGCAGAGGATCCCGATCACCCGGCATGGGTACGGCTTCCCGCCAAGATGGGCCCGTTAGTGGCCGAATGATCGCCCAGCTCAGGCGGAACTATCCCTGGTGTTACCCCACCCTCTAAGGAGCTTTGAGCACAAACCAGACCGAGCCGGTAGCACGAATCATAGAGCCGAAGGCCGTGTCAGCGGGAAACCCGCATGATCAAATCAAAGTTGTCGGAAGTTCCGAGAATGGCCGTACATCAACCTGGGGGCTTCGACAAGACATCTTGTCAAGGTTTCAAGGAGCATTGGCAAGATAAATGTTCACGGTGACCCCCGAAATCATCCCCAGACTCATCGACTGGCTCGAAGCGCGCGAGGAGCATTAGTACGGCGCGCCCTAAACCGGCGCGCCCCCCACCTGATGCCCCTTATCCCGGCGCGCAAAGAACCCCACCCGAGGCCTGGCTATTCTAGCACGCAAAAGGCCATGAAGCCTTTCCCGGTGCACAGTTCTTCACACCGGATGAGGCTTGGGGTTCGATCATATATATAGACATATGGCTGTTCAAAAGAAAGGGAGAGACAACAGAAGAGAAAAAAAAGGAAGCGAGAGAAAGAAAACTCAACACAGAGAAGAAGAAGAAAAAGGAGGAGGGTCGGAGAGCGAACCATATTCTGAGGGAGAGAGAGCTCTTGGGGAAAAGGGGTCTCGTCTGAGCGTCCTCCGCCGGCCATCTTCCTCTACTTTCGTTGAAGATACGATACTCTGTTCCGAGAATAGGTGGGCGTCGGTGCCTATCTTCCTCTGCTTTCGTGGATTCTTTTCTTTTGGGGTTTCCATCTATCAGATGTAAGCGAGAGGGGGAGGGATGACGATGATATGAGCCGACCCCCCTCCCCTTTCTCTGCGATTCTCTCTTCCCCTTTGCTTTATTGTTGTGTCTCTGCACATCCCTCTGCCTCTGCAACTGATGAACGGCGACCGAGCGATGATGCCGGCACCGGATTTGTAATGTAAATGTTAGTCCATTCCCGTTTACTGGGTGGCGATATGTACATGGATGTGTGGACCAATAGGTCGAATGAATGCTTGAAGCTTATTTCCCCGTCTCTATCTATGTCAATGTATATGTATGAGTTCTTTCGCGCGTGGTTCCCGGCTCTAGTTTCTTCGAAGTCCCGATCATGCCCCGAAGCATCGTGGGCTACAGAAACGACCCCTCCCCGGGTCTTTCCCATCGACTGCTTTCATCTTTGATTTAAGGATCTTTGTATCCCCTCCGTGGACAGAGCTGTGCTCATGCGCATGCTTCTGCTCGCCGTGGTATCGAGGGTATAATTCCCATTAACTCCTCCCTTCGTAACTCCGATTGTTTGCAAGGTGGGAGTTGCCTTTGGGACGGCCGGATCCATCGCCCTGAATGCTGCGTGCTAGCTGTTCGAGCATATGCTTCTATGATTGGCTCGTCTCATCTGTGCATCTACTACCCCTCTGCATCATGGTCATTTGAACCGTTTCGAGATTCTTTCATCCCGTCTTAATCGCCCGGGGAGGGGGACATTCCCCATTGCTTCACGGAACTGCTGGGTGATCGAGGGCTCTACCTCTCGACGGTAGATGCTTTCTCAAGGCCATGGCAGACAGTAACATGGGTCCTAGCCTAACAAGCTTAGCCCCAACAATCTGGAGACCCGATAGAGGCCAAGGGATGTATGCTCCTGATAGGCTAGCCCTCGGAGCTTCGCTCTCTTAATGGTCGGTTCCTTCAAGGGATGTGTCGCATGCTGTGGGTTGCCCACCCCTCGTAGGCTAGCCCTCGGGATGCTGCTCCCATTATCAGTGGCCTCATCCCTCTATCCTCACCCACGGAGCCTTAGTGCCCCTCGCAGGCTAGTCCTCGGGGTATCCTATCCGATGGGAATTTGCTGGCTGTCACCGTGCAGACCGACGATTTAGGGGCTTACTCCACAAGTGAGTATGACCCCGTTCTTCCCCTGCAACTCTTCATGTTCAGGGGAGATGCTGCCCAATTTTGGACAGACTCAGAATAATTAAGCTATAATCAGATGCTCGTTCTGAACTCAATCAACTCAGTGCTCGAGTGTGAACCTCGCACTGACTCACTGCATCATTTCCGAAGGATCTTGGACTTCAATCAAACAAGCAGTTGGCCCAAATAATTCCAAAACTCTCAATATAAGCTTAATAAACTTAAATGGTTTCGAAATGCATCAAAAACAAGCTGAAACGGCGCGGCCCTAATCCGGCGCGCCCTAATACGGCGCGGTCCCCCCCAGCGCCGGATTAGTAATAGACTCATAACTTCTATTTTTTGGCCTGGCCAGTTCCCGTCGCGCCCTAAACCGGCGCGCCCCGTGCCCTTCGCGCCGGGCTAACGTCTGCCCATGGCCGCTCCGGTTTAGCTTATTTACCTACGTTTTCACCGCGTCGGTTTAGTCCTTTTACTCATATTGTGGCCGCGCCGGATTAGTTCGGTCTGCCCACGTTTGGCTGCGCCGGGGAACTCTACCCCCATGCGTGGCTGCATCGGTTTTAAGCCTTGATGTTGTTTTAATCATCCACCTACCCTCGGGGTGACCTTCGTCTCCCGTGGCCGGAATTAATGAATCCTAATAAACTGAATAAGAGGAGTGATGTTTGGATCCGAATCGCTTTACTATCCGGTTTGTGCTACTATTCTTGCCTCACTTAGCGGAGATTAACAAATGTGATTGAGCACTGCTTGCTTTCATAACTCTACTGCCATGCTTAGCATAGTCGTGAACATCATGCCTGCATGCTTGCATAGACCCTCGGGTATATCAAATGGCGTTGATAGAAGGTCAAGTTACGCCCGATCGGAAGTCTCCGCTATGCGCGATGGTGGTCTTCGGACCTCCGCCCTCCGCCACGTATCAAGGGTCTCCAACTCAATGAACCATGCCTCTCCTGCATGATAGATAGACGCATCTCACATGATTCCGTCATGTTCATAACGCCGCATCTTGTATTCCGGCCTCGACAGCCCACTATCTCGGTAATTAATCAAAGGTGTTCCCTCCTCGCGGGGGATGTAATTAATGCCATAGCCTTTATGGTATGGCAGACTGCTGGTCCCGACCGAACCTCACCTTCGCCCGACACGGGTCAGAATGAGCGCATAATAAACTTGTCACGTACGTGACTGGCACGCCCGCGTCGTCAATCAGTCAGTTAATTACCAGTTAGTTAATTGGTTGATCGACACATGAAATAAGATATATGTATATATACATACATACATACATACATATATATATATATATATATAATAAAATAATAAGATGGTCGAATAAAACCATCGCCAACACATACTCAAGAAAATGAACACAAAGAATTAATCACAATAAATGAAATAGTAAGCAAACACAAAGAAAACGATATACTAGGTAATTCACATTAACTTCATTTTTGTTCACACTAATTATATGAAGTCAATAATTGTACTGACATTTTTATTTTATTGTAGATCTTATCGTAGTGGTTATTAAATCTGATCGGCCAACAACTGTTACAAGAAAATCTGATGGAAAAAAATTCAAAGACAAAATTTAACACTAATAGATAACTCGTAAGTATAACAATCATTAATATATAATAACTATATAATAAATTAAATATTTATCATTTTTAACTTTGAATTTAAATTTACAGTTGCACAAATCAAATCGTGCTAACTCTATGGGAAGAATTTGTTCTAAAAGAAGGAGCGATAATTTTAAAATCAATACATGAGAGACCAATAATAAGGGCATCGACAATTCACACACATAAATTTCAAGGTAATATCTCTCTTTGCCATTATAATTTTTCATTAAGTAATTTCTTATTCAATGATTTTTACAGGAATCTTTTGGCTATCAACAATAGGAAGAGCAAGAATCAAATTGCAATCATCAGATGACAACAAAATAGATGACAAAGAATGGTATAAATTATTCTTCTAGCATATTTTATTTACTTTTAATAACATTTCAATATAATCATTTTATTTTTACTTCTCATGCAAGAAAAAAATTAAACAAACATGAACTCAAGATAGGATGTACGAGGGTACAATAGAAATCATAACCTCTCCAAAACACGAGTTTGTGACGATAGAAGAATTATTGAAAAATACAAAAATAGAATTTCAAAGGTATGGTAATAAAACTCCAACGCCTCGATGATTCCTGGATCAGCCGGGAAGACCTCCAACGCCTCGATCCAGACTTGTTGGAGCACTACCAGAGCGGTGTCCCACCTTACTCGACGGAGTCGAGTTCCAGCCGCCCCGGGAGGGTTAGTGGGGACACCACCGGACCAGTCACACGCAGTCGACGCTGCACCGCCACGATACACCGAGCTTGTGGCTCGGAGACTCGGCTTCTTGAAGACTCGGCGTCCTGAGTATTTATTTATGTGTATTAAGTATGTATTTTATTTATGTATTGTGTGTATAATACATGTATTGCTACATGTATTATTTACTTTTGTTTTATTAGGTCAAATATTCTATTATTTTATATTTTATTTGGCCAAGTCAAAAGTTAGTTGTTGGCTTTTGTTTTATTAGGCTAGGATATGGATGTCTTTAGTTGAAAAGACTAGGGATATTCTTGTCCTAGTGGGGTATGGCCTTTCCTATATAAATGGGGCTAGTGTAAAGTTTTCATATGATAGAAAGAATGAAAGAATTGGTTTGTATGTAAGAGCTCTCCCCTCTTGCTTCCCCTTCCCTCCTAGCTCCTTTGTGAGAAAGAGAGTGTCGCCCGGTGAGAGATCGTCCGCTGTGAGGCCGAGCTGCGCGAGACAGTGGTTATCCCATCCTGTTCACGTCACCGGAGTGCCGTCGATCCTTTCTACGATGTCGCCGCGTCAGTACATCTTACCGTCTCGAAGTCATTGAGAGGTAATCAAAGTAGAAGCGTTTATTATATTTATCTTGATCTTGAAGATAAGTTAAAAAATTAAAAATATACTTTATCGTGTAGGTATTGCTTGAGATTGAAGCTAGCTGATGACACGACAAGTATATGGGTTACATTTTTTAATGAAGAAGCTGAAAAGGTTATAGGTGTCTCAGTAGACATTACAAAAAACAAAGGTATGTCTTAAATAATAAAATATTCTTTCGTGTATGTAATTCTGATATTTATTTTTTTCTATAGAAAATTGAAGTTATAGAATTCAAAAAGATTATGGACAGATGTTTGACAAAGCAACTCACATTGACAATAAAAGTTACAAGTAAAGTAGGAAGTACTTTTGGAGTAAATTACACATGCATTGTAGTTCATGAAACAAAAACTCCAATAGAGAATGACTTAGATGATGAATTTTGTGAAACCAAAATAGCTGTGGACCAAGAATTGATAAAGACCAAGAGAAGAAAAATAGTGTTGGAAGATACTGAATAACAATCTCTATATAACTATGTTAAATGTTATTGAAGTTTAGTGACAAATTAATGAATGGTTTTGTTATGTCAATTTCTTATTTTGGAAGTTGGACTTTCTTTAAATGCCAGCAAAATGTTTGTTGCCCATTGTACTTCTTTCTCCCTATTGTGCATATCATTTTTTTTCCATTATATCATGTCTGATTTTCATTTCCATCCATATGCCTCCTAACTTTATCTTGTTTGGCATTTTTTTAAAATAGTGAGCAGCATTGTTGTGATTTGGTGCTGTGAGGTTTCCTTTGTTGGGGAGTTTGACTATTATTTACCTACTGACTTCCCTGTCTTGTGGGCTTTTTCCTTGGGCAGGGAACTGGGAAAACACCATACGCATTGATATACTTGCTTAAAAATTTATATACACATGCCTCTTCAGGCTCTGGATTTCAACATTTTGTTATGTCTAAAGATGTGCAGTCATCAAAAGAATGTGTTGTACCAAAGTTGGAGGAACCAAAATTTTCTTGAGTGGCTCGGTGGGAAAGGTCCTCCTTTTCATAGGAGGGACCCGAGATCGAGTCCTGAGGGGGCTTACCTGTCTCACATTTAATCTTCGAGGGATGTGAGCCCGAGATTTTATGACGGCGGTACAAAAAAAAGGGGTGACAAGATACGTAGGGTAAGACTCGAATTCGGGCGGCCCAATAATCGCTCAACTCTCCGTACCACTATGTTAGATTCCCCGTTATAAAAAAAAAGCCTATTGAGGATAATAAACCACCAGAAATGACACCATCAGTAGCTCCCACTGGTCAGATAGTTGAAAAAGAAGGGGAATGGTCTGACATGGAGGGCAATATGGATGGTGTGGGGGTCAGTGCAAGTAGTGAGCAGGAAGAGACTGGTATCTTTGAACCTGTACAAAGCCAAGGAACCGTGGAAGGGAATGAATCCTTAGGGTTTGATGGGCCTGTGGAAACTAAAACACATGATTATGGTCTTCATGGTAGCCTCAAGGATGAAAGCAGTGGCACTGCAAAAGAGATGAGTAGGCATGATTCTTTTGGACCAGAGGGCAGGAAAAGGTCATATTGTAATTCTAAAGGTGAGGCACCTACAGATGGCTTGGAGGAGCCTTCACTGGTTGTTCAGCCAACAGATGTTAAAGGCGTTGAGGCAAATCATGCATTGAGCATTGCAAATAACCTAGGAAAAAAGCCCAAGCTTGATGAGCACAAAGAGGCAACGCTAGGAAAGAAAAGAAACAGGCAAACTATCTTTCTCAACATTGATGAAGTCAAGCAAGCAGGTGCAATGGAAAGTTCTACTCCAAAGAGACAGACTTCCTTTGCTTCTTCTGTGGACACTCTTACTGCGAAAGAATCATATTGTGCTAATCCTTCTGCAGTTGAGCGAACTGTGGAAAGACAGGTTCAGCCTGTGATCAAGGAACAGAGACAAGCAGATCCATTGAGTTCTGATGGATGTTTGTCATCGGAGATTAATGACCAATGTTTAAATCCACCACTAATGTAAGTATCTAATGGATTTCTATAGATATAAGTTGATAGAGAATTTTGGTGATATGCATCTAGGAATTCTAGGTAGAGGTTTATGATAGTTTGATCTTCACCTGTATTATTAACTGGTTGTTACATCTGTTGTGCGGAGTTTTGTAGAAACAAGAAACTCTTGGTGGTGATTATCATCTTACAACATAGAAGGGGCTAATCTTGTATTATTAGTGTCATATGATGAAATTGAAATAAGTCATGGGATTTTTGTAACAATCTCTTGGACTCATTATTTATTGGAAACAAGTGCTTCTAGAACATAAAATTAGAATCACGAATTGGTTCCCTTCTTTCTATTATGTTCTGGTTTCCTCCCCCCCCTTCTGAAGTTGAAAATTGGCGTCTTCCAGGACTCGAAGGCACATGTTACTGCAATACACTTGATAATTGGAACTCTCTAGAGAATGAACATTATTGGTGCTGAAAATAGAGACACGTTAAAACATTTTAATCTACATTCCCTCTTTTTTCATGCATATTCTATTATTCATTGAAGTAGACAAGTTGATACTCTTGAACACCGAGGAGTCTCTTTCTGTCCACCATCCACATTTCTCCATTATCCGTACTAGTAGTACTAGCAATTGATATTTTATGAAACTTACATTATATCCACATTTACTACATGACGTATGTGATAGTCTTATCTAACGAATCCTTATCATTTTATGTAATATATATTTAATGTCTAAACTTTCGTTATGTAACATAAAAAATTTCAAAAGAAAACTCACGCTCTTTCATACATAATATGAGTTGGTTGTGTTGCATGTCTGACGTATATTCCTCCCACAGTTAGATTTTTTTTTCACTTATTTTTTTACCATTGATTAAAAAACTGAAAGTGTTATTATAATTTTTTTTAAAAGATCAAAATAAATCCATGCCCGAAGCTCATTCATTTGACTAGTTAGATTTAACATGTCAGTGTTAATATAGTTGTGGGCATGACATACATGCACGTAAACGTCGCGAAGCATGTAACGTTTTTGGGCGAACCAGACCGGCTCCACTGGGTCAGGAACCGGAGAGAGTGGCATTATCGTTATTTCGGGTCCAACGCGGGCCATTTTCTCAACCATCCCCTCTCCGCAACCCTTAAAAACCCTACCCTCTTCCCCCGCGCCGCGCCCGCGGACCGTTCCAAGAACCCTAGCCGCCCCGGCATCCCCCCCCCCGCCCTCCCCGCCGCCATGGGACGCGTCATCCGAGCTCAGAGGAAGGGTGCTGGGTCGGTCTTCCGATCCCACACCCACCACCGGAAGGGCCCCGCCCGCTTCCGGTCGCTCGACTTCGGCGAGCGGAATGGCTACCTCAAGGGCGTCGTCACCGAGATCCTCCACGACCCCGGCCGCGGCGCGCCGCTGGCCCGCGTCACCTTCCGCCACCCCTTCCGCTACAAGCACCAGAAGGAGCTCTTCGTCGCCGCCGAGGGCATGTACACCGGGCAGTTCGTGTTCTGCGGCAAGAAGGCCAACCTCATGGTGGGCAACGTCCTCCCCCTCCGTTCCATCCCGGAGGGTGCGGTCGTCTGCAACGTCGAGCACCACGTGGGTGACCGCGGCTCTTTCGCCCGGGCCTCCGGGGACTACGCCATCGTCATCAGTCACAACCCTGATAACGGAACCTCCAGGTGATCTCTACTCTTTGCTTCCAAGCTTGCCCTCTTCATTCCCCCTGGTCGTTTGGTGGTAGATCAGGTTATTGTTTGCTGTATTCCTGATAGTTGGTAGTAGATCAGGTTGTTGTTTGCTGGATCTGAGATTTTCCATGTTCGTCAACTTACTCGATTTGGGCATGAATGTATATTGCCATTTCGTCGCTTCGGGGTTTCTATCTCCGTTGTTGATATCTTTCAGTAATATATGGTCTCTCGTACTAGATCCGCGCGTACAATGGCTCGTTATATATCGTAGTTTATGTTTTCTTTGGAAAAGTCGGTTACGACTCTGCTGGATCGAGTGTTTCACTGAGGATAAAAAGATACTCAGACGGTGAATTTGCTTTTCCCCCCCTTCATATGGGTTGTAACTTCAAGCCTTCAAGTACCCGAATTCTATTTAGTTGTGATTTTATAACGATTATGTTCAGATGATCTTTTATTCTTGGAGCCTTAATGATTTTACGTTGAGTCGCCCTTTGGATTTTTGAGGACCCATGATAGAAACCTAGTGGTGTGCATTGAATTGGAAAAATTGTAGCATGCTCACATGCATTCAGCCAATCCTTGATACCTATTCCAAGAAGCCATTTTGCACATATTTTGTGCATGTTTGTTAATCACATTTGGAGTGCCTCACCAGAGAAAAGGAGTCCCGTGGGAGTGAGAATGCTCGAGGGAGCCCCTTTATTGATGTGGAAGGTCTCTGGTGGTTTACAAAAAAAAAGGAAACAGGAAGGAAAGTTCCCATCAAAGTTGACTCAAGAATTGAAAGTTAATCTCGTTTCAACAAATTGTGGCAAACCAGGAAATGGGTCTTCTCGAGATTCTGATTACCAGAAAGAGCAATTGGGATGTGTGGGCGAGAGTCCTAGAATGGGAACCCAACTCTACACAGTATCTGTTGCTTTGGTTCATTTTAACTTGCTGTAGTTTATAATTTGCCAGTTAACATCGACTGGAATTTCTTTGGGAAATGAGGTGCCAGTGTGTTTGGTGATTGAAATGAGGTGCCAGTGTGTTTGGTGATTGCCCTAGGCACCTCTTATCACTGCTTGCGTAAGGTTTCTATTCTTTTTACCCTTTTCCTAGCTGGTATTCTCAGAGTCAGGTCTCTATCTCACTTCTGTTTCACTACAATCATAGAATCTATGGCTTTTGATGATCACACCTTTCTATATGTTCTTTCATGTTCTCCACATTTTTGCAATTTCTGCAAGGTAATCCCCACCTAAACCTTGTCATCACAATATTGGCTGCTGCTCTGTGTAGTTAGGAGATCGATGTTTCTGCTCGTGATTTTCTAGACCCTTGCAACTTTCATTTACCATTTGCATGAAACTAGGAAGTGGAGAAATATGGACATGAGTCAAAATTGTATAAAAAGTAAGATGCATGCGATCGGGTAATTCCCCCTATTTAATGATACATTACAATGTGTTGTCAATCTGAAACTGCTAATCCCCAGTGTCTTTAGCCATCTCTCCCTGTAAAAGAAATTATTTGCTATGTTACGAGTCATACTATGATGCCCCCTATTTATTTCTTTTTTGTCCAATGTGAAACCTTTTTGCCTTGAGATGGTTGCAGTCTATTTGGTTTTGTTGCCAGTCTTTTCTCAAAAGGCTGGTGTAGTTTGGGGGGCAATTGCCCAGTTGCTCACATGCGTCCTCTGGCCGGCCTATACTCGATGCTGACCCCTAGTATTTGGACATCAAAGCAAGTATACGTGCCCAGATACCTTTTTTGAGAATATTGGTTTTGAGAGGTTGAATAGACCAGGAATCCAGAACTTCTGGTATTCAGTGGCTAACTAAATTTTTTAATAAAATTTTAAAGGAACGGAGAATACCAGAAGTTTGGAGAAAATGTGTTGTAGTTCCTTTCTATAAAAACAAAGGAGATATTCAAAGTTGTAACAATTATCGTGGAATTAAGTTTATGAGTCATACTATGAAATTTTGGGAAAGAGTAATTGAAAAAGGCCTCCGATGTATGACTACTGTATCGGAAAATCAGTTTGGTTTTATGCCAAATAGATCTACTACAGAAGCTATTTTCTTACTACGGCAGCTAATGGAGAAGTATAGAGAGATGAGCAAAGATTTGTATATAGTTTTTCTTGATTTAGAGAAGGCGTACGATCGAGTATCGAGAGAATTGATTTGGTGGACATTAAGAAAGAAAGGAATCTCTCAAGGATATGTTGATTTGATTAAGGATATGTATGACGGCGCTATTACTAGTGTTCGAACTATTGCTGAGGAGACTGGTGAATTTCCCGTTTCTATAGGTTTGCATCAAGGTTCTGCACTAAGTCCGTATCTCTTTGCCTTAGTTATGGATGAAGTAACTAAACAATTGCATGAGGATATCCCTTGGTGTATGCTTTTTGCAGATGATATTATTTTAATTGATGAGAGTATTGATGCTCTAAATGCTAAGTTAGAGCGTTGGAGACTTGCCTTAGAGTCTAAAGGTTTTAAAATTAGTAGGAGTAAGTCAGAGTTTATGCACTGTAATTTTAGTAATGGGAGAGTGGTTCAGGAAGACATGGTTCTAATTGATGGACATAACATTCAGAAGAATAGTAGCTTTCGATACTTAGGGTCTATCATACAAGAGAATGGGGAGATTTATGATGACGTTACACATAGGATTAAGGCAGGCTGGTTAAGATAGAGAAGTGCATCAGGTGTCCTTTGTGATCGTCGTATGCCTGTGAAACTCAAAGGGAGATTTTATAGAACGGCTGTGAGACCTGCTTTGTTATATGGTACAGTGCTGGGCAATACGAAAGGAACACATCTACAAAATGTGTGTAGCAGAGATGAGGATATTGAGATGGATGTGTGGCAAGACTAAGAAAGATAAAATTAGGAATGAGCGTATCCGTAAGGACTTAGGGATAGCTCCAATTGATAGTAAAATGAGAGAAAATAGACTCAGGTGGTTTGGGCATGTGTGTCGTCGCCTTAACTCAGCGCCGGTTAAAAGATGTGACCAAATCTTAGTGGATGCTAGTAAAAGAGCTCGGGGAAGGCCTAAAATGAGATGGTGCGATGTTATTAGGAAGGACATTAGTTTCTTGGGTTTAAATACGAATATTGCACTTGATAGAAATCTTTGGCGGAACAGGATTCATGTAGCCGACCCCAATTAATTGGGATAAGGCTCTGATGATGATGATGATGATGATGATGATGATGATGATGATGATGATGATGATGATGATGAGAGGTTGAATAGACCAGGAATCCTGTAGTGTCACAGCGTAATGTGGCTTTTCAGTTAAATAATCTAGAAATGCTTATAACTCCACCTTGTTAACATCTCACGAGCCCTGTTCTTAGTTAGAGTACATTTTTGTTCGTCCGGAAGTAGTGTTCCGTTTCCTTTTTAGTATGCCACGTGCTCCCCAATACGTAATTTTCACTCACTGGTTTCTTCAACCTGATGATTTTACCAGGATTAAGCTCCCATCTGGAGCCAAGAAGGTTGTCCCAAGTGGATGCCGTGCCATGATCGGCCAGGTGGCCGGCGGTGGCAGAACCGAGAAGCCCATGCTCAAGGCCGGAAATGCATTCCACAAGTACAGGGTGAAGAGGAACTGCTGGCCCAAGGTCCGCGGTGTTGCTATGAACCCAGTGGAGCATCCTCACGGTGGTGGTAACCACCAGCACATTGGGCATGCCAGCACAGTCCGCCGTGATGCTCCCCCCGGGCAGAAGGTCGGTCTCATCGCTGCCAGGAGGACCGGTCGTCTTCGTGGCCAGGCTGCCGCCACAGCTGCCAAAGCGGAGAAGAGTGCTTAATCCGAGTTCCACCTCCTGTTGTTCACAAGTTTCTTTCATTAGTTTTTGTTGCGTACATCTGAACATTCAGGGCCGTGATGAGATACTAGTTTTGTGGTCTTTTAGCTAATGTTTTCTATCCGGTTGGTTTTTGGGTATGCAATATTATAGACTTCTGGTTTAAGATTAGTTCTATTTTAAAACCTTTTTTAATGTATTCTTGAATGTGTGCGAATTGCAACGGATGCGAATCATCTTTTCGTGGTGATTAATTTTCTCAGATGACTTATAAATTCACTGTCGATTCCAGCAGAGGGAGGACTTCCCAGTGGTATAGCAGCAGGCCGATGGTCTAGGCCTGTGCAGGAAACACAGCGATGCGAGTGTGGAGGTTGTTTTTTTTTTAAGTGATTTGACGAATCAGAAAATCTAGGGTCATGCATCCCTGGATGACCTCACGTAAATTTATTAAATGGAAGTAACGTTGGAGTTCTATGCGTTTCAGTTTAGTTATTTTGCGGGGAAGACAGTGGGCCACTCCTGTAAATCTCCTTTATTTACTTTTGATTCAAGAGCCTAAAAATCATTTTTTTTGGATCAGGATAATGAGTTGTTACAAGAAATTTAACCTGTAATTAGTCAAAATTAATCAACAATAATTGTTCACACTCGGTAGTTTTGAGATTAAACACTCGGTACTTCTGACCCATTACGGATATCCCATCTTTCGTAGTTGTTTTAGATTTTTGAATCATCTGTCATACTATGACTTATATGCATGTGCAGTTCGAGTGGTCCCAAAGTCGAGACGTAATTTAAAAAATGTACACCAACTTTTACTCATTGTAGATTTATAAGATACATTTTAAAATAAATGCAAGTGTACATATCGTTCTTCTTGCATGAAAATACTAGAAATGTTATCTCTTACATATAGGAAAGTTGAAGACGCTTGTGGGCGAGAATAGTTGAAGCCACATCCATAACATCCTCACGTTAAGGAAAGTTTCCCGCATGTAATTAACTTTTGGAACTCCGAACAATATTGACATACAATCTCCATTCATCGCTAATTAATTAACTATCATATGAAAATAGAGTAATATTTTGTGCACCGAAATTGATGCATCAAACCATGTCAAAATATAATTTTTGTTCTAATTTATCCCTAAAAAAAGGTGAAATGACCATTTCTGCGTCATAACTCTACGGTCCATTTTTTCGCACATTAAAGATGGAGCGCACTCAACAGAGAAACATGTGACTAAAATATTTTGTAATATTGAAATATTTTACATATGAATGAAATATTTTGGTACAAGAACGAAACATTTTATTTGACTTCAGAAATAAATGAATAAAATATTTTATACAAATGAAATATTTTTTTATATAAACAAAATATTTATTATAAGGATAAAATATTACAGAAATGAAATATTTTATTATAATAACAAAACTTCACAGAACGTTTCAATTCTATACCAAATGTTTCGTTCCTATAATAAAATATTTCATTCTTCTACAAAATATTTCATTCCTATGTTTTTTCTACTGAGTGCGTTCCGTATTTAATGTGCAAACATACATACCATATGAGTATGACGCTAGACGTCTTTTTCCGTACAGAAAGAGTCATTTCATTTTTTTTTTGAGTCAATAAGAATAAATGTTATAAATTGATGTGATTTTGTGCACCGAATTAGATGCATAAAGTATTACTCGTCAAAATAATGGACACGACGCATCATGCCAATCCTTCCATTTCCCATATCAACATGAGAGAATGATTTGCCCATAATTGGAAAATAAAGTTAAAAAAAAGAAAAAGAAGAAGAAGAAGGAACAACCCTCCAGGAGTGTTGTGACGACTCCAATGTATAAAATATGAAAAAAAGAGAGATCATAACAGTCTCAATGTGCATGGACTCGAGTCTTGCAACAATATTACAAATTTATAGTGGCTTGGAAGAGTGCCCAATTATAAAGAAAAAAGAAGTCATTCCACGATAACTTCCTCTTCCAGGAAAGTGGATCACATGTAAATGCTAACAGTAACAGATAACTTGTTTATTGAAATGATTATTAATCTGTAGGTTGGTCAATAGTAACCGATATAATTTTTTAAACTGAGATATATAACTGATAAGATAACAAAAATACCACTATCAAACCTATGTTATTGGATATACCTGTCTGATATTGTTTAAGTTATATAATAAATAATTTTATATTTTGCACTACTGGATTGTAGTCATCCTGCCTTCTGGCCATCGGCCAGTGCCTCGGCGTAGCGGTGGAGGGAGGCGTAGGCGGCGGAGCGGTTGGAGTAGAACACGTGGTTGGAGGGGGCTAGGTCGATCGCCTCGGAGAAGTGGCGGGCAGCCTCCTCGAAGCGGCCGACGGAGAACGCCGCGTTGCCCTTGGCCTCGTCCGCCATGGGAGGGACTTGGAAAGCTCATAGGAGGAGGACAAACCCCAATGGCGTTGGGATGAAGGGAGGAAGAACGGTGTGTGACTGGTGGGGTTGAGCGATCCGGGGGGCTTGCCTACGAACGGTGGTGTACGGGGAGATTGGAGAGAGAGAGGGAGAGGGAGAGAGAGAGAGAGAGCACGAGGAGGGGGTTCGACAGCGGCGGGGGACGGGGAGGGGAGAGCAGTAGAGGAGGAGGAGAATAAGGAAGGGGCGGCGTCTTCGGACTGTCGTGAAGAAAACCTTGATCAGGAGTGGGGAACAAAACTGGGAACAAAACGAACTCAATTGAATAAGGAAAACACCAAGTAAAACATCAATTGAACCGTTGTCATCGAAACCGTGTTCTACACTCATAGTTATAGTTTAAAAGGTTTGTGCGGATTACGAGATATTTTCTATAAATCTTATAAGACATAAATCTTAAAATACAATGCTACCATAAATATTAATAGTCTCAAAAAATAATATTAAAACTATCAAAAAAATTAATAATAATATTAATTTTCATATGTTAATGATATCTCAACTCAATTAGAGATACATATTATCTAAAAAGTATCAAAGCATATTTTTAAGGTAATAAAAGAAATATCTTATTATATCAATTTCTCGATTAATGCACAAATCTCAGTTAAATATTTTGAGATAGCGAATGCATTAAGACATATCACCTCAACCAATAAAAGATGTAAGTCTAAAATAAAAGAGTCAATGCTCACTGTCCCAGAGTGTTTTTCCAGTGCTTCGTTTCCATACTTAAGTCGTATGGTCTTGAGGCACTGTCTTATAAACAATGCTCGTAGCCCCAACTTGTCACACTCTAGAAATTTCGACATCTACTCATCTCCTGTTAGCTCTTCCTTTTATGATTGTAGGGCTCTTTTAAAATCTATCGATAATATATATATATACATATATATATAAAGTTTTTATGTTCAATTAGTTAAGCCTCTATTGGATTTGTTTTTACTCTTGTGAAATTATTATTTAACCTGACTTACTTAAATATATCCTTAGCTTATCGATAATTATTTATAAACCATTATGATAAAGATACCACTAGTGTTGTCGGATAAGGTTGTGTTTTCAAACAATATACGTGCTTATCGAATACAAATAAGGTACGGATAATATAAAGGAATTTTTAGTAATTAACTTCTAAAACTTAGAAAAAAACACTCCTAATCCATCTTTTTAATTAAAAGCCCTCAAAATCTTCTTCGTTACAAAAAAACAAAAATTCTCTGGATTGATTTTCTCCACATTATGTAACTGAAATACGGTTAAACTTAACCTGATACAATGAAATGACAAAAAAGCCCTCTAACTAATTTAACTCGATACAATGAAATGACCCAAAAAATCGAGAGAGAGAGAGAGAGAGAGAGTCGACATTGGAGGGGCTGAGGTGGGGCTAGGCGCCGGTCGGTGATGAGAGAGAGAGAGAGAGAGGGTCGGCATTGCAGGGGCTGAGGCGAGGCTAGGCACCGATCGATGGTGATGCTGTGCAGTGTGGCTGGGGGACTGATAGCAGTCGACAAATGCAACGGAGGGGGGTGGTGCTCATTGGTTGGAGAAGATGGTTCGCAGTGAGAAGGGGTGGTGGTGCAATGCTCTTTGGGGATGGTGGCTCGGTGGAGGGAGGGAGACGGTGGCCAGTGCAGTGAGAGAATGCAATGGGGGTAGGGGGAGAGGCGGGGAGATGGTGACGGGGGGTATCAATGCCAGAGGGCAATGCATAGTTGAGAAATACTACTGGTGGTATTCTGAGCAGTCAGATCCAGTGGAAGGAATCACTATAGGCTTTGTCGACGAGGAGCTACAGTGGAGGAGGGCATCCGACGAGGTTGCAGGCTTGACTGATGCCTAGAAGCTCAACAAGTGGCCTTCATCATCCAGTAGCTCTAGCCGCTCGATGCCCGTCGATGTCAGTGGGCCGAAGATGACCGTCACCTCCCGCAGGCTGCCCACGCGTGGATGACGAAGCGGCCAAGTTATCTTCGGGGACTAACATGAGCAAACTCTAGATGTGGAATCCCCACTAACACCGGGTGGAACTCACGGTGGTGGTCGCGCTGGACAAGCAGTCTCTAAGGGGGGGGGGGGGGGGAGACTTGCAAGTGGCCATGCTCTCCCTTCCCCCATTCCTTGGCCCGAGGTTGAGGAGGATGGTGGTGAGGGAGGGAGGAATATGTCCTTGCCCTATCCCACCGCTCTCCATCCTCATAGTTCAACTCTCTCGCTTTCTCCCCCCCGAGAGCTCTCCCCTTCACCCTTCGTCACCGGACGCCACACCCTGCCCATGTCACCGTCACCTCCCCCCTCTCCCTCTCCTCGAGCAAGTGGCCGATGACGATGTAGGTACAGAGGAGCTCCGACAACTAGCTAGGGTGAAGGCGGGCAGGAACCAGATGGGGGCTTCGCCCTCCAACACCGGTGGATGGGATAGAGAGAGAGAGATAGGTGTGTGGAGAGAGAGAGAATGAGGGTGTGTGTGAGAGAGCGAAAGATAGGGAGGGTAAAATTAGAAAGAAATAATTAACAGGAGGGAGTAGACGAAATATTCCCCAAAATAATATGATATATTATACTTTTTTGGACCGTTGTTAACTCGATGGGTTTTTTTACTGAGAGCTCGAAGATTTTGGGGGAGGGGTTTAGCTAAATAAGTGTATTAGGGGGTCTTTTCTTATTTTTTTTTTTAAATTAAGAGGCTAAAAACTAGAAATCCCTAATAATATAAAATGTCATTGGATGGGGTCATGGGTAGACCTCAGACCCACACCGAACACGGCCCATCTGCATCCCTGGTTAATGCTAATTAAAGGCCATAAACTAATTCTACAATGACCACCGGTGCTTCTTTGTGCATGGAAATGAGTGGATGCTCCCATTCTTTAACATTTTCCTGTCATTCATCCAGGTGCAGTACCTATCATGATAATTGGATGTGTCCAGCTAACTAACCATCCCCAGCAGCATTTAATTATTTTGCCAGCTTCTGCGGGTGCAGCAGCTGGGGCCATGCATGGGAGGGCTTTCATGATCAAGAGAGTGACAAATCAATCCATCCGCCCTGCAGTGCAAGTCCTTGCTCTTTAAGTTTATGTCAGCCTGGCATGCAATTTTAATTCCTGGAAGGACATCTGTAAACCAAACCCAAGAATGTATCACTTCAATTGTGGCATCTCGACTGTGGCATCAAGACTCTGCAAGAGACTGTGGGAAGACAAAGAAAGGGAGTAACACACACACACACACACACACACACAGAGATCTTCCCTTGAAGGTGACAACACAAAGATCTGCAGATGGCATGCAGGTGGAGTATGCCATGTCACAAGTTCTGGGGCCATCATGTGCTTGGAGCCACCAGACAATTGCCTGGTTCGCTCATTCCATTAAATGACCCATTGGTTGCCTGATCTGATAGGCAACAGGGAGGGAGCTCCCTGGGCACAGAGGGGACACCTTAGCTTAGCTGGACGCTAGCTGGAATAAATGAATCTTTCTCGGAGGTTTGTGAACAGTATGTGGAGGAGAGTGCATAGGAGAGAAGGTCCTGGGGGTCACTCTGCTTCACTTCTCTCCCAGGGTTCTTCCACCGCTTTCTACAAGCCTACCCCACATCAGATACTGCCTTCCAGAGGAGGAAGTCTATTGGGCAGGATGGAAACATGGCGCTCTCACTCTGAATGCATGCCTCCTTTTGAGAGGGATACGTATGGATGCATGTCAGATAAATGCAATCCTTACTGGGCCCACTCTAGATTCCTGCCTTAACTCCTTTGGGGTTTCCAGAGTTTTGGCCCAATAATCAGAAACAAGACCTCCTAATCTAAAATATCTTTGTTGACTTAACCATCCGAAGGTTTAGTAGCCTTTGTAGCTCATTGTGGGAACAACCACCGATTCCTTGCGACCACAGAAAGGTCCAAGTCCTCGTTGTTCTGACCGTCCAGGCCCATTACGGCACGATCCTTTTGCACCGCTTTGTTTCGGATTTAGCCCAAGATTAAGTCGACTAAACTCCAAAGTTAATTTGCTTTGACAGGGTGGATTTGGCTGATCAAGTTAAAAATGATGCAACTTAAGGTTAAGCCGGATTAAGTTCTCTCTCTCACCTCAAGAGGTGGGATAACTTAATCTGATGTATAAAATTTTCCTTTTTCCCCCACTTCTCACCCCCCTCTCCCTCACCCGCCGATACCACCCCCTCCCCCCTTCCTGATCTCCCCCTCACCCGCCAGTGCCGCTCAGGATTAACTCAATTTTTTTACCAAATTACACCTCTATCTACCAGATTAATCCACTTAACTTAATCTGGGTTAAATCACTTGTAAACAAAGTAAATTAGAATAAAAATGAGCTACATAAATTAAACCACTTAAGTTAATCCGAACTAAATTTAATATGTTACCAAAGAAGGACTTTCTGAGCCTGAACGCAAATGGGCAGAGGCCATCTTTGTCCTACTAACCCATTTGATGATTCTGACCTCATCAAATGCTATTTACACTACCTGCATATACATTGTTACATTAGAAAGGTATTTAAGGCTTATGGATATATTTATTTAAAAAACAATTATCCTAATTATGGTCATGGGTGATGGGTGTTTCTTTTGCATCACCCCCAATGCCCCCTCCAGTCCGGCAAGGTCCAGATCCATGGGTCACTCTTTATTGGTCCGGCATTCCAGGCCCACGCACCTGCATGCTGTTGCAACGGTGTTGGCGGGCGGTGTTATGGTAATTATCTCCTTCTCTACTCTTCGTCTCTCCCCCCCCCCCCCGTCCCGTAGCCTATAAATGGCGCCAAAGGGAGGCCAAGAAGGTGTCTCACACACACACACACACACACAGATAGAGGTAGAGAGAGAGAGAGGGGGGGATGGGGTTTCTGGGGTTGGTGCGCTGTGGCTACCCGAAGAGGGCATCAAGGCTGGATGCGGCGGTAGAGGCGACACCTTCAGACCAGCAGCCGAAGGGTGCCGCCGCCCCTGCCGTGGGCCAGAAGCGGCGCCACCGGCCGGCAGATGCACAGTGGCGGCCGTCGCTCGGCCCCATCTCGGAGAACGCGGTGGTCCGCGTCGAAGGCGCCGCGGGGGGGGAGAAGAATAGGGCAGACGCAAGGGTCACGGCGCCGGAGAAGACGAAGAAGGCCCCCATCTCACTGCCTGCCGCGGTAACGAGGGCTCGCAGCCGGGTGAGCAGCAACGGGTAAGCTCCCGTGCCTTCACGTCTTGGTTTCGTGTTTCGTTTGGGAGGGGACGATGCGGTCTGATGATCCGGCGGTAGCGGTTTACCTTAGGTAGCGCCGACGTTGTGGGTTTTGGACCCTATGGTCTACGAAACTCCATAAAAGTATCCCTTTAGTTGTCATCTACCCGACTCCAACTTAATATCAAAAGCTACATTTGCCTTACAGTTGCCATGCCATCATCCAAATCTGATTAAAAATTAACACTTTGAAAATCCTATGATACAAATTCCAAACATTCGAATTTTCCCTTTTCTTTGCATTCCAATCATTGAAATTTTCCCTTTTCTTTGCAAAATTTAAACATCTACGTAGCACACCAAGCATCAGAAAAATATCAAAAGATGATTTTTTTCATGTCATCAGGTTTGTTTAATTTCTACTGATTACGGTGGTGATATTCGCTTCTCTTTCATTCCCTGTTTTGCAGCCACCTTGCAGCTCAGCAAACCGCCATCCCGGCCTTAGCTTCGGCGCCCTTCTGGTTCTGAGTTGCCCATAATGGAAGACAACCTCTCTCTCTCTCTCTAACACAGTGGGCACTGCATCTTGTGGGGAAAGAGAAGAAACCGGGAGCAGTGGAGTTTCTGTTCTTCTCCTCCTCTATGTACGTTTTTTAGAGGATGGCGTGAATCATTTTGTACAGATTTGGTGTAACACGGGAAAAGCAGGTTAATTAGGTTCTCCTGGCAAAAAGGTCAATTCATTTCACAGGTTATCATCTGCAAGTTCAGATGTCTGCCGGTCAAATCTTGTAAACCGCCGTCAATTTATATACACACATATCTGCGCAGGGTTAATTAGTCTTATATTCTTTTGTCAATATGTATTCCACAATCCTTTCTCTAAAATGGAGTGAAACTACTTCTGCTACCATCATCTTGTGCAGGTGGTAACTAACCACTGAGAAGCTTTGTTGCTTCTACAGATGCATGGGCCTCGGGAGATTACACTGCAAACTTATAAGACATTTCAAGCTTTGGTACTTCTACTACCATAAATGTTTCCTGCCCCAGGAGTATGCTATAATGATACCGGTGGCTGTCGATGTCGTGCTCCTCAGTATGTTCTGCATCTTCATTGGGTATGTGATGCTAAAATCGAAGAAGAGAGCGTGATGCTGCTCAAGTGTTCCTCGTGGTGATGTAATTTGATTAGGAGGTGGGTCGTATTATCAATTCTCTTTTATGGCAAAGGTTTCCCGAGTCAAGATACATTTGCAGTGCATGAAACACTATCCAGAATATACTTCTACACGTTCCATAAACGTCCCTTCTCCATTTTCTATCCACTCTTGTCCAGCTTAGATCATGCCTACATCCCTCTACAAGCACATTCACATGCCCTTCGCTGCCGCCGGTACCCTGATTGGTCTAGTGATACATAGAGGCTTCGGCCTGAAGTATGTATTAAAACTTAAGAGGTCTTCTAAAACTCTGTAATTTCTACATTCCATGCAACCATCCACAAAATGTATCAGACAGCACACCAACAATCTATCCACCCTCCAATTAACCCCTGGGCCCCATACTCTGGTTACACAATGAAATAGTGTGTTGCCAGCAGCCGTATCATCAAACCACACACCAATGCATGTCAATAAAAATGTTGCAGTAGCGATGCTGAGCTGCTCTTTCCTCTAGATGTCACTACAACCCATGCCCATCCACCTTTGTCTAATTAACTTCATATCATCCAATAGCAACATGGACGTTGAATTTGAGTTGTCACTACCAGAAAATGAAAATATGCTACTACTATTGTTGCTGAACCATACAATGGGTCGCTTGGCCAGTATTCAGTACTCTTACCGAAACAAATGACACAACTCTAGGAACTGAACTTTGACCCCTTGCAATAAGCATATACATCATGCCACTTCTCTTCAACCAAGTTTCTATCTCCTTCTGTGTTTCCATCTGCTAGCCTTCATCCACTAATAGTTAACCTGAAAGACCTAGTTGACCTGTGAACTTCCCATTGCTTCTCCAGCTTTGTGAAACCTCTCATGCTCCATCACACGATTTTCATCTGATCTAGGCAGATTGAGGCACCGCCGCCCCTCATCATCTTTATCTTCAACTTCTTCTTTACCTAACAAGGGGGTTCAAGTCGACCCAGAAAGATCAAATGATATACTTCTATAAGTAAAGCAACATCTTAAAAAGCAAACCGTCATAATAAAGTGTGAAGAGTGTAAATTTTACTAGAGTACATATCAGTAGTGTTTTGGTATGTTCCCTCAGATTTCTGATGATTCAAAATCATAAATCAACCTCACATAGTCCCACTAGAAATTTGGTTAGAGTACGCTCCTCTGCTGCCTGAAGACCATACAGAGATGCTGCGCACCTGTGGCACACTTAAATTCACGGGTTAAAAATGCTTGCCAGAAAAAAAGGGGAGTTTTTTTTCTTACAAAAATGAAAAGAGAGGGGTTTACAGCGATTGCCCCATTTGGGCAATTAATGGTGCCCCAGGAATTGCCCGTGGGGAGGCGGGGTGCACACATCTCCCCTGTGCACAGGTGATGAAGCATCCCAGGAATCTGGGGCACCATCCAATCGCCCAGATGGGAATTGAACAGTGTGCCGGGTTCATCTGGAGTGCACCTGTTCGCCCTTCCTTTTACTTTGTTTTGTTTTGTTTTTTTTGTTTTCCAACTAGAGCCGCATGATCTTGATTGTGTGGCTCATTGGAGTCAGCTGCTAGGGGACAAAACCTTGGCAGCAGAATGTAACAAAATCCCATATATAAATAACAGAAAATGATTCACAGCTAATCAAATCTGAACCAAAGACATGTATAATTCAAACCTCTGGTTTGCATGCAACAGCTAATGCCAAATGTTTAATTCATTGGAATCTGAAATATGTGCATCTAAACAATTTGGAGAAGCAGAAGTTAAACTGTTACTTCCACAGGAATAGACTTCCAATAAATTATGAGCTGAGCTACAAAATAACATCAGTAATTGGACCTCAGATTCTATATGATAAATATATAACCCTTTTATGTGAAGTGAACCTCAGCACCCAAAATACTGTATATACTGCTCTTCCCTCCCTCATTTAGTTAGTATTTACACCCTATTTTTGTGTATTTTTTTAAAATATCATGAATGTTCAACATCCCTCAATATGGGGGACAAAATTCTGGTTATACAAAATCTACTAGAGCAATGAAGAAACCAACAAGCAATACTTTAAAGGCATCTTAATTAAGTACTTTGGGGATAGAGAGAAGCATGGATGCTTCTGGGTTAATTAGCAGATAAAGACTTGTATTCAAGTGATCTGAGTTAGAAAAACTCAGATACTAACCAACCCTTCTCTGTAAGAAATAAGATGGCAATCAATATATAAACCAACAAAGTTAAATGACACAAGAATGTTAGGCACCCTCACACACTCATGATTTACACCTGAAACTACAAAGAAACCAGACAAGTAATGTCCAAAATAATTGATAATCCAACCCACCTCCTAATCAAATTACATCACCACGAGGAACACTTGAGCAGCATCACACTCTCTTCTTCTTCGATTTCAGCATCACATACCCAATGAAGATGCACAACAGACTGAGGAGCACGACGCCGGCAGCCACCGGTATCATTATAGCATACTCCTGGGGCAGGAAACATTTATGTATGAAGTGGTCCCCGTCCACGAACGGCTGCAAAAATTCCCACCAATCTAGATGCTCGTCAAAGAATCCAAAGAAGCAAGAATCAAAACAAAGATTGCAGCTGCAGCTCCAGTTTGGTGTACTGACCAGGATGATGACCCAGAAAGTGTAATAGACAAATATCGACAAGCTTAACGAGGAGAGAAGAAACCCAACAGCCTTGTCAGCCAATTCCATCACTCTCTACTATATCTAATCCGGTTTTGCCCACCTGCTCACAGCAAATTGAGGGATTCAAATCAGACCCACCAAAAAAAAATAGAAAACATTTTGCAAAGGCAAAAGTTCTCAAGGTCCGCTGGCATGCTTATACATCGCGAAGACGACGACGACAATCGTTGCGCTAACCAGTATAATTTTCATCTACTTCCATCTTGTTATTCACGAAAAGGATTTCAGAGAGATCTGATACGGGTCCGGTTGAAAACCTTATGGTCACCGGTAGATCAATCCAACCGCTAATCAGAAGTGGAAGAACCAGAAAACGGTGAGGAGGGCACCAGAAGAGATCGAGATGTTGGACAAAAATAAACCAAAGCAAAACCCGATAGCATGATCAATCTTCTCTTGTTTTTACCCTCCTTTTTTGAAAAGCCATTAGAAAATTCCTTTCCTTCCGAACTCATGATTTTTCCTCTGACGTTCAGCTCTACATCACAAATAACTTCTCCACATTTTGTAATAGATAACGCAAAATATGGCAAGAGAACAAACAAAAAAATGGCTATTTAGTGTTACAAACCTTTAACACTTAAGCAAAAACTACCAATCCACCAGCCTTTAAAGAATACCAGAAAAGAAAACGGCTAAAAGAGTAGAAATTTGTGAATCCCATAGGTAGTAACCACAGACCAAAAAGATTTCAGGAACAACGGAATGACGTTTTCCTCTTCCCTTTGCCCTTGCTGACTCCAGCTGAACTCAAATCCAAGAGGACTAGAAAAGGGGCTTGTCATTCCCCTTTCCTCTGTGCCTTCCCCTGCAACTATTTCCTCCAAGAGGACCAGAATCCCTTGTCTAGTAGTGGGTTCCAAACATCAAAATCCGACTGGGAAAGGATCGACATCTCCCAAAACATTTCCAGCTTCCGCTACAAATGGAACTTCCGCAACCAACCACGACAAATAGAAGAACATAGAGTGAAGAAGCCTCTCCCATCCCAAGGGAGACATGACAAGAAACAAAGAACAATCCACTACCCAGAAAGCCGACGAAGAAATGAATTACAGCAAAAGGAAACACAGAATACCAAGGAAATGCAAAAGGAACAAACAACCCATCACCATACTCTCACCTCAAGTTCTCCCCAAATCAGCTTCAGAAAGATGCCTCCTTTCTCCGTGCCTCTTCGCACTCCTCCCGCCTCTCTCTCTCTCTCTCTCTCTCTCTCTCTCTGAGCGCGGACCCGCCTCGGTGCGAAGGAGAGAAGAAAGCAACAAAAGCTCGCAGCTTTGGAGCCGCTTCAGAAGGCCTGGCCTTCCCCACTTTAAAGGCCGCACCTCGGACGGCGGCCTGGCCAAGGAAAAAAACGCTAGCGCCGCGAACTCACATATGGGGTATAAAATGCGCCGGGGGCTGCCAGAATGCACGTGACGTTGGATTGCACCAGTCCCAGGGCATCGCACCAGTGACCAGGGGTGTTCAAGGTTAGATTTGATTAAGTTTGGATATTTTTTAAATTAAATTAAATCTCAAATTAAATCAAACAAATTTAGTTTAATTTGATTTAATTCAATTCAATTCAAATTTTTTATATTTTATTATAATATATATGATTTTAATAAATTATATATATAATAAAAAAATAAAAAATTATATTTTGTATGTTTATATGTCTATGTAATTATATATTTTTAAATATTTTAATATATTTATGATATATAATATTAATAAAATATAAATATAAATAATAAATTTAATTTATTTAATTTGATTCGATTTCAGACGTTATAAAATCAAATCGAACCGAATTTAAGTTCAAATCGAACCGAAATTCGATTCGATTCGGTGTGATTCAATTTGAACGGAATTATGAACATCCTACCTGTGACGTGTGATGGAGATGCACGGGCCACGTTGCACGACCGCGTGGATGAATTGGTGCCGTCCATACGCACTAAAAAATAAAAGGGAAAGAGTGTACCGGACAGCCAAAGAAAGTAAACGGGGTTTCCTCCCCCCCCCCTCTCCCACCTTTTTTTAACTCCAGTGCCCACAATCAGGATCATGATACTTACCATAAAAAGATTTTCAAAAGATCTTAAAGTAACGTTCGAAAATAAGATGAGATTATGAATTTTTCTTTGTAATTTGTAATTTTTATAGAGAGAAAAAGTTAATTTCTATCTATTTTTGAAGATTTTGAAAATACTCTTTTCAGTATTATGTTTCTATAAAGGTCACAATCCACATTTTTAATAATCTAATAGGCATATGATATGATTTAAAAAACATTTTAAGGTAGGCATGTCAAGACCATAACCTACCCCCCAAAAATATTAAATCATTTCAAATATAACCCTAAAAAATCTTGTGCGGGAGTTATTTTTTGCAATTCACCGTTAGATTATTTCTCTAAAACTATTGGATTTGACATGGGATATAATTATAAAATATCAATATTCTATGGTTAATCAAATGACCTCTTCCCCCTCAGCATTGTAGCTAATTTGGTCCCTGCCCATGCCGAGGATTCCCTTGTCATCGTTTACGCACACACCAAAACCTTCGTCCACTCGTGGAGAAAGGCCACAACCCGCTCACTGTCAAATGGGGGATCGCCTTTGTTAACCCGATGGAAATGATCGTACGGTTGAAACGCATCCAATCTTCGTCATATGAAAACGACGGTCACGTGAGGTCACGTGTGGACCGGCTGTTACGATATCCTCCGACAAAAAAATTGGCGTGGGACCGCCAATGCCAGTCGACCATAAGGGGAAATTTTTTTGGCAAAACTATATTAAAATATAAATCTAACTATAACATAAGTGCTTACTTTACACGTATAAAGATGTGATGTGACGTGATATAATATATATTCTTCATGATCAAACCCCTCTACTATGGGATTGTCTATGGATTGTCGGATAGGTGAGAGTTGAGGAAGTATACCATGCTCCTTGGGTTATCTTTTTCAGGTCACATTTGGTTTCACTTCTCATGGTTTCAAATTTTCTATAATCACTATTACCGTATACTGTGACAGCGTTTGGTATCACCTTGAGAGGGGATTCTAATTATTAAAATCTCTCGATAAAATTTTATCTTTATCAAATGAACAAGTTGATATTGAGAAATGTGTAGAGTCGGATTTTTATTTTTAAAGAGAGATTGGCACAATTCGATTTAAGTGCCCGCCATTGTAAAAGCTCACAATACCCAACTTTTGGACAGTGAGATAAAAGATTTTGAGTGAAAAATACAATTGCATCCCTGACAGCCCATTATTTATGAGGGTGTGGCACGAGCGTCGATGTCGGGTTAAAAAAAGGAAATACACAGGCTGTTACCTCTGCATTAATTGTTTCAACAAATTTCTCTCTCTCACTTTCGAAACGTACAGATTCTCACCCGACAAATCTTCGTAGCATTAATTGTCCTCACAGAATAGTGCTTTTGAAAATTTTCAACCCTCCAGCAGCGTTTTCAAAGGCAGCCTCATTAATGAACCTCAGATTTGTCGAGTGAGGATCTACCGTATTTGAAAAGTTGAGTCGACTCATTTGGGAGGTCAAAGCACGCGAAATGCCCTGTCGACTCATTCACGATATTACCCTTCACATCTTACGTTAACTTTATTTTTATGCACTACCTCCATTTACGTGAAATGAGGGGAAAGTAAGGGTAAAAAAGACGCCAACTGTGGTGATCCGGATCCCGGATACCAGGTATACCCGGTAGGACAACCGAATACACGTGATACCACTTGGAACCCGCGAGACCTCCCAAGAGCGGTAAAGCTCCGAAGGGAAAAAGGACTATCGTGTCGTACATTGAACTGACAGATATGACAGCAAGCAATTAAATTTCATTAGAACGGGCTGCTAAAGTAGCAGAAATAAAATTACATTTTTATTAACAGATTTTAAACAATTATATACCAGAGTCAAGTCCAAAGCTAAAGGCAGCACTCTAGCAGTACAGTCGACAGAAAGAAAAGACGTACCGAGAAGTCGGGGGAAGCCCGACGGAGGTACCAGCTGACAGCTACAACTCGAACTCCAGGATCCGCGGAAGCAGAACGAACACATCACCCCACCTGAAAAACAGGGGTGAGCCTCGTGTCACTGGCTCAGTAGGGGTCACGCGGATCCCCACTGAAAAATGCTCAGTAACACGGAACAACAGGAACAACAGCAAAAACAGCACTAAAAAGCTGTAAAAGAAAGGGAAGCAGGAGTAGGGAACAGGTAAGGACGAGGGGAATAACCCGAACAGGCAAGCAGGCCTAGAAAGGGAAAGAGGAGCAGGGAGCAACGAGGAAAAAGGGGAAAACCACGCACAAACGCCCCAACCTACACCTACAACAGGCATGCAAAAGAAAGTCTAGAAAAGACCTATACAGGCACAGACAACACGACCAGAGCGTCGTGCACAGGATAGGACACAGACCTCGAGTACATCCACGGAAAGGCCAACCCGAACAGGTCACAACAAACCCCACAAGTGTCTCGACTAACCGCTGCGTACCACCGACGCGAACACGGCCGAGTCGCAGACCCACGTGGAACCACAAGTACAAGTACTAGTCAGGGTCACGCCCGTCGGCGTCAGTCCTCTGCCCCCGATCACGTGTGCACACACTGGCTCCTGCCTAGAGCCAGGCCTCTAGCTAGTTTTCTCCCCCCGTAGGACGTACGGTAACCGCAGGAGCCGACGGAAACTAGCTTACAAAACCGTATATCGGGGTCACCCCTCGACTGCTGCACGTCTAGGGCGACGCAAGGAAGAAGCTCGAAAAGCGGCGCTGAAGTACAGACAGTCGAACATGCACTGTCACCCGTACCTCAAACACCAAAGGCAGCACAGGAAACTGCCGACAGACTCGAAAACGTAGTCTTAGCCTTCGCAGAAACGTCGACCGACGTCCATGAAGAAAGCGGCCAGACCACGGGAACAACAGACAACCCTAACCTAGACGGACACATACACAAACACGCCACAAACCTACCGCTAACAGCCCCTAACATCACCTAGACGGCCCAACACAGAACAAAACAAACCAACGGCCATCACGGCCACAAGGACTGTAACGGCCTAGCACAGGCGCGTTACACCGCTCTGACGCGCCAGGACAGGGGCTTCAGGGCCAACAGGCTCAAACCCAAAACGCGAGCCACGTAACGGTCCAGGGCGGATGCGTTACAGCAGCCTAACGCGCGAGCGCAGACGTGTTACGCCCACCTAACGCGTGAGGACAGGCGCGTTACGCCAACCGACCCAAAACAAAAACTCAGACAGACAGCACGTAACGGCCTGGGGCAGGCGCGTTACAACGCTGTGACGCACGGGGACACTACCGTTACACGAACCGACTTACCCAAAACACAAGACGACAAAATGGCTGTGACGCACCAACCCAGGCACGTCAGAGGAGTGTAACGGTCCAAGACTGGACCGTCATGCTCACTCAGCCACCAAAAGTTAAAAATACACGAACGCTGTGGCGGTCTATCGTAGGGCCGTCAGAGACATGTGACGGTCTCTGAAACGACCGCTACACTGGCACGACGGGAAAAATAGTGGAATGGCCGAATCGGCCCGTTCCACGCCCCATTCACGCCGAAGCGCAGGGGAAACAAATCTAGACGATGAAAAATAACTCTAGGAGGCTAAAAAGCCCACATGCAAGCCCTAAAACGAGAGATCGGGGTGATTTCATCAAATCGACCCAAAGTGGGTCACCGAGGTTCCCGGACTCCTACCCGCCCCGAATGACCACCGATCGACACGAAACTTACATGAATGGGATCCAGACATCCCAGCGGTCAGTTTGACACTAACCACATCACAAATGGTTGCCGTTTTCCGGCGAACCCTGAAAATCCCCAAAACGACGATTTTCACAAAACCGGCCCGATCTCCCCCGACCGAGCACCAAACAACGCACAGAAGCAGGAAAAACATGCAGAAAGAAGTGGCGATCCGTCTCCCTACCTCTACCGAAGAAACCGTGCCCCAAAGGGACTAAACCACGCTGAAAATCACCGAATCACGAACGACGCCCTCTCGGAATCAACCGAGGGATCGCGCCAGCCACGCTCCATCCGCTGCTCCTTCCCGCGAACCGATCACTCGAGCACGTCCACGCCTCAGCCAGCTCCGCAACGGTGCACGCCCCCCGCCGAACGGACCAGAGACGGGAGAGAACGGAGTGAGATAGCGTGAAGTTGAAAATGAGCAAGAGAGATAGTGGAATTGAATTTATAGAAAGAAATTGGGAATTTTTCTAATTTCCGAAAAATCCGATTTTTGGCCCGATCTCAGACAAATACTCAAAAATAGTCGAAACGACCGGCTCGACGAGTACATCGTCGTTGTAGCATCCACGAGTCGATGAACTGACAAATAAACTCACCGTAGGATTCCGTAATGAGTACGAGAGAAAAACCCACACGGATCGTAAAACTCAACTCGGGAGCTACAAAAGCGAACTGAAACTCACCGAAAAGGATTCGAAAGACCCAATAAAGATCCAGCAAAGATCCAAGACATTACATCCTCCCCTCCTTTAAGAAATTTCATCTTCGAAATTTAAGGACTAGTAAGAGTAAGCAGGGAAGAACAACCCGACAACCTAGCTACGAAACGAACAAACACCAAGAAACGAAACGACCAACACATCAGGGAGCAGCTTAAACAAGGAAACACAGTCCTCTCAGCTGACAGCCTGACCACATCATCGGCTCCAGTGCCAAAGGCAACAGGGAACACCTAACACACAGGACACCAACGACAGCAATAAACGAGAATCACGAACCTAACGCCAGCTGAAGACTGTACTGGACTTAGCGACTCTGGAAACTATATATCTGAGATTCCCATGTACTTCACACAACAACGCTCTGATACCAACTGTGGCGACCCGGATCCCGGATACCAGGTATATCCGGTAGGACAACCGAATACACGTGATACCACTTGGAACCCGCGAGGCCTCCCAAGAGCGGTAAAGCTCCGAAGGGAAAAAGGACTGTCGTGTAGTACATTGAAATGACAGATATGACAGCAAGCAATTAAATTTCATTAGAACGGGCTGCTAAAGTAGCAGAAATAAAATTACATTTTTATTAACAGATTTTAAACAATTATATACCAGAGTCAAGTCCAAAGCTAAAGACAGCAGTCTAGCAGTACAGTCGACAGAAAGAAAAGATGTACCGAGAAGTCGGGGGAAGCCCGACGGAGGTACCAGCTGGCATCTACAACTCGAACTCCAGGATCCGCGGAAGCAGAACGAACACATCACCCCACCTGAAAAGCAGGGGTGAGCCTCGTGTCACTGGCTCAGTAGGGGTCACGCGGATCCCCACTGAAAAACGTGCAGTAACACGGAACAACAGGAACAACAGCAGAAACAGCACTAAAAAGCTGTAAAAGAAAGGGAAGCAGGAGTAGGGAACATGTAAGGACGAGGGGAATAACCCGAACAGGCAAGCAGGCCTAGAAAGGGAAAGAGGAGTAGGGAGTAACGAGGAAAAAGGGGAAAACCACGCACAAATACCCCAACCTACACCTACAACAGGCATGCAAAAGAAAGTCTAGAAAAGACCTAGACAGGCACAGACAACACGACCGAAGCGTCGTGCACAGGACAGGACACAGACCTCGAGTACAGCCACGGAAAGGCCAACCCGTATAGGTCACAACAAACCCCACAAATGTCTCGACTAACCGCTGCGTACCACCGATGCGAACACGGTCGAGTCGCAGACCCACGGGGAACCACAAGTACAAGTACTAGTCAGGGTCACGCCCGTCAGCGTCAGTCCTCAGCCCCTGACCACGTGTGCACACACTGGCTCCTGCCTAGAGCCAGGCCTCTAGCTAGTTTTCTCCCCCCGTAGGACGCTACGGTAACCGCAGGAGCCGACGGAAAATAGCTTACAAAATCGTATATCGGGGTCACCCCTCGACTGCTGCACGTCTAGGGCGACGCAAGGAAGAAGCTCGAAAAGCGGCGCTGAAGTACAGACAGTCGAACATGCACTGTCACCCGTACCTCAAACACCAAAGGCAGTACAGGAAACTGCCGACAGACTCGAAAACGTAGTCTTAGCCTTCGCAGAAACGTCGACCGACGTCCACGAAGAAAGCGGCCAGACCACGGGAACAACAGACAACCCTAACCTAGACGGACACACACACAGACACGCCACAAACCTACCGCTAACAGCCCCTAACATCACCTAGACGGCCCAACACAGAACAAAACAAACCAACGGCCATCACGGCCACAAGGACTGTAACGGCCTAGCACAGGCGCGTTACACCACTCTGACGCGCCAGGACAGGGGCGTCAGGGCCAACAGGCTCAAACCCAAAACGCGAGCCACGTAACGGTCCAGGGCGGACGCGTTACAGTAGCCTAACGTGCGAGCACAGACGCGTTACGCCCACCTAACGTGTGAGGACAGGCGCGTTACGCCAACCGACCCAAAACAAAAACTCGGACAGACAGCACGTAACGGCCTGGGGCAGGCGCGTTACAACGCTGTGACGCACGGGGACACTACCGTTACACGAACCAACTTACCCAAAACACAAGACAACAAAATGGCTGTGACGCACCAACCCAGGCGCGTCAGAGGAGTGTAACGGTCCAAGGCTGGACCGTCACGCTCACTCAGCCACCAAAAGCTAAAAATACACGAACGCTGTGGCGGTCTATCGTAGGGCCGTCAGAGACATGTGACGATCTCTGAAACGACCGCTACATCGGCACGGCGGGAAAAATAGTGGAATGGCCGAATCGGCCCGTTCCACGCCCCATTCACGCCGAAGCGCAGGGGAAACAAATCTAGACGATGAAAAATAACTCTAGGAGGCTAAAAAGCCCACATGCCAGCCCTAAAACAAGAGATCGGGGCGATTTCATCAAATCGACCCAAAGTGGGTCACCGAGGTTCTCGGACTCCTACCGGCCCCGAATGACCACCGATCAACACGAAACTTACGTGAATGGGATCCAGACATCCCAGCGGTCAGTTTGACACTAACCACATCACAAATGGTTGCCGTTTTTCGGTGAACCCTGAAAACTCCAAAAATGACGGTTTTCACAAAACCGGCCCGATCTCCCCCGATCGAGCACCAAACAACGGACAGAAGTTGGGAAAACGTGCAGAAGGAAGTGGCGATCCGTCTCCCTACCTCCACCGAAGAAACCGTGCCCCGAAGGGACTAAACCACGCCGAAAACCACCAAATCACGAACGACGCCCTCTCGGAATCCACCGAGGGATCGCGCCAGCCACGCTCCATCCGCTGCTCCTTCCCGCGAACCGATCACTCGAGCACGTCCACGCCTCAGCCAGCTCCGCAACGGTGCACGCCCCGCGCCGAACGGACCAGAGACGGGAGAGAACGGAGTGAGATAGCATGAAGTTGAAAATGAGCAGGAGAGATAGTGGAATTGAATTTATAGAAAGAAATTAGGAATTTTCTTAATTTCTGAAAAATTCGATTTTTGGCCCGGTCTCAGAAAAATACACAAAAATAGTCGAAACGACCAGCTCGACGAGTACATCGTCGCTGTAGCATCCACGAGTCGATGAACTAACAAATAAACTCACCGTAGGGTTCGTAACGAGTACGGGAGAAAAACTCACACGAATCGTAAAACTCAACTCGGGAGCTACAAAAGCGAACCGAAACTCACCGAAAAAGATCCGAAAGACCCAATAAAGATCCAGCAAAGATCCAGGACATTACACCAATGCTTCATAATCCACAAGAGCTTTTGAGGGTGCATTTGGTTATACTTTTGATAATAGATTTTGAGATTTTAATGATTAAAATCTCAGACATTTACAGAAGTAGAACCAAATGCACCATGAGCACTTCGATTTTTGTGCCAAGTGAATTTTTAAAAGTAGAGAGAGGCAGACACATGTAAGTGGGGAGAAAAAAATGCTGAGAAGCACCCTCTAACCAGTTTTTGGGCGGATTGTCAAACTCGTAGATGTCTAATCTCACCTTAATGACTCGTCTAAATGATTTAGCCATTGTTTAAACCCGCACAAATAAAAAAATAGGTTTTAAATGCCTACCATTTGCAATTTCGCAAATGGCACGGGTGACAATGTAGTCATGGCACATTTACGAAAGTGCAATGACTGCAACTCTCCAAATGCGATTTTAAACACAACAAAAATCTCCGACATCATACTCGGTGTACGACTGTCTAGATTTCCATAATGTTGCAGGTGGGGAAAGCCCAACCAAATGGGCCCTGAGAATCATCCAGGCCTCCTCTGGTTGTGTCATGCTCTTTCATCGAGAGAAATTGACAGTGCACAAAAGTCGACGTCAATTGGGAACGTTTTCTTTGACTTTAATCTTGTCGGGGATTCCAATGATTGGAATCCCCTCTAAAAACCGAACCAAATGTGACCTTAAAAGCACCGTCGATACAAGTTAACTTGGCATATGATACCACTGGTACCTCTCCCCACCAGGGATCATTCTCTGCCTCGTCCACAGGTTTAACTTGGCGGGCAATAGGAGAGTTTGTGTTAAAATAAAACGTGGCTCTTCCATTAATGTACAAACGATATTTCCGAGCTTGGAACTTGGGAGAAGTAACTATACAAACCATATGTGTCGCATAGGACAATACATGCTCAAAGATCAGGAACATGTGGTGCTAGCCCTGCTCTAATCCTATCACCAACATCCTTTGGTTCGAGCCCTCCAGTGGAGATAGGTGGTCCGACAAGCGACTCCGCACATTTGCACATTAAAGAGTGTGTATGTGGCTGTCTCCTTAGAGATATTGGGACACTTTTCAAAGCACCGATACGTATGTTCTTCCGTCTCTTGTTTTCCTACAAGTTATTTGACTAAAAAAAATCATAACTCGAGATAATTATGATCCAACGTGAATCGCGATACTCAAGACTGAGTCTGTCAAAGTCTACTAACCACGAGCTAGAGGCCATTTGCTTCTGCTGCCAACTCCACCTCCAATGACGTAGTGGTTTTGCATGGTGGCTCCTTCGTTCATGGAACATAGATGGTGTGACCTCTTCTAATCCCTAAGCTCCATTTTATTTCAAACTTATATTAAGATTAATATATTTTTATTTTAAAATTAACTTATTTTATTTTAGCAATGATGAATTTAACAAATTCACTTAAAATTAGGTTAGTCCGAGTTAATCTAGATTAACCCATCTCATATGCGGAGATAGGATAATTTAATCCGGTGTGTAAAAATATCTTTTTGTCTCTCACCCACTTTTTCCTTACCCCTCATCTATTTTTTGTGAGGATTAATCCAAAAATTGACAAATCACATGAGATGTCAGTAGGTTAAAATAGGAGATCCCAAATAAGTTAACCCAATAGCTCTCAAATTAAAATGAAAAAGAAATGAGTTAAGTTACTCTACTCATCTTAATCTGGACTAAACTTAATCCTCGCTGAGGTGCTAAATTCCAATTTAAAGGTTCAAGAATTCCCATGACACATTGCAATGTCTTGCATTCGTTTCTTCGTAATATAGTAGCCTTTATTTAAGTATTTTTTCCTAGTGGATGAGCCCCTTGCACATGTAGGCCTTCTTTGTTTTTCGGTTAAGAACAGCGTATTCGACCTCAGAGGGTCGAACGCGTCACCCGAGGTCGAATACCGCGTTTGTGTGAGGGAGGGATGTGGGCCCCACCCCCACTTCTCTCTCATCATATATGTTATTCCCCGATAATTCGATTGTCAAAGAGGCCCGTATAATTTATGTATGGGATTTTGAGATATAACTCCTTCTTAAGGTTTGACGGCCCGACCGTATCGGCCGTACCAGTTACATACTAATACGGTACGGTATGACACCGTATTATATTGTATCGTAATGTACCAAAAATAAAGAATTATATAATAAATATTTGTTGTAATAAATATTGCTAAAATTTCATGTATAGTTGAGTAGGTTAAAATGTCACGTGTTTAACTGTGATGTTTTTGGTTCAAATTTTACTGCTGTTGTTTGCATTTTGTCACTTTTTCCTTAAAAGTAATGAAAATTTCAACAAAAATCGTGAATAAACGTGACATCCTTGGGTTTCAAACTTGAAACTCACTGTGAGAAAGAAACGTCTTTAACCAATTTAACTATCAAGAGATGTTAAATATAAAATAAAATATATAATATGTGTGTATGTACTGATTGCATATCACTCATCGATCGTATCGGTCTGTGGGTGGTACGGTCCGGTGCGTACGATTCGCTCCGTACTAAATCGATATGTAAAACTTTGCTCCTTCCAACCTATCATAGGCCCCTCAGATTTTGACATTCATTTATAAGCGTTCACAATCATGGACCTTTCAAATGATTAGGATAACAATTTTCAAGTTTTCAAAAAAATCCCTAAAAACGACTATATCAAATAAACATGTGATTTTTAAGGGTCACTAACGAAATATTTAAATCACGAGGGTTGATCCCTAGATATGACAAATTGTAAGGATTAACACTTAAAATAACCTTTTTTGCGTTTGACGAGATAACTATATATTAATTATTATGAGAAGTAAAAGAATAGTGAAACCAGGGTTTTACAAACCGGTCCAATACATGGCAAATCACTCGTACCGAACCGTGCCAACTGAAGAGGAAACAGGTAGGGGGAGAAATGTTTTGGGGCTCCGATGGCAAGTTTTGTTCTCGTATGTATTTCTCCTCAAATGAATCTTCTATTTATAGAGGTTTACCGCGGGCCATCTCCGTCCCATGGGAACCGCCTCCTATAGAATCACAGATATTCTCTCTGTTAGTTAGGGATAGCCTTTGACGAGTTCAAAATTATTTGAACTCCTTCCCCCCGAGATATTTGGGGTTTGTTCGGCCAAATCCCAACATCTCCCACTTGGCCAACAAAGATCAAATGAATTATAAAACTATTCCCACTATCCGTGAGATTATCCTCATCTACTCCCACTATTCGTGAGATACATAACATTCTCTTTAATTATTCCGATGGACTCCCACTATCTATGGGATATTGTAGACACGCCATTCCTGACGTCTCCCGAGAAAGTCTCATATTACTATACAATGCCCCGCAACGGCTTACGCATTTTGAATCGCTCGAGTGCTTCCTTTTCTTGAGTCTTCTTCCGCCCTTTTCGACATCCGGAATCGTCTCGTCACGGCATTCGGACGGCATCAACACCAGTCAGACGCATCAGGAGGTTCCGGAACCAAGAAAAGGTGTCTGCCGGGTGGCCGCCAACGCTTGAACTGAGGACCCGGGTGGGTCTTAATGGGGGCGTCCAGGCCCCTGGACTCTCCCCCATTCTTTTAATTTATTTTATTTTTATTTTTCAAAACCCAAAACACAAATAAAAAATAATATATTAATGGAGGCGTCCAGGCCCCTGGATGCCTCCATAAAAATAAATATAATATATATATATATATATATGCCAGTTGGCATAAAAAGACAAAACAAAATAAAAAATTATACATTAATGGAGGCGTCCAGGCCCCTGGACGCCTCCATAAAAAAAAATATAATGCCAGCTTTGGCATAAAAAGATAAAATAAATAAAAATAATAATATATTAATGGAGGCGTCCAGGCCCCTGGACGCCTCCATCAACTCCCTCACGGGCGCCGCCCACCGAACGACGGGTTGTCGTGTGTGAAAAAGCCAAATTATGGAGACGTCCAGGCAGCTGGACACGCCCATTTCTGAATAACGAGGCGCCGCTCACAAAACCACGCGTTGTGCCAAACCGCGTGCGGCCGTCGGTGGTGTTCGGTGGACCTGTTAGGGGCGTCCGGAGCCCTAGACGCCTCCACAAAAATATTCCGAAAAAATTAATAAAAATAGAATAAAATATTAGTTCGGCCCTGATGGAGGTGTCCAGGGTCCTGGACGCCTCCACCCTCCGAAGCCCTATAAATAGAGGCCCACCCCCTCAGTTCTGGGAGAGCTTAAAAGAGATCCGATAGGCTGCCGGAGCCCAGAGGCTACCGGAGTCATTTTCTAACCCGTGGGGTCTTTTGTAGGTGGAGGTTCTGCCGGCTTCTCGGGTGCCCACGCTCGCGAGAGGAAGGTCGTCTTCATCCACCACGCTTCCACGCCATCCCTACGCTGCCGGAGCTCCGCCGGATTTCACCATCGGCACATCCAATAAGCCAATCCTTTCCTTTTCTTCTTAGTTCTTTTGCATTCATCATCTCGCATCATCTATCCCCCTTCATAAGGGCGCCTCTTCTTATATACTTCTTGCATCCATCATCTCATTTTCCTCCTACTCGAGTCCGAGAGGGGTTTAAAAGACAACACCAACCAGGTGTGTGTCTTGCCATCATTTCGTTATTTTTATCGCAAGGATTTGAATACTACACCTTCATCTTTCTAATCCACTCGTTACTTGTTTGTCGTTGTTTTGCAAGGGTACCCAAAGAAAGCCCTCTCCGTCGGCCGGCCGAAGGGGGAGGAAGAAGCAACCCGCCATCTCCCGCTCTTGAGGTAGGCGCGATCACTTTCTTCATTTTGGGGTCTTTCGGCCCCTGGCGATCACATCTTGTTCTCGAGGCCGCGGCGAGTCACTTCCCCAATGGCCGTTTAAATTTCCGTTCTTATATTTTCTTTATATTCTGTTATATTCTGCTCGTATGCTCGAGGTCGCGGCGAGTCACTTCCCCAATGGCCGTTTAAATTCCCGTTCTTATATGTTATATTCCTATCTATTCATGTTCTCGAGGCTGCGGCGAGTCACTTCCCCAATGGCCGTTTAAATTCTCTTTATATCTGTCATATTCTTATCTATTCATATTCTCGAGGCCGCGGCGAGTCACTTCCCCAATGGCCGTTTAAATTCCCGCTCTTTATATTCTCTTATATTCTGCTATCTTCTTATCTGCTCATATTCTCGAGGCCGCGGCGAGTCACTTCCCCAATGGCCGTTTCAATTCCTGCTATTTAATTTCTGCACCATTCCCGTCCCCCGAGGTCGCGGCGAGTCACTTCCCGCTATGGTCGTTTAACCCCCATATCTTGCTATATTACATTTGTCCCGCTCGCCCCGCCGGAGCAATCTCCCGTGGTGGCCCCTTCTCTTTTCTCTTATTTCTGTGTTGCAGCAAACAAAAAGAAGGAGCCCGCGCGCTCCGCGTCCTCTTCGCATCCCGAACCGCGTGACGTCGCTCACAGATTGGCGATCACGGTGGGACCTCTACTGCTTCCTTTTGGCTACCCTTGCAAGTTCGGCACCATCCGTGCCTCTCCACCTTGGCGCCCGCGCGCGCCCCCGTTGTGCTCACGGCAGCACTGTCAGTTTTGATTGGTTGTTTGTTTATTATATGTCTGTTATTTCTGTTGTTTTCCCACTCCATATCTCTGTCAGCATTTCATTGCATGCATCCATCCCTCTTTTCTATCCTTTTTTCGTTTTTTGAGGATCACCCTTTCCCGGTGAAGGAAGGACTCTCCGTTTGAGAATTCCTCTCAACGGACTAGAATCTCCTCCACTGGGACCTCCGTAAGTCCCCGACATCGAAGAATCTCCTCTTCGTTCACTGGGCTGGTTGTACCATTGAAGTTCCCCGAAGTTAGTCATTTCATTCGTGGTGAGACGAGAGACCCTAGCTGACACGGCGGTGAAACAAAAATAAACTAGGGTCCCCATTTTGTGTGAACTTCGGATCTCGCTAAAAACATAAAAAAATCATCAAAATCAAAACACACAAAAAAGACGTAAAGGCATCCACTTGTTTGATAATCTCTGCTACCTGCTTGCTAGTGTATGTTTTTGCGTTCTGGAAAACTGTGAGCATGGCTCACGAGTCTTTTGAGGAAAACCACCCTAGTCGTGGTTTGTCAGCCGACCCGCGAGTCTATGCTATGGACTCGGGTCCTTCTCATGAGCCCTCGCATGAGGTGCAGGTTATTGCCGGGGATACGTCCCCACCACAGGATATCTCTTCCTTACTGGGCGTCCTCTCCAACACGGAGCTTACCTCTGAACAGCTCCGGGCCTTCCAGGCCATTCTGAAGGGGAAATCTGTTTCCCCCACGCCCCAGGAATCAACTCCGGCCATCGCACCTCTCCAAGAGTCCGTGCAGGCCATTCCATCTCCTTCATTGGCACAAGCCATCCAGTCTCCCTCGCTTCAAGGACAAGCGAGCCAACAACCACCCTCATTCCAGTTCCCGTCACAATCTCAAACTCCCGTTGTTCCCCACACACCGCTTCAGCCAGGGCCAACTGTCGGCGGTCCGACAGCTCCCTCTCATTCCGGGTTCCCCCCTCAAGTCTCCGGGAGACAGTTTCTCCCCCAGTGGCAAGTGCCACCTTCACCTCCAGAGGAGCTCGCCCAATCGCTCCTCAATAGGTTCAATCGCATGGACGAGCAGTTTCAAAATCTGAGAAGGATGGTGGACGTGAAAGCCACCCCGGAGGTTGCTTTGCCAATCCTTCCCGTCATTCATCTTCCTCCCTCCGAAATGCCCACGTACCGCAGATACAATGGTACCGGCAACCCCTTCATTCACCTCAAGGATTTCATGTATGAATCCTCCTATTGGCAAAACGATCAGAGGTCCCTGGCATACCTCTTTCGGAGATCATTGGATGGTCCCGCGCTTGAGTGGTTCTATTCCTTAGAGCCCCGCGAGGCCGAGAATTTTGAAATAGTCCAGAGAAGGTTCTTGCAGAAATATAGGGATAGGGTCGGTCCCTCACTCTCCATTACCGACCTAGTGGCCGAAAAGATGAAGCCCGATGAGGATTTTGTCCGCTATGCTGATAGATGGAGGTCTCTGGCGGAAAGAATAAGGGACACCCTCTCCGAGCCCGAACAAGTGAAGATGATTGTGTCTAATGCAACCCCACAGTTCAGACACGTCCTGGCCATGAATAAACTTACTACAATGGAGGAACTCTATGAAAGGGCCCGATACATCCAAACCCAGTTAAAAGACTCCCCCATTATGAACATGTTTGAGTCGCCGAAGCCCAAAGTAGTCAGAAAGACAGGCGCTGGTGTCCCGGGCGGAGCCACAGAAGGGGTCGTGACAAATGAGCAAGTGGGTGCGGTCAACAATGCCAACTATGCGTCAACCCAAGGCCTCCACAAATGCCCCGACTTCCCCTCCAACCAGGTCCTTTCCCTCTTCGTCCTCCACCCCAAAATAATCCACCCCAGGATAATATGCCTCATTACGTCAACCCCAGCAACAACAACCACAACCTCAGCAACAACAACCACCACTTCAGTACAACCAAGTTCCACCCCCGGGGAACTATGGTCCCCAACAGCAACAAAGGAGGCCGCTCGGTCCCAAGAGAGCCTACTATCCACCATTGCCAGAAACCTTAGCAGACATTTTTAATGCCCTCATGGCATCAAACCAACTCGCCCTACCCAGAGAAAGGCCGTGTGGCCCCCAAATGTTGATACCTCCAAATACTGCGTCTACCACAGGCAGCCAGGACACACAGTAGATTACTGCTTCCATTTCAAAGATTACATCCACGATATGAATGATGAACATCAAATAGATTGGGATGAAATGAGACGATACGTCGCCGCTCTTAAGGCTAGGAGACCTCCTCATAGGCCACAGCAGCAGTTACAACAGCAGCAGCAGCAGCAACCACAACAACAACAACAGCCTCAGCAGGCCCCACAACAACAGCCCGACATGGGCATAATCCAGAATCCATTACCGGAGCACCAACAGCCCAATCATCAGGTTAACCCCATCTCCTCCTTCCCGGAAGTCGGGAGAGAGCAGGTGTGGCACCAGGAAAGTACCTCTATTCTTTCTTCCTCCAACCCCATCGTCATGCAACCCCCTCGCCTTGCCCGGGTAGCACCTCTCTCTCATCAACCCGCGTCAGTATCACCTTCACCATTTCCACTACCATTACGCCCTCTCATCCGTACCCCGATCTCCTATCAACCGACACTCTCCACTACGCCTTCACACCCTCTCATCTTCTCTCACTCCCCCACTTTACCATCCACCTCTACCACATTTACCCCTACGCCTTCTAAACCCCTTATCATCCGTCAACCATACATAACCCCGTCTTTCTCCACCGTATCACCACTAATGCCTTCAAAACCACTCATTACTCATCGCCCACCTCAAAATCATTGCCCACTTCAAGCCCTACCCACTTCTACTTCGTCTCCACCTCCACCTTCCAGACCCCTTATCCTTCATAATCCGCGCGATATCCCCTCTACCTCCACCATGCCTCCACCTAACAAACCCCTCATCAGAATCCCTGCTCCCGTCATCACCCCTGCTTCATCGACCATTCCTCCACCACTACCCCTCAAACCTCTGTTAAAACCCACTGCTACCCCACAGAGGTACAAAAGCCGCAGGCAATGGTGCTCCGGAGTGGAAGGATTTTCCACAGGGTTTTCCCCCACAACAGTCAGAATCTTGAGCAATCTCAGCCAGAGAAGGATGATGGAGAACAACCAGAAAGAGCTATCCCTGGAACACAGTATGATCTATTAAAACATTTGGACAAGACGCCTGCTCGATCTCCATCCTGGAGCTTCTTCAAAGATCCACATCCCACCAGGCAGCCTTAATGGAGTACCTTCAAAGAGTCATGGTTAATGAAGACCTCCCCGTGGAGAAGATTTCGACCGTCCTGACCCCAACAGACACACAACCGGCCATCATGTTCCACAACTACGAGCTCGCTCCCAAGGAGCTCGAAATATGCATTGTGCATTTCAATAAAAATTAATGGGGTATCCATAAACCCGTGTCTTGTGGACACGGGTGCGTCCATAAATGTGATCTCCATGAGCACTCTTCAGTTGTGTGGGGTCGACGAGGAACAAATAAGACCTTCCTCGATCACGGTCACGGCTTATGACAATAGCAAAAGGCCGCCGCAGGGGATGATTATTCTGAAGGCAGAACTAGGCCCCATGTCAATTCCCACGGAATTCCATGTCCTCGACATGGACCCCACATTCAAGGCTATACTGGGTCGCCCTTACATCGAAGCCATGGACGCTGTGCCTTCCACCAACCATCAGTGCATGAAGTTTCCTTACAATGGGAGAATTATTAAAGTGGTCAGTACACCTGTCCTTCACACAGTGGATGCTATCAACACCTCTCTGCCCTCTGTGTGGCCGTCTCATCGGCCCATATTGTCATTGCTGGACGTGCGTGATCTATCTCACGTTCCACTAGCACCAAAGGAGCCGGTCAGGACAACCGCAACATCATGTCTCCCTTTTCACTCCAAAGGTTGGGAGATTATGAGGAACATCGGCTATCAACAGGGTAAAGGTCTGGGCGCACAATTACAGGGTATGCTCAAACCGCCAAAGGAAATTAGGCCGAACCGTAGGTTTGGCCTAGGCTTCAAAGGACCGTTCAGGGCGGATTGGAAGCCCCTCACATGGACTCTATCAAACCACTTCAACAGAGGGCCCGTTGTTCAGATGGGAGATTACCCACGAGAAGCATATGGGGGATCACATGCTGTATATTTGGCTGAAAAATGTCCGAGGATCACCAAAAGAGGCAAGATCAAAGATCCGGAATGCGAGTGGAACAAATGGTTCGACATACGGGACATTTCCGTTGCACTGGAAAGGATGTTCTCGTCTCCGCAGCCTGAAGGACCACCATTGATCTCCGGAATACCAGAGAATATTACCACTCTTGCCAAGGTTCCAAACTATCCTCGTCCTCGCCAGAAGGACTCTGTCATCGACGGATCTTCATCCGTCCTCAACATTGCCGTCGACGGCTCATTAGCCGCCATCTTCTCCATCCACTCGTCTCAGCCTTTGCTGATATCTTCTTCCTGGGCCAGACAATTGTCTGATGATCTTCCCAGATCCCCTTCTCTGTTTACATACCTACGCGGGCTTTTCAACCCGCGCCAGGTCTTCAACCATGATCTGCTCTATGAGCCTCACAATCCTCTAGCCATAACCACTTTTCTCTCTCCTCCAATCTCTTTTCACTGCTTTGTCATTAAAAATGAAAACGAAAAAAAAACGTCAATTTTCAAACTCCCCAACAACACATCTTCGTTGAGGAAACCTCCTACATCTCCCACGGGTGCGTACCGCCTTGCGGACCACCCGTCCAAGGTCCGATGAGCGACCTTTTCTACCCCTCCTCTGAGGGGTCTTCTCCTGTACATTCTACACCATCCTCTTCGTCTTCCTCTTCTTCTGTAAATATTGTCAGTCAATCTAGGAATGATAGGCCAAGGGTAGTACCTAGGAAGAAATCAAGGGTAGGCAGATCCCTCGTCGATTCCTTCTGGATTTAGCCGCCAGGTGTCAAGCCCTCCTTGCCATCCCCCAGTTGCTAGAAAATCCCATCCGGCTACCGGAAATAGAATGTGAGGGCGACTGTGCATTTGATGAAGGGTATGGAGTCTACGAGATCACGGATGAAGAATGCCCCACTGAAGATGAGGGTGAAGAATATGAGGATGCGGCGGGCGCATACGCTAGTGGAATGAGGAGATTCGACGAGCCGTCAACCGCCGTAGAAGAATCCACCAAAGAAGTCAACTTGGGAACTGAGGAAGACCCTAGGATCATCCTCATAAGTGACAACCTACCACCCTCTGAAGAAGAGGCATTAATTGAGGTTCTCAAGGAATATAAGGACACGTTCGCATGGAGCTACGAGGATATGCCGGGTCTGGATTCAACCTTGGTCGAACACCGTTTAACCCTAAAACCAGGGTCCGTCTCGGTAAAACAAAGGTTAAGGCGTTTCCACCCTCAAATGGCTTTGAAAATGAAAGAAGAGGTCGATAAGCTCCACAAAGCCAGGTTCATTAGAGTCGTTCTTTATCCTCAATGGGTGGCGAACATTGTCCCGGTCATGAAGAAAGATGGGAAAGTCAGGATTTGTATCGACTTCCGGGACCTTAACCGCGCGTGTCCAAAGATGATTTTCCCTTACCTCACATTGATGTGTTGATCGATAACACGGCAGGCTACGAGACCCTCTCATTCATGGATGGATTTTCAGGATACAATCAAATTCGTTTGGCAGAAGAGGATCAGGAAAAGACGTCATTCACTACCCCTTGGGGAACATATTGTTACGTGGTCATGCCGTTCGGATTAAAGAATGCTGGAGCTACTTACCAAAGAGCGATGATGGCCATATTTCATGACATGATGCACATATATCTGGAAGTGTATGTGGATGACTTATTGGTAAAATCAAGGACCAGGATGGAACATCCAGAAGTTTTGGCTAAGGTCTTGCAGAGGTCAAGGGAGTTCCAACTGAAAATGAACCCGAAGAAGTGTGTGTTTGGTGTGTCGTCAGGTAAATTGCTGGGGTTCATTGTGAGCAAAAGAGGGATCGAGATAGATCCCGACAAAGCTAAGGCTATCAGGGATATGCCGCCTCCCAAGAATTTGAGGGAAGTCCGAGGTTTAATCGGGAGGTTGCAGTTTATTCGTCGGTTTGTGTCTCAACATTCACAAAGGTGTAGACCTCTCTACGAGTTGACCAAGCCAGGAGTAGAATTCCACTGGAATTCTAAATGTCAGAAAGCTTTTGAAGGGTTGAAGGAATATCTGGCTAGTCCACCCGTTCTCATTCCACCCAAACCAGAAAAACCTCTGATCCTTTACGTCTCAGTCTTGGATGACTCCGTGGGAGCCGTCCTCGCACAAGCTGATGAAGAAGGCAAGGAACGGGCAACCTATTACTTGTCCAAACTTCTCAATCCCTGTGAGCAGAAGTACACCGTCATGGAGAAAACCTGTGCTGCCCTCGTTTGGGTAGTGCAGAAATTGAAGCACTACTTCTTGGCTCATGAGGTCCACTTGATTGCTCGAATGAATCCTATCAAATTCCTTCTGGAGAAAGCCGTCCTTACGGATAGGCTAGCACGCTGGCAAAGTTTTCTCTCTCAGTTCGACATCACCTACATCCAGCAAAAGGCGATTAAAGGCTATGTCATAGCCGAGCATCTCGCTCACCATCCTCTTCCCAAGTTCGATCCCGTCCAATCAGAGTTTCCAGATGAGGAACTAATGTCCGTCAACCAATCAGATGAGCCAATGTGGACGCTATATTTTGATGGAGCTCTGAATTCTCAAGGGAGAGGAATCGGCGTCGCCCTCCTGTCGTCTGAAGGCCTCACATTCCCATTGGCATACCAACTCAAATTTCCAGTCACCAACAATATAGCCGAATATGAAGCTCTTCTAGCTGGCCTAGAACTCGCTCATTCTTTTCGTATCACTGAGTTGCGAGTCGTAGGTGATAGTCAACTCATCCTTCGCCAGGTGCTCACTAAATATCGCACTCGCGATCCCAAACTCAAGCCATACCAAGAACTCACTGCTGCCTTTGTCAAACTGTTCACAAAACTGATCTTTGTTCATGTCCCTCGTCATCAGAATATTCTCGCCGATGCCCTCGCCTCGTTGGCATCATCCATAAGGTTCCCTCTAGGAAGATGGTTTAAGTCCATTTCCATCTACAAACTTCACGCCCCTGCAATCGACGATGCTTCCTACGTAAACATCAAAGACAGGATAGCAAGAAAGATCCTGCAGGAAGATATCCTTGAGAAGAGGGAGATCATGTTGGCAGAGGCCGAAGAAGAACTGGCTGATGAAGAGAAACCATGGTTCTATGAAATTGTCAAATACTGCCAAGATCAGTCTTATCCTGAAGGGGCCACCACAGAGGACAAGAAAGCCATAAGAAGGGTGGCTCAGAAATATACATTGGTTGGAGGTCTACTCTATAGGAGGAGCCTTACTGGTATTCTGTTAAGATGTCTTGGTGACGATGAGGTTTGGAAATGTGTAGAGGAGACGCACTCGGGCGTGTGCGGTGGCCACGTGAATAGTCAGATGCTCGCCAAGAAGATCATTCGCCAAGGCTTTTATTGGCCCACTATGGAAGAAGATTGTGCTGTCTATGTCCGTAGGTGTGTCAAGTGTCAACTTCACGCCGATAAAATCCATTCACCATCTTCCTCACTTCATCCAATATCTTCCCCGTGGCCTTTCTCCATGTGGGCATTCGACATCATTGGTCCCCTAGGTGATCCCAATTCCCTCACCAAGCAGAAATCTTTCATCCTTACTGCGACGGAATACTTCACCAAATGGGCCGAAGCGAAGCTTACGCGGAAATCAAGGCGTCAACAGTCTGCAAGTTCATCATGAAAAACATCCTCGCCAGATTCGGCGTCCCAAGCACAATCGTCACCGACAATGGGCCACAGTTCATTTCTCAGGACCTACAGGACCTCTGCAAAAGGTACGCAATTGCATTGCATCATTCATCGCCTTATTACCCACAAGGTAACGGCCAAGCGGAGGCCACCAATAAAACATTGCTCAAAATCATCAAAAAAACCTGCGAGTCTAGTAAGTTTTCAGACTGGCCAGAAAAACTTATCGAAGCCCTATGGGCCTATCGCACTTCAATCCGTACCCCCACCGGGCAGACTCCATTTGCCCTTACTTATGGTATGGAAGCGGTAGTCCCGTACGAGACTCTGATCCCTTCTCTCAGGGTACAATTGGACGAGGAATTTCCCCTCGACGATCGTCGTAATTCACTCCTCGCCCAGTTGGAACTCTTGGATGAGAAGCGGCTGGCCGCTGCCGAACACGCGCGTGTGTATCAAAATAGACTCGCTCGCTTTTACCAAAAGAAAGTCGTTGAGAGAAAATTCAAAGTCGGTGAGATGGTCGTAAAAAGAATTTTTGTCAAACCTGGAGGTCCGCGTTCTAAGCTCCAACCCAATTGGGAAGGACCATTTGTAATTCAAGCCGTGTACCCTGGCAACGCCTACAAGCTAGTCAACGCCGAAGGGACCGAGTTATCCCACCCTTGGAATGGGCTTTATCTTAAGAAATACTACCCTTAGCACAAAACAAAAAAAATGATGAAAAGATAAAAACATCAAAAACAAAGAAATATTGAAAACCACTAAAAATATGGAAAATTCAAAATGCCGATGCCTGGCAGTCACCATGTAGTTAAGTTCCTGCATCTAACCTTCATGTTAGGATAGGGCCCATTAAGGCTTGGTAGGCACCGGGTCTTGGTTTGCCAGAACCGTGGAGATCCCTGTCCGGCCACGTCGGCCTATGCTCGCTCGAAGGAAGCTAACATGTGCTCACTTATGTATTTTATTCAAAAAAAGTCGGTAGCATCACCTACGGTGGAGCGTCACCCAGAAGATCTCCGGAAGCTGTAATCTTTATTCTTTTCTCTTCGACCAAATGAGACAGTCGGCGCCCTTAAAACGCTGAGCATGAGAAACCGAAACTCAAACCCCAAAGGCAAGAGTAGGATCCATTTCCTCGAGCATCGATCAGAGCACGAGAAGAGGGCAGTGTCCCCGCAGGCATACGAAAAGGGAGCCCACAAACGTCAAACGACTATATCTCCCTCACAAAAAGAAATACAAAGTCAAAATCAAGAGAAAAGCCTGGTCGTGACCGTGCCTGTTGCGATAAACGGAACCCCTCAAAGCAAAAGTCTGAATCCACAAAAGGGGCCGTGGAATGTAAATGCTCGAGATTTGGTCCGAAGTTGTCCGAAAGGAAAGAGTTAATGGGCCCTTATTCGCTCGCCGGGTTAACGGTTTTGCCGATCCTCTCAGGAGGTTTATCCCCCACGCTCTTCCTTCTTCCTCTAAAGATGAAGGTTCGATGGAGTTTCTGAAAGGTGAAAACTGCCCAGGGTCTGCGACCTTATTTTAATATACACATTTGGTTGCCTACTTTGAAAAGCAAAAGCTATCGCTGCGAAGGAGTCTCCGTGTTTCTGGCTGGTCAAGACCCCTGTTTACCACCTTGATGTCTTCTTGTTTAACCTCGGGCTTAGGCCAATGCAAGCGCGTCACCTATGGGTGCGACGGCGTCTGATTCTGGGTCAGCGTCGCGCGGTTGGTCGTTAGGGTTCCAGGGTGGTCCATCATATACCATCTAGAGTTGTGAGGAAACAGACCCGGGTCGGGCAAATCATTTACCTCAAACACCTTTTGGGTGAATCCCTGTGGTCGGAAGCGACTGGGAGCCTAAGCATGGCATGACGGTATTGTCATCAGGGTAAGTCTTAGCCGGCGGGATCATCATTCGAGGGGTCTAGAGGCCCAAATCAACCTAGATGTGCACTTAGGATACCTGGGAGGTTAGTAAGAAACCCCTGTCTCACGTAGGTTAGGTGCCATTTGGGTGCTTGCCAGGCGTTAGCAACAAAAAAATTGAAATGATAAAAGCAACAAAAAAATAGACAAGAGAAAATGTACATATTTGCAAACAAAAAAAATCTTTTTATGATAAAACAAAAAAATGCCAAATATAAAAAGAAAACAAATCAATTTTGCATGATTGCATTTGCGTGCAGCATCTCACTTTTAATACCGCTTGCATTCGTGTGCTTGCCTGTCGCATTTATCATCACCGCATCTTTCCTTGCCTTCGTTAAATAAAGGCTTGGCCCCTTGACCAGTTATCAAGGACAGTCACAGTGACCATTTGCTTATTGAGCAAGGGGCCAAGTCAGAACAGAAATTCTGATTTGTTTGTTTCAGTGATGTGTGCAGGGATCAGGCAACAGAAGCAAAGGTGAAAACCAAACAAACCGAACCTTGTATTTTATTCCAAAAACCAAAAAAATTACATCAAGTTCCGCCCTCTCTCTCTGCATTACTCGTCCCACTACTCTCCGGGCAAAACGCTCTCAAAGGTGCTACCCAACTACGAAAAGCGGTACTCCTACCGCTCTGTACTCCTCTTCCTATTCCCACATCCCGGCGTTGATCTACGGAAGCAGCAGAGAAGCTACCAACACGAAAGCCACGCTCTCGTGCTCTTCGGTAGCGCTCCTCACCATCTCTCAGCCACTGTTCAGCAAGACCAAGGCTGATTCGGAGTTCGAATAGTTGGGCCTCCATGGCCCTTCGTTCCTCCCTTTCAGTCAATCTGTTGGCTCTTTCTCTCTCTGCGTCTCTTTCTTTCTCTGCACGTTCTCTCTCGCGGTCTTCCCTCTCCAACTGGAGAGTGATCCTCAGTTCCACAGCATCCCTAGAGGAGTCGTCATCAGGATGACGCCGCAGTTCCCTCTCCAGTTCTGCTATCCTAGCCTCCTTCTGCGCAGCTTGGCCAAGCGCTTCTTCCGTCTCCTTTTCCTGCCGAGTGTACCATCTCAGATACACGATAAGGCATAAACAAGGAGAACTCAACACTGAGACTCTTACCTGTATAGAGAGCATCCCTTCTGCCTCCGCAGCACGCTGCGTGGCGTGAGCAAGTTGCTCATGAAGCAAGTCAAGTTCTGAGGTGGAATCCACAAGCTGGAAGAGGCACCACCTACTCCCATCGCTGGGGAAGCCGCGCCAATCTGGGCATGCTACGACCGCGTGAATTAGCAGCCAACATCTGGAATCTGGGGTTTTAATTAGGAACGTACTGTACACCTACCAAGGCGCTCGTAGCTCCGCGGGCATTACCCAACTGTTGTTCCATCTCTGCCAAGCGAGTTCGTAAATTCGCTATCATGGCATCCCGGACATCCTGCAGCCTTACGAGTCAGCATTTTCACCAGAAAACCAAGAAAAGGAGAAAGAAGAAAGAGAAAAAGGGGAAACCTACCTCCACAAGTCCCCGGGGTTGGAACCGCTCTGCGTACTTTGTCTATATAGACGCAAGTAGTCCTCGCTATCCCGCGCCTGTGATTCTACAATCGTGCCACCCCGTTGCCAGTCCTCATACTGTTCGGGGAATCGCACGCGCCAGTCAATGCAGGTCGCCGGTCCCCGCGTCTTTCTCCCGACACGAGGTGGCACAGCTGAATCCACCCATTCTTGAGCCAGTCCTAAAGTCCTCATAACTAATCGTAGCCGAAGCGGCTCGATTTCATTCAGGCAGTGCATCCACAGTTCCCGTCCGAACCGGGCACGACTTGCTAGAACCCACGGCTGGTCGGCATCGACCATGTCTGAGTAGGGTCTCCAGTTTACCATCGCTGCAGGGAACTCCTGTAGCTCCCGCCTTAGCACCATCAGTTGGTAGGTTAGGGGTGCCGCACTCATGATGGGTTCCCACCGCCTGGCTAGCGGCACCATCGCGGGTCGCCAATGCCGAGCTCTCCCCATAGGGAGGTAATAATAGCTCCACAGCTGCTCGGCGCAGGTCATCAGAACCTTGCAAAAACACAAAAAAATACAAAACAAGCAAAACCAAAAAATACCTGGATGAATGGTGTGAAACCACTCACAGTCATCTCACGATCCGTTTCTTGGAATAGGCCTGCAAACAAGTGTGCCAGCATGGCGGCTCCCCAGGCATAATACCCTACTCTTTCAAGGTCTGACAGCAGCTCCAGGAAGCGACATTGGATACCGTCCCCTTTCGAGCTCAGTACCAATCTCCCCAAAAGGAAGAGGAGAAATCTCCTCAAATCTATGTTGCATCTTTCCCAGTCGCCGAAATCTGTGCAGTACACGGCACGGCATCCTATTTCCATCCTTTCCATGAACTCTTCTGAGGATTCATCGTCCCGCCGACGAGTGTCGGTGAGCCCTAATGCATCCATGAGGGACGCCCTAGCTACCGACCTGTTTTTCCGACCATCTAGGTCCAAACCCAGTAACTTCTGGGCACCTTCTCTGTAGTCCGCGTAAGTGACTCCGGTCACTGCCTCGCCCTCCACCTTCAGGCTTGTGATCCGGACCACATCCTCCAAGCTGGGCACCATGTGCCCCCAGGGCATCAGGAATGCCCGACTCACTGGGTCCCATCTCTCACACAAGGCTTGGATCAGGACCAGGTCGAGCTGGATCGGCTCGATCCGAAGAAAGGTGCCAAAACCCATCACGTCTAGCCTGACCTTCTGAAAATCTGGGAGACCTCGGTATGCTGTCACTACCAACTCCCATGAGATCTGTGATTTCATCACACTCTACGCATGCAGGGAATGGAGAGGAGGTTTGGTCAGAAAGAAAGGAAGAAAAAAGAATGGAAAAAGGGCAAGAAAACTTAGCTTACGAGTTGTGATTGGGCCCTTTCGCTAAAGTGCCTTCGAGGTCCGAAAGCCTCCTGGAACTACTACCACTAGACCTGCTTCTCTTCGAGGAGCGGGAAGATTCGCCCTCCATCCAACTCTCGGAATTTTGAACTCCTCCTCTCCCGTGAAACTTGTGCTCCTCGAGTTAGCTCTCGATATACCAGGGAGGATAAAAGGGACACGAATTTATAGAAATGGAAGGAGTGCAGGCCAAGATTGCCTCCATCACCTGTTAATGATAGCCATGCGGTCCCGTGTGTCACTTCACCGCTCGCACAGGGTGATTGATTGGACGAAGAATATGACGACTAGCCCCCTATGTTGTCTAGGGATACCCTATCATGTTTTGGAGGACGTCCGCAAAATTTGACACAACATCCGGGAAAAGGGGCTAGGGCCGTCATTATTGACTTCGACGGCAGATTCCCGTGGAAAATGGTCACAACAAGACGCGATTCTCCGCTCGGCGTGGAGTCTCGGCACACCCATCACATGGGAACAGTGCAAAGGAGAGGAAGTGTAGGGAAGAAGGAATACACAAGAGAACAAATGAGCAGCAGAAAATCAAATCACTCCATTCATAATTCTACATAAGCTGTCATAAACACTACAATCATAGAGAGGAGGCGAGTCCACCAGCTCGCCGATCCTCACCATCACTCATCTCTCTGGGCACTCCCCTCCTCTCCCCTGAGGTGCGGGTCCCTCAGAAGCCTCTGGGATCCTCGTGTAGTAGCACCTGCCTCACCTCGTGGCGCCGGCTCCACAGCAATGACTCGCTGCTCCTCCCCTGGCGTGGCGAAGAAGCCACTAGCGGCAAAGCGACCGGACTGGCGAAGTCGCTCCCCGAACTCTCACGCTCTCTCGTAGCGCGTCTCCATCCCTCCTAGCCTCTGCACGACGGCCTGAAGGCCCAACTGGAGCTCCCTCACTTGGGCCTCTAAGGCCCTCCTCTCGGTCTGATCCCGCTGTCGCTCGGACCTTCTCTCGGCTTTCTCTCTCTCTGCCTCCCTCCTCATCATCTGCAGAAGAACCCTTAACTCCAGGATGTCTGGAGAAGGCCTCTCCTCACCACGATGCCGCAGCTCCGTTACAGTCGCCACCCAGGCATCACGCTCCTCTTCCACCCGGGTCGCGCGGGCCACCGCACCGGCAAGTTGCTCCCGGAGGGAGGCAATCTCGAGAAAAGGGGCCGAGGAGCTGGAAGATGCGCCACCAATCATCCCCGCCGTCGCTGTCTGCTGGGCACGCTGGAACAAAATAAACAACGGCCGTCAGTGAAACTCCAAATCTGAAGATAAAAGTGCGGCACGTAACTTACCAGGAGCGACAGCTCATGTTGAGCGACGGCCAGCTGCCGCCTAGCCTTTGATAGTTGGACGCGCGAGCCGCCGACCCCACGCGTGTCCCCAGCTTGGGGAAGTCCCGCATAACTCTCTCTCTGCCGCCGCAGGAAGTCGGCGCTGTCCTGCACCAATACACTCCCTTGCTGTCCAGGGAGACGTACGTGCCAGTCCTCGAGCCTCGCCTTGCCGCGACTCTCCCTCCTGACGCGGCTCGGCTCGTCCGCACTGGCCCACTCATCGGCCAGGCCCAGGGTCCTCGCCATGTCCTGCACCAAGAAAAGGGTCCCACATCAGTCAAAAAGAACGCGTCCCCTGTCTAGGACGCATCCATCATTTAAGTGCAACACTCGCCGAACCCTTTCCCCCCTCGCACGGCTTGCTTCAAAACTCAAAATGGATCAAAGAGGGGGAAAACCAAGCACCTACCAGACCGTGTTCACCTCCCTCCGCGACATCAGGCCCCTCGGGTCCCTCGGGGGCCCGAAGCGGCCCTTCCTCCTCCATAGACGCCGTTCCGTGCTCTGGCGCGTCCCTCCATAGGCGAGGGGTCCCGCGTACCTCTCCACCTTCGCCGTGGTCCAGACCGCCGAACTCCATCGATCGAGGGGAAGAAGACAAAGACGGGCGAGCAAGTTTCGGCGGAAGGCGGGCTCGTTTGCGGGTAAGGCACGGAGAAGGAAGGCCACCCATCGCTTTAAATTTGAATTTGAAGATTAAGACGCGTCCTCACGCTTGGACGAGCCCAAAAGAAAGCGAAAAAAAGGGAACCAAAAAAACCTCCATGCAAAGTAGTTCCCTCCTGTCCAGGGCAAAGTCCCATGAAGCGTGAACAACGTGGTGTAAAAGAAAGTGCAGGAAGGAAAAGGGCACACGACAAAAGGAACCATACGAAATCCATTTCATACAAACAGTCAAAAGTACATCATACAGTGAGGACGGTGGGGTGTACAAACAACTCTCTAACTCTCACCACCACCCTCCTGGTCATCTCTCTCCTCCCTCCTCTGACGGGGATCCCTAGGGGGCCTCTGCGACCTCTGCGAACCCTGAGAAGCCGTGCTCGCCTCTCCAGGTGGCACCATGCCAGCCTCCAAGGTGCGGCGACGCTGCTCGGCCGAAGAAACTAGAAAGCTGCCTACAGAAAAGGAGCCGGACTGACAAAGTCGCGCCCCGCGCTCCTTTGCCCACTGATATCGCTCCTCACTCTCCCGAAGTCTCCCCTCCACCGTGCCAAGACTCAGCCGGAGCTCCGACACCTAGGCCACCAGAGCTCTCCTCTCGTCCCAATCTCGATATCGCTCTGCCATCCTGTACTCCCTCTCTCTCTCCACGGTCTCCCTATCCCTCTCCCTCTCCTCTCTCTCCCTCATCGCCTCTCTCCTCGACAGCTCGAGGGCGATCCGCAGATCCACTACGTCGCGAGGAAGCTCCTCAGCCTCCCGTCGCCGCTCCTCCTCTAGCTCCGCAATCCGGGCGTCACGCTCTGCCACCCAGGCATCGCGCTCCTGCTCAGCACGAACAGCACGGGCCAGGGCCTCCCGAATCTCGGCCACCTGTCAAAGCACGCATGCACCGTAAGAGAGCAGTGATGGAAGGAAAGCAGCTAGAAGAGGGTCAGGGCCAAGCAAGCACTCACTCGAGCCTCGCGGTCACGCTCGGCCTCCTCAGCCCGAGCCACCGCATACGCCAGCTGCTCCTGGAGGGCAGAAACCTCCGGAGGAGGGCCCCGCGAACTGGAACCCGCTCCACCAGCCGTCCCGGTTGCTGCTGTCTGGTGGGCCCGCTGAAACACGGGGCAAACGTAAGTCAAAGGCTAAGCATCAAAAATCTAGGTCACAAAAAAATACATTGCATAGACTCACCAGGATCTCCAACTCCTGTCGGATGGCCACTAACTGCCGCCTGGCGTCTGCCAGCTGGGCCCGCAGGTCGGCAATCATGTTGTCACGAGCATCCTGCATTGCACATAAGTTACTGCCACATGCATATACATATAGAAGGGTGAAGCAGTTTCATTTCACTTACCCCTGCCATACCACCCAAGGAGAGGCGGTCCCCGTACGTAGCTCGATATCGTCTCATGTAATCTATGCTGTCCTGTACATGGGATACCACTGGGACCCCACCCTACTGCCAGTCCTGGTACTGTGCTGGGAAGCGCGTACGCCAGTCCACAATCTTCACCTTTCCCTTGGTCTTCCGCCCGATGCGGGCCGGCTCTTCTACATCAACCCACTCCTGGGCTAGCCCCAACGTCCTCATAACCAGTCTCAGCCGAAGCGTCTCGATCTCGTTCAGGCAATGGACCCACACGTCCCGCCTGAAACGAGGAAGACCCGCTACAACCCAAGGCTGGCCAGCGTCGCCCATGCCCAGGTAGGGTCTCCACACCACCTACATCATCATACATACATCATATTAGTTGCCATTCAGTCACATAAGAAAACATAAAAAACTATACGCATCATACCATGGCCTCGGGATACTCGCTCAGCTCCCGACGAAGTGACGCCAGCTGGTAGCCGTGGGGTGCTGTAACCACGACCGGCCTCCACCGCCGCGCCAGAGGCACGGCCCTCCTGTTCCCATGCCTAGCCCTCCCCATCGGGAAATAGTAATAGCTCCACACCTGCATCCATCATACATCATTAGTACAATAATTGCATATTTAACTGTGGGAATGCATAAATAAAATGTTTACCTGGAGAAAAGGTGCGAAGCCACTGACTGTCGTCTCCTTCTCCGAAATCTGGGAGAGATCAGCAATCAAATGGGCAAGCAGAGTCGCCCCCCACCTTTTTTATTTTTTTTTTCAAAATTCAAAAATTTAGGGGCATCCAGGACCCTGGACGCCCCCCAAAACAAAAAACTTAAAAAAATCAAAAATAAAAAATTAGGGGCGTCCAGGCCCCTGGACGCCCCCATAATAAAAATTTCAAAAAAAAATTATATAATAAAAGTAAAAAATATAAGAGTATGTATATAATCCAAACAAAAGGAAAAAAACACAAAGAAAAAGAAAAACCACAAAAAAAGATAATAATAATTAACGGAACTGGTCCAAAACTGCCAAATGCCAGATTTTATTCCATCAGAAAAGCAGAATGAACTACATCAGGGGCTTAGGCGCCTTAGGCCTTAACTTCCCGAGTTCGGTTACATAAGCCCTCCACAGCTCACATTCTTCCCCCACGTGCGCTAAGGCCTTTCCCGCGACACTTGTCTTCCAGGGTGCTTTGACGGCCTTCGCTTCCTTCGCATCCGCTTCAGCACCCAACTCTCTCTTCTTCAAAGGAACGATGCCAGTCGATAGTGGGAACGAATGGCGTGGAATACCGACCTGGAGGCAGCATCGATGCACGTTATAAAGGACAAACTCGGTCGCGCCGATCAATTGAAGATCAACTTCGGGGGAAGGCCTCATAAGGAGATCAAGCGAAAGTAAACATGCCGGTGCGCAAGTAAAGAAGCCTTATGTCACGGTGCGGAAGTGAGACCGCCAGTCTTCACGTTTCTTCAGCCACGGAACGCGGTTCACTACAGTACCACCGAACCCTAACACGTCAGCTATGTGATGAAGAGGGCTTTGTTGGAAGAGCTTCGAAGCGGTTGGCATTCCCTCACGGTGATCAAACTTGAAATGCAAATCCATCCAGCAACTCAGGACAAGTGCGCAACCAAAAGGAGGCTTACCCATGCTCGAGGCAGTAAGGCCACTATACAGGTAGGCAAGGACAGCGGGTCCCACCCTTTTTCCACGCCAGATCCCGCAGATAGCACTCAGTTGGTCTTCCTCCACCATGTTGTCGGTATAAGGAAACAAGAGAGCACCCGCCAGACAAATGGTGAACCCCTTCATGATTCCCTCCAAATAGTCATCGTCTGGTGACCCTCTCAGGGCGTCCATGACCCACTCCGCAAGCTTTTGGAGATCGATCCCCTTTTGAGAACGGACCTTTCTGGCTGCGTCGGGCGGCATGAAGCTTCCAAGAACGCTTTCGGAAGTCCCCCGTGTCAGCATCCGCATAGCCTTCACCTTCCCGTCACTCTTGAATTTCTTCAATCCGAGCAGAAGTTCCACCTCCTCGAGGAGGATGGTCACCTCGAAGGTCGGGAAGATAAAAGTGTGGGTCTGAGGATGTCAGATCTCCACTAGTGCGCCCATAGCCGCCCAGTCCATACGAATCTTCTCATAGTGTTTGGCGTGAATGAGGAGCCCCTGCAGATGCCACTTCGAGAGTATGGCCCTCATGCCGATGGAGATGTTGGAAGTTAGCTTTGAAAGCCATGGTAGTTTGGAAAACTTCCTCGGGCCTGGGAAGAGTGGATATGGCTGGAAGAGAAAAGAAAGAAGAAGAAAGGAAGGTAGTAAGAAGAAGGTTCACGTGGAGAAATTTGAAATGAATCAACTTACCATATGCGACATGATCGTCCCACTCAAATGACCCTCGAGGTCGGAGAGTCGCCTGATCTCGCTGCTAGGCCTGCTCCTCTTCATAACGCGGGAAGACTCTCCTTCCATCCTAAAAATCTCTAGATTCTCCTCTCTTTCCTCTCCTGAGCTTCCAAAACCCACCTTGGTGCATTTGAATGAACTAGCCTAAGGGGAGTTCTTATAGGAAGGGAAGATCGCTACAGGACGGAACATGTCACATCAGTGGTCATTGTCAAGATTTTGTCTAGATCTCTTTTGTACTGTGGTGCGATTCTGCTGTGATTCTGCTACTTTCTGATGTTGCTAACCTTTGCTAGTCTGTGCAGGTTTTACTAACGGACGTCTTTGTCCTGTCTCCTATCCCACCTTTCAATGGTTGGTCCCACCATGTCATGCATCATAGTATACGATACCTACGCTACTAGAACATGTCAAGGACCTTGCGACCCGAACAAATCTGGGATTTGAGTTCCCCTTCAACAAAAACAGTGATGATCCCGGAAGAATTTGGGTTGTACGGATAGGCCGTTAACTTGTGGTAGCATGGGGACGACGGTTCCATTCAGTGAGTTGGTGCGCGGATAAACGGGCCCCATCCCAGTGTCTGCTCACCGGATCGGTATCCTGACCCGTTCTTAACAAGTTGACAATATTATCCTTGGCTATTTTCTATTTTAATTTGTTTTAAATTTTTATTTTAACCCAGCATGCATTCATATAGGATTTTGATTTATTACGGAAGATCATTCAAGTGATTCGATTGTGAAAGCCACTGTGCTTCAATTCTTACAAATATGAGATATTCCACTTCGAATGAAATACTAAGTTTCCTTGAAATGGCCCTACGCTGCTCTTCCAAAGGAGACCCTTGTTTGGACAGACCCTCAGATATTCCTTTACTTTTTACCTTGTTTGACCCACCTTGGCCGCAGCACTTCCACATTGGCTGGTAACCGCTCACCAAAGGTGAAACCTGCGGATTTATGACCCAAGTACTTCCACACCGAGAAGTTGGTCTCCTTTAATTTTCGTGCCTGAGCACACATCTCACCCTCTCTTATTTGATCTCCGTCCAAGTAATCGTCAATATTTGAAAGACCTTCTTCAAGGTCGCCTCATTGAAACTTCAGGAAAGATTCCAAACAGTAACGTCAAAAGCGTGTCTCATCACACCTTGGCATCAACTTATCAGTCCGCTCCCACTTCATTTCACTCCACTTCGATACCATTCCACTACGTGTCGCTCCCTTGCAAAGCAGACGCCAAGGCGGGGCAGCTGTAGACACGCCATTCCTGACGTCTCCCGAGAAAGTCTCATATTACTATACAACGCCCCGCAACGGCTTACGCATTTTGAATCGCTCGAGTGCTTCCTTTTCTTGAGTCTTCTTCCGCCCTTTTCGGCATCCGGAATCGTCTCGTCACGGCATTCGGACGGCGTCAACACCAGTCAGACGCATCAGGAGGTTCCGGAACCAAGAAGGGTGTCTGCCGGGCGGCCACCAACGCTTGTCCGAGGACCCGGGTGGGTCTTAATGGGGGCGTCCAGGCCCCTGGACGCCCCCATTCTTTTAATTTAATTTATTTTATTTTTATTTTTCAAAACCCAAAACACAAATAAAAAATAATATATTAATGGAGGCGTCCAGGCCCCTGGACACCTCCATAAAAACAAATATTAAAAAAAATAATATATATATATATATGCCAGTTGGCATAAAAAGACAAAACAAAATAAAAAAAATGATATATTAATGGAGGCGTCCCGGCCCCTGGATGACTCCATAAAAATAAAAATAAAAATAAAAAATATATAATGCCAGCTTTGGCATAAAAAGACAAAACAAAAAATATATATATTAATGGAGGCGTCTAGGCCCCTGGATGCCTCCATCAACTTCCTCACGGGCGCCGCCCACCGAACGACGATTTGTCGTGTGTGAAAAAAGCCAAATTATGGAGACGTCCAGCCCGCTGGACGCGCCCATTTCAAAATCACGAGGCGCCGCTCACAAAACCACGCGTTGTGTCAAACCGCGTGCGACCGTCGGTGGTGTTCGGTGGACCTGTTAGGGGCGTCCGGAGCCCTGGACGCCTCCACAAAAATATTCCAAAAAAATTAATAAAAATAGAATAAAATATTAGGTCGGTCCTGATGGAGGTGTCCAGGGTCCTGGACGCCTCCACCCTCCGGAGCCCTATAAATAGAGGCCCACCCCTCAGTTCTGGGAGAGCTTCGAAGAGATCCGATAGGCTGCCGGAGCCCAGAGGCTACCGGAGTCATTTTCTAACCCGTGGGGTCTTTTGTAGGTGGAGGTTCTGCCGGCTTCTCGGGTGCCCACGCTCGCGAGAGGAAGGTCGTCTTCATCCACCGCGCTTCCACGCCATCCCTACGCTGCCAGAGCTCCGCCGGATTTCACCATCGGCACATCCAATAAGCCAATCCTTTCCTTTTCTTCTTAGTTCTTTTGCATTCATCATCTCGCATCATCTATCCCCCTTCATAATGGCGCCTCTTCTTATATACTTCTTGCATCCATCATCTCATTTTCCTCCTACTCGAGTCCGAGAGGGGTTTAAAAGACAACACCAACCAGGTGTGTGTCTTACCATCATTTCGTTATTTTTTATCGCAAGGATTTGAATACTACACCTTCATCTTTCTAATCCACTCGTTACTTGTTTGTCGTTGTTTTGCAAAGGTACCCAAGGAAAGCCCTCTCCGTCGACCGGCCGAAGGGGGAGGAAGAAGTAACCCGCCATCTTCCGCTCTTGAGGTAGGCGCGATCACTTTCTTTATTTTGGGGTCTTTCGGCCCCTGGCGATCACATCTTGTTCTCGAGGCCGCGGCGAGTCACTTCCCCAATGGCCGTTTAAATTCCCGTTCTTATACTCTCTTTATATTCTTTTGTATTCTGCTCATATTCTCGAGGCCGCGGCGAGTCACTTCCCCAATGGCCGTTTAAATTCCCGTTCTTATATGTTATATTCCTATCTATTCATATTCTCGAGGCCGCGGCGAGTCACTTCCCCAATGGCCGTTTAAATTCCCGTTCTTATATATTATATTCTTATCTATTCATGTTCTCGAGGCCGCGGCGAGTCACTTCCCCAATGGCCGTTTAAATTCCCGCTCTTTATATTCTCCTTATATTCTGTTATATTCTTATCTGCTCATATTCTCGAGGCCGCGGCGAGTCACTTCCCCAATGGCCATTTCAATTCTTGTTATTTAATTTCTGCACCATTCCCGTCCCCCCGAGGTCGCGGCGAGTCACTTCCCGCTATGGCCGTTTAACCCCCATATCTTGCTATATCACATTTGTCACGCTCGCCCCACCGGAGCAATCTCCCATGGTGGCCCCTTCTCTTTTCTCTTATTTCTGTGTTGCAGCAAACAAAAAGAAGGAGCCCGCGCGCTCCGCGTCCTCTTTGCACCCCGAACCGCGTGACGTCGCTCACACCTGGCACTGACCTCACCGGCGTGGGAACTGCCTCGGTTGCGCGCCCTCCTGTGGCATCCAGAGTTGGCCCCTCGACGAAGAGTCCCCCTGGTCTCCTTCCTCCGACACCGAACCAGAGGAACCGGAGGATGACAAATCCGAGTCATAGCATTGCCCGGACGGAAAATTGATTGTCTCGGACGCCTGCTCCTCCGCATAAGAGATGGCTCGGTCATAGCCTTGCTTGAATCCCTTGTGGATGCCCCAGCAAAGTGCTGACTCATAGTAGGGGAGGGCAGCCTCCTTGATGTCGACCCGGTAGGCCTCCGAGTGTTTGTATTACTTGAGTGCCTCCGCCCCGGTCGATTCCACCCTACCAGCGAATTCGGCCTTCTCCCACTCCGCCTCGGCCAATCTCCACTCTGCCTCGGCTGACCGCTTCTCCGCCTCGGCCCGATCAGCCTCGGCCTCCCGTCGAAGCGCATGGCTTCCTCCGCCCGTCCCAATAGCTCGGCGCGCTCGGCCTCCCACTGGCCGTCTAGCTCGGTACGGGCCACACGCTCCTCCTCCAGAAGCCGGCTCTTCCTCTCGAGCGACTCGCGGGCCCGTGTCAGTTGTTCAGACAACGACCAGGGCATCCGCCTGGCTTACCCTCGGCAGCTCCTTGACTGCGGAGAGATCCCGTCGAAGCTCGTTGCGCTCCTCAGTGAGCTGAGCCACCTTCCTTTCAGACCCACCAAGGGTCCAGGCAAGGGTCGCCCGCTCTGACTCCAACGAGCGTAACCTTCAGCCAGAGTGGCCCCCATCTGGGCCAAGACCAAGCCGCCCTCCATGACCAGCTCGAGGGCCGCGGGCGGGGAGCGTTGCCTGTCTCCTCCCTTCACCACCTTCGCTGCTATGCTGCAACACGCCGGATACAGAGGGCCCTGGATGCCCAGCCTCTCCAAAGCCGTCGACAAAGGCCCCCCCCCTCCGAGTGATATCCCCTCGGGAGCCCCGCTGACCGGCTCGGATCGAGCCGCTGCTTCATCCGCCCCTCTTGCCTCAGTCGGTCGGGGTTGTGTCGCCGCTCCTCGCGACCCCCTAACCTCGACCGACTCGGCCCCTACGTCACCACCTGGAGCATCGCTCGCCTCAATCGACACCCCAGTCTCGGTCGCGGTCCTAGAGTCGCCCGCTTCAACTCCGGCCCCCTCGGTTCTGACTGAGGGGAGAGCCGATCCAGTGCCACCGCCACCAGCAGAAGCGGCCCCGGCCCCCTCGGCTCCTACTGAGGGGAGAGCCGATCCAATGCCGCCGCCCCCAGAAGCGGCCCTGGCCTCCTCGGCCCCCTCTCCCTCGGCGGATGGGGGAGCCGGCCCAATAGGGTCGGCCCTATCTCACTCGGAAGAGTGGAGAGCCACCGAGCCAGAGTCATCTTCAACAGCGGGGACGGACCCAGCCTTCTTGGCCCGCTTCTTGGCCTTCACGGCATCTCGTATCATGCCCTCCACGGGATCTTTGCGTTTGGCCCCCCGCGACCCGGAAGACCCCTCCTGGGCCATCCCCTTGCCCTTATCTCAGGCTCGGGAGCGCCCCTCGGGAGCTCGCGACTCATCGGCAGCTGAATCATCACCGAGATCGATCACCTCCCGTTCGGCCGCAGGCTCCTCCTCCACAGCCGGCCGCCTGGCGTCTGCGCAGAAGAAAGATATGGTCAGGAAAAGAAAATGGTCTCACCATCCAACGGAGAAGCTGATTCGTGACGTCCGAACTTGTTGGCCGTAGCCGCGCGAGAAGGCACTGCTCGATGTTCTCCGAATAACCAGCTCCTCCGTGGACTGGCGATGCTTCAGCAAGATGGCCGCATACTCCTCCACATCCGAAGAGAACTCTTCTTGCCTCGGAGGGATGTTCGGATGGAAATTGGGGATTACGGGACACCTCCAAGTCTCCTCCACCGAAAAAATCCCTACCCAGAAGAACTGAGTCTTCCATCCCTTGTGGGAAGAGTCCTTCGGGGCTAGGGAGACACAGCTCCTGTTCTGTCTCGCTTGGATGAAATAGAAGCCCTTCCCAGTCGAGGAATGCACCTTCAACTCGAAAAAATAATGGAAGAGATCCAAGGAAGGAGGAACCCCGCATTCGCGGCAGAGGATGCGAAAGGCGGAGAGAAGAAGATAAGAGTTGGCCACCAACTATATGGGAGCCAACTTAAAGAAATCAAGAAGCTTCAGAACAAAGGGCTCGAAGGGAAGGTGGAAACCATTCTTCCACGACAGAAGGAAGGAGCAGACATGGGCCGTACGAGAATCCAAGCTCATCTCGTGCAGGACAGTAGCGGCAAAGTAAAACTTATAGGGTAGGCAAAACTGGTGCTCCAGCCGTTTCACCTCTGCCTCCCCCAGCTCGCTGCAGTTTGGAGCCGACGGTATCACCTTTGCCCTCGCCTCAGGCTCACCCTCCCACTCTTCAACCTCCGGACACTGGTCCGCCATGGGATCTGAAGAGGAACTTGAAGAGAAATGCTCCCGAGACTCCAGAGATTTTGGAGGAAGAGGAAGCTGTCGAACCGTCTCCGTGGTTATCTTCGCCAACTCTGCGAACGCCGCTGCAAGCCTCTGCTCTTCCGTCGTGTCCTCACGACGCATCAAAGAGCCCCAAAGGCAAGCACGAAGGAGAGCAAAAACCTTAAAATGGAGGGAGTCTGGAATGACAACAAGCGCACAACGCCTATATTCCAACCTCCGAGAAAAGGGGGCCCCTTAATTTCAAATATGTTAGGATTATCATTATGACGGGCCCAGGTGACCACGACACGTGGCTTCTTAACACCGCTAGATCTCCACCCACCCAAGCCACGTTGGTCCAAAACCCTAACGGCTACTCTTCCGAGCCTACCAAGACTCGGGAGTAGGAGGTGGACAAGTGGAGAGGGGGATTTCTGTAGCCCATCTAAGAGCGGCCGAACCAGCTCTAGCAAGACCAAACGAGGCCCAGCTCATCTAAGTGACAGCCCCGCAGGGCCCACTTAGCATAAAAGCCTAATAAGATCACTCGGGATCAAGCCCTTCCTCGGTGGCCATTAGGCTCAGAAGGCCCGAGCGTCGGTCCGGTCGGAGGAAGACCCAAGCTAGACCTATCCCCCTCGCCGAGATAAAGGCTAGCGCCCCGCGCCCACTCCGACCGAGCCTCACCCGAGCTATGCCGATCGCCCTGATAAGGGTTGGCACTCTTCATGCTTGGGTCGACCGACGATTGCTTATCCACGCTGCCGTTGAGAGCCCTTTATGAGCAGGAGTTCACAAAGATAAGGGACCCATGAGTCCTCAAGGTTATAAAGAGCCCACGATGAGGAAGTAAAGATCCCACGTCAAGGACGTAACCCCCGCCTGGAACTCCTCAGCTTACGGGACTAATGAGGCTAGCGCACTATTTAAACCGGGGACTCCCTCCAGCAAACGGTAAGGCCTACACACGCCTAAAACTCCCTGAGCAGGAACCACTTCACCACCTTAGTGGAGAGGGATCTCGTGCATCTCTTTTCTCCCCCCTTCATAGCTTCCACCACTGCTCTACTAACTTAGGCATCGGAGGGTTTTCCCCAGGGATCTCCCCCTGGGCCCCCTGATCCGTTTCCCTTCCTTGCAGTTCATTGATCGGTGATCATCCCCCAGCTCAGGACTAGCGCGAGATCGCCCCTCATTAGTGAATGTTGCTGATGGTGACCAGGATCTTGCTATTCTTAGATCTTTTTGAGGCATAATTCCCTTGATGATCAATCTTTCTCCTTCCCTAAGTCATCTCTTATTATTATATGCAATTTTCTTAGATAAAATTCAATTGTTTTCTTTTAAATTCTATTCTCGATACGAGGTTTTCCTTTTGAGATCTGCAACTTCTCTTATGATGCATGAATTTTCCTTCGTATGTGCAATTTTTTTTTTATGATGATGCTTAGATTTTACCATGGGGAGATCACATAAATTGCTCATTAGGCTATGGCAATTAGGGCTGTCAATGGGCTGGGCCGACCCGATAGGCCTGCGGGCCTGGCCCGATTTTGGGCCGGGCCGGAAGGCCTTTTTAGACCCGTGGGCCCTTAGTCGGGCTTAAAAGCACGGCCCGACTACGCCCACGGCCCGGGCTCGGGTTTTGAGTTCAGCCCGTGGGTCGGCCCGACCCGTTCTCTTTTTTGTTTACCTTCAAATTTTAAAAACTACTTAGTTAAAATTATGTTATTTTACTTAATTATAAATTCTAAAACTCTATTTTCACAAAAATTATATAATTAACATCAAACTTCTAATTAATTTAGTGAGATTATAAATTTTATATTATTAAATATATTAGTTTTTATTTATTTATTTTTTATTCAAATTGTCGGGCCGGGCCGGGCCTTAGTCGGGCATTACAATTTTTTTAAAGTGTCGGGCCAAGCCCGGCTGAAGTCCCGCGATCAATGACACCCAAGAGGGGGGTGAATTGGGTGATTACAAATTTTTAGAAAACCTTAGCCGATTTAAACAAATGTGAGGAAATGGCAACAAAGAAGTTCAGATCTATGCATTACCAATTAAATCTATCAAAACCAAACGCCACGATAGTTCTCCGGTACTGGGCAGAGATATGAATCCAAAGATTCTACTCACGCAAGGTGTTATCGTCCTGACAAGACTAGCCTTGTCAATCTGAACCCACCTTTAGATATACCAAAGATCTAAAGTGAAAAAGATCAATTAAGCTAGATCTGAACTAAGAAAACAATAGAAATAATATACGAGAGTGCTAGAACAGAATGGGAGTAGAAGAGAAGGATCAAACCACACAAGAGACAGAGATTTCTAGGTGGTTCGGATGTAACGACGGCAACCTACATCCACCTCTCACAAACTGTGAGGATTCACACACTATCTTGTAAAGGATTACAAGATCAGAACACATACACACTCGTAAAGAGATAGGAACTCCCACAAAGGTGCAACTGCACCGAAACACACACAAATCTGAAAGAAATCAGACACACACACACACGGATCTGGATAGATTCAAACACACACGAACGTTTAGAGATTACAAATAACACACACTTGAAGCTCAAGGAAATATGGAAGAAGAAACACAAAAGAAAACTCTGATTTAAGCTCCCCCTGAGTCGGTGATGCAGATTTTGGATGAAACTTGAATCTCCACTTGATTTCCACTTGAATGGCCTTAGCTTGATCTTGAAAACCTTGATCTTGGATGAAGAATTTTAGACGAAACACTATTCACGGAGTTCTTCCTGCAACCCTCTTTCTCCCTTGGCAGCCTCCTTTGATCTCCCTTGGGTGATTAGGGTTTCTTTCCCCAAAGAGATATTTTTATAACACTTGGATGGTCAAGGGACATGCCAAGACACAGATCTACAATTTCAGGCATGTCTGGAGACTTTTAGGATTAAAAAATTCTGAATAGATGATTTTCCCTCGTGAAGAAAATAAAGTCAAAAATAGTGGCTTCGAGGGGTTCGGTCGATCGGTGCAATTAGGTCGGTCGATCGAACTCTGAGAGCTCTGCAATGTTTCTATGCTGGGAGAATCGGTCGACCGAACTTGACCCATCGGTCGATCGAACTCTGTAAATTTTCAGAGTTCTACCTGTTGGAGATTTTTATCGACCGAACTCTGGACTTCTTGCAAAATTGAGTTGTTAGCCCATGAAAGTATATCAATATAATCAACCTTTGGATTGAACGTATGTTTGTATCTATGTGAAGTCCGTTTGAACTCTGTTTATGCATTTTGAAGACTTGAGCATTTGAAGCATTTAATATGATGGAGTTTAGCCTTAATTGCATTCTAGTGTTCGCCCTTAAGCTAGTATGCACAACGTGAGAGGGAAAACACGTCTAGGGCTTTGTTATCATCAAAATCACCCGGAGAGACTCAACAATCGCTCCCTTTTTTATGATGACAAAACACTAGAACATAGGAAGCATTAGCGTGCCTTAAAACAAATTCGGAGTCTTGAAATCGACACATTCCATACTTGCAAGCTCCCACATGGTTCTTGTACGTGGCGGAGTTTACACTCACGCATAGTGAGGGATTTCAGACGGGATGGCCTATCTTTTATCCAACACCATTTGATATACATAAAACTTATGGATGATTGCCAATCCAATAATCCGTAAGGCAACTTCAATCCCTTCAAGATATATCACTCAAACCATTCAAGACAACACAGATCATTCAATCATATTTGCTAATTGGAAATTTGAGAAGAAATGAAATACAAGTACCAACATGTATGTCCAAGACCAAGTGCATTCCATTTCATTTCACGTTCATTATATGGTGCAAAGACACTTGACACATTACAGGACAAATGCGAAATGACTCAACTAATGCAAAAGACACTTACAGATGCCAAATGGCAAACACTCAAACAAACATTTGACCAGCATGCATAAGATATATATAAGCCCTATACTAGCTACTTCTCCCCCTTTGTCATCATCAAAGAGGGGATGGGTTACAAGAAGAGTGGACTCAAAAAGAAACTGCAGGACCCAAAAATAATCACCAAAGAGATGAACCAGAAGCTCCTTAGATGCCATCTACAGGAGGCAGAAGATCTTGGCCAAGTTGAGAGCCGTGGCCAGCATTGCTAAGATGATGGATGATGGAGTGAAGTAGGTCATCTTGGGATATCATGTGGTGCTGGATGCCGACGAGGGAACGGGAGGTAGTGTGGAAGGCTTCGCGAGTGTCTTCATGGCTAGTAAAGAGAGTGGCCATGTTCTAAGTGATGGTAGCCAAAGAGTTAGAGAAGGTAGCCATCTGGCCGTGCATTGATTCAAGTAAATTACCAATAGAGGTAAAGCATGTATCAATGTTACTCCTAAAGGTAGACAGTTGCTCCCCAAAGGTATCCACCTTAGTTTCTATGCTAGTGAGCCGCCTATCAACGCCCTCAAAGTCCGCCCAAGGAGGCTGTCCAGCACCCTGAGCAGAGGATTCCCCATGATAAAACTGTGGAGGCAGTGGCATATCCGGATCTACATGTGGAGGAGAAGGTGGCTGCTCCTCGGGCTGAGCTGGAGGTGGGAGTGGTGCTTGAGCCTCCTGCTGTTGCTGTTGCTCCTGTTCCTCGTCCTCTGATTCTGATTCTTCTCCATAGACCGGCACATTTCTGCGTAACTCACCATCCGGACCCCAATAGTAGCCAAAATCTGTGAAGATCTTGTGTTTATTATAGATATCACCATGTCTCACTTGAATAAACATCTCATCGGCCAGACCAATCCCATCATAAATGAATACGCCAGTCAACTGTGATGCATATGGCAATGATCTCCTCGTTTGGGTACGGCATGACCCAATCAATTAAGTCTGTCATAAGCTGGCCCATATTGACTAACATCCCATTCATAACATAATAGAACAAGAACTTGTGTACTTCAGTCACTTCATTGCGGCTTCCACCCTTGGGATAGATGAGGGTGGTAAACATATGATGCAGGATTCACTGTAATGAAGGAAAATAGTTGACATTTAATGTGATCAAGTCGCTGACACCACGCACATACTCACAGCCGGTCATGGCGAGAAAGGTGTCCTCAACGGCACCATGACCATAGAGCATATCTGCGTCCCTAGCCGAAACTCCCAGGGCTCTTTCAAATAGGGTGAGAGTAACTGTAATCTCAACGCCTTTAACTACTGTATATAGACGTTCATTCCTATCGATCAGATTTCCATAAAATTATTGGACAAGGCTGAGGTAGTATCTAGGATACCGTGTGACAAAATCAACCCAACCATCTTGAATTTCAAAAATTACACATAAATCAGGAAGAGCTTCATTCACCTCGTTAAAATCAACTAGACGGGGGTCGATGATTAGTCGTGGGGGTAGTCGCTATGCTCGTGGAGGTGCAGGAGCCCGCTAAGGTGGAGGAGTCGGGGCCTCACCTCTCCAGGCACTGGATTCCCCCTGGATAGAAGGCTGAGAGCTTCTTCTAGGCGCCATCCTAGACTTAAAAACCACTGTGGAAACCCTTGAATTGCATACCTCTTCCCTTGGGAGTGGATGGAGACCAGATGACACGCCAAGAGATGGTGGAAGAACCGTCTCCACAAGCGGGAGCTCAGGGAATGGCTGCAAGGTCACACAAGCCGCCGCGGAGATGTCATCCCGAGATGATGACGAACACGCCGGATCTTGTGCGGATGGAAGAAAAAGGAGGTTTTAGGGCTTGAGAGAGGGATTTTGGGGTGTTTTAGGGTTGGAGAAGAAGTGGGAGAGTGAATGGGTGTGAGAGAGTGAGAGAAGTGGGGTGAAAACCCCTTTAAGAAGAAGTTCGGATGCGGTTCGGCTGGCCCGGTTTGCCAGCTTCGGTCAACCAAACTTGGGGCGGCAGTCGACCAAAATGGTCGGCCTAGCCCTAATTTCATCATTTTTTTTGATCAACTCCTTCAACCTTTTTTTTTGCTTATCAACTCCTTCAACCCCCCTTTCTTTATTTTGTTGTGTAACTCCCCCCCCCTTTTTTGCAAACTTCACTTGCCCCCTTTCTTGTGTAGAGAAGAGAAGGAATGGGTGATGCTTCGGAGACGACTGCTTTAGGAGCTTTTCTGAAACTCCCCCTTAGTAAATGCCTCTGATCCTCAGATTTTAAGATCCACATTTATTTAGCAAGGAATATTTGGCTTTAGAAAATTCTCAAGGAGGGGGTATATATATATATAAGTACAGTCAAGCACACAAGGTGATATCATACACGACTAAAACAAAATCGCACAGGATATGCATGTTTTTCACATAATCTACCCTTCATGCCTCTGACTTTTATACATATGCAGCACTCAACCTAGTGCAGACCTAGGTATGTATGCTCTCACCCTTGCACATGCTAAGTTCTCTTCTGATTTTAATGAAATGTTCTTGGTTTAGGGGTTTTGTAAAGATGTCAGCTAACTGATTGTGTGTGTCAATTAATTTCAATTCAAAGACCCATTTTCCTACATGATCTCTCAGAAAATGATGCCGAATGTCAATATGCTTTGTCCTGGAATGTTGAACAGGATTTTTTGACAAGTTTATTGCACTGGTATTGTCACATAAAATTGGACCACTATTCATATCAACATTCAAATCAAGCAATTGATTTTTGATCCAAAGTACTAGGGCCTCACAACTTCCGGCGGCTACATATTCAGCCTCGGCCGTTGAGAGAGCTACTGAATGTCGTTTCTTGGAAGCTCATGAAACTAGGCAACCACCAAGAAACGGACAATACCCACTAGTACTTTTACGATCAATAATGCATCCAGCATAATCCGCATCGTTACATGCAATCAAATCAAATGAACTACCGATGGGAAACCACAAGCCAAAGTCTACTGTGCTAATTAAGTATCGAAAAATCTGTTTAATAACCAGTAAATGAGATTCTTTAGGACATGGCTGAAAATGAGCACATAGACATACGCTGTATTGAATGTCAGGACGGCATGCTGTTAAGTACAGTAGTGATCCGATCATACCTTGAAACAGTGTAGGATCTACTATTTTACCCTTTTCATCTTTGTTTAACTTTGTGGTTGTGGCCATCGGAGTTGACACTGGTTGTAACGACCCGAGAATCCGATTACCGGGAAGGCCCGATAACCCGAGACTCGCACCGCCACCCACGAGCCCGAAGACTCGGAAGGGTTAAAAGGATGGTGTGGAGACTACACAAGTATCACAAATAATTACAGAAATTAAACAGTTATAATGTTAAGCAGGAAATAAATTAACATTTTACATGGTCCACAATAAAATAACAACAACAGCAAGAACAGTCCACGACTAATACAGTGACAAGAAAGAAAAGTACAGCTACACGGGACATACCCCGGCTCTGACCTCTGGCACTACCTCTGGGCACCCGCACCACGCTGCGCACCTGACGCGCTCCCCGAAGGTGGCGTCTCACCTGAAACACGGTGAAAACACGCAGGGAATGAGTCTCGGAACAAGACTCAGTAGGGATCACTCGAACCCTACCTCGTAAAACGAGAAACCACTACTCTAGCAGTAGGAAAGTACCTCGGGAAGGAAAGCCCTGCACTCTACAGAACTAGACCCTACGGCACGCAAATCGACACACGTGACCGAAACCAACGGTCGAACCGTAAAACCCGAAGGTCAGAAACACACGACTGACAGTCTGCCACTCCGTACGCGACAGGAGTACCACCCACTAGAAGCACAGCCGGTAGCGTCCCCTGACGTCTTACACCGCACCGCAGGTGAACCGCCTGACGTGGTAGGTCCTACCCGAGACGCAGACACCGTACAAGTAACCACAAACAAGTCACTAGCTGGGGTCATGCCCGTCGACGTGGGTCCAACCGCACCCAACCACGTGTGCACACACAGACCTTGCGTCACTAGGTCTGGTCCTCTGACCGGTTTTCCCCTGGCACTGGACTCTGATGTGACGAGGGGCCCGACGGTAACCAGTCTAAAACCGTCCTCAGGGTAAGCCCGTACACCACTCCCTGGTGCAACTAGCACACGCGTACTAGCAGGCTACGACTAGTGGAGGGTCACAAAGGAGTAGACTCTCAAGTCAACGGAAAATGACGTCTGAACCTGATGAAGTACGGGGGCTGTCCCACGTACCATCACCGTCGCACGGTGACCACGGTCGGGAAAGAAACGGACTCACCGCCCACGGCCAAATGCATGACCAAGGCAAACGGAACCTCCGAATACCAAAAACACGGTCACGGAACTCCACGGGGTGCCCGGGACGCACACACGGCCCAAGGGGAACACCCAACAACAGCCAGATCGCGCTAGGGATACCTAGCGCGACACGGGACATCGCGCTAGGGCCTCCTAGCGCGACAAGGAATGTCACGCTAGGGACGGCTAGCGCGACAAGGCATGTCGCGCTAGGGATGCCTAGCGCGACACGGCTGATCGCGCTTGGACCCCGTAGCGCGACAGGAACCGCCTCCTGTTCATCTTCTCCGATGAACGCGCTCGGTCGAGGCAGCGCGACCTCCAAGAACGCGCTACTGGAGTATAGCGCGTTCTCAGTCCGCGGCCGAAAATGGTAGAAACGCCCAAAAATTCTAACCACGCCCCCATGCCTCCATAGGAGAGGGGGAAATCAAGGGGGAAGACCCCTGGGGACCCCTAGCATGATTCTAGGCCATCAAAACATGAAATCATGCATCAAATCCATAGATCGGGCGAACTCTCCCCAAATCATGGAAAAACCCAAAAATGCTCAAACGATCCCCTCTCGGCCTCCCCGCGGCCTATAAATCGCGGAAAAGATCGGCATGAGGCTAAGGAATGTCACCCTACCTCAATGGAGCAAATGCTCCGCCGAATCAATCACGAATCACGAAGAACGCTTCAAACTTCACGAGCTCCCCACGCTTCCCACGCACGCCGCACGCCCACGAGCTCGCCTCACCGCCGCCCACACGTCCGCGCCGTCGCCCCGCCGCCGTCCATAGCCGGAGAGGGGTTCGCCGCGCCCGAATGGGAGAGAGGGAGAGAGGAGGGTGTCACGGTGGGAAGAAACGAGGAAGAGGAAGAAGAAGAAAGAGAAAAGAGAAAAAAAAAGAAAAGGAATTAGGGCTTTATAGAAAATCCGAATTTTCAGAAAAATACCAGAAAATAGAAAAATACATTTCCGAAATCCTCGGAACGCACCGATCGCAACGGTACCTCTCGTGCCCGGGTGAACCGCCCGGTTCGCCTGCAGCGAGCTTCCGAAGAAAAAGCCGAAACACACACCGGGAATCGGAAAACACACGCGGAAAAGCCGCGGAACTCCTCCGGGCCTCCGAAACGACTCCGGATCGCGCCGATCCGAACACGAAAGATGTCCGAAACGAAATTTCAGACACAACAAAGCCGGACACTCCGAAAACCATATCCGGGACTCACGAAGAAGGATCCGAAAGGTCCGAGATATTACAGCCCTCCCCCCTTAAGGAATTTCATCCTCGAAATTGAGAACAACCCAAGGGGAAAGAAGAGGAAGACTCACTCAAACAGATACAGGAACTGCTGACGCATCTCGTCCTCACGTTCCCATGAAGCCTCACCACCAGAGTGTCGTTGCCACACGACCTTTACCAAGGGAATAACCTTGTTCCGCAGGCGCTGCTCTCGCCTATCCTCCACGCAGATCGGAAACTCTGGTAGAGAAAGATCTGGAGTCACCTCAGGCCAAACAAAAAACTCGAGCACATGAGAGTCATCGGGCATATACTTCCGCAACATCGAGACGTGGAGCACGTCATGCACCGACGCCAACTCAGAGGGTAACTGCAATCGGTAAGCAACCTCACCGATGCGCTCCACAATCGCGAAAGGACCAATATAGCGGGGACTCAGCTTCCCACGCCGTCCAAAACGCATCACCCCCTTCATCGGAGAAACTCTCAAGAACACATGATCGCCCACGGCGAACTCGAGGGGCTGCCTCCTACGGTCAGCATAGCTCTTCTGCCGACTCTGGGCCGCCAACATGTTCTGACGAACCAGGTGCACAACATCCACACATTGCTGCACCAATTCCGGTCCCGTCAAAACACGCTCACCCACCTCAAACCAATCAAGTGGAGTCCGACAAGGACGCCCATACAATGCCTCATAAGGAGCCATGCCGATGCTCGAATGATAGCTGTTATTATAGGCAAACTCCACCAACGGTAGGTGATGAATCCAACTCCCCTGCCACTCCAGGCAGCAGGATCTCAGCATGTCCTCCAAAGTCTGAATGGTCCTCTCAGACTGACCATCTGACTGTGGATGATACGCCGAGCTAAATGCCAACTCCGTGCCAAGAGCTCGCTGGAAATCCCTCCAGAATCCAGAAGTGAAGCGCGGATCCTGATCCGACACGATCGAAATGGGAATCCCATGCAATGGCACGATCCGCTCCACATAGAGACGAGCCAACTTAGACACGCTCCAGCTGACCTTGACCGGTAACAACCGTGTCACCTTCGTCAGCCGATCCACCAGCAACCAAATACTGTCCTGCCCACTCGGGGTCCTCGGCAACCCCACCACAAAATCCGTGGTCACATGGTCCCACTTCCAAGTAGGAACATCCAAGGGCTGGAGAGTACCGCCTGGTCGCTGATGCTCCGCCTTCACCTACTGACAGATCAGGCACCTGGCCACAACCTCTGCGACATCTCTCTTCATACCAGGCCACCAGAACTGCCTCCGCAAGTTCCGATACATCTTCGTCGCACCCGGGTGCACAGTGTACCTGCTCCCATGAGCCTCGCGTAACACCGCACGACGAACCTGCTCCTCGGCTGGAACGTACAGCCTGCCACGAAACCTCGCAGCGCCGTCCTCGCCAAGTTCCACGTCAGCCAAAGCCAAAATCTGGGGCAACTCAGGGTCCGCATGCTAAGCCTCTATCACCTGACGACGGATAGCAGGAGTGACAGACAGACTCGCAAGCACCGCCAACCCTGGCTCCTGGGGAATCTTGAGCCTGAAAGAAACTTCGGGCACTTGCTCCCAGAGCCTCCACTTCCTCAACATCAAGGTACTGACCGCCACCTTCCTACTCAAGGCATCGGCAACGACATTCATCCTGCCCGGCTGATAAGACAGGATGAAGTCATAGTCCTTCATGAACTCCATCCAACGCCTTTGTCTGAGGTTCAGATCTCTCTGCGAGAACACATACCTCAAACTCTGATGGTCAGTGAACACCTCGAACTTCTCACCGTACAGATAATGCCTCCAGATCTTCAGCGCGAAGATCACTGCCGCCAACTCAAGGTCATGGGTAGGGTAGTTCTCCTCATGGGGATTTAGCTGCTGAGATGCATAAGCCACCACTCTACCATGCTGCATCAGAACAGCACCCAATCTAACGCCGGAAGCATCTGTACACACCACGAAACCTCCCGATCCAGAAGGTAAAACCAACACCGGAACCGAGGTGAGCAACCTCTTCAGTTCACTGAAGCTCTGCTCACACTCCTCGGACCAAACGAAAGGCACACCCTTCCGCGTAAGCCTCGTCATCGGGGTCGCAATGCGAGAAAAATCTTGGAGAAACCGGCGATAATATCCCGCAAGCCCCAAGAAACTCTGGATCTCCATCACCGACCTCGGCCTCGGCCACTGCATCACAGCCTCGACCTTGGCGGGATCCACGAAAATGCCATCACCAGAAATTACGTGCCCCAGAAAGTGCACCTCGCTGAGCCAAAACTCGCACTTGCTGAGCTTCGCATACAACTGGTGATCTCGCAGCGTCTGCAGCACCACACCCAAATGGTACGCGTGCTCCTCAGCAGACTGCGAATAAACAAGGATGTCATCCACGAAGATGACCACGAACTGGTCCAAATACGGATGAAACACCCTCTGCATCAAGTCCATGAAGGCTGCAGGGGCATTGGTGAGCCCAAACGGCATCACCAAGAACTCATAATGCCCGTACCTCGTACTGAATGCAGTCTTCTCCACATCGGACTCGCGAATTCTCAGCTGATAGTAACCAGACCGCAGATCAATCCGCGAGAACACTCGCGCAGACTGAAGCTGATCGAACAAGTCATCAATCCGCGGCAACGGATAGTTGTTCTTAATGGTCACATCATTCAGCTGCCGATAGTCAATGCATAGCCGCAGACTACCGTCCTTCTTCTTCACAAACAACACGGGCGCACCCCAAGGGGAAAAGCTCGGACGAACATACCCCTTGGCCAGCAGTTCCTGCAACTGCGCCCTCAACTCTCTCAACTCAGCGGGGGCCATTCGGTAGGGAGCCTTTGCCAAAGGTCCCGTACCAGGCACAACCTCGATCACGAAATCGATCTCCCGCTGGGGAGGTAATCCAGGCAACTCCTCGAGAAAAACGTCGGGAAACTCGAACACCACCGCAATGTCCTCGACATCCGGCTCCATCCGTTCAGACACAACCACTGACGTGAGAAAACCCTAACAACCAGAATCAAGCAACCGACGGGCTCGAATAGCAGAGATAAGGAATCGAGAAGAGGCGGAACGGATACCTTGGAAATAGAAGGTCCTCTTGCTCGGATGCTGGAAGTAGACCCTCTTCATTCCATAATCCACCACCGCTCCATGAGTCTCGAGCCAATCCATGTCTAGAATCACGTCGTAATCCCGAAGATGCAACGCATACAACCTGCCTGGCATACTCCGCCCATCGATCCACACCGGAACCTGGTCGAAGCAATACGGAGTGACCATAAAGTCACCCGAAGGCAACTCCACTGCCAAATCACAGGACAACTGGGTCACCGGCTCCTCGACGCTCGACGCAAAATCCTCCGAAATAAACGAATGAGACGCGCCAGAATCGAACAAAACCCGAGCCGCACAACCCAAAATCTGAATGGTACCTTCCACGAGCTGCGACGCCACTGCCTCTGCCCTGGTCATGTGCATGATCTGGTCTCAAGCCCTCTGCCTGCCTCCCACACTAGCTGACCTGGGTAGCGGCGGATACTGTCCCTGCTGCTGCTGCTGCTGCCTCTGCTGCTGGGGAACCTGCTGCTGTGGCGGTCTCTGAGGACAGTCTCGCGCCATGTGCCCTGGCTGGTCACACCGAAAATAGATAATCGGAGCCGTGCATTGCCTGCCTGGGTGGGTACCACCACACCGTGGACAAGGTCCTCGCGATCCACGCACTGATCCCTGACGCTGAAAAGGAATCGGCTGCTGTACACTGCCCGATGAAGCCTGCCCCTGATCCTTGGACTTCTTCTTCTGGAAATTCTTCGAGAGGAACTTCTTGACCTTAGAGCCAAAGGACGCAGATCCTGTCATCGAAGCTGCCGATGCCGGTACTCCTGAACCACCCGACGCATGCTGGAAAAAATCCTGCTGCTGGGTAGCCGACTGCTGGCTGCGACCTGACAAGGACTGCCCCTGGCTGACCGGTCCTCGAGTCCTCTGCATATCCATCTCCAAGAAAATCGCAACACGAGACGCCGTCTCTAGATCAGTGGCCCCATTCATGATCAAATGGTGCCTCAGTTCCAGCCTCAAGCCCTGTACAAACTGCGTGGTCCTCACCCTATCATGCTCCATGATGTGAGGTGCATACCGACCCAGCTCGACAAATCGGGCCCTGTACTGCAACACGGACATGTCACCCTGCACCAGCTCCAGAAACTCCCGCATCCGCTGCGTAGCAACAACATCTGGACAGTACGTACGCTCGAAAGCACTGACAAAGTCATCCCACTCGATCTGCTCAAGTGGACAAAGCTGAAAGGACGTCTTCCACTCGGAAGACCACCACCTCCGAGCCGTACCCTGCAACTGGTTGTAGGCCAACACAACTCTGTCCTCGGCAGCACTCTTTGCAGAACTGAACACCCGCTCCATCTCATCGAGCCAATCACGAGCCGCATCGGGGTCTGCCTGGCCGCTAAAGTAAGGCGGATGGAACTGCATAAAGTCCCTCACCGCTCGGCCTGGCCCACCCCTGGCTGACGAGCCCTCAGCAGCCTCTCCGCCAAACTGCTGAGACATGAGATGGTACATGCCACGGAAGAAATCCTCGGCCCCCGGAGCTCTCGCAGCATCCGCGGCCTCGGTAGCTCCCGGAACTCTGCTATGCTCCTCCTGGTCCCTCTGGACCCCCTGCTGGATCTCCTGACCTCCAGCCGACTGCCCCTGCTGAGAGCGAGAACTCCTCCTCGGCGCCATACTCGCTCCTGAAGCAAAAGACAGAAAACACGAAAACGGCAATGTCAAAATAAACACGCGGTGCCCAATGTCAGCGTCACCCGTACATCATCGTTGTGGACTAGTGGACCACTACAATTACCTATGATTCTCATGTAATTCCACAACCGCGCTCTGATACCAGCTGTAACGACCCGAGAATCCGATTACCGGGAAGGCCCGATAACCCGAGACTCGCACCGCCACCCACGAGCCCGAAGACTCGGAAGGGTTAAAAGGATGGTGTGGAGACTACACAAGTATCACAAATAATTACAGAAATTAAACAGTTATAATGTTAAGCAGGAAATAAATTAACATTTTACATGGTCCACAATAAAATAACAACAACAGCAAGAACAGTCCACGACTAGTACAGTGACAAGAAAGAAAAGTACAGCTACATGGGGCATACCCCGGCTCTAACCTCTGGCACTACCTCTGGGCACCCGCACCACGCTGCGCACCTGACGTGCTCCCCAAAGGTGGCGTCTCACCTGAAACACGGTGAAAACATGCAGGGAATGAGTCTCGGAACAAGACTCAGTAGGGATCACTCGAACCCTACCTCGTAAAACGAGAAACCACTACTCTAGCGGTAGGAAAGTACCTCGGGAAGGAAAGCCCTGCACTCTACAGAATTAGACCCTACGGCACGCAAATCGACACACGTGCCACTGTACGAGAAGACCGAAACCAACGGTCGAACCGTAAAACCCGAAGGTCGGAAACACACGACTGACAGTCTGCCACTCCGTACTCGACAGGAGTACCACCCACTAGAAGCACAGCCGGTAGCGTCCCCTGACGTCTTACACCGCACCGCAGGTGAACTGCCTGACGTGGTAGGTCCTACCCGAGGTGCAGACACCGTACAAGTAACCACAAACAAGTAACTAGCTGGGGTCACGCCCGTCGACGTGGGTCCAACCGCCCCCAACCACGTGTGCACACACAGACCTTGCGTCACTAGGTCTGGTCCTCTGACCGGTTTTCCCCTGGCACTGGACTCTGATTTGACGAGGGGCCCGACGGTAACCAGTCTAAAACCGTCCTCAGGGTAAGCCCGTACACCACTCCCTGGTGCAACTAGCACACGCGTACTAGCAGGCTACGACTAGTGGAGAGTCACAAAGGAGTAGACTCTCAAGTCAACGGAAAACGACATCCGAACCTGACGAAGTACGGGGGCTGTCCCACGTACCATCACCGTCGCACGGTGACCACGGTCGGGAAAGAAACGGACTCACCGCCCACGGCCAAACGCATGACCAAGGCAAACGGAACCTTTGGATACCAAAAACACGGTCACGGAACTCCACGGGGTGCCCGGGACGCACACACGGCCCAAGGGGAACACCCAACAACAGCGAGATCGCGCTAGGGATACCTAGCGCGACACGGGACATCGCGCTAGGGCCTCCTAGCGCGACAAGGAATGTCACGCTAGGGACGGCTAGCGCGACAAGGCATGTCACGCTAGGGATGCCTAGCGCGACAAGGCTGATCGCGCTTGGACCCCGTAGCGCGACAGGAACCGCCTCCTGTTCATCTTCTCCGATGAACGCGCTCGGTCGGGGCTACGCGACCTCCAAGAACGCGCTACTGGAGTATAGCGCGTTCTCAGTCCGCGGCCGAAAACGGTAGAAACGCCCAAAAATTCTAACCACGCCCCCATGCCTCCATAGGAGAGGGGGAAATCAAGGGGGAAGACCCCTGGGGACCCCTAGCATGATTCTAGGCCATCAAAACATGAAATCATGCATCAAATCTATAGATCGGGCGAACTCTCCCCAAATCATGGAAAAAGCCAAAAACGCTCAAACGATCCCCTCTCGGGCTCCCCGCGGCCTATAAATCGCGGAAAAGATCGGCATGAGGCTAAGGAATGTCACCCTACCTCAATGGAGCAAATGCTCCGCCGAATCAATCACGAATCACGAAGAACGCTTCAAACTTCATGAGCTCCCCACGCTTCCCACGCACGCCGCACGCCCACGAGCTCGCCTCGCCGCCGCCCACACGTCCGCGCCGTCGCCCCGCCGCCGTCCGTAGCCGGAGAGGGGTTCGCCGCGCCCGAATGGGAGAGAGGGAGAGAGGAGGGTGTCACGGTGGGAAGAAACGGAGGAAGAGGAAGAAGAAGAAAGAGAAAAGAGAAAAGAAAAAGAAAAGGAATTAGGGCTTTATAGAAAATCTGAATTTTCGGAAAAATACCGAAAAATAGAAAAATATATTTCTAGAATCCTCGGAACGCACCGATCGCAACGGTACCTCTCGTGCCCTGGTGAACCACCCGGTTCGCCTGCAGCGAGCTTCCGAAGAAAAAGTCGAAACACACACCGGGAATCGGAAAACACACGCGAAAAAGCCTCCGGGCCTCCGAAACGACTCCGGATCGCGCCGATCCGAACACGAAAGATGTCCGAAACGAAATTTCAGACACAACAGAGTCGGACACTCCGAAAACCATATCCGGGACCCACGAAGAAGGATCCGAAAGGTCCAGGATATTACACTAGTTTTGCATCTTTCATGCTGTATTTCTTCAAAAGCTCCATGGTGTATTTGGCTTGGTTTATGAAGATTCCTTTAGTTGCTTGCTTAACCTGCAATCCAAGAAAGAATGTAAGTTCACCCATTAAACTCATCTCAAATTCACATTATATTATCTCTGCAAATTCATCACGTAAGGCATTGTTAGTAGCTCTAAAAATGATATCATCAACATACACTTGGACTACTAATATGTCTTTACCTGAATTTCTTGTAAATAGGGTCTGATTAACCTTATCTCTCTTGAATCCATTTTCAAGCAAGAAGGAGGTGAGCCTTTCATACCATGCCCTTGGTGCTTGCTACAATCCGTACAAGGTCTTCTGCAGTTTGTACGCATGCTGTGAATGTTTTGGGTCTTCAAAACCTGGATGTTGTTCTACAAAAACATTCTTTTTGATATACCCATTTAAAAAAGTAGATTTAACATTCATTTGAAATAATCTGAAATTGAGAGAGTAAGCATAGGACAATAGGATCCGGACTGCTTCTAATCTTACAACCGGTGCAAAGGACTCATCAAAATCAATGCCCATCTCCTAGCTATACCCTTTGGCTACAAGCCGCGCCTTATTCCTAATAACCAATCCCGTGTCATTTAGTTTATTTTTGAAAACTTAGCGGGTTCCAATTACGGGATGATTCTTAGGACGCGGCACGAGAGACCACCCCTCATTTCTTTCGAACTGGTGTAGCTTTTCATGCATAACATGGATCTAGGATTCACTTTGAAGAGCATCAAGAATATCCTTAGGCGCTTCTTGAGAAATGAAGGCCATCAGATCCTCTTCTTCCACTTCCCTTAGTGAGGATCTGATTTTTATCCCATCTTCAGGATTATCGATAATATTTTTGGCGGGGTGATCTTTCAAGAACGTTGAAGCTCTAGGCAAGTTGGGGTGCTCCACTTGCTGTTCTTGAAGTGTTTCAATTGAAGGATCTTCATCATTCTCATCCTTGCTGGAAGTTCCTTCCGTAGTTTCATGCTTAGCCTTAGATGATCCAGCATCATTTGAATTTTTAGGAGCTTCATCTGCATCCAAAGTAGAAGAAATCTGATTTGTTAGTTTTAATTCAGATTCATCGAAAATAACATGAGAACTTTTTTCAACAAGCAAAGTCCTCTTATTGAACAATCTGTAAGCTCTGGAATTCAATGCATAGCCTAGGAAGATTCCTTTATCACTCTTTTCATCAAACTTACCTAGGTTTGACTTACCATTGTTCAGAATATAACAAGGGCATCCAAAAGGTTTGAGATAGGAAATGTTTGGTTTCTTACCCTTATAGAGCTCATATGGTGTTTTCTTCAAAATGGGCCTTACCATTGCCATGTTGATGATGTAGCATGCCGTACTTACCGCCTCAGCCCAAAAATATTTTGGTAGGGAATTCTTACTTAACATGGTCCGTGCCATGTCAATCAAGGTCCTGTTTTTTCTCTCCACTACTCCATTTTGTTGAGGCGTCCTTGGTGATGAGAAGTTATGTGTGTATCCCTGCTCTTTGCAAAAACTGCTGAATTCATAATTTTCAAACTCACCACCATGATCACTTTGTATTGTGGTGATGAGATATCCTTTATCATTCTGAATTTTCCTACAAAATACTTGAAACTCCATCAAGACATCACTTTTATTGGCTAGAAATAATACCCATGTGAATCTGGAGTAATCATCAATAATCACAAATCCATAAGATTTTCCTCCTAGGCTGGAAGTCCTAGTCGGACCAAAAGAGATCGAGATGCAGCAATTCTAAGGGCCGAGAGGTAGAAACAATATTCTTATTTTTGAAAGAGATCCGTGTTTGCTTGCCTTTTATGCAAGCCTCACATATTTTATCACTTTCAAATTTTAACTTTGACAGTCCATTCGCCAAGTCATGTCTAGACAATTTGGAGATTACTCCAAAACTAGCATGACCTAGTCTTCGGTGCCATAGCCATGCGTTATCATGATTGTTTGCTACCAAGCACACATCATTACCGGAAACATCATCAAGATCAATAGTATATACATTGTTACTTCTCTTATCAATGAACCTGATTTCATTAGTGCTTTTATACATGACGAGGCAATGTGATTCATCAAAGATAATCTTAAAACCTTTGTCGCACAATTGGCTTATGCTCAAAGGATTATGATTCAAACCCTTTACCAAAAGTACATTTTTAATCAGGGTTTCAGAGTTCTTACCTATGTCATTTCCTCTAAAGGCAACCAGGCCTCCGTCCTTATCTTGCGGAGTAGAGAACACCTTCTTATCCCCTGTCATATGCCTTGAGCAACTGCTATCCAGGTACCATTTGCTCCCCATGGCTTCAAGACATATCTGCAAGAAATAATATTCTCATCCAATTATTTTTGGTACCCAAACTAATTTGGGTCCATAGGAGTTAGTCCAATTCTGCACATATATTTTTATGGTCCAAGCAGCATGATTTCTTTGAGTGTTTTGTTTGAACCAACAATTAGCAATAACATGACCAAATCTACCACAATGAAAGTAATTGACATTTGAGAACCTTCTTTGAATTTGGGTGGTTTAGATTGGACATGTTTCGGCTTTGTGTATGAGCATGAAGCACAGTTATTGTCCTTTTCATGAACAAAGGAAGTTGTGATCTTGTGTTCAAATGATTTTTTGTTTTGGGGAATGTACCCCAACCTTTCTTTCTGGAAGTTAACCTTAACTCCCAACATGTTGTCTAAGTTTTGTTTGCCTTTTACAAACCTATCTAAAGTGGACTGCAAGTCAGCCACTTCATTAATTAAACTTCCGCTTTTCTCCTCAAGTTCCAAAACAGTGGATGTCAAAACTTCTTTTTCACTTTTTAAGTTTTCAGAAATTTTTTCTATTTCAAATATCTTACATAATAATTCCTCTTGGGCTTTTTCAATATCTGAAATTGTTTGAGACAAACTTTCTTTTTCCTCTATTAGTTCGAACCATTCTTGTTTCAGCTTTTCAAATTTAACAGAGGTATCCTCATGCGTTAAATATTCAATTTTCTTTTTGAGGGTTTTATTTTCAGATCTAATTTTCCAGTACTCTGTATAGAGTTTTTCATATTCTGATTCCCACTGCTCATTTGAAATAGAGTCAGGGTCAGAATTTACCTCAGTTGAATCATCTTTATGTGCCATGAGGCACAGACTTTCCACGAGCTCTTGCAGCTCCTCTTCAGACTGTTTGTCCTCTTCGTCGCTCCATGTGGCAACCATGGCTTTCGGCTTTCTGAAATTTTCTTTCTTGAACTTTCTTTTCAAATCTGGGCACTCTCCTCTCATGTGCCCGAGCTTCTTGCATTCATAGCAAATAACATTGTTAGGCTTGCTCGGCTCTCCCTTGGTTTGAACGGGCTTCCTTTGTGATGCGGGACGGACCACGGACTCGACTCGAATTAGGAATGAGATCCTTGGACTCTAGACAAGCTCGCAATTGTCCCTTAGCGAGGCAAACGTGGGACCGGGCACTGTTAAGAAATCGGCCGTGAGTCACGGGTATCGGCTTTCCGTGTAGACTCGGATCAAGTCACGGGACGGTAACACTCAAACTCACTCTCTCGCAGCGGTGATGAAATGATAACGGGCTAATAATCCTACACTCGCAGCGGCATTCAAAAGTATACGAATTGAGCAAAATGCGATAAGAGAGAGGTAGCGAGTTTACCTCCACGCTCCGGGCGTGGGGAAGACGTTCCCGGCCAGTTACGACAACTCCCGGTTAACAACAGTTAAAAACTTAATTACAGCAGTAATTCTATTGCCCACTCCACGCAGGGAGGTAAAGGGCTACAGTGGGGCTCGGGAGGACCGACCCTGGGTTGACGGGCAGCAATCTGGAGGCGAACTCAGCACGAACTCGGCCTGCTGGTCCGACTCGGCACTATTGCAACTCGGTGCTGCGCCAACTCGGTGACTGACTCGGTGGACAGCAAGCAATCCGTTCCAAAGGAACATCACCTTGCTGATGTCTTCTGGAGGCGCCGCTTGGCTGGGATGATGGCGGGATGTCCCGGATCGACTCCCTGAAGGGGCGGCACCCGAAGTTGAATTTTGATATTTACTTTTGATTTTCCCCCGAACTGAATTTTCGGACCTGCACACAGAACAGATCTGCGGGCTGCAGCGGCGAAAATCACTACGCTCAGATCTGGAGGCCGATCGAGGCGTGGCTGGTACCGATGGAAAGAGCACTCAGAGATATACACCATAATAATTTTTCAGCTTCATCCACCACACGGATTGAAAATTAAAACCTATACAAGCTGACTTTTTTTTCTGCCCGGACTAACAGACACACAGGGCAGCAAACAATCTGCCTGAAACACACCCTTGACTGAGGGGTAAACGATTTTTGTAGACTCTAAGAAAATTATGGTGGAAGGGGATATATGTGGGGAAGACTCAGTAATGTTTTGGGATTTTCTAAAAATAGATACGGTAGTGAAAAAAATAGAACACGATGACTCTATACTGTAGATCTGCAGAATGACAGATTGACAGGGGTGGACTAGAAATTGCGGAAAAAATATCAAACGAACTCAGAATGTGGCATAAGATATATGGATGGAAAGCTAACAAATAGAGGAACAAGCTCTTAAAAGTTCAGCTCAATCAGACAACAGCATAAAAATATAGAACCACGGAGGTGGGGTTCTGTCCTGATGGAGACAGAACTCCGGTGGCGGTGGCGGCGGCGCGACGGCGGTGCGACGGCGGCAGCTTCAGAAAGGGAACTCAGAAGATGAGAGGGGGAGGTAGAAAGGGTTTCCTACCCTAGATTTCTGGAGGAAGGGGAAGAACAGCAAGGAGATAGGGGGAGAGGGGTGCACCCTCCAAGAGCTCTCTTGGGGCAAAATGCCAATTTTTTCCTTCATTAATCTCTAATGACACTATACATAGGCTTATATAGAAAATGGCAAGGGGTGGGGGGGGGGCTGATAATTTTGTGGGAAATAGACCATTTTCTTCCCCCATGTGATCAAAAATCAAAAATAAATAAATTACATATGGAGGGGACACTCCTTTGACTAGGTAGATAAGGTAGGTGGCCAACTTTGACATTTTACACCACTTGTCTCCCATGTGCTCAATTGGCATTCAAACCTTCTAGATGGCCACTTAGGATGGTTGACCAGCCCCACATAGCTTAGGTGGACCAATGGGAAAGGGCTGGGGGCCCCTTGCTGGACCTACTGACAAATTACATAGAAACCCACACAATCCTAGGGAATGACACATTGGCTTACAAAGCCTTACAATTGCACATATACTTTCTCAAGGATATAAAAGTAAATAAAAGGACTCAAATGCAAAATAAAAAGTTAGTACTCAGCGTCGATTCCCATCAACTCTCCCCGGGAGGGAAGAACTCGACCCTGTCGAGTAAGGGGTGCGGCTGCTCGAGTAGCTCCGGCTGATCCGTCATCGTACAGTGAAGCGCGGAGTACGCTCCACTCCAAGTAATCGACACCTGCTCATCCCGTATAAATTCGATATGCACATGCTGCCATGGGAATGAGGCTAGAGGTGGACACTCCGGGGTGGGGTCACTCTCAAATGAGGGAAGGCGGCTCGAAAACTCACTTGGAATCACCGCTTGTCCCTTATGTGACTAGATCCTATATGAGGTAGAACCGATCCCAATAGTCCGACAAGTCTCGAACTCGAAAGGGCTAACAACGCGAGCATACAAACCGACTTGACTCGACACATACATGGACACACAAGACCCTAGACACACCTAATGTTAGTCCGACCTGTACATGGGTGACGGCGGACCAGGACACCCGAATATGTGCCATGCATGCATGTTATGCAACCGGTGGTTGGTGGCATGGGGAACACCTAAACATCCAAGTATGACCCAATCATACATGGATGACCCTTTGGATTTGGGAGACTTGAGAGGGCTAGGGGAACCGGGTGTGGATGTATCGAGGTTGGACTTGGTGGGTGTAGATGACCCGGTCCGTGGGGTTGGGATGTGGTAGTGATCTCCCTCGAAGAAGTGGAGGAGATGTGGTGGGTCAAGGGATTCACTAAGGAAGGGATCGAAGGGGTCGAAGAATGTATGACCCCTTGTGGTGGGTTCCCACAAGTCACGGTCCCATGTGTAGAAGTCTTGAAGGTGTGGATGGTCACCTTCATGCATAGTAGGTGGGACGGTGATCATGTGTAGGATGTATGGTTCCTAAATCGGGCAAAAGGATATGAAGTCAGGCTCGGCCGATAGCGGGAGGAGTAGAAGAACCTCCGTGGTCACATGACCCACGGTGTACATGGAGGTAATGGACCCCAAGGCGTGGTGGGTGAAGCTACAACCGGTGGGTCGGTCGAAGCCTGGGGCCAACAAGTGCGTCAACTTCCATTGCGTGTCTGATCCCATAATAAGGTCATCCAATGTATCAACATGGTGATTAGACCGAAAGGTAGTGTGGAAGGAGTTGACCGGCACTAATGGTAGGGTGGGGTCCGTTGATGGATAAGGAGGCGAGACCAAGCCATCCTTGAGCCAACTAAGTAGTGGCTCGGCTATGTAAAGTGTACCCGTTAGAAACACGGGTGGCTCGGGCTTTGGTGGCTCCAAATGAGAGGGCTCCGAAATAAGATCGGAAGGTGAGGGTGACAATGGAGCACTCTCGGGTGGTGAAGGCAGTCCGATCGGCTCGGGACTCGGTTGGGAGGTAGATGTTTGCCGAAGGGCAGCCAGGGCAGCGTCGGCTCGCTGTAGGTCGTCATTAAATCGAGACTCAAATTGCTCGACCTCCAGAGCGACCTTATAGGACTGCGCCAGAGAGAATGCATCGCGGATAAGACACTCCAACTGGAAGTGAAGGCGTAAACCTCTCCGGAACTGAAATGCAGCCGTGGTGCTCTCCTCTCCCAAGCCATGTTCCAACCAATACGTATGATATGCCCGAATGTACTCAGACACAAACCTATCGCCTTGGACGGGTTGACATGGGTTGGCCATAGTTGCCAAAATATGGGAATGGATCCCTAGGAATGGATATGCAAAGCCATGTGGACAAGACACTAGACCGACTATGCAATGTTGGGATGCATGCACACTAAGGACAAGACACCAAGACTCGGTACGTGGCGGAGATAACCGATCCGAAGATCACTCGCACAAGTGTGCGGCCTTCCCGATAGGCGTAGCCTAACGCTCGAACAACACCTTTTGATATACCGAGTAAAGGGATGTAAATGCAAAAAGACACTTTTTTTTTATTTTAAAACAACGATGACCCTAAACACGACTTAGACAATGACTAATGGCTAGACGTAAATGACACTTTTTTTTGACACCCTAGACTCAAACTCGCTCTGATACCAAACTGATGCGGGACGGACCACGGACTCGACTCGAATTAGGAATGAGATCCTTGGACTCTAGACGAGCTCGCAATTGTCCCTTAGCGAGGGAAACGAGGGACCGGGCACGGTTAAGAAACCGGCCGTGAGTCACGGGTATCGGCTTTCCGTGTAGACTCGGATCAAGTCACGGGACGGTAACACTCAAACTCACTCTCTCGCAGCGGTGATGAAATGATAACGGGCTAATAATCCTACACTCGCAGAGGCATTCAAAAGTATACGAATTGAGCAAAATGCAATAAGAGAGAGGTAGCGAGTTTACCTCCACGCTCCGGGCGTGGGGAAGACGTTCCCGGCCAGTTACGACAACTCCCGGTTAACAACAGTTAAAAACTTAATTACAGCAGTAATTCTATTGCCCACTCCACGCAGGGAGGTAAAGGGCTACAGTGGGGCCCGGGAGGACCGACCCTGGGTTGACGGGCAGCAATCTGGAGGCGAACTCAGCACGAACTCGGCCTGCTGGTCCGACTCGGCACTATTGCAACTCGGTGCTGCGCCAACTCGGTGACTGACTCGGTGGACAGCAAGCAATCCGTTCCAAAGGAACGTCACCTTCCTGATGTCTTCTGGAGGCACCGCTTGGCTGGGATGATGGCGGGATGTCCCGGATCGACTCCCTGAAGGGGCGGCACCCGAAGTTGAAATTTGATATTTACTTTTGATTTTCCCCCGAACTGAATTTTCGGACCTGCACACAGAACAGATCTACGGGCTGCGGCGGCAAAAATCACTACGCTCAGATCTGGAGGCCGATCGAGGCGTGGCTGGTACCGATGGAAAGAGCACTCAGAGATATACACCATAATATTTTTTCAGCTTCATCCACCACACGGATTGAAAATTAAAACCTCTGCAAGCTGACATTTTTTTCTGACCCGGACTGACAGACACACAGGGCAGCAAACAATCTGCCTGAAACACACCCTTGACTGAGGGGTAAACGATTTTTGTAGACTCTAAGAAAATTATGGTGGAAGGGGATATACGTGGGTAAGACTCAGTAATGTTTTTGGATTTTCTAAAAATAGATACAGTGGTGACAAAAATAGAACAAGATGACTCTGTACTGTAGATCTGCAGAATGACAGATTGACAGGGGTGGACTAGAAATTGCGGCAAAAATATTAAACGAACTCAGAATGAGGCATAAGATATATGGATGGAAAGCTAACAAAGAGAGGAACAAGATCTAAAAATTTTAGCTCAATCAGACAACCGCATAAAAATATAGAACCACGGAGGTGGGGTTCTGTCCTGATGGAGATGGAACTCCGGTGGCGGTGGCGACGACGGGACGGCGGCGGCGGCAGCTTCAGAAAGGGAACTCAGAGGATGAGAGGGGGAGGTAGAAAGGGTTTCCTACCCTAGATTTCTGGAGGAAGGGGAAGAACAGCAAGGAGATAGGGGGAGAGGGGTGCACCCTCCAAGAGCTCTCTTGGGGCAAAATGCCAATTTTTTCCTTCATTAATCTCTAATGACACTATACATAGGCTTATATAGAAAATGGCAAGGGGTGGGGGGGCTGATAATTTCGTGAGAAATAGGCCATTTTCTTCCCTCATGTGATCAAAAATCAAAAATAAATAAATTACATATGGAGGGGACACTCCTTTGACTAGGTAGATAAGGTAGGTGGCCAACTTTGACATTTTACACCACTTGTCTCCCATGTGCTCAATTGGCATTCAAACCTTCTAGATGGCCACTTAGGATGGTTGACCAGCCCCACATAGCTTAGGTGGACCAATGGAAAAGGGCTGGGGGGCCCTTGCTGGACCTACTGGCAAATTACATAGAAACCCACACAATCCTAGGGAATGACACATTGGCTTACAAAGCCTTACAATTGCACATATACTTTCCCAAGAATATAAAAGTAAATAAAAGGACTCAAATGCAAAATAAAAAGTTAGTACTCAGTGTCGATTCCCATCACTTTGCCACTTTCTGAAATTTCCTTAGAAATTCTTCTTTCTTCTCAAAAATTTCTTCACTTGGCGGGTCATCATAGCCAAGTTTTCTTCTTCATTACTCCCTTCGCTGGACTCCTCTTCTTGGAAGTCATCATTGTTTTTTTTTTACTCAACACCGGCCAATCAGAGTCATGAGTCTAGTCGAGTGCACATTCCCCCAGAAGGGGAACATGTTCTCACTCCCCCAGGCCGACACTGTGACCACAAATTTTATTGATTATATGAAAGAATACATTTTCTTCGGGGCATACCCCTGTCCATATCAACAACCAAAATCAGAAAACTATAGAACCAAAAGACTAATTACAATTGCGAAGAGTGGGCAATCTGCCCTTATCCATCCTCAAAGCTCCCTTAACCAATCTAGGGAGATCACTAACATGAGTAAAAATATTGTTAGTGTGGACAGAGCATGCATGGGAGGCCAAGGCATCGGCAACTTGGTTGCCCTCCCTGTAAACATGTTGCACGGAACAACCAGTTTTGGTTATTAGGTTTAGAATGTCCTTCCACCAAGGAAGAATGACCCAAACTGGAGCCACTTTCCTTCGGATAGAATCCACTAATAGGGCACAATCAGAGAAAACTGCTTCCACCCGGAGGCCTCCATTTATGACTAAAGATAACCCATCATGAAGTGCCCTTGCTTCTACTAAGAGGCTGCCGCCTTCCCCATAGTTGAAAGCAAAACATACCATCATATTGCCAAAGTGGTCTCGAACACAGCCACCACCTCCACATCTCCTCGGATTACCCTTGGAAGCCCCATCTACATGCAAGGTGAAACGGGAGGGAGCCAACCTGCATATCACTGCAATAGACCGCTTAGGAGTGACCTTGGGAAAAAGTTGGAAATGGGCCAAGGTTTTCATTTGCTCAGCTGAAATAGAAGATGAGAAAGACATTTTATTCAAAACATAAGAGATAGCAGCAATAACATTCCTTTTAATGATGTTCCCACTTGAAGCTACACCTTCAAATTTTAATGCACATTTGAACTTCCATATCTCCCAAAGAAGCAAGATGACTGCATACTTACCAGCAAAACTGAATGCTGAACGCAAGGTTGTACCTTCCAAGATGTTCCAACAACGGATGTTAATTGGTCACTCAAGTATATCTTAGCACTTAACAGAGGGGAAATCCAGTTCCATAAGTCTCCTACCATCTCACTCTTTATAAACACATGATTCAAATCTTCTTAAGCTGGATATTTACAACAAACACATTTAGAAACCAAGGGAATACCACACTCAGCCACCCTACTATCTACTGGTACCGCACGATGAAGGAGTTTCCAAAAGAAATTTACAGCCCTCGGGGCAATGCTTGAATGCCAGAGATTGGCCCACGGTCGCCTGACCATACCTGTCGGCCTCAATAAATTGCAGGAAGACTTAACTGTGAATTCTCCTCCAACAGTACCAGTCCAAATACAAAGATCTGCCTCATTTCTCAAGTGGATATTGGGAAGACAATGATCATTGCTGAGGAAAGACCTTGCTGCATGGTGGGGGTCTTGCAGAACCTCCCTAACAAATTTCTTGGGCAGAGCCTGAATTCTGCTGACAACACCCTGCTGAATAGTACAGATGAGAGGCCCCTTCCCTGTCCAATTATCTTTCCAAAAGTCTATACCATTTCCATCACCGATCAGCCATCTTGAATTATTGATGATGAGCTCCTTAGCCTGCTGAAAAATGCCAAGAGGCATGCCAACTGGGAAGGGCCTAGAGCAGTCATACAAGTTGATTTTGATGAACCTCTGCCGAGCATATAATGACCAAAGAGAAGAGCCATGGATGATTGACCACAAACTTTTAGAAGCCAAAGAAACCTGAACCTGGTTGAGGTCCCTTATGCCTAGGCCCCCTTCCAATTGTGGCTTCTGAATGCACTGCCAAGAAACCCAACGGCGACGTCTCAAACCTTCAGAACGCTGCCAGAAGAAATTAGCACATAATCTATCAATTGTATTAATGATAGCTTTGGGGATGAAATAGGCAGAAGCTAAATATATAGGGATACTCCGGAGGACTGAGTTAATTAGTATTGCTCGCCTAGCCTGGGAGAGGAGTTTAGACCGCCACCCCTCTAACTTATGTTGCACTTTATCCACTATGAACTTGAAATCTACGCACTTATATCTCCCTTTCTTAACAGGAATTCCCAGGTAGCTGAACCCAGCAGATTGAACCTTATACCCAGTCAGCATATGAATGGATTGTTTGAGTGAAAGGGGTACTTTTTCAGATACAATGATATTACTTTTACCAGCATTAACCTTCTGACCAGAGCTAGTTTCATATCTTGTAATAAACTGCTGGAATATAATCAGATTCTGCTTGCTTGCATTCATGAAAATAAGGGTATCATCCGCATACAAAAGATGAGAGACATGGACTAAATCCCTTGGCCCTTTATATCCTCTCAAAGTTCCCGACTGAAATAAAGTTGCTAAACCTCGGTTGAGCACTTCAGAAGCTAATATGAAAAGATAGGGAGCAAGGGGATCTCGCTGCCGAATTTCTTTGCTAGACGTGAAGAACCCTGCCATAACACCATTAAAGTTTATTGAAAACCAGTAGTTGAACAAGATCATGCCAATAAGTGAGGTAAATCTAGTGCTAAAACCAAACTTTCTCAGAACAGTCAGCAGAAAATCCCACTCCATTCTGTCATATGCCTTAGCCATATCTAGTTTAAAAATGGCATTGTGCCCCCTTACTTTCCTCTCAATATCCATCACTAATTGCCTGGCAAGCACTACATTATCAAGAATGTTACGGCCTTTGACAAAAGCCCCTTGCTCCATAGATATAACATTGGGCAAGATTAGGGCTAAACGCTTAGAGATGATAGAAGATATTATCTTATAAGAAAAGTTACACAAACTGATGGGGCGAAAGTCATTAAAAGACTTCGGCTCCTGCACCTTAGGAACCAGAGCAATGATAGATAAAGCCATGCCTCTGGGAATAAGGAATCCCTTAAAGAAACATTGAGCCGCTGCAATTACATCACCTCCAATGATTTCCCATGCTACTATATAAAAATCACCTGAGAAACCATCTGGACCAGGCGAGCTGGAGCCTTTGAGAGCCCAAACCGCTGCACGAACTTCTTCTGCATCTGGAACTGAGCATAACAAGCTATTCTGCTCCTCAGAGATTGAATGTGGAATGCAATCCAGCATGGACATATCAATGGAGTGTTCCTCCGGTGAGAAAAGATTCTTGAAATACATTTCAGCTTGGTTTCGAAGAGTGACCTGGTCTTCACACCATTGGTCCGAGTCCCCCAGTTACAATCTTCTGATAAGACCCCTCCTACGATTACTTTGAGCAACTGAGTGATAAAAAGATGTATTCATGTCTCCACTCTTAATCCAGTCAATACGAGATTTTTGATTCCAAAAAATTTCTTCCCTGAGTAAAGCCTGACGCAGAGTTGCATTGGCAGCATTTAAATTGCTTCTATTGTTAGTGGATGGAACTAGATCATAAGCTATTTGTTTCTGCTCCACTTCAGATTCTGCTAACTTGACATTTGTAGTAACATCACCAAAGACTTCCTTATTCCACTTGCATAGATATGTCTTGACAGCCTTCAACTTAGAAAATAATCTGACCATGGCATTGGGGTGATCTACCTGGCATTGATTCCATGCATCTGAAACAACTTGAATAAAAGAATTGTGGGAACACCACATCTTTTGAAAAATAAATCTGGAAGGGCCTGAAGAGCGACTATCAACAGACAGTAAGATTGGAGCATGATCTGAAGGACCTCTAGGGAGATGCTTCACTAATAATTGGGGCACTTCTGACTGACAGTGGCCATTGAGTAGAACTCTATCCAGCTGAGCTCGGATGTTAGCTGATCCTGTTTGGTTATTGTTCCAAGTCAAAGCCCCCCCTGAATAACTAGCATCAAACAGCCCAGCCGAGCAAGCAAAAGCATTAAAATCTGCCATGGTAGCCAAAGAAGGAGTGGCTCCACCCACCTTCTCCGAAGGCCGCATTGCACAATTAAAATCTCCTCCAACCACCTAGGGAACTGAAACAGAAGCAGCAAAGGTGAGTAATTCATTAAAAAGGTCTAATCTATGGATAGGATTGCATGAAGCATACACAAAGGAGAAAAAAACTGCTGTAACATCACCCTTCTTAAGGCCCAAAGTGATTTGCTGAGTAGAGGAAGATATGACCTCCAAAGTACAACTATCATGCAAAAACACCCAAATTTTAGAATCATTAAAAGAGTTAACAACAAACCTCTGTAATTTGATGAACTTGCCCAGCTTAAAAGCTTTTCCAGCATCCAGCATTGGTTCACTAATAGCCACCAAAGAAACCTTATTACTATGTACCAGTCTCTTAAGACATCTACAGGAACTAGAGTTACCCACTCCTCTAATATTCCAAATTAGAATGGGACTTATCATTAGGTACCTTGTCTGTGGACATCCATCGATCTTGCTCTAGATTGAGTTATCATCCCCCCATCTTTTAGAATATGCCCAACATGTTCACCCCTACTACTAACAATAACTTGCATAAGTGAATTTTCTTGTTTGGCCTTTTTAGCAATAGAGATGCCCACTTCTAATAACTTTTGTGAATCCAAAAGCTTCTCTACCCCTATTGATTGGAAGTGTAGACCTCCAGCTAACTCATCCTCAGCACCCTTTGAAACAAGATTAGCTGTTGGCCTGTTCTCACCACAGTTACCCTAAACTTCACAGTTGTCTTCGAAAGGAGGGCAGGGAGAAAACCCGAACCCTACTGGTGTTGATGCAGTCACTCACTGTGCTGCATATCTGATTTATTGGCTTTGTTCGTTCGCTCTTCCTCAAGGTGACGAGAGCGTGATTAGGGCGGAGGCCATTTACCCGGCCTGTCTTATGGCTTGGGGCATCAAGCTGTCCCTTTGCCCAGTGGCTTTGTGCCTCATTTACAAGATGTTGGGAGACTTGCACAAGACGCGTCTCTCCAGAAGCCTTCGGACGGTTGGTCCGTTACATTTCTTTAATGCTTGGGTCTGCACCCTGTTTCCGGAGGCAGCTCCTCGGGCATTACAAGCGGTTCCTCTGGTCCCGCGTATGATAGAGTTTGCGAGTGCTGAGCAATCTTTACTTGCGGAGCAACTCTACGCCATTCGGGGTAAATTGGCCCGCATTCCCATGGATTCGCCTGGAGTTCTTCATTTCTGGAGCTTAGCTGCCCATTCGAGCCCGCTGATGAATAGGACGAGGAAGTGCAAGCTGTTTGAGACTGAGGAGTACATCCATCCGATTTCCAAGGCCAAATATACCAAGCCTATTCTGGAGCCGGAGTTGATTGATTGGGCACTGGCGATCAGGCCTAGTGTCCTTGTATTTCGCAAGAGCGGCATTCTGTGGTTGGAGCCGTATTACCCGTTCTGCTTCAGCCGGAACTTTGGCTACGACCAGCAGATTCCACATTCCTCTTCACAATTTGCATTGCCCAACAGGCATAGGGCCGGGCAAGTTTCAAATGATGACGCCCGAATATGGTGGGACTTTTTCCATCGTCGTGAAGACGTTTCTTTTCGGGTGCCCGCCCCTGCGCGCTTCCCTCGCGTCACGCCTTAATACGTCAAGTGGTGGAATGCGCGGACGGGATTTTACAGGAACTCCCGGAGAGAGTGCTGGGCCGTGGCGGAGCACAGGTTTTTAGCTTCCCAGCCGGAGCTAGTTCTTGACATTGAAGCCTCTTATCTGAAGAAGTTGAAGTCTTGGACCAATACAGAAGTGAAGGCCTATATGGAGGCCCGCAAGATTGTAAAAAGCCGCAAGACGAAAGTTGAACCGAAGCTACCCCGATCAACAAGGATGATTATGTGAAGACCCTTTGGGGTTTATGCCGAGTAAGCAGTGAGAGGGTGATTCTCCAGCAACTCCCTTTACCGGTAGAGGAGCCCATCGCGGTTGTGGCCGACTGGCGTCCCGAGGTGGATAGGTTGTATCCCTATCGGACTTTCATTCGCAAGGAAGACAGGCGGGATGCCTTGTACGACAATACTCCCTGGCTATTTGCACTCCTTCGGTCGCATGGTCTGTCGGTGAGTGATCCGAGCGAAGCCATCCTGGACCATCCTCTTCAGATTTCATTCAGATATGCAGACAGGTGGGGGCTGGACCATCTGAGCCTGTATTATCTCCTATCCTCTCGTGGTCATGAGGACTTGGCACTGCTGGCCGAACCGAGCGAAAAGATTAGAGATCTATGCTGGCTTATTCGCGAGGCGGCTTCGAGGGACAAAACGCCATCGCTGTTTTATTGGCCTCTCTTCCCCTTTTATACGGGACCGGCAAGTATGTTTCATTTCTTCTTTTAGGCCTTTTGGCCAGCTTCTTCTTTTCATTGTGGTGTGTCATTCTCACCTTTGTGCATGTGCAGTCCGACCGACTTCGGAGGAGACCCGACACTTTAGGGAACTGATCATAAAGGCCCAAAAGCCAACATATTTTGAAGTTCCTGAGCCTGCTCCGACCACGACGCCACTGCCTCCTGGGGATTCGAGGAAGAGGACTCGGTCCCAGCTGAGAGAGGCCGTCGGAAAGGCGAAAGCGGCGGTGACTCGGGTGACACGGGCACGCCGAAAGATGGCTGCAGAGAAGGAGTCGGCAACCGTCCTTCCTCCGGTTGTATCTTTTGATGAGTTTGAAGCTTCCCGCACACAAGGGATAGAGGCTGAAGGTAGGCTCCTTTTCTCTTCGAAGTGCATTAGCTTGTTTTGACTGCCTTGGCTAGCCCATGATGACGGTTGCTGACACAGTCGCCGCGGTCGTCGGGCTGGAGGCGACGGTAGATGTAGCAGCTAGGGACGGGGCAGAGGAAGTCCCTACTACTCCCGTAGAAAGGGATCTGCCCTCTCCAACACCCAGGCAGGAGATGGAAGGTAATCTATAGTTTAGTCGCGATAGCACCGCAAATCTTCATGTCTTTAGCTAGCTTGACCCCTTCTTGCCGTAAATTGCAGTTGATATACAACCATCATTGATTCTGGGCTCGGAGGGTATAGATGAGGTGATCCCCTTGGGGCAGGGCGGACCTGCTCTTGAGGTATCATCTATTGTTGCCCCTGGCGCGGAGAGCACCGGGGAAGTTCCTGCCGAGGGTGATGCTCCTGCTGGCGAGGCTCCTGCTTCGACGGTGGAGCGTCCTGAGAGAGCAGAGGGGTCCTCTTCCTCTGAGCAGGTAGATTATGGTGGCGGCTCCAGTGACGAGGAGCTCTCACTGATTGATCTCGAGACCGATGACGCCGGGGCGTCCTCGGCCTATGAAAGTGATTATCTGACTTTCAGCCCGGCCCGGTTGTTGTGGGGCGGTCCCGAGCCGTCATTATCACTTGAGAGTGAAGAGGCCGGTGCCGGGGGAGCTGCTCTTAAAGATTTAAGCTTAGTACCCACTGAGGTAAGGACCTGCCCAGGATCGGTGTCTGCTGTTCTTCTTTATCTTCCTTCCAGCCTCATTTTTTTAATGTATATATTTTTCTGATGCAGGCTGAGGTGGCGCTGCCAACCATGACGGTGCAGATACCACTCCCGGCTCTGGGAACGGGCCATGCAACTCTACCGTCCGTCCTGCGGCCTATCGCATTGCGATACCCCAAGGACTATGCAGCGACAATGGTTCCAGTCAGACCCGGAGCACTTGTGGAAGTTGGTAGTTCGGCGGCAACCGGGGATTCTCAGCCAATGGAGGCTGCACAGCAATCAACTCTGGAAAAGAATGGTCTTCCTGAAGTAGAAGCCGGAGAGATCATTGAAGAGCAGATGTCTTCGGCTCTCGATGTTTCTGTTGCACCTCCATCCCAGGGGACAGGAAAAGAGATTGCTGTTATTGAGGCTCCGGCCACCGTATCCGCCAGCGTGCTTGTTCCTCACAGCAGTGGACTGCAGCTCATGCCATCGTCATCTTCCGGGACGACCGATGATATCTGGGCTGCCGTGGATGGCAGAGTGGAATTTGAACTGCCCGAGACGTCGCCACTTGGTCTTCAATCTTCAAGTGACTTTGTGTGGCAGTTTCTGGGGACCCTCGAGCAGACCGTAATGGCCAGCAAGGATTTAACTTATGTTCAGCTGAGGGGCTTGGTAGAGCATCTATCCCGCTCGCTGTTGGCCTTTGGTTGTCCCATGGACGACTGGACTCCACGGGTGATCCTGCTCCTAAAGTATGTAAACAGGAGGGAATTTCTAGGCCGGGAAGCAGCTGACCAGCTGGCGGCCATATCATTGGAGCGGGCTGAAAGCCGAGCAACTCTTATTTCTCTGCAAGAGACTACGGCGAGGATGAGGGATGAAGCCAATGCCTCTTTACAGCGCCGAAGCTTCTTGACGGCCCGGATGGCGGCATTACAGGCCGAACTTTCAAGGGTAGAGGCCGAACTTGAAGAAGTAGATCGCCTGGGAGTCCAGAAGGCGGAGGATGCAGAGATGGCCGAGGGACAAGCTGCTTCCCTCGAGGAGAAACTATCTGAGCTGGAGGCCACAGAGTTCCGATTGCAAGAACTGACCCGCCATCCTTCCCTGGGTATTCCTGCGCTGGAGGACATCTTCCGACGCCCTCTGCCGTAGTCTTTTTTTCTTTATTTGCTCCCTTTTTGACGCACTTCATGTACTCTGGGGGATGGCCCGCGTAACATGTACCTTTTACTTCATAGTAATGGAAAATCTCCATTGTGCTTTTTGAATGAAGACTCCATCTTGTCACTACTCTTTTCTCTTCCATTCGCCCGTTGTTTCTAATCCGAGCGTATGAGTCACTAGGGCAGGAGAGCGCTCACGCCTTCAGCAAAGGGGTGAGGTGTTCACTCCACCGCGCCGTGACTTTTCTCGAGGCTAACAACGGCCTATGCCAGCCGAGAGTCCGGTGGACTCAAAAGGGTATATCCAAACTGACAGGTAAGCGGTCCTGCCGAGGATGGCAAGAACGGGATAGGGTAGCGACCGATCTTGCCGATGGTGACAAGGGTCGAAAAGGGTAGACGGTCTTGCCGATGGTGACAAAAACCGAAAAGGGTAGCGACCGGTCTTGCCGATGGTGACAAGGGTCGAAAAGGGTAGACGGTCTTGCCGATGGTGACAAAAACCGAAAAGGGTAGCGACCGATCCTGCCGATGGTGACAAGGGTCGAAAAGGGTAGACGGTATTGCCGATGGTGATAAAAACCGGGTAGGGTAGTGACCGGTCTTGTCGATGGTGACAAGGGTCGAAAAGGGTAGACGGTATTACCGATGGTGACAAAAACCGGGTAGGGTTGTGACCGGTCTTGCCGATGGTGACAAGGGTCGAAAAGGGTAGACGGTATTGCCGATGGTGACAAAAATTGGGTAGGATAGTGACCGGTCTTGCCGATGGTGACAAGGGTCGAAAAGGGTATACGGTCTTGCCGATGGTGATAAAAACCGAAAAGGGTAGCGACCGATCTTGCCGATGGTGACAAGGGTCGAAAAGGGTAGACGGTATTGCCGATGGTGACAAAAATCGGGTAGGGTAGTGACCGGTCTTGCCGATGGTGACAAGGGTCGAAAAGGGTAGACGGTATTGCCGATGGTGACAAAAACCAGGTAGGGTAGTGACCGGTCTTGCCGATGGTGACAAGGGTCGAAAAGGGTAGACGGTATTGCCGATGGTGACAAAAACTGGGTAGGGTAGTGACCGGTCTTGCCGATGGTGACAAGGGTCGAAAAGGGTAGACGGTCTTGCCGATGGTGACAAAAACCGAAAAGGGTAGCGACCGATCTTGCCGATGGTGACAAGGGTCGAAAAGGGTAGACGGTATTACCGATGGTGACAAAAACCGGGTAGGGTAGTGACCGGTCTTGCCGATGGTGACAAGGGTCGAAAAGGGTAGACGGTATTACCGATGGTGACAAAAACCGGGTAGGGTAGTGACCGGTCTTACCAATGGTGACAAGGGTCGAAAAGGGTAGACGGTATTGCCGATGGTGACAAAAACTGGGTAGGGTAGTGACCGGTCTTGCCGATGGTGACAAGGGTCGAAAAGGGTAGACGGTAGATGTATATAGGTGGGATATCGGATGAAGACTCCGCCTCGATCTCGTAAGGGGTCTTCCGGACAGAGAATGAATCATCAATATTCATCATTCAATTTTTTTTATTCACATTATTGACCTAAGCGCCCTTTCGGGTTTTCGTCGAGGCCAGCCCCCTCTTGCTTTTGCCCGCGCGCCCTTTCGGGTTTTCACGCGGCGGGGTACCCGATTTTGCCTGCGACGCCCTTTCGGGTTTTCGCCACAGCTGGGCTATAGCCATTTTTACACTTGTCCTGATATAGGAACAAGTCTGGCGGGGTACCTCTATTTTTAACCCCATTTTCTTTTCTTCTTTTTTTTATTTGTATAGGATACAGAAGAACTGGACCGTAAAAATGTTGACAGACCTTGTCGATGATGACAAGGATTGAACCCTGCTTCAGTTCGTTGACACCGGCTAGATGTCAAAGCAAAGGATATGGTCTATTAACAAGGATGCAAGATTCGAGTTAGGGGTAAAGATTGACCGATCTCACCGATGATGATGACGTTCGACCATGGGTTTATTCATCAGCATGGGTCACATGCCGAAGCAAAGATGAGATTATCAACAAGGACGTAAGGTCCAAGTGAAGGGTAGAGATCGCCCGATCTCACCGATGATGACGAGGGTCGAACATGGGTTTATTCAAAGATTTTCGGTGGGACTTTTGAGGGTTGTCCCTTGTGGAGTTTCATCAGGTGGCGAACAGAAGAGGAATTTGGAAATTACCACTTTACTGACTTAAGCGCCCTTTCGGGTTTTCGCCGAAGCCAGCCCCCTCTTGCTTTTGCCCACGCGCCCTTTCGGGTTTTCACGTGGCGGGGTACCCGATTTTGCCTGCGGCGCCCTTTCGGGTTTTCGCCACAGCTGGGTTATAGCCATTTTTGCACTTATCCTAATATAGGAGCAAGTCTGGCGGGGTATCTCTATTTTTTTTAACCCCATTTTTTTTTTGATATGTATAGGGTGGCAGGTCAAAGTGTGATGTTCGACTCCTGGTCGACAGTAGATGGCCCGTAGTGGCAACAATATGAGAATGCCAGCTAGAACACAAAATCTCCAGCTGACTCGGGTTTATTCGTTAGCGGGAAGATAATGCTAACGCAAGGAAGGGCTTTCGTGCCAATCCGAACGTAAGGCTCGTAATGGCGGCGTGGCGTATTCTTTTGGAAGTTTGACCAGGGCAGAATGCCACTAGACCAAGGAGAGGGTAGCTCGGTTAGAGCGGAGTGCCACTAAACCAAGAAAAAGGTAGCTCGGTTAGGGCGGAGTGCCACTAAACCAAGGAGAAGGGTAGCTCGGTTAGGGCGGAGTGCCACTAAACCAAGGAGAAGGTAGCTTCGACCGATCACTCGGGACATGTCGGCTGCGCTGCATGATACAGCTTAATGTGTTTTCCGTTGAGGGGAGAGAACTGAATGGCTCCTTTGTGGTCTACAAGGACGTAGGTGCCCCCTTCATATACTCGGCGGACGATATACGGCCCGACCCAGTTTTCGATCAGCTTCCCTTTGGGGTTGGAGGCCATCACTTCTTTTCTTTTGACCATTACCAGGTCTCCTTTCTTGAATTCTCGACCTTTGACTAGCTTGTCAAAAGCACGGGCCATGCGAGCTTGGTAGAGCTGGATGTTTTGCTGCGCCCGGAGGCATTTTCCTTCGAGCTCAGCGAGCTCTTTCAATCTTCTTTCTGCATTGGTCTGCTCATCATTGACTAGTCCGTGCTGGATGGAAACTCGCAATGAAGGAACTTCAAGTTCAATTGGCACCACAACTTCTGACCCGTAGACAAGGGAGAAGGGTGAATAGCCGGTTGGGGTCTTGTAGACAGTACGATAGGCTCAAAGTGCTTCGTACATCTTTTCTTCCCAATCTTTTTTATTAGACTTGACAGTCTTTGCCAGTAATGTGCATAAAGTCTTGTTAAAGGCTTCTGCAAGTCCATTGGCTTGAGGGTTGTAGGGGGACGATGTCCTCCAGTCGATTTTGTATTTGTCGGCCAGCCGATAAACCTTTGGTTCCTAAAGTGACTGCCATTATCAGAGATGATTCGGATGGGGATCCCGAACCGAAATATTACATTCTGCCGGAAGAATCTTGCGACTAGTTCTCCCGTCACATCTCTTAGTGCTACTGCCTCCGCCCATCTGGAGAAGTAGTCCGTAGCTGCTAAGATGTATCTGCACCCTGATGAAGATGCTAGTAGCGGCCCTACTACGTCCGTGCCCCACTGAGAAAACGGCCAGCTTGGTAGGGTGGGATGCAATGGCACTGGAGGTCTCCTTGCCACATTAGCATGTTCTTGACACTTCTGACAAGCTTTGGCAAACCTGCAACAATCGTCAAATATAGTGGGCCAATAGTAACCCAGTTTCTTTATCTCAATTTTCATTTTCGGGCCAGCCTGGTGTGCTCCAGCTGATCCTGCATGGACCTCCTACATCACCTGTCCTGCTTCTGCTGAAGACAAGCAACGGAGTAGGACTTTCCTTCGGGCATCTGCCATAATTCGGAACAAGGTCCCGCTTCTCATCTCGTAAGAATCCTTGATCCTCAGGAGCTTCATTCTCTGTTCCTTTTCTTTTGGAAGTTGCTGGTGTTGAAACCAGCGTAGGAGATGCTCTCGCCAATCGGGCTGCTGAACCCCTTCGATGACTGCTACTTCCATCTCTTGTTCGTCGGTCTGGACCTCTGTCACGCTGGGGACCTGTCGGCGGTTGATCACTGTTATATTCAGGCTTGTGTCTGGCGGGACCGCCAATGAACTGGCTAGCTTAGCGAGGGCGTCTGCCTGAGCATTCCGGCCTCGATTGATGTGCTTAATGCTGACGAAGTAAAATTTTGACATCAGGCGAGTTGCCAACTGGTGATAGGGGAGGAGCTCTTGCTTTCGTACATCGAACTCTCCTTCTAGCTGTTTTATAACTAGCATGGAGTCTCCGAATGCTTCCAGCATCTGAATTCCCATGGACAGAGCAATTTGCAACCCGATTATCAGGGCTTCATATTCCGCTTCATTGTTTGTGCATTGCTTGTTTATAGAACAGGATGTATGCACCACTTCTCCTTCTGGGGATTTCAGGACTATGCCTGCTCCTGCTCTGACCCTGGCTGACCCGGTGGCAGAGGTGTCAATTCTGGAAGCACCATCAAAGTATAGTTGCCATAAGGAGGGCTGTACTTGCACGGCTTCTAGGGTTTCATCTTCAGGAAGCTCCGGCTCCAACGGGCAATCCCCGGACACTGGGTGCTCAGCGAAGAAGTCTGCAATAGCTTGGCCCTTGACGGCCTTGCGCGGCACGTAGGAGATATCAAACTCCATAAGGCTTACCGCCCATTTGCCCAGGCGGCCTTTGAGTGCCTGTTGAGACATAATGTACTTTAGGGGATCCTCTTTGGATACCAAGCTGATTTCATGCGACAACATATAGTGTCGGAGCTTTTTAACTGCGAAGACCAGCGCCAGACAGATCTTCTCAATATAAGTATATTTCTCTTCAGTTCTGACCAGTCTCCGACTGAGGTAATAAAGGGCTTGTTCTTTCCCTTCTTCATTATTCTGGGCCAGCATTGCCCCCAGAGAATTATGTGTAGCTGCTATATACAGTATCAATGGTCATCCTTTCACCGGTGTGCCCAACACTGGAGGAGTTTTCAGGTAGTCTTTTAGCTTGTCGAAGGCTGCCTGGCAATCTTCATCCCAATAAAAGGGGACATCTTTCATCATCAACTTGTGAAAAGGCTGGCATCGCCCTGACAAATTAGAAATGAAACGCCGGATATAAGCCAAATGGCCCTGTAGTGATCTCAGCTCGGAGATGTTCCTTGGCGGAGGTAACCCCTGAATCGCCCTGATCTTTGCGGGGTCTATCTCGATTCCCCGATATTGGACGATGAAGCCCAAGAATTTTCCGCTTGACACTCCGAACGCACATTTCATAGGGTTCATTTTTAGCTCATGCTGCCTCAGCCTCTGAAAAACAATCCGGAGGTCTTGCAGATGATCTTCTTTTCTTCTGGTTTTGACCACCAGGTCATCTATGTAGCACTCGACCTTGTGGTAGAGTAGTTCATCAAAGATTTTGGTCATTGCGTGCTGATAGGTTGCGCCAGCATTTTTTAGTCCGAACGGCATTCTCTTGTAATGATAAATGCCTTTAGGAGTTCGGAAAGCAGTATGGACTCGGTCATGCTCCGCAATCCAAATCTGATTGTAGTCGGAAGACCCGTCCATGAATGATAGGGCCTCATGGCCGGTTGTAGCATCAATCATGACCTCGATTATCGGCACCGGGAAGTCATCTTTGGGGCAAACTTTATTTAGATCCCGGAAGTCGACACATATCCGGATCTGTCCATTCTTCTTTTTCACGGGGACGATATTTGCCAGCCACGTGGTGTACTGATTTTCTTCAACAAATCCCACATCAATGAGCTTGTCGACTTTAGCACAAATTTGGGTGATGAGCTCTGGCCTCATGCGTCGCGGTGGTTGCTTTACTGGCTCGGCGTCAGGGCTAATTGCCAACTCATGTTGCGAGACAGCGGGGCTTAGGCCTTGCATCTCTTTGTAAGTCCAGGCGAAGCAATCCCGGTATTCTAGCAGTAGCTGAATGTACAGCTCCCGTTCTTCTGGGGATAGTTGGGCGCTGAGGAAGGTAGGCCTAGGGTCCTTCTCATTTCCCAGGTTGACTTCTATTAGTTCATCGACTGTGGCTTGGCCTCCGTCTTCTATCTCCGGAGGTGCCAGTTGGAGGTCAACGAAGTCTGGAATGCCATCTTGAGGGTCGAGCACTTCGACTTCCTCGTCAGACACCGCCAGAGCTTCCTGAGGTTTCTTGATTTCTTGTGCCAGCGGCTGAGTGGACTATTCTATTAGCAAATCCATTGCCATCGTAGCTTCCAAGGATGAGAGAGCAGCCTTGATGTTTGCAGATGAGATTGCAGCCATGACGGGCTGGTAATTGTTTACTGCCAGGCTCGGACAGCATGCTGATTTTGCAGTGAAAGTTGAGGAAGTTTCGCCTTCTGGGACAGTTGTATCTTCTGCAGAAGTGGCTTTTTCTTTCCTGGTAGCTGGCTCCCCTTGATTGGAGTTGACTAAGGCTTCCCTGATTGGCAGAAAGGGTGTTGAAGTAGCCATTAGTAGGACCCCTGTGGAGGGAGAAGCTCCTACTTCTTGAATGTCTTCGGCTTCGCTGCTGCTAGCCGTATCAAATTCGGCTTGAAAGGCCGCTTCTTCAGAATGAACTTGTTCCCAGTATCGGCAAGGGGCCGAGGTTTCTACTTCTTGATTCCCGGACCGAGCCAGTTAAAGATATTCGGCTTCCATCGGATACTCATCAAAGGTTGCCCCCAGAGGGCTATCTTCAGTAGGATAGAAGGCGGAGATAGTATCCACCTCGTACCGCCCACTGTAATAATATTCCTCCAGGGTAAAGCCCAACCCTGGATGTTGAGAGACACGTCTCATTTCCTTATCCAGATTTGCAGGATACCACATCTTCTGGAAAGCTTCTTTGCGTTTTTGAGACTGATCGGGAGGAATGTGTTGCTTCTGAAACATCTTGGCCATCCGATCAGTTGTAAATGCCAGGCCTTGGACAGGAACCCGCGGGTTGCTTAGATCTTCGGGGAGGCTGCAGTCTGTGTCTTTCCGAGTAGGATGCTCCTCAGCTGTATAGAACAAGCTGCTAGGCCCATCTTCTTGTGTCACCTCCCAAGCTTTGAAAGGTTCGACAGTGGGGTCGTTGAGGCCGGAGACTGGCTTGGTGAGGCCGGCCGGGACTCCGATGCGGTCGTGCTGTCGATCGACCTGCACTTCCTTAGCTTCGGGGTATAATGCTGGGGGTGTCACCCTGTCGACATCTCCAGAAGCTGTGATGTGGGAGACCACCTTCGGCTTGACATATCCGCGCGGCGGTGGTGGGTACCAAACGTCACCCGATCTATTCTTCGACGCCCCTACGGGGGCCTCAGCTTCAGAAACCTTCCGGGGAGGCCCCGTATATAGGTTGGCATCCGCCAAGTGACATTCAAACACCTCGAATGGGTGGATATCAGCAAATATCCTCTCCTCCTTCCCCTGGAGGCTGTATTTGATGCATTGGTGGAGCGTGGAGGGCACCACCATATTTTCATGTTGCCATGGGCGGCCGAGCAGCGCTTTGTAGGAGGTGCGAGAGTCAATGACATGAAACTGTACTGTTGTAGTGAAATCTGCCAGGGTCAGCGTGAACTCTGCCACTCCCATAGATACTTCACATTTTTGGTTGAAGCCAGCGATACGCATATCCCCGACTTTCTCGAGATGCACATTAAAGTGGTACCTCTCGTATATTCTGTATGGCAGGATGTTGACTGCGGCACCAGGATCGACCAGGATCCGGTTCAGTTCTCTCCCATTCAGGTGCCCTTTCATATATAGCGGCCTGTTGTGGCTGGCAGTAGGTAGTAGCATGTCTTCTGGAGAGAAGGTCATACTGGCTTCTGGTATAGCCTCAGCTATGCAGGCTTCAAAATGAGCAGGCGTCTGCAGAGCAGTGATGATCGCCTGTCGAGTTTCTTCACTCAAAGAGAGAATTTCCCAGATCGTAAATCGAGTGGGGAGCTTCTTGAGCAACTTCATTATTCGGCTCCCAGCTCAGACATTGGAGAGCTTCATCTCTTGAACCCATCTGGGCTTGGGGAGATTTTGATTTGTGGGTCCAGACGGACCTGCTTCCTCTTCCTCGGACCCGGCACCCTCTTGACTGGCACCGGCTGTCGGGTCTTCTTTATTAGTTGCCGTAGGGCAAGCTTCATCTGCATTCGCATCCTTAGTAGATTGCGCTGGCTACGGGTGAATGGCCCCGGGTGTAGGGTTAGCGTCTTGGCAGGGCTGCTTCCCTTTTGACATCTTCATAAATTCAAGGAATGAAGGGACTGCCTTGCCCCCACTTTTGTTGTATAGGCCCGACGGAGGAGGGATTTGGACTCCCTTAACCTCCGACGGAGGTGTCTTGTAGGGTTGCTCCCCTCTGAACATGATGTTGTGATTGGGTGGTGGCTGGCGCCCCCATTTTCGGCCCGACTGAGTGGCATGCGCAGCAGTTGCGGCCTCGGCTTTGCCTCCCCCAGCATGGGGTGTGCAGCAAATTTCTTCTTCTTCCTCTTCTCCAGGTAAGTTGAAGAGTGCTGACAGGGTATTGCAGGAGACAACCTGTGTTTTATCGGCTCCAGCGGCCTTTCTTTTCTTCTTCTTTTGCTTTCTCTTTTTTTTGGTTTCTGCGGGTGCCTGCCCCCAGAACAGGCTGCCTTCTTTAGGGGGTGTTGTTTCGGCTTCCTCCACCTGTTTGAGCGAGAGTTGTTCTAGCTCTTGCCATGGGACGTGATCCCGTACCAGCAAAGGTTTCAATTCGGGCTGCACATATTCCTCTAGCCCTTCAATCAGGTGCTGCAGTCGAAGGACTCCAGGATTGGTTTCCTTGATTACTGGCAGCGGAGTCTGTCTCCTCCTGTTAGGTGTATGTATTCTGACAGTTGTAGGTGGAGTGACCCATATGGGTGCTACCACTGGCGGAGCAGGCCGGGGTGTAATGCCACGGATATGTGCCCCCTCTTTCGGGCGGGGTGCCCTCTTCTTCTTGTGCTTCACAGGGATCTGCTGCCACCCCTGTCGTTCTTTCACGGGCTCCAGGAAATGGATTTCGTAGGTGCTCCGTGTGCTTGCTTCAGAGATCTCCTCAGGTAATGCCTGGTAGAGGGAGATCATGTTGACCGCTGCTCTCCTGAGAGGGGCTTCATGTGGCTGAGGAGGGTCTACTTTGTACTCTCCCAGCTCTATTTCATTCTTCTTTACCATTCCTTCAATGACGTCTTTGAAAACATAACAGTCTTCGATTGGATGTCCCAACATCTGGTGGTAGGGGCAGAATCTTGGACTGTCTTTTCTTTTCAAGTCCTCCGGCCTCCTTGGCTCAGGCAAAGTGACCATGTTGTATTCTGTTACCCAGTCGAACAAGACTCGGGTCTTGTCTTTTGGGAAGGAATAGGCTTTCTTCATTTTGTCCCTCAGCGAAGGACCTTCTTTATCATCTAGAGCTTTTGCAGGTTGCGGGGGAGCCGCCTTCTTGCCCTTCTCCTTCTGCTGTTCGAACGCCTTGATATCAAGCGCATTCGCTTCTTTAGGTGTGGGGCGCCGTTCCGCAGCCTTGCCTTTCTGGGCTGTGCTGGCAACTGACGCCGGGACAGGCTTGGCTAGGAAAGCCTCCACTTCGGCCACTACATTATTCAGCCGGTCGAACGACCGTATTTCCATTCCAATCATCTTCTCCAGGACCTCCCTCCTGAGGTTTTATTTGCATATTTGTACCGCGTCCTCCTGATGCGGGGGTCGCTTGCATCTCATTCCGAGGTTCCTCCACCTCTTGATGTAATCAAGGGCTGTCTCATCTGCCCTTTGTTTTGTTGAGTAGAGTTCGGCCACCGTGACCTCCCTCTCTGTGACATGAAATCTTTCTCTGAACTTTCTCTGCATATCCGGCCAATCACTGATTGACCCGGCCGAGAGGCTAGAGTACCACTCAAATGCGAGCCCTGTCAGCGAGGACCCAAAGAATTCTAACAAATATGACTCGTCGGTGGCCAGATCACCCATAACGGTCATATAATATGTAATATGCTCTTTAGGGGACCCTTTCCCGTTGAATTTGTCAAACTTAGGCGGCTTGTTGACCCCCGGGGGAAGTCATTTAGCCGCATGGTGTTGCGGGTAGGGTACCCGATAGGCATCAAATGCGACGTAGTCGCCTTCACCTTTCTCTGCGAGCTTCAGCTCGATCATCCTCTCCACCATCATCCGGTTCACGACCGTGGGGTCGACCGGTTCTGGATAGAAATGCTCTGGCTGTAGGTATGGGGTGACCAGGGTGGTCGCCTGTGGAGGACGCAGCAGCGGGGGTGTCAGGTGCACCTGAGGGAGCACCGGAGGTAGCAGCGGCTGAAGTTGTGGCGGCCGCTGTTGTGCTGTCGCCATGCTTGGCTCTGACGGCTGGGACAGTGTATAGAGCGGTGGAGGGTCATCACGACGAACCGCTCCCCGAGATGACTCACCCTGGACTTCGGGTGGTTTAGACGCTGATGAATGTTCAATTTTTTCCATCAGCTGCTTCTTCAGAGAATCTATCTCCCGTTGATATTTTTGTAGTAGCATCAGAACTGATGGGTCTATAGTGGTGGGGATACCCTCTGTTGTCTCCCCGGACGTACCCTCAAGCAGGATGTCGAGGAGGACGTCGTCTTCTTCTTCTGCCGTCACCACATTAGCGGTCAAGACGGGGGCCTTGTCATCCCAGTGGGGATAGACCTGGGGCTGTTTCCCTCTAACCATCATCAGAAGCTCTTTTGCCGCTTCTATTCTGCGGGTAGTTGGCCCCGGCCGTGCGGCCAATTGAGCCAATTCTTGGGGGTCTTCAGGAAGCTCCCCATATCGGCTGGATATGCCAGCCATGTTGCAGGTAAAAACCTGCATCCTTCTCCTTTGCTGATAGACCCTCCTTCTGGCTTGCTGCAGAAAGGTCAGCCTTTCGAACACAGAAACTCTTCTTCTTTCTTCCCGCTCGGGGAAGGCTTCATCGGCTTAGACCTCGAAGCCGTCATTATATCTATTGTCGTCGACTGACGACACCATCATTCTATCTTCCATATTTTCTTCTTCTGCCGCTGATGGGCAGTAACCTTCCTCAATGGCGACTGTCTGCATCAGTCGCTGTTGTCCGAGTGAGGGATTGCCTAAGCCTCGGAAATAATTTCTGACCAAGCAGGTCATCTCTTCTTGACCCCGCTCTTGATATAGGACGGGGGGTGATTGTCGACCTCCGGCAGGAGGGATATAGGCCAGCCGAGCTCTGTCGGCTGGCAGTTGGAATCTTCATCCCGCAACAGGGACATTGGCTTGATAGGCCGCAGCCCGGAAACTTCTGTGGCGCGGAGGATCCACAACCACCTCTTCTTCCTCCTTTGGGGGCAGGCCCCTTTCTCTTCTCACTTCCGCCTCGTCGTTCACAAGACGGCGGCGGATAGGTGTTAGCTGGTAGGCAGGTCAGGTTCGCTTGGGAACCCACACTTGTCTGAACTTCTTCGGCCTGGGTGCCGGGCTTCCTTGGCCATAGTGGCCGGTTTCTTCTATTTCTGCCCTCCTTCCAGCGAGAGCTTGATAGGCATTGTGAATAGGAATGTTGGGGATGACTCGGTCCGGGGTCACCCGTGCAGTGCGTCCGTCGAGGAAGACGCGCATGCCTCCAACCATAGATTTCCCGGACTGAGATAGGGTTCCAGTGATTGCAGCAGCATTCTTGCGGGCCTGGCGACGTTGGCGTCCTCCAGGGTGTTTGTTGATGACATTGGGGTGGGTCCCACGTATGACGTGGTGCACCAGACAGCTAGCAGCTGGGGCTGGAGTTTCGAACGAGTCTTTACAGCAGGGAACCTTCAGAGGCTCCGCCTTCTCCACAGCTTCCTTGGCAGGCACTGGGGCTTCGACCTCCAGGATATCGACGAAGGCCAACCCCAAAAAGTTGGGGAAGCCCACAGCGACAGGGAAGCTGCCGAATTCCATGGGTACCGCCAGGTACCCTTGCACGTGTCCTGCGACTATCGAGAGATCGAAGTCGACGCTGGTTATCCCATTGATCGTCATTGGTTTGCCTGGAATGTCAAACAAGGCAATAATCAGTAGCCTTTGAGAGGGCTTCGAAGCCCGAATATCTCGGCAAAGAGATGAAAGGTGACACTGGTCCCACCGGGCGTGCCAGACTGTTTGCGACGGGTTTTATCCGACCATCTTATTGTTTTATTTCATGTATATACGTGTATATGTACATGTATACATGTCTTATTTCACGTGTCGATCAACCAATTAACTAACTGGTAATTAACTGACTAATTGACGACGCGGGCATGCCAGTCACATGAGTGACAATTTTATGATGCGCTCATTCTGACCCGTGTCGGGCGAATGTGAGGTTCGGTCGGGACCAGCAGTCCGCCATACCATAAAGGCTATGGCGTTAATTACATCCCCCACGGGGAGGGAACACCTTTGATTAATTGCCGAGATAGCGGGCTGTCGAAGCCGGATTAAAAAGAGCTACATGATGATCATGACGAAGACATGCAGGATGCACATGTTTATCGTGCAGAAGATGCATAGTTCATGGAATTATGGATCCTCGGTACGTGGCGGAGGACGTAGGTCCGAAGACCACCGTCGCGCACAGCGAAGACTTCTGACCAGACGTAATCTAACTTTTCTATCAACGCCATTTGATCTACTCGAGGATGTATGCATGGATGCACACATGACGTTCATAACTATATTAAGCATGATAACGGAATTCTGGAAGTAGATGGTGATCAACCACGTTTATTACTCCCCATCGAGAAGAAGGAAGGCAGCACAAGTGTGATAGCGAAAGCAAAGTGCTAACGGACATGGTAATGAAGATATGATAACAATATAGTTCGGGCTCGCTTGGCCCCTCCCTTATTCAATTTATTACCCATTGTGATCTATTAACGCCAACCCCGAGGGACGAGATCCACTCGGGGGGGGGGGGCAAATGAGCGATTAAAGCAACAAGAGGTTTCAAAATCGGCGCGACCCTGCGATAGGTAGCTCATACGGCGCGATAAAACGTAGGTATAGCGTCTTAATCCGGCGCGGCCATGACGAATGTTAACACGGCGCGAAGAAACGCAGGTATAGCGGCTAATACGGCGTGGCCATACAGTCGGTTAAGACGGCGCGCAAAAGGGTTGGGGCGCGCCGGTTTAGGGCGCGCCAGAAAGGCGCAAAGAAAAAAAGAAGGGATATGAGTCTAACGTTAATCCGGCGCGGGGGGGGGGGGGGTGTACCGCGCCGGATTAGGGCGCGCCGGCTAAGGCCGCGCCGTTCAACCCACCTTTTCTGTGAATTTTGTAGCTATTGGGTTTGTTAAGTTTTGGGTGGGGATTCTAAAGTTATTTGGGGCCCATTGCTTATCGAATTGAAGTCCAGAACCCCGAAGGACGGTGTGATTAAGCCAGTGCGAGGTTCCTACTCGAGCACCGGGATAATTGGGTCCAGAACGAGCGTTTCATTAAGGCTTATTCAATCTTAATCTGTCCAAAATTGGACAGCATCTCCCCTAAACCTGAAGAGTTGCAGGGGAGAAGGGGGGTCATGCTCACCTGTGGAACAAGCCCCTAAACCGCCGGTCTGCATAATGGCAGCCAGCAAACCCCAGTGGATGGAGTACCCCGAGGACTAGCCTGCTAGGGGCACCAAAATCCCGTAGGGGAAGAAACGGAGAGACGAAGCCGTTGACGGCGGGAGCAATACTACGAGGACTAGCCTGCGAGGGGTGGACAGCCCACAGTGTATGACTTATCCCTTAGAGGAACCGACATTAGGGAGATGGAACTCTGAGGGCTAGCCTGCGAGGAGCACACATCCCCGGTCTCCGTTGGGTCCCAGACTGTTAGGGTCTAGCTCGTTGAACCAAGACCTCTTCGTTGCGATCTGCTGTGGGCTCAGGGAGAACATCTACCATCAGGGAGGTAGGGTTCTTAGTTGCTTAGCAGTTCCATGAAGCCACAGGGGCATGTTCCCCTTCCCCAGATGATCGAGATAATGAGAAGGAAAACCCCGGAAACCATTCGGATGACCGTGATGCGTAGAGATAGTAAATGCATAGATGAGGGAGGCCCATTACGAGGCATATGTTCGATCAGTTAGAGAGCATCGTTCAGGGGATGAAACCCCAGGCGTGGCGGAGAGAGGCACGCGCAGAAGCACGGCTCCGTCGAGAAGAGAGGGGCATGCGAGAATCCTGAGATTAAACAGGAGAATATTCGGAGGGGAAACCCCGGGGAAGGGACGTTTCTGTAGCCCACGATGATTCAGAGCATGGTAGGAGATTCAGGGAAAGCGGAATTAGGGAATGATACGGAGAAAGCCTCACGCGCACGCATTGGCATACATAAGAAATGGAAGATGAAGACCATTCGTTTGACCTATTAAACCCAGCATTTAGCATATATATGTATATATGTTACCATCCCAGAAACGGGAATGGCTCAGCATTTACATAATCAGACTATGGCACCAGCGCCATTATTCGATCGCCGTTCAACAATAACAGAAGCAGAGGACGCTCATAGCGTAATAACAGGGAAAGAGTAGCAGAGAAAATCGCGTAGAGGGGGGAGGAGAATCGACTCATGTCATCGTCGCTCCTCCCCCTCTCGCTTACATTGGATGGGTAGAAGTTTCAGAAGAGAAAACTGCGGAAAGCAGGAAAGGGATCAGCGCCCGCGCCCACCTGTTCCTGAAATAGGGTGTCGTAGAAGAAAAAGATGGCCGGCGGTAACTCCCCCGAAGGAACCCTCGCTCTCTGTACCGCAAGAGGAAAGAAACCCTCTCGAAAGCTCTCTCCCTCCTCTTCCTCTCTCTGTCTCTTCTGATTTCTTTCTTGATCTCCCTTCTTGCCCCCCCTTTTGTTGCTCTCGAACAGCCGTATATATATAGGGCATGAGTTAGATCGATGAACCGGCGTGGGATTGGCGCGCCGGGGGAGCCTTCAAGGCTTATCGCGCCGGGATCTAAGCCATCATCAGGGTGATTTGCGAGCCGGCATAAGGGCTGAAGATGGGGGCGCGCCGGTACAAGGGTCAAAGGTAGAGGCGCGCCGGGATAAGGGCATGCCGGGCTGGTGCTCTATACGAGCTTCGAGCAGTCGATGAGTCCGGGGATAATTCCGGGGGTCACCGTGAGCTTTTATCTCGCCAATGCCCATCCAGACTTTGACGAGGTGTTTTATCGGAATCCCTTGGTCGACTTACGTCTATTCTCAAGACTCCAGATAGCTTTAGTTTGATCGTGCTGGTTTCCCGCTGACACGGCCCTTGGCTCTACGATCCATGCTGTTGATTCGGCCTGGCTCGTGCCCAAAGCTCCTTGGAAGGTGAGATAACACCAGGGATAGTTTCGCCCGAGCTGGGCGATCATTCAGCCACTAATGGGCCCATCTTGGCAGGAGGCCGTACCCGTGCCGGGTGATCGGGATCTTCTGCCGACAGAGCTTTCGGTCCTCCGTCTCTTGATATGGTGGGGAACCACCGGATAGACCGTCGTCCTTGATCGGACAACGGGTGTAGTGTATGCGGCATGACAAAGTCGATGCCGGTTCATTGGGTAGGCTTGGTCGCACTGCCGGTTGGTTGACGAGTTTGTCTCGGCTCTCCTGAGGTGAAGTCCCCGTGTCCACATGGAGTGACTCGAGGCTCTGGCAGCTTGAGAAGTCTTCAATATGTTGATCTTTATCGGCTTCCGTACTTCGGTGGGCCGGGTCATTCGCCCTTATGGCTTGGTCACCGATGATCATATTTTGAGTGCCAACAGTTGTCCACCATCATCATCTGGAGTCACAATTTGGCTTGAATGGAGCTCCACACCAGCACACTGGTGAGGACCAGGCTTATAAGTGCTACCATCTAGGACTCGGGGCTGAGTAGACTCTGAATTAGGATTATTGAATTCCAAAAATTCAGAAGATGGCTTACTACTACTAGGCTGATCCCTGGTATCAATACTTCTCACCTGACTTGGAACTAGAGAATCAAAGCCGACCCCTTCATCCACCAATTGAAGAGCTAAAAATCTATTCTCCTGAGATGACACTTGTCAAATAGGTTGAGGGTCCACTTGGCGCGGCCGATAGGATTCCTTAGAGCTCCTATTAAAAGTCTTTAGCAAAGTAGGAGGACGATTAACCCTGCCTTTTGTCCTCCTATAGCTGCTAACATCATGACCAATCTTGTGACAGTTATAACAAAGATGAGGCACCCAGTGATAACTAACTGCCTGCCTGAATCCTTGACCATCCAGATCGATCCACAGTCGTTCTCTGTGCTGGGCAGCTAAATCCATTTCTACACAGGCCAAAGCTTCAGTCATGTCTGTCATGGCAAGGGTTCGCTCATGAATGCGAAGAACCTTCCCAAAATTGCCAGCAATCGAAAGCATACAATCTTCATGGTAAAGATTAACCGGGAGAGCAGGGAAGCTGATCCAAACTGGAACCATAGGGGGATCCGTGTCGAAATCAAAATCCTGAGTCCATCGAAAGAATCGGAACAAAAAACCTTTAACACATAACTTCTTTTGCATCAACAGCTTCAAGAAATCTGCCTCACAATCAAAATGTAAGACAAGATGCCGTTGGTTTAAACTGCTAACAATAAAGTCTGAACGGAGCGACAACCTCTACATTAGACAGCTCTTAATGTCCGGAATCGCCAGCCTCCCATACGAGCACTTTGCAACAATGGCGAAGGAGAGGGATTGCAAGGAAACTTGCACATCATCTTTCGAGAAGAAAACAGCTGGTTCACCCCGATCCATGAACCCCGGGGCCTTCACCGGAATGGCCACCTTCTCCTTCCTAAAGGACTCAACAAGAACTTGGGCAAAAGAACGACGGGAGCCAGGCGGGGGGTGGATCGGAAGAGTAACTGGAGCCTCCGAGGTGGAAGAGACCGGGGCTATAGGCGGTGGGGGTTCCCCCACCGCCACCTCCATTTCTGGCGGGAAAGCTCTCTCCGAACAAGACCAGAGCTTCTCTCACTAGAAAATCTAGAGAGAGAAAACCAAAATGCATTGAAGTTGGTTCTTTCGATGCCCAAAAGTAAGTTTGCTATCTTAGAGAGAAGCCAAGCTAAGTGGGTGGGGGGTGGGGGGAGGGGGGAGAGAGAGAGAGAGTTGAACCCAAGTCATCATTGTTGATAGTTTATGTTCACCCCCTTTTACCCCGCCCCAAACTATGCATTTATCATATGAGCATGAACAAGCATGAAAGTGTGAATCAAAGGGGCGATAAATAGATGAGGATACTGAACGTGATCGTCACCAAGGGTTAACAACGCCAAAGGATGAAGAGATGAAAGGAACGGTGCCGTATACCTTGGAAAAAAAAAGACTTAATCGCGCTTGACAAGCGGGGTGCGGGAAACGTCGTTGATTCAACCTCCTCTCCTTCCAGCCGACTAGAGGAAGAGGGCCTCACGTTATATCATGCTATCCTACAAACCAAAGCCAAACACAAGAGAAAAATCCATTAGAAACATGCATGTGTAGTATCAATCCTGCAATGATAAAATAAGGGTAGAAATTGAGGGAGAACGCACCAGGGGGAGGTTTTTAACCCCTATGGAAAGGTGCAAAAGATAGGTGTGTGTGTTGTGATGAGAATAAGACAAATAGGAGGAGAAAACATGCAGTAGAACTGCGAGAATATGCTATGCAATATGAAAAAAAGTGCAAGAGTGCAGAGAAAGTGCAGAACGCTGTGATAAAACTGAGATTTGGGAGGACGAGAACTAAGAGTAGAGACAATGAAATCAAGCCCTTGAGCGTGGAATAGAAAGTCAATACTTCCCTCTTCAGGCCAGGGTCAAAGAGATGGGATGACGTTACAACATGGCTTCGCCTCGAACCGAGAAAGAGCCCCCCTTCGCAACCTGCGAACTGGGTGCTTTATATAGGAGTTGCAGAAATCTAGAACTTTCTCTCATGATTTTAGGAGATATAGTCCACCAAATCTCGAGTTCTTTAGATTAATCTCGAGATAATAGTGGGGATAAAAGATAGGAATAAGTAGGACTCGATTTGGTGGAAGAATCTGGAAGATATTCATGTGGAAAGAAGGGCCCGGAGCTTGATTGGACAAAGTTTGACTTGCATAAACCAAGAAATTTAAATCCAAGATGAACACCCAAAATAGGGCTCTAGACTGATAAATCTCGTGGATAATAGTGGGAATAAAAGTCCTTAATCAATTAGAGTCAATCTGGAAGCTTCCTCTCGAAGAAAATGGACCGAACAAGGTCTCAAAGGAGTCCCACGGTGAAGAAATCGGAGTTCAAGAAGCTTATGGCTCTTTATCTGACAAAAGGTCTATCGTACGACCGCATACGGAGCCTAACGGTCATGGGAGGACCGCTAGGGGATGACCAAACGGTCTAGGGAGGACTGCAAGGGAAACAGGGGACGAATGGGCTCAAATGGGCACTGTTTGGGGGAAAATGGTCTAGTGAGGACCGCAAGGGGACCACAAACGGTCATGGGGGTGACCGCAAGACAATAGGAGGTGAAACGAGGCAAAACGGGCACTATTTGGGGCCAAGCGGTCTTGGGAAGACCGCCACCATCACCTAGCGGTCTTCCCAGGACCGCTAGGCTGATGGAAGACATTTTTTGGGTAGAACACGGTAGATTTTGAAAATAAGAGAATATCTTGAAAATGGTGCAGAACTAGCAAAAGTTGTAGAAGAAGAAATTGTAGATAACTGAAAAATGAACAACTTTCATGAAGAGAGAAAGATGAGAAGACGATCTTAAGAAGGATAAAATATGACGAGAACAGAGAGAAAAAATGTTAGGTTTGTGGGTGAACAGCGTAGTCTACCAGAAAAATATGAATAACTTAAAATCGGTGGAGAACTGGCTAATGGCGTAGAAGGAGAAAATGTAGAGATTTAAAAAATTAACAACTTTGGTGAAGGACACTTAATGAATTGAGAAATAGAAGGGGATGAAAAAAAAGCCGCGTTTAGGACTGCGTAGTGAAAGGGGCTGAATGCTTGATGGAAGTCGACCTAAATGGGCCGTAAGTCGACTTGGAAGGCCAGAAGCTGATAAAATAAGCCCCAGGGCTCTAAGAAATCATGATCTCCAAGGCTAGAGAATAATGAAATGGGCTCGAAATCTATCCAAAGAAGGCACCAAAGAAATGGTTAACTCAGGACATCAAAATGACGAATAAGAGAAATAACACAACTTGCGGACTAAAAATGGGTGTCAACAGATGCCCCTCCTTGATGTCCGCTTTGCAAGAGAGCGAGCGAAAGCGGTGCGAAGGTGGAATGAAAAGGAGATGGAGTGAAAGCGACAGCGACGTGAAATGGAGATGACGTGGAGATGAAGCGGAGAGAACTGAAAAGCGGGCATCAAAGCAAAAGACACCCGTCACGACCAACAAGCGATAGGAATTCTCCTGAGAACGCCGAACTAACCATAAGGACTGCATGATAAGAATGAGACATGCCTGGAGAGATAACTAAGGAAAGAAAAGGAAACACGACCAACCTCATTGGGGACACAATCCACGGATAATGAGGGGATCGAAAAAAACACTGCTGAAAAGTTGGAAATGGGAAAGTAAACTGAGGTAAAATCCAGACTGGAATCACGCTGGCCAACCAGACCAAACAGGCAGATCAGAGAGATTGTTCAAATTCAGAGTGGAATGCAGATCTCTTATCCAAGAGAATTGAAGTGTAATTAACCATTACTGAGAAGAAAACCTTAAGAGGATCATGAGACGTGAGTGCTCAAAATGACATAATACATGCTAGGCTAAAATAAAGAAATCATCGAAACGAATGTAAAGAAAGTTAAAATAGAAAGTGTTGTGACTCCTCTGTGTTGATGATGTTGACAATAGCTTTATTTCATTGGCAACAGCTTGTTTTGATTGATTGGCAACTGTTTATATTTTGATGAAACTATCTCTATCAGATTGTCTATGTGTTCTATGCAGTAAGAGTCTATACATCGTCATGAACACACACACTGGTCTACACATTGTACACACACAAGTCTACACACTCAAAGTCCATACATTGCATTGTTGTGTTTGTGCATCGTTTAGAACATAAGTCTATACATTCACATGGCTTGTCTGCACGCTAAAGTTTGTACAGAGCTTGTGCCTGTCTGACTAGCAAGTCTGTACATCATATGCAAAGTCTATTCAATGCATGCACATTCATTCAAAGTCTAGACATCGGTGAAGTCTGTACATTCACTAGCTTAACTTCCAGGTCCATACATCGGTGAAGTCTGTACATTCACCAGCTTAACTTTCCAAGTCTAGACATCGATGAAGTCTGTACAGCCTGTGTGTTCCACGATATCAAGTCTATACACTCCTTGATCTTTACCTACGTTGCACCTGCAAGTCTATACATTGCAGCTGAGTTGAAGTCTGTACAGCCCTTGCTTTGCCAAAGTCTATACATCGTGTCTTGGCTAAGTCTATACATCATGAACTCTCTCTCAAGTCTATACAGACCTTGCTTTGCTCAAGTCTGTACATCGTCCAGTTCCTCTGGCATGTTTATACATCATGAACTCTCAAGTCTATACAGACCTTGCTTTGCTCAAGTCTATACAGCCCTTACTTTGGCAAGTCTATACATCGTGCATTCTTAAGTCTGTACAGCCTGTGAGGTCCATCTCACTCAGCGTCTCAAGTGGACTTGAAGTCTATACATTGGAATGTCTTACTTAGCGTCTTTGTGCATGTCACACACTCGCAAGTCTACACATTGTGGCACGCAAAGTCTGCACAACGCATTGTCTGCAAGTCTGCACATTGCTATAAGCATGCATGCAAAGTCTAGACAGCCATGGGCAAGTCTATACATCGCATTGCATGCACGCAGGTCTAAGTATGTACACTGGCTGTAGCATGCTTGCATAAAGCCTATACATTGCATCTTAGCATGCTTGCACAGCACAAACAAAGTCTGTACATTCATATGTGCATTGTGCATTGCTCTTGGTAGAGTTTGTACATCGTTATGCTGCCTTGTGCCGTAGCAAGTCTGTACATTCTCTATGCTCGAGATTTGACGCTCACCAGAAGTGGCGTCACTTCTGAAACAAACGCCTAAGTGTAAGGCGTCTTTTTGTTGAGCATCGCTTCATCAACTCTATACATTGTCTGCTTGCATAACGTTGAGTCTGTACATCACTTGAACACTCATTGCACTCTAACTCTATACATTTCTTCATGTATTCAACTCATAACTCTATACACTGCTTCACTCATTGCACGAAGTCTGCACATTGTGTTGCTTTGTTCATACTTTGTTTTGCTAAGTCTACACATTGATGCACATTTACTTCTGCATATTTGAAGTATGTACATGGCTTAAGCTCTGCATATTTGAAGTCTATACATGGCATAAGCTCTGCATATATGTAGTCTATACATGGCATAAGTCCTGCATATAGAAAGTCTGTACATGGCATAGTCTTGCATATCTGAAGTCTATACAGGCTACAGCACTGCATTTACTAAGTCTGTACAATGCCATGGGTCTGCATACGTAGAGTCTGAACACTGCATAGCTTCGCATTCACAATGTCTGTACATTGCTTCAGCAGTGCCTTCATACAGTCTGTACATCGCTTAAACCTTAAACTGACAATTCTATTTCGACTGTCTGACAGGGATTCTTTGCAGAGACTGATGACTGGGCACGTGATCCGAGGATAAGGGGAGTGACCAGATTATGACACGTGTACTGAAAGCCTGCTGGATGCTGCCACGTGGTCCAAGCCATTGGGCGGGAGATGTGGAGAGCACACGCCCTTCCTGCTGCTGGTATATATATGGATTTTCTTCCTTCAGAAGATGTAGATCGAATAGAAGCAGCCAGAGCTAAGAGAAAAGAACAGAGAGTGAGTGCCTGCCCGATCCACAGAGAAGAAGAAAAAGAGAGAAGAAGATTCAGAGAGAAGAAGAGAAAGAGAGAAGTCATTCAAATCTAGAACAGAAGATTTGTCCTCTAAACCCTATGAGTTGATACATATGGACCTTTTTGGGCCAACCAGGTCTGTCAGCTTATCAGGGAGGAGGTATGGGTTTGTCATGGTAGATGACTTCTCTAGGTACACTTGGGTATATTTCTTGTCACAGAAAAGTGATGCATTCACAGAATTTCAGGAGTTCTATCTTAAGATAAACCAGAAAATTGAAAATATTTTAACTGATCATGGAGGTGAGTTTGAAAATTCACAGTTTGATAAATTCTGCAGGTCAAATGGAATTCATCACAAGTACTCCTCACCAAGGACACCCGAGCAGAATGGAGTTATGGAGAGGAGGAACAGAACCTTGGTGGAGATGGGTCGTACACTCTTGGTTGAAGGTGGTCTGCCAAGGAAGTTCTGGGCTGAAACAGTAAATACTGCCTGTTATGAAATTAACAGAGCCATGGTAAGACCTTTTACCTAGAAAACACCCTATGAGATCATAAAGGGTAAGAAACCTTCTATTGCTCATTTCAAAGTTTTTGGTTGTAAATGTTTTATTCATATAAATGATAAAAGAGACCTTGATAAATTTGAACCTAAAGGTGAACTAGGAATTTTTCTTGGTTACTCTGAAAACACCCGAGTATATAGAGTGTATAATCTGAATTCCAAAACTGTTGAAGGATCTCCACATATTGTTTTTGATGAATCTTTGGTAAAGTCTAATATTGGTCAATACAGGAATGAAGACAATGGTGATATTCTGAAAGAAGGGAATCCTACAGACAAATCTGAAGATGAGGAAGGAAATGAAGAGCTTAATGAAGAAGAGCCTACAGTTCAGGGGGAGGTAAATGAAAATTATGATAATGAAATTGTCAACATTCGATATCTAAAAGATCATCATGTAGATAATGTGATTGGCAATTTGCATGACCCTCCTAGGACTAGAGGCCACTTAAGAATTCAAAATGAATTGAATGCATATGCCTTTGTATCAAATGTAGAACCCAAGTCCATTGACTGTGCTCTTAAGGACGTGCATTGGATTAATGCCATGCATGAAGAGCTCAATCAATTTGACAGGAATAAGGTGTGGCACTTGGTTCCACCTCCTGATCATGAAACAGTCATAGAGACTAAATGGGTATTCAGAAATAAAACTGATCAATCAGGGAATGTCATTAAAAATAAGGCCAGACTTGTAGCTCAGGGGTATAACCAGGAATTTGGAATTGACTTTGAAGAGTCTTTTACCCCTGTAGCCAGGTTAGAAGCTATCAGAATCTTATTGGCTTATGCATGTTCCCTAGGAATAAATCTTCAGCAGATGGATGTAAAATCTGCTTTTCTGAATGGGGAAATCAGTGAGGATGTCTATGTGAGGCAGCCTCCTGGCTTTGAATGTTTAGACTTCCCCAATCATGTGTATAAACTTCGAAAAGCTCTCTATGGTCTTAAGCAAGCTCCTAGAGCTTGGTATGATAGGTTGAGCAAATTTCTCACTGATAAGAACTTCACAAGAGGTGTAGTTGATCAAACCCTGTTTACTAAGGTAAGTCATTCAGATATTCTTATCATTTAAATTTATGTGGATGACATTGTCTTTGGGTCAACTAACCCCAAATTGTGTGAGGAATTCTCTCAGATAATGACTAATGAGTTTGAAATGAGCTCAATGGGTGAGCTCAAATTATTTCTTGGACTGTAGGTGACACAGTCAAAAGATGGAACTTTCATCTCTCAGTCCAAGTACATAAGGGATTTATTGAAGAAGTACAAGATGGATAACCTCAAGAAAATAGCTACTCCAATGGGTACCTCAACCAGTTTAGATGAAGATCCTCAAGGTAAACCAGTGGACCAAAGGCTATATAGAGGTATGATCGGATCTCTTCTATATCTTACAGCATCTAGACCTGATATTCAATTTGCAGTGTGTTTATGCTCTAGATTTCAGGCTAGTCCTAAAGAATCACATCTTAAATCTGTGAAAAGGATTTTTAGGTATTTACTAGGCACCCAAGAGCTAGGTCTTTGGTATCCTGCCAAGTGTGAGTTAGAACTTCTAGCCTACACTGATGCAGATTACGCTGGGTGTCGAGTAGATAGAAAAAGCACTAGTGGCTACTGTCAATTCCTTGGTGGCTGTCTAGTATCTTGGGCATCCAAGAAGCAACACACAGTTGCTTTGTCCACAGCTGAAGCTGAATATGTTGCAGCTGGTAACTGTGCAGCCCAAGTACTTTGGATCAAGCACCAACTGGTTGATTATCAAATAAAATTGGAATGTATTCTAATTTTGTGTGATAATACTAGTGCTATATGTCTTGCTAAAAATCCTGTTCATCATTCTAGGACTAAGCATATAGAGATAAAACACCATTTTCTTAGAGATGTTGTAAATAAAAAGGAAATTGAAATGAACATCATTGAAACTGAAAAACAAATTGCTGATATTTTTACTAAGCCTCTTGGGAATGAAAGGTTTAAATTTCTTAGAAGAGAACTTGGCTTGTGTAAATTTCAGCATAATGAATAAACTCTCTAATGGCTTGAATAAACCTTGTGAATGTTGAATGTTGCAACAGACTCATGATCATGCATGACATTCATATTTTTTTTGGCATCACACTCATGATCATCATTGCATATCATTTAGTCATGACTGTGTCTAAGCTCTCTCTCATCTAAAACCACATGCATATAGACAGGGGGAGTATTGTTAGAAATTCAGAGTGGTCATCAACTTTATTAAAATCCAAATTCTTTGACCCTGAATGAGTTGAGTCTGACAATATGGCAATCTGTTAGTCAGTTCTGATTCCTAAGCAATAGAAAACAGACTTCTTCATTTATAAGAACTTTAATTGCTTGAAGACTGACTTAATGGTTTAAAATTTATAAACTTTAAAGTTTAAAGATTACAATCAGTAAATAAGAAAGCTAAAAATTGATAAAGCTCTCAACCCTTATCTTATTCCATGTCAGACAAAGCTAATTATATTTGAAATCTAAAAACTCATCTAAAATCCTGTTAGAGAAGGCTAAGTATGTGTATTGTCCTTAAACAAGTCATTCTGAAACAAATAAAGGACAGCTAAGAAAGATATTGAAAAATATTGAAAATTAATTAAAAAATAACATTGGCAGAGCAATGACTGGTAAAATACTGAGAAACTAAGTGATCCATCAAAGAAATGGACAATACTTAAGTCATGAGGTGTATCTGTTATCTCTGTATAAAATGATCAAAACAGTAGGGTGGTTTCACTGAGTACCTGGGGGTAACTGGCGTCTGATAAACGTGTACCCTCACACAAAAAGGTGTAAATCAATTTTATTGAGTTTGATCATAGGCAGAATGGTCCATCATGTTGAGTATCTAGGGGTATTGGCGTCTGATAAACGTATACCCTTACGCAAAAAGACAAATGGTACCTGAATGCCCTTAATGAAATAATATTGAAAATGTTGTTCCTTCAAAAGAAATTTCAGGGATGTCAATTTGTTTAATTTCAATACATGACCTGGTATCTCTTAACCATCTTTTTCTTGAGTTTATGAAAGTAAGATATTTTGAAACTGAATCTCTCATACAAATGTGATTCTGGTTTATTATTTTATCATGCACAGAAAACTCATCCATTGATTGTAGTGCATGAACTCTAAATTTTATAGTCTTTAAACTAGAACTCTATCTGAAAGCAGTTTCTAAATTCATATGATTGAAGACTCTGTGCTTTAGAATGCTTATTCCTGAACTACTTGTTCAGAATGCCAGTCAGATGATTTCTCTTGTTCCTTCCCTTGTACTTTCTTTCCCTCCTCTTTGTTGATGGCAAAGGGGGAGAATTTATTGTGTGTTTGGTGAATTCCAGGGGGAGTGTATGCATCATATTATGGCATAGGGGGAGATCTTGTTGGCAAGGAGGTGTTTTCATTTCTCAGCATGCATCCATAGCATCTGCATGACATTTCTGACTAATAATTCATGTCTTTCATCAAAATTACATCTGTATGACAGGATGTTGCTATTCCATATGATAGGGTGTTGCCATCATCAAAAAGGGGGAGATTGTTGTGACTCCTCTGTGTTGATGATGTTGACAATAGCTTTATTTCATTGGCAACAGCTTGTTTTGATTGATTGGCAACAGTTTATGTTTTGATGAAACTATCTCTGTCAGATTGTCTATGTGTTCTATGCAGTAAGAGTCTATACATCGTCATGAACACACACACAGGTCTACACATTGCACACACACAAGTCTACACACTCAAAGTCCATACATTGCATTGTTGTGTTTGTGCATCGTTTAGAACATAAGTCTATACATTGACATGGCCTGTCTGCACGCTAAAGTCTGTACAGAGCTTGTGCCTGTCTGACTAGCAAGTATGTTCATCATATGCGAAGTCTATTCAATGCATGCACATTCATTCAAAGTCTAGACATCGGTGAAGTCTGTACATTCACCAGCTTAACTTTCCAAGTCCAGACATTGATGAAGTCTGTACATTCACCAGCTTAACTTTCCAAGTCTAGACATCGATGAAGTCTGTACAGCCTGTGTGTTCCACGATATCAAGTCTATACACTCCTTGATCTTTACCTACGTTGCACCTGCAAGTCTATACATTGCAGCTGAGTTGAAGTCTGTACAGCCCTTGCTTTGCCAAAGTCTATACATCGTGTCTTGGCTAAGTCTATACATCGTGAACTCTCTCTCAAGTCTATACAGACCTTGCTTTGCTCAAGTCTGTACATCGTCTAGTTCCTCTGGCAAGTTTATACATCATGAACTCTCAAGTCTATACAGACCTTGCTTTGCTCAAGTCTGTACAGCCCTTCCTTTGGCAAGTCTATACATCGTGCATTCTTAAGTCTGTACAGCCTGTGAGGTCCGTCTCACTCAGCGTCTCAAGTGGACTTGAAGTCTATACATTGGAATGTCTTACTTAGCGTCTTTGTGCATGTCACACACTCGCAAGTCTACACATTGTGGCACGCAAAGTCTGCACAACGCATTGTCTGCAAGTCTGCACATTGCTATAAGCACGCATGCAAAGTCTAGACAGCCATGGGCAAGTCTATACATCGCATTGCATGCACGCAGGTCTAAGTATGTACACTGGCTGCAGCATGCTCGCATAAAGTCTATACATTGCATCTTAGCATGCTTGCATAGCACAAACAAAGTCTGTACATTCATATGTGCATTGTGCATTGCTCTTGGCAGAGTCTGTACATCGTTATACTGCCTTGTGCCGTAGCAAGTCTATACATTCTCTATGCTCGAGACTTGACGCTCACCAGAAGTGGCGTCACTTCTGAAACAAACGCCTAAGTGTAAGGCGTCTTTTTGTTGAGCATCGCTTCATCAACTCTATACATTGTCTGCTTGCATAACGTTGAGTCTGTACATCACTTGAACACTCATTGCACTCTAACTCTATACATTGCTTCATGTATTCCACTCATAACTCTATACACTGCTTCACTCATTGCACGAAGTCTGCACATTGTGTTGCTTTGTTCATACTTTATTTTGCTAAGTCTACATATTGATGCACGTTTACTTCTACATATTTGAAGTATGTACATGGCTTAAGCTCTGCATATTTGAAGTCTATACATGGCATAAGCTCTGCATATATGGAGTCTATACATGGCATAAGTCCTGCATATAGGAAGTCTGTACATGGCATAGTCTTGCATATCTGAAGTCTATACAGGCTACAGCACTACATTTACTAAGTCTGTACAACGCCATGGGTCTGCATACGTAGAGTCTGAACACTGCATACCTTCGCATTCACAATGTCTATACATTGCTTCAGCAGTGCCTTCATACAGTCTGTACATCGCTTAAACATTGAACTTACAATTCTATTTCGACTGTCTGACAGGGATTCTTTGCAGAGACTGATGACTGGGCACGTGATCCGAGGATAAGGGGAGTGACCAGATTATGACACGTGTACTGAAAGCTTGCTGGATGCTGCCACGTGGTCCAAGCCATTGGGCGGTAGATGTGGAGAGCACACTCCCTTCCTACTGCTGGTATATATATGGAGTTTCTTCCTTCAGAAGATGTAGATCAAATAGAAGCAGCCAGAGCTAAGAGAAAAGAACAGAGAGTGAGCGCCTGCACGATCCACATAGAAGAAGAAAAAGAGAGAAGAAGATTCAGAGAGAAGAAGAGAAAGAGAGAAGAGAAGATTGAGAGAGTTGAGTTGAGAGAGTCGTTTCGAAGTCTTGTAAATCAGTCTCTTGGTTCAGATACCAGAGCTGATACTGCTCAATTGAGCTACATTCGTTATGGTTTTCCATTTCATTTGTTTCTGTCTTTACTGTTTTTGAAAATCTTTTGTTATCAAGCTGTGAGCCAGCAAATTGCAGTGGAGGTTTCCACTGGACAGGTGAAGCTGTAATCCTCAGCAGGCGAGACCAGGTCTCGGACGGCTAAGCTGTATCGCCCAGCGGTTGCAGAGGATTTATCCCTCTGGTCAGCAAGCTGTAAAGCCTAGCGAAGCTGTGTATCAGCGGTCTGTTGGCAAGCTGTGAAGCCCAGCTGTTCAAGCTGTGAGTCAACAGGGTCCACATTCCAGTTGGAGTGTGGGGTGGACGTAGATCTCTGGATTGAGATCGAACCACCTTAAAGATTGGTGTCTACTGTGTGATTGCCTGTGGTTTGTGTGATTTCATAGTGTTCCTTCTGTCGTTCAACAGTTGCTTATTTTAATTCTGCATTAGAGTTCAACTGTGTTTTAAAATTAGACATTAGATCTATTCACCCCCCTCTAGATCCACTCTCAGTGGTAATAGACTGCGTCCATCTAACATAACAGAAAGTACTCAAGAATAATATTGCTAGGCCGAGCAGGACAGGGTCAAGAGTCTTCTTAGAATCACGGCGTGCGAGACAGAGTCCATCGTCCCCCACCCGACTCAACCGGGCGGCTTATCGAACGATTAACCGTATACTCCTAGATCCTCATCGTTTTTGTTAAAGGGGGAGATCAGATCCCAGAACACACGGCTAACTAGCCGGTCCTTGAGAGACTATAATAATGAAGATAACATATAGTAATGTAACAAAGAGAAGGGATAGAAAGAGCCAAACATGACTTACCTGTCAAGCGAAATGGCATTTTTTTTTGGATTTTTGATATAAGACAACCAAAACAACAAAAGAACAAGCATTAGCATAACATAACATAAAATGAAAATAAATGCAACATAGCGAAAATGAACTAAACATAACATCACAAATGAAGATGAACGAAGCATAAACACCACAAGAACAGACGGCATGCATGCATGGGATTTGAAAACACAGTGGGGCAAGACAGCACACGCGGTGGGACAAGACCATGGTCGGACAATGGCACGTGGGATAACAAACCGCGGGGGGCAAAAGACACAGACAACACATGTGGGATGACAACAACAACACATCGCATGGCGACACCGTGGGATGAAAACATAGTGAGATGAAAATATGATAGACACGGAGGGACAAAGACACAGACAACATAACATATGTGTGGGGTGATAATCAACAACACATGGCATGGCGACACAATGGGACGAAAATATGACAGACACGGAGGGACATAACAACACGTGTGACAAGGACACGGAGGGACATAGACACGTGTGACAAGGACGCAGCGGGATACAAGACATGACAAATACGCTCTTCAATCAAAGCCCAAAATCAAAAGAAGTAGAACCGACAGGTTCACAATTGTGAGGTAAGGCCCTCTCATGAAGATATGATCATTACAAACAAAAGTTGAGAAGGACATAAGCTTCGGAACAGATCGAGAGAATAGATTGAAGAAGAAGAACAGATCAACAGACGTGAACAGGAGGTAGAGCGAAAGATAAAAAAGAGCAAGGAAAAGCTTTAGTACCTGTGACCTGCACACTGAGCAAACGAATCATACATGTCCTCAAAACAAAATAGATAGAAAGGAACAAAAGGACAAATATGTTTGGATTTTTGGCAATTTTTTGTTTTTTTACAATATTTGATTTTTTGGATTTTTGATAATATTTGTTTTTTTTTTTAGAATTTTGGCAATATCTGATTTTTTGATTTTTGACAACATTTGATTTTTTGGGATTTTTTGACATATCTAATTTTTTTGGAGTTTTGAAATATTTGATTTTTTTGGAATTTTGACAACATTTGATTTTGGAAATGGCAATCTGTAGCACCCAAAGACGGGCTCGAACTACTGGCCAGGGATCGTCATCCCTCCCCCTTTCATTAAAGATTTGCCTTGAGCAGGGCGTGCATATGAGGGTGGCTTGTCACAACCAACCGCCTCTAAAGAACGGTGCCCCTATTAAGGCCATATCCGGGATACAACCCAGCATAAGAGAGAGAAGCAGAAGAAAAATTAGAGACAAACTTTATGCAGGATGGGAGACATCAAGACTCGAATTCTTCCCAAGGCACTACCCCTCAAAGATATAGTCTGTTGCGCCGGGGCTTTGTGTCTTTGATTTTGAGACCCATATTTATCGGCACGCATGCGACCAGGCTCATGACGTCCCGAGTGGAACTGTACTGCCACTCTTGCCATGCCTTTGATTCATAATTTTGCATATTGATTCATTGATTTATTTTTTGACAGCCCTTATTCGCTAGATTTAGCATGAAAGCTCACTTTTGAGGGTCAAGATTGCCCCTATTTTAGACCTCTCTCGTATTAGGGAGCGCCTAGGTTGATCATCTCATTTGTCAATCTCTTGCCCCTGCACTTGGCTGAGTAGAGAAAAGAAAAGACCTTTGTGCATACCCAAAGTATGGCCAAAGTAGTAACGATGTGTCTCAGAGGAATCGGCTATGGCTCGCCGTGAAGTGTGTGGAAACCCATGCTCTAAAGAACACCCTCGACGATCGGGGAAAAAACTAGACTCCCAGTGTTGAGCTATCACCAGCCTGAGAATGCCACAGAAGCGAACTCATTTTGACTAAATTAAGCAAACTCAACTAAAGCCACTCAAGCATGTTGAGGAACCAACATTAAAACCATGCGCAGGAATAACAACATGTTCTTGCACAAAATAAAGATGCCTTGCAAATCCATAGCATGGAAGTATCATCCTGAAGCGATCTTTATCATCAAGTTTTGAGCAGCACGAGCTTTGTTTTCCTCGCTTGACAGGACAAAGAACGGAGAGGATAACAAGGACTTGAAGATTCCTCTACACGGAGGAGCTGTAGACACCAAACTGGATGAAGAAAGATAAAAAGGAAGAGAGATGAGGGCTAGAACTCCCTCGCTAAGGCACAAAGCCCCTGATAACAAGGAACCAGATACAGAATAACTAGAGATCAACTGAGATCAAGGTGGACTAAAGCCTGGAAAATAACATGAAAAAGGGTAAGAACCCCGAAAGGGAGAGACAGGAAGAATAGAAAGATGACGAGGAGATTGTTGTGAAGACGAAGAAGAAGAAGAGTGATCATCTGATGTGGTCAGAGAAGAAGAGTTGTGGACACCTGATAGGGTCGGAGAAGGATCAGAAGCGACACCCGGGAGTCCTGGGGAAAAAGAATCAGGTGATGTCCCAAAATTGGGATGAAAGGAGGACATAGGCCGAGGCCTAGAATTATGAGAGGGGGGAGAATCTGGAGACTCCAGATAGGATGGAGAGGAATTGGGGTTTGCGGACCCCGGGAGAGAGGAGAAAATGATGGAAGTAGGACTGGAAGATAAAAAATACATCACCCAAGGGTGGGAGCTGAGTAGAAGAAATGATGAATGAGAAGAAGAGGAAGTGGTGGACCCCTGAGTGCACAGTTGACGGCCTTTGAACTTGCGCCGTCGCTTCTTCTTAGCAGAAACTGGCTTGTAATGGACCTGCCTGGCGCGGGCTCGAATCCTTGGGCACCTTGCCTTGCAATATCTTCACAAATAGCGAGCCCATCTAGCAGACGGCCTGGCCCGGCTATAAACATGCAGCTTCATCGGGCGATTACCCCTAGACACCCAGTGCTAACGATATGCGGACATTCTTGGACAGATAATTCCTTAGATGGATCGGCATTGCATAACCATAGAGCCTTGTCACTCGGCACAAAGAGCATAAGATTTGGCAACTCCACTTGACAATCAGACTTGAAGCGTAACTCCCTTGCTAGTAGAGAAGGATGAAACTGAGGGAGGGTAATACACGGTGTTGATGTGGCCTGCGTATTAATAAATTGTGAGAGATTGCATAGAATGTGCAGAATATTCTTGGAGAATACTGAGAATACGACCAATTTCCCCTTGAATATAGAATTCATCAAACTCTTGGCGGCCGTATGAGTTAGCACCATGCGGGTAGAGAACCCCTCTCGGCCAGTGAACTAAATAGCAATGGAGTGAGGGGTGATAAGAGCATCAATCGTAAATCCTCTTCGGGCTTAATCTTCTCATGGGTCAGATCCACCATAGAATACCTGGGCTCAACCTGATCCTTATATTGCTGAAGAAGTTTCTCTTGAACGACTTGAAAATTCACAATCTACTCTTGCGGAAGAGAGAAGAACCAATCCTGAGCTGGGCCTTCCAAAGACAGACCGAATAGATAGGCCATCAAGCGCTGGTCATGTCAAAACTGGGCCGACTCATAGAGGAACTCCTTTAAGTGCACGTACGGTTCACCGACTCCACCATAACGGCGATATGCGAGAATTTGAGAAGATGGCGAGAGTCGAAGATCTTGAAATACGAATGGGACACTGAAAGAGGATTTGGGATCGATCTAACATTGAAGTTCATCAAGCTGGCGTTGGGCTTGAGCAATTATCTCCTGGGTAGCGAGAGATCGAGAATGGCATAGGCCAGCTTGAGTAAGAGATTGTGACTTTGGACCAGGAGCAAGGTAATGGGCCGGATGAGAGGATCTGGGCTGAGAAGAAGAAGGACCCATTCCGGGAGTGGAAGGATATGCGGGCCTGGAAGAGATGTTGGCATATGGGCCGAATGGGCCAGCACCAACATGGGCAGAAGGAGCAGGCACATTAGGGTGAAATTGGCCATTAGAAATTAGGGCAGCAGCATATGGAGGAGAAGAAAGAGGCCCATGAAGGGAAGATGGCCCATTATGAGAAGAAGGCCCATTAAGATGAGATGCAATGAGACGTTGAGCCTAGGCCGAGTCCATTTGGCGAACAAAGCTTGATAAGTGGGCCATGAGATTAGCCTATTCCTCGGATTGATCAGAGGGACCACGGGAAGATGGGCCCGCGTGGGAAGAGGATTCCACGTGGGAATAAGAAAAAATTGGGAAGAATGATGGTACAAGGGGTCGGAATGATGCTCCATGAGGGCAAATGGAGAATTAATATAAGGAGAGAAGTAAAGGGCTTAATGGGCTTGAGAACAAGAGGGGGCTGACCCACTAAATGTAAAGACCAATGGAAAACAGACCAAGGGACAATGGACTAGATAATAGACACACAAAGTGGGCTAACCTAAATGGGCCTAAAAACCAAATCTATGTGGATGATGAAGGAATGCAATACAAACACCACAAATGGGCTTGGACAAGCCTAAACAACACAGACAATGCAACGTGAGAGTTTTCACCAAAGCCAAACAAGTTAATATGATGGAAAATATTTTAAGAGTTTTAATAGACCTTTTAATGATTTGAATTAAGAATAATTTTCTTAAGATAGAAATCCTATAGGAATAAGGTCCAAACATTGGGTTGACTAAGGTTAACTCCCTCACACGTATGCAAATACAAGCCTAAGGGGTGGAAAGGTACAACCAGCCCGACGTTCGTATGGGAATCCATGACTCATGGAGTCTTATGGAGGTCCCAGATAAGATCACCTAGTCGACCCCAAGGAATTTGGAGGCGAGAGGATCACTTACCAAGGAGGAATGCAACTACAATATGAAGAATGCATGATCCTATGTGCACTGGGGTGCATGCAATTTCTAACCTAAAACTAGAAAATCAAGACAAGATTAAACTATGCAAACATGATCAAATGCATGCAAATCACATATGAAAATGAAGATAATACAAAGGACAACAAGGCAAGATCAGAAAGAAGCACAATCAGAACCCGGAAGGCAAAGAAATCATCAATGCAAAACGTACCTGTAAGTCTACCCCTGAACCTGCATACAAATTTTATATGTAAAATGTAAAAATAGAGACAATATTTAACTATGCAAACGTGACCCAAATAATGCAAGTAAGGTATGGATGGAAAGATAATACAAAGGGGAACAAGATGGGACCAAGAAGCAAGCAATCAGACCTCGGGAAGGCAATCAAATCATCATGAAAAGCGTACATGTGAACCTATCCCTGTGCCTGCTGGCAGACTTTATGCAGAAAACTCAAAAATAAAGACAAGATTAAACAATGCAAACATGACCTAAATAGTGCATATGATATATGGATGGGAATAAAATACAAAGGGCTACAAAACGGGCCCGAGAATAGGGCAATCCGACCCCAGGAGGCCAAGTTATGCATTAACGAACATGGCCTTGTGAGCACTGTGCCAGAACTGCCAGAATCAGAAAGTCGTCTACCAGATGACCATTTTTTAACTCCTTACTGTCTACCAAACGACCGCAAGGCTACCAGAAAGGCCCTGGCAGCCCTGAGATGACCGTAAGGCTCATCTGGCTGTCCTGAAGATGACCGTAAGGCCCTGATAGACTTGAAAACACCCAGAACAGTAGGAAAATGGAGAAAAAACTATCTAAGCATGCACATACACGCACCCAACTTGCAAAAAAAGCATGAATAACGTGATGGGCACTAGTCATCCCACTATGATCGCCAAAAAAACTAGGTTGTTGATAGTTTATATTCACCCCCTTTTACCCCGCCCCAAACTATGTAAATATCATATGAGCATGAACAAGCATGAAAGTGTGAATCAAAGGGGCGATAAATAGATGAAGATACTGACCATGATCGTCACCAAGGGTTAACAACGCCAAAGGATGAAGAGATGAAAGGAACGGCACCGTGTACCTTGGAAAAGAATAAAGACTTGATCGCGCTTGACAAGCGGGGTGCGGGACATGTCGTGGATTCAACCTCCTCTCCTTCCAGTCGGCTAGAGAAAGAGGGCCTCATGTTCTATCATGCTCTCCTGCAAACCAAAGCCAAACACAAGAGAAAAACCCATTAGAAACATGCATGTGTAGTATCAATCCCACAATGATAAAATAAGGGTAGAAATTGAGGGAGAACGCACCGGGGGGAGGTTTTTAACCCGTGTGGAAGGGTGCAAAAGATAGGTGTGTGTATTGTGATGAGAAAAAGATAAATAGGAGGAGAAAACACGCAGTAGAACTGCGAGAATATGCTATGCAATATGGAAAAAAGTTCAAGAGTGCAGAAAAAGTGCAGAACGCTGTGATAAAACTGAGATTTGGGAGGACAAGAACTAAGAGTAGAGACAATGAAATCAAGCCCTTGAGCGTGGAATAGAAAGCCAATACTTCCCTCTTTAGGCCAGGGTGAGAGACAGAATGATGTTGCAACATGGCTTCGTCCCGAACCGAGAAAGTGCCTGTAACAACCTGAGATCCGAATACTGGGAGAGGCCCGATAACTTGAATCTCAAACTGCCACCCACGAGCCCGAAGACTCGGAAGGGTTAAAGGGATGGTGTGGAAATATACGAGAATCTAAAATAATTGCAGAACTACACAATGCATATGAAATATCAGGAATTAATAATTAGCCTTAAGAAAATTACATGGTCCACAACATAACAACAGCCTAAAATATAACAGTAGTCCACAACTAGTACTGTCCAAAAAGAAAAGTACAACTACGCGAGACATACCCCGGCTCGAGCAACTGGCTACTAACCCTGGGCACTAGAACCACGTGGAGCCTCAGAAGCACTCCCTTGAAGCCTCGCCTCACCTGAAATCACGAAAATGGGGGGAATGAGCCTCATAACAAAGGCACAGTAGGGATCACTCTGACCCCTTCCTCGCAAAATGAGAAACTGCTCGAAAGGTAGTCAAAGCTAACACCAACATGACCTAGGGCAGAGGCAAAGAAATAAATAAACGGGAAAGCTCAACTACGTCAAGTACCGATCACATGGCACAAAGAAACCGAGACAACACGATGGAAAACCATGAGTCGCTACCTGACAAGACAGGAGTACCTCCCGCTAGAAGTAAGGCCGGATGCCCCCCCTGGCATCTTAGACCGCACCTCAGGTGGCCCCTCATCTCCCCTGGCAGAACGGGGACACCGTACTAGTAGCCACAGAACAAGGACTGGTCGGGGTCACACTCGTTAGCGCGGGTCCACTGCCCCCGACCACGTGTGCATACACAGACCATGCGTCCTAGGTCAGACCCTCTGACTGATTTTCCCCTCAACCGGACTCTGGCTGCAAGGCGTGGGGCCCTATGGTAACCAGCCTAAAAATCATCTCTCTTGGTTGCCTCGCCACCACTCCCTGGTGGGACCACACGCGTGTCAGAAGGCTACGACTAGTGGAGGGTCGCTGAAGGAGTAGACTCTCTGGCCAACGAAAAATAATGCCTAAACCGGACAAAGTACAAGGACCACTCGTCGTACTGACACCAACTCATGGTGGCATCAGCCGAACCACGTCACTCCCGGGGATCCCCATGACACCTACGTACAGCCCCCACATGATGCCCAGCATCAGTCGGACTGCAGGTCAGCATGAGGATCGAGGTCTAGTCATCCCTAGTCTTCTTATCTGCGGTCCGACACTCCACCTGCTGAGAAAACCTGAAGGCGCCGCCAATGAAAAAGAGTGGATGGCTCCCAAAGATCCGGCTGACGGAAGTAATACCCTCCCTAGGCATGAACTTCATCCTGGCCCCCATCCAGCACTCAAGAAGAATCATAGAGCCAAAGAGTGCGCCTCCTAAGGCTGCTGAGCTAAGACCCTCATACAAGTAAGCAAGGACGGCCTGAGAGATGGAGAGACCCCACCACATGCCACTAATGGTGCTAATGTTGGGTATGTCTAGAACATGGTCGGCGGAAGGGAAGAGCATGGCACCACATAAGCAAATAGAAATAGCCTTGGCTATGGCTTCATCCCACCCACACTTATTTTTACAATGAGGTATGACCCGCTGGCTCAACAATATCAAATGGATATGGTGTGGACCAATCATGGTGCAGACATCCTTAGCACTAGGTAGGAACTCCCTTAGAATGGGGGTAGGATCTACAGGGGCAATAGTATGGCAAACCAAGTCCTCCTCACCAACTTTGGATCTAGGAAGGGATAGGTAGGTCTCTACCTCCTCTAACAAGATGGTGGCTTCAAAGGAAGGGAAGATGAAAGTATGTGCCTGTGGATGCCATAGTTCTATCAATGCTGTAATACTGTGCCAATCCAGTGAAAGCTTGGGGAAATGCTTGGCTAGAATCAAAAGAGGGTGCAAGTGCCGGGCCCTTAGGATGGATATCACTGTTATAGGGAGTTCACGGATCATGGGAGAGATCCACTTTAAGGTGGAATAATGCCTAGGACTGGGGAGAAGCTGAGATGATGGAGGAGAAAAGAAAGAGAAAAGGGAAGAAGAGAGGAAGAATATGAGCATTTTTGAAGAAATTGAATGAAATAAGAGAAATTACATTGACTTACCTCTCTCAAAGGGCTGGAGCTGAGATGCCCGGGGATGACGGTCAACCTTTGTAGCACATCGTACTCTTTCTTGGCCGGCTTTGGCTCATGGTAAGCAGCCTCACCCATAGAGCTTCCTTCAAGGGCCCTCTTCATGGTGCTTTGAGAGGTTTTGGCAAGGTTTTCAAGGCTTAAGGGAGAGGGTTTGTGTGAAGAATGAATTTGGAACACCCTCCTATTTATGGAGCCTAATTTGTGGCCTAATACCCCTAGAATTGAGGTAGGATAGCTCCAACTCGGGTTAGGATAGGCTTTGGCACGGATTGAGACTCTTCTCCCCCAGTTTGAGACTCTCCAAGATAGTCCCGATCGGACTTAGCATGACTTCCAGAGTCGCAGTCTATCGTACGACCACATGATCCCATAAGCGGTCTCTAACATGGACCGTTTGAGTGCCTTCTACACACTTTGCTTCCCAACAGCCTAGATGGTCTATGTGAGGCCATCTGTAACGTTGAACGGTCAAGAGCGGACCGTCTTCCAGAATCCACGGTCCAATGGGGACCGTCTATAACCTTCTTTGGACCCTTAGCCGAACAAGCATCCACGGCCCACCATGGGACTGTCTGAACACTGGAGTGGTCGTATGGCTAACTGCTTATCTACCTGAAGCCTCAATTTTTGTCCTTCTTGCACCAATTCCACTCAAAGCATTTTGTCTCTCTCTCTCACTCTCTAGTGTCAGGTTAGGATTCGTTGTTAGTCAATTAGCGTCAAGCATTCACACATTCATTTGCAAAACCAAAACTCATCACATCATAAGCATATCATAATATCCATATGTACATAAGTCATATCTAAGTACATCATGCCAGTCCCTCTCCTTGGCCCCCACTCTCACTCCAGCCCTCGTGCCTCTTCGATGGTGGGGCCATCGCTGAGCTCACCTCCTCCCGGTGTCGTCGGCGCCGCTCCTCCTCCTCGTTCCTCCAGCGATCGGAGGAGCCCGTGAAGTAACTCCTGTAGGAGCCGTGTGTGCCGTGTGTACCATGTGTGCCGCTCGGAGCTCCGTTGCGCTCGGGCCTCCGGCTCATCCCCTCCACGATACCCTCCAGCTTCCCCACCTGAAGTTGGGCTCGCTCCGCCTCAGCTCGGTAACGCTCCGTCTCCACAGCCCCAGCCCGGAGTCGCTCCAGCTCTGCACGAAGGAGCACCATCTCCACCGCGTCCGCCGGATGGCTCCGCTCCATCTCCTCTCTAAGTTGGGTGACCTCATCTAGCGCTGTTGTGCGGCTCCGCTCCATCTCCTCTCTGAGCCAGGTCAGCTCGGTCGTTTGTATATACAAGCATCTTGGTCAGTTAATTGCATTTTATAATCATAATCAACTGGGAAAGTGCAGTCATTTACTTACCCTCTCGGTGAGTGTCGCCTCGGCCTCCTTGGCCCGTGTCACCATCCTGGAAAACTCTTCGTCCCGCTCGGCACGGTCCTCGGTTGGCTGGGAGGAGGAAGAAGGTGCGTCAGCTCCCTGACGCTGGGTCCCCTTGGCTCGCTGCATTTAGAAATCCAGGTTAGTTAATGTCATAAGCATATGCATAACTAAGTCTAAGGTTCAGTGAAACTCACCAGGAGGTCCAGCGCCTGTCGTAGCTTGTCCCACTATTGGACGGTGGAATGGAGGAGGCCCTGGAGCTCGGCAATCTGCCCCTGGGGGTCGAGCTGCATATAGAAGTCTAGTGTCAGTACATCATAATCATAAAGTATAATAGAAAGCATGGGGTTAGAGTCGTACCGACCGTCGAGTGCCACGGAAGACCTGGTCTCCGTAGCGCCTGGCGTAGGCCGTCAAGTAGGTCTCGTCGCTCTCGGCATGGGCACGTACCACTCTCCCAAGCCCCGTCCAATCGTGGATCTGCTCCGCTGCTCTGGTCGTCTAGTCGGTCTCTGTCGCGAACGCCCAGGCATGTCACCCGACCCGCTCCTCTGGCTTCTCGGGCTCCGGGAAGTCGACCTCTGCCTGGTGGACCTTGAGGGTCCTCATCACGAGCCGATAGTAGAGGGGCTCCACCAAATTCATGCAGTGGAGCCAGATGTCCCGTTTGGCGTAGGCCAGGGTAGCCACCACCCACGGCTGGCCCTCATGCCCCTCTCCCTGGTAGGGCGTCCACCGGACCTGTCAAAAAGGGCAATTGCATCAGCATATAAGCATATAATTGCATTTCACAAAGCTTAAGTTCAAGATCTTACCAAACCGTAGGGTAGGGTGTCGAGGTCGTCTTGGATCGCCTGGACCAAGCGACGCAGCGAGCCGACCTGCTGTGGTGCTGTCCACTGTCTCACGATGGGCAGCCGGTTTAGGTACGTCTCCAATCCTCTCCCCAGCCCAGGGAGGTGCACATAGGCCCACACCTGCATTGCATTGCATTAAATGTTAGCACATAAGCATTTAGAGAATTCTTATAGCAATTACATAATCATTTTAGGGATCGATTCATACCTGGAGTAGCGGGGAGAACCCACCGAGCATCGTGCGTCGGCTCGTAGAACTGAGGGTGTCGAAGAGGAACGTGAGGACGGCTGCTCCCCACGCGTACTCCCCAACTCTGTCCACGTCCTAAAACAGTGGTAGCAGGCGGCAGCTGACCACGTCTCCCCGAGTGGCGAAGAGGAGCCTCCCGAAGAACAGCATCAAGAACTGCCTCAGCACCCTGTCTACCTCCGGTCCCGCTACAGCTACTACCTGTGGTCATGCCCGGTCCGTCAGTCTCTGGAGATGCTACTCCGGTAGCTCCCCGATCGCGATCCCGGCTCCCCTCAGTCCGAGACTCTCCTGTAGCCTCGCCCTCGGTAGCGTCATCGACTGACGCTCCGACCTTAGCAGCTCTAGGCTCAGCAGTCTCTGGGCCAGCTCTCGGTAGTCAGGGAAAGTCCTCCCGCTAACCGGCGCCCCATGCACGCGCAGGCTGATGATGCGTGCAACGTCCTCCAACGTCGGGACCATGTGGCCCCACGGGAAGAGGAACGTGCGGCTCACCGGGTCCCACCGGTCGTGCAAGGCGCAGAGTAGCGTGGTGTCGAGCTGCGTGACCTCCACGGCGAGGAACTCGCCTAACCCCATGGCTGCCAACCTCTCTCGTTGGAAGTCCGGCAGCGTGAGGTACACTGCCCAGACTTGGAGCCGTGAGATCCGGGTCCTGCGCTTGCCCTGCATGCAACATTTAAAACATTTGCATTAGTCATACATTTCATAATAAATCATGAATCACAATAAATAAAAAAATGTAAAAAAAATGTCCATTTTTGTCAGGTTGACGGTCCCATCTGGGGCCGTTTATATTCCCATAACGGTCTATTTCCAACCATTTCCCAAGTCTTAAGCCCCTTCCTGAACTGAAGCTGAATGGTCATCCATTAACCGCTTTGATTAGTGAACGGTCCGTTGGGGACCGTTCATTCATCTAGATGTCCCAATGGGGACCGCTTAGTTCCTCAGGGCCTATCCTAATAACGGCAGCTCTCTGGCCGCTTATGTTACCAGCGGTCCCCATCTGACCGTTTGGCATGCCCTCAATCCCTCGTTGATCTGAACAATGACCGTTTGCTTACTGGGCGGCCTGTTGGAGATCGCTTGGTTCTCAACATTTCAGCTTCTGGATGGTCCGGAGTGGACCGTCTATGTTCTCAACGGTCTTCTTTAGACCGTTTTAACCTGACTGTTGGGTTCCCTCGGAACGGCCACCCATGGACCGTTCTAGGCCAAGATGGTTTATGAGAACCGTGTAGTTTGATTAGGCGGTCACTGTAAGACCGTGTTTAAGCCACCGTGCCCGACAGCGTTCAAACCCGTCCCCACCGACGGTGGTGGCCGAGGTGGCCTCCCAACAGGGCTTAAAGGAGTGTATGCCCCGTCCTAACCCACCTAGGCTAGCATGCATGGGCTTAAAAAGGTGAAATGTAGGGTTCTTGGAACCTACCTCGAAGGGTCATGCCGGCCTCTCCACCGTCACCATGGGTGCCTTCGGTGGTGCTCCGGTGTCCTCCTCCCCTCTAGCAACTAATGTCGTGGTTTCCCCTTCAGCCGCAGGTGGTGGGGACGCTTCCATGGCCGCCTTCGATGGCAGCACCGTCTCCACCGCAGGGGTCACCGGCGGCGGTGCGGTGGTGTTCTCTCTGGCCATCTGACGGGCGAGGCGCTTCAAGGCTTGCTTCTTAAAACGCATAAAGGGTTAGAAAGGCTGAAGAGCAAGTGGGAGAGAGAGCTTGAGAGGGAATGAGGGGATGGAGGATGGAGTGGCTTTCGATGAGTGGTGAGGGAATAAAGAGAGTTGAGGAAGGAGGACGAGGGGAGGCGTCGGTTTATTTTTTTGAAACTAACAGTTTATACACGGTCTATCGATAGACCATTTATGCCTTAGACGGTCCCCTATCAGACCATTTTTTGGAGATGATTCAGGTCCCCTTAAGCGGTCTGTATATGACCGTTCATGTCACTAGGCGGTATCGAACTATGCCGTGATAATGCCACGATGAGAGACAAACTAGCATTACCCTTACAGCCCTCTCTAGACTGTTTATATCGTTTGGCGGTCTGGCGTAGACTGTGTATGTGCTGAAATGATAGATGATGCTTTTAAGCCTTATTTTGATGCATCATATGCTTCGTTGATAATCTTTTGTACTTATTTCATGATATATCAATTGCAAAATCTTGTCCATGATTCTTTTGCAACATCACCCCGCTTCCATTACCGACAGGTAAGTCAGGTAAGTATCCCGATCCCTGTATCCCTTAATGCATTACTATATGATATCTATGCTATACTATCTCGAGAATCGACTGGTCATTCACATGTTTTAGGATCTGATGTTCCCCTATGATAAAAATGATGATGATCTAGGTCCGCGTGTTTAATCATCAGATAAGCCGTTAGGTTGGGAGGATTGGGGGACGACGGTTCTGTCTCGCACGCTGTGGTTACGAATAGTATCCTAACCCTAATTGTTCTGATCTAGCAATATTATTCTTGAGTACTTTCTATTTTTTTGGCTTTCTTTGCATTCGTTTTGATGATTTCTTTTATTTTAGCCCAGCATGCATCATGTGCATCTTTTAAGCATTCATGACCCATGGCTTGTCTGAAAGTGTCCCATTTGTGATGGATGATTGTGCGTTCATGGTTTTGGGTAAGAGGAACAATTCCACTCAGAATTGGAAGGTTTTCTCTGGTCTGTTCACCTGGTTTGATTGACTAAGAGTCCCCATCTGGAGTTTTAGTCTGCTTCTTTACTTATCATTGCTGCTTATTCCCTCATTGGTTGTGGATTGTGTCCCCAGATGAGGTTGCTCTTTTTTTTCCTTCTGCTTATTTTATTTAGTTCTCCAGACAAGTGTCATTTTGGTCTAATTGTTCCCCGTGTTTGGTTCAGAGTTTTTCAAAAAATTCCTATCGCTCGTTGATGAGGAAACATGTGTCTTTTTACCTTAACACCCACTTTTCAGTCTGCTCCACTTCATTTCTGCTTCAGCTCCCTGTTCCATTTCGCTTTCGCTTCACCTCCGCTCGCTCCACTGCAAAGAGGACGTTAAGGAGGGACATCTGTTGACACCCATTTTTTACCTATGAGTAGAGTCATTCTTCTTACCACTATTTTGATGCCTCGACTTGTCCATTACTCATTGGGCCATTTTTTGGCATGTCTTTGGACTTATTTTATGGGTATTTCGTCCCTGGCTAGATTTGCTCTTGAATTCAGGCTTAATGGGCCTTGATTTCACTTGGGTTTGGGGGTAAATGGGCTTATTTATCCCATTTTATTAACTTCCACCGCCCAGCCTAAAGGCGGTCTATCAATAGACCATTTGAGATTCTGGGCGGTCGTTTTGGAGACCGTTTATATCACTTAGATTTATCTCTGGAATAATTGGCTATTTTCTGAATTTCCACTGACAAACTAATACACGGTCTTGTAATGGGCCATTTATTCAAGGTGGGTGGTCTATCGCACGACCGTTTAGTTGCCAGAGTCCTAAACGAGTTGATTTTTCAGATAATTATCTATTTATCTCGATTTATTGATTTATCACCAACAACATATACACAGTCTTTCAATGGGCCGTGTGACTAGTTGAGCGGTCTATAATTGGACCGTTTATATCATGAGAGTCCTACGCCGTATCAATCGGTCTGTTCTCTGGGATTAATGGCTTATTTATCTTATTTTCTATTTACCATCGACACTTATAGGCGGTCTAGCAATGGACCGTGTATTGGCATGGGCGGCTCATCGATCGACCGCTTATACGGCCGAGATCCTTGGGCTAGTTGGTTTTTCTATCTCCATCCGTGGTCGAATAAGCTCCTTCGTCCCCGATTTTCTCCGCGGATTCTCAACCAAATTGAGTGCCGTTTGATCCTAGTGAAAGTTGGTGATATTATCTTCGATTTATCCAAAAGAATCTCGGCCTAATTTCTGCTGAAAACCCCTCAAATTCGAGTGAACTTTCAGGGGTCTATAAATAGTACCCTTGGTCCAAGCTCGAAAAAGGGGGGAGATCCAGCGTTTGCGTCGAAGTGCTGTCGGATTCTTGAGCGGATCTCAGTCAGGGAGGAAGGCTCTCTACATCCATTTGAGCCTTCGGTTCACGGGGTATTGTTTTTTTTCTTAGTGTTTTGGTATAGGTGTTTGGTCATTCGTTCATCGTTGCATGCTCATTTCCTTCACCTTTTCTCCACGTTTTCACTGGCATTCTCATTTTCTAACCCTTCCTATTGTTTTCCATGCCCCATAGGGGTTAAAAACCCAACCCCCTAGGTATCCCCCATTCCATTATGTGCTTAGTTTTCCATTCATTCTCATAGGTACTACACTTAACAAAACTAATTTGGGTTGTGTTTTTTGGTTGTTTACTGTGTTTTGTAGGTCAACATAAGCTTTAGCACGAGGCCCATCCCATCTGGCCGGCCGGAAGGGTTGGAGGAATACGTTCCAGATCTCGAGGTTTGGACATTCTACGCGGTCTACCTCCGTCCGTTTGCAGACGTGCACGATCCTCCATAGACCGTCCAAATCTGTCAGCGGCCTACTACAGACCGTGTGAGCGTTAGTCAAGCCTTCCTCCTGCATTCCTCTTCAGCACTGAGCAGCCTATCGATCGACCGTCTACATCCTTAGGCGGTTTCCGGAGGGCCGCGTTTGACCTGTTCCAGCGCTACATTATTGGCGAGTGTCTTCACCCTCTTCTCCCCTTTCCAAGGTATGTGCTACTCTCCTATTGTGCTATGTATCTTGGTGGCGATCACAGCGTTCTTTCGTGTGTGAGTAGTTCATTGGCTGCTGTTTATGATGGGATCTTTCCGTTCTACGGTCTTCTTTTTATTTATGATTATCATTTGGGTTTGTTTGGTTTATTTCGCGGGTCGATCAACCGATTAACCAACAGGTAATTAACCGACTGATTGACGGCGCGGGCGTGCTAGTCACGTGAGTGACGAGTTTATTGTGCGCTCATTCTGACCCGTGTCGGGCGAAAGTGAGGTTCGGTCGGGACCAGCAGTCAGTCATACCATAAAGGTCATGACGTTAATTACATCCCCCGCGAGGAGGGAAAACCTTTGATTAATTGCCGAGATAGCAGGCTGTCGAGGCCGGAATAAGAGATGCAGAGCATGCGAGTGGTCATGCAAGATGCTACGATCGACTACACACGATTTATTAGGGCGGACCCTCAGTACATGGCGGAGGACTTAGGCCCGAAGACCACCATCACGCGTGGCAAGAGTTTTTCATCAGGAGTCGCCCGGCTTTCAGCTCATGCCATTTGATATACCGAGGGTCCGCGCACGTAGGCATGCATTGACGCGACATGAATGCTTAAACTAAAGCATGATGGAAAAGATACGAAACAGATTAATTCAAGCTTAGACAAGCTAATTTACTTCATTTATTGATTAAAATGTTTACTTCGTTCTGTTATTAACACTGGAAATCACCCCAGAAGCGAGGGGGGAACCGGAACGGCACAACGACATGATTCGGAATGAAATCGGTGTGGTACGCGTAGAAAAGGGCTTAAAACGGCGTGGGAACCGTAGGTATTGAGTTAAAACGGTGCCTCGGAGCGTAGGTGTAGAAGGGGGGTCAAAACGGCGCGACCCCTTTGGGGCACGCTGGGATGGGGCGCACCGTTTTAAGGCGCGCCGGGTGCAAACGGCACTGGTTTAGCCCAATTTCGTGGAAACCGAGGTTTTATTGGTTTGTTTTTGAGTTTATTAAAATATTTTGAAAGATTTTGAAATTTTATTGAGTTGATTACTTAGTGGGTCGGCCTCGGCCTGTCCGGAAGCCGAGTCATAGGCCCGTGCAAGGTTCATACTCAAGCGCGACGATCATTCCGAGTGAAACTCGTTTGAGCCGAAATTTTGGCAGCATCTCCCCGTTCCGGAAGATTGTCGGGGAGAAGCGGAGAATACTCACGTAGCGGAGCAACCCCTGAAGGCCGGGTGGCGCAACGGCGGCCGGCAAAACCCGAACGGAAAGGAAAACCCCGAGGTCCAGCCTGCTAGGGGCACCAAGTCCGTGGGTGAGAGTGGGCGGACAAGACGACTCATTATGGGAGCGAAGACCCCAAGGACCGGCCTACGAGGGGCACGCAACCCGAGTCGACTCAACGCTCAAGTCGAGACGATCGGTTAGAGAAGGAAACCCCGAGGGCCAGCCTACGAGGGGCACGCATCACACGGCCACCATAATGTCCATCAAGGACTGTGGGTTTGGGGATATTGGAATTAACCCATTTAATGTTCACTCGTTGATCCATAAGAGAGCTCGCCACTGAGAGACGGACCTCTGCGGACATAGTGGAAGAGCAGTGAATCCGGGGAATGTTCCCCTCTCTCCGGTCACCCAATCTCCTCGAAGAGGTGATAATACAGAGTAGTTACGAAATCCGTTCGGTCAGTGAGCTAATTATGATAGCTATAGGTGCTCATATGTGCGTGTATATGTTAACGGGTTGACAGAACGACTATCATGTCGATGTTTAGAAGACAGTGAGATGAGGTATAGGGACAGACTCACCTCCTCTCGTTCACAACAGAGGGAAATAAGAGAATGAACCCAGGATTAGCCAGCAGAACACATTTTCTTGTATGTTTCTGGCGATGAAACTTTTGACGCTCGAGAGGGAGAAAACCCCGGGGAGAGGGGGGTTAGTGTAGCCCCTAACGTAGCAAGGCATATTAGCGTTGAGGGGGACGGAACGGAAGAAGCCATCCATGCAGAGAAATACACGAATGCGTTCGAACACTTTGCATTCACCTCCTTCGGCACAGTGGATAGGGGGTACACATATGTCGACATCCCATCACGACGTCCTTGTTGAACGGCGCCGTCCCACTGGCCGAAAGGAGTGCTTGCAGAGATGAGGGGAATGGGACGCAGAAGAAGAAGAAGGAAACATTAACCCGTTTACCATTGACATATATATACATATATATATATATTCATTCCACGGAAGAAAAGCATACAGGGTTTGCTCTGGCGTCGGCATTGTCGCGCGATTGCCATTAAAACAAATGAGAAACAAATGCAGAGATAATAAGCGGAAATGATGAGAGAGGGGGGGGGAAGGTTTGGCTCATATCATCGCCCCTCCCCCCTTCTCATTTACATTGCAATAGCAAAAGAAAACAGACGGCCGAAGAGGAGGGATCGACGGGAGGATCACACCGACCCACCTAAAGAAGAGGAGGGAGCAGACAACTCTTCTTTCTTCTACGGCGCCGGAGGTTGGGCGGAGCAGAGGACGGCGGTGGTGGCCAAAAAAAAAAGAAAACCCCAGAGCTCCTCTCCCAAAACCCTTTCTCTCGAGGCCTCTCTGATTGGTGCTCTTAGACTTTTTCTATTCTTCTTCTTCTCCTCCCAGATTATCCTCTCCTTTTTTTTGTTTCGAAGCCGCGGCATATATATAGCCATAGTTAATCCGGCGCCATGGAAAGGGACGCGCCAGATTCAGTGGCGCCGGGGAGACATGTCCTCAATTGATTTTGGCGCGTCGAATTTGGCGGCGCCGGGTTAAGGGGCGCCGACGTCCTTTTGTGCGCCGGTTTAGCTTGCTCGCTCGACGCGGGCTAGCCGATGGGTCCGGAGATGATTCCGGAGGCTCCCATTGACTGTTCCTCTCGCCTTGGTCCTTGGAAAACCTTGGCGGGTGTTCACGAAGCTCTCCGCACGGTGAATGGCGTTAATCGGAACTTCGTGTGTGTTTGGCTCGAGCATACGGGTCTTCTGCTGGTACGGCCTTCGATACTATGATTTGTGTCTCCAGCTCAGACGAACTTGTGCTCGAACCTTCCTTGCGGGATGGTACAACATCCGGGATAATTCCGCCTTGACTGGCGACCAGTCGGCCACTAACGGGCCCACTATGGCGAGAAGCCGAACCCGTGTCGGTGATCGGGACCTTCTGCTGACAGAACCTTTGTCTCCTTGTTGTGAATGGCCGAGGACATTCTTCCACCTTAGGAGAGTCTTCATTCAGGTGGCGAGCCACCGGGTAGACCATCGTCCCTGGTCGGGCGACGGGTGTAGGGTAGCGGCATGACGGAGTCGATGCCGGATCATTAGGCAGGCTTGGTCGCACTGCCGGTTAGTTGTGGATTTATCTTGACTTTCATGAGGCGAAGTCCCCGGTGTTCACTTCCAGGTAACTCGGGGCTCTGGCAGCTTTAGGAGCCTTCAGTAGGTTGTTCTTCATCGGCTTTTCAGCTTCAGCTGGCCGTATCATTCATCTTTGCGGCTTGGTCACCGAAGGATCATATTTTGAGTGCCAACAAATGCCCCCCAGATGTGGGTGGTGCAAGCGAGGTAGGAGTGCAGTAGGACCGACGGGTGAGCTTCGTTCGGATTGATCTCCTTTGTTGGCGGGAGCACAGAACGTCACTTAATTCTGACGTTGGATGCTTAAACCGGCGCGGTTGGACGCTTTGAACGGTGCCCCCTTTACCTTTGCTTGTTAAAACGACGCCGCTTAAAGCGCGCACCCTTTTGATTGAGGGTTAAAATGGCGCGGGTTTCTCCGGCACGTAAACAGGTTAAAACGGCGCGCTCTGGGGCGCGCCGTTTTAACAGATGGGGACCTCACCCTATAAAAGGACTTTGTCCTTTTGTTTCTCTTCTTCACTGCTCATTCGCAAGAAATTTCTCTCTCTCCTCATTTCTCTCCACCGCGGCACCGAGTGAGCTAGGGGTGTGGGCAAGCTTGCTCCTCGAGCGGCTGAGTCGAGTCGTTGTTCTATTTGGGTTTTAAACCCGTTCTTCGGGCCCCGGGAGGCTCCTCGTAGGACTTGTCCTCGGAGCTAGATCCCTCGGGTATCCCATTTGGCCTTGGCTTAGCGCCTATGGCTGCTTTTAGGGGCCGCTCCCTTAGTGGACGGCTCCCACTTTTCTTTTGGCAAACCCCCGGGCTGGGGAGACTCTGCCGAAATTTTGTCAGACGTCTTGCTTTGATCAACTAATTTCTGACTTTGCTTGTTCTTTTCTGGACGCTGTCTTGCAGATAACATGGCATCCAACCCTTCTTCCTTTGTATCCCGAGTCGTTGTGACATGGGGGAATGTCCACTCCCTTGATCGGGGGTCCAGGCGGATAGCCGTGGTAGCTGAGTCTTCAGACTCGGAGACTGATACCGTCGACACCGGCCGCCTGTTGATTCTCAACGGTAATCATTTCAAGTATGAGCGAGGGGATGGCGTCAGACTGGACCACCCCAAGGACAAACACTTGATGGCATTCCTCGGACGCTTCAACCTCAGCGGGAAGCGCGATATAATTCTTGTCCATCGAGCCGAGGGAGCTTTACTGGCGGACAGGGATAGTCTGACCGAGTCAGTCATTCATGGCATGCCCATATATATTCCGGGCGAGCTCAGAAAATGGGGGGCCATTCTTGGCGTGCAGGAGTTATCTCCAGAGGCCGGGCTACTGACAAGAGCACCACAGTTCACGCCAGCCCGCTAGAATGAGACTGTCAGGCGCGTCGACAGAGAGAAGCCCGTGTATGGTTTGTTCCTCGCCCCGCTGCATTGGGGGTACCGAGATGAGCCTTTCCTCTTGGACTGCTTGGCGGTCCGGTTCAAGCATCAGATCTCAGTGGGGTGGTTCGGAGAACTCAAAGCCACCGATGCTCACGCCTTCAGACTAGGAGCGGTCGAATTTACAAATTTTGTATTGCGGCAGTACGCCCCCATCCTGGTACATGCCGGTGTCTACCAGAGTGTGTATGCTTCCCGGTACAGGTATCCGATCTCCCGAGGTCTGTGCTACGGGATGATTGAGGTCTTCTGCCCAGAATACAACACCTTTTATACTGCAGAGGGGGAGACTTCGCTGGACCTCTGGAGCCTTTCCCAGAGCGGCTTGCCGATAGACGGGGAGCCGTATGAAGAAGTTTGTTTCCCGGACTGGCTGAAAGACCAGACGGACGGCGAAGGCAAATACTTTACGGGCTTCACCTACTGCTATTTGATGAAGGCATACCGCACCCTGCTGCGCTTGACGCCTGACTCACGGGAAGCGCGGAAGCCTGGTGAAAAGAGACGCGTGCGGATGGGCACGTAGCTTCAATATTTTTTCGGTGGGGAGCAGCAATATGAGGACTTACCCATGGTGGCTCCGACAGCAGTGAAACGGAGGAAGAGGGCACGACGCCAGACAACCTACCCTGCTGCTTCAGGGAGAGGGCGGCAAGGGGGCCCGAATCCCACAGGAGTCGATGCAGTCACACATTGTGCTGCGTATCTGACATATTGGCTATGCTCGTTCGCCCTTCCCCAGGGGGACGAGACGGTAATCAGGCCGGAGGCCGTTTACCCTGCCTGTTTGATGGCTTGGGGGACAAAGCTATCCCTGTGCCCGGTGGCTCTATGCCTCACATATAAGATGCTGGGGGATTTGCACAAGTCACGGATCCCCAGAAATTCACAGACGGTCGGCCCCATCCACTTCTTCAACGCCTGGGTCTGCACCTTGTTTCCTGAAGCAGCTCCACGGTCGATGCAGTCGGATCGTCCTGTGCCGCGGATGATTGAATGTGCTAGTGCCGAGCCGTCTTCAATGGCGGATCAACTTTTTGCTATTCGGGGGAAGTTGACTACAGTTCTGACAGATTCCCCAGGAGTTTTGCACTTTTGGAGCTTGGCCGCTAGCTCCAGCTCCCTCGTCAACAAGATGCGGCAGTGCCGCTTGTTCGAGACAGAGGAATTTATTCACCAACTCACTGGCATCAAGAATATGAGACCGATCTTGGAGCCAGAACTGGTTGACTGGGCACTGGCCATCCGCCCCAGTGTCCTTGTATTCAGAAAGAGCGGCTTACTATGGCTGGAGCCGTACTACCCCTTCCGCTTCGGCCGAAATTTTGGATACGACTAGCAGATTCCTTCTTCTTCAGCCAGGTTCAATCTCCCGAACAGACATCGGGCTGGTCAGACGACTACGGATGAAGCCCGCACATGGTGGGACTACTTCCATCATCGGGAGGATGTATCCTTTAGGGTGCCAACCCCGGCTCGTCTGTCCCGAGTGACTTCGGACTTCATCAAGTGGTGGAATGCACGGACGGGCTTCTACCGGAACTTTCGAAAAGACTGTTGGCATGTTGCCGAACGTCGTTTCTTAGATTCCCAGCGGGAGCCTATTTTGGATGTTGATCCATCTTATCTGAAGAAATTGAAGACCTGGTCCAACACCGAAGTGATGGCATATCTGGAGGCCAGGAAAGTTGCGAAGGGTAGGTCGTCCAAGGCCGACCCGAAGATGCCAGAGATCCAGAAGGATGACTACATCAAGACTCTCTGGGGGCTGTACTGGGTTAGCAGTGATCGGATCACCCTCCAGACGATCCCCCTCCCGGTGGATGAACCTCTACCTGCAGTGGCGGGTTGGCACCCAGAAGCTGACCGTTTTCATCCCTACCGGACCTTCATCAGGAGGGAAGATAGACGGGCAGACTTGTATTCCAGCACCCCTTGGATATTCACCCTGCTTCATTCTCATGGGCTTTCAATTTCTGGTCCATTAGAAGCCATCCGGGACCATTAGCTCCTAGTATCTTTCAAGTATGTCGACGGTTGGGGATTGGACCACTTGGGCCTATATCACCACTTATCCTCCTGTGGCCATGAAGATTTGGCGCAGCTGGCGGAGAAAAGTGAAAAGATTGGTGACGTGTGCTGGCTTGTTCGCGAGGCGGCTTCCCGAGACAAGGCGCCCGTATTACTTTACTGGTCGCTTAGTCCCCGATATACAGGGCCGCCAGGTAATGCTTGTCTTTCCTTTCAGCCTTGAAGATGCTCCTTTCATAGTCAGTATGCATATTTCTCACATATGCGCTTTTGTAGCTCACCTCTCTGTGGAGGCGACCAGACATTACAGGGAGTTGATTTCTAAGACGCAGAAGCCTTCATATTTTAACACTCCGGAGCCAGCTCTGACCACAACACCTCTGCCCCCTGGGGATTCGCGGAAGCGAACCAGGTCCCAGGTCAGGGAGGCTATCAGCAAGGCCAAGAGGGCGGACTCCCGCGCTACCCGGGAGCGCCGGAGGTGAAGTCCCGCGATCAATGACACCCAAGAGGGGGGTGAATTGGGTGTTTACCAATTTTAAGGAAAACTTTTAGCTTTTTACAAAATATGTGGTAAACAATAATTAGCAATTGAAAATTAATTAACCAATTCTCTCAAACTCACCGTTCCCACACGACCATACAACGAAAGCAATCAAACCACACAAATAAAACACAATGCACAGTGGTTTTTAAGGTGGTTCGGATGCAACGACGGCAATCCTACGTCCACCCCTCACCAAATCCGGTGAGGCTTCACTTGGGAATGAATCCCCAAACGGAGACGATGCTCCAAACACATACGCAGGACGACACCTGCACACACACACGGGGATGCGCCCCAAACTACACACGGAGATAAGCTCCAACACACACACACACGGAGATGAACTCCAACACGATCCGACAACCGGATCACTACCACACACACACACACGCTGCAACAAACGCTGCACAATCACACATACGACCGCACGCGGGCGATTAACCACGGCCGTATACACAAACGGTCACACACACAAAATGTATTTTCAGGTTTGAAAGTAAACACAAGTAACAATATAAGCTCAGATCAAAATAGAACTCATGGCAACCATCTCAAAACAGCAACTAAAGGATGTAGAGATTGTTCCCCCTTTGATTTCCAAGATGAATAGAAGTGGTAGCTTGGAGCTCCAGTCGGATGGTGATGATTTCAATGTCTTCTTGATCCTCTCTTTGATCTGCTGCACTTTTCCTTCTTCTACAATCTTCAAAACCTCTTGGATGAAGATCAAAACCCCTTGGCTTGAGCTCTTCTTTCCTTTCTTCCCTCTCTTCACCTACAAGATAGAAAACAATGAATACATTAGAGTTTCACTTGCTAAATTCGTAGCTTACACATATGCCTATGTAGAAGACATGAAAAGACCAGGATCACCCTTCTAGAACCATCCAAAAAGACCTCCAATAGGTCTATTATGAACCCAAGGGCAAAATGGGGGTTTATGACTTCACAAATATATTTTTATAACCCCTTGAATGGTCCAAGGACAAGTCCCAGACCAGATCCATGTTTTGTGGATGATTGGATGTCATTAGGATTAAACAAATGGGGTGAAAGCCCTCTCCACGCGCTTGAAAAATAAAGTCAACAAAAGTGGCTTCGGGGCTGGCGGTCGACCGGAACCTTCTGGCGGTCGACTGTTACTGATAGACCTGTAGAAATATCAGTTCTGGGGTTTTCGGTCGATTGCTACTGGGCTGGCGGTCGACCGTTACTGAGAGAACTGCTGCCTGTTAGTTTCTGGGATTTTCGGTCGACCGCTAGCTCCTGGCGGTCGACCGCTAGCTACAGTATTTTTAGGTCAACCTAAACTGTCCTTTAGGTCGACCTAAACATGCAGAAAAAATACAGAAAAAATAAAAACATTAGTAAACATGTAGGAAAACATGCCCAATGATCCCAAGTGATGAATGCATGAAGTACATACATGAAATCATTAACAAGGATGATGAAAACACTTGGAAAACTCAATCAACCATAGCATAACATTAAGATCATATGGCTATCCAATTTGTGCAATAAGATAGCATCATTGAACCAAATTTCATATATCATGAAGATGCCATTCAACAAGGTGATTGGGTTTCATTTGCCAAGTGTATATGCAATATGAGAACACATATCAACCATATATCCTATCAAGATCAAAAAACTCCAAATGGAAACCTACCATTTTCTCCCAAAAATATACACATGTAAGGTGCCAAGTTCTCACCATGAATCTTGATACCTTTGCATATGGGATTGGCATTCCATTTTAAACCTGCATAAGAGAGTAAATGAAGTTAAGATAATGCAAGTTCAATCACTTCGATGCCATCTACCACTTTCAACCAAGATTCTCATGAAGCCTTCATTTTGTGAATCCAAATGATCTATATATGCATCCCATTGACATCAAACATTCAACCAAAGATTATATACAAACCAATGATCAAGACCATGTAATCGTTGCCATTTGCCATCCGAACCATGTAAGTTTAGTTATCATCACGTAATCACACATTAAGTTTAGTTATCATCAAAATCATAACTGTCATGAACAATAATCACAACAATCATCAAAACCATAACTCAACAATCTCCCCCTTTTTGATGATGACAAACTTAGTGATGATGATAAATTTAATGATAAACTTAGGATGATATAACAGAATGGCACAAATGTTCTTTACCCCCTGTCAACAATAGTCATCAACTTCTCCCCCTGTCAACAACAATCATCAATTTTTCTCCCCCTTTGACATAATCAAAAAGCGGGATAATGCAAATCTTTCTCCCACAACAACAGTATCAAACGAGCTGGAAGAAACCAATGAAGTAAGAGCAATTCTTTCTCCCTCTTGAGAAGACCAAGATGTGATTATTCTCACACATCAATATGATACCATTTGAGGCAAATTCAGTCAAGCATGCATGGATACCAATGGAAGGTAATTATTGACCTCATGTCAGATTTTCACAAGCTGAGATAGTCAGCATGATAGCATGCAAATAAGAGAACCCATATCAGATGTTCACAACATGCAAGAGCACATCAAAAGATTTTCTTTTATTTTCAAATTTTTGAGTTTTATATTTTCTGGAAATGCGTAAGAACTCAATGCAAGCATGTGATGACACTATGAATGTAAGTATGATACCAATGGAAAGCAAAAACCCCATATGGCAAGTGTAAGCAAATTGAAGTCCAATTTTTGTGAGATTTTCAGTGATTTTCAAATTTTTAATTTTCTTATAAAATGCATGAGGCTATATACATGCAACTTATGACACATGATGAGCACACAATGCAACCAGGCAGATACGTATATATAGACATGCAAGCATATCTCCCCCTTACTTATATAAGAGGGTATAGGTATAGGAAGGGTGCATGAGGGTCATGACAATCGGAATGCACATGTGTAGCACACGGGAAGTTGTGCAATCATATAGGAGAATTATGTAATTGCTAATGCAGTCAATCAACTTTCTGAATACATATTAAATCAAATTTTTAGATGTGTAAGTGAGTAACATGAAAAATGATAGTTACAATATGAATATTCAGATTTTCAGATCAACACAAGGAGACATTTTACATACTGCACTTCAATTTTGAGAACAGTGTATTGGAGGCTACGCTCTACCACAATGAGTTTCACCAATATTATTCAATTCAACCAATATCACATGATAGTCAGAATTTTTCAAGAGTGATCAGGTTCAAATGATTCCTTTTTACGCGAGTAGACGCATGGAGCTCATGCCAGAATCCCCGGTTACTCAGAATACTGAACCATTTCACCTCATTTTGAATAGAGATACTAGTCAACACTTTTCAGATATGAACCACATCACGTCTCAGGTGACATGTGCCCAGTTTACTCAGTGAGACCGAGCATTGCTCTATCTTTTATTTTCATCCTAAATTTTTAAACATGATAGGTAGGCAACTTTTTCCTCAACTGTCTCTTCAACATACATGCAGTAAGTTTAACATCTCGAGAGTGTTGAAAAGAAATTCATATATCCTTATCTTTAACACTCATTTTCACATTTTGTGCAGGAAGTGTGCGAATATGATTCAGCATGTATACCGAAAATATCATGAATACATAACAGTGCAGCTCCCCCTAAATAGATGCACTTATGAAATATAAACTCTCCCAGAGTGTACGATATGAAACACTCCAATAATGACTCAAATGCAGCATTATTAAGCAAGAAAGGATAAGGCTATAGAAGTGTCAAAGGATGGGGTTGAATAGCATATAATAGCACACAAACACACATTGGGAGTTAATGCAAATGCACTATGACATGCATGCGAGCAATGTGATGTCAATTTGATACCAATTGAATAGACAATTTGATACCAATTGAATGGATGCCAACTAAATGAACTAAGTGCGACTAACGCATGAGTTCCAATGCAATACAACATATGAGCATATGAGAATGTGATGCAATGTGCAAAGTTATTCGGACTTGATTTTCATTTGCAGGATCTAAAAGCACCTTATGCATTGAATTATGATGCATGCAACCTATAACTATGTGAGAGTGGAATGCAAGTTATTTTGGCAAGTTGAGAGCTTTGATTTTACAGCCAGTGTGACAAAATTCTCATTGAAATCATCCACATTCTATTCATGAATCATCAAACATTTTTCATGACATGACCTTTATGAATAAGGCTACATACATGATCATAATTAAACACTGCAACCCAATGTTCAGAATTGTTCAAAAATAGATTTTCAGAAATCATTCACAAGTTTTGAAATTAGAAATCATTCACAAGTCAAATGTTTGAATTATGAGCAAAAACATATTTTCAATTGAAATAACTCAGTTTAAAGATTCATTTATAGATCAACCATTTGACTTCTTTGAGTTCTAGTACGAGACGGAGAACATTGATCCAAAGACCAACTCACGCATAGTGAGAGTTCCCAGGTGAATGTAACCCACCTTTTCACTACTCAGTATTTGATATACCAGATACTCAATTGAGCTCAGATGTCATCATGCAATTCAAATTAAGAGATATTCAATAGCCAATCACCTCATACACATTTCTCAAGATTTTTAATTTGGTTCAAGCAATTTAACAAAATCATCACATCATACTAGGGCAACAACATGTCAGGTTTTCAGAATATTTACCTGAGTTTAGCAGACCTGTTGAGAGGTGCATTCCATAATCTCCCACATGCAAATGTCAAGATTCATCAGCAATGTTTATGTATAAAAATGGATATGCATTCTAATAACAAAATTAATTTTTTTTATCTTCATTCATGGAAATATGGTTAAAACAACTATGAGTTTTTCAAACAGAGCTCAAAAGTTAATTTCCCAATACTTGTGCCTTGAGCATCTGTCATCTTCCAAATCTTCCACCTGCAATTCAAAGAAGGTACAAATCAGTTCATCCATAATGCTCATTTCAAAATCTTCTTGTATAATCCCTGCAAAATAATCATATAAAGCATTATTAGTAGTTCCAGAGATGGTAATAATCACATATGCATGAACCGCTAAAAGGACTTTACTTGATTTTCTCATGAACAATGGTTGATTAACTTTACCTGTTGCGGGCCTTTTATACCATGCCTTGGGTACTTATTTAGATCACTTTTCTGTCTCCTGGTGACGGATTGGGGATATTTTTATCATTTTCATCCTTGCAAGGTATTCCTCAGTTGATTCAAGCTTGGTCATGACTAGCCCATTATCATTTGAATTTTTTGGAGTATAATCTGCATCCTGGGACAAGAGGACTTGAGTTGTCAATTTCGATTCAAATTTATTGACAATGGCATGACAAATTATTTTAACAACCAACATCCCCTAGACAGCTCTAGATGCAATGCATGACTCATGTGTGAACCTAAACATTAATCCCATATAACGAATGTGGTTGCTCCCCCTTAGTGTGTGCATGAATGCAAGATGTTCAGTTACCATCCAATGCCATATGTAGCCTGTAACTAATTGACTCATAGTACCGGGTGGAGAACTTAGATCCGAAGATCACATCACGCGTAGTGATAGCTTTCAGACAGGCGAAACCTGCCCTTCCACATGTCACCATTTGATATACTATATAGTCAAGGGTGGTGGAGGTAGGATGATTGCTATGCATTATCACATGAATTCATAATAATCAACTTATGCATGACAGTACGTGAAAGTGTATGCAAACTCAATATATGTAGTGAAATCATGATCTGAAGAATCTTCAAGCTCTCCTACAACAAGATGCTATATGACAAGTGATGTACACATAGATATGCAAACAACTATGGATGGAATGCATGTACAGATATGTGCATTATCACAAGACTATTCAGCACAAGATGAATCAAACCAATGACACAATTACTGAAGAAGGTTAGAGGGATATCACCTGAGTTTCCAAATTTCAGTTTTGATTTTTCTTTTAAGCTGACTTATGTCACTAGCCCGTGTGCCTTACCTTCTTGATGAAAATAGATTTCATGCTTTTCATTCCCAAGGCACACTTGCAAAATAGATTTCTCATTTGACCTTCTTAGGTACCCAAATCCTTTTGGGTCCTTGTGGGTTAGCAGCAACTTTGGCATGCAATTTCTAATTTTTAACAACATTGAAGTCATAATTTTTCATGAGAAAATAATCATGCTTAACATTCTCAGATTTGCCAAAGTGGTGGGGGGAAGCACGTGGCATCACATTTTTCTTTCTCATTGGCTCTACTGGTTTATGTATGTGAGCATGACTTGTTGAGTGAAGACTCTCTTTCTTCATGAGTAACCAGTAGTATGACTTGGTGTGACCTCTTTTACCACAGCGATTACAATGCATGGAAGGTTTTTGGTGAAGACTTCCTTTGCATTTTTCAAAACAGCTTGGTTCCTACATGCTCTCAAGTCATCATTCTTCATAATGAAGCAATTATACATAGCATGTCCATGTTTTCCACAATAAAAGCATGTGAGTTTTTTTCTAGTTAGTTGTCTGTGTGTGGCAGAAGAATGTTCAACATGCATGGGTGTGCTAGCAGCATATTTGGATTTTTGATGTAAATTGATTTTCTTTGTGGATGCATGTGTGTGTACAACATGATTTTCCTTTTTCCATCTTTCATTTGATGTGCTGGCTATATTTGAATTATGCACAAAGGATGTATAAACTTTATTTTCAAACTTCTTTTTGTTTACAGGATTATAGCCCAGCCCTTCCCTTTGAAAATTCACTTTCATCCCAAGTAATTTGTTCAAGTTTTCTTAACCATTTACAAATCTAGACAGCGAATCATTCAAGTCAAGAATTTCAGATTGAAGAGATGAAATTTGTAATTCAGAATTGGCAAGTTCTTCTTCACAAGTGGAAAGACTAACTTTCAACATGGCATTGGTAGTCTTAAGGCATTCTACTTCTTGCCTAAGTTCATCCACATTTCCACATTCTCTAACAACCACAGATTTTCCTTTTTCAAGAGTTAACAATCTTTCAGAAATGGCCTTATTCAATTCCTTCAGTTTCTCATTTTCTTTAACAAGCTTTTCATCATGAATCAGTTCATTTATCAAAGTTTGATCATCGGCCATAGAATTCAGTTTTGCAGTCATCTCCTTGTTTTCATTTCTTAAAGAACATATTTGATCTTTATGAAATTCAATGTCAAACACATGAGCCTCAATCATTTCCTCTAGATGCAAGCATTTTTTACAAGAGGAATTACACTTATTTTGTTCGACATCCTTTTTCAATTTTTTATTTTCATATTTTAGCTTCTTGTATTTTTCAGCAAGATCAACATATGCAATCAACAAATCTTCATAAGTAACTTCATCTTCATTATCAGAATCAGAATTTACCTTTGAGCTTGATTCAATTTGCTGATCACTCCCTTGATCGCTCATACCTGCCACAAGGCCTTGGTCTTCATACTCTTTCCGGACTTGGTTAAGCCATCCAAGATATCCTTCGCAGACCTACAATGGGAGACAAAAGGGAAATAGTTAGAATCAACTGCAGCAATAAGCAATTTCAAAACCAAGCAATTTTGATCATATTTGCACTTTTGATTTTCAGTCCAGACATGTTTATCTTTAGGCAATTCATGAGGACCATGTGAAATAAGCTTCCATAGCTTAGGGTCATATGAATTGACTAGACTAAACATTCTACCTAACCACAAATCAAAATTGCAACCATCAAATACCGGTGGAGAATTCAAAGTGTACATAATGGTAGTCATTGACCTGGATCTCTCTAGACCGTTAGATCTATGAAATTAGAGCCTTTGCTCTGATACCAATTGAAGTCCCGCGATCAATGACACCCAAGAGGGAGGTGAATTGGGTGTTTACCAATTTTAAGGAAAACTTTTAGCTTTTTACAAAATATGTGGTAAACAATAATTAGCAATTGAAAACTAATTAACCAATTATCTCAAACTCACCGTTCCCACACGACCATACAACGAAAGCAATCAAACCACACAAATAACACACAATGCACAACGGTTTTTAAGGTGGTTCGGATTCAACGACGGCAATCCTACGTCCACCCCTCACCAAATCCGGTGAGGCTTCACTTGGGAATGAATCCCCAAACGGAGACGATGCTTCAAACACACACGCAGGACGACACTTGCACACACACACGGGGACGCGCCCCAAACTACACACGGAGACAAGCTCCAACACACACACACACACACACACACACACGAAGATGAACTCCAACACGATCCGACAACTGGATCACTACCACACACACATACACACGCTGCAACAAACGCTGCACAATCACACATACGACCGCACGCAGGCGATTAACCGCGACCGTATACACAAACGGTCACACATACAAAATGTATTTTCAGGTTTGAAAGTAAACACAAGTAACAATATAAGCTCAGATCAAAATAGAACTCATGGCAACCATCTCAAAACAGCAACTAAAGGATGTAGAGATTGTTCCCCCTTTGATTTCCAAGACGAATAGAAGTGGTAGCTTGGAGCTCCAGTCGGATGGTGATGATTTCAATGTCTTCTTGATCCTCTCCTTGATCTGCTGCACTTTTCCTTCTTCTGCAATCTTCAAAACCTCTTGGATGAAGATCAAAACCCCTTGGCTTGAGCTCTTCTTTCCTTTCTTCCCTCTCTTCACCTACAAGATAGAAAACAATGAATACATTAGAGTTCCACTTGCTAAATTCGTAGCTTACACATATGCCTATGTAGAAGACATGAAAAGACCATGATGACCCTTCTAGAACCATCCAAAAAGACCCCCAATAGGTCTATTATGAACCCAAGGGCAAAATGGGGGTTTATGACTTCACAAATATATTTTTATAACCCCTTGAATGGTCCAAGCACAAGTCCCAGACCAGATCCACGTTTTATGGATGATTGGGTGTCATTAGGATTAAACAAATGGGGTGAAAGCCCTCTCCACGCGCTTGAAAAACAAAGTCAACAAAAGTGGCTTCGGGGCTGGCGGTCGACCAGAACCTTCTGGCGGTCGACCGTTACTGATAGACCTGTAGAAATATCAGTTCTGGGATTTTTGGTCGACCGCTACTGGGCTGGCGGTCGACCGCTACTGAGAGAACTGCTGCCCGTTGGTTTCTGGGATTTTCGATCGATCGCTAGCTCCTGGCGGTCGACCGGCTACAATATTTTTAGGTCAACCTAAACTATCCTTTAGGTCGACCTAAACCTGCAGAAAAAATACAGAAAAAATAAAAACATTAGTAAACATGTAGGAAAACATGCCCAATGATCCCAAGTGATGAATGCATGAAGTACATACATGAAATCATTAATAAGGAGGATGAAAATACTTGGAAAACTCAATCAACCATAGCCTAACATTAAGATCATATGGCTATCCAATTTGTGCAATAAGATAGCATCATTGAACCAAATTCATATATCATGAGGATGCCATTCAATAAGGTGATTGGGTCTCATTTGCCAAGTGTATATGCAATGTGAGAACACATATCAACCATATATCCTATCAAGATCAAAAAACTCCAAATAGAAACCTACCATTTTCTCCCAAAAATATACACATGCAAGGTGCCAAGTTCTCACCATGAATCTTGATACCTTTGCATATGGGATTGGCATTCCATTTTAAACCTGCATAAGAGAGTAAATAAAGTTAAGACAATGCAAGCTCAATCACTTCGATGCCATCTACCACTTTCAACCAAGATTCTCATGAAGCCTTCATTTTGTGAATCCAAATGATCTATATATGCATCCCATTGACATCAAACATTCAACCAAAGATTATATACAAACCAATGATCAAGACCATGTAATCGTTGCCATTTGCCATCCGAACCATGTAAGTTTAGTTATCATCACGTAATCACACATTAAGTTTAGTTATCATCAAAATCATAACTGTCATGAACAATAATCACAACAATCATCAAAACCATAACTCAACAGGAGGAAGGCCGCTGAAGAGGAACCCATAGTCATCCCTCCTCGGGTCCCATCATTCTCTGAGTTTGAGGCCGCTTGGAGGCAAGGGCCTGAGGATGAAGGTAACTTCTTGTTCCTGTATGGCTTGTTTGCTTATTTCCTGCCACCTTGGTTGATCATCCTTCCTCTCTTTTTTTTAGCTGCTGGCATTACCTCCGCCATTGTCGGGTTAGAGGCGGTGACCGGTGCTGCGGTCGAAGAGAGAGAGGAGGGTGCCCCCTCAACCTCTGTTGAGGGTGATTTGCCTTCACCAACACCCCATCAAAAGATGGAAGGTAACTTACAGCTTGCCTATAGAGCTCGGCGGTTTATTGTGTCTTCAGTAGGGCCTTGACTGTTTAGTGTCTTTTATCTTCAGTCGATGTTCGACCAACGATCCTCCCCGAGGTCGGGGCCATGGCGGGAGCTGCTACTGGAGAGCAGGTGCCTCCTAGAGAAGAATCCCAAGATGTTCAGCCAACTGATGTCTCAGAGACAAAAATCGCCGAGGAGGTTCTAGCTAAAGGGCCTCCTCCTAGTAGCACAGTACCCGCTCAAACGCTGGAGATTCGAGAACCGGCGGAAGAATCCTCCTCCTTTGAGCGAGTTGATTATGGTGGCGGCTCCGGTGACGACGAGGGGTTCCCACCGGTTGACACCGATGCTGAGGATGCCGGGGCCTCTTCAGCCTATGAAAGTGACCTTTTAACTTTTAGCCCTCCGAGACTACTGGGAGTCGAGCACGGGCCATCATACCCGACCGCAGGAGGAGGGCCAGATCCTTAAGAGGCCACTTTTGGAGGCCTAAATATAGTGCCGGTCGAGGTAGGAAATGTTCCGAGTCCCGCCCGCGGCGCTTCTTTTTATTTCCAAGCCAGCTGGCTGACATACATATATGTGATGCAGGCTGAGGTGGTACCGCCAACTGTGATGGCTCGCATACCCCTTCCTGACTTAGGCATGAGCCAATCATCCTTTCCACCTGTTGTGCGGCCCATCGCCCTACGGCTTCCACAGACCTATGTTACTGCAGCGGCCTCAGAGGAGCCCGACGCAACTGCAGGAGTCGGCGGCCTGGCCGAGGTTGCGAGGCCTCAAGCCTCGGTTGCCGGTGAAGAATTATTTCTGAAGCCAAGCGGCCCCCCGGAAATAGAAGCGGGAGAGATCATTGCAGAAGAGGCCGATGCTACTAAAGCCTTGTCTGTCGTAGAAAGCTCCCCTCCTTTAACGGCCGGTGAGACTGTTCATGAGGAGCGAGCGCCCTCGGGTGTTGAGACGGCTGTCACGATTTCACCTCAAAGGACGGGCAAGGAAATCGCTATCGTGGAGAGCCCGTCAACTGTAGCAGCTGCAATTGTCGAGCCTGGCGTCGGTGCTGTGCAGACCATGCCGTCGACGTCCCTGAGAGTGGCTGACGACATTTGGGCCGAGATAGATAGCAAGGTGGACTTTCAGCTCCCCGAGACTTCGCCACTAGGCTTACAATTCTCCAGTGACATGGTGTGGCAGTCTCTGGACAATCTCCAGCGAGCCATGTCAGCTTCCCCGGGTCTAACCTATGTGCAGCTGAGGGGCCTAATAGAACACCTCTCCGATCATTATTAGCATTCGGCTGCCCAATGGATGATTGGACCCCGCGGGTTATAATGCTGTTAAAGCATGCCAACAGGAGGGATTTCCTCAACCGGGAGGTATTTGATCAGCTGGCGGCTGTGAAGCTAGAGAGGGCAGATTGCCACGCTGCTACTACTTCATTGAGGGTGACTGTGGAACAATTGAGAAATGTTGCCGACAATATCTCAGAACGTCGGTTGCTCCTCACGGCGCGGATAGAAGAGTTGCGTGCGGAACTTGTTAAGGCCGAAGCCGAATTGTAGGAAGCCGAACGCCTAGAGGTCCAGACAGTGGAAGAAGCTAATCTGGCTGAAGGATGATTTGTCTCACTGGATGAGAGGTTATCTCAATTGACAGCTACCGAGGCTCGGTTGTAGGAGTTGACCCAATACCCCTTACTAGGCCTCTTAGAGTTGGAAGATATTTTTCGGTGCCCTTTGCCGTAGCTTGCTTTGCTTTTCTTTTCTTTTCTTTTTTTTTGCATCGAATTCTACTCCTTTTTGCCTTTGGAGCTTATGTACCCCGGGGGAATGCCCCGGGTACAAATGTATTCTAAAAACTCACATTAATGAAATATCTCTGTTCGTTGTCTCAACCGTGACTTCTTTCCCTCTTTTCTTCTCTTTCTTCCTCTGGCCGATCATCCAAGTCTAGGGATAGGCGCCAATGGCGCAGGAGAGCGCTCACGCCTTCAGTGAAGGGGTGAGGTGTTCGCTCCACCGCAGCACAACCGTTCCCAGAGCCGGATTTTGGCCAGGGTGGGACATGGGTAGCATAGGCGGATGTGCCTTATGAACTTCGCCAATGATGACGAAAGGTGTGTTCTAACCATCGACATGGGTTAAATGTCGACGCCATGATACTTTGTTTATTAACGAGGGCGGAAGGCCCAGGTTAGGGGGTAGTCGACCGGGCTCGTCGATGGTGGCACGGGTCGAGAGGGCAGAAGGTCTCGTCGATAGAGACAAGGACCGGAAGGGTAGTGACCGATCTTGCTGGTGGAGACAAGGACCGGAAAGGTAGCGACTGATCTTGCCGATGGTGACAAGGGTCGAAAAGATAGCGACCGATCTTGCCGATGGTGACAAGGGTCGAAAAGGTAGCGACCGATCTTGCCGAAGGTGACAAGGGTCGAAGGTAGCGACTGATCTTGCCGATGGTGACAAGGGTCAAAAAGGTAGCGACCGATCTTGTCGATGGTGACAAGGGTCGAAAGGGTAGCGACCGATCTTGCCGATGGTGACAAGGGTCGAAAAGGTAGCGACCGATCTTGTCGATGGTGACAAGGGTCCAAAAGGTAGCGACCGATCTTGCCGATGGTGACAAGGGTCGAAAGGGTAGCGACCGATCTTGCCGATGGTGACAAGGGTCGAAAGGGTAGTGACCGATCTTGCCGATGGTGACAAGGGTCGAAAAGGTAGCGACCGATCTTGCCGATGGTGACAAGGGTCGAAAGGGTAGCGACCGATCTTGCCGATGGTGACAAGGGTCGAAAGGGTAGCGACCGATCTTGCCGATGGTGACAAGGGTCGAAAGGGTAGCGACCGATCTTGCCGATGGTGACAAGGGTCGAAAAGGTAGCGACTGATCTTGTCGATGGTGACAAGGGTCGAAAAGGTAGCGACCGATCTTGCCGATGGTAATAAGGGTCGAAAAGGTAGCGACCGATCTTGTCGATGGTGACAAGGGTCGAAGGGGTAGGAAATATATATATATAAGTGGGACATTGATAAAGACTCCGCTTCGACCCTGTAAAGGGTCTTCAGGACGGAGGATAGATCATCACTATTCATCATTCATTTATATATTTTTTTATTCACATTACTGACCTAAGCGCCCTTTCAGGTTTTCACCGAAGCCAGTCCCCCCTTGCTTTTACCCACGCGCCCTATCGGGTTTTCACGTGGCGGGGTACCCGATTTTACCTGCGACGCCCTTTCGGGTTTTCGCCACAGCTGGGTTATAGCCATTTTTGCACTTGTCCTAATATAGGAGCAAGTCTGGCGGGGTATCTCTATTTTTAACCCCATATTTTTTTCTTCTTTTCTCTCTTTTTTTTTTTGAATCTGGAGTACAAAAGAACTTGGCTGCTAGAATGCTGACTGGCCTTGCCGATGATGACAAGGGTTGGTCCCTGGTTTAGTTCATCGACACTGGTTAAATGTCGAAGCAAAGGACATGGTTCATTAACAAGGACGAAAGATCCGAGTTAAGGGTAGAGGTCGACCGATCTCGCCGATGATGACGAGGGTCGAACACAGATTTACTCATCAACATGGGTTACATGCCGAAGCAGAGGTAGGATTATTAACAAGGACGGAAGGTCCAAGTTAGGGGTAGAGATCAACCGATCTCGCCGACGATGACGAGGGTCGAATATGGGTTTGTTCATCAGCATGGGTCACATGCCAAAGCAAAGGTAGGATTATTAACAAGGACGGGAGGTCCAAGTTAGGGGTAGAGATCGACCGATCTCGCCGATGATGACGAGGGTCGAACATGGGTTTGTTCATCAGCAGGGGTCACATGTCGAAGCAAAGGTAGGATTATTAACAAGGACGGGAGGTCCAAGTTAGGGGTAGAGATTGACCGATCTCGCCGATGATGACGAGGGTCGAACATGAGTTTGTTAGAGGATCTCCGGTGGGACTTTTGATGATTGTCCCTTTTCGGAGTTTCATTGGGGGAGAACAAAAGAGGAATTTTTAAATTACCGCTTTACTGACTTAAGAGCCCTTTCGGGTTTTCGCCGAAGCCGGCCCCATCTTGCTTTTACCCACGCGCCCTTTCGGGTTTTCACGTGACGGGGTACTCGATTTTACCTGTAGCGCCCTTTCGGGTTTTCGCCACAGCTGGGTTATAGCCATTTTTGCACTTGTCCTAATATAGGAGCAAGTCTGGCGGGGTATCTCTATTTTTAACCCCATTTTTTTCCTTTTTTTTTCTTTTTTCTTTTTTTTTGAGGATATAAAAGGTGGTAGGTCGAAGTGTGATGTCCGACCCTTGGTTGACAGTAGACGGCTGTTGGCCGGAGCACCGGGCCTTGTGCCGTGCAGAACGGTTCATTCGTTAGCAAGGGCTGAATACTAACACAAAGTAATGATCTTTCGCCGATTCCGGCGTAAGGCCCGTAATAGTAACATTGTGAGAGGGCCGACTGGGACACGAAGTCTTAAGCCGAAAGGATTTATTCGTTAGCACAAAGATAATGCTAACATAGGGGAAGGGTTCCATGCCAGTTCGGACGTAAGGTTCGTAATGGCAATATGGTGTATTCTTTTGAGAGCTCGGCCAGGGGGGAGTGCCACTAGACCAAGGGAAGGTAGCTCGATCAGGGCGGAGTGCCACTAGACCAAGGAAAGGTAGCTCGATCAGGGCGGAGTGCCACTAAACCAAGGGGGGATAGCTCGATCAGGGCGGAGTGCCACTAAAACAAGGAGGGATAGCTCGGTCAGGGCGGAGTGCCACTAGACCAAGGAAGGATAGCTCGGCTAGGGCGGAGTGCCACTAGACCAAGGAAAGATAGCTCGATCAGGGCAGAGTGCCACTAAACCAAGGAAGGGTAGCTCGGCTAGGGAGGAGTGCCACTAAACCAAGGAAGGGTAGCTCGATCAGGGCGGAGTGCCACTAAACCAAGGAGGGATAGCTCGGCCAGGGCAGAGTGCCACTAGACCAAGGAAGGATATCTCGGCTAGGGCGGAGTGCCACTAGACCAAGGAAAGGTAGCTCGATCAGGGTAGAGTGCCACTAAACCAAGGAAGGGTAGCTCGGCTAGGGCGTAGTGCCACTAAACCAAGGTAAGGGTAGCTTGGTTAGAGCGGAGTGCCACTAAACCGAGGAGGGATAGCTTGGTCAGGGCGGAGTGCCACTAGATCAAGACAAGGGTAGCTCGGCTAGGGCAGAGTGCCACTAAACAAAGGAAGGGTAGCTTGACTAGGGTGGAGTGCCACTAGACCAAGATAAGGGTAGCTCGGCTAGGGTGGAGTGCCAATAAACCAAGGAGGGATAGCTCGGTCAGGGCGGAGTGCCACTAGACCAAGACAAGGGTAGCTCGGCTAGGGAGGAGTGCCACTAAACCAAGGAGGGATAGCTCGGTCAGGGCGGAGTGCCACTAGACCAAGATAAGGGTAGCTCGGCTAGGGCGGAGTGCCACTAAACCAAGGAAGGGTAGCTCGGCTAGGGCGGAGTGCCACTAGACCAAGATAAGGGTAGGTCATTCGGGAATGCTGGTTGTGCCGTGTGACACAGCTTTATATGCTTTCTATTGAGGGGAGAGAACTGGATGACTCCTTTGTGGTCTACCAGGACGTAGGCACCCCCTTCATATACTCGGTGGACGACATATGGTCCGACCCAATTTTTGACCAGCTTCCCTTTGGGGTTGGAGGCCATTACTTCCCTTTTCTTGACCATTACCAGGTCTCCTTTCTTGAATTCTCGACCTTTGACTAGCTTGTCAAAAGCACGGGCCATGCGGGCTTGGTAGAGTTGGATGTTTTGTTGCGCACGGAGGCGCCTTCCTTCGAGCTCAGCGAGCTCTTCCAATCTTCTTTCTGCATTGATTTGTTGACCGCTGACTAATCCATGTTGGATGGCGACTCGCAGCGAAGGAACTTCTAATTCGATTGGCACCACAGCCTCCGACCCATAGACGAGGGAGAAAGGTGAATAGCCGGTTGGGATTTTGTAGACAGTACGATAGGCCCAGAGCGCTTCGTACATCCTTTCTTCCCAATCTTTTTTATTAGACTTGACAGTCTTTGCCAGCAACGTGCATAGTGTCTTGTTGAAGGCTTCTGCAAGTCCATTGGCTTGAGGGTTGTAGGGGGACGATGTCCTCTAGTAAATCTTGTATTTGTCGGCCATCCGATAAACCTTCTGGTTTCTGAAATGGCTGCCATTATCAGAGATGATTCGGGTGGGGATCCCGAACCGGAATATTATATTCTACCGAAAGAATCTTGCGACCAGTTCCCCCGTTACATCTCTCAATGCGACCGCCTCTGCCCATCTGGAGAAGTAGTCTGTAGCTGCTAAGATATATCTGCACCCTGATGAAGATGCTGGTAACGGCCCTACCACGTCCGTGCCCCACTGAGCAAACGGCCAACTTGGTAGGGTCGGTTGTAATGGCACTGGAGGTCTCCTTGCCACGTTAGCGTGCTCTTGACAGTTCTGACAAGCCTTGGCGAACTTGCAGCAATCATCAAACATAGTGGGCCAATAGTAACCCAATTTCTTTATCTTAATTTTCATCTTTGGGCCCGCCTGGTGTGCTCCAGCTGATCCCACATGGATTTCTTGCATCACCTGTCCCGCTTCTGCTGAAGACAAGAAACGAAGTAGGACTTTCCTTCGGGCATCTGCCATTATTCGGAACAAGGTTCCGCTTCTCATCTCGTAAGAGTCTTTGACCCTCAGGAGTTTCATTCTCTGTTCTTTCTCTCTTGGGAGCTGTTGGTGCTGAAACCACTGTAGGAGATGTTCTCGCCAATCGGGCCGTTGAGCCTCTTCGACGGCTACCACCTCAATCTCCTGTTCGTCGGCTAAGGCCTCGGTCATACTGGGGACTTGCCGGTGGTTGATCACTATTATGTTCAGGCTTGTGTCTGGAGGGACCGCCAACGAACTGGCCAGCTTAGCGAGGGCGTCTGTCAGAGCATTCTAACCTCGGTTGATGTGCTTGATGCTGATGAAGTAGAATCTCGACATCAGGCGAGTTGCCTACTGATGATAGGGGAGAAGTTCTTGCTTTCGCACATCGAACTCTCCTTCCAGTGGTTTTATAACTAGCATGGAATCTCCGAATGCTTCCAGCATCTGAATTCCCATGAATAGGGTGATTTGCAACCTGATTATCAGGGCTTCATACTCTGCTTCGTTGTTCGTGCAATGCTTGTTTATCGAGCAAGATGTGTGCACCACTTTCCCTTCTGGGGACTTCAGGACTATGCCTGCTCCTGCCCTGACCCTGGCCGATCCAGTGGCAGAGGTGTCAATTCTGGAAGCGCCATCGAAATATAGCTGCCATAAGGAGGGCTACACCTGAACGGCTTCCAGGGTTTCATCTTCAGGAAGCTCCGGTTCCAGCGGGTAGTCCCCGGGTACTGGGTGCTCAGCGAAGAAGTCTGCAATAGCTTGGCCATTGACGGCCTTGCACGGCACATAGGAGATGTCAAACTCCATAAGGATTACTGCCCATTTGCCCAGGTGACCTTTGAGTGCTGGCTGGGACATAATATATTTCAGGGGGTCCTCTTTTGATACCAAGCTGATTTCATGCGACAACATGTAGTGTCGAAGCTTCTTAACTGTGAAGACCAGTGCCAGACAGACCTTCTCAATATAAGTATACTTCTCCTCAGTTCTGACCAGTCTCCGACTGAGGTAATAGAGGGCTTGCTCTTTCCCTTCTTCATTATTCTGGGCCAGCATTGCCCCCAGGGAGTTATGTGTAGTTGCTATATATAGTATCAATGGCCGTCCTTTCACCGGTGCACCCAGCACTGGAGGAGTCTTCAGATAGTCTTTCAGCTTGTCGAAGGCTGTCTGGTAATCTTCATCCCAATAAAAGGGAACATCTTTCATCATCAGTTTGTGGAAAGGCTGGCATCACCTTGACAAATTGGAAATGAACCGCCGGATATAAGCCAAGCGGCCCTGAAGTGATCTCAACTCGGAGAGGTTCCTTGGTGCAGGTAGCTCTTGAATTACTTTGATTTTTGCGGGGTCTATCTTGATCCCCCGATATCGGACAATGAAGCCCAAGAACTTCCCGCTCGACACTCCGAATGCACATTTCATGGGTTTCATTTTCAGCTCATGCTGCCTCAGCCTCTGAAAGACAATCCGGAGGTCTTGCAGATGATCTTCTTTTCTTCTGGTTTTGACCACCAGATCATCTATGTAGCACTCGACCTTGTGGTAGAGCAACTCATCAAATATTCTGGTCATTGCGTGCTGATAAGTTGTGCCAGCATTCTTTAGTCCGAACGGCATCCTCTTATAGTGATAGATGCCTTTAGGGGTTCGGAAGGCAGTGTCAACTCGGTCATGCTCTGCGATCCAAATCTGGTTGTAACCGGATGACCCGTCCATGAATGACAGGGCCTCATGCACGATTGTAGCATCGATCATGACTTCCATTATTGGCACCGGAAAGTCATCTTTGGGGCAGGCTTTATTTAGATCTCGGAAGTCGACACATATCCGGATCTGTCCATTCTTCTTTTTCACGGGGACGATATTCGCCAGCCATGTGGTGTACTGGTTTTCTTCAACAAATCCCACGTCAATAAGCTTGTCGACTTTAGCACAAATTTGAGTAATAAGTTCTGGCCTCATGCGCCGCGGTGGTTACTTCACCGGCTCGGTCTCAGGGCTGATTGCCACCTCATGTTGTGAGACAGCGGGGTTTAGACTTGGCATTTCTTTGTAAGTCCAGGCGAAGCAATCCCGGTACTCTAGCAGCAGCTGGGTGTACAGCTCCCGTTCTTCTGGAGACATTTGGGCACTGAGGAAGGTAGGCCTAGGGTCCTCCTCATTTCCCAAGTTGACTTCTTGATGCGGGACGGACACGGGAGGTGACTCTACGTGGGGTGGACCTCAGACTCTAGATGTGGACACGACCAGCAACACACACCAGGGAGACACTAAGCCCGACACTACGAGCTCCTAGTGGCGAAACGTCGCTAACAGAAGTGGAAGCTCACTCGTCGTCCCAAGCGAGGGAAAGCGCGGACCGTGCGCGGTTAAGGAACCGGCGGAGGTCAAGGGTAGTCCGACTCAACTTCGGACTCGGATCGAGTCGCGGGACGGGTCACTCTCACTCTCACAGTAGTGACATGGACACACGGGCTAGTACCTACACTCTCGGCAGCGGCCTAAGACCGTATACTAGCTAAGCAATGTAACGCCAAGGAGTTAAGACCTTTACCTCCACGCACCCGGCGTGGCGAAGACACCCCGGCTGACTTACGGACCCCCGGTTAACATAATTCACAGCGGTACAAAGAGATTCGACCCACTCCACGTAGGGAGGTAAAAGGTCACATGTGGGGCCCGGGGATCACGCAAATCAGGTTGACGGGCAGCATCTTGATGTCGTCTCGACGCGCCGAACTCCGCATTCTCGTGCTTTCCGGACGGCGCAATCAATGGGCCGTGGGGCCCACACGCAGTCCTATCCTTCGGGTCTGGCGGGGTGGGTCCCATTGTAATGGGGACTCCTGGCAGCACGCTTCTCTGGACGGCGGTCAGCCGGTGACACTCACCGGAGGCCGGGTGCCCCGGTTCCCAAGTGGAGAGAGTGCTGTCCACGAGCTGATGTTGCTGTTTCAGCAGCGCGTGCTCCGGCGAAAACGGCCGCTGCGATCAGCCCCGTCACCGGAATGCGACGAAACCAGCGTCGTTGGAAAGAGGATTCGAAATCCTTCAATCCAGGGACAGTGGACTCTTCTGAACATGCACGGACCTAGGCTTTAACTATTTTTCAATTCTCTGCTCCACAGCTCCTGAAATCTCAGATCAGCATATCAGTTTCCTATAAATGGCCGTTGACCGCCTACGTACAATTGGATTCAGACTTCGAGCTCATCTTAAAAGTTGTAGGTAATCAAACCACGGAACTGGAAATATTTTTAGAATTTGATTTGGAGGGGGCTGCGATTTGTTATGATTTGTGGGATGACTGGTGGTCGGATCTGGGAACAGGTGGATAGAACTGTAGATGGGTCTGAAAATGATTTTTAGAAAATATGAGATGGGAGAATCAAAAATTGAGAAAAATTGCGGATGAAGGGGTGGATGAATGTAACCACCAGTAAAATTGGACGAACTAACAAAAATCAAAAAGTGGATCTAAGACATGAAACTCAGGGCGGAGGTGAACCTGGACAGAACTCGGGCAGAACCGAAATGGAAGAGTGGACGAAAATCAAAAAATAGGAAACTTGATCTGAATGCTGGCCTCATTTTTGTGGGTGGAGAGGAACATCCCAGGAACAACTCCTCCAAATTTTGTAGCCAAATGAGCTCGGGGAAAACCTGTGAATTTCGATCAAGCTGCTGTGGTACTGTGCGGGCAGAACTCCATTGATGGCGATGGCGGTGCGGTGGCGGCTCGTGGCGGCGGCGGCGATCGTCGGAACCGATAAACGAGGCATCACACCTCAGAATGGAAGCCTTCACATCATCCAAGGGCGAGAGGGAGGATAGAGGAGGGGGGCGCACCAGCCCTTGCTCTTGGAATTTGTTTGATTCAAATGGCATTAATTCTTCCAAAATGGAAAATACAAGCTTAAATAGGTTACATCTCACATCCATCCACAACTGTAGGATCTAGGGGTGGGAGATGAAGGGCTGGGATGGCATGTGACACACACATAAAAAAATAAATAAAAAATAAGGGGAGGGGGGCGGCCCTTGGACCAAGGAGAGTGGGCTTGACTTGGTAGGTGGGGTGGGTGGCCAAAATGTGGACTTTCCAAGCCACTTGTCCCCCACTTGGCCCACCCTTCTAGAAACCTCCATGTGGAAGGTTGACTGACCCCACATGGGACCCTAGGCTGAGGTGGCTCAATGGGATGGGGCCTTGGGGGCCGGTGGGGCCCACGGGGTCCAAATTGCACATAAGCCCCTCTTACAATCAAAATAGCAAACCGAATACAACGAAATAAACACAAATTACACACATAAAGTCTAACTAAATATGATAAATGGGGAGGCTCAAGGCGGAGTCTCCAGGCTGTCTCTGAGCCATATGGACGCTGAGGTGGCTCGAGTCGTGCTCCGTGTGCGGTACCGGTGGCTCGGCGTATCACGCCGCTCAACTGCTCGGGTGTCCGCACCACTTCTATCAGTTCGTCGACTGTGGCTTGACCTCCGTCTTCTATCTCCGGAGATGCCGGCTGGAGGTCAACGAAGTCTGGAATACCATCTTGAGGGTCGAGTTCTTCGACTTCCTCATCTGACATCATCAGAGCCTCTTGAGGATTCTCTATTTCTTGTACTAGCGGCTGCGAGGATTGTTCTATTAGCAAATCCACTACCATTGCAGCTCCCAAGGGCGAGAGAGCAGCTTCAGTCTTTGTAGATGAGGTTGCAGCCGTGACAGGCTGGTAGTTGTTTATTTCCGGGCTTGGACAGCATCCCGATTTTGTAGCAGAAGTTGAGGAGGTCTCGCCTTCTGGGGCAGTTGTATCTTCCGTAGAAGTGGCTTTTCCTTTCTTGGCAGCGTGTTCCTCTTGATCGGAGTTGACCGAGGCTTCCCCGATTGGCAGAAGGGGTGCTGAAGTTATCATCAGTAGGACTCTACTGGAGGGAGGAGTTCCTGCTTCTTTAGTATCTTCGGCTTCACTACTGCTAGCCGTATCAAATTTGGCTTGAAGGGCCGCCTCTTCAAGGTAGACCTGCTCCCAGCATCGACAGGGGACCGCGGTCTGTACTTCTTGATTTCTGGGTTGAGCTAGTTCAACATGCTCAGCTTCTGCCGGGTATTCATCAAAAGTTGCCCCCAGCGGGCTATCTTCAGCAGGATAGAAGGCGGAGATGGTGTCCACCTTGTATCATCCACTGTGATAATATTCTTCCAGGGTGAAGCCCAACCCCGGATGTTGAGAGACACGTCTCATTTCCTTATCCAGATTTGTGGGATACCACATTTTCTGGAAAGCTTCCTTGCGCTTTTGAGACTGATCGGGGGGGATGTGTTGCTTCTAAAACATCCTGGCCATCCGATCAATTGTGAATGCGAGACCCTTGATGGGAACCGACGGGTTACTTATATCTTCGGGGAGGCTGTAGTCTGTGTCTTCCCGAGTAGGGTGTTCTTCAGCCGTGTAGATCAAGCTGCTAGGTCCCTCTTCCTGTGCCACCTCCCAAGTTCTGAAAGGCTCGACAGTAGGGTTATCATGGCCGGGAGTTGGCTTGGTGAGGCCATCCGGGATTTCAATATGATTGTGCCACCGAGCGACCCGCACTTCATTAGCTTCAGGGTATAATGTTGGGGGTGCTGTTCTGCCCACATCCCCGGATGCTGTGATATGGGAGACCAACTTGGGCTTGATATATCCGCGCGGCGGTGGTGGATACCAACTGCCGCCGGACGTGCTTCTGGATGCCCCTGCAGGGGTCTTAGCTTCAGAGGTCTTCTGGGAAGGCCCTGTATATAGGTTGGCATCCGCTAAATGACATTCAAACACCTCGAACGGGTGGGGGTCTGTAAATATCCTCTCCTCCTTCCCTTGGAGACTGTACTTGATGCATTGGTGGAGCGTGGAGGGCACCACCATATTCTCATGCAGCCACGGGCGGCCGTGCAATGCTTTGTACGAGGTGCGGGAGTCAATGACATGGAACTGCACCGTCGTAGTGAAGTCTGCTAAGGTGAGGGTGAACTCCGCCACTCCCATTGACACTTCACATTTTTGATTGAAGCCGGCGATACGCATATCCCCAACTTTCTCGAGATGCACGTTAAAGTGGTGCCTCTCGTATATTCTATAAGGCAGGATATTGACCGCTACACCGGGATCAACCAGAATCCTGTTCAGCTCCCTTCCATTCAGGTGCCCCTTCATATACAGCGGCCTGTTGTGGCTGATGGTAGGCAGCAGTATATCTTCTGGAGTGAAGGTCATGCTAACCTCCGGCATTACTTCAGCCAAGCATGTCTCAAAATGAGCAGGCGTCTGCAGAGCAGTAATGATCGCCTGTCGAGTCTCTTCACTCAAAGAATGGATCTCCCAGATTGTAAATCGAGCAGGGAGCTTCTTGAGTAGCTTCATTATTCGGCTCCCAGCTCGAACATTGGAGAGCTTCATCTCTTCAGCCCATCTGGGCTTGGGGAAGTCTTGGTTTGTGTGTCCTGACGGACCTGCTTCATCTTCCTCGGATTCGGCGCCCTTCTGGTTGGTACCGACTCCTGGGTGTTCTTTGTTAGCTACTGCGGGGCAAGCTCCATCTGTATTTGCATCTTCGGCAGATTGTGCTAGCTACGGGCGAATGTCCCTGGGTGCGGGGTTAGCCTCCTGACAAGGCTGCTTCCCCTTGGACATCTTCATGAATTCAAGAAATGAAGAGACCCCCTTGCCCCCACTCTTGTTATATAGGCTTGGCGGAGGATGGATTTGGACTCCCTTGACCTCCGGCGGAGGTGTTTTGTAGGGCTGCTCTCCCCTAAACATGATGTTGTGGTTGGGTGGCGGCTGGCGCCCCCATTTTCGACCTGACCGGGTGGCATGTGCAGCAGTTGCAGCCTCGGCCTTGCCCCCCCCAGCATGGGGTGTGAAACAAATTTCCTCTTCTTCCTCCTCTCCGGATAGGTTGAAAAGTGCTGATAGAGTATTACAGGAGACAACCTGCACTTTATCGGGCTCAGCGGCCTTCTTTTCTTCTTCTTTTGTCTCTTCTTCTTTTTTATCTCTATCGGGTGCCGCTTCAGCTTCCTCCTTTTGTTCGAGTGAGAGCTGCTCTAGTTCTCGCCACGGGACGTGGTCCCGCACCAGCAAAGGCTTCAATTCGGGCTGCACGTATTCATCCAGCCCCTCAATGAGATTTTGCAGTCGACGGACCCCAGGATTGGTTTCCTTAATCACTCGCAGCGGAGTTTGTCTCCTCCGATTATGTGTAGGTATCCTGACAGTTGTAGGTGGAGTGATCCATACGGGTGCTACCACCGGCGGAGCAGGCCAGGGCGTAACACCACGGATATATGCCCCCTCTTTCGAGCGAGATGCCCTCTTTTTCTTATGCTTCACATGGACCTACTGCCATCCCTGTTGTTCTTTCGCGGGCTCCAAGAAATGAGCTTCATAGGTGCTCCGCGTACTTGTTTCAAAGATCTCCTCGGGCAGTGCTTGGTATAGGGAGATCATGTTGACTCCTTGATGTGACACGACCTTGGACTTAAGCAAGCAAGCACATTCGCAATCTAAATGGGCCAATTTGGGCCGCCGCTATCTCGTCGCTCACCCAAGCCCGGGGTAACTTGGCAATGCCAAGGTGAGGTTGAGGGGTTGGGCCCTTGCTGGTAGAGGGCCAGCAAGGCCAAGACTTGATTCCCAATGGATGTGGAATCCCAAGACAATGGGGCCGACCAAGTGCCAAAGGCACCGGTTTCTTTCTTTTCCCACGGTGATCACTTATAGCACAAGAGCTTAAGGATTGGGCTCTCATTCACGGCCAACGGAGTTTATGAACTAATATTGAAAGAACAAGCACAAATTAGAGCAAAGTTTGGAGCACTTACTCGACCGGTTTGAAGAAACCGGTCCCGCTCGGAGACGAGGGCGAGCGGGGAAGCGTGTGTTCCCCACACGCCGCGCCGGGGTAGCTTGACCTATTTAAGCTATTACAACACTACACCCCATGCAAGGGGGGGGGATCATGGGGAAGGGAAGATGATAGTTACAATCAAAACTACCTCCACGCAGGGAGGGGCCTTCAGCCGGCCAAGCGGGGTGGGGAAAACTAGGGCTAAAACGATGATGAAGTGAATATGCTGAATCTGCCTTCTCTCGGTAATTGTGGACATACAGTTGGTACTATGGCTGCAGAACGTGATCAGGAATTTTTCCGAGGGTGAGACCAGTGGGAAAATCTTTTTTACTGGAACTGGAGTGCCTTTGAATTTTTCCGAATTCTTCTGGGGTCGCTGCTGGCCTGGGCAGGAGCTCGAACAGGGACGCTGATTCTCGGACTGACAGCAACTGGTTACTAACAGCAGGAAGAAGAGGTTGCCTCGGCCGCTCCCGAACTTTGAATCAGGTGCCGCCAGAGCCGCTGGAACCGTGGACGAGTCTTCTTTGCAACAGAACAGACGGGGAAGCCGAAAGATGCTAGCAAAGATCAGGGGACCCAGAACAGTGAGTGGGGGTCGGTGCAGACTGTGGGAAGCAGAGTCACACACCTGAGGAAGCAAATTCGTAACTTCTGCTTCCGGATGCCGAACGGAGTTCCGCTTCTTGGTTCTGAAAGTAGACAGGGAGAGGAAGAACTTTGAATAAGAGCTCGTGGCCTGATTCCTCAAGGGATTGTCGTGGTGAAGCTTTCTCTCTGGATCAGGATCTCTGCAGAGCTAGCTCCTGGTTTCCAATAGCAGGTTGCAGAGGAGGCCCCGGCAGCTCCCGACTTCGGAATCAAGCGCCGTCAGAGTCGTTGGAATCATGGACAAGTCCTCTTTGTAGAAAAACTGACAGGGAAGCTAACCGATGTCGGAGAAGACTAGAAGATGCGGAACAATGGCAACTGGTCGGTGCAGACTATGAGTAGCAGATCTGCGTAGCTGAGGGAGAAAAATGAGAACTCTGGATCACGAATGCCGAATGAAGTTATGTTTCTTGATTCTGGAAGTAGACTGGGCGATGAAGAACTTTGAAGAAGAACTCATGGATTGATTCCTTCGGGGTTCATCGTGGCAGAGCTTCTAATCTGGCTCAGGTCCTCAGCCGAGGCAGAACTGCGCAGTTGTGGGAGAATGGACCTCCTGGACGGCTTGGAGATTGGAAGAAGATGAAACCACTTCTGTTGTGAAGGAGACTGGTAGACGCTTCCGACGATGGCTCTTGGGTCTTCAAACTCGTCCGGAGGAAGTCATGGTGGCCGCTGCAAGTTGCTGGTTCATCTGCAACCTCTGGACAGCAAACTGTAACTTCGAAGTAGCTTCTAATGACCAAGAAAGAAGATAGGGAAGGGGGTAGATGAGTGTGGGAGTGACCCCTGGTTGTAAGGGGGTCTTGGAGGGGGTGTTCTAAGGTGTGGGAGGTGGAGAATAAGGTCTGGAAGAGGGTCCAATAGATGGTGGTAGTGGGGGCTGCGAATTTGGTTGGAATGGAGAGAGGGAAAGGATATTCGAAAATAGGTTTAAGGGTGTGGTTATTTTTTTGTCTTGGGAATGGGGGGGTTGTGTTGGGGAAGGGAAGGGGTGCTTGGGGTAGTGGGAAGGGTGCTTGGGAAAGTGGGAGGGGTAGTTAGGGGTTGGATGGTGAGGAGAGGATTGGTGGAGGGGGTCTTGGGAAGGGGTGGAGTATTGATGAGGGTTGTGGGGAATGGGAAGAGGCTTAAATGGGGTAGGTGGGGAGTGGAGGTGGTTGGGAAGGGAGGAGAGAGAAGAAAATTTGAATTTGGGTGTTGAGGAGAGAGAAAGTGGAGTGAAAAAGAGAGATTAAGAGAGGGAAGGGTGGGGAATCTCTTCCCTAGGGTTTCTCACCCAAAAAATGGAATCTCTCCACTAGATAAGAAGTGTAAACTCTCAAAATGGCAAGTTTTTTCATTCATTGATTCATTAAGTTGAAATGGGGGGAATGGGGTCCTATATATAGGCAACCCACATTTTACAATAAGTCCCTGACAAAAGACTCAATGACAAATAACCGAGGGGGTAGGGGGTGCACTTGGGCCAAACCCAATGAATTGGGCCCAATAACTAACTAAACAACATAATAACTCTCAAACTTAGGGAAATAAGCACAAGACCTAGGGACATGACTCAAGTAAAATGAAAATTACATCAAATGACTCAAATAAAAATTACGTAGGACTCAAAATTAGATAACTAGACCATGTCGGATGCAACCGGGGCGAGGAGACGAGCTGTGAACGTGGGCATGGGAGGTGATGTCCCCATCATACTCCCGGGGTGCGGAGAACTCTACTCCGTCGAGTAAGTGTCCTTCCCTCCTCGGAGGGTGTAGAAGTGGTACAGCCCTTAGGTCTTCCGAATGAGACCGATCCATCCACCTGTCGAGATAGCGCTCGTATACCTTGCTCCGGGTGGTAGTGACTTGTTCATCCAATATTCGTTCAATGCGCTCACGCTGGGCTCTCTTGGCTGGTGGTCTCTCCTCACGGGTGGGTGCTCTCTCAACGGAGGGAATAGGCTCAATATCCTCACTAGGTACCACCGTGGGTCCCTTATAAGGCACTAGGTCGGCTACATTGAATGTGGGACTCACTCCATACTCCTCGGGGAGATCTAACTCATAGGCATTAGCGCCAATGCGCCTCAGGACCTGGAAGGGACCAGCCCCACATAGCCTCAATTTGGAGATGACTCCCGGGGAGAGCCTCTCCTTCCTCACCATCACAAAGTCACCCATGTGGAATTCTTGGTGACGCCGATGAGAGTCGGCCACCCTTTTATCAGTCACATTCTTCTTGCTAATGTGCTTGCGGATCTCTTCATGCAATGTTGTGAATGCAGACATTCTAGGAGTGATGGGTGGACCTGGGCAACCAAAAGTAGACCTATCATGTAATGATGCAGTGTAGTCTTTGGTCAGCCTAGGTGGGCCGGGGCACTCGTAGGTGGCCCTATCATGCAAATTGGTGATAAATATCGGGGGACCCGGACATCTGTAGATGCCTCTGACATGCTTAAGACCCATGATGAATGAAGGTGGACCATGACATCCGAATATGGACCACTCATACTTTCTACTTGACATGTGGGTGATATGAATGAATGGACCCAACATAGTGTTCATGCCAAGGGGTGTGGTAAGCCTAGACACATGCATACTTTTCCCAAAGGTGACTTCCATGTGTATAGGTGTGGGACAACCTTTGAACTCCCATTGGAAAGGATCGAATGGATCTAAGAAGGTGGTCGTCATGGGGTGGGGCACAACCTTATTACCTAGGGATATGTGGCCCAAGGTCATGGCTCCCAAGGTGTAACCCGAGTCATGGATGAGGTGGGTTTGGCCCAATATGGTGGGTGAGGGTAGGAAAGGGTGGGTGGTTGGTAAGATGGTTGGGTCATATGAGTCCCTTGACTCCCATTGGAATAGATCATATGGATCATAAAATGGGTCACCTAGGGGGAGGAACTCCATGTCCTCAAGATCCTTAAAAGGTGCTAAGTCATCCTTCTCCATGATAGTTGGGCCAATGTTCTTGACAAGTGGGTCGGCCATGAGTGGAGGGCTTGGCTTTCTACCCGAAATAAGAAGCTCTAAATCGAGGAGAAGGTTGGGCTCATCGGGTGTAGGGAGGAATAGAAGGAGGTCGCTAGTGTAGCAACCAATGGTGCAAATCGAGGTGATAGACCCTATGCATAGGTGTAGGAGGCTAAGGCTCCTAGGTTGTTCGACCATAGGGGTCAACATGCTAGTCATCTCTAATTGCCATGATATGCTCTTGAGAAGGTCCTCTAAGGTCTCCACTTGATAGGATGCTTGGATTGTGGTGTGATAGGAGAAGAAGGGCACTATGGGAAGGTCTCGTTCTATGGGAGGGAAAACATGGGCCGGGGTCTCTCGAATTAGGCTCTCCTTTAGCCAACTAACAATGGGTTCTCCTAAGATGAGCTCCGCCCCAACTAGAGAGGGTGGTGTAAGGTAAAGACCATCGTGTGAGGTTTCTTCTTCAGCTTGGACTTGGGTTTCCTCCAAAGTGGGGGGTGGGTTTGGAGTGCTCACAACTATTGGATTGGGTATGAGTTCTGCTACCAAGGAGGTGAGAGAGTCTTTTGGGGTGATGAGGGTTTGTGTGTGGTGTTCCCAGGGTAGAGGGTAAAGGGAAACTTGGATTGGGATAGGTAGGGTGTGGTTTGAGAGTGGAAGTAGTGGAGGTCTAGGTTGGGGTAGGATTGGGGTTGGAAGTGGAAGGTGGGTTGGGTGACAGGATTTGGGTTGGGTGGTGGTGGCCATCATGGTTCTAGGTGGAGGGATGGACACGGGGTCTACTTGGGTTTGAATGGTGAGAATAGGGTGAGTGGTGGTCCTTATTGGGGAAACCGGGTCGGTTAGGGGTCTCTTCCCCTTGGGATCGGCCGGTTGTGGAGGGGTGGTAGTGGGGGCCAATTGAGTTTGGATAGATAGGTTTACGGAAGGAGGTTTTGGTTGGAGTGTGGGGATCCTCATGGGATTTGGTGGAGAGGTGGTTGTTTGGTTTATTTGGGTCTTAAGGGGGAGGACTTGGTCGCGAAGTGTTGTTATGATGGTTGAGAGATGAATTGTTAGGGGTGGTGGGGGTGGAGACCAAAGGTCGGTCTCAAGTTGGCCGCGTGGGGATGGAGGAGTGGTAGTGCTCCTCGGGTTAGGGGTGCTTGAGTAGGAGGGGTGGGAATGTTTGGGGATGTAGATCTTTCTAAGTTCTACCTTTATCTCTTCCCATGAGTGAATAGGTTCTTATCTTCTAACCCTCCTTAAGCCCTCTATGTGTTCCCACTTACTTTTGGCTTGACCCCGAAGTCGTCCCTTGGCCTTTCGGACTCTCGCCAGTCCATATACCCAAGTCTTTTCGAAGTACTTTTCTATCGTAGCCTCCCACCTAAGATAGTCACTAGAATGTGATCCGTCAAAGGTAATATCCCTATCTAGGATGAAGTCTATGGGTGGTGAGTAGGCTAAGTAGGTGGTCATGATGATCGGGGGGATCAATGCAAGGGTCGGATTGATGATGACACCAATGCAAGCATGCCCTAGGACTTGACTTGATAGAGACAAGTCAATAACCTGGCTCTGATACCAATTGATGTGACACGACCTTGGACTTAAGCAAGCAAGCACATTCGTAATCTAAATGGGCCAATTTGGGCCGCCACTCTCTCGTCGCTCACCCAAGCCCGGGGTAACTTGGCAATGCCAAGGTGAGGTTGAGGGGTTGGGCCCTTGCTGGTAGAGGGCCAGCAAGGCCAAGACTTGATTCCCAATGGATGTGGAAGCCCAAGACAATGGGGCCGACCAAGTGCCAAAGGCACCGGTTTCTCTCTTTTCCCACGGTGATCACTTATAGCACAAGAGCTTAAGGATCGGGCTCTCATTCACGGCCAGCGGAGTTTATGAACTAATATTGAAAGAACAAGTACAAATTAGAGCAAAGTTTGGAGCACTTACTCGACCGGTTTGAAGAAACCGGTCCCGCTCTGAACGAGGGCGAGCGGGGAAGCGTGGGTTCCCCACACGCCGCGCTGGGGTAGCTTGACCTGTTTAAGCTATTACAACACTACACCCCATGCAAGGGGGGGATCGTGGGGAAGGGAAGATGATAGTTACAATCAAAACTACCTCCACGCAGGGAGGGGCCTTCAGCCGGCCAAGCGGGGTGGGGAAAACTAGGGCTAAAACGATGATGAAGTGAATATGCTGAATCTGCCTTCTCTCGGCAATTATGGACAGACAGTCGGTACTGTAGCTGCAGAACGTGATCAGGAATTTTTCCTAGGGCGAGACTAGTGGAAAAATCTTTGTTACTGGAACTGGAGTGCCTCTGAATTTTTCCGAATTCTTCTGGGGTCGCTGCTGGCCTGGGCAGGAGCTCGAACAGGGACGCTGATTCTCGGACTGACAGCAACTGGTTACTAACAGCAGGAAGAAGAGGTTGCCTCGGCCGCTCCCGAACTCCGAATCAGGTGCCGCCAGAGCCGCTGGAACCGTGGACGAGTCTTCTTTGCAACAGAACTGACGGGGAAGCCGAAAGATGCCAGCGAAGATCAGGAGACCCAGAACAGTGAGTGGGGGTCGGTGCAGACTGTGGGAAGCAGAGTCGCACGCCTGAGGAAGAAAATTCGTAACGTCTGCTTCCGGATGCCGAACGGAGTTCCGCTTCTTGGTTCTGAAAGTATACAGGGAGAGGAAGAACTTTGAATAAGAGCTCATGGCCTGATTCCTCAAGGGATTATCGTGGTGAAGCTTTCTCTCCGGATCAGGATCTCTACAGAGCTAGCTCCTGGTTTCAACAGCAGGTTGCAGAGGATGCCCCGGCAGCTCCCGACCTCGGAATCAAGCACCGTCAGAGTCGTTGGAATCGTGGACGAGTCCTCTTCGCAGAAAAACTAACGGGGAAGATAACCGATGTCGGAGAAGACTAAGGGATGCAGAACAATGGCAACTGGTCGGTGTAGACTATGAGTAGCAGATCTGCGTAGCTGAGGGAGAAAAATGAGAACTCTGGATAACGAATGCCGAATGAAGTTATGTTTCTTGATTCTGGAAGTAGACTGGGCAATGAAGAACTTTGAAGAAGAACTTGTGGACTGATTTTTTCGGGGTCCATCGTGCCAGAGCTTCTAATCTGGCTCAGGTCCTCAGCCGAGGTAGAACTGCGCAGTTGTGGGAGAATGGACCTCCTGGACGGCTCGGAGATCAGAAGAAGATGAAACCACTTCTGTTGTGAAGGAGACTGGTAGACGCTTCCGACGATGGCTCTTGGGTCTTCAAACTCGTCCGGAGGAAGTCATGGTGGCCGCTGCAAGTTGCTGGTTCATCTGCAACCTCTGGACAGCAAACTGCAACTTCGAAGTAGCTTCTAATGACCAAGAAAGAAGATAGAGAAGGGGGTAGATGAGTGTGGGAGTGACCCCTGGTTGTAAGGGGGTCTTGGAGGGGGTGTTCTAAGGTGTGGGAGGTAGAGAATAAGGTCTGGAAGAGGGTCCAATAGATGGTGGTAGTGGGGGCTGCGAATTTGGTTGGAATGGAGAGAGGGAAAGGATATTCGAAAATAGGTTTAAGGGTGGGGTTAATTTTTTATCTTGGGAATGGGGGGGTTATGTTGGGGAAGGGAAGGGGTGCTTGGGGTAGTGGGAAGGGTGCTTGGGAAAGTGGGAGGGGTAGTTGGGTGTTGGATGGTGAGGAGAGGATTGGTGGAGGGGGTCTTGGGAAGGGGTGAAGTATTGATGAGGGTTGTGGGGAATGGGAAGAGGCTTAAATGGGGTAGGTGGGGAGTGGAGGTGGTTGGGAAGGGAGGAGAGAGAAGAAAATTCAAATTTGGGTGTTGAGGAGAGAGAAAGTGGAGTGAAAAAGAGAGATTAAGAGAGGGAAGGGTGGGGAATCTCTCCCCTAGGGTTTCTCACCAAAAAAATGGAATCTCTCCACTAGATAAGAAGTGTAAACTCTCAAAATGGCAAGTTTTTTCATTCATTGATTCATTAAGTTGAAATGGGGGGAATGGGGTCCTATATATAGGCAACCCACATTTTACAATAAGTCCCTGACAAAAGACTCAATGACAAATAACCGAGGGGGTAGGGGGTGCACTTGGGCCAAACCCAATGAATTGGGCCCAATAACTAACTAAACAACATAATGACTCTCAAACTTAGGGAAATAAGCACAAGACCTAGGGACATGACTCAAGTAAAATGAAAATTACATCAAATGACTCAAATAAAAATTACGTAGGACTCAAAATTAGATAACTAGACCATGCCGGATGCAACCGGGGTGAGGAGACGAGCTGTGAACGTGGGCATGGGAGGTGATGTCCCCATCACTCCTGCCCTCCTTCGAGGGGCTTCATGTGGCTGAGGAGGGTCCACTTTGTAATCTCCCAGCTCGATCTCATTTTTCTTCACCATCCCTTCGATGATGTCCTTGAAAACATAGCAGTCTTCGATTGGATGTCCCAACATCTGGTGGTAGGGGCAGAATCTTGGGCTGTCTTTTCTCTTTAGGTCCTCCGGCCTCCTTGGCTCTGGCAGGGTGACCATGCCATATTTCGTTACCCAGTCGAATAGAACCCGGGTCTTGTCCTTTGGAAATGAATAGGCCTTCTTCATCTTGTCCCTCAGCGAAGGACCTTCTTTGCCGTCTGGGGCTTCTGCAGGCTGTGGGGTGATTCCCTTCTTGCCTTCACTTTTCTGTTGTTCGAACGCCTTTATGTCAAGAGCGTTCGCTTCTTTAGGCGACGAGCGCCGCTCCACCGCCTTGCCCTTCTAGGTCATGCCGGCAGCAGATGTAGGGGCAGGTGATGGGGGACGGGGACCGACACGGACTAAGACTCTCAAGGACTCTAACTGAGGCAAGCAGTAGCACGCTCAAGGGTCGCCAAGTGGCTGACCACCGTGATACCCCACAGAGTGAAGGACGTCTCTCAACAGAAACTCCGACCTCGGCCGTCCCAAGGAGGGAAGCGCACGTGTCTAGGCGTAAAGTCGACTTCCAAAGACAAGGGGAGTCGAGTCCTAGCTCGATGCTCTAAGGGTGCTAAAGGATGGGTGCTCTCACTCGCGATCCGCGGTGATGGTAACAAAGTAGCTAGGCGCCTACTCTCTCTCACGCGGCATAGTCAAAAGCATACTAAAAGAGCAAGCACAAGAGAGGAGTCGGAACGCGTACCTCCACGCCTAGGCGTGGGGAAGGAACCCCGGCCGTGGGCCAACAACCCCGATACACTGAAGACCAATAAAATACAACCCAATAGCGGCCCACTCCTCGCAGGGAGGTAAAAGGCTACAAGCGACGCATTCGGGGCTGCCGGGCACGGGCTGACGGGCCGCACTCGGTGACGGGCACAATGCTGCAGAATCGGTGTCGCGCGCGCCTGGACGGAGACGGGTCCCACGGGCTGATGCGACGTCCGATCGAGGCGCCGTCAGAGAGGACGCGTCTCTGACTGCTGGAGGAACGCTCCGGCCAAAGGAGGCACGCTGGATCCACCGGTGGTGGCCGTGGTCGCTGCTGAAAGTCGGGTCAGGTTCTGTGGTCGCAGAACTGCGCACGCCGACGAAAAAATCAGGAAGTCGGGCTTCTGGTGCCCGAACAGGTCCCGGCCGGTTGGAGGTGAAAGCCAACTGGCAGAGGTCGCCCTCGGCCAAACGGCGCTGGCAGGTGATGCCGGTACGAGTCGCAGGAGCCGCTGGAAATTGGTGTTAGTTCGCTGGCCGGACTGTGCAGACAGACCTGAGTGGTCCCACGAGAATCGACGCCACGCTCGGCACCGATGTCGGAACGAGGCGAGATCGGTGGCGTTGGACAGAGGACGAGGAGAGGTACGTCCGGTGAAGATCCCGCGTCCAAACTCGCAGACGCCCGCCCTGTGCGAATTTTGAAAGAGGGCGGACAGAATCTGGGCGCACAGGGAGAGGGGTCCTGCGCGCTCTCACAAGGAAAATCACTACGGGTGGTGCCGATCTCCGAATGAGGCGAAACCACCTCGCACGCGTCGGCGACTCGTAGAAGAATCCCACAAAAATGGGCTGGACGCAGAATGGCACCACGAACAGCAGATGTCGTCGCAGCTCTTGGAGACAAAATCTGGACGCACTCGAACTCGGATCTGAGAAGAGATAGAAGAGAGGGGAACCTCGGCGTCGCACCGAGGGGATGGGGAGTCACACCCCAAGCTTGCTCCCGTCGCAGGAGCAAGGAGGACAGAGGAGGAAGTCGCATCCACCTTCAAGAGCACAAGCTATTTTCTTCTATTCCATTCAATTAATTCTCACAAAAGGAAATTACATGCCTTATATATCGAGGGAGGGGAATTAGGGTTTCACCCAGCCAAGGGAGGAGGGGTGCGACCAGGACCTTCCCCATTCAAGGGGGGGGGGCGGCCAAGCCTCCTCCAATCAAGGAGGGATCAAGGGGAGGGGGGCGCCCAAAGAAGAAAGGTGAGGGAGGTGGAATGGGAAAGGGGTGTGCCCAAAAAGGAAAGAAGAGGAGGCAAGGCGGGGAAGGTGGCGCAGCCACCTAGGATGGGGAAGGGGGAATGCGCCCCAAACCCTAACCCTAATCCAAACACTATGGGCCAAGGCCAAGCCCAATAGTAAAAGAAAAAAAAGGACCCATTATCCCTACACATAGTCTGATAGCAATAAAACTAGATAACATGTCCACGCAGGGACTAATCCAAGGCCCACATGGCCTGAGCAAGCAGAGAAGATAGCTAGAAGATGCCGCCATCGCCGAGCCACAAGGAAGTAGCGGTGTGCCGGGTGCTCCGTCGAGGATAGCGCCGTGTGTCCTCACCAATTCTCCCCGGGTGGGAAGAACTCGACCCCGTCGAGTAGGGGTCACGGTCGCTGAGGTACCGCTCCAGCAAGTCCGGATCGATCCGCTCCAGCTCTCCACGTGTAATCCAGGTGTTGTCCGACTCGGGGCGCCCTCTCCAACGCACTAGGAAGCGTTGGTAGGCTCCGCTCCTGGTAGTAGTCACCTGCTCATCCAGTATGCAATCTATATGCTCGCGTGTATGTAGTGGGGCTGGAGGAGGTGGACTCTCAGTAGGTGTATCACTCACAACAGGAGGGTCAGGCCCAAATAACTCGCTGGGTATCACCGCGGGATCCTTATAAGCTACCAGATCAGAGACAGTGAACGTCGAACTGATCCCGTAGTCGTCTGGAAGCTCGATCTCATACGCGTTCGACCCAATACGCCTCAACACTCTGAATGGTCCTGCACCGCGATCCTGGAGTTTCTTGACGGCTCCCGAAGGAAACCGCTCCGGTCTAACCCGGACCAGGACGTACTCTCCCTCGCGGAACTCACGTGTGCGTCTGTGCACGTCGGCTAACTCCTTGTAACGAGTGTTGCTGGCCTCGAGATGGTGATGATGATGTAGACTCCGAACTAGCTGAGTGGATCGATGCCTGTATGAATGCAATGGTGGTCCTGGACATCCAAAAACAGACCTAGCATGGCTATGACACCTACTTGACTGAGCAACATAGGGAGGACCTGGGCAACCAAAGTTGTATCTATCGTGCATGGGTGCCCTACAGAATGTGGTAGACTCATGGGGACTAGATTGCCCAAACTCTCTCATGACATCCCCTATATGAGACCAACCCCTAAATGACCCTGAAGATGCATGAGACGAAGACCGATGATCCTTTCCTACCAAGCTCTGAGGTGTGAATGTAGGCTGGGTGAGACGTTGGCGAGCATGGGTGGAAGGGGTGTGATAAAGGACCTCCTCGATAAGGTGGGGGGGGGAAGAATACGAATCGGGAGGCTCACTAGGGAGGGGATCGAAAGGGTCAAAGAAATGATACCCCCTCCCGACAGGTCCCTTCACAATACTTGCCCAAGTGTGACATTCACCCTGGTGCAGATAGCCACCCTCAGGCAAAAGGATGGATGGGGCAAGGGGCTCACATGAAAGGTAAGGGAGGCACTGTTCCTTCCTCAAGATCGTATTGCCATAAGAGGGGACGCAATCGAGTTCATCCAGGACGGGAAAGAATAAAAGAACCTCAGAGGTGATATGACCTATGGTGTAAACCGAGGTAATGGAGCCCAAGGCAGGGAATATAAAGCTATGACTATAAGGTTGGTCTGACCCTAAGGCCAACATGTAGGTCAACTCCCATTGGCAATCCAAGCTCCTAAGAAACTCCCTCACATCTTCTATAAACCTGAAGGACTGAAAAGTTGTGTGAAAGGAGTTAATGGGGACAATAGGAAGGGCTGGCTCTAAGGGTGGGTAGTAAGGAATCAAGACATCCAGATGAGGACTCTTCCTTAACCAGCTATCTAGAGGCTCTCCAATGACAAGTTCACCCTCGAGAGACAAGGATGGCTCCAGATGAGGGGCAAAAGCATTGTCCTCAAGTGAGGAAAATGAGTCCTCTATGAAGTGGGTGGGGCCTTGGCTCTCTATCAAGGGTGCTAGGCTGAAAGTGTCAGCCCCAACCTCCATAGGTATAGGCACGACTAGAAGCTCCATAGGCTCACTCCTTAACTCCTCAACGTCAGCTAGGTACTCCTCAACCAACTCCTGTCCTGCCTCATAAGTCACTGGAATAAACCCAGGTGGGGCCCCCTCCGAATGTGTGTCCTCCAAGATAGGGGAATGTGAAGGACGTCGGTCAGAGAACCGAGCATTCCCACCATAGGGGGTCACAGGGGTGGACTCCGGGGGTGGTGGTAGGCGTGAGCTCGGAGGCGGAGCGGACTGTGGGCTAGAGGGCCACAGTGAGTTAAGATAAGCATCCCTCCTATCCAACCGATCCGAAATCATTTGCACAAGCTGGGCAATGGTGTGGGTTGGAGTAGGAAGATCATGATGGACTTTCCCGTAGTCATTTGGTTTGGGCTTGGGTCTAGGCTCTTCTATGTGTGGGGCTCGTTGCCTCCGACTAGGACCCACTTGTTCGTATGTAATTGGGTGGGGTCGGTTGGAGGTGATCGATTGGGGAACATAGACCCTCCTAAGCTCTTTCTTCATATCCCACCACGATTCGATGGGCTTTTGCCACCTAATGCCTCTCAAACCCTCAATATGTCTCCACTTATCCTTGGCCTTATGCAGAAGCTTCTCTCTAGCAAAAGAGACTTGTGTGGCTCCGGACATAGGATAACAGTCAAAATATCTATCCATGGCGGCTTCCCAAGTTTGGTAGACACTCGGGTCATGGGAGCCGTCAAATGTAGGCGCTTCGGGCCTACGGAATGGGATGGGGTGGTACCCATGCCCCTGAGAGATATGCCATAAATCATATGGGCTAAACGATTGGGAATTCATGAGAAACTATGAGGGGAACCTATAGAATTGACATGCGGGACGACTAAGGGAACTAGACACAAACCTAAAATGACAATGCAATGGTAGGTTACCTACATGACTAAGAGACTCAATGCAACCTAGACAACCTAAAGACTCAAATCACCTAAGACCCCAATTTGTTAGAACAAACTGGTTCCCTAAGCTCTGATACCAAATTTGATGGGGACGGGGACCGACACGGACTAAGACTCTCAAGGACTCTAACTGAGGCAAGCAGTAGCACGCTCAAGGGTCGCCAAGTGGCTGACCACCGTGATACCCCACAGAGTGAAGGACGTCTCTCAACAGAAACTCCGACCTCGGCCGTCCCAAGGAGGGAAGCGCACGTGTCTAGGCGTAAAGTCGACTTCCAAAGACAAGGGGAGTCGAGTCCTAGCTCGATGCTCTAAGGGTGCTAAAGGATGGGTGCTCTCACTCGCGATCCGCGGTGATGGTAACAAAGTAGCTAGGCGCCTACTCTCTCTCACGCGGCATAGTCAAAAGCATACTAAAAGAGCAAGCACAAGAGAGGAGTCGGAACGCGTACCTCCACGCCTAGGCGTGGGGAAGGAACCCCGGCCGTGGGCCAACAACCCCGATACACTGAAGACCAATAAAATACAACCCAATAGCGGCCCACTCCTCGCAGGGAGGTAAAAGGCTACAAGCGACGCATTCGGGGCTGCCGGGCACGGGCTGACGGGCCGCACTCGGTGACGGGCACAATGCTGCAGAATCGGTGTCGCGCGCGCCTGGACGGAGACGGGTCCCACGGGCTGATGCGACGTCCGATCGAGGCGCCGTCAGAGAGGACGCGTCTCTGACTGCTGGAGGAACGCTCCGGCCAAAGGAGGCACGCTGGATCCACCGGTGGTGGCCGTGGTCGCTGCTGAAAGTCGGGTCAGGTTCTGTGGTCGCAGAACTGCGCACGCCGACGAAAAAATCAGGAAGTCGGACTTCTGGTGCCCGAACAGGTCCCGGCCGGTTGGAGGTGAAAGCCAACTGGCAGAGGTCGCCCTCGGCCAAACGGCGCTGGCAGGCGATGCCGGTACGAGTCGCAGGAGCCGCTGGAAGTTGGTGTTAGTTCGCTGGCCGGACTGTGCAGACAGACCTGAGTGGTCCCACGAGAATCGACGCCACGCTCGGCACCGATGTCGGAACGAGGCGAGATCGGTGGCGTTGGACAGAGGACGAGGAGAGGTACGTCCGGTGAAGATCCCGCGTCCAAACTCGCAGACTCCGCCCTGTGCGAATTTTGAAAGAGGGCGGACAGAATCTGGGCGCACAGGAGAGGGGTCCTGCGCGCTCTCACAAGGAAAATCACTACGGGTGGTGCCGATCTCCGAATGAGGCGAAACCACCTCGCACGCGTCGGCGACTCGTAGAAGAATCCCACAAAAATGGGCTGGACGCAGAATGGCACCACGAACAGCAGATGTCGTCGCAGCTCTTGGAGACAAAATCTGGACGCACTCGAACTCGGATCTGAGAAGAGATAGAAGAGAGGGGAACCTCGGCGTCGCACCGAGGGGATGGGGAGTCACACCCCAAGCTTGCTCCCGTCGCAGGAGCAAGGAGGACAGAGGAGGAAGTCGCATCCACCTTCAAGAGCACAAGCTATTTTCTTCTATTCCATTCAATTAATTCTCACAAAAGGAAATTACATGCCTTATATATCGAGGGAGGGGAATTAGGGTTTCACCCAGCCAAGGGAGGAGGGGTGCGACCAGGACCTTCCCCATTCAAGGGGGGGGGGCGGCCAAGCCTCCTCCAATCAAGGAGGGATCAAGGGGAGGGGGGCGCCCAAAGAAGAAAGGTGAGGGAGGTGGAATGGGAAAGGGGTGTGCCCAAAAAGGAAAGAAGAGGAGGCAAGGCGGGGAAGGTGGCGCAGCCACCTAGGATGGGGAAGGGGGAATGCGCCCCAAACCCTAACCCTAATCCAAACACTATGGGCCAAGGCCAAGCCCAATAGTAAAAGAAAAAAAAGGACCCATTATCCCTACACATAGTCTGATAGCAATAAAACTAGATAACATGTCCACGCAGGGACTAATCCAAGGCCCACATGGCCTGAGCAAGCAGAGAAGATAGCTAGAAGATGCCGCCATCGCCGAGCCACAAGGAAGTAGCGGTGTGCCGGGTGCTCCGTCGAGGATAGCGCCGTGTGTCCTCACCAGCAGGTCTGGCCAGAAAGGCTTCCACCTCGGCCACGACATTGTTCAATTGATCAAACGATCGTATTTCCATTCCGATCATCTTTTCTAGAACCTCCCTTCTGAGATTATGTTTACAATTTTACACAGCGTCCTCCTGATGTGGGGGCCGCTTGCACCTCATTCCGAGGTTCCTCCACCTCTTGATATAATCGAGGGCTGTCTCATCGGCCCTCTGCTTAGTTGAGTAGAGTTCGACCACTGTGACCTCCCTCTCTGTAACATGGAATCTTTCTCTGAACTTCTTCTGCATATCTGGCCAGTCGCTGATCGACCCGGTCGAGAGGCTGGAATACCATTCAAATGCGAGCCCCGTCAGTGAGGATCCGAAAAACTTTAGCAGGTATGACTCGTCGGTGGCCAAGTCGCCCATGACAGTCATATAATAGGCAATGTGTTCTCTCGGGGACCCCTTCCCGTTGAATTTGTCAAACTTAGGCGACTTATTGATTCCCAGGGGAAGCCGCTTAGCAGCATGGTGTTGCGGGTATGGCACCCGGTAGGCATCGAACGCGACGTAGTCGCCTCCACCCCTTTCTGAGAGCTTCAGCTCGATCATTCTTTCCACCATCATCCAGTTCATGACTGCAGGGTCAACTGGCTCTGGGTAGAAGTGTGCCGACTGCAGGTACGGGGTGACTAGAGTGGTCGCCTGTGGAGGACGCAACAGCGGGGGTGTCTGGTGCACTTGAGGGATCACCGGTGGTAGCAGTGGCTGGAGCTGTGGTGGCCACTGTTGCGTTGTCGCCATGCTTGGTTCTGACGACTGAGGCAGTGTGTAGAGCGGCGGAGGGTCGTCATGACGAACCGCTCCCCGGGATGATTCACCCTGGACTTCGGGTGGTTTGGAAGCTGATGACTGTTCAGTTTTCTCCATCAGCTGCTTCTTTAGCAAGTCTATCTCTTGCCGATATTTCTGAAGTAGTATCAAGACTGATGGGTCCATAGTGGCTGTAGCGGGGATAACTTCTGCTATCTCCCTGGACGTACCCTCGGGTAGGATGTCGAGGGGGATGTCGTCTTCTTCTTCCGCCGTGACTACATTGGCGGTTAAGATAGCAGCTTCATCACCCCACTGGTGGTAGACCGGGGGTTGTTGTCCTTCAGCTGTCGCCAGGAGTTGCCTCGCGGCTTCTGTTCTTCGAGTGCTAAGCCCTGGCCTTGCGTCCAACTGAGCCAATTCATGGGGATCCTCGGGAAGCCCTCCGCATCGGCTGAACACGCCAGCCGTGTTACAGGTGAAGACTTGCATCCTTCTCCCTTGTCGATGGACCCTCCTTTTAGCTTGATCTAGAAAGGTCAACCTCTCGAACACAGAAATTCTTCTTGTCTCTTCTTTCTGCTGGGGGGTGGTTTCATCGGCTTCGATCTCAAGGCCGTTGTCATAGCCATTGTCGTCGACCAACGACATCATCATCTTTTCTCCTACATCTTCTCCCTCTGCCATTGATGGGCAGTAGTCTTCATCGGCGGCGGTTGCTTGCATCAGTCGCTGTTGCCCAAGCGAGGGGTTGCCTAACCCTCGAAAATAGCTCCTGACCAAGTTGGTCATCTCTTCTTGACCCCGTTCTTGATACAGCACGGGGGATAGTTGTCGACCTCCCGCAGGAGGGATATAAGCTAGCCGAACTCTGTCGGCAGGTTGTTGGAACCTTCGTCCCACAGCTGGGACATCGGCTTGACGGGCACAGGCCCGGAAACTTTTGCGGCGCGGAGAGTCCGCAACCACTTCTTCCTCTTTCGGGGCCAGGCCCCTTCCTCTCTTTCCTTCCACTCCGTCGTGAGCAAAACGGCGGGGGACAGGTGTAGCTTGATGAACAGGTTGGACCCTGTTGGGGACCCACATCTGCTTACATTTCCTTGGCCTGGGGGCCAACTTCTCTCAACCGTAATGGCCGGCTTCTTCTCTTTCTGCCCTCCTTCCAGCGAGGGCTTGATATGAGTTACGGACGGGGATGGAAGGGACAACCCGATCTGGAACTATCTGCGTGTCGCGTCCGTTGAGGAAGATGCGCATGTCACCAACCATCATAGATTTGCCGGATTGGGAGAGGGTTCCGGTAACCACAGCAGTACTCCTCCGGATCTGCCTGCGCTGACGTCCACCGGGGTTCCTGTTGACAGCATTGGGGCGGGCCCCACGGATAGCATGGTGCACCAGGTAGCTGGCGACCGAGGTTGGACTTTTGAGCGAGTCGTGGCGGCATCGAGCCTTCAGAGGATCCATGTTCTTTGTAGTTCCCTCGATAGACTCCGAGGGTTCCACTTCTAGCATATCCACAAAGGCTAACCCCAAGAAGTTGGGGAAGCCAATAGCGGCAGGGAAACTGCCGAACTCCATGGGCACCGCCAGGTACCCTTGCGCATGACCGGCAATAATCGAAGGGCCAAAGCCGACGCCAGTCAACCCAGTCATCGTCATCGCTCGCCTGCAAACATAAACAAACCAACGATCAGCAGCCTTTGGGAGGGCCTCGAAGCCCAAGTATCTCGGCAAAGAGATGAAAGGTGACACTGGTCCCACCGGGCGTGCCAGACTGTTTGCGATGGGATCTTTCCGTTCTACGGTCTTCTTTTTATTTATGATTATCATTTGGGTTTGTTTGGTTTATTTCGCGGGTTGATCAACCGATTAACCAACTGGTAATTAACCGACTGATTGACGGCGCGGGCGTGCCAGTCACGTGAGTGACGAGTTTATTGTGCGCTCATTCTGACCCATGTCGGGCGAAAGTGAGGTTCGGTCGGGACCAGCAGTCCGTCATACCATAAAGGTCATGACGTTAATTACATCCCCCGCGAGGAGGGAAAACCATTGTGATGTGAAACCACCTATGGACCTATATTGCAAGCAATCAAATTGAGCAGCGGACTCACATTAGTGAACACGATCGCGAAGCACACACTAGTGCCCGTAGGTGACTTAGCGATGACGGAGAGGGTCCGAGTCGGGACCTTGATACTCCAATGGTTGGCTAGCTTATGGAGGAACAAAATGGGCCAGGGATGCCCAATTCCCGAGCGGCCGGTATGCCAAGGGCGTGGGTTAAGTGGTCGCTCTCACAACTCGCCCCGCGGTGGTCACTCAATTTGATGGCAATTTGAGACCGGACACTCTCTCACCGCCGACGGAGCAACTAAAAGCAATACTAAACTAAGTAATTAAATCTCAGCAATGAAAGGTGTTCAGGAGTTCACCTGATCAGCGTGAAGACGCCGATCCCGGCCGGAGACGATGGTGAGCGGGGAGGCGTGGGTATGCACCCGAACGCCGCGTCGGTGAAGCTTCAACCTGCTTAAACGTTTACAAAACTACACCTCTGGCAGGAGGGGGGATCTCGGGGTGGGGGTTAATTAATATAACACTCAAATGACCTCCACACAGGGAAGGGGCCTTCAGCCGGCCAAGTGGGGAGGGGAACTTGAACTATGAGCAAAGAAAGACACCGAAGCCGGTTCTGCCTGCTGCCTGTGTCTCAGGATAGATGGTCAAATATTTTGACTATGTGACCAGCCCCAAATTTTGTTGCAGACGAGACCAATTGGAGATTCTTCGTAGCTGGATGGGGATGACGCTAGAATTTTTTTGATTTCTTCGGGCACCGCTGCTGGTCAGAGTAGGGGCTAGAATAGGGTGGCATAACCTTGGCTCTGACAGCTTCAGGTTCCCAACAGTAGGAAGAAGAAGGTTCCACGGTTGCTCTTGAGATCAGAATTAGGTGCCGCCAGATTCGTTGGAACTGTTGACAAGTCCTCTTCGAAGCAAGACTGACGGGGATGCCAACTGTTGTCGGGGTCGGTCGATAGACTCTGAACACTGATGGAGGGTCGGTGCAGACTGAGTGGAAGCAGAACCGCGTACCCGAGGAAGAAAATTGATAACTTTCAGGTCTGGTCGCCAAACGAGGCTCTGCTTCTAGGAGATGATAGAAGGCTCATAGTAGAAGATTTTTGAAGAAGAACTTTCGATCAGATTCCCAACAGGATCGTCGTAGTCGAGCTTTCACTCCGGCTCTAGTCCTCTGCCTGAGAAGTCTTGCGCAGTCGTAGTAGATCACCTCCTCCGAGTAGCTCCGATCTTGGAAGTCGCCGGGACCACCACTGTTGGAAAGCTGACTGGGAGATACTTCCAACTATATATGGTATGCTCTCTGAAGCTTCCAGGTGAAGACGTGGCAGCCTCTGCAACTGGGCACTCCTCTGCTGCCTACGAACTGAAAACTGTAGGTTGAAGATGATGGGGGGAAATGGGGTATATGGGAGGGGAAGTGGGGGTGGATGAGTGTGGGGAGAGCCCTGGCTGTGAGGGGGTCTAGGAGGGGTTGTTCCAAGGTGTAGGAGAGGGAGAATGGGGTCTGGAATGGGGTGTTTGCAGTTGGTGAGAGAGGATCTGCGAATTTGGGCTTGGAGGGAGAAGGGGGAAGGTGAGGGGGGCACAAGTGGGTGGAGGGAATGTGAGTTTGAATTTCCCTTGATGTGGGGTGATCAATGGTGGTCTTAGGGATGGGAAGGGGTGCCTTGGGAAGGTGGAGTGATACTTGGGGAAGGGAAATGGGTAGTTGGGGGTTGGAGGGTGGGGTGTGGATTGGTGGAGGGTCTCTTGGGACTAGGGGGAAGTAATGATGGCTTGTGGGAAGTTGTAGAGGATTTAATGGAGGTAGGTGGGAGGGTGGAGGTGGTTGGGAGGGGAAGAGAGAGAGTAGGGGGCGCCCTCCTCCTTGTAGAGAGAGAGAAGAGAGAGAAAAGAGAATGAGAGAGAAGGGGAATCCACCCCAATAGAGAGAGAGAGAGAGAAGTGGAGAATCCTCTCCAATAACACACTAGTTTACTCAATTTTTTGATTGATCATAAAGGGTTGTTACAAATTAGAGAGGGGAGGGACTATTTATAGACTCCATACTTTTCCTAAGACCAAAATAACCTTGACAAACAAGTAAATGACCAATAACTCCAAGGGAGGGGCGCCCTTGGGCCTAGCCCACTAGTTGGGCCCAATTGACTAACAAACTGACCCATTAACCTATTAACTGACTCAAATAAAGAAAGATTACACATACATGACTCAAATGAAATAAAAACTACATGCTATGACTCAAGATTAACGGCCACAAATGATGATGTGCTGATGGCGAGCAACAAGAGTATCCCAAAAAGTGAAGTGGCTGGGGATGTCCCCATCACTTTGATTAATTGCCGAGATAGCAGGTTGTCAAGGCCGGAATAAGAGATGCAGAGCATGCGAGTGGTCATGCAAGATGCTACGATCGACTACACATGATTTATTAGGGCGGACCCTCAGTACATGGCGGAGGACTTAGGCCCGAAGACCACCATCACGCGTGGCAAGAGTTTTTCATCGGGAGTCGCCCGGCTTTCAGCTCATGCCATTTGATATACCGAGGGTCCGCGCACTCAGGCATGCATTGACGAGACAGGAATGCTTAGACTAAAGCATGACGGCAAAGATACGAAATAGATTAATTCAAGTTTAGACAAGCTAATTTACTCCATTTAATGATTAAAAGGTTTACTTCGTTCTGTTATTAACACTGGAAATCACCCCAGAAGCGAGGGGGGAACCGGAAAGGCACAACGACACGATTCGGAATGAAATCGGCGTGGTACGCGTAGAAAAGGGCTTAAAACGCGTGGGAACAGTAGGTATTGAGTTAAAACGGCGCCCCGGAGCGTAGGTGTAGAAGGGGGATCAAAACGGCGTGACCCCTTTGGGGCACGCTAGGATGCGGCGCACCATTTTAAGGCGCGCCGTTTTAAGGCGTGCCAGGTGCAAACGGCACCGGTTTAGCCAAATTTCGTTGAAACCGAGGTTTTATTGGTTTGTTTTTGAGTTTATTAAAATATTTTGAAAGATTTTGAAATTTTATTGAGTTGATTACTTAGTGGGTCGGCCTCGGCCTATCCGGAAGCCGAGTCATAGGCCCGCGCGAGGTTCATACTCAAGCGCGGCGATCATTCCGAGTGAAACTCGTTTGAGCCAAAATTTTGGCAGCATCTCCCCGTTCCGAAAGATTGTCGGGGAGAAGCGGAGAATACTCACGTAGCGGAGCAACCCCTGAAGGCCGGGTGGCGCAACGGCGGCCGGCAAAACCCGAACGGAAAGGAAAACCCCGAGGTCCAGCCTGCTAGGGGCACCAAGTATGTGGGTGAGAGTGGGCGGATGAGACGACTCATTATGGGAGCGAAGACCCCGAGGATCGGCCTACGAGGGGCACGTAACCCGAGTCGACTCAACGCTCAAGTCGGGATGACCGGTTAGAGAAGGAAGCCCCGAGGGCCAGCCTACGAGGGGCACGCATCTCACGGCCACCATAATGTCCATCAAGGACTGTGAGTTTGGGCATATTGGGATTAACCCATTTAATGTTCACTCGTTGATCCATAAGAGAGCTCGCCACTGAGAGACGGACCTCTACGGACAGAGTGGAAGAGCAGTGAATCTGGGGAATGTTCCCCTCTCCCCGGTCACCTAATCTCCTCGAAGAGGTGATAATACAGAGTAGTTACGAAATCCGTTCGGTCAGTGAGCTAATTATGACAGCTATAGGTGCTCATATGTGCGTGTATATGTTAACGGGTTGACAGAACGACTATCATGTCGATGTTTAGAAGACAGTGAGATGAGGTATAGGGACAGACTCACCTCCTCTCATTCACGGTTAAGAATAGAGGGAAATATAAGAATGAAGCCAGGATTAGCCAGCAGAACACATTTGCTTGTATGTTTCTGGCGATGAAACTTTTGACGCTCGAGAGGGAGAAAACCTCGAGGAGAGGGGGGTTAGTGTAGCCCCTAACATAGCAGGGCATATTAGCGTTGAGGGGGACGGAACGGAAGAAGCCATCCACGCAGAGAAATACACGAATGCGTTCGAACACTTTGCATTCACCTCCTTCGGCCCAGTGGATAGGGGGTACATATATGTCGACATCCCATCACGACGTCCTTGTTGAACGGCGCCGTCTCACTGGCCGAAAGGAGTGCTTGCAGAGATGAGGGGAATGGGACGCAGAAGAAGAAGAAGGAAACATTAACCCGTTTACCATTGACATATATATACATATATATATCTATTCATTCCACGGAAGAAAAGCATACAGGGTTTGCTCTGGCGTCGACGTTGTCGCGCGATTGCCATTAAAACAAATGAGAAACAAATGCAGAGATAATAAGCGGAAATGATGAGAGAGGGGGGGGGAAGGTTTGGCTCATATCATCACCCCTCCCTCTTCTCATTTACATTGCAACAGCAAAAGAAAATAGACGGTCGAAGAGGAGGGATCGACGGGAGGATCACACCGACCCACCTAAACAAGAGGAGGGAGCAGACAACTCTTCTTTCTTCTCCGGTGCTGGAGGTTGGGCGGAGCAGAGGACGGCGGTGGTGGCTAAAGAAAAAAGAAAACCCCAGAGCTCCTCTCCCAAAACCCTTTCTCTCGAGGCCTCTCTGATTGGTGCTCTCAGACTTTTTCTATTCTTCTTCTTCCCCTCCCTGATTATCCTCTCCTTTTTTTGTTTCGAAGCCGCGGCGTATATATAGCCACAGTTAATCCGGAGCCATGGAAAGGGGCGCGCCGGATTCAGTGGCACCGGGGAGACACGTCCTCAATTGATTTTGGCGCGTCGGATTTGGCGGCGCCGGATTAAGGGGCGCCGACGTCCTTTTGTGCGCCGGTTTAGCTTGCTCGCTCGACGCGGGCTAGCCGATGGGTCCGGGGCTGATTTCGGAGGCTCCCGTTGACTGTTCCTCTCGCCTTGGTCCTTGGAAAAGCTTGGCAGGTGTTGACGAAGCTCTCCGCACGGTGAATGGCCTTAATCGGAACTTCATGTGTGTTTGGCTCGAGCATACGGGTCTTCCGCCGGTACGGCCTTCGATACTATGATTTGTGCTTCCAGCTCAGACAGACTTGTGCTCGAAGCTTCCTTGTGGGATGGTACAACATCCGGGATAATTCCACCTTGACTGGCGACCAGTCGGCCACTAACGGGCCCACTATGGCGAGAAGCTGAACCCGTGTCGGTGATCGGGACCTTCTGCTGACAGAACCTTCGGCTCCTTGTTGTGAATGGCCGAGGACGTTCTTCCTCCTTAGGAGAGTCTTCATTTAGGTGGCGAGCCACCGGGTAGACCGTCGTCCCTGGTCGGGCGACGGGTGTAGGGTAGCGGCATGACGGAGTCGATGCCGGATCATTAGGCAGGCTTGGTCGCACTGCCAGTTAGTTGTGGATTTATCTCGACTTTCCTGAGGCGAAGTCCCCGGTGTTCACTTCCAGGTAACTCGGGGCTCTGGCAGCTTGAGGAGCCTTTAGTAGGTTTTTCTTCATCGGCTTTTCAGTTTCGGCTGGCCGTATCATTCGTCTTTGCGGCTTGGTCGCCGAAGGATCATATTTTGAGTGCCAACAGTTGCCCCTTCCCCTTTTAGTTCATCCCTTGTTCTCATATTCACTTTTGAGTTTAGGGAAGGAAGGAAAAAACTTGTCTACAATTACGTGCTCACCCACCTCGAACCAATTGAGTGGAGTCCGACACGGTCACCCATACAACGCCTCATAGGGAGCCATCCCAATGCTAGAATGACAGCCGTTGTTGTAGGCAAACTCCACCAATGGTAGATGTTGAATCCAACTCCCCTGCCATTCCAGGCAACATGACCTCAACATATCCTCTAACGTTTGAATGGTCTTCTCTGACTGACCGTCTGACTGAGGATGATAAGCCAAGCTAAAAGCTAACTCAATGCCTAGAGCTCTCTGGAAACTCCTCCAGAATTCAAAAGTGAAACGTGGATCTCGATCTGACCCAATGGGAATGGGAATTCCATGCAAAGGTACGATATGCTCCACATACAAGCGTGCCAGCTTGGGCACACTCCAACTGACTCTGATCGACAAAAATCGAGTCATCTTCATCAGCCTATCCACCAGCAACCAAAAACTATCATGCCCACTCAGAGTCCTCGGCAATCTCACCACAAAATCAGTGGTCACGTGGTCCCATTTCCATGCGGGAACCTCTAAGGGTTGAAGAGTACCACCAGGTCGTTGATGCTCCACCTTCACCTGCTGACAGATCAGGCACCTGGCCACAAATTCAGCAATATCTCGCTTCATGCCAGGCCACTAGAACTACCTCTTCAAGTTTCGATACATCTTCGTCGCACCCAGATGTACAGTGTACCTACTCCCATGGGCCTCTAGCAACATCGTACGCCTCACCTGCTCCTCGGCTAGGATGTATAACCTACCTTGGAATCTCACTGCTCTGTCCTCGCAGAGCTCCCGGTCAGCCATAGCTAAAATCCGGGGCAACTCGGGGTTTGCATACTGAGCCTCTGTCACCTGACGACGGATGGCTGGTGTGACAATCAAGCTCGTAAGCACGGCTGACCCTGGATCTCGAGGGACCTTAAGCCTAAATGTCACGGCTGGCACTTGTTCCCAAATCCTCCACTCCCTCAACATCATCGCACTGACCACGACCTTTCTGCTCAAGGCATCGGCAACGACATTTATCCTACCCAGCTGATAAGACAGGGTGTAGCACCCCTGATAAAGCAATTGAGAAAATTTAAAAACTTCTTCCTAAAGAATTCTACTCGAATGCCTTATATAAAGAACCATATGTTGTGAGGACTAGCATGTAAATTTACAAACCAACATCACTTTATGCCATCATAGGTATTACGTAGGGAACTTCTTCTTAAAAGAATCCTATATGGAGGCATTGTATAAAGAACTAAACCATAGGAGGACTAGTATATAAATGTACAAGACAACTGTTAGGGTGCTAGGCCCGGATACAGAGGGGGGTGAATGTATCCTTCTATGTATAATGGCCAAATAAAAACTAGGATGCTAAGCAAGTTCCGGAGTTAAGCTAATACGATTAGACAGAATAACAAGCAGGTGGAGCGAACCTATCCAAGCATCCAGCAGAAGCAAATCAAGCAATCTGATGAACCAGTTGAAAATCCTTTTAAACAAAAGAGCAAATATGTAACTGGCCCCCAACCAATCAACTAGCGGAAGCAGCACAAATGAGAATAAGAAATCTCAAGACAATCTGTGAAGGGTGGTAGGAGATATGGAAGAACACACTACAAGCAAACCACTGCTCAAAGATTTTAAGGTGGTTCGGTCCTCCAGACCTACATCCACCCCTCACTCCCAACCGGAGTGAGGCTTCACTAGCAAACGCTAGAACCAAGCAGACTCAGTCTGCAAACAGTTGCTGCCACACAGCTTGACTAGGGGAACAGCCTCCCCTCTTCCTCCCAACCGGAGGGACACCCAAGTGACTCCCAGTCACTTGGAAACTAGAGGTCGCAGACCTCTCTTCCTCCAGACCAGGAGGGACACCTGGACTTGCAACCACAAGTCCAGAACCGGAGGACTAGCCTCCCTTCCTCTAACCAGAGGGAACCCACAAGTGACAACCTGTCACTTGCAACCCGGAGATCAGATCTCCCTTCTCCTGAACCAACAGGAGGAACCCGATCCCCAACAGGGCAATCGGAAGAACAAGATAACCAGATGAAAATGGAAAAACAAAAACACGAAATGAAAATAACTTCAGCAAACAGAAAGCTGAAAAATGAAATGCACAATGTGGCTCTCAACGGAGCTGACTGGCCTGGATCTGATCCACGGTCCAGTGAAGATAGATCTTCAAGCAGCTTCTTCCTTCTTCTCCACGAGCTCTCTCGCTCACTCTCTATCTCTCTTTCTTTCTCTTCTGCTCTCTTCTGCACTTCTTATTCTTCACTATTTCTTCTCTCTTCACACGAGCACTATCTCTCTCTCTTTTTCTTTTTTTGCTTTCACTCTCACTCTCTTCTCTGCTCTCTTCTTTTCTTTCTTTTCTTCTTTTTCTGGATCGAAGGGCTTTCTACTCTTCCGGCTTTCTGCTTCGATCTTTCTTCTTCTGTGGAATAAGGCTCATATATATAGCAGCAGCAGCAGCATCACCCCCGACGTGTGACCTCCACATTTCCAGCCCTAAGTATTCGGACCACGTGGCAGTCTCTCAGCCAGCTTCATTTCAGCCTTGGATCACGTGCTGCCCAGTCACTGGGGAATATTTCCTCGGACCACCTTCTTCTTCTCCTGCAAGGAATTAACACGATTAACACTCAGGGCCACAATAACTAAAACTGCATGAGGTATATGAAAGCAATACAAGATGCACTGTACTGAGAATGACACGAGATACACAAGATTACTTCAGTACAAAATAAATAGAGAATGACACGAGGTCAGATGAAAACAGCACGAGGTAAAAAAGAGAACAACACGAGATACACAATTAACACAACAACGAAGATGACACGAAGTCAGATGAAGACAGCATGAGGTGAGAAGAAGATAACACAGAGTGAAGCAATAGAAAGACACGCGATCAGAAGAGACCTGGACGAGGTTAGAACGAAACAACACGAACTAACAAACGGCAACAAAAGACGACACGAAGTGAAACAACACTTGAAAACATAAGAAAAACAACTCGAGCACAAAATAGCTCGAATGAACGACTCGAAGACGAGGCGACACGGGCTGACCACGACACGAATACAAATAACAGAAACCGTCACGAGTTGAAGTGATGAGGGCATCCCTTGCCCCTCCACATTTTCTCCGGACTCGAATTGTTCGTCGGCAAGCGCCATTATGTTAGTCATGTATTTTTGAGTCTAGTCATGTAATCTTCACATTTTCTTTGAGTCAATATCATGTAATTTTCCCTTTATTTGAGTCATGTACCTAGGTTGTTGAGTCATTTTCCTAAGTATTGAGTCATTATGTTGGTTTGATAGGTTATTGGGCCCATCTCATTGGGCTAGGCCCATGGATGCCCCCCCTTCCCTTCGGTTATTAGTCATTGTGTCTTTTGTTAGGGTCCTTTGTGAAAAAAGTCATGTGCCTATAAATAGGCCACCCCACTCCTCATATGTATCAACTTTTGAAGAATCATTTGAATAGAAAGAATTCTCTAGTCTTACTCCTCTCTACCAAATCTCTCTTCCCTCTCTCACCCATTATCTCTCTCTCTCTCTCCTTATCTCTCTCTCTCTCTCCCTCCACCCAATTTTCAGAATTTTCTCTCTCCTCCCCATTCACCCCTCATTAAGACCTCTCCCCTTCCCCATACACCCATTTAACTCCTCCCCAACCCAAGGTGGCATCCTCCAATCCACACCCCACCTCCCAACCCCCAACTACCCAACACCACTTCCTAAGCACCCCTTCCTCTCCCCAAGGTTGAAGGGGCTCTTCCCTAAGCCCAAATTCAAATTTCTTTCTCCCTAGGGCAGTGCCCTTCCATCTCCCCACCTCCCAAACCACCCAAAGTCGCAACCCCCCTTCCCCATACCAGCCAAGTTCACCCTCCACCTCTTACTCTCTTGGCCATCCCCTTCCCCACCCCCTCATCTTCTTCTCATTCAGCCTCTGTTTTAGACAGTAGAGTTGCAGCAACTTTCAGAGGCAGCCACGACCGTCTCTCAAAGATTCAGGTGGCAAGGCCTACATTGCTGGAATCTTCATCGAGATAGATTTCCAACGGTGGTGGTTTCGCCAACTTCTGAGGTCGGAGCTGTCCGCAGGAGCTGATCTCCCACGACTGCGCAGAAGACCCCAGGCAGAGAACCAGAGCGAGATTGGAAGCCCGACCACGACGAACCTTTTGGGATTCAGATCAAGTGTTCTTCAGAAAAGTTCTTCCCTCTCAAGTCCTCTTTCATCTTAAAGAAGCAGAGCTTCATTTGAACATCGGCATCTCAAGTTACAAATTTTCTACTCCAAGTGTGTCAGGTCAGTTTACAGGAGCCAGAACCGACACCCATGTACTCATCTGATCTTCCCGGTTTTCTCCGACATCTGTCGACGTCGCCGTCAGTGCCGACAGAAAGAAGACTTGGCTACGGTTCCAACGGTTCAGGTCTTGCCTCAATCAGAGCTCGTTAGAGATCGTGGCACCCTCTACAACCAGCCACATTGATCTGCACCAGACAGAGGCAGAATCAATCAGTCCGGTCCCAGACTCTGCTACGGCCAGCTCGTGAAGGCTCTGAGCGCCATTTTTGGAGGGAAGAAACTACTTCAAGCTAGCTGCCACCTCCAAGAAGAAGGGACTCAATCGACCACCGGAACCCTCTGCTCCAATTTTCTTCGTCGGAGACGGCAGGCTTCCCCCTGTGGTCCCAGGTTAGACCAGTCCTCACTCCTCTGGTTACCCCTCTCTCCACCGACATCGGATCGCATCCCCGTCAACTCCGACCCGAAGCTACCCCGACCACGATCGCATCACCGCCAGTTTCATTCCAATCGGAGTCCGGGAGAGCCCACAGTGACTTATGCAACCTGCTGCATCAGTTCGGTACCTGCCAGAGACCAGATGCTGCTGTCCTATTCCAGTCGCCGGCGCAGTCAGCCCCGAGTATCAAAGCTTCCCCAAAAATTCAAGCTTCATCCTCTGTCAGTTGGGAAACTTTTGGCGCTGGTCTCGTCAAGATCCGAGTTCTGTGGAACCCGTGGCAGCACCGTCTCCGACTGTCTGTCTAGTGAACCTGAAGCAGGGCAGAACCGGTGGAGCTCGGGAGGTCAAGTTTCATTGCGTAATCCCCACCCCGCTTGGCCGGCTGAAGGCCCCTCCCTGCATGGAGGTAGTTTTGGATGTAATTAACTTAATCCCCACCCCAAGATCATCCCTCCTGCGAGAGGCGTAGTGTTGTACTCTTTACACTTTCAGGTTGAAGCGACACCGACGCGGCGTGCGGGTGCATACCCTCGCCTCCCCGCTCGCCCCCGTCTCCGGCCGGAGTCGGCGTCTTCACGCCGGCTAGGTGAGCTCCTGAACATCCCTCATTGCTGTATTGGACTTGCTTAGCTTAGTATTACTATAGTTACTCCGTCGGCGGTAAGAGAGTGTCCGATTTTACATTACCACCAAATTGAGTGACCACCGCGGGCGAGTTGAGAGTGAATCCACTTAACCCACACCCTTGGTGTGTTGGCCGCCCATGATTTAGGCATCCTAGGCCCATTTTGGGTTCTCCCCAAGCTTGCCAACCCTTGGAGCCTCATGGTCCCACCTCGGACCCTCTCCAACATCGCCTAGTTGCCTTCGGGCCCTAGTGTGTGCCATACGGGTGAGCTCGCTAGTGTGAGTCCGCTGCTCAAACTTGAATGCTTGCAAAATAGGTCCAAGGTCGGTTTTACATCAAGTGATATTAGAGCAAGTTCACAACTTGTCTCTATCAAGTTGGTCCTAGGGCATGTCTATGCATTTAGAGTCTTCAAGTGCATCACTCTTGTCCCCTAGTATGGCCACATCATATCAACCTTACCAATCGGCCCACTCCATAAGTCCAAGCCACCAAGAGATACCTACCACTAACACCCATAACTTCCCTGGCCATGTCAACTAATTCATGAAAGCCTTGACCTATGCCAATGAGCGGCTTGATAACATATCGGACCGACTCAACAAACTTGGAGAAAATAGGCCCGCCCCAAGGACAGACGATAGAATGGTCCCTTTCCCACTTCCCACCTTTGATGGAACCTCTCCTAGAGAATATTTAGATTGGGAAGCTACAATGGACCAATACTTCACTTGGTATCATATATCCGAGGATGAAAAGGCATTGGTTGCCAAAATGCAACTTACCAAACGGGCGGAAACTTATTGGATGCAAATTGTCGGGCTAAAGATACTTAGAAGGGAAACTCCCATCACCACTTGGAAGGACATGAAGGAGCAACTTAGAGCAAAATATATGTCCCCTTCCTACCCGGGTTACCAAAACTCGAGGAGCACTCTCACTCCTCCAAACCCACCCGTCCAAACCCTTACCACTAGAACCCTAGTCTCCAAGGCCTCCACCTCCCCACCTAATCCCATGAGGGCCCCCACACCCCAACCAAAACCCCCTTCACTAACCTACACTAGTCAAGCCTCTTTAGCCCCCACTTCCACCCCAAATGATCCCAAGGGCAAGAGACCCCTAACCGACCCAATTCCCTCCATGGTGACCACCACTCATCCAACCCTCACCATTAAAAACCATGTGGACACCGTGTCCACCCCTCCACCAAGGCCCATAATGGCCACCATCCCCAAATCCAAAACCCCTCACCCAACTCACCTCCCGCTTCCTACACCAATCTTTCCCCAACCTAGGCCTCCTCTACTTCCCCTTCCGATCCAAGTCCACCCTTGCCCACCACCCCAAGTGCACCATGCTCCAGCTATCACCAATTCTCCCGCATTAGACCTACCCAACCCATTAACACTAGGAATTGAAACCTCCACAACCCTCCACATGGGAGTAGATGCTAGTCCGGAACCCATTCCCACCCATAAGGAAGCCCAAGATCACACCAATGGTAAGGAAAAGCCTCAACCCTTTACCACTTCAAATAGCCCGGATCCTCAAGAGTCACCCACCTTCACCATGAATGAGCATATACTCCAATGGCTCAAGCAAGGACCCACCCTTCCTAGCTCACCCCCACCTCTCTCACCTTTGGGATATCCATCCCAAATTGTTTCCCTCCACTCCTATCACACCACAATCCAATCCTACTATGAGGTAGAAGATTGGGATGATCTCCTCAAAGGTCTAAAGTGGCAATCAGACTTGACTTCTTTATTGGCCCTAGGAGCGGACCAACCCAAGAGCCTTAACCTCATCCATCCATGCATTGGGTCTATCTCCTCGGTGTGCACTATTGGTTGCTACACTAGTGACATCCTTTTCCTTCTCCCCATAGTGGAAGAGCCCATCCTGGTCCACTCCCCTACCATTGTGATTCCTAAAACCTTGACCAACCAGCCCACCCCATACACCGGCCCAACCATTCCACTAGAAGAAGACGACTCATCACCTTTTGAGGACCTTGAGGACATGGAGCCCCTTGGTAACCCACTTTATGATCCCTATGATCCATTCCAATGGGAGTCAAGGAACCCGAGTAACCCAACCACCTTAACTACCACCTACCTTTCCCTACCCCAACCCACCATGTTTGATCCAATCCACCCCATCCCAGACCCGGGTTACACCATGGGAACCATGACTTTGGGTGGTATACACCTAGGGATCGAGGAAGTGCCCCATCTCATGATATCCACCTTTCTAGACCCCTTCGACCCATTCCAATGGAAGTCCAAAGGCCCACACATAGGAGACATCTTTGTCACAAGAGTGCATAAGTCTTGGCATACAACACCACTTGGCATGATTCATAAGTCGGGTACATTCATTTACATCACCCACATGTCAAGTAGGAAGCATAAGTGGACCGTATTTGGATGTATTGGCCCACCCTCATTCATCATGAGTCTTAAGTATGAGAGGAGCATACATGGATGTCCGGGTCCCCCGACATTTGTCATACCCATGCATAAAAGGTTCATCTATGGATGTCCCGGCCCCCCTGAGTCTGTCACAATCTTCATAGCATCAAAGCATGATCGATCTACATGTGGCTGCCCCGGACCACCTTTGCATACCAAATATTGCCCACTCACATCGCATCATCAAGCATGGCATATGCATCCAAGCACATATCAAGCAACAAGCGGTGATATTCACAACAAGCGAGCAAAAACTCATGAGCGCCACTTGGAATTCCAAGTTGGTAACTGGACGATGATGACTTTGGAGTGGATCTACCCCAGGGTCACCTCCAAATTGAGGGCACGAGGACTTGGACCTTGCCAAGTTCCGAGTGGCTTTGGCAACCCGGCTTATGGGTTGAACTTTCAAAAAGGGTTTTGGGATTCTCCCCATTTCTCATGTGGCGGATCTAGCACCTTATAAGGGCACCGCGGTGGATCCTAGTGAGTGCCTCCAGCTTACACCTACCCTTGTGAGAGACACCCTTGGAGTGCCACCACAAATAGCCTGAGAGCCCGACGTGAGCACACAGCGGCAATACTAGGCAAGCAAGATCCCATCGCCAGCATGAGGGTATGACCGAGTCACTTTGTCGAGCTGAAGCGCCGTTCCCCGACTATGGTCGCGGGTTGAGTATGGAGATCGAGGATCACCCAGAGCCGCAGTTCGATGTACTACTTCACTGGTGGACCCATACTTGACGGGGTCGAGTTTTCCCCACCCCGGGGGTATGATGAGGGCATCCCTTGCCCCTCCACATTTTCTCCGGACTCGGATTGTTCGTCGGCAAGCGCCATTATGTTAGTCATGTATTTTTGAGTCTAGTCATGTAATCTTCACATTTTCTTTGAGTCAATATCATGTAATTTTCCCTTTATTTGAGTCATGTACCTAGGTCGTTGAGTCATTTTCCTAAGTATTGAGTCATTATGTTGGTTTGATAGGTTATTGGGCCCATCTCATTGGGCTAGGCCCATGGATGCCCCCCCTTCCCTTCGGTTATTAGTCATTGTGTCTTTTGTTAGGGTCCTTTGTGAAAAAAGTCATGTGCCTATAAATAGGCCACCCCACTCCTCATATGTAACAACTTTTGAAGAATCATTTGAATAGAAAGAATTCTCTAGTCTTACTCCTCTCTACCAAATCTCTCTTCCCTCTCTCACCCATTATCTCTCTCTCTCTCTCCCTCCACCCAATTTTCGGAATTTTCTCTCTCCTCCCCATTCACCCCTCATTAAGACCTCTCCCCTTCCCCATACACCCATTTAACTCCCCCCCAACCCAAGGTGGCATCCTCCAATCCACACCCCACCTCCCAACCCCCAACTACCCAACACCACTTCCTAAGCACCCCTTCCTCTCCCCAAGGTTGAAGGGGCTCTTCCCTAAGCCCAAATTCGAATTTCTTTCTCCCTAGGGTAGTGCCCTTCCATCTCCCCACCTCCCAAACCACCCAAAGTCGCAGCCCCCCTTCCCCATACCAGTCAAGTTCACCCTCCACCTCTTACTCTCTTGGCCATCCCCTTCCCCACCCCCTCATCTTCTTCTCATTCAGCCTCTGTTTCAGACAGCAGAGTTGCAGCAACTTGCAGAGGCAGCCACTACCGTCTCTCAAAGATTCAGGTGGCAAGGCCTACATTTCTGGAATCGACATCGAGATAGCTTTCCAACGGTGGTGGTTTTGCCGGCTTCCGAGGTCGGAGCTGTCCGCAGGAGCTGATCTCCCACGACTGCGCAGAAGACCCCAGGCAGAGAACCAGAGCGAGATTGGAAGCCCGACCACGACGAACCTTTTGGGATTCAGATCAAGTGTTCTTCAGTAAAGTTCTTCTCTCTCAAGTCCTCTTTCATCCTAAAGAAGCAGAGATGCATTTGGACATCGGCATCTCAAGTTACAAATTTTCTACTCCAAGTGTGTCAGGTCAGTTTACAGAAGCCAGAACCAACACCCCTCTACTCATCTGATCGTCCCGGTCTTCTCCGACATCTGCCGATGTCGCCGTCAGTTCCGACAGAAAGAAGACTCGGCTATGGTTCCAACGGTTCAGGTCTCGCCTCAATCAGAGCTCGTTAGAGATCGTGGCACCCTCTGCAACAAGCCACATTGATCTGCACCAGACAGAGGCAGAATCAATCAGTCCGATCCCAGACTCTGCCACGGCCAGCTCGTGAAGGCTCTGAGCGCCATTTTTGGAGGGAAGAAACTACTTCAAGCTAGCTGCCACCTCCAATAAGAAGGGACTCAATCGGCCACCGGAACCCTCTGCTCCAATTTTCATCGTCGGAGACGGCAGGCTGCCCCCTGTGGTCCCAGGTTAGACCAGTCCACACTCCTCTGGTTACCCCTCTCTCCACCGACATCGGATCGCATCCCCGTCAACTCCGACCCGAAGCTACCCCGACCATGATCGCATCACCGCCAGTCTCATTCCAATCGGAGTCTGGGAGAGCCCACAGTGACTTCTGCAACCTACTGCATCAGTTCGGTACCCGCCAGAGACCAGACGCTGCTGTCCTGTTCCAGTCGCCGATGCAGTCAGCCCCGAGTATCAAAGCTTCCCTAAAAATTCAAGCTTCATCCTCTGTCAGTTGGGAAACTTTTGGCGCTGGTCTCGTCAAGATCCGAGTTCTGTGGAACCCGTGGCAGCACCGTCTCCGACTGTCTGTCCAGTGAACCTGAAGCAGGGCAGAACCGGTGGAGCTCGGGAGGTCAAGTTTCATTGCGTAATCCCCACCCCGCTTGGCCGGCTGAAGGCCTCTCCCTGCGTGGAGGTAGTTTTGGATGTAATTAACTTAATCCCCACCCCAAGATCATCCCTCCTGCGAGAGGCGTAGTGTTGTACTCTTTACACTTTCAGGTTGAAGCGACACCGACGCGGGGTGCGGGTGCATACCCTCGCCTCCCCGCTTGCCCCCGTCTCCGGCCGGAGTCGGCGTCTTCACGCCGGCTAGGTGAGCTCCTGAACATCCCTCATTGCTGTATTGGACTTGCTTAGCTTAGTATTACTATAGTTACTCCGTCGGCGGTAAGAGAGTGTCCGATTTTACATTGCCACCAAATTGAGTGACCACCGCGGGCGAGTTGAGAGTGAATCCACTTAACCCACACCCTTGGTGTGTTGACCGCCCATGATTTGGGCATCCTAGGCCCATTTTGGGTTCTCCCCAAGCTTGCCAACCCTTGGAGCCTCATGGTCCCACCTCGGACCCTCTCTAACATCGCCTAGTTGCCTTCGGGCCCTAGTGTGTGCCATACGGGTGAGCTCGCTAGTGTGAGTCCGCTGCTCAAACTTGAATGCTTGCAAAATAGGTCCAAGGTCGGTTTTACATCATGAAGACAACACAAAGATGAAAACAGAAACCGACACGAGTTGAAAACAACACGAAGATGAAACACAGGAATTGACACGGAGTGTGGTCAAGGCGAGAAGGACACGAAGTCTAAAGAGAAAAATAGCACGAAGACAGAAGAGTGACACGGCTATCACGACACGTGATGAAGCAGTGACACTAGTAAAAAAAAATGACTCGAGGAACAACAATAAGTGACACGAAATTAAACAAGCAGACATAAAAGATGACACGAGATGAGGTCACAAAGTGACAAAGACACGAGGTCTAGAAAACACGACACGAAGACATGAGATAGACACGTCTTCAACAACACGTGATGAAACGGTGGAAGCAGAAGAACAACTCGAGGAACTACAGTAATTGACACGAAGACATAAGAGCAAACATAGAGGACTGACTCGAGATGAGCAACTAAGTGCTAACGACACGAGGTTCGAAAGAAATAACACGGACATAAACACAAGAATAACATGAAGTATGACAGAAACAGTACGGACATACAATGTACTACCTCATAGCAGATTTTCTGTTAATCAATATGCATCAGACGACTGTGTATGGACTTGAAGACCCTTAGCCAATGTATAGACTTCAAAGTAGAGACCGATGTGTAGACTTCACGTGAAAGCCCAATGTGCAGACTTGACGCTGTACAGACTTGAACTGAAGACCAATGTATGGACTTCAAAATAGATGCTAAGGCCAAGAGGAGTGTATAGACTTTCACGATGTATGGACTTGATGATCTTCAAAGCACAATGTCCAGACTTTGCCACTGTATGGACTTGAAGAAACAGTGCAACGTATGGACTTGATCTCAAGAAATGTAAGCGATGTACACACTTAGCCAATGTGTAGACTTTGCCTTAGATGCTAAATGAGACGCTAAAGTCTGTATAGACTTAGCCTAAGACAATGTATGAACATATCAGCAGAGAAGCAATGCACAGAACAGAAATCAAGAACAGAAATCAAGCACAAGCCAATATATCACAGCATGACTCAAGCATACACATGCGTTCTTCACAATTCAGACATGGCACACTTATGCAATCTCCCACAGAAAAGGTCAGACATATTCAAGACAATGTGGTGACTCATTCATGTTGCTATCATTAAAACATCACATCATCAACAAAGCACAAGGGGCACAACAATCTCCCCCTTTTTGATGATGGCAACATAATGAGTCACACTGACTCATCAAACTATTCTCCCCCTTTGACATAATCAAAAAGAAGGGAAATGGTTTGATAGTCAAATGCAGCACAACAATGCAGAGAATGAGTCAAGGTTCTTTAAAATGAAGATCTCCCTTATAACCATGAAACAGTTCTCCCCCTATCAACATGCATGATTGACTACTCTCCCCTTAGATGAAAATAAACCATAACTCCCCCTGAGGCACAGGAATGGACTCTAGTTATCCAATAAATCAATCTGAAATCAGCCATTACAAAGAATCTGAATTCTGGTGAAGATACCACAGAATCAGAACTTATTGCAGAACAAGATGGAAGATTGCAACAGTGTAGAGAGAAATACATCTCAGGAATCAATCTGAAATCCACCATCATAAAGATTCTGAGGTTCAGAAGGCTGCAAGTGAACAAGGTAATAATGGGAGTGGCACCTCACATTTGTATGGTCAGAAAAATGCAGATGGAATCAGTCAACTGATAAAAAAGGAGTTGACTATACAGTTTTTGTTGATCATGCATAAATCTGATCATGAGGGATTTGAATGCAAGGTCACAAATGATATGAACATGATTCAGTATGACAAGGAATGCTCCCCCTGAATAGATGCCACTTGATATGCAAGTGATGCATGACATGAAAGCTCCCCCTCAATAAGTGGAATCTTATGAGATAGATGAGAAAGAGACCACAGGGGCAGACAAGGAGAAGTTCAGGTCAATGATCTAAGGAAAGTGAGCAGAAAGATTTTCAAGGAGATATCAATCTCATAAATCCAAAACATAATTTTTCAAGGTCTTCCATTATAGGGACTTATGAATGAGCCTTTTGAACAGCATGGTTTAAACATGATGTATGCAGAGTTTATCAATAAAATTATGTATTGATATCTAAAACCATGTTTTAATAAAGATGAACCAAGCCCTCATATTTATCCTGATTAATCTCCCTTTCTCTTACACAATCAAATCTATTGACTTCTTTCAGAATTACATGCACCAGTATTGAAGTCAAGCAATTATGAAGTCATATGATTTTGTCTAGGGTTATAGTAATTTGATTTTAGCATCAATATTCAGATATTTCAATTTGTTCAACAATTTTCCATGCTACAAATTTTACGAGCACTCTATTTCAGTTCACACCTTGTAACTAGAGGATATACCTTGATCAGAGGCCAATATCCCTAAGCACTTAGTGTGACTGACTGTCATGCTATATATATGAACAGAGATAGTATTTACACATCATGACACACTCCAAATCATTTTTTGATGAGTGAGTTGTATTTCTCAGTGTGCATGCCATTGCTCTACCTGAATTTCAATGAATTCTTAATCAGAGTTAACTAAGGCACCTCATGACACAGTCCTTTGGACATGTGTTTCTCAGTGACCAATGTCATTGCTCTGACAGATATTACCCTTTAGACATTTCAGAAAAATTCATTTGCTTCAAATCAATAATAGTTTCATGTACTTAATCAGTTGAAGTCATGTATTCAAAAGTGCAGATTTCAGAAGATTTCAAGACACAGCATGAAACAGATGGTTAATGTTTATTAAACATGCTTCAGATATTTTTAAGAGATTTTAAAGTCAAACCTTGAGTACATTAAACTTAAACCACCTGAGTTATTTCAGATATTCATAAAAATGTATGATAGAAGATTTCTAGTTCAAGATGTTTCAGATTTATGATCGAGATAGCCCATTGAAATCTTCATGAAGGATTGAAATAATTCTGATATCAAATGATACCAATTGTATACCAATTTTGAAGCTCAGTGTTTTCAAATTATGATCACGGTTTGGTCAAATAGAATCAATGAAAGGGATATGCACACAAGGCAAGATGTCAGGAGGTCAGGCAAGTTCCAGGATGTTCAAAGTTAACATGCAATGAACTCTGACATAAATATATGCACATGACTACCTTCATGCAATGTATTGACTCCTCCTGACACTATGCATTCAATTACCCTTTTTGGTATTTTCAATGCAGTAAAGTGCAATGCAATTAACTACATGCATGCAAGGACTCAACACTAAATGCTATGCAACATAACGCAGTCCTACATGCATTGAACAACTTCAGTGACAGTCATGCAAATGATGTATGCAGACATTTGACACATGCATTGACTGTATACATTAAAGAACCGTTTAGCTTAGTGCAAAATGCAGTGCATCTAGCATCTTGTTCATTTAGTGCAAACAACAGCATGAGAAGAGCAACAAATATATTCAGAATTGAATTCAGTGAAGAGATCATCAAAATTCAGACAAGCAGATCAACATGAAATTCACATTTTTTCATACTCACAAATTCAGATAATGAATTTAAAACAGATTTCAGAACTGACCTGAATTGAGTCCTGGGGTTTTCTTTTTGAGTGCCTTGGTTAACCCCTTTTATTTCTCCTTCCAAGGCACACCTACAGCAAGTCAATCAATTTGATCTTGCAGGAACCCAAGTTGCCTTGGGTCCTGTATAAGCCCTAACAGGTGTTCTAAACAATTTCTTAGCAGTATTATCATCATGATCCATCAGGTAACAGTTATCCATGAGATGACCAAATTTTCCACAATCTCTACATGATGTAGCAAACCTTGAATTCTTTTTGTGGACATTATTATCATCATGGAATCTATGTGAATTTGTATGAAGATTTTTGTTACTTGCATGAGGTTTTGATTTAGCATTGCCTGCCCACAAGCATTCAGAAGCTCGGTGGCCAGGTTTTTCACATTCAAAACATACAAGAATCTTTTCTGTAAAAATAGGTTCATTTCTGCCAAGAAAATTTCTATTTTCAGGGAATTTATCAAATTTGGAATTAAGATGTTTTCCCTGAGCATACCAGCAGTCCTTGACTGCATGCCCATACTTGCCACATTCAGAACACCTTAGGTGCTTACCTCTTGAACCATTATATCCCCATGAAGTCCTAAACCAACACTCAACAGCTTTATGACCACGTTTGTTACAGTTATAACAAATGATGTGTTGGTTTGAAGCATACATGTTTCTTTTGGGGTGATGATGAACAGAAGACCTAGCATGCATTTTATCATCTTGTTTCATGATGAAACAGGCATCCAGGAAATGACCATGCCTACCACAGTAATGACAAGATGTATCAGACTTCCTAGTAGCATGATTTCTACCAAATGAATTTCTCGAATGCAATGTTTCACTTGCATGCCCATCTTCAGTCAATAATCTGCAATCATCCATTACATGGCCTACCTTGCCACAATAATGGCATGAAACACTCTTATCAGATGCATACGGATAATTAATTGAGCTATGAGTGGTATGCATTGAGTCATCAGATGCAGTATGGGTAGCAGATTTAAAGACACAAGTACGGACATGTTTATCCTTGTTTTTATTACCATTTCTGCTCATTTGTTTACCCTTGTTCACAGCTTTTATTTGTTCTTCATTTTTCTGGGCCTTGAATTGGAAAACAGATGATGTAGATGTTTTAGGAGGCCCAGAGCAACTTACAATGTCAGAGCTGCGAGCAAGAGTAGTGTACAACTTTTTCTTAACAGATTTTTCAATTTGGGATTTTCATCCTTGCTCTCCACTTGATTTAGTGGCGTTATCACACAAAGGAACATTCATTTTCTCTTTTCCCTTGATAGATTTAGACATGGAACGAACAAGTTTACTTATTTCAGATTGGAGAGAGCAAATTTTGAGTTCTGAATTAGTCATGTCTTCCTCACATGTGATAATTTATCTCTGCATGACATCATTCAAATTTTTAACTATTTCTAGTTCCTGTTTCAGTTTCAATTCATTCTCAAATTGAATTTCCTTATCAGCAGATTTTCCTTTTTCAAATGACAACCATTTTTCAGAAAAGACAGTATTAAGAACCATTAGCCTTTATTTTGATCTTTTAGATGAGAGTTTTCTTCAATCAACTTGTTTTCAAATTCTTCTTTCAATTTCAATTCAGTTTTTAGATTTTCATTTTCAGCCTTTAGACTTGTGATTTCAGCATTTTTCTCTTTTCTTAATTTTCTCTTTCCTGATTTGACTCTTTCATATTTATCTAGAAGATGCTCATGCATGGCAACTAACTCATCATGGCTAATATCCTCGGTCTCAGAGATTACCTGGGATAAGGACTCATCTGATTGATCACTCCTTCTTGCCATGAGACATTCTTCTTCCTGTTCCACGTGTGTTGTAGTCACTCTATCAAACATTTCCTTTGCAGTGCTACAATCTGAGGAGGAGGAAAAATCATCAGAACCGATTGCAGCCTTCATTAAATTTAGAGCTCTCACATTATTATCATTTTTCAACTTGTGAACATGAGTCCACTTGGACTTATCCTTAGGAAGTTCATGTGGACTGTGAGAGATAACCTTCCACAATTATGGATTAATAGAGTTAACATGCTTGTGCATACGATATAGCCAGAATTTAATATTTGAACCACTGAATAGTGGAGGATGACCCATGACAGCACAACAGATTAATGCAACAGGAATATTGATGCACTAAAAATAAATTAGCACCGAAAACCAGAGATCGAATCTGCAGGTCGTTGGACCTTGTATGCAGACACACGCTCTGATACCAACTGTTAGGGTGCTAGGCCCGGATACAGAGGGGGGTGAATGTATCCTTCTATGTATAATGGCCAAATAAAAACTAGGATGCTAAGCAAGTTCCGGAGTTAAGCTAATACGATTAGACAGAATAACAAGCAGGTGGAGCGAACCTATCCAAGCATCCAGCAGAAGCAAATCAAGCAATCTGATGAACCAGTTGAAAATCCTTTTAAACAAAAGAGCAAATATGTAACTGGCCCCCGACCAATCAACTAGCGGAAGCAGCACAAATGAGAATAAGAAATCTCAAGACAATCTGTGAAGGGTGGTAGGAGATATGGAAGAACACACTACAAGCAAACCACTGCTCAAAGATTTTAAGGTGGTTCGGTCCTCCAGACCTACATCCACCCCTCACTCCCAACCGGAGTGAGGCTTCACTAGCAAACGCTAGAACCAAGCAGACTCAGTCTGCAAACAGTTGCTGCCACACAGCTTGACTAGGGGAACATCCTCCCCTCTTCCTCCCAACCGGAGGGACACCCAAGTGACTCCCAGCCACTTGGAAACTAGAGGTCGCAGACCTCTCTTCCTCCAGACCAGGAGGGACACCTGGACTTGCAACCACAAGCCCAGAACCGGAGGACTAGCCTCCCTTCCTCTAACCAGAGGGAACCCACAAGTGACAACCTGTCACTTGCAACTCGGAGATCAGATCTCCCTTCTCCTGAACCAACTGGAGGAACCCGATCCCCAACAGGGCAATCGGAAGAACAAGATAACCAGATGAAAATGGAAAAACAAAAACACGAAATGAAAATAACTTCAGCAAACAGAAAGCTGAAAAATGAAATGCACAATGTGGCTCTCAACGGAGCTGACTGGCCTGGATCTGATCCACGGTCCAGTGAAGATAGATCTTCAAGCAGCTTCTTCCTTCTTCTCCACGAGCTCTCTCGCTCACTCTCTATCCCTCTTTCTTTCTCTTCTGCTCTCTTCTGCACTTCTTCTTCTTCACTCTTTCTTCTCTCTTCACACGAGCACTATCTCTCTCTCTTTTTCTTTTTTTGCTTTCACTCTCACTCTCTTCTCTGCTCTCTTCTTTTCTTTCTTTTCTTCTTTTTCTGGATCGAAGGGCTTTCTACTCTTCCGACTTTCTGCTTCGATCTTTCTTCTTCTGTGGAAGAAGGCTCATATATATAGCAGCAACAGCATCATCACCCCCGACGTGTGACCTCCACATTTCCAGCCCTAAGTATTCGGACCACGTGGCAGTCTCTCAGCCAGCTTCATTTCAGCCTCGGATCACGTGCTGCCCAGTCACTGGGGAATATTTCCTCGGACCACCTTCTTCTTCTCCTGCAAGGAATTAACACGATTAACACTCAGGGCCACAATAACTAAAACTACATGAGGTATATGAAAGCAATACAAGATGCACTGTACTGAGAATGACACGAGATACACAAGATTACTTCAGTACGAAATAAATGGAGAATGACACGAGGTCAGATGAAAACAGCACGAGGTAAAAAAGAGAACAACACGAGATACACAATTAACACAACAACGAAGATGACACGAAGTCAGATGAAGACAGCATGAGGTGAGAAGAAGATAACACAGAGTGAAGCAATAGAAAGACACGCGATCAGAAGAGACCTGGACGAGGTTAGAACGAAACAACATGAACTAACAAACGGCAACAAAAGATGACACGAAGTGAAACAACACTTGAAAACATAAGAAAAATAACTCGAGCACAAAATAGCTCGAATGAACGACTCGAAGACGAGGCGACACGGGCTGACCACGACACGAAGACAAATAACAGAAACCGTCACGAGTTGAAGACAACACGAAGATGAAAACAGAAATCGACACGAGTTGAAAACAACACGAAGATGAAACACAAGAATTGACACGGAGTGTGGTCAAGGCGAGAAGGACACGAAGTCTAAAGAGAAAAACAGCACGAAGACAGAAGAGTGACACGGCTATCACGACACGTGATGAAGCAGTGACACTAGTAAAAAAAAATGACTCGAGGAACAACAATAAGTGACACGAAATTAAACAAGTAGACATAAAAGATGACACGAGATGAGGTCACAAAGTGACAAAGACACGAGGTCTAGAAAACATGACACGAAGACATGAGATAGACACGTCTTCAACAACACGTGATGAAACGGTGGAAGCAGAAGAACAACTCGAGGAACTACAGTAATTGACACGAAGACACAAGAGCAAACATAGAGGACTGACTCGAGATGAGCAACTAAGTGCTAACGACACGAGGTTCGAAAGAAATAACACGGACATAAACACAAGAATAACACAGAGTATGACAGAAACAGTACGGACATACAATGTACTACCTCATAGCAGATTTCCTGTTAATCAATATGCATCAGACGACTGTGTATGGACTTGAAGACCCTTAGCCAATGTGTAGACTTCAAAGTAGAGACCGATGTGTAGACTTCACGTGAAAGCCCAATGTGCAGACTTGACGCTGTACAGACTTGAACTGAAGACCAATGTATGGACTTCAAAACAGATGCTAAGGCCAAGAGGAGTGTATAGACTTTCACGATGTATGGACTTGATGATCTTCAAAGCACAATGTCCAGACTTTGCCACTGTATGGACTTGAAGAAACAGTGCAACGTATGGACTTGATCTCAAGAAATGTAAGCGATGTACACACTTAGTCAATGTGTAGACTTTGCTTTAGATGCTAAATGAGACGCTAAAGTCTGTATAGACTTAGCCTAAGACAATGTATGAACATATCAGCAGAGAAGCAATGCACAGAACAGAAATCAAGAACAGAAATCAAGCACAAGCCAATATATCACAGCATGACTCAAGCATACACATGCGTTCTTCACAATTCAGACATGGCACACTTATGCAATCTCCCACAGAAAAGGTCAGACATATTCAAGATAATGTGGTGACTCATTCATGTTGCTATCATTAAAACATCACATCATCAACAAAGCACAAGGGGCACAACAACAACTTTAACACATGGGCACATGGGTAGTACGTAAGTGGGTCTCCACCTTTTCCAAACTGTTAGGGTGCTAGGCCCGGATACAGAGGGGGGCGTGAATGTATCCCTCTATGAATAATGGCCAAATAAAAACTTGGATGCTAGAGATAGACACAGAATAGAACCAATTCGATTCAACTCAAATACAAACACTTGGAGCGCGCCTATTCAAGCATCTAGCGGAAGAAAAGTAAACAATCAGATCACTGCACAAGGATTTTTAGGTGGTTCGGTCCTCCAGACCTACATCCACCCCTCACTCCCAACCGCAGTGAGGCTTCACTAGCAAACGCTAGAGCCAAGCAGACTCAGTCTGCAAACAGTTGCTGCCACACAGCTTGACCAGGGGAACAACCTCCCCTCTTCCTCCCAACCGGAGGGACACCCAAGTGACTCCCAGCCACTTGGAAACTAGAGGTCGCAGACCTCTCTTCCTCTAGACCAGGAGGGACCCGACCTCAGTCTAGAGGATCAGAAGTACAAAGGTAATCAGAAAATAAAGGAAAATAATAAACAAAAATAACACAGCAATCAGAAGGCTGTAAAGATGAAAACACAGATGTGGCTCTCAATGGAGCTGACTGGCCTAGATCTGATCCACGGTCCAGTAGGAACTAGTCTTCAGATGAAGCTTCTTCTTCCTCTTCTCTTCTCTCTCACTTTCTTATTCTCTTAACCCTCACGAGCTCTCTAACTCTCTCTTACTCTTCTTCTCCTTCTGCTCTTCTTCTCTTTCTTTTCTTCCTCTTTTGCAGGCTCTCTCTCTATCTCTTCTCTTCTCTGGATCGAATCCTCTCTGCTGCACTCAGACTGGATGTATAGACTTTGCTCCTTTTCTTTTGATCTTCGATCAACCTTCTTTAGTGGAAGAAGGCTCATATATATAGCAGCAGCAGTAGCAGCTCCTGGGCGCGTGGCTTCCACGTTTTTCCGCCCAAGGAATTCGCCAGAACCGAGGCAGCTTCATCCACGTGTCAGCATCTGCATACCTCATCCTCCTGGGATCACGAGCCAGGTCATCAATCTCAGTAAGAATCCCTGTCAGAGATAGCATCGGATAAGTCATCAGTTTAAGTCCAAACACCCTGTACAGACTCTGTGAATGCAAAGCATTGTATAGACTTTGAAATCAATCTAGCAAGTGTATAGACTTGATAATGCAGCGAGCATGCAATGTACAGACTCTACGTTGCAGACAGACAGTAATGTACAAACTCTCCAATGTATGGACTTCAAATATGTGAAGCTATGCGATGTGCATACTTTGAAGAACAGCAAGTGAGTAAGTGTGTACAATGAGAGAGTGTATAGACTTGAAGACTTTAGCAGATATAGCAAAAGCAATGTATATACTTGTGAGGACGAATGCATTAACAGAACAGGAGAGTGTGTAGACTTAGACCTTCTGTTCAAGACAAAGACCAAAGTACAGACTACATGATGTACAGACTTGATGTTGATCAAAAGACTTTTGGACATCAGCCCAAGGCGTCAACGCTTCTAACGTGCAGCGTCGCCTCAGCTCCTCAAACGAGATGCTCACGCCCTTGGCAACTGGCCAATGCGTCAACGCATCTAGTGTCAGCGTCGACGCAGTGAACAAGGCAGGTGATGAACAATGCATGCACTAGCTTTACCAATGTGTAGACTTCATGAGATGCAATGCAAACTCTGTACAGACTTTACTCAATGTATGGACTTCACATAAGAAGCCAACGGCTGTACAGACTTAGGCAACCTTCAACTCACTGCGATGTACAGACTCTAAGGGACAACAGCCAATGTATGGACTTGCTCAGCTCAAGGCCAGTGTATGGACTTGATGAGACACTCATGAGTGTGTATACTTAGAGTGAAGCATATAGTGTAACACTGCAACAGACTGTATAGACTTTGGCAAAAGCATGAGACGTACCCTAAGACGATGAAGTCTGTATAGACTTTACTGTGAATGGATGCTCAGTGAGACGCAAGTTGAGACAATGCAGTGTACAAACTTCATGTAATGCATGCAGACGTTGAACAATAGAATGTGCAGACTTTGCCATGAGACGCTGAACAAGACACTCCAATGAATAGACTTGCTGGATGCACTGTAGACAATGTATAGACCTTGAAGGCTAACAAGCGTCCTCAGTGTACAGACTTGGGCTGTACAGACTTTGACTCAAATGTGCATATGAGACGCTGAATGAGACAATCACTGTATAGACTTGGCCTAAGACAATGCATGAGACGGACTATGTATAAACTTGCGTTACTGTAGCAATGTATATACTTCATGAACAGACGATGTACCTACTTGGATTTGATGCATGCTGTGCAATGTACATACTTCATGCAATGCAAAGCAGACCAAAGTACAGACTTCCTAAATGCTTCAAGACCATGCACATCAAATGTCTAGACTTCACAAGGTGAACGGCTGTACATACTTCCTATGTGAAGACAGCCGTTGTACAGACTTTGTTGAAGTGTGAAGGAGTTGAGTGTATAGACTTTGCGATGTGAAGACTTTGTCAAAGATAGCAGGCCGATGTACAGACTTGAGCGAGTCAGAGTCTGTATAGACTTGAAGATCATTCAGCGACCGATGTATAGACTTTCCAATGGAAAGGCTGTACAGACTTGAAACAATGGAAGACAACGAGTGTATAGACTTTGAAGTGCACCGTAGGTAAAACTTCGAATGTTCAGACTTCAAAGATGAACGTAGGTAAAGAACCCAATGTGCAGACTTGGAAGTGCAACGTAGGAACATATGCCAATGTACAAACTTTGGCAAGTAACGATGTACAGACTTGCACAGTTCCAGCTGAAGAATGTATAGACTTTACCTATTGAATGTGGCTGTACAGACTTGGAGAGTTGAACCCAATGTACAGATTTGTTGATATCAAACCGATGTACAGACTTGCAATAAAGCTTGCAGAAGGTGATGTATATACTTTGATGCCCAACGCTAATGTACTAACTTTGAAGAGAAGACAAATGTATGGACTTTGACGGAGTGAGACAATGTTCAGACTTTGAAGTCACACTGTGGATGTACATACTTGGAAGATCATGGAATGTATAGACTTGAAAGTCTGAAGGCGATGTATAGACTTGCCTAAGATGCAGCATGCCAATGTATAGACTTCATGAAGAAACACATGATGCAATGTGTGGACTTGGTGACACATGCAGACAGATGAGTGTACAGACTATGCCAGCACGCTACACGATGTGTAGACTTAGAAGTGCCTGCAGCTGTGCAATGTGCAACCAGTGTATAGACTTGTCGTGCCTACACAGGGCGTTGTACACACTTGCTACCTGATGCAAATGTGCAGACTCTATAAATGCATATGAATGCTTTATGCAGCAGATTGAACAATCTGAATTTCAAATGCAATGACTCACAATGTAAGCAGATGAACTGACTGAACATATGAAAGACTGAATGAACATTTGAAAGACAGACTGAATATAAGAGTGACTGAATAAAAATATGGTGACTCACAGTGATTAACTCACATTAAAACCAATCATCACAAACCCCTAAAGCCAATCATCAAAACCACAAGCCACAGGGGCCAGGGGCACAACAATCTCCCCCTTTTTGATGATGGCAACAATACACAGTGAGTCATTCTGATGATGTAATACATTCTTATGAAAGTCATTCTGATGACTCAAACTATTCTCCCCCTTTGACTTCATCAAAAAGAAAATAGTTTGAGAAGTGAAAGCAAAACAGCATGCAATGATTGAATAAAATTCTCCCCCTTTGGCAAAAATCTTCCCCTTTGATACCAAGATGCAAGAGCTCCCCCTAAAAATATGAATGCAAGAACACAATGCTCCCCCTTTAAGAGTTTTTATGCAGCATGATGCATAGAACATGGAAGCTCCCCCTTAATAAGTGGAATCTTATGAGATGGATAACAAGGAGAGGTTCAGGTCAATGAATCAATGATATTGATCAGAAAAGTTTCAAGTAGCAGATTTTCAAAGAAGCTTCAATCTCAATAACTTCAGTCAGATTTTCAGAGAGATAGGAATCTCATAAATCCAAAACATAAGTTTTCAAAGTCTTCTATTATAAGGGCTTATGAATGAGCTTTATTGAACATCATGGTTTAAACTTGATGTATGCAGAGTTTATCAATAAAATTCTGTATTGATATCTAAAACCATGGTTTAATAAAGATGAACCAATCCCTCATATTTATCTTGATAAAACTCCCTTTCTCTTACACAATCAAATTTATGGACTTCTTTCGGAATTACATGCATCAGTATTGAAATTAAGCAATTATGAAGTCATATTATTTTGTCTAGGGTTGTAGCAATTTGATTTTAGCATCAATATTCAGATATTTCGATTTGTTCAACAATTTTCTTGCTACAAATTTTTCGAGCACTCTAGTTCAGTGCACACATTGTAACTAGAGGATATACCTTGATTAGAGGCCAATATCCCTAAGCCCTTAGTGTGACTAACTGTCATGCTTTATGTGAACAGAGTTAGCATTTACACATCATGACACATTACAAATCATTTTTTAATGAGTGAGTTGTATTTCTCAGTGTGCATGCCATTGCTCTGCCTGATTTTCAATGAATTTTATGCAGAGTTAACTAAGGCACCTCATGACACAGTCCTTTGGACTTGTGTTTCTCTGTGACCAATGTCATTGCTCTGACAGATATAACCCTTTAGACATTTCAGAGGCATTCATTTACTTCAAATCAATAATAGTTTCATGTACTTAACCAATTAAAGTCATGTATTCAAAAGTGCAGATTTCAGAAATTTTTCACAAGACACAGCATGAAACAAATGGTTAAGGTTTATTAAACATGGTTCAGATATTTTTTAAGAGATTTTAAAGTCAAACTCCATGAACATTAAACTTAAACCACATGAGTTATTTCAGACATTCATAAAACTGTATAATAGAAGATTTCTAGTTCAAAATTTTCAGATTTATGATCGAGATAGCCCATTGAAATCTTCATGAAGGATTGATGGAATTCTGAACCCAAATGATACCAATTGATAGGAGGAATACCAATCGTTAATAGAGATTGTGAAGCTCAAAGTTTTCAGAATATGATTAAGATTTGTCAACAAAATTAGTAAGAGAGGATATGCAATGAGTTCTGACACATGTATGCATTTGACAACCTATATGCAATGCATTGACTCCCCCTCACAATATGCTGCAAACTCTCTTTTTGGCATTTTCAATATAAGGAAATGCAATGCACTATATGTATGCAGGGACATGCAAAGACTCACATTGAATGCTATGCAAGGATATGCAACTAACTCCCCTTGAAAACATGCAATGTTTGCACTGAAAACAGAACATATGATACCAAATTATTCATGCACATTCAGACTGTCCTATAGCAAAATGACCCATGGTACTAGGCGGAGCTCTTGGTCTAATAGACCACCTCACACATAGTAAGAACCTCTAGACAGACCTCCCTGTCTTTTGGTACCTTACCATTTATATACCATTGAGGTCATGCATAATTATTCAACATGCAGTCCTATATGCAATTCAGAATTTCAGTGAGCTATTGCAACACACAAGTTTCAAGTCACACTCATAAGCAGTTCAGATTTTTCAGAAAATTCAAAATGCAATTTGTTTTCAGAGTTTATGCTTAACACAATTATCAAGCAATTACAATTAGCCTATGTATGTATCAGATACAGACAACCCTTTTTAATATGATATTTGCACAGAACTCTCAGCAAATGCATGATCAGAAAATAATGCACATGGCAGATGATGAATGAAAATGCAAAAACAGATTTAACTTGCTATGCATTAAAACTAAAAGCAAGAGGAGCAGGAAGTTTACCTGAAAAGTTCAGTATGGGGTTTTCTTCTTGAGTGCCTTGGATCATTACCCCTTTTTATTCCAGTCCCAAGACACACCTGCATAGCAATGTTATTTTACACAAACAGGTGCCCAAGAAGTCTTGGGTCCTGACAAAACAGTATTACTCCTAGCAGATTTTCTCAGCACATTTCTAGGAGCAGTTTTCAGATCAGATTTATGCACATTCTTGTTAGCATGAATTCTATGTGCATAAGCATGAGATTTTTTGTTAACAGAATAAAAATTCTGCTTGCCAAAACCAGTTTGGTTTTGATATCCTGCCAGCCAACAGGTTGCATCCCTGTGACCTGACTTCCCACAGTTATAACATGAAAGTTTTGCAAATTGTCTTACAGGGAATTTAGCATGTTTGAGATTCATATTTCTACCCTGAATATGCCAACAGTCCTTGACTGTATGGCTATACTTCCCACATTTGAAGCACTCATTGTGCTTACCTCTAAAAATATTACTTCCAAAAACATTTCCATTTGCAGGGGGTTTAACAGTTTTAGAATTGAATTGTCTACCCTGAGCATGCCAACAGTGGGCTGAAATGTGGCCCATCTTGCCACAGTGAAAGCATGAATTAGAACTTTTCTTACCAGCATTCAGCCAGCATTCAAATCTCTTATGACCCAATTTTCCACAATTAAAGTATGTCATATGCTGGTTTATTGGAATAGACTTGTTCTTGTTAAGAGCATGATCGTTTGCATAAAATTTATTCTTATCACTAACAAACCAGCATTGTGAAATTTTGTGTCCTAGTTTACCACAATGAAAGCACTCAATTCTCCTTTTCTGAGATGAAGGATTTTTATCATGATATCTCCTAGCATTCTTATCATCCTTCTCCATCAACTTACACTCATGCATCAGATGTCCAGCTTTATGATAGTAATGACAGATAATCATCTTTTTAGATGCATGTGAGTGTGTGTGAGGGCTGTGATCAGCAAACACTGATGAACCCTTTTCATTTATTTTCTGATTTACAGTCCTTTTCTGATTTTTATCCTCTTTTCCTGTTTTCTTAGCCTTGTACTGAATTGGGGATGAAGTAGAAAGCTTTTCCTGTTCAGAGGTTTTAATGAAAACAGTTTTCAGCTTGGATCCATCAACATTTTTCAACTTTTTAGTTTGTTTCTGATTTTTCTGAATATTTGGTTGTTTATTTTCTGAGGTGGTGGCTACATCTGATGCTTTGATAAAAGATGTCGTCAGCTTGTTTTCAAAATCCTTTTTATTGACATTGTTGTAGCCTAACCCTCCCCTTTGAGTATTGACCTTAACTCCTAACAACCTGTCCAGATTTTCTTGTCCACTTACAAACTTTGACAGAGAGTTCTTTAAGTCTTAGATTTCATTTTCTAAAGAGGTGATTTGTAACTCATAACTGGAAATCTGTTGATCCAGACCTATGGAAAGTGATTTCACATGGTCCTCATGAATTACCAAAGAAAAGGTCCAAATGGACTGACAGTCACGAATCAATGTATGAGGAGAATCAGACAGCTATAAATCTGATGAAAGCAGCCACTGACAAAGCCTTTCACTCATGTTTCCTTGATTGCAGATCTGCAAGGGATATGTTAGAGATGATGAAGAGAGCCGGGAAAGGAAATCAAACAAGCTGCATGATGGCCAATAGAAGAAATCAAAGTGGCAGCGATCAAGGTAGCAATCAAACTGAAGAAGATGATGATGATGAGGTAAATCTCTTCGAGAATTTTTCTCTAGAAGATTGGGAGAATGCATATGCTGAATTATTTGAATCTCATGAACTGTTAAGAAAACAGTATAAAAAATTGAAGAAGGATACTGGTTTAGATAGTTCAAGCTCTCTTTGTAGAAATTGTGCTGAATTGAAAAATATTCATGATGCCTGTATGTCTGATTTTCAAATATTGAAGAAACAAGTCTCATTATTGAAAATTGAAAATCAAGATCATATAAATATGATATCTGAACTCAAAGAAAAATTCGACTCAGATAATGATAATCGGACTCTTGTTGACTATCATGACCAGTATGGAAAATTGCTGAAAAACTTTGAAAGTGTGAACTCAGATTTAAACAAGCTGAAATCTGAAAATGATTCTCTGAGAATATCTGCTAATAAAAATGATAAAAAATTTGAGAAACTTGAGCAGGAGAAAAACTTGCTTGCTGAAAAACTTGAAGCCATCAAATCTGTGAATGTGGAATTATAGAAAAATATTGAAAAGAAGGAAAAAGATTTGAAGGAATTCAAGGCTGGAAGAAAACTTGAAACTAATTCAGAAGATCAGCTTCTAATAAATGAATTAGTTCAGAATGACAAACTTAAGCAAGAAAATGAAAAATTAAAAATGCTGAACTCCACTATGTCTGAGAGACTTCTAGCTTTAGAAAGAGGTAAAAGTGTTTGCTTTGAAGATTCTGATAAACTGAGCAATCTGAAAAATGAAATTGAGAAATATAAAACTGCTAACAAAGTTTTGAATGAAGCTATGAATTACAGTGAGCAAGAGATTGCCAGTTATGAGTTACAAATCACCTCTTTAGAAAATGAAATCCAAGACTTAAAGAACTCTCTGTCAAAGTTTGTAAGTGGACAAGAAAATCTGGACAGGTTGTTAGGAGTTAATGTCAATACTCAAAGGGGAGGGTTAGGCTACAATAATGTCAATAAAAAGGATTTTGAAAACAAGCTGACGACATCTTTTATCAAAGCATCAGATGTAGCCACCACCTCAGAAAATAAACAACCAAATATTCAGAAAAATTAGAAACAAACTGAAAAGTTGAAAAAGATTGATGGATCCAAGCTGAAAACTGTTTTCATTAAAACCTCTGAACAGGAAAAGCATTCTACTTCATCCCCAATTCAGTACAAGGCTAAGAAAACAGGAAAAGAGGATAAAAATCAGAAAAGGACTGTAAATCAGAAAATAAATGAAAAGGGTTCATCAGTGTTTGCTGATCACAGCCCTCACACACACTCACATGCATCTAAAAAGAAGATTATCTGTCATTACTGTCATAAAGCTGGACATCTGATGCATGAGTGTAAGTTTATGGAGAAGGATGATAAGAATGCTATGAGATATCATGATAAAAATCCTTCACCTCGTGCCAGTTCTTAGGCAAGTCTATACATCACCTTCAGACTTTCAAGTCTATACATTCCATGATCTTCCAAGTATGTACATCCACAGTGTGACTTCAAAGTCTGAACATTGTCTCACTCCGTCAAAGTCCATACATTTGTCTTCTCTTCAAAGTCAGTACATTGGCGTTGGGCATCAAAGTATATACATCACCTTCTGCAAGCTTTATTGCAAGTCTGTACATCGGTTTGATATCAACAAATCTGTACATTGGGTTCAACTCTCCAAGTCTGTACAGCCACATTCAATAGGTAAAGTCTATACATTCTTCAGCTGGAACTGTGCAAGTCTGTACATCGTTACTTGCCAAAGTTTGTACATTGGCATCTGTTCCTACGTTGCACTTCCAAGTCTGCACATTAGGTTCTTTACCTACGTTCATCTTTGAAGTCTGAACATTGGAAGTTTTACCTACGGTGCACTTCAAAGTCTATACACTCATTGTCCAAGTCTGCACATTGTCTGACAACGAGTGTATAGACTTTGAAGTGCACCGTAGGTAAAACTTCCAATGTTCAGACTTCAAAGATGAACGTAGGTAAAGAACCTAATGTGCAGACTTGGAAGTGCAACGTAGGAACAGATGCCAATGTACAAACTTTGGCAAGTAACGATGTACAGACTTGCACAGTTCCAGCTGAAGAATGTATAGACTTTACCTATTGAATGTGGCTGTACAGACTTGGAGAGTTGAACCCAATGTACAGATTTGTTGATATCAAACCGATGTACAGACTTGCAATAAAGCTTGCAGAAGGTGATGTATATACTTTGATGCCCAACGCCAATGTACTGAATTTGAAGAGAAGACAAATGTATGGACTTTGACGGGGTGAGACAATGTTCAGACTTTGAAGTCACACTGTGGATGTACATACTTGGAAGATCATGGAATGTATAGACTTGAAAGTCTGAAGGTGATGTATAGACTTGCCTAAGATGCAGCATGCCAATGTATAGACTTCATGAAGAAACACATGATGCAATGTGTGGACTTGGTGACACATGCAGACAGATGAGTGTACAGACTATGCCAGCACGCTACACGATGTGTAGACTTAGAAGTGCCTGCAGCTGTGCAATGTGCAACCAGTGTATAGACTTGTCGTGCCTAAACAGGGCGTTGTACACACTTGCTGCCTGATGCAAATGTGCAGACTCTATAAATGCATATGAATGCTTTATGCAGCAGATTGAACAATCTGAATTTCAAATGCAATGACTCACAATGTAAGCAGATGAACTGACTGAACATATGAAAGACTGAATGAACATTTGAAAGATAGACTGAATATAAGAATGACTGAATAAAAACATGGTGACTCACAGTGATTAACTCACATTAAAATCAATCATCACAAACCCCTAAAGCCAATCATTAAAACCACAAGCCACAGGGGCCAGGGGCACAACACAAACCAAGGGAATGGGTGCCCGTTACCAGGGTGCCATTCACCAAATTAAAGCCCCTTTGGAGAGGCGCCATTCATCTCCTGGAGGACCACCATCCCACTTATTAATGCATATACACACATATACGTAAATGGTGCAGCTTTTGTCTAAAGCTAAAAGGAATGAGCGACCCTATACAAGGGTGTCATTTCCAAAATGCTTCTAGAAGGAGTTAACAATAACAACCTACGTTTGCTGGCAATGGACCCATGAGGGAACATTCACAGCAGGGTTTCGGATCTGGTTTCCCTTGGACCCTTACTATTTCCCTATAAATAAATCCCTCCATCAACCGTAGAAGACCCTTACTATCTTTCTGCCACTAAAGAGAAGGTTATTCTACCACTTCCCTATCTCCACCTGCAGAAGAGAAATCTAATGTTTCTCTTCATGTGCATGAGACGTATCCCCGTTCTGCGTGCTACACGTCTTGCTGCAGAAGCTTACTTGGAGCTTTGCTGGGCGTAGAGGGCTTGACGTGGCTCGGATCCTTATTCTTTCTCTACTATTATACCCCGTAAAGCACTCCAAAAAGGTAGGTGTTCTCAAGATCTTGCCCAAGTAGTAGCTAAATAGGTTACGTAACATGCATGCTTAGAGTTAGATTAACTCATCATCCATGCTATATTACCCTGCCTTACTGTGATCAAAAATGACCAAGTATACATCATGTTACACAGATTTTAAATAGCCTGTTACACCTGTCATATATGATTTTATACACCATCTGTTACCATGATTTTTATGGGTTTTGAACATATCTTATTACACTAGTTTGACAGCCTTAAATAATCATGTTTTAACCTACTATATAACCTCTGATTACATGAGATACAGACCTGTTTCTGAAAACCCCCGGAAGCCCAGCCTTCAGGTGAATAGTGCCCCCAGCCAGGGCGCCATTCACTGAAGGGGCACCCCCAGCCAGGGCGCCAATTCCTTAAGGGGCGCCCCCATCCAGGGTGCCAATTAAATGAAGACGACGTGAAGTGTCGTCAATTCCATTTATGGATTTTACAGTAATTATTAAATCAACGCATTCAAAAATCCATAACTATTAAACTAAACCATGAAAATTTTGCATGAATATAGTTCTGTGAGCATGTTATTTTTCTCAACCGTTCCATGTATTCGATTCCTAATTCTAAACTTTGGAAAAATGAATAGTAACTTATATCTCAGATATTACCTCTCGGATACAAAGCATGACTCGCTTGAAAAATAACTCAATTGGTGACTCTACGTAGTGTCGTCAATTAGTTGAACCTGTATATCAATTAGTGACACTCGAGGGGTCTTCAATTAAATGAAGACTACTCAGAGGGGTGCCAATTCTATTTTTGAAGGAATTAAAAACATAGCATTAGAAAGATTCATACCTGTAAAACCAAAACCCAATAATTATACATGAACATGTTTTTGAACTCTCGAGAATTTTCATTACCTGTTCATGTCCTTACTTTCTATTTTTGAGAAACTTTTTCGAAATGAATAGTGCTTTGAGTCACAAAACGTACCTGGCTGGTGAAAATCACCAATGAAATTGGCGCCCCAAGCCAGGGCGCCAATTCATTGAATAGCGGCAGCCAAGTCGTCACTAATTAATTGAAGACTGTCTGCATGGGCGCCAATTCCATGTATATATATATTTTTGAAAAATCACCCAATGAAATTGGCGCCCCAAGCCAGGGCGCCAATTCCCTAAATAGTAACGGCCAGGTCGTCTTCAATTAATTGAAGACTTCCTGAGCAGGCGCCATTTTCCTTATGTATATACATTTTCTGAAAAATTGAAAATTTTGAAAGAAGGGTCATCCCCCAGGCGCCAATTCTCGGAAAGGGGGATAGTACCCCTACCGCCATTCACATAAAAGAACCCCCTGACCCAAGGCGCCAATTCAGTGAAAGAACACCTGTACCCCAGGTGCCAATTCAGTATTTTGGATCTTATGATTCTGATCTGTCTCGTGATTTGTACCGACACAACCCTAATCTATTTTTCTGCATATTATGAGTTTTTGAACTCCATTCCATGAAAATCTACCTTGTGTATATCCTACATGGTTAAACCTTGAATCTCCAAAGACTACCATTTGGGAGTGTTGGAGCTAAGTGCCATGTGGGGCAAAGTGCTGCGTTGTAGGAGTCACCTCTCGAGGCCGTACGGCGCAAAGTGCTACACGATGGGAGCCACCTCTTGAGCCTGTAGGGGCCACCTCTAGAGTCCTCCATAATCAAATGACTAGTTAATCTTTGTCAGTAATACTACGTTTCTTAATTTATTGAAATTTCATATTGGCTATAAATGAGAGTGGATGCCAAAGGTAATATATGAAATGCTGTGCGTATAGGGCCCGATCTAGTCCTGGGAGGAGCACCCGAAGGTACTTGTGTCCATGGGAGTTTATTGACCCCGGTGTTTAACATTGCACCGAAGTACTTGCTTGATTGGAGACACTCCACACTTACTCTCTTTACTTGCTTGACTTGACTTACGTGGCCCCGAACGGGCGATACTTGACTTATAGCCTGAGAAAGGGCGAATTACTTGCTTGATTGAAATAGCCAATCCTATTGACACGTACTTGATATTACTGGCTTGAACATGAATTTTTACTTGCTCGTACATGAGATTTACTTTTACCTGAGTTCATACTTGTACATGAGTTCCTGCTTGCCCAAAAGTGGCATCTACAGCTATAAATTCTTGAAATACTGCTTGTCAAATACTTGAATTCATGTGATACTCCCTCCATACAGTTCTTGATCTCTTATTGTTCATCATGTATAGATTTACATGTATACCTGATTTTCTTACTCGTACATCATGCATAGCTATACTGGGAATACATGTAACCTATAAATTACTTAAAGATTGCTCGAACTTGAGATGTAATTCCTACCAAGCGATTTGCTCATCCAGTTGCTTCCTAACATTTTCAGGTGATTTAGATAGCGACGTCCACAAGAATGGGTTTGAGACCGAGTGAAGAGTGCTAGAACGCCAATCGCCTATCATTAGCTAGTCGCGTCCTTTGAATTTATTGAGTCCTACCTTGTATTTCCAATATTACAGTTTAGTTGTCTAAACCGTGTTAAGACATGTAGCTTAGTGTTCGATTTTAATTTGGAATCATCATGGACTATCTTTATCTTCTTTGTTAATCAAATAATTATCACTTTGGACTATTGGGTTCATTTAGATTTATTATTAGTCTTTTGCACACTCAGTAATTATGTATGTCAAATTTTATTGCTCTAATGACACGATCTATATAGACGCGTCACGCATCTGGGTATCTTCCGCGCTCGGGGCGTGACAGTCTTCGTGGTATCAGAGCCTAGGATTTTAGTTCCTAGGTAAAACCCGAGTCCAAGGATAGTTGTATCTTACCCGGTGAGATGGATAGAGCCATGGGTTAAGTTCTATAATAACTTTTGACCTTATAAATAGACCCGATCTTTATTATCCTTCGTCACTTTTTCTAGGATCATGGCCGCTGAAAGAGCACAATGGCACGAGATGCAGCGCACCGTGTAAGGCCTTACACAGGCACTACAGCAAGTGGCGCAAGGTGGTGTTAACCGTGGGGCTGGTGATCTCCACAGGAGTTTCCGTAACATGAACCCACCAAGGTTCACGGGTTGGTCTAATACCGAGGATACTGAGCATTGGTTAAAGGAAATGGAACGAATTTTCCGTGTAATGCAATGCACGGATGAGGAGAAGGTTCTACTGGCCATATTCCAACTGGAGCGGGACGCTCGATGTTGGTGGGAATCCATAGAAGCAACACTGCCAGAAGGCCATGTTACATAGGATGAATTCATGGAGCATTTTAAAAACAAGTACTTCTTCGACCATATCCAGGAGAAGAAGGACATAGAATTCGCCGTTCTAAAACAACGGGGCTTGAAAGTGGCCGAGTATGAGGCCCAGTTTTCAAGACTGTCAAAGTATGCACCCCACTTGGTGTGTACGAAAAAGATGAAGGCTAGAAGGTTCCTCAATGGGCTTCGGCCCCACTATATTACACAACTTGCACCGATGGACATCCAAGTCTACTCGGAGATGGTTCGGCGTGCTCAATTGCTAGAAGACGCCACCGAATTATCTGAAAGGATTCGAGGAAAGGACAAGAGGGAACCTGTCACAAGCCCAGGAAAATTCAAACAATCATTCAATAAGAAGCGGTTCTTCATGGTAGGGGAGCCCTCCAAGGAAAAGAAATTCCAAAAGATTGTCAGGCCATTCTCCACTGCCACACCCTCTAAGAGATCTGCAAGTATTGTGATAAAGCTGCTCATAAGACCGAGGAATGTTGGAGAAAGTTAGGAGCTTGTCTTTGATGTGGGAGCCAAGAGCATCGAATCCCAGACTGCCCATTGATGAAGGAGCAAGACACCAAAGATGAGAAGTGTCCGGTAAAGAAACAAGGCCATCTGTAAGCTCTCCACGAGACGAATCCACAGAAGGTGGAATTGTGGAAGGTACTCTCACTATTTGTTCTAAAATTGCTCAAGTTTTATTTGATATCGGAGCAACTCATTCATTTGTTTCCAAGAAATTTGCTGCTTCATTTTCTAAGAAACATGAACTGTTAGATTTGGTCATAACTACACCTCTTGGAAATGAGTCCGATATCACTTATCACTATCCAAACTGTGAAGTGATGGTTAAAGGAAACAATTTACCTGCTGACCTGATATGTCTAGATATGAAGGGTTATGATGTCATACTAGGTGCCGACTGGTTATCCACATACCAAGCAACTATAGATTGCCGGAAGGGTAGGGTACCTTTCGTGGATTTCCCATAACTAGTTTACACTAGCCCTCAGAGTAGATCACCTCTTATATCAACCCTCCGAGCTAGTAAACTTATGAGTAAAGGATGCATGGCTTTCATAGCATTCGTAACTGCCACAGAAGTCGAGGAGATTAGACTTGAAGACATTCATGTAATTCCAGATTTTCCTGACGTATTTCCAGAAGAATTACCCGACTTACCCTCGGAAAGGGAAGTGTCATTCACAATCGGCCTTGTCCCTAGTGCTGGTCCTGTTTCCAAGGCACCGTACGGAATGTCCCCTGTTGAGCTGAAAGAGCTAAAAGAGTAGCTAATGGAATTATTGAAAAAGGGTTTCATCAGGCCAAGTACTTCTCCACGGGGATAACTCGTGCTACTCGTCAAAAAGAAGGACGGATCGATGAGACTTTGCATTGATTATCGACAGCTAAATCATCTTACAATCAAGAACAAGTACCCACTGCTGAGAATTGATGAGCAGTTTGTTGGCCCGGTTAGGAGGTAATTGAGAGGGGGGTGAATTGATTGCCCACCCTTTTTGACAAATTCTTACAAAATAGAGACAAACCACAGATACGGAAAATAAACCTTAGATAAGGCTTGATTAGAACGAATGAAATTAAAGCAAGCAAGCCCTCACAACTCCTCAGTGCAGATTTATACTCACTCGGAGAGCAATATATGAATGTACAATTGAGCACACTCTCGTCTCACCGCCTCACACTCGTATTGTGAACGGAAAGCAAATATCAACAGCCACAAGAGAAGCAAACCACGGCACAGTAATTTTTAGGTGGTTCGGACGCACCAAGTGCCATCCTATGTCCACCCCTCTCACCTTGAGAGGATTTCACTAACAACGCTGCACGACGGCAGCAACCACCACACACGGGCTCGATGGCCCACACACGTGGGTTCTCGCACGACGACGAGACACCCCCACACACACTCGGAGCAAGCTCCGAAATTGTCAAAATGAAGATAGAATGGAAAATACAATGCCCAGTTCTGAGAATATCAATCTAAGCACAAAATGACTAAGAGAATGATTAACAAGATGGATCTTCTCCTAATCTTTCAACCAAAACGGAGATGAATGAAGGGTGCTTGAGAATGAAGACACAAGAGAGAGAAGAATGGCCCCCTTTGTCGAAAATCACCCAAGCCAAGAGATGGAGGAGAGCAGGGATGCATTCCTTCCAGCTTCAAGGTTGGGGTCGAGTGAAGCAAGCTTGGCCGCAGGGTTCTTCCTCCAAGAGTAGCACCGTTCCTCTCCTTCTTCCTGCAAGAATAAGATGAACGCGTTAAAAGCTCAAGGGATATGTTCGATCGAAAAAAGGGGCGGCGATATATACTCCAAGGAAATCAAGACAAATGGACATAAAAGCCCTCTCCAAGCCCCATACAAACCATGAACAAAAGATGAAGGATGCCCTAAGGCTATTCTGGTAAATAAGGCAAGCAATCGGATCTTCTATTAATGGGTTCGAAACAGATCCGGAAATCCTGATCGAAACATTCAGAAAAAGTGTCGACTCATGGAGTCGACTCTTTTTCATGAATGTTCTGCCAGAACATATAAAAACGAAACCCGTGAAACAAGTGTCGACCTATGGGGTCGACACTTTTTACTAAATGTTCTAGCCTGTGAATCAACATAACATCCGTGTTGAAAAGTGTCGACTCTAGAGGTCGACACTTTTTCACGGAGCTTCTGTTTTCACAGAAATGAACGAACTCACCTAAAAGTGTCGACTTCATGGGTCGACACTTTCTGCCAGTGTTCTTAACACATAACGCAAGGTAGAAGCTGTAAAAATAAGTGTCGACCCCTGAGGTCGACACTTTTCCTGACAGCAGAAAACTTCAATTAAATACAATAAAACACCACAATGCATGGATTCAATGATCAAGAATCAATCGATTGAGCACAATGACATTCTTCAAAACCTGATTTCAACATAGATTGAATCCATTCACATTGATATCCAATTGAACATTCATTCTTACCATTGGCCTTCAAGTTTTGAGTGAAGTCTCATAATAAACCTGTATTTTCTAGATTTGAACCATTGCCCTTTCATCCACTTTGTGAACAACCTACAAATATGTTCTTACCATTATTTCCAAGATTTGAGACTCAATTCCACATCGAACCTGCACAATACAGATTGCCATAAAACTCAATCTCAACCCAAGCAAATGAAATTCTCAAATCAATTCATATCATGTAGATTAATCAATGCATCCATTCAATCTTCAAACAAAGCATGCGGCTACTTTATCTATTCAATTCAATCGACAATGTTAGTCCACACCAAAGCTACTCATTCAAGATTTAGAATTTAAAATTCATTCAACATTCAAGCTTCCTCTTTAACACAACTTAATTGATTGAACAAACATATTTTCATGCAAAGCCATCATTCATCAAATCTGTATCAATGCAAATCATAAAAATTGACTTCACGACATGTTCATTCTAGATCTTCGTCAAAATAGACCGGGGCACAACACTATTTGATCAATTATCTGGAGCTTCATATTTCTCAAAGATTGATGTTCATTCTGGTTACCACCAACTGAAGATCAAAGAAGAAGATATTCATAAAATTGCATTCCGAAGCAGGTATGAGCATTACGAATTTACTGTTATGCCTTTCGGACTAACAAATGCCCCCGCAGCTTTTATGCAGTTAATGAACAGCATATTCAGGCCTTACTTAGACCAATTTATTGTGGTCTTTATCAATGATATTTTGATTTATTCAAAGTCTGAGGAAGACCATGCAGAACATCTCAAGAAGGCGTTGCAGATATTGAGGGAAAATAAATTATATGCCAAATTCAGCAAATACGAGTTCTGGCTTGAGGAAGTGTCCTTCTTGGGCCACATAATTTTGAAGAACGGAATTGCAGTTGACCCATCAAAGGTCGAAGCCGTGAAGAACTGGGAACGACCCACAAATGCAACAGAGATTCGAAGCTTCTTGGGTCTAGCTGGTTACTACCGGCATTTTATCAAGGACTTCTCCAAGATTGTTGTTCCTCTGACCAAGTTAACCCGCAAGGAAGTGCCTTATGAGTGGAATGAAGACTGTGAAAAGAGTTTCCAAACCTTGAAGAATCTCTTGACCACTGCTCTAGTCTTATCATTGCCAATTTAAGAAGAGAAATACGAGGTATATACCGATGCTTCTGGTATTGGCCTCGGATGTGTATTGATGCAAAATGGAAGAGTCATTGCATACTCTTCTCGACAGTTGAAGAAACATGAAGAGAACTACCCGGTGCATGACTTAGAACTGGCCGCAGGTAGTATTTGCCTCAAAGATCTGGAGACACTATCTCTACGGAGAATAATTCACTGTATACTCCAATCATAAAAGCCTAAAGTATTTATTCTCCCAAAAGGAGCTAAACATGCGGGAAAGGCGTTGGCTCGAATATCTCAAGGATTTCGACTTCACTATACAATACCATTCTGGTAAGGGTAATTCCGTAGCTGATGCCCTTAGTCGAAAGCCGAGAGCAATATTGGCCAACTGTATGATACAAGAATGGAAGTTGCTAGAGAAATTCTCTGAGCTTGATATCAATACAGATAAGAAGAACATGTGTATTATTTTATCTCATATGTGTCTACATCCAGATTTGCTACCTGAAATTATGAAGCTACAAGAAGAAGATCCCGCCCTAGTGGAGGTAAAAAGCAAGCTGGATGAGAGACTTGATTTCAAGCTGGCACCTCATGGTAAATTACTATTTCATGATCGGACATGTGTGCCCGACTATCCCGAACTGAAGAAGAAGATTCTTGAAGAAGCTCATTGATCGAGATACACGATACACCCTAGAGTCACTAAGATGTACCAAGACTTGAAAAGAACTTTTTGGTGGCCTAATATGAAAAGGGAGGTAGCGGACTTCGTATCTCATTACCTGACATGCCAACAAGTGAAGGCGGAACATCAGAAACTCGCTGGAAAATTGCATCCACTAGACATTCCCAAGTGGAAGTGGGAAGATATTGGCATGGATTTTATCATGGGTTTGCCCAAGTCTAGAGGTGGACATGATGGAATTTGGATAATTATCGACCGCCTAACTAAATCGGCTCATTTCTTGTCTATCAAAAGCCGATGGTCAGTCGATGTACTTGCTGCCCTGTATATTAAGGAGATGGTTAGATTGCATGGAGTTCCCGTGTCAATTGTATCCGACCGAGACCCATGCTTTACCTCTCATTTCTGGAAAAGTCTACAACACTCTCTGGGGATGAAACTCAACTACAACACTGCTTTCCATCCCCAGACAGATGGACAGACCAAAAGGACAAATCAAGTTGTGGAAGATATGTTGAGAGCATGGATTATAGACTTCAGCGGAAGCTGGCATGACCACTTGCCCCTAGTCGAGTTTGCATATAATAACAGCTATCAAGCTAGCATACAAATGGCACCTTTTGAGGCACTATATGGCAGGAGTTGCCGATCTCCAATATGCTGGGATGAAGTTGGTGAAAAATAAATTCTAGGCCCAGATATGGTAAGAGATTCTACCGAGAAGATATATCTCATTAGAGAAAAGTTAAAGATAGCACAGTCCAGGCAGAAATCTTATGCTGACAACCGACGATGAGATCTGGAATTTCAAGTCGGAGATCATGTTTATGTCAAGGTATCTCCTGGCCGAGGTATTAGAAGATTCGGTGTTAAGGGCAAATGAACACGAAGGTTTATTGGTCCATTCGAAGTGCTGGAAAGAGTCGGCGAGGTGGCTTATCGCATCGCCCTACCTCCGAAACTATCAGAAGTGCACAACGTATTCCATGTTTCTATGCTGAAGAAATACGTGCACGACCCTTTCCATGTCATTGATCACAATGACTTAGTGGTACAAAAGGACCTTACCTACGAGCAAAAGATAATGAAGATCCTCAACCGAGAAGTTCGAGTTTTAAGGAACAAGACGATCCCTATGGTGAAAATCCAATGTAATCGATGCATAGAAGAAGAAGCTACATGGGAAACTGAAGAGTCTATGAAGAGAAGATTTTCGGAGTTATTCTAGTCTGTAAGTACAACGCACCCTTCCTATTTCTGCATAATATAGTTAAATTTGGGGATCAAATTCTTTTAAGTGGGGGAGGGTGTAGCACCCCTGATAAAGCAATTGAGAAAATTTTAAAAAATCTTCTTAAAGAATTCTACTTGAATGCCTTATATAAAGAACCATATGTTGTGAGGACTAGTATGTAAATTTACAAACCAACATCACTTTATGCCATCATGGGTATTACGTAGGGAACTTCTTCTTAAAAGAATCCTATATGGAGGCCTTGTATAAAGAACTAAACCATAGGAGGACTAGTATATAAATGTACAAGACAACTTTAACACATGGGCACATGGGTAGTACGTAAGTGGGTCTCCACCTTTTCCAAATCAAGGGAATGGGCGCCTCTTACAAGGGCGCCATTCACCAAATTGAACCCCCTTTGGAGAGGCGTCATTCATCTCCTAGAGGGCCACCATCCCACTTATTAATGCATATACACACATATACGTAAATGGTGCAGCTTTTGTCTAAAGCTAAAAGGAATGAGCGACCCTATACAAGGGCGTCATTTCCAAAATGCTTCTAGAAGGAGTTAACAATAACAACCTACGTTTGCTGGCAATGGACCCATGAGGGAACATTCACAGCAGGGTTTCGGATCTAGTTTCCCTTGGACCCTTACTATTTCCCTATAAAAAAATCCCTCCATCAACCGTAGAAGACCCTTCCTATCTTTCTGCCACTAAAGAGAAGGTTATTCTACCACTTCCCTATCTCCACCTGCAGAAGAGAAATCTAATGTTTCTCTTCATGTGAAGGAGACGTATCCCCGTTCTGCGTGCTACACGTCTTGCTACAGAAGCTTAGTTGGAGCATTGCTGGGCGTGGAGGGCTTGACGTGGCTCAGATCCTTATTCTTTCTCTACTGTTATACCTCGTAAAGCACTCCGATAAGGTAGATGTTCTCAAGATCTTGCCCAACTAGTAGCTAAATAAGTTACGTAACATGCATGCTTAGAGTTAGATTAACTCATCTTCCATGCTATATTACCCTGCCTTACTGTGATCAAAAATGACCAAGTATACAACATGTTACACAGATTTTAAATAGCCTGTTACACCTATCATATATGATTTTATACACCATCTGTTACCATGATTTTCATGAGTTTTGAACATATCTTATTACACTAGTTTTACATCCTTAAATAATCATGTTTTAACCTAGTATATAACCTCTGATTACATGAGATACAGACCTGTTTCTGAAAACCCCCGGAAGCCCAGCCTTCAGGTGAATAGCACCCCCAGCCAGGGTGCCATTCACTGAAGCGGCGCCCCCAGCCAGGGCACCAATTCTTTAAGGGGTGCCCCCATCCAAGGCGCCAATTAAATGAAGACGATGTGAAGTGTCGTCAATCCCATTTATGAAATTTTCAGTAATTATTAAATCAACGCATTCAAAAATCCATAACTATTGAACTAAACCATGAAAATTTTGAATGAATATAGTTATGTGATCCTGTTATTTTTCTCTACCTGTCCATGTATTCGATTCCTGATTCTGAGAAACTTTGAAAAAATGAATAGTAACTTGTATCTTAGATTGTACCTCTCGGATACAAAGCATGACTCGCTTGAAAAACAACTCAATTGGTGACTCTACGTAGTGTCGTCAATTAGTTGAACCTGTATATCAATTAGTGATACCCGAGGGGTCTTCAATTAAATGAAGACTACTCAGAGGGGCGCCAATTCTATTTTTGAAGGAATTAAAAACACAGCATTAGAAAGATTCATATCTGTAAAACCAAAACCCAATAATTATACATGAACATGTTTCTGAACTCCCGAGAATTTTCATTACCTGTTCATGTCCTTACTTTCTATTTTCAAGAAACTTTTTCGAAATGAATAGTGCTTTGAGTCACAAAACGTACCTGGCTGGTGAAAATCACCAATGAAATTGGCGCCCCAAGCCAGGGCGCCAATTCATTGAATAGCGGTAGCCAAGTCGTCACTAATTAATTGAAGACTGTCTGCATGGGCTCCAATTCCTTTTATATATATATATATATATATATATATATTTATATATTTAAAAAAATCACCCAATGAAATTGGCGCCCCAAGCTTGGGCGCCAATTCCCTAAATAGTGGCGGCCAGGTCGTCTTCAATTAATTGAAGACTTCCTGAGCAGGCGCCATTTTCCTTATGTATATACATTTTCTGAAAAATTAAAAATTTTAAAAGAAGGATCATCCCCCAGGCGCCAATTCTCTGAAAGGGGGACAGTACCCCAGGCGCCATTCACATAAAAGAACCCCCTGACCGAAGGCGCCAATTCAGTGAAAGAACCCATGTACCCCAGGCGCCAATTTAGTATTTTGCATCTTATGATTCTGATCTATCTCGTGATTTGTACCGACACAACCCTAATCCATTTTTCTGCATATTATGAGTTTTTGAACTCCATTCCATGAAAATCTACCTTGTGTATATCCTACATGGTTAAACCTTGAACCTCAAGAAACTACCATTTGGGAGTGTTGGAGCTAAGTGCCATGCGGGGCAAAGTGTTACGTTGTGGGAGTCACCTCTTAAGGCCGTACGGCGTAAAGTGCAACACGACGGGAGTCACCTTTTGAGTCTGTAGGGGCCACCTCTAAAGTCTTCCATAACCAAATGACTAGTAAATCTTTGTCAGTAATACTACGTTTCTTAATTTCTTGAAATTCTATATTGGCTATAAATGAGAGTGGATGTCAAAAGTAATACAAGAAATGCTGTGTGTATAGGGCCCGGTCTGGTCCTGGGAGGAGCACCCGAAGGTACTTGTGCCCATAGGAGTTTATTGACCCCGGTGTTTAGCATTGCACCGAAGTACTTACTTGACTGGAGACACTCCACACTTACTCTCTTTACTTGCTTGACTTGACTTGCGTGGCCCGGAACAGGCGATACTTGACTTGCAGCCTGAGAAAGGGTGAATTAATTGCTTGATTGAAATAGCCAATCCTATTGACACGTACTTGATATTACTGGCTTGAACATGAATTTTTACTTGCTCATACATGAGATTTTCTTGTACCTGAGTTCATACTTGTACATGAGTTCCTACTTGCCCAAAAGTGGCATCCACAGCTATAAATTCTTGAAATACTGCTTGTCAAATACTTGAATTCATGTGATACTCCCTCCATACAGTTCTTGATCTCTTATTGTTCATCATGTATAGATTTACCTGTATACCTGATTTTCTTACTCGTATATCATGCATAGCTATACTGGTAATACATGTAACCTGTAAATCACTTAAAGATTGCTCGAACTTGAGATGCAATTCTACTGAGCGATTCGCTCATTCAGTTGCTTCTTAACATTTTCAAGTGATGCAGATAGCGACGTCCACAAGAATGGGTTTAAGACCGAGTGAAGAGTGCTAGAACACCAATCGCCTATCATTAGCTTGTCGCGTCCTTTGAATTTATTGAGTCCTACCTTGTATTTCTAGTATGTCAGTTTAGTTGTCTAAACTGTGTTAAGGCATGTAGCCTAGTGTTGGATTTTAATGTACAATTGTCATGGACTATCTTTATCTTCTTTGTTAATCAAATAATTATCACTTTGGACTATTGGGTTCATTTAGATTTATTATTAGTCTTTTGCGCACTCAGTAATTATGTATGTCAAATTTTATTACTCTAATAACACGATCTATATAGACACGTCACGCATCCAGGTATCTTCCGTGCTCGGGGCGTGACACATGGTGAAGTCATAATCCTTCATATACTCCATCCATCTCCTCTGCCTGAGGTTAAGGTCATTCTAGGTGAACACATAACTCAAACTCCAATGGTCAGTGAACACCTCAAACTTCTCACCATATAGATAATGTCTCCAAATCTTCAAGGCAAAGATCACTGCAGCCAACTCGAGGTCGTGGGTAGGGTAGTTCTCCTCGTATGGCTTTAACTGTTGAGATGCATACGCCACAACTCTTCCGTGCTGCATCAACACAGCACCCAAACCGACCCTGGAAGCATCTGTACACAACACAAAACCTCCTGATCCAGAAGACAACACCAACACTGGTGCCGAGGTGAGCAACCTCTTTAGCTCCATAATGCTCTGCTCACACTCATCTGTCTAGACGAACGGCACATCCTTCCTCGTAAGTCTAGTCATCAGGGCTGCAATACGAGCAAAGTCCTGGATGAACCTTCTATAATAGCTTGTGAGCCCCAGGAAACTCCGAATCTCCATTATGGACCTCGGTCTCGGCCACTGCACTACAGCCTCGACCTTAGCTGGGTCCACAAAAATACCATCACCAAAAATCACGTGCCCAAAAAAGTGCACCCCACGAAGCCAAAATTCGCACTTACAGAGCTTCACATACAACTGGTGATCTCGCAAGGTCTGCAACACAACCCTCAAATGGTACGCCTACTCCTCTGTAGACTGCGAATATACAAGGATGTCGGCCAGAAATACGACCAGGAACTGATCTAGATAAGGATGAAACACCCTATGCATCAAATCCATGAACGCTATAGGGGCATTGGTGAGCCCAAACGGCATCACCAGAAACTCATAATACCCATACCTCGTGCTGAACGCAGTCTTCTCAATATCAAACTCATGAATCCGCAGCTGATAATAACCGGACCGCAGATCAATCTACGAGAATACTCGAGTGGATTGAAGCTGATCAAACAAATCATCAATCCGCAACAGTGGATACTTGTTCTTAATGGTCACCTCGTTCAACTGTCGGTAGTCAATATACAACCTCAGACTACCATCCTTCTTCTTCACAAACAATACTGGCGTACCCCAAGGGGAAAAGCTGGGATGAATGTACGCCTTGGCGAGCAACTCCTACAACTGCGCCCTCAACTCAGTGGGAGCCATGCGATAAGGAGCCTTCGATAAAGGCCCTGTACCGGGCACAACCTCAATAACAAAATCAATCTCCCGCTGCGGAGGTAATCCAAGCAAATCCTCGGGAAAAACATCAGGAAACTCGCACACCACCGGAATGTCCTCCACATCCGGTTCTGACCGGTCTACCACAACCACAGAAGCGAGGAAACCCTGACATCCGACATCAAGTAACCTACGTGTTAGCGCAGCAAGAGTGATATAGAAGGGGGGGATGAATAGATCACTCCCAATTTGTAAAACTTAGGCAAGAAAATAAATCTACTGCTTATGCCCCTTCTAAACTAGCACACAAAGAATTGCAAATGCAGATACCACTCAAGATCGAATAAGAGAATGATGATGAAGAGCTGAGCAAACAAATAATCGAAGTGACAAACAGATAGAGAGCGCAGATAAAGACCTCAAACTACAGAGAAGACAACCGATTTTTTAGGTGGTTCGACTGCAGTCAGCAATCTACATCCACCCCTCACTCCAACTAGAGTGAGGATTCCACTAGCCACTGCTAGAGCACAGCAGACTCAGTCTGTGAACAACTTGCTGCCAAACAACTTGAAAACCCAAGGGAGACAAATCCCTCAACCAAGTTCTGCCACCCGCAGAGCTTGAAACCTGTTCTAGCACCTAGCACGAACAGAACCGGAGAGTGCCTCTCCCTTCCTCCACACACAGGAGGGAACCTGCAAATGACAACCCGTCACTAGCAACACTAGAGATCAGCGATCTCTCTTCCTCTGCAACCCAGAGGGAAATCGGAGTTAGACTCCCTTCCTCCACATACCGGAGGGGAACAGATCAGAATTAGACAAAGAACACATAAAGAAAATCAGAAAAGAAACTAAAGACTGATCGAGAAAACATTCGATACTAAGAGTTAATACAAATGTAGCTTCCTGGGAAGCAATTTCAAAAACCAGATACTGCAAACTCTCTTTCTCTCTTCACTGCTATCTCTCTTTTTCTTTCTCTTCACTGCTATCTCTCTTTTTCTTTCTCTTCACTGCTATCTCTCTTTTTCTTTCTCTTCACTGTTGGATCGAGCTCTCTGTAATTCTGCCTTTTCTTTCTTGGCTCTGATCTTTCTTCATCGGTGGGCGAAGGTTTCTATTTATAGCGGCAGCAGGTGGATAGGGCACAACATGCGTGTGCTTCCCATGCTCGATCCAGAACCTTCCTGCCACGTGTCCTCATTGGGTTTGTTCCTCTTGTCTTGGATCACGTGCAGCCCATTTATTTGGGAATATTCTTCCTCGTACCTGTAAGGAGATAAAAAACATTAACACGCTGTATGGCCACTAAAACTAAAGCTGCATGAGGTATTTGATAACAACACGACGTGACAACTACACGAGATAAGAAAAGAACGACACGAGATACAATGGACAAGACTGACACAATCAAGGAAGGTGACACGAGGTCAGATCAGGATAGCACGAGGTGAGAAGAAAATATCACGGAGTGAAACAGTAGAAGAACACGCGATTTAGAAGAAACCTGGACGAGGTTAGAACGAAACAACACGAACTAACAAACGGCAACAAACGACGACACGAAGTGAAACAACACTTGAAAACATAAGAAAAACAACTCGAGCACAAAATAGCTCGAATGAACGACTCGAAGACGAGGCGACACGGGCTGACCACGACACGAAGATAAATAACAAAAATCGTCACGAGTTGAAGACAACACGAAGATGAAAACAGAAAATGACACGAGTTGAAAACAACACGAAGACGAAACATAGGAATTGACACGGAGTGTGGTCAAGGCGAGAAGGACACGAAGTCTAAAGAGAAAAATAGCACGAAGACAGAAGAGTGACACGGCTATCACGACACGAAATGAAGCAGTGACACTAAGAAAAAGAACGACTCGAGGAACAATAGTAAGTGACACGAAATTAAACAAGCAGACATAAAAGATGACACGAGATGAGCAACTAAAGGATAGAGAGAAACGACACGAGGTTCACAGAGAGGTGACTCGGAGTTCGTCAGAACTATTCGAGCTGCTTCAGTAACACGACACGAAGACAGAGGGAGACACGACACGAAGTTAAACAACCGAGACTAGGACTCGAAGACATAGATGACAAGGATAGAACAACACGAAGTATTACCTCATACAGGTTTTCCTGTCAAGCATGGAAATCAACACGAAGTGTTGTAAGCTCAGACGACACGAAATCTTTTCATGTTAGTGAGGGGAAACAACACGAAGTGTGGCTCAAGTGGCACGAAAACAACTCCCAAAATTAACTGAAGTGGCTCGAGGATTTACATTAACACAGAGAAACATTTTTGTTTACAAAGGTTCATAGTGTTGAAACCATCAAGACATTATGACTCAGGCAACACCAAAATTCATTTGGTCAAATTGTTCAATTGAACAGGACTTCCCTTACTGTGTAATCCATTCACTTACATGATGAAACATGAGATTATCTTGAGATAAAATGATTTATAGTGTGAGACATCATCAAAATCATAGGGACACAACAATCTCCCCCTTTTTGATGATGGCAACACTATGAATCAGGCAATATCAAGGTTTATCAAGATTTAACATGAAATCAATATCAGCTTCAACAACAGATTAAATTCAAGGCATGCTCATGCAAATGAATTAAACATTCCCTACAACACACTCTCATTTCCCCCACAACTCATAAACATATCAGCATGAAGTAACATGACTCCTCCAAAGCTCAAGACAAAACCAAGACTCACTGATATTGCTGAACATTGCAGAACTTCTCACTAAAATTGTAGACATTGCAAACATTGCAACTTCTCTCCCCCTTTGACATCAGCAAAAAAAAAATACAAAATGTGTGACAGTGCTGGAAACATGAAGGACTCAGGGCAGTAACTGCATAGTGCAGAAAGTCACAAGTAGGTCTTAAGAGAATAAGTGAGTTTCTAATCTCAAGACAAGATTCTTTAGATTTCAGTACACAATAGAGAAGTGGAATGATAGACAAGTTTATCATCATACATAGTGGATGATTTAGAGCAGGAGTTGACAAGTATGGCCAAAAAGAGCTGATCATTCAACTATTCCACTAAACAACAAGAGACGAAATCAGAGAGGTGTTCTCAAGGTATTGAGGACAAGCAATCCATTAGTTGCATAACAACAAGGAAGTTTTGTTGGAGATGATATTCAAGAAGATCAATGAGTAAGTTGGTAGTTCACTTCCTTTGACATTAGGGAGACACCTTGATCAGAGGCCTGAATCCCCAGTTACTCAGAGTGAGTACCTCATTACTTCCTTCCCCCCCTTTTTTTTATTAAGGAACAGAGTTAGTAACTGTGGCTTTTGACATGAGGAAACACCTTGATTAGAGGCCAGAGTCCCCAGTTACTCACCAGCAAGCCACCATTGCTCTGTCATGACTTTTCATGTAATTTAAGCATTTGACACCTCATGACTTGGGAGAAATATTCATTTCATTGATGAAGCTCCCAGTTTCTTAGTGATCAAAACAGAACATGTTTGTTCAGTTAAGCCCTTGAGTTAACGAGATAGAATGATTGAAGACAATACCAAAAAGGACTTTTCTTGAATTGAGTCTTGAAGTCTAGATTTCAAGTTGATTGGGTCAGATATCAAGACATACATATCTTTTGGCCTGAACCATAATCAATGATAATGTAGGAAGATATACTTTATGCAATTAGTCCAGATCTCTGAAGGAGTACCAAAGGAAAGATTATGACCTGGAGATTAGGGTCACTGACTTATAGACTTAAGAGATAAGTGACACTCTACTTTCTGAGAGAACCACACTAAATAAGTCATGCAAGACCAGCAAAGGTACACATCTGGACAGCCCTTTTGAATCTGTCAAAGAACTACTCTTCTCACATTACAACTCAGCTCCCCCTAAGATATAGCATACCTCAATAAAACATTTCAGCAAAAACTCAAGACTTTCCTTTATTTAGAGCATTCCTGAAATCTAACTAGTAAGCATTCTGAACTCCCCCTTACAACAGGAACAAAGCTCCCCCTCACAATTAAGACACTTTGTATAAGCCTAATTCTCTTCTCAATGTAGTGAATTTTTCATTATCCAGAGGTTTTGTGAAAATATCAGCAATCTGATTATCTGTCCCTACATGAATCAGTTCAAAATTATTCTTAGACACCTCATCTCTTATAAAATGATGTCTTATCTCTATGTGTTTGGTTCGAGAATGCAGAACAGGATTTTTAGCAAGATTGATGGCACTTGTATTATCACAGTAAATAGGTGTACACCCCAGGTCTACTTGGTAGTCCTGAAGCTGGTGTTTAATCCATATAACTTGTGTTCCACAACTCCCTGCAGCCACATATTCAGCCTCTGCAGTGGAGAGGGCCACAGAATGTTGTTTCTTGGAGCCCCAAGATACTAAACACCCACCCAAGAATTCACAATGGCCACTTGTGCTTTTCCTGTCTAGTTTACAGCCTGCATAGTCAACATCTGTGTTTGCTACTAGATTCAATGTGTGAGATGCAGGAAACCATAAACCAAGAGAGTGACTAGCTGACAAATATCTGAAGATTCTTTTAACTGCAGCTCAGTGTAGTTCAGTGGGTCTAGACTGATACCTTGCACACATTCCTACACTGAATTGTATATCAGGTCTAGAGACTGTCAAGTAAAGAAGTGATCCAATCATACCTCTATAAAGTTTGGCATTTACTTCTTTACCTGTCTCATCTGCATCCAATGATGTATTGGTGCCCATGGGTGTAGTAATGTGCTTTAAGTTTTCCATGCCAAACCTTTTGAACAATTCCATTGTGTATTTGGTTTGGTTGATGAAGCACCCATCTTCTAGCTGCTGTACCTGCAATCCAAGAAAATATTTTAGTTCTCCAACCAAGCTCATTTCAAATTCAGCAGACATCATGGTAGAAAATTCATCACATAGTTCATGCCTAGTTGATCCAAATACAATGTCATCTACATATACCTGAACTATGATGAGATCTTTATTCATGCCCTTGGTAAATAAAGTCTGATCAACTTTACCTCTTTTGTAGCCCTTGTTGATCAGAAATTCAGACAATCTTTCATACCAAGCTCTTGGAGCCTGCTTTAGACCATACAAGGCTTTGTTTAACCTAAAAACTTGGTTAGATTGAGGAGAAAATTGAAATCCAAGAGGTTGTTCAACAAAAACTTCTTCTTTAATAACTCCATTTAAAAAGGTACTTTTAACATCCATTTGTTGGAGTTTAATGTTCTTTGAGCATGCAAAGGCAAGCAACAATCTTATAGCTTCCATCCTAGCAACTGGTGCATAGGATTCATCAAAGTCTACACCGAATTCCTGACAGTAGCCTTTGGCTACTAGTCTGGCCTTATTCCTCGAGATGATTCCATCTTCATTCATCTTATTTTTGAACACCCACTTGGTTCCTATGACATTAATACCATCTGGTCTTGGGACAAGCTCCCAGACATTATTCCTTTCAAACTGACCTAATTCCTCACTCATAGCATTGACCCAAGCTTGATCAGCTAAGGCCTCTTCTACTGATTTGGGTTCAATTTGTGAGACCAAAGTAATTAAGTCATCATTATTCACATTTCTAAAATGAGACCTAGTCCGAAGAGGATCTTCAGGATTGCCTATGACTTTATCTAAAGGATGGTCTTTAAGAAATCTGATATTTTTTGAAGACTCACCTGTTTCTCTTGGCCCTTCTTGATTGGGGGAATTTGTTTCTCCATTTGGCTGAGTCTTCTCTTCTTCCTGTTGGTCTTCTAGAAAGTCTCCACCATGATTGGAATCCCTGTCAAGATTTTCAACATTAGAGACATCTTTCTTTTCACTAAAAAGGATGTGTGGAGATTCTTCCGCTTTCTGATCTGATATGTTAAATACCCTATATGCCCTTGACACTTCAGAGTAACCCAAGAATATTCCAGGTGAACTCTTGGCTTCAAACTTGTCTAAGTCTTTCTTATCATTGTTATGAATAAAACATTTTGCTCCAAAAATTCTGAAATGAAACAAGTTTGGTTTCTTACCTTTTAGAAGCTCATAGGGTGTTTTCTTGTGTATGGGTCTTACCATGGCCCTGTTGATTATGTAGGTTGCTGTATTGGCCGCTTCTGCCCAAAACCTTCTAGGTAACTTACTTTCAATCAACATGGTTTGGGCCATTTCCATCACTGTTCTATTTCTTCTCTCCACGATCCCATTCTGTTCAGGTGTCCTGGGAGAGGAAAACCTATGAGTTAGTCCTTCTTTGTCACAAAGATCAGTAAACATGGAATTTTCAAACTCACCTCCATGGTCAGATTGAATAGAACTAACCTTGTACTTCCCTTCTTGTTTGACCTTATTGAAAAACAGATTAAACTTTTGAAATGCATCACTCTTATTTGCTAGGAAAAATATCCATGAATATCTGGAGAAGTCATCTATGATGACATAGCCAAACCTGTTACCATTAAGACTCTGAGTTCTGGTTGGACCGAAAAGATCCATATGAAGAAGTTCCATTGGTCTAGAAGACAATGGCTCAGATCTTAATTTGAAAGAGTTTCTGGTCTGTTTGCCTAGAGCACATGCATCACATGCTTTTGATATAGAGTTGAATTTAATTCTAGGCATGCCTCTAACTAAATCATGCTTGACCAATTTATTTAAAGTTGAAAAGCTAGCATGACCTAGACGTCTATGCCATTCAAAGGCATCATTTTCAGAATTGGCAGATAAGCAAATAGTGGATTCAGATTTCTCATCTAAGTCTACAATGTAGACATTATTAATCCTGTTGACCACAAATTTAACCATGTCAGAATTTGTTTCAAGGATTTTACTTGAACTATCATCAAATACAACCCTGTGACCCCTGTCACATAATTGGCTAATGCTAATCAGGTTGTGTTGAAGCCCTTCCACAAGTAATACTTTTTCAATGGAATTTGTGGAAGACTTACCTACTGTGCCAACTCCAATAATTTTACCTTTCTTCTTTCCTCCAAACTTGACCATACCTCCTGGCTTCATCTCTATCTTGCTGAACTTGGATCGGTCTCCTGTCATATGCCTGGAGCAGCCACTGTCGAGGTACCACTTGTTGTCTTCAGCTGCCAGGCCGACCTACACAAATATATCAAGCAAATTGATTTGGAACCCAGGATGAGTTGGGTCCAAGGACATTGTTTAAATCTCTGATCAAGTGTTTAGGTATCCAGATTTGTTTCAGCATGGTTTTCTCTGGCACCTTCCTTTCTGGTTTATTAAAGTTGAATCCAGCTGAACTGGAGAAGTGAGTTCTATTCCATTCATTAGTCTTCCTATTCCTAGGAAACTTCCTGTAGGCTTGTTGATTAGTATATCTTTGACCATGAAAGTTATTTCTCTAGTAGGTCCTGCTTGGACCCATCTGATTGTTGTAATTCCAGCTCTTATTCTGCTTTACTTTCTTGGTCCATCTACTATTTGTGTTCTGGTAAGTGGGCTTAGTGTTATTCTTCATAAAATTCATTCCCATCTTAAATGGTTGTCCAGTACTGATTTTTGTGTTTTCTTTAGGACTTTGAATTCCCTTAGAGCTCTTTGAGCTGGATGGTGTGTCCAGCTTTTCTTTTCCCTTCTCTGGACAGAAGGTGATGGTCTTGAATTGCAAGGGTCTCTTGTTGGTTGGGTCATAGCCTAGACCTTCCTTATTGAAATTGACCCTAGTCCCTAGTATAGCATCTAGGCTAGTCTTTCCTTGGACAAACTTTTCTAAGACTTTCTGTTTGTCTTCCAGCTCCTTTTGAAGAAACTCAGAATTCTTTAGGAGTTCAGCATTTACTTTCTTCACAGCTTCATATTTCTCTGAATTCATTCTGATTTCACTCATGCTTTCTTCAATTTTAGTTTTGAATTCATTGAGCTGTTTTTGACTTTCCTGAATTTCTCCCTTAAGCTTATCATTCTCTTTCCTTTGTGAGGTCATTTCTTCTAGTTGTTCTTTTAGCTTCGCATTTTCCTCACAGACCAGAGTTTGTTCTTCAATATTTGTGTTAAATTTTCTTTTCAGAACTCTGTGCTCTTTGCTAAGTGAATTAAATTTATCTAGCAAGTCACCATAAGCATCCTCCTAGTCATCAATTGAGAAATTTTCAAAAACGTTTATTACCTCCTCTTCACTGTTTGCCATAAGGCAAATTCCATCTTCGTATTCTTCTGAGGAAGCTTCTTCTGGGTCTTCTTCTTCCTCGCTCCATGTGCAGACCATTGCCTGTGGCTTCTTCTTCTTCTGCACCTTTATGTTTTTCTTCTGAAAATAGGGACCTTTCTTCTGGAGTTCTGGGCATTCGCCTTTCATGTGTCCCTGTTTGTTACAGTTAAAACAAGTCAGTTTCTTAGGATTTCTATCCCTATAATTGGTAAACTCAGCATTCTTGTTAAAAGAGTGTGGGTTCTTCTTCCTAAAGGTCTTTCCCTTTGTCCTCAGAAACTTTCTGAACTGACGAGTGAGCATAGCCTGCTCCGCCTGGTCGAGATCTGATAAACCTTCAAGCTCGGACTCAGACTCGGGGGTACTGCTGCTGCTCCCACTGTTACTACCCTTGTTGCGGGAAGCTCTTAGAGCTACGTTTTTACCCTTCCTCTCACTTCCTTCTCCACCTCCTTGGAAATTCATCTCATAGGTCATCAGGGATCCTATGAGTTCATTCACAGTTAAGACAGTCAAATCTTTTGACTCCTCAATCACAATGGCCTTAGTGTGCCATGCCGGGGATAAAGATCTAAGGATTTTCCTGACTATATCTACCTCAGCAAGTTCCTTCCCTAGCCCTTTAAGAGTGTTAGTGATCAAGGATAACCTGGCATACATTTCGGTTATATTCTCATCTGTATTCATCTTAAACATTTCATACTTAGAAGTGTAGAGGTTTACCTTCGAGGCTTTCACTTGAGCTGTACCTTCATAGATCAATTGCAGCTCATCCCACATTCGCTTGGCAGTTCTGTATGCAGATATACGAGCATATTCCTCTGGATGAACAGCACACTGGATTATGTTCAGCGCCGTCCAGTTGAGTGACGAGAGCTTCACATGATCATCTGTCCAAGCTTCCTCGTTTGGTGGCAGCTCATATGGCCCCACCGTGATTACTCTCCACAATTTATGACTCTGAGCTCTGATGAACACTTCCATCCTGTTCTTCCAAAACAAATAGTTACTACCATCGAAATAAGGAGGGCGACTAATGGATTGACCTTCGGCCATGAAGGTTCTAGGACCATGACCATTTCCTTGACCGTTCGTCCACATGACGTAAACCCGCTCTGATACCAAATGTTAGCGCAGCAAGAGTGATATAGAAGGGGGGGGATGAATAGATCACCCCCAATTTGAAAAACTTAGGCAAGAAAATAAATCTACCGCTTATGCCCCTTCTAAACTAGCACACAAAGAATTGCAAATGCAGATACCACTCAAGATCGAATAAGAGAATGATGATGAAGAGCTGAGCAAACAAATAATCGAAGTGACAAATAGATAGAGAGCGCAGATAAAGACCTCAAACCACAGAGAAGACAATCGGTTTTTTCGGTGGTTCGACTGCAGTCAGCAATATACATCAACCCCTCACTCCAACTAGAGTGAGGATTCCACTAGCCACTGCTAGAGCACAGCAGACTCAGTCTGCGAACAACTTGCTGCCTAACAGCTTGAAAACCCAAGGGAGACAAATCCCTCAACCAAGTTCTGCCACCCGCAGAGCTTGAAACCTGTTCTAGCACCTAGCACGAACAGAACTGGAGAGTGCCTCTCCCTTCCTCCACACACAGGAGGGAACCTGCAAATGACAACTCGTCACTAGCAACACTAGAGATCAACGATCTCTCTTCCTCTGCAACCTAGAGGGAAACCGGAGTTAGACTCCCTTCCTCCACATACCGGAGGGGAACAGATCAGAATTAGACGAAGAACACATAAAGAAAATCAGAAAAGAAACTAAAGACTGATCGAGAAAACATTCGATACTGAGAGTTAATACAAATGTAGCTTCCTGGGAAGCAATTTCAAAAACCAGATACTGCAAACTCTCTTTCTCTCTTCACTGCTATCTCTCTTTTTCTTTCTCTTCACTGCTATCTCTCTTTTTCTTTCTCTTCACTGTTGGATCGAGCTCTCTGTAATTCTGCCTTTTCTTTCTTGGCTCTGATCTTTCTTCATCGGTGGGCGAAGGTTTCTATTTATAGCGGCAGCAGGTGGATAGGGCACAACATGCGTGTGCTTCCCATGCTCGATCCAGAACCTTCCTGCCACGTGTCCTCATTGGGTTGGTTCCTCTTGTCTTGGATCACGTGCAGCCCATTTATTTGGGAATATTCTTCCTCGTACCTGTAAGGAGATAAAAAACATTAACACGCTGTATGGCCACTAAAACTAAAGCTGCATGAGGTATTTGATAACAACACGACGTGACAACTACACGAGATAAGAAAAGAACGACACGAGATACAATGGACAAGACTGACACAATCAAGGAAGGTGACACGAGGTCAGATCAGGATAGCACGAGGTGAGAAGAAAATATCACGGAGTGAAACAGTAGAAGAACACGCGATTTAGAAGAAACCTGGACGAGGTTAGAACGAAACAACACGAACTAACAAACGGCAACAAACGACGACACGAAGTGAAACAACACTTGAAAACATAAGAAAAACAACTCGAGCACAAAATAGCTCGAATGAACGACTCGAAGACGAGGCGACACGGGCTGACCACGACACGAAGACAAATAACAGAAACCGTCACGAGTTGAAGACAACACGAAGATGAAAACAGAAAACGACACGAGTTGAAAACAACACGAAGACGAAGCACAGGAATTGACACAGAGTGTGGTCAAGGCGAGAAGGACACGAAGTCTAAAGAGAAAAATAGCACGAAGACATAAGAGTGACACGGCTATCACGACACGAAATGAAGTAGTGACACTAAGAAAAAGAACGACTCGAGGAACAACAGTAAGTGACACGAAATTAAACAAGCAGACATAAAAGATGACACGAGATGAGCAACTAAAGGACAGAGAGAAACGACACGAGGTTCACAGAGAGGCGACTCGGAGTTCGTCAGAACTATTCGAGCTGCTTCAGTAACACGACACGAAGACAGAGGGAGACACGACACGAAGTTAAACAACCGAGACTAGGACTCGAAGACATAGATGACAAGGATAGAACAACACGAAGTATTACCTCATACAAGTTTTCCTGTCAAGCATGGAAATCAACACGAAGTGTTGTAAGCTCAGATGACACGAAATCTTTTCGTGTTAGTGAGGGGAAACAACACGAAGTGTGGCTCAAGTGGCACGAAAACAACTCCCAAAATTAACTGAAGTGGCTCGAGGATTTACATTAACACAGAGAAACATTTTTGTTCACAAAGGTTCATAGTGTTGAAACCATCAAGACATTATGACTCAGGCAACACCAAAATTCATTTGGTCAAATTGTTCAATTGAACAGGACTTCCCTTACTGTGTAATCCATTCACTTACATGATGAAACATGAGATTATCTTGAGATAAAATGATTTATAGTGTGAGACATCGTCAAAATCATAGGGACACAACACTACGGGCCCTAATAGTGGAAATGAGAAAATGAGGCGAGGTAGATCGGATACCTTAGAAATAGAACGTGGGTCTATGGGGAGGTTGAAAATAGACCCTCTTCGATCCGCAATCTACCATCGCTCCATGGGCCTCAAGCCAATCCATACCAAAAATCACATCATAGTCTCGAAGGTGCAACGCGTAAAGCCTGCCTGGCATGTTCTGCCCCTCAATCCACATGGGAACCTTCTCGAAACAATACAGGGTGAACATATAATCATTGGAAGGAAACTCCACGGCCAAATCATACGACATCTGGGTCACCAGCTCCTTAATACTCCGCGTGAAATCCTCCAAAATAAACGAATGTGATGCACCAGAATCAAACAAAACTCGAGCCGTACAACCCAAAATCATGATTGTACCTTCCACGAGCTGCGATGACTCTGCCTCCGCCCTGGTCATGTGTGTAATCTGGCCTCAGGACCACTACCTGCCCACACTCGCTGACCGGGATAATGGCGGATACTGCCCCTACTGCTGCTATTGCAGAGGATATTGCTGGGGCTGAAATTGCTGCTGTAGAGGGTACTACTGTTGCCGCTGCTGAGGGTATTAGGGTGGCTGACCCAGCCCCTGAGGATAGTCACGCGCCACATGCCCTAGCTGATCAGATCTGAAACAAATCACTGGTGCCGTGCACTGCCTGAGCGGATGAGAACCGCCGCATCGGGGACACGCTCCCCGCGATCCACCAAGTGCTCCCTGACGCTGGTAAGGTATCGGCTGCTAAACACTACCGACAAACACCTGCCTCTGGTCTCTGCCCTCCTTGCACTTCTTACCGAAACCTTTCCTGAAGAACTTCTTGATCTTGGAGCCAAAAGACGCAGATCCTGCCGCTGACACTACTGGTGCCGAAGCTCCCAAACTACCCGAAGAGGGCTAAAAGGTGCCTTGTTGCTGGGTAGCCATTTGTAGGATGCGGCCTGACTGGGCCTGCCCCTAGCCAACCTGTCATTTGACCTTCTACATATCCAGCTCCAATGAGGCCGCTGCCCGGGAAGCTGTCTCCAAATCAGTGGTAACATTCGCCATCAAGAGGTGCCTCAGATCCTGCCTCAAACCCTGGACGAACTGCTTAGTCTTCAACTCCTCATTCTCCATGATATGGGGAGCATAAGGGCCTAACTCAACAAACCGAGTCCTGTACTGCAACATTGACATATCGCCCTGAACCAGCTCCAGAAACTGACGCATCTTCTGCGTACCGACATAGGATGGGCAGTAAGTACGCTTGAAGACCTTGACGAAGTCCTTCCACACAATCTGCTGAAGTAAATGAGACTGAAAGGACGTCTTTCACTCTGAAGACCACCAAGCTCGAGCCGAACCCTGCAACTGGTTGCAAGCCAACATCACCTTGTCCTCCTCGACGCAGTTCATGGAACTGAACACTCTCTCCATCTCATCAAGCTAGTCTTGGGCTACATCTAGGTCTGGCTGGCCGCCATAGTAGGGTGGATGGAACTGTAAAAAGTCCCTCACTGCATGGCTAGGCCCACCCCTGGATGACGACCCCTCACCAACATCTGCGCCGAACTGTTGAGTCATGAACTGGAACATGCCTCGAAAGAAATCCTCTGCCCCCGGAACTCTCGTTGTATCCCCTGCCTGGGTGCAACTGGTGGCACTCCACTCTGCTCTGCCTGTTCATCCTGCTCCTCTGTCGACTGTCCCTACTGAGAGCGAGGGCTCCGCCTCGCGCCATGCTCTCCCTATTGCAAATGACAAAAGACACGAAAAATGGCGTAATCAATAAAACATACGATGCCCTAAGCCAGTGTCGAATGTACATCATCATTGTGGACTAGTGGACCATTGTAATTATTTATGATTCTTATATATGTCCACAACCGCGCTCTGATACCAGCTGTAACTACCCGAGATCTGAATACCGGGAGAGGCCCGATAACCTGAATCCTGAACCGCCACCCACGAGCCCGAAGACTCGGAAGGGTTAAAGGGATGATGTGAAAATATACGAGAATCTAAAATAATTGCAGAACTACACAATGCATTTGAAATAGCAGGAATTAATAATTAGCCTTAAGCAAATTACATGGTCCACAACCTAACAACAGTCTAAAATATAACAGTAGTCCACAACTAGTATAGTCCAGAAAGAAAAGTACAACTGTGAGGGGCATATCCCGGCTCAGGCAACTAGCTACTAACCCTAGGCACTAGAACCATGTGGAGCCTCAGAAGCGCTCCCCTGAAGCCTCGCCTCACCTGAAATCATGAAAACGCAGGGAATGAGCCTCATAACAAAGGCTCAGTAGGGATCACTCTGACCCCTACCTCGTAAAACAAGAAACTGCTCGGAAGGTAGTCAAAGCTAACACTAACAAGACGTAGGGCAGAGGCAAAGAAATAAATAAACGGGAAAGCTCAACTATGTCGAGTACCGACCACATGGCATAAAGAAACTGAGACAACACGATAGGAAACCAAGAGTCGCTACCTGACAAGACAGGAGTACCTCCCACTAGAAGCAAGGCCGGATGCGCCCCCTGGCATCTTAGACCGTGCCTCAGGTGGCCCCCTCATCGCCCCTGGTGGAACAGGGACACCATACTAGTAACCACAAAACAAGGACTGGTCGGGGTCGCGCTCGTCAGCAGGAGTCCGCTGCCCCCGACCACGTGTGCACAAACAGACCATGCGTCCTAGGTCAGGCCCTCTGATTTCAGGTGCAATAGTTCTCCTCTAGGTGTTACGTCTCGGTTGGAGGTCTTTTTGCAGCTAGCTCGCCAGTGCCGGGGTATGCCCCGAGGTAGTGTACGTTTCTTTTCTTTTAGACTGTAGTTGTAGACTGGACTCTGTAGTAATGTTTAATTGCTATAAAATGTAATTCTATTTCTGTCAGTTAATTATTAATTTCTATAGATTATTCCCTACTTTGTTTAGAATTTCAATGCATAACCACACCATCCCTTTTACCCTGGGTGCCTCAAATCTTGCCTCCAACCCTGGACGAACTGCTCGGTCTTCAACTCCACATTCTCCATGATATGGGGAGCATAAGGGCCTACCTCAACAAACCGAGCCCTGTACTGCAACACTGACATATCGCCCTGAACCAGCTCCAGAAATTGATGCATCTTCTGCGTACCGACATAGGATGGGCAGTAAGTACGCTCGAAGACCTTGACGAAGTCCTTCCACACAATCTGCTGAAGTAAACGAGATTGAAAGGACATCTTCCACTCTGAAGACCACCAAGCTCGAGCCGAACCCTGCAGCTGGTTGCAAGCCAACATCACCTTGTCCTCCTCGGCACAGTTCATGAAACTAAACACTCTCTCCATCTCATCAAGCTAGTCTCGGGCTACATCTAGGTCTGGCTGGCCGCCATAGTAGGGTGGATGGAACTGCAAAAAGTCCCTCACTGCACGGCTAGGCCCACCCCAGGATGACGAGCCCTCACCAGCATCTCCGCCGAACTACTGAGTCATGAACTGGAACATGCCTTGAAAGAAATCCTCTGCCCCCGGAGCTCTCGTTGTATCTTCTGCCTGGGTGTCAACTGGTGGCACTCCACTCTGCTCTGCCTGTTCATCCTGCTCCTCTGTCGACTGTCCCTGCTGAGAGCGAGGCCTCCGCCTCGCGCCATGCTCTCCCTGTTGCAAAAGACAAAAGACACGGAAAATGGCGTAATCAATAAAACATACGATGCCCTAAGCCAGTGCCGACTGTACATCATCATTGTGGACTAGTGGACCATTGTAATTATTTATGATTCTTATATATGTCCACAACCGCGCTCTGATACCAGCTGTAACGACCCAAGATCCGAATACCGGGAGAGGCCCAATAACCTGAATCCTGAACCGCCACCCACGAGCCCGAAGACTGGGAAGGGTTAAAGGGATGGTGTGAAAATATACGAGAATCTAAAGTAATTGCAGAACTACACAATGCACATGAAATAGCAGGAATTAATAATTAGCCTTAAGCAAATTACATGGTCCATAACATAACAACAGTATAAAATATAACAGTAGTCCACAACTAGTATAGTCCAGAAAGAAAAGTACAACTACGCGGGGCATACCCCGGCTCGGGCAACTGGCTACTAACCCGGGGCACTAGAACCACGTGGAGCCTCAGAAGCGCTCCCATGAAGTCTCACCTCACCTGAAATCATGAAAACATAGGGAATGAGCCTCATAACAAAGGCTCAGTAGGGATCACTCTGACCCCTACCTCGTAAAATGAGAAAATGCTCGGAAGGTAGTCAAAGCTAATGTTGGGTCCCACAGTGTAGTGGCACGGATCTAGAGGGGGGTGAATAGATCCCTCTCAAAAAAAAATTAAGACCAATTAAAATAACTTGAAAGGCTTCTCAATCAAACCTCACCAAACGTGCAGGTGACAAGATCACACACGGAGATTTAGCAATTTGAACTAGCCGTATACATTGACAAATTTAGCATCGATGTGCAACGCAGTTCATAATCCATCCTGTGAATGGTGGTAGAGGATAAGGAACAAACACACAACCAATCACACAGGCACAATGATTTTTAGGTGGTTCGGGACCACGATGGGTACCCTACGTCCACCCCTCACCACCTCGGTGAGGCTTCACTAAAACGCTACACGAGGTAGCACACGGGGACTAACCCCAATACACCACACGCTGCTCGACGGCAGCAAACCACACATACACGAGCTCGACGCTCAACAGGCTGCAGAGCAGCACAGACACGAGGGTGAACCCTCAACACGGTGCACAGCACCACACACACACACACCAAGATGGGGAACACACCCCAACAGTCAATCCACACTCGGAGACACCACTCCGAACACACACACAGTTTTCTTCAGTTTAAGAGATGGACACAGATGTACATTTGGAAGCTCAATAAGCACAAATCTTCAAAGGAATCTCACTAGACATCAACTAAGCACTAGACTGTAGCAAATAAGAACAAGGATGGGTTGAGAGAACTCCTGAACATCAAGGATGGGATTTGGTTCGTTGATGACTTTCGGGGAAGAACAGATTGAAGAAGATGTCCTCACGAAGCTTCTTTGGTTCAGATCGGAAGAAGGGACGCAGATGCTTCAGTCCCCTTTCACTTCCTTTGACTCACCATCAAGACCATGGATGATGGAGAGATGATAACCCATGGTTCTTCAGCAAACTCACTACAGGAGGATAGATTACTAGCTTCTCTTCCCTTGAATTGAACTCACAACAACTTGGGGAGAGGCATCATTCAGCTCCGGCTGGACTCCTTGTAGAAACCCCATAAAATGAAAAATTTCATTCGATGCTTTATCTCTTGGTGAAGAAACCCTATCACAAATAATTTATATCACCATGGATAGAGGGGACACGTGGAGGACATCATCCCCCAAGGGCCAATCACAATAGGCCACTAAAAGAGAGGAAAGGGGCAAGGGCTCCGGCCACCGCGTGAACCAGCGAATTTTTTCGGTCGCCGCAAAGTGTCGACCCCTTGGGTCGACACTCGCGAACGGGCAAGACAGAACAAGGGCTCGAACAGAACCCAGCGTAGAAAGTGTCGACCCATGGGGTCGACACTTTCTACCTGTGGCATGGAAAGAAGCCACGGCAGAAAGTCTCGGAATAAGTGTCGACCTTGTTGGTCGACACTTATGTCCAGGGTTCTGAAAAATGAACCCAGACAGAACCTAGTGATAAAAAGGTCGACCCTGTGGGTCGACTTTTTATCCCCAAGTTCGAAGACATAAGAGGGCCGGCTAAGAACACCAGACCCTTGGACAAAGTGTCGACACTTTTCCTGACATAATGCAAACTAAATAAAATAGGCACAGGGGTAAACCAAAAAGGATGATACACTAAAGATGAATATATGTAAGAGGGAAATGAGTATTAAGAACCCCAACTCAAGGACATACCAATTAGAGATTGTTAGGGAATCACCTTGAGAGATGTTCATCCCTTTTTCACAATTAACCTCCTCCTACCATTCAACCAAAGCAACTTACCATTTTGTTGATCTATAAGCATGTGAAGATCCAATTGGAAGATATCCAATGTGGTCTTTATATACAATGCTATTCGATACACCTGTCACATTGCATACTGGAAGTTAGTCTTCCATAATACTCAATTTCTAAAAAATTGAAATCTATCTCTCATTATTCACTTAATTTCACACTTAAGATCCTGCATCACAACCGTTAAGTGAATCAAATAGGGAAGAGTCAGAAGAGTTTCACCCAGTTCAGTCGGAGACTATTCTTTCTCACTAGCTCCTGTACAGCATATCAAAGCACATGTCAGTTAACTTCATCAAATCAGTTGGCCGTGACATGTACTAGCCCGTTCATACAAAATGGAGTTTGCTCAGTTCATTTCAAATCCACAACAGCATATGCAAATTGTTTACATGGAGGCCAGTCACATGGTATTTAGTTCATCATCAAAATTCCTTCAAACATGGTTGTGCACGGGGTTCAACAATCTCCCCCTTTTTGATGATGACAAATACTATGTGCAATTTGACAAAATAGAGTTGACGGATAAAGAGTGTTTCAAGGAAATTCAATGCACATCTAGCATTCTAGACATGAAACCATGCTTATTAATCGAGTCACACTCATTCTCAAAAAGCAGTCAAAGTAGAGTTCACCCTGTTTGAACACACTAGGCATCCTGTAAACCGTTTGATAACACAATCAAGAATATAATGCATTCTAACCATGAATTAAGATACCATTCTGCATCAATGATGAATTATCCATCAAACATCCAAAAGTGTATTTCCAATCATAAGTGGAGACAGTATCAGAATAGAAGCATTGGTGATCATTCCACATAATAAACACAAGTCCACAGAAATTGTCATTCACAACCTCAAAATAGTTGATTAACTTCAGCATTGTTCATAAGACAACCACAACTATTGTCTATATCTGGACAACCATGTCCACAAAATAAACATTAACACTAAGAAACCAATTGTCACAAGACACATAAACATAACCAAAACATAAACATAAACCACAAAATGTCAACATAACAAGACACAACCATAACATCCACACATGGTAACATCCACACTTAATCTCCCCCTTTGTCATCAACAAAAAGGAGTGGTAAGGGGGGAAAAGTTAATTAGCTTGGTCAAGAGAACTAGGGTGCTAGAGATCAAAGCCTCAAGGAGAGTCAGGAGGTGTGCGTGGACGCCTTAGAAAATCAGAGAGATCGTCAAACTTGGAGTTTTGAATGCCAATGGCAGAATGGAGCGAGTCAGTGGAATTGGCCATGGCAGCGAACTTCTGAAGATAAGTATCATGATGAAGCTTCAGTTCCTTGACTTCCCGTGTGAGGGCATCCACAGATTCTTTAACATTACACACTTCATCATCTAGTTCATCGAATTTGGTGCTCATTGATGGAGCTGTTGAAGATGTGGCCTGTGATCCTCTTGTTCTGGTAGTTCTGCTGATGGGTTGTTCATCATCTTCACCTTCATTCTGCCCAGACCCTGCTGCCGGGGCTTTACCTTTCTTTGACGGAAGTGTGCGAACAAGAACACCATTTATCAATTCATATTGCATGTTGGTGCAGATGGATGGGATAGTATAGATGTCGGCATCCTTAATTGGATGACTGACCTGCTGACTCAAGTCAATATGCAAGGACTGAAAAATTGGTGTTAAAGTAGCTCCATAAGGTAAATTACGGTTCTTGGACTTCCTGCAGCTGGTTATGTACTCCATCATCACCACTGGGAATTTGACCGGTTCTCCACTCATGATTTGAACAAATAGGAATTTGTGCATGTCAGTTACTTGTTCCCTAGACCCTGATCTTGGCAATAGAATAGTGCTCATCATGTGATGCAGAATTCTCTGAAGGGATGGGAATTCATTTGCATTGAGCTTCGGTACACACCCTAGTGTTGCTACCTTATCCGTCATTAATTCATATGCAAGTTCTTCATAATAAATGGCTTCTTCATAAATCACCCCACTATCCCAAGGTAAATTCAGAGCTTTTCCTATCAACTGAGAAGTTAAAGGAACAGAACGCCTATTGACCTCAGTGTACAGTTCATCATTTTTGACAACCATATTTGCATAGAATTGATGAACTAGGGAATGATAAACTCTCCGGTGATCAGACATGAAGGAAATTAAATTTGGCTGCTTCCTTAAGAGTTCCACTAACCTTGGTAGATTCTTTTTTATGCTCCTGAAATCAACCGCACGAGGGCGCAATACTTTCCTTTCAGCCAGCATTTTCGTCTCAGAGGCTCTTTTCCTTCTTTCAACCTGGGCTTCCTTGTCCTTGCGCCGTACCTCTTTTAGGATGCGGGCTTCCTCCCTTTCTAACACCGATCTCTTCTTGGGTGCCATGGATGCAATTTGTATAGCTTCAAAAGGATGCTAACACTGTCCGGTCTTCACTGAATCATGTGGATGAACTCTTGAGCAAGTGGAAGGAGACCGGTAGTAATACCCTCGAGCAGATGAAGGGCTTCCTCTGACTGGCTTGAGTTCACACCACAAGCAGCACCTTCTCCAATCAGATGTACTTTGAAGGAGGGCGTCGCGACTGCTTCCAGAGGAGGATGAAGAGCCAACGCCACCGCCCACCGGAGGATGCTTTTAGAAGAGATGGGGTGGACGGAGAGAAATGAGGGCTGGAGGAGGGATGGAGAGGAGCCGCGGAGGCTTGGGAAGTGGAGGATCGTCCGTGGGGTGTTGCGGATGGAACGATAGGGCAGAAGAAGATGGGGTGATGAATGGGTTTAAAGGAGTAGAGATGGGTTTTGGGTTCGATGGGGTTCGACCAAAAGAGAGCCAGGCCAAAACGGGTTCGAACCAAAAGAGAAAGGGCGTGAGAAGTGAGCCCTACGGTCCGGTTCACAAGACGGGTTCCGTGACAAAAGTGTCGACCTTGTGGGTCGACACATTTTGGAGATGATTCTGTCTGGCGAGAAACAGAGGGAATCACGATAAGAGTGTCGACCTTAGGGGTCGACACTTCTTCTGCACTTTGAAAAATCAAGTGAAATGGAGTGAATTGAAGGCCAAATGAACCCAACTTGATATCCACGAAATGATAAACACAAAATGGGGAATATGTGGGTTGCTCAGCTAAGAGAAGTTGATTTTGGACAAGGGAAATCAAATACCCACACTTGGATGATCAAATCAATTAAACATGCAAGCTTTCATTTCTAATAACCAACACAAATCATTGAAACTGAATTGTTGCACAAAATAGACCAAATTTCAATTGAGCACACTTCATCCTCATGAATAGCAGTAAAGCCAGGATTGCTTATCTTATCTCCTTCCTTCTGAGCACTTCACTGAACTGAAGATTAAAACATGTTAGGATCACCAAATGCAATCTAATAACCCTGTGCATCAGAACTCATGGTCAATGAATTATGAGACAAAATCTGAGGAATGGACACAATGTCAGAGTAGTAACTCAACGCACAAAATAATTCATTCAGTATTTGTATTCCTTTCAGTCATCACAATTTTCAGCTTGACACATGAGAGTACTTCTTACCAGCTCATTTCCACAATCAACCAGTCATGGCTGTATTCTTACAAAAATTCATTTTTGAATTTGTTCAAAGTGAGTTGCATGGTTCAATTATGGGGGTTCAACAATCAAGTTCTCATTATGCATTCTAAGCAAGCAGGCAGACAAGCAAGCATATTTAGGTATAAGATCAAGCATGAAGGTCCCTTAAGGACGAGTATGAGAAGAATGCAATAGATTTAAGCAATTATGTCCATGAACCATATTAACATGGTTGTGCTTACAAGTAGACGTACTGCTCAACCATTGATGATCAGCTAATTCAGGAAATACATTCAAACAATCAAGCTCAGATTCAACATGAGAACAATGAATAATGACTTTCAAAGCAATATGGATGATCATATGTTCTAAGTAACACTAACAGGAATCTCTCCTCCCTACATTTCAATGCAAAATGCTCGACTTTTGGTAGCTTCGCACAGTCCCTTACAATTTTGTATTTATTTTAAATAGCAATATGACTAGACTTTTGACACGAGACATGCCCTTTGTTTCAAGGGCAATTCTCGGTTACTCAGTATCGTCATTTATGATAATGTGGATAAGATACTTTCCGATGTGAGTTTCCTCCTTTATTTCAGGGGGGATTCCCGATGTACTCGATGTCAAATCACACTTATTCAATTTTTGGAGGGACTGACAGCTTTTTCCTCACGAGTCACTTGACTTTAATGTAGGGGTTTAAGAATCCTTAAAAGTGTTTAGTGGAATAACAGAGATCCTTATTGAATGAAGTTAGTTGTATCAGGGTTCCATATGAAGTGAGTGATTGAACAGACAATAGAACATGAATTATCCTTTTCAAGGTTTTGTCTCCCCCTAAGTGTATGCACGGTTGAAAAATCAAAATGACCTTGTTAACATGTGTCATGAGGCATTCATGCCTGAATCAATGCAAGTTTATTTAACAAGGGTTGTTTGGTCGTAGAAGAGTTCAAGAAGAAACGGATGTAAATTATATACATTCAAGCATGTCTAAATGATGTATTCAAGCAATTTGATTGTCGGTACGTGACGGAGTACGTAGGTCCGAAGACCACACTCACACATGATGAAAGCTTCCAGGTGGACTTAATCTACCTTTCCACTGACACCATTTTATATACCGATTAATCATGGCATTCATGCACACGAATATGAAGTTTATGCAAGTCTGCACATCAAAGTGATAGATGACTAATTTTTATTTGTATCCACAAGTGCTCAAAAAGATGTGATGTGTATGGATGTAAGAGTGTGTGTGCTCTGTGTGTAAAGTTCAACTTTGTTGTGCCCCTGTGGTTTTGATGATGGTTTTGATGATTGGTTGTTGATGTGAGTTAATCAAATGTTCAGTCATCTTGCTGCTCAGTTTAGATTAACATATTTGATGTTCAGTCTTGTTACATGTTAAACTGATGCATAAAGCATTCATTCATTGCTGTGGTTTTGATGATTGATATTGTATTTTGATGATAGCAATGATATAGTGTTTTCATGACATTGTGCCTTGATGATTGCATCATGACTGTGACTGGTACAACTGATATATTGTTTATGTTAGACTTATATTATGTGCATAGTCTATACAGTGCTTCGTGGGGTTTATGCCCTAAGTCTATTCACTGCACAATAACATAAAGTCGATACATTGAGCGTCTCATGCATCATTCGTCTAAGTCCATACATTGGACTGTAGTGTGCATTTGGCGAACACATCGCAAGTCTAGACATTGCACTGTAGCATGCATTTCCTTAAAGTCTATACATCGGACTGGTTTGCATTGGCTAAGTATATACAACGTCAGCTCATGCCTTGTCTTAGACAAAGTCTATACAATGGCTTTGGGTCTCCAAGTCTATACAGCCTTTTGCTTCACCAAAGTCTGTACATTGGTCTGCATAGGCTAAGTGTTTACATCGTCAAGTACAATCAACACTGGTCTTCTAAGTCTGTACAGCGTGAAGTCTATACTTTGGACTGTTCTTCATGTCTGTACATCAGATTGTACATCATCTTCGTGCTGTTTCTGTACTTGAGTTTTCGTGTTGTTTCCCCTCACCAACACGAAAAGATCTCGTGTCGTATGAGCTTACAACACTTCGTGTTGATTTCCATACGTGACAGGAAAGCTTGTATGAGGTTAGACTTCGTGTCGTTTCCCTTGTTTTCATCTTCGTGTTGTTTTAGTGTCTACGTCTCCGTGTTATTTTTATGTCTCTGTCTTAGTGTTGGTCTTTCGTTTTTGACTTAGTGTCTTTCTCGCCTTGACCATACTTCGTGTCGATTCTTGGTTTTCTACACCTCGTGTCGTTTCACCTCGTGTTGTTCTCACTGTCGTCGTGTTGTTTTCACTTCGTGTCGATTACTGTTTCACTTAATGTTGTTTTTCACTTAGTGTTGTTTTCACTTCGTGTCAACTTCACTTCGTGTCGTCTCTTTGTATTTCGTCTTCGTGTCGTCTTACCTCGTGTAGTGTTACCCCGTGTTAGATACTGTTTCGACTTCGTGTCGTTATCAGTCCGTGTCTTTCTTATGTTGAAATCACACTTCGTGTTGATTTCTGTTCACGACGTCGTGTCGTTTTACTTCTTGTCATTTTGACTTCGTGTCAAATTACTTTTCTGTTTTCATGACTTCGTGTCGTTTTTCCTCTCATGTACTTCGTGTCGGTTACTGTTGTTTCTTTGACTTCGTGTTGTTTTCCTTGTGTTTCATCTTCGTGTTGTTTTCACTTCGTGTCAACTTCACTTCGTGTTGTTTTCATTTCGTGTCAACCTCATCTTGGTGTCGTACTTACTTCGTGTCGGTTACTGTTGTTTCTGTGTCTTCGTGTCGTTTTTGTTCCACTGCGTGCAGAACATTGCAGCACCTCGTGTTGCTTTCTGTATACCACCTCGTTTCGTTTCCCAGTGAATCTCGTGTCATCTTTTACGTCTACTTGTTCAACCCCGTGTCAACTTCTGTGTTCGTCTTCGTGTTGTTTTCAACTCGTGACGGTTTTTGTCATTTCACTTCGTGTCGTTTCCTTATTCTGTCTTCATGTTGTCTCCGTGTTGTTGCCGTTTGTTAGCTCGTGTTGTTTCGTTCTAACCTCGTCCAGGTTTCTTCTAAAACGTTGTTCTTCTGATAAGTCTATACAGAGTTGTTCTTTAAACTGATGACTTATCCGATACTCTGTTTTACAGGTGCTTTGATCGTGAAGCTTAAGGAGGGCACGTGATCCGAGGCTGGAATGAAGCCTGCTGAGAGACTGCCACGTGGTCCTAATAATTAGGGCTGGAAATGTGGAGGTCACACGTCGTGGCTGATGCTGCTGCTGCTGCTATATATATGAGACCTTCGTCCACAGATGAAGGTGATCGAGTTGGCAAGAAGAAAAGCTCATACAGAGAGCCCCGATCCAGAAAAAGGAAGAGAAGAAAGAAAAGAAGAGAGCAGAGAAGAGAGTGAGAGCAGAAGAAGAAAAAGAGAGAGAGATATTGCTCGTGTGAAAAGAGAAGAAAGAGTGAAGAAGAAGAAGAGCAGAAGGAGAAGAAGAGAAAGAGAGAGATAGAAGTGTGAGCCGAAGAGAATAGGGGAGCAGAGATCGAGAGAGTGAAAGAGAAGAAGAAGGAGAGAAGAGAAGAGGAAGAAAAACTTACCTGAAGATCTGTCTACTGGACCGTGGATCAAATCCAGGCCAGCCAGCTCCTGCGAGAGCCACATTTGGTTTTATCTTTTCAGCTTTCTGTTGCTGGTTTCGTTTTTCTTTTGATCTATTTACTTGCTATTTTTTCGATACTCTGTAGAGAGGTCGGGTTTCCTCCTGTTTGTTCAGGAGAAGGGAGATTGATATCTCCGGTTGTAAATAGCTGGGTGCTACTTGTGGGTTCCCTCCGGTTTGGAGGAAGGGAGATCTGATCTCCGGTTCTGGGCTTGTGGATTGCAAGTCCAGGGGTCCCTCCTGGTCTGGAGGAAGAGAGGTCTTCGACCTCTGGTTTGTTGGTGACTGGAAGTCACCGGTTGGTTCCCTCCGGTTTTGGAGGAAGGGAGGATTGGTCCTCCGGTTCTAGTCTTGTGGGTTGTAAGACTAGGTGTTCCCTCCGGTCTGGAGGAAGAGAGACTTGCGTCTCTGGTTTGCTAGTGACTGGTGTCACTAGTAGTTCCCTCCGGTTGGGAGGAAGAGGGGAGGTTGTTCCCCTGGTCAAGCTGTGTGGCAGCACCTGTTGCAGACTGAGTCTGCGGTTTCTAGCGTGAGCTAGTGGAAGCCACACTCGGGTTGAGTGTGGGGTGGATGTAGGTCTACTGGACCGAACCACCTAAAAATCTATTGTGCAGTGGTGTGATTGTCTTTTTGTGCTTTCGCTAGGTGATTGTATGGGGGCGCTCCTTGTGTTTGCCTTCTGGTTGAGCAGAAGAGTTAATTAGTTTTCAGATTGACTAAATCTATCTGGTTAGCCCCCTAGTGACCTCACTTTGTGTTTGGTTGTTTCACTACTGCCATTCTGCCTTCAAGTATATTTGGTTTGCGAACGAGCATTTTTAGTAAGCGAAATTTTAACTGGGCGAAAAGGTTTTTAAGAGGAAATATTCATTCACCCCCCCTCTGAATACTTGCACCTATCCTAACAGTTGGTATCAGAGCAGTTCCCTAGCTCAACAGATCCAACGATCTGAAGGGGATCCTGCCATCTTGTGAGGTGTTCTTCTGCTCGACTGTTGCTTGGATTTTTAATCGAACGCTTACTGATCGCTTGATCAAATGGCTCCATCCGTGATATTTGATGGTTCTAATTTCTGTGATTGGCTAGGCGGCCTTGTTGTCTACTTAGATTCCATTGATCCAAATCTATGGAATCTTGTGTCTAGAGGCCCACATAAATTGTCTCACGATCAGACTAAATGGTCCAAGAAGGACAGACTGAAGAACCGTGAGAATCTCATGGCTCTTAATATTTTGACAGCGGCAGTCGATACTGACCTATTTCCATTTGTCTTCGAGTGCACATCTGGAGAGGAAATTTTTAACAAAGTGGCTGCCGTTCATGAAGAGCAAAATGATCAGTGTTTGATGGCCAACCGAAGCAATCACAGTGAAGATCAAAGGGATGACTCATCATCTCATGTAAGCTCCGAACCTGAAGATTTATCTTATGATGAGCTATCAGATTCTTATGATGTCTGCATGATAGACGTTAACAATGTTAAAGAACAAAATGTTGCTTTAAAAGTTGAGAATCAAAACTGTCTAAACAAGATTATTGAATTAAAAGATAATCTGAATGAGAAAGATATTGATCTCCTTAAGAGCATGCAAGATATAACTGTGCTTAAATCCATGATGGATAATCTGAAACGTGACAGTGCTGAATGTCGAAAAGAAAATGGAAGATTAAAAGATGAAAATAAAAAACTGATGGTCTTGAACACATTGATGGGACATCAATGGTTAACCATTGAAAAAGAAAAAGGCATTCAGAAGGAAGACTCATGCAATCAATGTACAATCTTAGAGGATCTGGTTAAGGAAATCAAATTTGATGATAATTTTCAAAAGAATACAATCAGATCCTTAAGAGAAACGAATGAGTCATTAAAAAATTTAAATGATGCCCTACAAAAACAGATTGTCATATGTGAGGAAGAGTTAACAAAATCTGAATTGAAAATATCCTCCATACAATCTGAAATAGCCTCTCTATCAAAAACTGTGAAAGGGAAAGAGAAAATGAATGTCACCCTGAATGATAAAAAATCAAATCAGAATTCTGTGTGTTCATGCTCAACTTCATCCATGAATATCTCTGCTGAAACTGTGCATGACAATCATAGCCTTCATTCATATTCACATGCACATATCTTTAAAGGATTGCTTGCTGAAAATTCTCAGGTCAAGAATTTTTCTGATAAAAGAAAAAGTGTTAAATGCTTTTACTGTCATAGAATTGGTCATGTTATGCATAAATGTGATTTAATGAGACAAGATGACATAAAAGCCAAAAATTCTCATGCTAACAATCATGCTCATCTGAATAAAAGAACTAATTGCCTTGAATGTGGTAAAGTAGGTCATACTGCTGCACAATGCTGGTGTGCTAGAAGTAAGAAAACATCACAGTCTTATCATGTTGATTTGAATGCTAAAATAAGAAATTCAATTGTCTGCTCTCACTGCTGGAGGCATGGCCATACAGTAGGAAACTGTTGCAATGTAAAGGGAAAGGTTTTTCATTCCAAATCTGTAAAATTCTCTGCTCCCCATGTTGCTGCTAGAAATGACTATGGCTTTAAAAGAAAAACACTTCCATGTCTTAACTATGGAAAGCCAGGTCATAAAGCTAATCAAGGTTGGTTGGCTGGAAATAAAAGACAAAATGTTCATATGGATAACAAAAACCTTTATGTGAATAGAATTCATGATCATATTAACATGCATGCTCAAAGGAACAAAAACTCTGTTGTCTCTTGCTATTATTGTGGTCAGTATGGACATTCCATGTCCAACTACAAATTAATGACATCTGATGACCTTCATGCACAAAGTTTGTTTAGAACACATGTTGGGGGTAATACAGGACCCGAGGCCGCTTGGGTTCCTGCTGGATCAAAATAACCCAGTTAATGCAGGTGTGCCTTGGAAAGAAATAAACAAGAAGGGGTAAATAAACCAAGGCACTCAAGTGAGAAGACCCCGGGTTACTACTTTGAAGGCCAGTTCTGAAAATTGTAATTAAAGTCTGCTCTATAATTTGCACTGCTATTATGATTGGATATCATGTTTAAATCTGATCAATTAGGAGCTTGTATCAGATTCTGTCACTTGCACTGTTAAACCTGTCTTTTGAGCTGCTCATGCACACACTGCCATAATGAATATCAATTGCATTCTCCTGCTCACTCATAAAAGTTCAATTGCTGAAATTGTATGGGTGCTACACTGTCATGCATGATCACCATGGATTAATTTGCCAAGTGTACATGGAACTGGTTAAGGGGGAGCTGAACAAACTGTCTGAAGATCTTGGAACTGTTAGTACTGAATTGATCTGTTCAGTCCTAATCAACCTGATGTTAGGTCTGCTCTTGAAAATCTGAAATGCACTCTGAAATTCCTGAAAATCTGAACTGAATGTGAATGCTGTTTGAAAACTGTCTGTTGCATAATTCATTGAAAACCTGAATTGCATATAGGACTGTTGAGTTTACCTTGTTATTCATGACCTCGATGGTATATCAAATGGTAAGCTACCAAAAGGCAGGGAAATCTGTCCGGAGGTCCTTACTATGTGAGAGCTGGTCTTTTAGACCAAGTGCTCCGCCTAGTACCATGGGTCATGTTGCTTGATAGGGCAGTCTGAATGTGCATGTATCATTTGGAATTATATGTTCAGTTTTCAGTGCAAGCATTGCATGTTTTTAGGGGGAGTCACTTGCATATCCTTACATAACAATTCAATGTTGAGTCTTTGTATGTCCCTGCATGCATATAGTGCATTGCATCTCCCTGTATTGAAAATGCCAAAAAGAGAGTTTGAATGCATATTATGAGGGGGAGTCATTGCAATTGCATAAAGGTTGTCAAATGCATACATGGGTCAGAACTCATTGCATATCCTCTCTTACTGATTTTGTTGACAAGCCTTGATCATAATTTGAAAACACTAAGCTTCAAAATCTCTCCTATCAATTGGTAACAATTGGTATCGCTTGGCTTCAGAATTCTATCAGTCTTTCATAAAGATTTCAATGGGCTATCTCGATCATAAATCTGAAAATTTTGAACTATAAATCTTCTATTATACGTTTTTATGAATGACTGAAATAACTCATGTAGTTTAAGTTTAATGTATTCAATGAGTTTGGCTTTAAAATCTCTTAAAAATATCTGAAGCAAGTTTAATAAACCTTAACCATCTGTTTCATGCTATGTCTTGTGAAAACTCCTGAAATCTGCACTTTTGAATACATAACTTTAATTGGTTAAGTACATGAGATTAATATTGTTTTGAAGCAAATGAATGTTTCTGAAATGTCTAAAGAGTAATATCTGTCAGAGCAATAACATTGGTCACTGAGAAACACAAGTCCAAAGGACTGTGTCATGAGGTGCCTTCGTTAACTCTGTAAAATGAGAATTCATTGAAAATCAGGCAGAGCAATGGCATGCACACTGAGAAATACAATTCACTCATTAAAAATTGAGCTGTAGTGTGTCATGATGTGTAAATGCTAACTCTATTTACATAAGGCATGACAGTTAGTCACACTAAGGGCTTAGGGATATTGGCCTCTGATCAAGGTATATCCTCTAGTTACAAGGTGTGTACTGAACTAGAAAGCACGTAAAATTTGTAGCAAGGAAAATTGTTGAATAAATTGAAATATCTGAATATTGATGCCAAAATCAAATTGCTACAACCCTAGACAAAATCATATGACTTCATAATTGCTTGATTTCAATACTAGTACATGTAATTCTGAAAGAAGTCAATAGATTTGATTGTGTAAGACAAAGGAGAATAATCAAGATAAATATGAGGGCTTGGTTCATTTTTATTAAACCATGGTTTTAGATATCATTACAGAATTTTATTGATAAACTCTGCATACATCATGTTTAAACCATGATGTTCAATAAATGTCATTCATAAGCCCTTATGATAGAAGACTTTGAAAACTTATGCTTTAGATTTATGAGATTGATATCTCTTTGAAAATCTGGCAAAATTTCTTATGTTTGGAGCATCCTTGAAAAATCTGTTAACTGAATTTCTTCTGCTCATGTCCTTGGCTCAATGACCTGAACTTCTCATATCTCATAAGATTCCACTGATTGAGGGGGAGCTTCCATGTCATGTATCACTTGCATATCAATTGGCATCTCTTCAGGGGGAGCATTCCTTGTCATGCTGAATCATGTTCATTTTCCTTCTCAAAGGGGGAGCTTTTATTTAGGGGGAGAACTTGACTGAACTCTTATACATGCTATAATTTCTCAAATTATTTTTCTTTTTGATGAAGTCAAAGGGGGAGAATAATTTGAGTCTTCAGAATGTCTCAGAATGCCTCACATCATCAGAATGACTCAAATTATTGAAAGTGTTGCCATCATCAAAAAGGGGGAGATTGTTGTGCCCCTGTGGTTTTGATGATGGTTTTGATGATTGGTTGTTGATGTGAGTTAATCAAATGTTCAGTCATCTTGCTGCTCAGTTTAGATTAACATATTTGATGTTCAGTCTTGTTACATGTTAAACTGATGCATAAAGCATTCATTCATTGCTGTGGTTTTGATGATTGATATTGTATTTTGATGATAGCAATGATATAGTGTTTTCATGACATTGTGCCTTGATGATTGCATCATGACTGTGACTGGTACAACTGATATATTGTTTATGTTAGACTTATGTTATGTGCATAGTCTATACAGTGCTTCGTGGGGTCTATGCCCTAAGTCTATTCACTGCACAATAACATAAAGTCGATACATTGAGCGTCTCATGCATCATTCGTCTAAGTCCATACATTGGACTGTAGTGTGCATTTGGCGAACACATCGCAAGTCTAGACATTGCACTGTAGCATGCATTTCCTTAAAGTCTATACATCGGACTGGTTTGCATTGGCTAAGTATATACAACGTCAGCTCATGCCTTGTCTTAGACAAAGTCTATACAATGGCTTTGGGTCTCCAAGTCTATACAGCCTTTTGCTTCGCCAAAGTCTGTACATTGGTCTGCATAGGCTAAGTGTTTACATCGTCAAGTACAATCAACACTGGTCTTCCAAGTCTGTACAGCGTGAAGTCTATACTTTGGACTGTTCTTCATGTCTGTACATCAGATTGTACATCATCTTCGTGCTGTTTCTGTACTTGAGTTTTCGTGTTGTTTCCCCTCACCAACACGAAAAGATCTCGTGTCGTATGAGCTTACAACACTTCGTGTTGATTTCCATATGTGACAGGAAAGCTTGTATGAGGTTAGACTTCGTGTCGTTTCCCTTGTTTTCATCTTCGTGTTGTTTTAGTGTCTACGTCTCCGTGTTATTTTTATGTCTCTGTCTTAGTGTTGGTCTTTCGTTTTTGACTTAGTGTCTTTCTCGCCTTGACCATACTTCGTGTCGATTCTTGGTTTTCTACACCTCGTGTCGTTTCACCTCGTGTTGTTCTCACTGTCGTCGTGTTGTTTTCACTTCGTGTCGATTACTGTTTCACTTAATGTTGTTTTTCACTTAGTGTTGTTTTCACTTCGTGTCAACTTCACTTCGTGTCGTCTCTTTGTATTTCGTCTTCGTGTCGTCTTACCTCGTGTAGTGTTACCCCGTGTTAGATACTGTTTCGACTTCGTGTCGTTATCAGTCCGTGTCTTTCTTATGTTGAAATCACACTTCGTGTTGATTTCTGTTCACGACGTCGTGTCGTTTTACTTCTTGTCATTTTGACTTCGTGTCAAATTACTTTTTTGTTTTCATGACTTCGTGTCGTTTTTCCTCTCATGTACTTCGTGTCGGTTACTGTTGTTTCTTTGACTTCGTGTTGTTTTCCTTGTGTTTCATCTTCGTGTTGTTTTCACTTCGTGTCAACTTCACTTCGTGTTGTTTTCATTTCGTGTCAACCTCGTCTTGGTGTCGTACTTACTTCGTGTCGGTTACTGTTGTTTCTGTGTCTTCGTGTCGTTTTTGTTCCACTGCGTGCAGAACATTGCAGCACCTCGTGTTGCTTTCTGTATACCACCTCGTGTCGTTTCCCAGTGAATCTCGTGTCATCTTTTACGTCTACTTGTTCAACCCTGTGTCAACTTCTGTGTTCATCTTCGTGTTGTTTTCAACTCGTGACGGTTTTTGTCATTTCACTTCGTGTCGTTTCCTTATTCTGTCTTCATGTTGTCTCCGTGTTGTTGCCGTTTGTTAGCTCGTGTTGTTTCGTTCTAACCTCGTCCAGGTTTCTTCTAAAACGCTGTTCTTCTGATAAGTCTATACAGAGTTGTTCTTTAAACTGATGACTTATCCGATACTCTGTTTTACAGGTGCTTTGATCGTGAAGCTTAAGGAGGGCACGTGATCCGAGGCTGGAATGAAGCCTACTGAGAGACTGCCACGTGGTCCTAATAATTAGGGCTGGAAATGTGGAGGTCACACGTCGTGGCTGATGATGCTGCTGCTGCTATATATATGAGACCTTCGTCCACAGATGAAGGTGATCGAGTTGGCAAGAAGAAAAGCTCATACAGAGAGCCCCGATCCAGAAAAAGGAAGAGAAGAAAGAAAAGAAGAGAGCAGAGAAGAGAGTGAGAGCAGAAGAAGAAAAAGAGAGAGAGATAGTGCTCGTGTGAAAAGAGAAGAAAGAGTGAAGAAGAAGAAGAGCAGAAGGAGAAGAAGAGAAAGAGAGAGATAGAAGTGTGAGCCGAAGAGAATAGGGGAGCAGAGATCGAGAGAGTGAAAGAGAAGAAGAAGGAGAGAAGAGAAGAGGAAGAAAAACTTACCTGAAGATCTGTCTACTGGACCGTGGATCAAATCCAGGCCAGCCAGCTCCTGCGAGAGCCACATTTGGTTTTATCTTTTCAGCTTTCTGTTGCTGGTTTCGTTTTTCTTTTGATCTATTTACTTGCTATTTTTTCGATACTCTGTAGAGAGGTCGGGTTTCCTCCTGTTTGTTCAGGAGAAGGGAGATTGATATCTCCGGTTGCAAATAGCTGGGTGCTACTTGTGGGTTCCCTCCGGTTTGGAGGAAGGGAGATCTGATCTCCGGTTCTGGGCTTGTGGATTGCAAGTCCAGGGGTCCCTCCTGGTCTGGAGGAAGAGAGGTCTTCGACCTCTGGTTTGCTGGTGACTGGAAGTCACCGGTTGGTTCCCTCCGGTTTTGGAGGAAGGGAGGATTGGTCCTCCGGTTCTAGTCTTGTGGGTTGCAAGACTAGGTGTTCCCTCCGGTCTGGAGGAAGAGAGACTTGCGTCTCTGGTTTGCTAGTGACTGGTGTCACTAGTAGTTCCCTCCGGTTGGGAGGAAGAGGGGAGGTTGTTCCCCTGGTCAAGCTGTGTGGCAGCACCTGTTGCAGACTGAGTCTGCGGTTTCTAGCGTGAGCTAGTGGAAGCCACACTCGGGTTGAGTGTGGGGTGGATGTAGGTCTGCTGGACCGAACCACCTAAAAATCTATTGTGCAGTGGTGTGATTGTCTTTTTGTGCTTCCGCTAGGTGATTGTATGGGGGCGCTCCTTGTGTTTGCCTTCTGGTTGAGCAGAAGAGTTAATTAGTTTTCAGATTGACTAAATCTATCTGGTTAGCCCCCTAGTGACCTCACTTTGTGTTTGGTTGTTTCACTACTGCCATTCTGCCTTCAAGTATATTTGGTTTGCGAACGAGCATTTTTAGTAAGCGAAATTTTAACTGGGCGAAAAGGTTTTTAAGAGGAAATATTCATTCACCCCCCCTCTGAATACTTGCACCTATCCTAACAAACTTTTATTTACAAAAAAGAGACGAGTGTAGCTTGTAAAGATTTTTTGAACAACTGCAAAGCTAAAGTTATTCACACAAGAAAACATGAGTGGAAGCTAATTAATAAACTCTATGAACAATTGCAAAAGATTGTTATTCAATCGTGAAAGTAAAAGTCGAATGTATTACCACAATAGCTCATCAAATTTCTTGCCTTGGAGGAATTTTATTCTATTGACAGCTTCTTCCATCACAAGGCATTCCTACAAGACAAAATCTTCACTTTGATGTTTTGGGAACCCAAGCCATCTTGTGTCCCTGGGGGTTAGGTGCATCACGATTTGTGGTTCTCCACAATTTCCTTGCATTCATATCATCAAGGTGCGATAACGAGTAATCATTCATGACATGTCCCACATAACCACAGTAATGACAATACACACGTGGTTTCAATTTCTTTGGTTGAACATAAGCATTGGGCTTTTGAGCATGTCTGGGGGGTCTATAATTTTGAGTGTGCAATTTAGGTTCGACATTTAACAACCAACAGAATTTCATAGTATGACCCATTTTCCCACAATGAAAGCATTCAACCTTCTTTTTCTGATGAACTTGAGATTTACTATTATGCATCTTACAAGCATTCAAGTCATCTTCTTTCATTAAGCTACAATCATGCATTAAATGTCCAGGCTCACCACAATAGTGACAAGAAGTATTGTTGTGTTTTGGAGCTTGGGATTTCACATCAAATTTCTTTGCATGCATAATGGGCTTTTGTTTGACAGATGGAGAGGTATTTGGTGTACTTGAGGAACTAGAAGCATGCACAAACGAAGTTTTTGTTTTCAGATTAAATGCTTCCTTTTTACTAGGATTGTATCCTAGACCTTCCCGTTGGAAGTTCACCTTAGTTCCCAAGAGTTTGTTTAGATTCTCTTCACCACTCACAAACTTGCCCAATGATTTGTTCAGGTCAACGATTTCACTTTGAAGTGAAGCAATTACAAGTTCACAAGATAGAATTTCATTTTCATAAGACGTGACCTTTTCATTTAGAGTGGCATTTATCGTCTTGTAAGATTCTATTTCCTGTTCTAGAACACTTACATTCTCACTTTCTTGAGCGACCATGGACTTGCCTTTTTCAAATGTCAAAGTCTTTCACACATGGTCGAATTTAATTGTTTCAGATTTTCAAGTTCAGATTTCAACATATCATTTTCTTTTTCAGATTTCTCGAGGTACTTCAGTTTTCCCTCTAGCAAGGAGATTTGAATGAGCAAAACATCATTGTCCCCTTTTAGTTTTTCACTTTTATCCAGAAGGGACTTGGCATCTATCTCAGAATCAAGAAGTTTATCAAAGAGTTTATCATCATCTGATAAAGAATCTAACTTACCTTTTAGACTCTCTTCAGTTTCCTTAAGCAATGAAACTTAGCATGTCAGAAATTCATTTTCTTTTTCCAGTTCTTTAATTTTTGAAATTCGATCAATGCATTTCACACAAGAAAAATTATCATGGATATTTTCATTAGACCTTTTCTTCAGTGCTTTGTTTTCATGTATCATCTTTTGATATTTTTCTGACAGTTCTTCATAGGCATCTACTAAATCTTCGAAAGATAATTCATCTTCATCTGATTTGGAGCTTACCTCCTCAGCACTTTCATCACAAGTTTGATAGATATCATCAGCCATTAATCCCTTTAGTACTTTCTTCTCTTGAGCTAGCATCAATTTGTCCATAATTTCTTTTGCGGTTCTGCAAGAGGTGACAAACGTAAACCTGTTAGTATTGACAGAATTTTTTAGCAATCTCAAAATTGTAGCATTTTCATGACTCTTTAGTCTGTCTTGGTTGGACCACTTGGTCTCATCCCGAGGTAACTTATGAGGACCATCATTAACTAATTTCCACAAATTTGGATTAATTGAGTTTATGGTCCTACACATTCTTCCCAGCCATGAGTTAAAGTCATCACCATTATAAACAGGTAAAGAAGTCAAAGAAGCAATATCTGAAGAAGCATTCATCATTCAAAACTACACTAGGATCCCTCTAAAGATCGTTTGATCTAATATAACAGAGCCGGGCTCTGATACCAATTGTTGGGTCCCACAGTGTAGCGGCACGGATCTAGAGGGGGGTGAATAGATCCCTCTCAAAAAAAAATTAAGACCAATTAAAATAACTTGAAAGGCTTCTCAATCAAACCTCACCAAACGTGCAGGTGACAAGATCACAAACGTAGATTTAGCAATTTGAACTAACCGTATACATTGATAAATTTAGCATCGATGTGCAACGCAGTTCATAATCCATCCTGTGAATGGTGGTAGAGGATAAGGAACAAACACACAACCAATCACACAGGCACAAAGATTTTTAGGCGGTTCGGAACCACGACGGGTACCCTACGTCCACCCCTCACCACCTCGGTGAGGCTTCACTAAAACGCTACACGAGGTTGCACACGGGGACTAACCCCAATACACCACATACTGCTCGACGGTAGCAAACCACACATACACGAGCTCAACGATCAACATGCTGCAGAGCAGCACAGACACGAGGGCGAACCCTCAACACGGTGCTCAGCACCACGCACACACACCAAGATGGGGAACGCACCCCAACAGTCAATCCACACTGGGAGACACCACTCCGAACACACACACAGTTTTCTTCAGTTCAAGAGATGGACACAGATGTACATTTGGAAGCTCAATAAGCACAAATCTTCAAAGCAATCTCACTAGACATCAACTAAGCACTAGACTGCAGCAAATAAGAACAAGGATGGGTTGAGAGAACTCCTGAACGTCAAGGATGGGATTTGGTTCGTTAATGACTTCCGAGGATGAACAGATTGAAGAAGATGTCCTCACGAAGCTTCTTTGGTTCAGATCAGAAGAAGGGACGTAGATGCTTCAGTCACCTTTCACTTCCTTTGACTCACCATCAAGACCATGGATGTTGGAGAGATGATAACCCATGGTTCTTCAGCAAACTCACTGCAGGAGGATAGATTACTTGCTTCTCTTCCCTTGAATCGAACTCAGAACCACTTGGGGAGAGGCATCATTCAGCTCCGGCTGGACTCCCTGCAGAAACCCCAAAAAACAAAAAATTTCATTCGATGCTTTCTCTCTTGGTGAAGAAACCCTATCACAAATAATTTATATCACCATGGATAGAGGGGACATGTGGAGGACATCATCCCCCAAGGGCCAATCACAATAGGCCACTAAAAGAGAGGAAAGGGGCAAGGGCTCTGGCCGCCGCGCGAACCGGCGAATTTTTCCGGTCGCCGGAAATCGACCCCTTGGGTCGACACTCGCGAACGGGCAAGACAGAACAAGGGCTCGAACAGAACCCAGCGTAGAAAGTGTCGACCCATGGGGTCGACACTTTCTACCTATGGCATGGAAACAAGCCACGGCAGAAAGTCCCGGAATAAGTGTCGACCTTGTGGGTCGACACTTATGTCCAGGGTTCTGAAAAATGAACCCAGACAGAACCTAGTGATAAAAAGGTCGATCCCGTGGGTCGACTTTTTATCCCCAAGTTCGAAGACATAAGAGGGCCGGCTAAGAACACCAGACCCTTGGACAAAGTGTCGACCCATGGGGTCGATACTTTTCCTAACATAATGCAAACTAAATAAAACAGGCACAGGGGTAAACCAAAAAGGATGATACACTAAAGATGAATATATGTAAGAGACGAATGAGTATTAAGAACCCCAAATCAAGGACATACCAATTAGAGATTGTTAGGGAATCACCTTGAGAGATGTTCATCCCTTTTTCACAATTAACCTCCTCCTACCATTCAACCAAAGCAACCTACCATTTTGTTGGTCCACAAGCATGTGAAGATCCAATTGGAAGATATCCAATGTGGTCTTTATATACAATGCTGTTCGATACACCTGTCACATTGCATACTGGAAGTTAGTCTTCCATAATACTCAATTTCTAAAAAATTGAAATCTATCTCTCATTATTCACTTAATTTCACACTTAAGATCCTGCATCACAACCGTTAAGTGAATCAAATAGGGAAGAGTTAGAAGAGTTTCACCCAGTTCAGTCGGAGACTATTCTTTCTCAATAGCTCCTGTAAGCATATCAAAGCACATGTCAGTTAACTTCATCAAATCAGTTGGCCGTGACATGTACTAGCCCATTCATACAAAATGGAGTTTGCTCAGTTCAGTTCAAATCCACAACAACATATGCAAATTGTTTACATGGAGGCCAGTCACATGGTATTTAGTTCATCATCAAAATTCCTTAAAACTCGGTTGTGCACAGGGTTCAACAGCTAACACTAACAAGACGTAGGGCAGAGGCAAAGAAACAAATAAACGGGAAAGCTCAACTATGTCGAGTACTGACCACATCGCACAAAGAAACCTAGACAACACGACAGGAAACCAAGAGTCGCTACCTGACCAGACAAGAGTACCTCCCACTAGAAGCAAGGCCGGATGCGCCCCCTGGCGTCTTAGACCGTGCCTCAGGTGGCCCCCTCATCGCCCCTAGTGGAACGGGGACACCGTACTAGTAACCACAGAGCAAGGACTGGTCGGGGTCGCGCTCGTCAGCGCGGGTCCGCTGCCCCTGACCACGTGTGCACACACAGACCATGCGTCCTAGGTCAGGCCCTCTGACTAGTTTTCCCCTCAGCCAGACTGTAGCTGTAAGACGTAGGGCCCTACGGTAATCAGCCTAAAAACCATCTCTCGGGATAGCCTCGCCACCACTCCTTGGTGGGACCACACGCGTGTCGGAAAGCTATGACTAGTGGAGGGTCATTGAAGGAGTGGACTCTCTGTCCAACGGAAAACAACGCCTGAACCGGACAAAGTAGAAGGGCCGCTCCTCGTACCGACACCAACTCACGGTGACATCAGCCGAACCACGTCACTCCCCGGGGTCCCCACGTGATGCGGGACGGACACGGGAGACGACACTATTAGGTGCCACCCTCAGACGCTAGATGAAGACGCGACCAGCAGCACACACCAGGGAGACACTAAGCCCAACACTACGAGCTCCTAGTGGCAAAACGTCGCTAACAGAAGTGGAAGCTCACTCGTCGTCCCAAGCGAGGGAAAGCGCGGACCGTGCGCAGTTAAGGAACCGGCGGAGGTCAAGGGTAGTCCGACTCAACTTCCGGACTCGGATCGAGTCACGGGACGGGTCACTTTCACTCTCACAGCGGTGACATGGACACTCGGGCTAGTACCTACACTCTCGGCAACGGCAACATACCATATACTAGCTAAAAAAATGAACGCCAAGAGGTTCGGACCATTACCTCCACGCACCCGGCGTGGCGAAGATAACCCCGGCCAATCACGGACCCCCGGTTAACCCAATTTTACAGCAATACAATAATTTGACCCACTCCACGCAGGGAGGTAAAAGGTCACATGCGGGGCTCGGGAATCACGCGAATTGGGTTGACGGGCAGCATCTTGATGTCGCCCGACGGTGCCGAACTCCGCATTTTCGTGCTTTCCGAACGGCGAGTTCTGCGGGCCCGCGGGACCCACGGATGGCGCTGTCCTCCGGATCTGCGGGGGTGGGACCCACTATGATGGGGACCCCTGGTGGCGCGCCTCCACGGACGGCGGTCGGCCGGGAACACCGATCGGGGGTCGATCGGTCCCGATCTCCAAGCTTTGAAGTTGCTGTCCACGAGCTGAGGTTGCTGTTTTAGCAGCGCGCGCTCCGGCGAAAACGGGCGCTGCGATCAGCCCCGTTATCGGAATGCGATGAAACCAGCGCCGTTGGAAAGAGGATTCAAAATCCTTCAACCTAGGGCCCGTGGAATCTTCTGAACCTCTGCGGACCTGGGCTTTAAATATTTTTCAATCCTCTGTTGCACAGCTCCCGAAATATCAGATCAGCATATGAGTTTCCTATAAATAGACATTGACCACCTACTTTCCGTTAGAATCAGGCTTCGAGCTCTTCTTCAAAGTTGTAGTGAATCAAACCAAGAAACTAGGAAAATTTTTGGAATGAGATTTTGAGGTGGTGGCGATTTGATATGATTTTTGGAGTGACTGGTGGTCGGATCTGGGAACAGGTGGACAGAACTGTAGATGGGACTGAGAATGATTTTTAGAAAATATGAAATGGGCGGACCAGAAATTTAGAAAAATGGTGGATTAAGGGGTGGATGGAAGGAAACTCCAGTAAAATTTATGGTACTAACAGAAATCAAAAGACCGACCTAAGATATGAAACGCAGGGCGGGGATGAATCTGGACAGAACTCTGGCAGAACTGAAATGGAAGACTGGACAAAAATCAAAAAATATGAAACGGTATCTAAATGGCAAACCAAAATTTGTGGGATGTCCTTGACACCTTTGGAACATCCACTAAAATTCCTAGATCTATCTGAGCTTAGGGCTGAGACAGGAAATTCGTGGAAGCCACTGTGGTACTGCGCGGGCAGAACTCCGTTGATGGCGGTGCGGTGGCGGCTCGTGGCGGCGGCGGCGATCGTCGGAACCGATACACGACGCGTCACACCTCAGAATGGAAGCCTTCACAGATTAAAGGGGGAGAGGGAGGAGAGAGGAGGGGGGAGCACCAGCCCTTGCTCTTGAATTTGTTTGAATCAAATGGCATTAATTCATGAAAATAGGAAAATACAAGCATATATAGGTCACCCTTCTAATCCATCCTCCACCGTTGGATCTAGGGGTTAGGGATGGATGGCTAGGATGAAGTTTGAACAAAATACAACAAAAATATTAAACAAATGGGGAGGGGGGCGCACCTTGACCAAGGGGGGGGGACATGGTAGGTGGGTTTGGTTGGAAATGTTGACCATTTTGGTCCCTTGTCCCCCATGTGGACAATTGACTAGTCAAGGCTTCTAGATGTCCACCTTGGATGTTGACCAACCCCACAAGGCTGATATGGACCAATGGGAGGGGGCCTGGGGGTCCCATGGGGCCCAGGGGTCCCATTTTATAAATAAGCCCCTCGTACACTCATAATTGCAAACCGTATAAAATGAAATAAACACACCTTACACACAAATAAAGTCTAATTAAATATGAAAAATGGGGAGGCTCAAGGCGGAGTCTCCAGGCTGTCTCCGAGCCAGATGGACGCTGAGGTGGATCGAGTCGTGCTCCGTGTGCGGTACCGGTGGCTCGGCGTGTCGCGCCGCTCAACTGCTCGGGTGTCAGCACCAATTCTCCCTGGGTGGGAGAAACTCGACCCCGTCGAGTAAGGGTCGGCATCGCTCCTATATCGCTCCAGAAGGTCCGGATCGATCTGCTGCAACTCGCCATGTGTGATCCATGTGTCCTCAGTAGCGGGCCGTCCTCTCCATCGCACTAGGTAGCGCGGGTAAGATCCACTCCTGGTAACTGTCACTTGCTCGTCCAGTATACGATCTATATGCTCACGCTGCCGTGAAAAAGGGGCTGGAGGTGGAAGTGGACACTCAGGTGTGGGATCACTCTCAAGGGGAGGAGATGGCTCAAAAAGCTCACTAGGGATCACCGCTGGGTCCCTATATGCAACAAGATCCGATACATTGAAGGTAGAGCTTATACCATATTCCTCGGGCAAGTCCACAACATACACATTGGATCCAACGCGTTTCAACACTCTAAAGGGACCGGCTCCGCGAGCTTGCAACTTCTTAACGGTTCCAGAGGGAAACCATTCAGGTCTTACCCTGATCATGACGTATTCGCCCTCCTAGAACTCTCGGTGGTGTCGGTGGACATCGGCTAACTCCTTGTACCGTGCATTGCTGGCCTCAACTGTGACGACGGACATCGTCATGCAGACTCCTAACATGATTAGCAAATGAAAAGAAACACAGGATGCACACACGACCTAACATGCTTAGCAAAAGAAAAGAAACACACGGATGCACACACGACCCTAAACAACCCTATAGTTAGTAAAACCCAATCATATGCAAGGTGGTCCAGGACATCCGAATGTGTGCCATGCATGCATTTGACATAACCGGAGGTTAATGTCATGGTGGACTCCTAGACATCCTACGATGCACCAACCATGGACATGGGGTTCGGATGTGGGAAGTCCGGGAGGTTTGGGTGGTTGAGGTGGGTCGGGTGTCTCTCGCCCGTGAATGGAATCGGTGGGTGCCGATGGCCCGGTCCATGGGGGAGGGGTATAATAGTGACCTCCCCTAAAAAAATGGAATGGAGATTGTGGACCAATGGGCCCACTAAGAAAGGGATCGAAGGGATCAAAGAATGTGTGACCCCTCGATATGGATTCCCTCATCTCAAGATCCCATGTGTGGAAGTCTAGAAGGTGTTGTTGATCTCCTTCATCCATGAAGGGAGAAGAGACGGTGGGGGTATGATGGTGGACTCTCTCGAAAAGGTGGAGTAAATATGGTGGGTCACGGGGTCCACAAGAGAATGGGTCGAAGGGATCAAAGAAGGTATGACCCCTCGGACTAGGCTTCCACAAATCACTGTCCCACATTTGGAAATCTTGGAGGTGTAAATGATTACCTTCATTCATTACGACAGTCATAGGTAGAAAGTAAGATTCCTCCCTTGGGCAAAGGGGAATGAAGTCGGACTCGGCCGGCATAGGGAGGAGTAGAAGAACCTCCGTGGTAACATGACCCACGGTGTACACAGAGGTGATGGACCCTAAAGCGGGATGAGTGAAACTACGACCTGTGGGTCGGTCGAAGCCTGGAGCCAACAAGTGCGTAAATGTCCACTGCCGGTCTAACCCTTTAAGAAGGTCATCCAATGTATCCACATAGTGACCAGACCGGAAAGTGGTGTGAAATGAATTGATTGGCACCAGAGGTAGGATAGGGTCCATAGATGGGAAGGGAAGTGGGACCAAGCCCTTCTTGAGCCAGCTAAGAAGCGGCTCGGCTATGACAAGCATACCCGTTAGAAACACGGGTGGCTCGGGCTGAGGTGGCTCCGAATAAAGATCGGAGAGTGAGGTTTCTCCAACCCCTTTATCCCCTAGGGCTAGAGATGTCCGAGTGGGACACTGTCCAGCAAAGTGGCCAAACCCCTGGCAGCGATAACACTGTTGTCGTGATCCTCTACGCTCCTTGATAAGTGGACCCTTACCCTTATCCTCTTGACGGACAGGGAGTGTAGGCAATGGAGCTCTCATGGGTGGGGGAAGAGGATCCACCAAGATGGGGAGAGGACCTCGGTATGGCACTCTAGATGACACTAGATTGGGATTACCGGTTGCTACCTCCTTAGGGTCATGCTTGGTTCTATCTCGGCTAGGAGGTAGGCAAGGGGGAAGCAGGGACTCAATATAATCACACTTCCTATCCACCTTATCCAAAATGATTTGGAAGAGTTCGGCAATGGTGGGGTTTGGAGTAGGAGCGATGTGATGGACTCCCCCATATGAAGTCGGCTTAGTCGTGGACCTAGGCTCTTCTACATGCGCGGCGTGTTGCCTCCGATTATGGCCCACTTGGTTGGAAGTGATTGGGTGGGGCCGGTTGGAGGTGACCGGTTGGGGCACGTAGACCTTCCTAAGCTCTCTCTTCATGTCCCACCATGACTCGATGGGCCATTACCCCCTAACCGCTCTCATTCATTCGATGTAATCCCACTTTTCGGAAGCCTCATGAAGAAGCCGCTCTTTGGCCTGCCTCGGACATAGTATAACACTCAAAGTAGGTGTCCATGGTGGCCTCCCACTTGAGGTAGATGCCCGGGTCATTGGAGCCAAAAAAATCTGAGGCTTCAGGCCTATAGAAGCGGAGAGGATGGTTGCCAAGCCCATGGGTGGGCCAACGGCCATATTGCCTGGGTGATGAGGAATCCATGGGAAATTGGAGACTATACGATGGACATGCCGACACAAAGGGACAAGACAAACCGACTAATGCAAACACACACTAGATGATGCACTTAGACCTAAATGCAATTTGAAACACTCTCTTTTTTTTTTTTGGTATTTTGAAAAGAATGCAATTTAAAACATTTTTTTTTGTTTTGAAAAGAATGAGACTCGACTACACCCTAGACACGACCAAGACTCGGTACGCGGCGGAGATAATCGACCCGAAGGTCACTCGCATAAGTGTGCGGTCTTCCCGATAGGCGTAACCTAACGGTCGGACAACACCTTTTGATATACCGAGTGATGGTGTGTGTGGGGTAACCTTAGACTATGCATGACTTATGCAACGACTACCCTAGACTCAACCTGGCCCTGATACCAAACTGATGCAGGACGGACACTGGAGATGACACTATTAGGTGCCACCCTCAGACGCTAGATGAAGACGCGACTAGCAGCACACACCAGGGAGACACTAAGCCCGACACTACGAGCTCCTAGTGGTAAAATGTCGCTAACAGAAGTGGAAGCTCACTCGTCATCCCAAGCGAGGGAAAGCGCGGACCGTGCGCGGTTAAGGAACCGGCGGAGGTCAAGGGTAGTCCGACTCAACTTCCGGACTCGGATCGAGTCAAGGGATGGGTCACTCTCACTCTCACAGTGGTGACATGGACACACGGGATAGTACCTACACTCTCGGCAGCGGCAACAGACCATATACTAGGTAAGCAAATGAACGCCAAGAGGTTCGGACCATTACCTCCACGCACCCGGCGTGGCGAAGACAACCCCGGCCAATCACGGACCCCCGGTTAACACAATTTTACAGCAGTACAATAATTTGACCCACTCCACGCAGGGAGGTAAAAGGTCACATGCGGGGCCCGGGAATCACGCGAATTGGGTTGACGGGCAGCATCTTGATGTCGCCCGGCGGTGCCGAACTCAGCATTTTCGTGCTTTCTGAACGGCGGGTTCTGCGGGCCCGCGGGTCCCACGGATGGCGCTGTCCTCCGGATCTGTGGGGGTGGGACCCACTATGATGAGGACCCCTGGTGGCACGCCTCCACGGATGGCGGTCGGCCGGGAACACCGATCGGGGGTCGATCGGTCCCGATCTCCAAGCTTTGAAGTTGCTGTCCACGAGCTGAGGTTGCTGTTTTAGGAGCATGCGCTCCGGGGAAAACGGCCGCTGCGATCAGCCCCGTCATCGGAATGTGATGAAACCAGCGCCGTTGGAAAGAGGATTCAAAATCCTTCAACCTAGGGCCAGTGGAATCTTCTGAACCTCTGCGGACCTGGGCTTTAACTATTTTTCAATCCTCTGTTGTACAGCTCCCGAAATATCAGATCAGCATATGAGTTTCCTATAAATAGCCGTTGACTGCCTACTTGACGTTGGAATCAGGCTTCGAGCTCTTCTTCAACGTTGTAGGGAATCAAACCACAAAACTGGGAAAATTTTTAGAATTGGATTTGGAGGTGCTGGCGATTTGATATGATTTTTGGAGTGACTAGTGGTCAGATCTGGGAATAGGTGGATAGAACTGTAGATGGGACTGAGAACGATTTTTAGAAAATATGAAATGGGTGGACCAGAAATTTAGAAAAATTGTGGATGAAGGGGTGGATGGGAGGAAACTCCAGTAAAATTTATGGGACTAACAGAAATCAAAAGATGGACCTAAGACATGAAACTCAGGGCGGGGATGAATCTAGACAGAACTCTGGCAGAACTGAAATGGAAGACTGGACGAAAATCAAAAAATATGAAACGGGATCTAAATGGCAAACCAAAATGTGTGGGATGTCCTTGACACCTCTAGAACATCCACTAAAATTCCCAGATCTATCTGAGCTCGGGGCTGAGACAGGAAATTCGTGGAAGCCACTGTGGTACTGCACGGGCAGAACTCCGTTGATGGTGGTGGCGGTGCGGTGGCGGCTCGTGGCGGCGGCGGCGATCGTCGGAACCGATACACGACGCGTCACACCTCAGAATGGAAGCCTTCACAGCTTCAAGGGGGAGAGGGAGGAGAGAGGAGGGGGGAGCACCAGCCCTTGCTCTTGAATTTGTTTGAATCAAATGGCATTAATTCATGAAAATAGGAAAATACAAGCATATATAGGTCACCCTTCTAATCCATCCTCCACCGTTGGATCTAGGGGTTAGGGATGGATGGCTAGGATGAAGTTTGAACAAAATACAACAAAAATATTAAACAAATGGGGAGGGGGGCGCACCTTGACCAAGGGGGGGACATGGTAGGTGGGTTTGGTTGGAAATGTTGACCATTTTGGTCCCTTGTCCCCCATGTGGACAATTGACTAGTCAAGGCTTCTAGATGTCCACCTTGGATGTTGACCAACCCCACAAGGCTGATATGGACCAATGGGAGGGGGCATGGGGGTCCCATGGGGCCCAGGGGTCCCATTTTACAAATAAGCCCCTCGTACACTCATAATTGCAAACCGTATAAAATGAAATAAACACACCTTACACACAAATAAAGTCTAATTAAATATGAAAAATGGGGAGGCTCAAGGCGGAGTCTCCAGGCTGTCTCCGAGCCAGATGGATGCTGAGGTGGATCGAGTCGTGCTCCGTGTGCGGTACCGGTGGCTCGGCGTGTCGCGCCGCTCAACTGCTCGGGTGTCCGCACCACCACGGCACCTACGTACAGCCACCACATGATGCTCAACATCAGTCAGACTGCAGGTCAGCACGGGGATCGAGGTCTAGTCACCCGGGACTAGAATCGGCAAGGAAAGAACTCCGATCGGATAGAACACAGGTGGTGGTCCACACTGGACCATCCCTGGTAAAAACTGTCATATGTTGGACAGCCCAAAGAAGACGCAGTTCGCTCTGGACCGCAGAAGGAGACTAGGCGGTCCCCTATCGGCTGCCACACAACAAGAAGAAAAATGGTCTCCTGCAGAATGTTCAAAACAGAAGCGGTCCACTCATGGCCGCCTCAGGGTTAAAACGGTCTCCTTGGGACCGCTATGCCCTGGAACTGCAAGAAGGGATAAAACGATCACCTCATGACTGTTGGGGCTTAAGACGGTCTCCCTTGGGACCGTCAAGGGGATTAAAACGGCCACCTCATGACCAGTAGTCCCCAAAACTATTCAACGGTCGAAAACTAACTGTCAAAACACCTCGGGAGTCACGCTGGCCCCACGAGGGTAGTGGTTGGCCACTTGGCCGCCGCTGGGTTTCGGCGGTCTATCACTTGACCGCTTACCCTGCCGACACTCCAACTCAGAAAACGGCCCATCTAGGGTCGCCTCTTATAGAAACGGTTCCTGGAAGAACCATTTTCATTATGAAAAATTGAGAACGGCGAATCACGGTGAAATTCTCCATTCCACACCCCAAGCACCCGCAGGTGAAGGGGAAACAAAGGGGAAACCCTTCCCCATGCCCCAAGGCATCATTTGATCCTATCAAATCACAAAATAACGCATTAAAACGATAGATCCAACTCTCAAACCCCAAAAGCATGGTTTTCCCTTCCCCGGCTCAAATGAACCCCTCTAGACCTTCTCTTGGCCTAGAAATCACGGGAAAAATAGTAAATGAGCTAAGGATCCGTCACCCTACCTCAGGGTTGCCCGAAACGCGGCGGATCGCTGTCGATCTTCAAAACTTCGCTTGAAACCCCCGTTCCTCACGAGCTTCCCACGAGCTCCGCACGTCTCCACGATCGTCTCGCCACCGCCGTCGTCGCCGCGCCGTTACCTCACCGCCATCTGCAGCCGGGGGGAGGGTCGCCGCCGCGTCCACGCACGGGAGAGGAAGAGAGGGGAGGAGTCGGCCATTAGAAGGGGAGGAAGAAAAGGAGAAGAAAAGAAAAAGGAAAGGGATATATATAGAAAATCTGGATTTTTCAAAAAATATGGAAAAATAGAAAAATATATTTCATCGATCCTCGGAACACGCCGGACGCACTGGGACCATCCCGGAGTAGGAGAACACGACGGTTTGCCCAATACAGGGTTCCGTAGGTCCGTTAGGGAAAAACACATGTAAACCGTAAAACACGTTTCGGGACCCCCAAAAGTGATCCTAAACCCACAGATCCAGATCCTAAAAGTGTCCGAAAAACTCGGGGCATTACAGAGCCCCCCTCGCAACCTGCGAATTGGGTGTTTTATATAGGAGTTACAGAAATCCAAAACTTCCTCTCACAATTTTAGAAGATATAGTCCACCAAAACTCGAGTTCTTTAGATCAATCTCGAGATAATAGTGGGGATAAAAGATAGGAACAAGTAGGACTCGATTTGGTGGGAAAATCTGGAAGATATTCGCGTGGAAAGAAGGGTCCGGAGCTTGATTGGATAGAGTTTGACTTGCATAAACCCAAAAATTTAAATCCGAGATGAACACCTAAAATAGGGCTTTAGATTGATAAATCGCATGGATAATAGTGGGAATAAGCATCCTTAATCAATTAGAGTCAATCTGGAAGCTTCCTCTTGGAGAAAATGGACCGAACAAGGTCTCCAAGGAGTCCCACGGTGAAGAAATCAGAGTTTAGGAAGTTTAGGACTCCCTATCTGGCAAACGGTCTATCGCACGACCGCATTCGGAGCCTAACGGTCATGGGTGGACCACTAGGGGATGACCAAACTATCTAGGGAGGACCACAAGGGAAACAGGGGACGAACGGGCTCAAATGGGCACTGTTTGGGGAAAAATGGTCTAGTGAAGACCGCAAGGGGACCACAAACGGTCATGGGGGTGACTGCACAGTAATATGAGGTGAAACGGGGCAAAACGGGCACTATTTGGGGCTCAGCGGTCTTCGGAAGACAGCCACCATCACCCAGCGGTCTTCCTAGGACCGCTAGGCTGATGGAAGACATTTTTTGGGCAGAATGCGATAGATTTTAGAAATCAGAGAATATCTCGAAAATGGTGCAAAACTAGCAAACGTTGTAGAAGAAGAAATTGTAGATAACTAAAAAATGAACAACTTTTATGAAGAGAGAAAAATGAGAAGATTATCAGAAGAGGGATAAAATATGGCTAGAACAGAGAGAAAAAATGTTGGGTTCGCGGGTGAATAGTGCAGTCTGCCAGAAAAATACGAATAACTTGAAATCGGTGGAGAACTGGACAATGGTGTAGAAGAAGAAAATGTAGGGAATTAAAAAATGAACAACTTTGGTGAAGGACACTTAAATAATAGAGAAACATAAGGGGATGGAAAAATAGCCGCGTTCAGGACTGCGCTGCGAAAGGGGCCAAATGCTTGATGGAAGTCGACCTAAATGGGCCGTAAGTCGACTTGGAAGGCCGGAAGCTGATAAAATAAGCCACAAGGCTCTAAGAAATCATGATCTCCAAGGCTAAGGAACAATAAACTAGGCTCGAAATCCATCCAAGGAAGGCTCCAAGGAAATGGTTAACTCGGGACATGAAAATGACGAATAAGAGAAATAACGCAACTTGCGGGCTAAAAACGGGTGTCAACAGATGCCCCTCCTTGATGTCCGCTTTGCAAGAGAGCAAGCGAAAGCGGCACGGAGGTGGAATGGAAAGGAGATGGAACGAAAGTGACAGCGACGTGAAATGGAGATGACGGAGAGATGAAGCGGAGAGAACTGAAAAGCGGGCATCAAGGCAAAAGACACCCGTCACGACCCAGAAGCAACGGATTTCTCCTGAGAATGCCGAACTAACCACAAGGACTGGATGGTAAGAATGAGACATGCCTGGATAGATAACTAAGAAAAGAAAAGGAAACATGACCAACCACATCGGGGACACAATCCACGGACAATGAGGGGATTGGAAAGAACATAGCTGAAAAGCTGGAAACGTGAAAGTAAACTGAGGTAAAATCCAGATAGGAATCATGCTAGCCAACCAGACCAAACGGGCAGATAAGAGATATCATTCAAATTTGGAGTGGAATGTAGATCTCTTATCCAAGAGAATTGAAGTGCAATTAACCATTGCCGAGGAGAAAACCTTGAGAGGATCATGAGACGCGAGTGCTCAAAATGACATAATGCATGCTGGGCTAAAATAAAGAAATCATCAAAATAATTGCAAAGAAAGATAAAATAGAAAGTACTCAAGAATAATATTGCCAGGTTGAGCAGGACAGGGTCAAGAGTTTTCTTGCAACTATGGCGTGCGAGACAGAGTCCATCGTCCCCCACCCGACTCAACCAAGCGGCTTATCCAACGATTAACCATATGCTCCTAGATCATCATCATTTTTGTTAAAGGGGAACATCAGATCCTAGAACACACGGCCAACCAGTCGGTCCTTGAGAGACTATAATAATGAAGATATCATATAGTAATGTAACAAAGAGAAGGGATAGAAAGAGCCATACCTGACTTACCTGCCAAGCGAAACGACATTTTTTTTAGATTTTTGATATAAGACAACCAAACCAACAAAAGAACAAGCATTAACGTAACAAAACATAAAACGAAAATAAACGCAACATAGTGAAAATGAACTAAACATAACATCACAAATGAAGATGAATGAAGCATAAACATCACAAGAACAGACGGCAGGCGTGGGTGGGATTTGAAAACACAGTGGGGCAAGATAGCACACACGGTGGGACAAGACCATGGTGGGAAAAAGGCATGTGGGACAACAAACCGCTAGGGGCAAAAGACACAGACAACACATGTGGGATGACAATAACAACACATCGCATGGTGACACAGTGGGATGAAAACATAGTGGGATGAAAACATGACTGACACGGAGGGACAAAGACATGGACAACATAACATATGTGTGGGGTGACAATCAATAACACATGACATGGTGACACAGTGGGATGAAAACATGACAGACACGGAGGGACATAACAACACGTGTGACAAGGACACGGAGGGACATAGACACGTGTGACAAGGACACGGCGTGACAAAGGACCTGACAAATACGCTCTTCATTCAAAGCCCAAGATCAGAAGAAGTAGAACCGACAGGTTCACAATCGTGGGGCAAAGCCCTCTCATGAAGATATGATCTTTGCAAATAAAAGCTGAGAATGACATAAGCTTCAGAACAGATCGAGAGAATAGATTGAAGAAGAAGAACAGATCAGAAGACTAAGAATCTCATCCTCCAGTTTAAAAGGGTTATAGTCAGGGATGGTAACAGTACAAACTTTTGGTATGATAAATGGATTGGTAATCACAGCCTGGCTGATTATGTTCCTGCTAATCTCATTCCAAATTCAAAGGTATCTGTCAGAGACTTCTTACTGCATCCATCAAGTGAAGAATTGGCTCTGCAGGACGGTATGTTTCCTACTGTTATCAAAAAAGCATCAGGGAATGTCACCCTGAGTCAAGATACTGACATTGAAGTATGGAGTCTGTCTCCATCTGGGAAGTGTTCGGTTGCCTCAACATACAAACTTTTCTCTAACAGCAATCAATTTCAGACAATTATACCATGGTCTCGGCTGTGGTCTAATTGGCTCCCCATCAAAATTTTAGTCCATCTGTGGAAAATTCTGAATAATTGTCTACCTATTAACACTAATATCCAGCGCTTGGGTGTTTCTCTCTGTTCCAAATGCCTCTGCTGCAAAGAGCCACATGAGGAAGATATTAATCACTTATTCATCTTTAGTGAGTCTGCAGCTCAGGTATGGTCTACATTTAATTCAGCTGGTATGCAGCTGGAGGGTAACTCTGCTAGGGCTCTCATTCTGAATTCTGCTAGTAGTATCCAGCAAGAATCTACATATGGTCTCTTCAGTCTTGTTGTCATTGGTTTTGGATTGTGGGAATTATGGAGAGCTAGAAATAGGGCAAAGTATGATGGTAAATCAATATCCAAGCCAAGTCTTCTTCACCAAATTATCTCCCAAGTGAAAAAAGTTTGTGTGGCTACCGAGCTCAAAGAATCACATTACAGTAAAAGTAAAATTTTGGAACATTTTGGACTAAACATTCAGCCCTCTGGCCGCTATCAGTTGAAGATTATTAAGTGGTATTGCCCTCCTTGGCCCTTCCTAAAACTAAATACTGACGGCGCTTTCAAGCAGTCTGGTGACTCTGGAGGAGGTGGTGTCATTTGGGATTCCAGAGGAAATGTTCTGCTAGCATTCTCTCATTTTTATAGAAAGTCTAACAGCTTAATAGCTGAGGCTCGTGCTCTTCTAGATGGTATAAAATACTTACACACTGTGCATGCTAAACCAGCTCTTAATAGAATGTGATTCGCTCACTCTTGTTCGGACTATCAAAAAAGAAATTCATTGTCCATGGTCCATTCTCAGCTACGTTAGGGATATCTGGAGCATTCTTTTACAGTGTGATTCTATCACTCACATCTACAGAGAAGGCAACACTGTTACGGATTCGCTAGCTTCTTTAGCCTACACCTCCAAATGTAATTCCTTTTTTTTTTTACCATGAGCTACCTTCAATATAAAAGGTGCGGCTCGTTTAGATATGCTAGGCATGCCTAACATTCGATTGATGTAATTGTTATTCTTTTTCCATAGTAATAATAGTTACCTCTAAGCGATTTGATGGTGGAGTGGCTATTCCCATTACCTCTGGTAAGGGGTTTGCACTCTCCCATCTCTCTCTAGGTAGGGTTTCCAAAAAAAAGATCAGAAGACGTAAACAGGAGGCAGAGCGAAAGATAAAAAAAGGGCAAGGAAAAGCTTCAGTACCTGCGACCTACACACTGAGCAAACGAATCATACATGTCCTCAAAACAAAATAGATAGAAAGGAACAAAAAGACAAATATGTTTAGATTTTTGGTAATTTTCTATTTTTTTGACAATATTTGATTTTTTAGATTTTTGGCAATATTTGATTTTTTTTAAAATTTTGGCAATATCTGATTTTTTTTAGATTTTTGACAACATTTGATTTTTTGACATATCTGATTTTTTTGGAGTTTTGAAATATTTAATTTTTTTAGAATTTTCACAACATTTGATTTTGGAAATAACAATTTGTAGCACCCAAAGACGGGCTCGAACAACTGGCCCGGGATCGTCATCCCTCCCCCTTTCATTAAAGATTTCCCTTGAGCAGGGCGTGCATATATGGGTGGTTTGCCACAACCAACCGCCTCTAAAGAACGGTGCCCCTACTAAGGCCATACCCGGGATACAACCCAGCCTAAGAGAGAGAAGTAGAAGAAAAATTGGAAACAAGCTTTATGCAGGATGGGAGAGATTAAGACTCGAATTCTTCCCAAGGCCCTACCCCTCAAAGATACAATCTGTTGCGCCGAGACTTTGTGTCTGTGATTTTGAGACCCATATTTATAGGCACGCATGCGACCGGGCTCATGACGTCCCGCGGGGAACTGTATAGTCACTCTTGCCATGCCTTTGATTCATCATTTTGCATATTGATTCATTGATTTATTTTTTGGCAGCCCTTATTGGCTAGATTTAATATGAAAGCTCACTTTTGAGGGTCAAGACTACCCCTATTTGAGACCTCTCTCGTATTAGGGAGCACCTAGGTTGATCATCTCATCCGTCAATCTCTTGCCCCTGCACTTGGCCGAGCAGAGAAAAGAAAAGACCTTTGTGCATACTCAAAGTATGGCCAAAGTAGCAACGATGTGTCTCAGAGGAATCGGCTATGGCTCGCCGTGAAGTGTGTGGAAAACCCATGCTCAAAAGAACACCCTCGACGATCGGGAAAAAAAACTAGACTCCCAGCGCGGAGCTATCACCAGTCGAGAATGCTGCAGAAGTGAACTCATTTTGACTAAATTAAGCAAACTCAACTAAAGCCACTCAAACATGTTGAGGAACCAGCATTATAACCATGTGCAGGAATAACAATATGTTCTTGTGAAAAATAAAGATACCTTGCAAATCCATAGCGTGGAAGTAGCATCCTGAAGCGATCTTGATCATCAAGTTTTGAGCAGCACGAGCTTTGTTTTCCACGCTTGACAGGACAAAGAATGGAGAGGATAACAAGGACTTGAAGATTCCTCTACACGGAGGAGCGGCAGACACCAAGCGTGGATGAAGAAGGATAAAAAGGAAGAGAGACGAGGGCTAGAGCTCTCTCGCTAAGGCGCTGAGACCCTGATAACAAGGAACGAGATACAGAATGACCAGACATCAACTGAGATCAAGGCGGACTAAAGTATCAAAAACAGCATGAAAAATGGTAAGAACCCCGAAAGGGAGAGAGAAAGAACAGAAAGATGACGAAGAGATTGTTGCAAAGACGAAGAAGAAGATGAGTGATCATCCGACGTGGTCGGAGAAGAAGAGTTGTGGACACCCGACAGGATTGGAGAAGGATCAGAAGTGACACCCGGGAGTCCCGAGGGAAAAGAATCATGTGATGTCCCAAAATTGGGATGAAAGGAGGACATAGTCCCGAGGCCTAGAATTTTGAGAGCGGGGAGAATCCGGAGACTCCAGATAGGATGGAGAGGAATGGGGGTTTGCGGACCCCGGGAGAGAGGAGAAAATGATGGAAGCAAGACTGGAAGAGGAAAAATACATCACCCAAGGGTGGGAGCTGAGTAGAAGAAATGATGAGCGAGAGGAAGAGGAAGCAATGTACCCTGAGTGCACAGTTGACGGCCTTTCAACTTACGTCGTTGCTTCTTCTTAGCAGAAACTGGCTTGTAATGGACCTACCTAGCATGGGCTCGAATCCGTGGGCACCTTGCCTTGCTATAGCTTCTGAAATAGCAAGCCCATCTAGCAGACGGCCTGGCCCGGCTTTGAGCATGCAACTTCATCGGGGCGATAGCACCTAGACACCCGGTGCTAACGATATGCGGACATTCTCGGACAGATAATTCTTAGATGGATCGGCATTACAGAACCATGGATCCTTGTCACTCGGCACAAAGAGCATGAGATTTGGCAACTCAACTCGACAATCAGACTTGAAGCGTAACTCCCTTGCTAGTAGAGAAGGACGAAACTGAGGGAGGGTAATACATGGCATTGACGTGGCCGACGTACTGATAAACGGAGAGAGATTGCATAGAATGTTGATGAGGGCATCCCTTACCCCTCCACATTTTCGAGGATCGGATTGTTTGTCGGCATGCGCCATTGTGTTTGTGATATTTTTCTGAGTCTAGTCATGTAATTTTTATATTTTATTTGAGTCATGAACCATGTAATTTTCCTTTTATTTGAGTCAAGTACCTAGGTCATTAAGTCATTTACCTAAGTCAGATGTCATATGGTTAATTAGTCTGGTTTAATCGGTCCAATTAAGTGGCCTTGGCCCAGGGGCACCCTCCCTTGGGCAGATGAGTCATTGGGTCACTTGTTCAGGGGTATTTTGGTCATAGTAATTATGTGAGTCTATAAATAGCCCCCTCCCCTCTCTCATTTGTAACTCTTGATGTTTAATTGCAATAGAAGTATTTCCAGAAAATTGAGTGATTTTCTTGGAGTGAGAAGCTCCCCTCTCCCTCTGTCTCCCCTCTCTCTCTCTCCTCTCTCTCTCTAGAAGGGGGCGACCCTTTCCCTCTCTTCCCTACTCCCAAATTCAAAATTTCTTCTCTCTCCTCCCCATTCTCTCTTCATTAAAACCCCCTCCCCTTCCCTAAATCACCCATTTAATTCCCCTCCTTCCCAAGGTGGAATCCACCACTCCCCAAGCCACCCTCCAACCACCAACCACCCACTCCCCTTCCCCAAGCACCTCTCTCATCTCCCAAGGGAGAATTCCCCACACCCCAAGCACCCTTTCCCTTCCCCACACACCACTTCCCATCCCAAGGCCAGAAATTTATCCTACCCTTAAACCCATTTTCAAATACTCCTTCCTATCTCCCTCCCAACACCAAATTCGCAGCTCCCTCTCCCTCCACCTGCTAGACCCCCTCCCAGACCCCCTCACAGCCTGGGGTCGCCCCCACACCCATCCACCCCATTTCCCCTCCCATCTAGCCCATTTCCCACCCCTTATCTCACTGTCACAAGAGATAGCAGAGTTACATCAGATTGTTGAGGCATCCACGGCATTCCTCCAAGGCTTCAGGTGACCTAGCATATACCGGTGGATTTGTCGTCTAGATAGCTTCGCAGCCGAGGTGGTCTCGCATCCGTCTGAGCTCCGAGCTGCCCGGGAGAGCCATTCTCCCACGACTACGCAAAATTGCTCCGCCAGGGAACCAGAAGCCAAGGAAATAATTGACCACGGCTGCTCCAGGATGAATTTGGACGTGATTTCTTGGTGGAAGTCTTCTCCTCCAAGTCCCCTTCCATCTCCAAGAAGTAGGGCTCCATTTGGACTCCGGAGCACAAAGTTCTGAATTTTTCCCTCGGAGTGCGCAGGTCGGTCAATCTTGAGTCAGATTCGACCCCCCCTTACCTTTCTGGGTCTCGCGATCTACTCTGACCTCTTCCGGCAACCCTGTGGCTCTCTGATCGAAGAGGAGCTGTCCACGGTCGTAACGGTTCTGGTCCCGCCACCATCCGCCCCTGGGAACGCTCGTGGCGGCCACATCTTCCAGCAGTGATAGTTCAGGGACTTCCAGAGTTAGAACCGACCAGCTCTGATCCTGACTTCGACTCAGCCACCGGCAGCATCAAGAAATCCCCCAATAATTTGGGCATCAATTTGGGTCGGCTTAGAATGTTTTGGCACTGGTTTCATCAACAACGGAGTTCTGGAGAGCCTGTGGCAGCACCGCAGCTCCTGCCTATCAAGTTGTTCTTGAGAGCTAGCAGAACCGACGGTCGTCTTCCACTTCGGCTTCTAGCGGAGTTTTCCACACCACACCTGACCGGCTGACCACCCCTCCCTGCGTGGAGGTACATTTTGGTTGTAAAACTAATCCCCACCCCTAGTCCAACCCCCTTGCAAGGGGCGTTGTGCATGTAACTTGAATTTTCAGGTTGAAGCTTCATCGGCGCGGCATGCGGGTAAGCCCATGCTTCCTCACTCGCCCTGGTCTCCGACGGGGATCGGTGTCTTCACACCAATCAGGTGAGCCTCGGTTACCCCTTGTTGATCTTTCCCTTGCTGGTTTAGTATCGCCGCTAGTGCCGTCGGACGGCAAGTTGAGTGCCCGATCTCAAATTGCCATTATATGAGTGACTATTGTGGGTGAGTTGTTAGAGAGATCATTACATCCCACGCTCTCGGCGTGCTGACCACCTGTGAGAGTGGGCATCCTCGGACCCTTGGGGGTTCAATCCCAAGCTAGCCAATCCCCGGAGCAGCGAGGTCCCGCCCCGGACCCTCACCACCATCATCGAGTTGCCTACGGGCACGAGTGTGCGCTTAGCGGGTGAGTCCGCTCGAGTGAAGGTACCGACCTGCTGAATTGTGCTTGCTTGATAGGTCCAAGGGGCATTGGTCAAGTGGCTGCCACCAGCAAGGTGGTTTTACATCAATTATCAGAGCCATGTTCTAGACTTGTCTCTACTAAGTCTTGTCCTAGGGCCATTACATTTGTCACCCATGCATCAACCACTAGCATGGCTACCTCTCTTTGGTCATATTCATCCCACTCGGCCCTCCACAAGGGTCCGATCAACCCCCCCTTTGACATAATCTCTTTTGAGGATCTCCTCTTCGATGGAACATGCCCTAGTGCCTACCTAAAGTCGGAGGCTACCAAGGAAAAAGACTATGAGAGGACTTTGGTTTATGGACCCGTGAGAGTCCACGTTGCCAAGGGGCAACTTCGGGGTCAAGCCAAGACTAAGTGGGAACACATAGTGTGCTTAAGGAGGGTTAGGAGACAAGAGCCCATTTTCTCATGGATGGAGATGAAGGTAGAACTTAGGAAGATCTACGCCCCCAGACATTCCCCTCCCTACTCGGAGAGCCATAGTCCGAGGAGCACTACCACTCCTCCCTTCTCTCCCAGCCAATTCAAGGCCGCCATAAAGGCCCTCTACATCTCCCAACCCCCACAACACTCACCACTTCCTACCCCAATCAACACCTCTACACTTTGCCACCCAACCTCCACCATTCAAACCAAATTGGCCCCCACCCTCACTCCTCCACAACCGACCGATCCCAATGGCAAGAGACCCCTAGTCGACCCGGTTCCCCCCATGGAGGCCGCCACCCCCAAACCCACTCCCCCTTTTCCAACCCACATCCAAACCCAATTGGCCTCCGCCTCTCCACCATCCCCTATAAGGGACACTCCCCCCAAGATCAACCAACCCAAGCTACCTCAACCAACGCATCTCCCCCTCCCAACTCCAATCCTACCCCAACCTAGGCCTCACTACTTCCCTTACAATTCCCAAACCAAGTTTCCCTTTACCCTCCACCCCGAGTGCACCATACACCAATGCTCATCACCCCACCCTCAAAAGACCCTCCCACCTTCTTGGTAGAGGAACCCATACCCGACCCCATAGTGGTGAACACACCGGATCCTATTCCCCCCATGGAGACCACCCATGTCCAAGATGAAGGAAAGGCCTCGCACGGTGGTCTTCACCTTACCCCACCCTTCCTAGTTGGGGCCGAGCTCATCTTAAGAAAACCCCTTGTTAGTTGGCTAAAGGAGAACCCAATTAGAGAGATCATGGCCCATGTTTGCCCTCCCATGGAGCTAGACCTCCCCATAGTACCCTTCCCCTCCTATCACACCACAATCAAATCATCTTACCAAGTGGAGACCTTAGGGGACCTTCTCAAGAGCTTTGCATGGCAATTGGAGTTGACTGGCATGTTGACCCCCATGACCGAACAACTTAGGAGCCTTGACCTCCTACACCTATGTGTCAGGTTTATCACCTCAATTTGCACTATTGGGTGCTACACTAGTGACCTCCTTCTCTTTCTCCCCATGGATGAGGAACCCATCTCGATCTACTCCCCTCCCATTGAGATCCCAAGTGCTTTGATCGGCTAACCCACTAACAACCTTGGCCCAATCATCTTGGAGAAGAATGACCCACCTTTTGAGGATCTTGAGGACATAGGGCTCCTCTCCCTTGGTAACCCCAATCATGATCCCTTCGATCCCTTCCTATGGGAACCAGGATACCCATGTGACCCGACCACCTTACCCACCACCCACCTTTTCCTACCACAACCCACCATGTTTGACCCAATCCACCCCTTCCTAGACTCGGGCCTCATATGGGAACCCATAACGAGGGAAGATCTTCACCTATGGAACAAGGAAGTGCCTCACTCCAAGATGTCCACCTTCCTAGATCCTTTCGACCCTTTTAAGTGGAAGCTCAAAAGCCATCCCGCCACCCCACACATGGAAGTCATCATTGGAGTATGAATGCATATGTCTTGGCACCTCCCACCACTTGGCATGAACACTATGTTGGGTCCATTCATTCACATCACCCACATGTCAAGTAGGAAACATGAGTGGTCAATATTTGAGCGTAATGATCTCCCTTCATTCATCATGGGTCGTAGGCATGATAGGAGCACTCATGGATGTCCGGGTCCTACGGCACTCATCACACCCACGCATGAGAGGGACACCTATGGGTGCCCCGGCCCTCCTACACCCTTCGAAGTCTCCATAGTACCTCTGCATGATTGGTCTAAATATGGTTGTCCTGACCCCTCTTTGCATATCATACATTTCCCACTCACACCGCATCGTATTACATGGCATGAGTATTTAAGCAAGCAACAAGCAACGAGCGGTGAGAATCACAAGGAACGGGCAAAAGCTCGCGAGCGCCACTTGGAATTCCAAGTTGGCAACTTGGCGATGGTGACTTTGGAGTGGCCCTACCTTATGGACGCCTCCAAATCGAGGGCACGAGGACTTAGACCTTTCTTGTTCTGAGTGACTTGGGCAACCTGGCTCACGGGTTGGACTTATCGAAGGGATTTTGGGATACACCCCACTTTCCGCGCGGCGGATCTAGCACCCTCTAAGGGCACCGCGGTGGAACCCAATGAGCACCATGAGCCTACCCCCACCTTTGAGAGTGATACCCTTGGAGAGCCTCCATATATCAGCTTGAGAGTCCGATGTGTGCACACGGAGGCAATACTAGGCAGGCAGGGTACCATCGCCAGCAAGAGGGTGTGCCCGAGCCACTGTGAGAGGCCGAAGATCCGTCCCCCGACTGAGGACGAGAGGTTGAGTTTGGAGGTCGTGGCTCGCCCGGAGCTGCATTGGAGGACCTCTTCCCCGGTGGACACATACTCGACGGAGTCGAGTTCTTCGCACCCAGGGGGTATGATGGGGGCATCCCTTACCCCTCCACATTTTCGAGGCTCAAATTATTTGTCGGCATGCGTCATTGAGTTTGTGATATTTTTATGAGTCTAGTCATGTAATTTTTATATTTTATTTGAGTCATGAACCATGTAATTTTCCTTTTATTTGAGTCAAGTACCTAGGTCATTGAGTCATTTATCTAAGTCAGATGTCATATGATTAATTAGTCTAGTTTAGTGGGTCCAATTAAGTGGGCTTGGCCCAGGGGTGCCCTCCCTTGGGCAGATGAGTCATTGGGTCATTTGTTTAGGGGTATTCTGGTCATAGGAATTATGTGAGTCTATAAATAGCCCCCTCCCCTCTCTCATTTGTAACTCTTGATTTTCAATTACAATAGAATTATTTGCAGAAAATTGAGTGATTTTCTTGGAGTGAGAAGCTCCCCTCTCCCTCTCTCTCCCCTCTCTCTCTCTCTTCTCTCTGTCTCTAGAAGGGGGTGACCTTTTCGCTCTCTTCCCCACCCCCAAATTCAAAATTTCTTCTCTCTCCTCCCCATTCTCTCTTCATTAAAACCCCCCTCCCCTTCCCCAAATCACCCATTTAATTCCCCTCCTTCCCAAGGTGGAATCCACCACTCCCCAAGCCACCCTCCAACCACCAACCACCCACTCCCCTTCCCCAAGCACCTCTCTCATCTCCCAAGGGAGAATTCCCCACTCCCCAAGCACCCTTTCCCTTTCCCACACACCTCTTCCCATCCCCAAGGCCAGAAATTAATCCCACCCATAAACTCATTTTCAAATACTCCTTCCCCATCTCCCTCCCAACACCAAATTCACAGCTCCCTCTCCCTCCACCTGCTAGACCCCCTCCCAGACCCCCTCACAGCCTGGGGTCACCCCCACACCCATCCACCCCATTTCCCCTCCCATCTAGCCCATTTCCCACCCCTTATCTCACTATCACCAGAGACAGCAACAGCAGTAGAGTTGCATCAGGTTGCAGAGGCAGCCACGGCGTTCCTCCAAGGCTTCAGGCGACCTAGCATATACTTGTGGATTCTTCGTCCAGATACCTTCGCAGACAAGGTGGTCTCGCATCCGTCCGAGCTCCGAGCTGCCCGGGAGAGCCAGTCTTCCACGACTGCGCAAAATTGCTCCACCAAGGAATCAGAAGCCAAGGAAAGAAGCGACCACGGCTGCTCCAGAATGAATTTGGACTTGTTTTCTTGTTTGAAGTCTTCTCCTCCAAGTCCCCTGCCATCTCCAAGAAGTAGGGCTCCATTTGGACTCCGGAGCACAAAGTTCTGAATTTTTCCCTCGGAGTGCGCAGGTCAGTCAATCCTGAGTCAGATCCGGCCCCCCCTTACCTTTCTGGGTCTCGCGATCTACTCCGACCTCCGCCGAAAACCCCGTGGATCTCCAACCGAAGAGGAGCCGTCCACGGTCGTAACGGTTCTAGTCCCGCCACCATTGGCCCCTGGGAGCACTCGTGGCGGCCACATCTTCCAGCAATGATAGTTCAGGGACTTCCAGAGTCAGAACCGACCAGCTCTGATCCCGACTTTGACTGTAACGCCCGGTAATTTTGGAATGGGAATAAAAATATACATAATGATAAAGTCAAGTGATATTCCTTTAAGGCTGCTCAGATCGAACCTGCCTCTGATACCCAGGACAAGGACGAATAAAAGTTAAAGAAATTATGAGGAATAAAATCTCTATATACATATAAGTTATTAATAGGTATATGAGGGTTAGTAAATAACAAATAGGTTTATATATATATAATGCAATGTAGATAAATATAATACAACGTAAATAATCAAGGCTAGACTCGATACACAACCCCCTGACATCCTAAGAAATCTCACAAAAAGAACTCATGGACCCTACCGTTATATTATAATAAATTTAAAGAATAACATGTTATATTTTTGTAGGCATTTAATGCATAATATAATTTTATTTAAATTTAAAATCAATAAATCTCGAAGAGAACATCTATTTGTATTTTAATAATAATTTATAAATTTTAATATTCACATTTATGACATTTACTATATTAGAAGGGAAAAGGATATATAAATATAAGATTTACGTATAGACTTTGGACTGATGTACAGACTTTATAGATGAAGGAATGTGTAGACTTGGCATTGTATAGACTTGTGAATGGGTAGACTTGGCATTGTATAGACTTTGTGAGTGTAGAGACTTAGGGAATGTGTGGACTTGTGAGTGTACAGACTTAGGAATTTAGGCTTGTAGAATGTAAAAACTTCAAGAATGCAAAGACTTTGATAATGTATAGACTTGTGTAGTAGGATGTATAGACTTCAGGAATGTATAGACCCCCGATTAATAATCAAGAATAAAAATATTCAAAATAAAATGATCAAGTTGTATAATATATATATATAATTTCCACCCATTTTACATTAAGAATAAGTCAAAATGTAAATAACGCCTCTTATTAAGGCGTGACTTAAATAATTAACGCCTTTACCTAAGGCGTTAGTTTCAAAAGTGACGCCTGTATCAAAGGGCGTCAAATCTCAAAACACCTAAAGTGAATAAAAGGAAAGAATAATTAACGCCCCATTCCTGGTTGCTAATTGTAAAAGAAACGACACCATGTAAGGCGTTAATTAGAATTAACGCCCTAACCCAAGGTGTTAATTCCATTTATGTTCCGTTCGACCCAGGAGATTATCCAGGGTAAGTTTCTGGATTACTACGTGTTCGATTGATTATGGTAAGGACTCTATCACGGAAACTAGAGTTCTAATCAAATTCCAACCCTAAAGGATTCCTGGAACCCTATAAATAACCCTTCCTGTCGAGCCCTAATAAGCTATTTGCCGTGCGTGAAGAACAAGTATGTTCTTCTTCCTCTACCTTCAGTCAGGTACTATGAAGAATACTAATGTTCTTCATCTTCTTCTGTAGATTGCCTGCAGTAAGTAGTAACTCTCTCGTTCAATTGAAGAACGTGGGTTCTTCATCAAAACATCCTCTTCTTCCAATAACAGTAAAGGAGGGAAGCTGTGACTTCTCCACGTCCAAAGTCCGAAGAGCATCTTCCTCTCATCTGCTATCACCCTGCATCCCTCTATATGCTGCTGTTGATTATCGAGTTAGAGAGTTGATGTTTATATCAGACCCAGAAGGCTCTGTTTTAGAACAGAGTATCGTCCTCTCATCAAATCCTTCAGTACCATCAACCCAGATCATCAATAAGGTAGGTTTTCTCAAGAATTGTAGCCCCAAACCGTCTTAATAACATGATGATAATATATGTATTTCATGCACATCGTTTCACTGCATTTTATGAAGTTTTCTGTGGAATATGTAAGAGGCGACCCTGACCAGGGCGCTAATTCAAGAACTGACGCCCGACAGAGTGTAGACACGCCATTCCTGACGTCTCCTGAGAAAGTCTCATATTACTATACAACTCCCCGCAACGGCTTACGCGTTTTGAATCACTTGAGTGCTTCCTTTTCTTGAGTCTTCTTCCGCCCTTTTCGGCATCCGGCATCGTCTCGTCACGGCATTCGGACAGCATCAACTCCAGTCAGACGCATCAGGAGGTTCCGGAACCAAGAAGGGTGTCTGCCGGGCAGCCGCCAACACCTTGTCCGAGGATCCGGGTGGGTCTTTTTGGGGGCGTCCAGACCCCTGGACGCCCCCATTCTTTTAATTTAATTTATTTTTATTTTTCAAGCCCAAAACCAAATAAAAAAATATATATTAATGGAGGCGTCCAGGCCCCTGGACGCCTCCATAAAAACAAGTATAAAAAATATAAAATGCCAGCTTTGGCATAAAAACCAAACAAAAATAATAAAATATATTTTCTTGGAGGCGTCCAGGACCCTGGACGCGTCCATCAACTCCCTCACCGGCGCCGGCCACCGAACGACGGTTTGTCGTGTGTGAAAAAATCCAAATTATGGAGACGTCCAGCCAGCTGGACGCGCCCATTTCTGAATCACGGGTCGCCGCTCACAAAACCACGCGTTGTGCCAAACCGCGTGCGGCCGTCGGTGGGGTTTGGTGGACCTGTTTGAGGCGTCCGGGGCCCTGGACGCCTCCACAAAAATATTCTGAAAAAATAAATAAAAATAGAATAAAATATTAGTTCGGCCCTGATGGAGGTGTCCAGGGTCCTGTACGCCTCCACCCCCCGGAGCCCTATAAATAGAGGCCCACCCCCTCAGTTCTGGGGGAGCTTCTAAGAGATCCGATAGGCTGCCGGAGCCCAGAGGCTACCGGAGTCATTTTCTAACCCGTGGGGTCTTTTGTAGGTGGAGGTTCTGCCGGCTTCTCGGGTGCCCACGCTCGCGAGAGGAAGGTCATCTTCATCCACCGCGCTTCCACGTCGTCCCTACGCTGCCGGAGCTCCGCCGGATTTCACCCTCGGCTCATCCAATAAGCCTTTTCTTCCCTTTTTTCTCCATAGTTCTTTACATTCATCATACTACATCCTCTATCTCCCTACATAAGGGCGCCATCTCTTGCATACTTCTTGCATTCATCATCGCATTTTCCTCCTACTCGAGTCCGAGAGGGGTTTAAAACCACACCAACCAGGTGTGTGTCAGGTCACGATCTTGTTACTTTTATTGCAAGGAACTGTTACTACACTACCATTTTCTAATTCCGTTCGTTTATTCTCTACTGTTTTGTAAGGGTACCCAAGGAAAGCCCTCTCCGTCGGTCGGCCGAAGGGGGAGGAAGAAGCAACCCGCCATCTCCCGCTCTTGAGGTAGGCGCGATCACTTTCTTTATTTTGGGGTCTTTTGGCCCCTGGCGATCACATCTTGTTCTCGAGGCCGTGGCGAGTCACATCCCCAATGGCCGTTTAAATTCCCGTTCTTATATGTTATATTCTTATCTATTCATGTTCTCGAGGCCGCGGCGAGTCACTTCCCCAATGGCCGTTTAAATTCTCGTTCTTATATGTTATATTCTTATCTATTCATGTTCTCGAGGCCGCGGCGAGTCACTTCCCCAATGGCCGTTTAAATTCCCGCTCTTATATTCTCTTTATATTTTGTTATATTCTTATCTATTCATATTCTCGAGGCCGCGGCGTGTCACTTCCCCAATGACCGTTTAAATTCCCGCTCTTTATATTCTCTTTATATTCTGTTATCTTCTTATCTGCTCATATTCTCGAGGCCATGGTGAGTCACTTCCCCAATGGCCGTTTCAATTCTTGCTATTTAATTTCTGCACCATTCCCGTCCCCCCGAGGTCGCGGCGAGTCACTTCCCGCTATGACCTTTTAACCCCCATATCTTGCTATATTACATTTGTCCCGCTCGCCCCGCCGGAGCAATCTCCCGTGGTGGCCCCTTCTCTCTTCTCTTATTTCTGTGTTGCAGCAAACAAAAGAGGAGCCTGCGCGCTCCGCGTCTTCTTCGCTCCTCGAACCGCGTGACGTCGCTCACAGATTGGCGATCACGGTGGGACCTCTACTGCTTCCTTTCGGCTACCCTTGCAAGTTCGGCACCATCCGTGCCTCTCCACCTTGGCGCCCGTGCGCGCCCCCGTTGTGCTCACGGCAGCACTATCAGTTGTGATTGGTTGTTTGTTTATTATATGTCTGTTATTTCTGTTGTTTTCCCACTCCATATCTCTGTCAGCATTTCATTGCATGCATCCATCCCTCTTTTCTATCCTTTTTTCATTTTTTTGAGGATCACCCTTTCTCGGTGAAGGAAGGACTCTCCGTTTGAGAATTCCTCTCAACGGACTAGAATCTCCTCCACTGGGACCTCCGTAAGTCCCCGACATCGAAGAATCTCCTCTTCATTCACTGGGCTGGTTGTACCATTGAAGTTCCCCGGAGTTAGTCATTTCATTCGTGGTGAGATGAGAGACCCTAGCTGACACGGCGGTGAAACAAAAATAAACTAGGGTCCCTATTTTGTGTGAACTTCAGATCTCGCTAAAAACACACAAAAAATCATCAAAATCAAAACACAAAAAGGCGTAAAGGCATCCACTTGTTTGATAATCTCTGCTACCTGCTTGCTAGTGTATGTTTTTGCGTTCTGGGAAAACTGTAAGCATGGCTCACGAGTCTTTTGAGGAGAACCACCCCAGTCGTGGTTTGTCAGCCGACTCGCGAGTCTATGCTATGGACTCGGGTCCTTCTCATGAGCCCTCGCATGAGGTGCAGGTTATTGCCGGGGACACATCCCCACCGCAGGATATCTCTTCCTTACTGGGCGTCCTCGCCAACACGGAGCTTACCTCTGAACAGCTCCGGGCCTTCCAGGCCATTCTGAAGGGGAAATCTGTTTCCCCCATGCCCCAGGAATCAACTCCGGCCATTGCACCTCTCCAAGAGTCTGTGCAGGCCATTCCATCTCCTTCATTGGCACAAGCCATCCAGTCTCCCTCGCTTCAAGGACAAGCGAGCCAACAACCACTCTCATTCCAGTTCCTGTCACAATCTCAAACTCCCGTTGTTCCCCACACACCGCTTCAGCCAGGGCCAACTGTCGGCGGTCCGACAGCTCCCTCTCATTCCGGGTTCCCCCCTCAAGTCTCCGGGAGACAGTTTCTCCCCCAGTGGCAAGTGCCACCTTCACCTCCAGTGGAGCTCGCCCAATCGCTCCTCAATAGGTTCAATCGTATGGACGAGCAGTTTCAAAATCTGAGAAGGATGGTGGACGTGAAAGCCACCCCGGAGGTTGCTTTGCCAATCCTTCCCGTCATTCATCTTCCTCCCTCCGAAATGCCCACGTACCGCAGATACAATGGTACCGGCAACCCCTTCATTCACCTCAAGGATTTCATGTATGAGTCCTCCTACTGGCAAAACGATCAGAGGTCCCTGGCATACCTCTTTCGGAGATCATTGAATGGTTCCGCGCTAGAGTGGTTCTATTCTTTGGAGCCCCACGAGGCCGAGAATTTTGAAATATTCCGGAGAAGGTTCTTGCAGAAATATAGGGATAGGGTCGGTCCCTCACTCTCCATTACCGACCTAGTGGCCGAAAAGATGAAACCCGACGAGGATTTTGTCCGCTATGCTGATAGATGGAGGTCTCTGGCAGAAAGAATAAGGGACACCCTCTCCGAGCCCGAACAAGTGAAGATGATTGTGTCTAATGCAACCCCACAGTTCAGACACGTCCTGGCCATGAATAAACTTACTACAATGGAGGAACTCTATGAAAGGGCCCGGTACATCCAAACTCAGTTAAAAGACTCTCCCATTATGAACATGTTTGAGTCACCAAAGCCCAAAGTGGTCAGAAAGACAGGCGCTGGTGTCCCCGGCGGAGCCACAGAAGGGGTTGTGACAAATGAGCAAGTGGGTGCGGTCAACAATGCCAATTATGCAGTCAACCCAAGGCCTCCACAAATGCCCCGACTTCCCCTCCAACCAGGTCCTTTCCCTCTTCGTCCTCCACCCTAAAATAATCCACCCCAGGATAATATGCCTCCATTACGTCAACCCCAGCAACAACAACCACAACCTCAGCAACAACAACCACCACTTCAGTACAACCAAGTTCCACCCCTGGGGAACTATGGTCCCCAACAGCAACAAAGGAGGCCGGTCGGTCCCAAGAGAGCCTACTATCCACCATTGCCAGAAACCTTAGCAGACATTTTTAATGCCCTCATGGCATCAAACCAACTCGCCCTACCCAGAGAAAGGCCCGTGTGGCCCCCGAATGTTGATACCTCCAAATACTGTGTCTACCACAGGCAGCCAGGACACACAGTAGATTACTGCTTCCATTTCAAAGATTACATCCACGATATGAATGATGAACATCAAATAGATTGGGATGAAATGAGACGATACGTCGCGGCTCTCAAGGCTAGGAGACCTCCTCATAGGCCACAACAGCAGTTACAACAGCAGCAGTTACAACAACAGCAGCAACAGCAACCACAACAACAACAACAGCTTCAGCATGCCCCATAACAACAGCCCGGCATGGGCATAATCCAGAATCCATTACCGGAGCACCAACAGCCCAATCATCAGGTTAACCCCATCTCCTCCTTCCCGGAAGTCGGGAGAGAGCAGGTGTGGCACCAGGAAAGTACCTCCATTCTTTCTACTGCCAATCCTATCATCACGCAACACCCTTGCCTTGCTCGGGTAGCACCTCTCTCTCATCAACCCGCGTCAGTATCGCCTTCACCATTTCCACTACCATTACGCCCTCTCATCCGTACCCCGATCCCCTATCAACCGACACTCTCCACTACGCCTTCAGACCCTCTCATCTTCTCCCACTCCCCCACTTTACCATCCACCTCTACCACATTTACCCCTACGCCTTCTAAACCCCTTATCATCCGTCAACCATACATAACCCCGTCTTTCTCCACCGTATCACCACTAATGCCTTCAAAACCACTCATTAACCATCACCCACCTCAAAATCATTGCTCGCTTCAAGCCCTACCCACTTCTACTTCGTCTCCACCTCCACCTTCCAGACCCCTCATCCTTCATAATCCGCGCGATATCCCCTCTACCTCCACCATGTCTCCACCTAACAAACCCCTCATCAGAATCCCTGCTCCCGTCATCACCCCTGCTTCATCGACCATTCCTCCACCACTACCCCTCAAACCTCTGTTAAAACCCACTACTACCCCCACAGAGGTACAAAAGTTGCAGGCAATGGTGCTCCGGAGTGGAAGGATTTTCCACAGGGTTTTCCCCTACAACAGTCCGAATCTTGAGCAATCTCAGCCAGAGAAGGATGATGGAGAACAACCAGAAAGAGCTATCCCTGGAACACAGTATGATCTATTGAAACACTTGGACAAGACACCTGCTCGGATCTCCATCCTGGAGCTACTTCAAAGAACCACATCCCACCAGGCGGCCTTGATGGAATATCTTCAAAAAGTCATGGTTAATGAAGACCTCCCCGTGGAGAAGATTTCGACCGTCCTGACCCCAACGGACACACAACCGGCCATCATGTTCCACAACTACGAGCTCGCTCCCAAGGAAGCTCGAAAATATGCACTGTGCATTTCAATAAAAATTAATGGGGTATCCATAAACCCGTGTCTTGTGGACACGGGTGCGTCCATAAATGTGATCTCCATGGACACCCTTCAGTTGTGTGGGGTCAACGAGGAACAAATAAGACCTTCCTCGATCACGGTCACGGCTTATGACAATAGCAAAAGGCCACCGCAGGGGATGATTATTCTGAAGGCAGAATTAGGCCCCATGTCAATTCTCACGGAATTCCATGTCCTCGACATGGACCCCACATTCAAGGCTATACTGGGTCGCCCTTACATCGAAGCCATGGGCGCTGTGCCTTCCACCAACCATCAGTGCCTGAAGTTTCCTTACAATGGGAGGATTATTAAAGTGGTCAGTACACCTGTCCTTCACACAGTGGATGCTATCAACACCTCTCTGCCCTCTGTGTGGCCATCTCATCGGCCCATATTGTCATTGCTGGACGTGCGTGATCTATCTCACGTTCCACTAGCACCAAAGGAGCCGGTCAGGACAACCGCAACATCATGCCTCTCTTTTCACTCCAAAGGTTGGGAAATTATGAGGAACATCGGCTATCAACAGGGTAAAGGTCTGGGCGCACAATTATAGGGTATGCTCAAACCGCCAAAGGAAATTAGGCCGAACCGTAGGTTTGGCATAGGCTTCAAAGGACCGTTCAAGGCGGATTGGAAGCCCCTCACATGGACTCTATCAAACCACTTCTACAGAGGGCCCGTTGTTCAGATGGGAGATTACCCACGAGAAGCATATGGGGGATCACATGCTGTATATTTGGCTGAAAAATGTCCGAGGATCACCAAAAGAGGCAAGATCAAAGATCCGGAATGCGAGTGGAACAAATGGTTCGACATACGGGACATTTCCGTTGCACTGGAAAGGATGTTCTCTTCTCCGTAGCTTGAAGGACCACCATTGATCTCCGGAATACCAGAGAATATTACCACTCTTGCCAAGGTTCCAAACTATCCTCGTCCTCGCCAGAAGGAGCCTGTCATCGACGGATCTTCATCCGTCCTCAACATTGCCATCGACGGCTCATTAGCCGCCATCTTCTCCATCCACTCGTCTCAGCCTTTGCTGATATCTTCTTCCTGGGCCAGACAGTTGTCTGATGATCTTCCCAGGTCACCTTCTTTGCTTACATACCTGTGCGGGCTTTTCAAGTCGCGCCAGGTCTTCAACCATGATCTGCTCTATGAGCCTCACAATCTTCTAGCCATAACCACTTTTCTCTCTCCTCCAATCTCTTTTCACTGCTTTGTCATTCAAAATGAAAACGAAAAAAAAAACGTCAATTTTCAAACTCCCCAACAACACATCTTCGTTGAGGAAACCTCCTACATCTCCCACGGGTGCGTACCGCCCTGCGGACCACCCGTCCAAGGTCTGATGAGCGACCTTTTCTACCCCTCCTCTGAGGGGTCTTCTCCTGTACATTCTACACCATCCTCTTCGTCTTCCTCTTCTTCTGTAAATAATGTCAGTCAATCTAGGAATGATAGGTCAAGGGTAGTACCTAGGAAGAAATCCAAGGGTAGGCAGATCCCTCATCGATTCCTTCTGGATTTGGCCGCAAGGTGTCAGGCCCTTCTTGCCATCCCCTAGTTATTAGAAAATCCCATCCAGCTACCGAAAATAGAATATGAGGGCGACTGTGCATTTGAAGAAGGGTATGGAGTCTACGAGATCACGGATGAAGAATGCCCCACTAAAGATGAGGGTGAAGAGTATGAGGATGCGGCGGGCGCATACGCAAGTGGAATGAGGAGATTCGACGAGCCCTCAACCGCCGTAGAAGAATCCACCAAAGAAGTCAACTTGGGAACTGAGGAAGACCCTAGGATCATCCTCATAAGTGACAATCTACCACCCTCTGAAGAAGAGGCATTAATTGAGGTTCTCACGGAATATAAGGACATGTTTGCATGGAGCTACGAGGATATGCCGGGTCTAGATTCAACCCTGGTCGAACACCGTTTAACCTTAAAACCAGGGTCCGTCTCGGTAAAATAAAGGTTAAGGCGTTTCCACCCTCAGATGGCTTTGAAAATGAAAGAAGAGGTCCATAAGCACCACAAAGCTAGGTTCATTAAAGTCGTCCTTTATCCTCAATGGGTAGCGAACATTGTCCCGGTCATGAAGAAAGATGGGAAAGTCAGGATTTGCATCGACTTCCGGGACCTTAACCACGCGTGTCCAAAGGATGATTTTCCCTTGCCTCACATTGATGTGTTGATCGATAACACAGCAGGATACGAGACCCTCTCGTTCATGGATGGATTTTCAGGATATAATCAAATTCGTTTGGCAGAAGAGGATCAGGAGAAGACGTCATTCACTACCCCTTGGGGAACATACTGTTACGTGGTCATGCCGTTTGGGTTAAAGAATGCTGGAGCTACTTACCAAAGAGCGATGATGGCCATATTTCATGACATGATGCACATATATCTGGAAGTGTATGTGGATGACTTATTGGTAAAATCAAGGACCAGGATGGAACATCCAGAAGTTTTGGCTAAGGTCTTGCAAAGGCCAAGGGAGTTCCAACTAAAAATGAACCCGAAGAAGTGTGTGTTTGGTGTGTCGTCAGGTAAATTGCTGGGGTTCATTGTGAGCAAAAGAGGGATCGAGATAGATCTTGACAAAGCTAAGGCCATCAGGGATATGCCGCCTCCCAAGAATTTGAGGGAAGTCCGGGTGTGTGCGGTGGCCACGTGAATAGTCAGATGCTCGCCAAAAAGATCATTCGGCAAGGCTTTTACTGGCCCACTATTGAAGAGGATTGTGCTGTCTATGTCCGTAGGTGTGTCAAGTGTCAACTTCACGCCGATAAAATCCATTCACCATCTTCCTCACTTCATCTAATATCTTCCCCGTGGCCTTTCTCCATGTGGGCATTCGACATCATTGGTCCCCTAGGTGATCCCAATTCCCTCACCAAGTAGAAATCTTTCATCCTTACTGCGACGGAATACTTCACCAAATGGGCCGAAGCCGAAGCTTACGCAGAAATCAAGGCGTCAACAGTCTGCAAGTTCATCATGAAGAACATCCTCGCCAGATTCGGCATCCCAAGCACAATCGTCACCGACAATGGGCCACAGTTCATTTCTCAGGACCTACAGGACCTCTGCAAAAGGTACGCAATTGCATTGCATCATTCATCGCCTTATTACCCACAAGGTAACGGCCAAGCGGAGGCCACCAATAAAACATTGCTCAAAATCATCAAAAAAACCTGCGAGTCTAGTAAGTTTTCAGACTGGCTAGAAAAACTTATCGAAGCCCTATGGGCCTATCGCACTTCAATCCGTACCCCCACTGGGCAGACTCCATTTGCCCTTACTTATGGTATGGAAGCGGTAGTCCCGTATGAGACTCTGATCCCTTCTCTCAAGGTACAATTGGATGAGGAATTTCCCCTCGACGATCGTCGTAATTCACTCCTCGCCCAGTTGGAACTCTTGGATGAGAAGCGGCTGGCCGCTGCCGAACACGTGCGTGTGTATCAAAATAGACTCGCTCGCTTTTACCAAAAGAAAGTCGTTGAGAGAAAATTCAAAGTCGGTGAGATGGTCGTAAAAAGAATTTTTGTCAAACCTGGAGGGCCGCGTTCTAAGCTCCAACCCAATTGGGATGGACCATTTGTAATTCAAGCCGTGTACCCTGGCAACGCCTACAAGCTAATCAACGTCGAAGGGACCGAGTTATCCCACCCTTGGAATGGGCTTTATCTTAAGAAATACTACCCTTAGCACAAAACAAAAAAAAATGATGAAAAGATAGAAAACATCAAAAATAAAGAAATATTAAAAACCACTAAAAATATGGAAAATTCAAAATGCCGATGCCTGGCAATCACCATGTAGTTAAGTCCCTGCATCTAACCTTCATGTTAGGATAGGGCCCATTAAGGCTTGGTAGGCACCGGGTCTTGGTTTGCCAGAACCGTGGAGATCCCTGTCCGGCCACGTCGGCCTATGCTCGCTCGAAGGAAGCTATCATGTGCTCACTTATGTATTTTATTGAAAAAAGTCGGTAGCATCACTTACGGTGGGGCCCCACCCAGAAGATCTCTGGAAGCTGTAATCTTTATTCTTTTCTCTTCGACCAAATGAGACAGTCGGCGCCCTTAAAACGCTGAGCATGAGAAGCCGAAACTCAAACCCCAAAGGCAAGAGTAGGATCCATTTCCTCGAGCATCGATCAGAGCACGAGAAGAGGGCAGTGTCCCCGCAGGCATACAAAAAGGGAGCCCACAAACGTCAAACGACTATATCTCCCTCACAAAAAGAAATACAAAATCAAAATCAAGAGAAAAGCCTGGTCGTGACCGTGCCTGTTGCGATAAATGGAACCCCTCAAAGCAAAAGTCTGAATCCACAAAAGGGTCCGTGGAATGTAAATGCTCGAGATTTGGTCCGAAGTTATCCGAAAGGAAAGAGTTAATGGGCCCTTATTCGCTCGCCGGGTTAACGACTTTGCCGGTCCTCTCGGGAGGTTTATCCCCTACACTCTTCCTTCTCCCTCTAAAGATGAAGGTTCGATGGAGTTTCTGAAGGGTGAAAACTGCCCAGGGTCTGCGACCTTATTTTAATATACACATTTGGTTGCCTACTTTGAAAAGTAAAAGCTATCGCTACGAAGGAGTCTCCGTATTTCTGGCTGGTCAAGACCCCTGTTTACCACCTTGATGTCTTCTTGCTTAACCTTGGGCTTAGGCCAATGCAAGCGCGTCACCTATGGGTGCGACGGCGTCTGATTCCGGGTCAGCGTCACGCGGTTGGTCATTGGGGTTCCAGGGTGTTCCATCATATACCATCTAGAGTTGTGAGGAAACAGACCCGGGTCGGGCAAATCATTTACCTCAAACATCTTTTGGGTGAATCCCTGTGGTCGGAAGCAACTGGGAGTCTAAGCATGGCATGACGGTATTATCATCAGGGTAAGTCTTAGCCGGCGGGATCATCATTCGAGGGGTCTAGAGGCCCAAATCAACCTAGATGTGCACTTAGGATACCTGGGAGGTTAGTAAGAAACCCCTGTCTCACGTAGGTTAGGTGCCATTTGGGTGCTTGCCAAGCGTTAGCAAGAAAAAAATTGAAATGATAAAAATAACAAAAAAATGGAAAAGAGAAAATGTACATATTTGCAAACAAAAAAAAATATTTTTTATGATAAAATAAAAAAAATACCAAATATAAAAAAAAATAAATAAATTTTGCATGATTGCATTTGCGTGCAGCATCTCACTTTTAATACCGCTTGCATTCGTGTGCTTGCCTGTCGCATTTATCATCACCACTTCTTTCCCTTGCCTTCGTTAAAATAAAGGCTTGGCCCCTTGACCAGTTATCAAGGACAGTCACAGTGACCATTTGCTTATTGAGCAAGGGGCCAAGTCAGAACAGAAATTCTGATTTGTTTGTTTCAGTGATATGTGCAGGGATTCAGGCAACAGAAGCAAAGGTGAAAACCAAACAAACCGAACCTTGTATTTTATTCCAAAAACCAAAAAAATTACATCAAGTTCCGCCCTCTCTCTCTGCATTACTCGTCCCACTACTCTCCGGGCAAAATGCTCTCAAAGGTGCTACCCAACTACGAAAAGTGGTACTCCTACCGCTTTGTACTCCCCTTCCTATTCCCACATCCCGGCATTGATCCACAGAAGCAGCAGAGAAGCTACCAACACGAAAGCCGCACTCTCGTGCTCTTCGGTAGCGCTCCTCACCATCTCTCAGCCACTGTTCAACAAGACCAAGGCTGATTCAGAGTTCGAATAGTTGGGCCTCCATGGCCCTTCGTTCCTCCCTTTCAGTCAATCTGTTGGCTCTTTCTCTCTCTACGTCTCTTTCTCTCTCTGCCCGTTCTCTCTCACGGTCTTCCCTCTCCAACTGGAGAGTGATCCTTAGTTCCATAGCATCCCTGGAAGAGTCGTCATCAGGATGACGCTGCAGTTCCCTCTCCAGTTCTGCTATCCTAGCCTCCTTCTGCGTAGCTTGGGCAAGCGCTTCTTCCGTCTCCTTTTCCTGCCAAGTGTACCATCTCAGATACGCGATAAGGCGTAAACAAAGAGAACTCAACACTGAAACTTTTACCTGTATACGGAGCATCCCTTCTGCCTCCGTAGCACGCTGCGTGGCATGAGCAAGTTGCTCATGAAGCAAGTCAAGTTCTGAGGTGGAAATCCACAAGCTGGAAGAGGCACCACCTACTCCCATCGCTGGGGAAGCCGCGCCAATCTGGGCATGCTACGACCACGTGAATTAGCAGCCAACATCTGGAATCTGGAGTTTTAATTAGGAACGCACCGTACACCTACCAAGGTGCTCGTAGCTCCGCGGGCATCGCCCAACCGTTGCTCCATCTCTGCCAAGCGAGTTCGTAAATTCGCTATCATGGTATCACGGATATCCTGCAGCCATACGAGTCAGCATTTCCACCAGAAAACCAAAAAGGGAGAAAGAAGAAAAGATAAAAAGGGGAAACCTACCTCCACAAGTCCCCGGGGTTGGAACCGCTCTGCGTACTTTGTCCTATAGAGACGCAAGTAGTCCTCGCTATCCCGCGCCTGCGATTCTACAATCGTGCCACCCCGTTGCCAGTCTTCGTACTGTTCGGGGAATCGCACGCGCCAGTCAATGCAGGTCGCCGGTCCTCGCGTCTCTCTCCCAACGCGAGGTGGTGCAGCTGAATCCACCCATTCTTGAGCCAGTCCCAAGGACCTCATAACCAATCATAGCCGAAGCGGCTCGATTTCATTCAGGCAGTGCATCCACAATTCCCGTCCGAACCGGGCACGACTTGCTAGAACCCACGGCTGGTCGGCATCGACCATGTCTGAGTAGGGTCTCCAGTTTACCATCACTGCAGGGAACTCCTGTAGCTCCCGCCTTAGCACCATCAGTTGGTAGGTTAGGGGTGCCGCACTCATGATGGGTTCCCACCGCCTGGCTAACGGCACCATCGCGGGTCGCCAATGTCGAGCTCTCCCCATGGGGAGGTAATAATAGCTCCACAACTGCTTTGGCACATGTCACCAATATCTTACAAAAAATAAAAATAAAACAAAAATACAAAACAAGCAAAACCAAAAATACCTGGATGAATGGTGTGAAATCACTCACAGTCATCTCACGATCCGCTTCTTGGAACAGGCCTGCAAACAAGTGTGCCAGCATGGCGGCTCCCCAGGCATAGTACCCTACTCTTTCAAGGTCTGATAGCAGATCCAGGAAGCGACATTGGATATCGTCCCCTTTCGAGCTCAGTACCAATCTCCCCAAAAGGAAGAGGAGAAATCTCCTCAAATCTATGTTGCATCTTTCCCAGTTGCCAAAATCTGTGTAGTACACGGCACGGCATCCTATTTCCATCCTTTTCATGAACTCTTATGAGGATTCTTCGTCCCGCCGACGAGTGTCGGTGAGCCCTAATGCATCCATGAGGGACGCCCTAGCTATCGACCTATTTTTCCGACCATCTAGGTCCAAACCCAGTAGCTTCTGGGCACCTTCTCGGTAGTCTGCGTAAGTGACTCCGGTCACTGCCTCGCCCTCCACTTGTGATCCGAACCACATCCTCCAAGCTGGGCACCATGTGCCCCCAGGGCATCAGGAATGCCCGACTCACTGGATCCCATCTCTCACACAAGGCTTGGATCAGGACCAGGTCGAGTTGGATCGGCTCGATCCGAAGAAAGGTGCCAAAACCCATCACGTCTAACCTGGCCTTCTGAAAATCTGGGAGACCTCGGTATGCTGCCACTACCAACTCCCATGAGATCTGTGATTTCATCACACTCTACGCATGCAAGGAATGGAGAGGAGGTTTGGTCAGAAAGAAAGGGAAAAAAAAGAATGGAAAAAGGGCAGGAAAGCTCAACTTACGAGTTGTGATTGGGCCCTTTCGCTAAAGTGCCCTTCGAGGTCCGAAAGCCTCCTAGAACTACTACCACTGGACCTGCTTCTCTTCGAGGAGTGGGAAGATTCGCCCTCCATCTAACTCTCAGAATTTTGAACTCCTCCTCTCCCGTGAGAACTTGTGCTCCTCGAGTTAGCTCTTGATATACCTGGGAGGATAAAAGGGACACGAATTTATAGAAATGAAAGGAGTGCAGGCCAAGATTGCCTCCATCACCTGTTAATGATAGCCCTCACGACGAGGCACCTGCCATGCGATCCCGTGTATCACTTCACCGCTCGCACAGGGTGATTGATTGGATGAAGAATATGACGACTAGCACCCTATGTTGTCTAGGGATACTCTATCATGTTTTGGAGGACGCCCGCAAAATTTGACACAACATCCGGGAAAAGGGACTAGGGCCGTCATTATTGACTTCGACGGCAGATTCCTGTGGAAAATGGTCACAACAAGATGCGATTCTCCGCTCGGGGCGGAGTCTCGGCAGACCCATCACATGGGAACAGTGCAAAGGAGGAGAAGTGTAGGGAAGAAGGAACGCACAAGAGAATAAACAAGCAGTAGAAAATCAAATCACTCCCTTCATAATGAGCTGTCAAAAACATCATAAACATAAGGAGGAGGCGAGTCCACCAGCTCACCGATCCTCACCATCACTCATCTCTCTGGGCGCTCCCCTCCTCTCCCCTGAGGTGCGGGTCCCTCAGAAGCCTCTGGGATCCTCGTGCAGCAGCACCTGCCTCGCCTCTTGGCGCCTGCTCCGCAGCAGTGACTCGCTGCTCCTCCCCTGGCGTGGCGAAGAAGCCACTAGCAGCAAAGCGACCGGACTGGCGGAGTCGCTCCCCGAACTCTCGCGCTCTCTCGTAGCGTGTCTCCATCCCTCCTAGCCTCTGCACGACGGCCTGAAGGCCCAGCTGAAGCTCCCTCACTTGGGCCTCCAAGGCCCTCCTCTCGGTCTGATCCCGCTGTCGCTCGGACCTTCTCTCGGCTTTCTCTCTCTCTGCCTCTCTCCTCATCATCTGCAGAAGAACCCTTAACTCCAGGATGTCTGGAGAAGGTCTCTCCTCACCGCGATGTCGCAGCTCTGCTACAGTCGCCACCCAGGCATCACACTCCTCTTCCGCCCGGGTCGCGCAGGCCACCGCACCGGCAAGTTGTTCCCGGAGGGAGGCAATCTCGAGAAAAGGGGCCGAGGAACTGGAAGATGCGCCACCAATCATCCCCGCCGTCGCTGTCTGCTGGGCACGCTGGAACAAAATAAACAACGACCGTCAGTGAAACTCCAAAATCTGAAGATAAAAGTGCGGCACGTAACTTACCAGGAGCGACAGCTCATGTTGAGCGACGGCCAGCTGCCGCCTAGCCTCTGACAGTTGGGCGCGCGAGCCGCCGATGCCACGCGTGTCCCCAGCTTGGGGAAGCCCCGCATAACTCTCTCTCTGCCGCCGCAGGAAGTCGGCGCTATCCTGCACCAATACACTCCCTTGCTGCCCAGGGAGACGTACGTGCCAGTCCTCGAGCCTCGCCTTGCCGCGACTCTCCCTCCTGACGCGGCTCGGCTCGTCCGCACTCACCCACTCATCGGCCAGGCCCAGGGTCCTCGCCATGTCCTGCACCAAGGAAGGAGGACCTCGCATCATAACAAAGAACGCGTCCCATGTCTAGGACGCGTCCATCACTTGAGTGTAACACTCGCCGAACCCTTTCCCCCTCGCACGCCTTGCTTCAAAACTCAAAATGGATCAAAGAGGAAGAGATTGGAGGACCTACCAGACTGTGTTCACCTCCCTCTGTGACATCGGGCCCCTCGGGTCCCTCGGGGGCCCGAAGCGGCCCTTCCTCCTCCATAGACGCCGTTCCGTGCTCTGGCGCGTCCCTCCTTGGGCGAGGGGTCCCGCGTCCCTCTCCACCTTCACCATGGTCGGGCCCACCGAACTCCATCGATCAAAAGAGGAAGAAGATGAAAAGGGGGCAAGCGAGTTTCGGCGGAAGGCGGGCTCGTTTGCGGGTAAGGCACGGGAGAAGAAAGGCCACCCGACGCTTTAAATTTGAATTCAAGGATTAAGACGCGTCCTCGCTCTGGACGCGCCCAAAAAGGGAGAAAGGAACATAATCCCCCCGTGCAAAGTAGTTCCCTTCTCTCCAGGGCAAAAGTCTCGTGAAGCGTAACTAACGTGGTGCAAAAGAAAGTGTGGGAAAGAAAAGGGCACGCCACACGAAATCCATTTCATATAATAGTCAAAGTACATCATACAGTGAGAAGGGTGACGTGTACAAGCAACTCTCTAACTCTCGCTACCACCCTCCTGGTCATCTCTCTCCTCCCTCCTCTGCCGGGGATCCCTAGGGGGCCTCTGCGAACCCTGAGAAGCCGTGCTCGCCTCGCCCTGCGGTGGCACTCCAGCCTCGAAGGCGCGACGACGCTCCTCGGCCAAAGAAACCAGATAGCTGCCCATGGAAAAAGAACCAGACTGACGAAGTCGCGCCCCGCGTTCCTTCGCCCTCTGGTAACGCTCCTCGCTCTCTCGAAGCCTCCCCTCCGCCGTGCCGAGACTCAATCGGAGCTCCAGCAGCTGGGCCTCCAGAGCCCTCCTCTCGGTCTGATCCCGCTGTCACTCCTCCCTCTCTCTCTCCCTCTCCTCTCTCTCTCTCACCGCCTCCCTCCTCGACAGCTCGAGGGCGATCTGCAGATCCAGCACGTCACGAGGGAGCTCCTCAGCCTCCCGACGACGCTCCTCCTCCAGCTCCACAATCCGGGCGTCACGCTCCGCCACCCGAGCGTCGCGCTCCTGCTCGGCACGAACAGCACGCGCCAGGGCCTCTCAGATCTCGGCCATCTGTCAAAGCACGCATGCACCATAAGAGAACAGTGATAGAAGGAGAGCAGCCAGAAGGAGAGTCGAGGTCAGGCAAACACTCACTCGAGCCTCGCGGTCACGCTCGGCCTTCTCAGCGCGAGCCACCGCATACGGTAGCTGCTCCTGGAGGGCAGAAACCTCCGGAGGAGGGCCCCGCGAACTGGAACCCGCTCCACCAGCCATCCCGACTGCCGCTGTCTGGTGGGCCCGCTGAAACACAGGGCAAACGTCAGTCAAAGGCTAAGCATCAAAAATCCAGGTCACAAAAAAAATACATTGCATAAACTCACCAGGATCTCCAACTCCTGTCGGATGGCCACCAACTGCCGCCTGGCGTCCGCCAACTGGGCCCGCAGGTCGGCGATCATGTTGTCACGAGCATCCTGCATTGAACATAAGTTAGTGCCACATGCATATACATATAGAAGGGTGAAGCATTTTCATTTCACTTACCCCTGCCATACCACCAAGGAAGAGGCGGTCCCCGTACGTAGCCCGGTACCGTCTCAGGTAATCAGTACTGTCCTATACATGGGACACCACTGGGACCCCGCCCTGCTGCCAGTCCTGGTACTGTGCTGGGAAGCGCGTACGCCAGTCCACAATCTTCGCCTTCCCCTTGGTCTTCCGCCCGATGTGGGCAGGCTCATCTACATCAACCCACTCCTGGGCTAGCCCCAATGTCCTCATAACCAGCCTCAGCCGAAGCGGCTCGATCTCGTTCAGGCAATGGACCCACACGTCCCGCCTGAAACGAGGAAGACCCGCTACAACCCAAGGCTGGCCAGCGTCGCCCATTCCCAGGTAGGGTCTCCACACCACCTAGATCATCATACATGCATCATATTAGTTGCCATTCAGTCACATGCATAAACACAAAAAAATCATACGCATCATACCATGGCCTCGGGATACTCGCTCAGCTCCCGACGAAGTGACGCCAGCTGGTAGCTGTGTGGTGCCACTACCACGACCGGCCTCCACCGCCGCGCCAGAGGCACGGCCCTCCTGTTCCCATGCCTAGCCCTCCCCATCGGGAAATAGTAATAGCTCCACACCTGCATCCATCATACATCATTAGTACAATAATTGCATATTTAACTATGGGAATGCATAAATAAAATGTTTACCTGGAGAAAAGGTGCGAAGCCACTGACTGTCGTCTCCTTCTCCGAAGTCTGGGAGAGATCGGCAATCAAATGGGCAAGCAGAGCCGCTCCCCACGCGTAGTGCCCCACTCTGTCAAGGTCCGCCAGGATCCCGAGGAAACGGCAGTGGATGCCATCCCCCTTCGTCCCCAGCAGAAGACGGCTCAGGAAGAAGAAAAGAAACCTCCGGAGGTCTAGATCCACCAGCTCCCGCTCGCTCGGGTCATGGGTGAAAGCTGCACGGGCATCTCCCTCCAGTCGTGCCAGAAACTCCGCTCCAGTCTCGCTAACCCGCCGGCGCGGGTCGACGAATCCGAGCGCCTCCATGATCTCCACTCGGCCGACTACCATGCTGTCTCTATCAGTCACGCTCGTCTCTAACCATAGCAGGTCCAGGGCACTCTCTCGGTAGTCGGGGTATGTGACCCCGCTCACCGCCTCTCCGTCCACCCGTAGCCCGGTGATCCGAGCCACGTCCTCTAGTGTCGGCACCATGTGTCCCCAGGGCATCAGAAACGCCCGGCTCGGTGCGTGCCACCGCTCCCTCAATGCCTGGATAAGAGGAAGGTCGAGCCAAAAGGGCTCGATCCTAAGGAAAGCTCCAAAGCCCATGGCGTCCACACGCGTCCTCTGAAAGTCTGGCAGCCCACGGTATGCTGCCACCACTAGGGACCAGCTGATCCGGCCCTTCATCACGCCCTGCACACCACAAAACCAACAAAGAACACATCAGCATCATGAATAGTAATAGACAATAACACTGTATATACTACTTATTTATTTTATTTTATTTTTTATTTTTAAAAAAATATTTATGCTTTTTTGGAGGCGTCCAACACCCTGGACACCTCCTTTACATTTTCTTTATTTTATTTTAGAAAAACCCAAAACCAAAATAAAATAAATAACATATATATATATATTATCATGGAGGCGTCCTAAGTCCTAGACGCCTCCATATTTTTAATTCTATTTTTTATTATTTACGTAAATAATTAAATAAATAAAGGAAAAAAAATGTGGAGGCGTCCAGGCCCCTGGACGCCTCCTTCCCTCACCCCCGACGTTCTCCACACAGCCTCTCGTCCGCCCTTTTAGCCCAGTGAACCAATAGAATGGAAGTCTAAAGAGCTTACCGGGTCGTGATCGTCCTCTGTCGCGTCGCCAGCATCCATTGCAGCCTCCACGGCCAAAAGAGGAGCCTCCTCCTCCGCGGCAATCTCCTCCGCCGCAGCAGCCTCCTCGGCATCGTCCCTCAGCCTCCTCGGACGACGAGCCCGTCGTTTGCGCTTCTCTCCACCCTGGCTTGGGCCTCCTTGCTCCATTGGGACGAAGAATGGGTCGTCTGGTTTGACTGGGTCGTTTGAATGAACAGTAAATGAGCAAAGGGGGGAAGGCCCCCCCATATATATAAAATCCATCTTTTTGGGGGCGTCCAGGCGCCTGGACGCCCCCACCTTTTTTTTTTATTTTTTTCAAAATTCAAAAATTTAGGGGCGTCCAGGAGCCTGGACGCCCCCAAAACAAAAAAACTAAAAAAAACTAAAAAATAAAAAATTAGGGGCGTCCAGGACCCTGGACGCCCCCAAAACAAAACAAAAAAAATTATAAATAAAAATTTAGGGGCGTCCAGGCCCCTGGACGCCCCCATAATAAAAATTTCAAAAAAAATATAATAATAAAAAAAGATAAGAGTATGTATATAATCCAAACAAAAGAAAAAACACAAAGAAAAAGAAAAACCACAAAAAAGATAATAATAATTAAGGGGACGGGGGTCCAAAACATCCATGCCAGATTTTATTCCATCAGAAAAGTAGAATGAGCTACATCAGGGGTTTAGGCGCCTTAGGCCTTAACTTCCCCAGTTCGGTTACATAAGCCCTCCACAGCTCACATTCTTCCCCCACGTGCGCTAAGGCCTTTCCCGCAACACTTGTCTTCCAGGGAGCTTTAATGGCTTTCGCTTCCCTCGCGTCCGCTTCAGTGCCCAACTCCCTCTTCTTCAAAGGAACAATGCCAGTCGGTAGCAGGAACGAATGGCGTGGGATGCCAATCTGGAGGCAGCACCGATGCGCATTATAAAGGACGAACTCGGTCGCACCGATCAGTTGAAGATCAACTTCGGGAGAAGGCCTCATGAGGAGATCTAGCGAAAGCAAACATGCCGGTGCGCAAGTGAAGAAGCCTTGTGTCACGGTGCGGAAGTGAGACCGCCAGTCTTCACGTTTCTTCAACCACGGAACGCGGTTCACTACAGTACCACCGAACCCTAACACGTCGGCTATGTGGTGAAGCGGGCTTTGTTGGAAAAGCTTCGAGGCCGTCGACATTCCCTCGCGGTGGTCGAATTTGAAATGCAAATCAAGCCAGCAATTCAAGACAAGTGCGCAACCAAAAGGAGGCTTACCCATGCTCGAGGTAGTAAGGCCACTATACAGCTAGGCAAGGACAGCGGGTCCCACCCTCTTTCCACGCCAGATCCCGCAGATAGCACTTAGTTGGTCTTCCTCCACCATGTTGTCGGTATAAGGAAACAAGAGAGCACCCGCCAGACAAATGGTGAACCCCTTCATGATTCCCTCCAAATAGTCATCGTCTGGTGACCCTCTCAGGGCGTCCATGACCCACTCCGCGAGCTTTTGGAGATCGATCCCCTTTTGAGTACGGACCTTTCGGGCTGCGTCGGGTGGCATGAAGCTTCCAAGGACGCTTTCAGAAGTCCCCTGTGTCAACATCCGCATAGCCTTCACCTTCCCGTCACTCTTGAATTTCTTCAATCCGAGCAGAAGTTCCACCTCCTCGAGGAGGATGGTCACCTTGAAGGTCAGAAAGATAAAAGTGTGGGTCTGGGGATGCCAGATCTCCACTAGTGCGCCCATAGCCGCCCAGTCCATACGAATCTTCTCGTAGTGTTTGGCGTGAATAAGGAGCCCCTGCAGATGCCACTTCGAGAGTATGGCCCTCATGCCGATGGAGATGTTGGAAGTTAGCTTTGAAAGCCATGGCAGTTTGGAAAACTTCCTCGGGCCTGGGAAGAGTGGATATGGCTGGAAGAGAAAAGAAAGAAGAAGAAATGAAGGAAGTAAGAAGAAGGCTCACGTGGAGAAATTTGAAAAGAATCAACTTACCATATGCGACATGATCGTCCCACTCAGATGACCCTCGAGGTCGGAGAGTCGCCTAATCTCGCCGCTAGGCCTGCTCCTCTTCATAACGCGGGAAGACTCTCCTTCCATCCTGAAATCTCTAGATTCTCCTCTCCTTCCTCTCCTGAGCTTCCAAAACCCACCTTGGTGCATTTGAATGAACTAGCCTAAGGGGAGTTCTTATAGGAAGGGTATGGCGCTACAGGACGGAACATGTCACATCAGCGGTCAATGTCAGGATTTTGGCTAGATTTCCTTTCCATTGTGGTGCGATTCTGTTATGATTCTGCTACTTTCTGATGTTGCTAACCTTTGCTAGTCTGTGCAGATTTTACTAACGGACGTCTTTGTCCTGTCTCCTGTCCCGCCTTTCATTGGTTGGTCCCACCTTGTCATGCATCGTAGTATATGATACCTACGCTACTAGAACATGTCAAGGACCTTGCGGCCCGAACGAATCTGGGATTTGAGTTCCCCTTCAACAAAAACGGTGATGATCCCGGAAGAATTTGGGTTGTACGGATAGGCCGTCAACTTGTGATAGAATGGGGACGACGGTTCCATTCAGAGAGTTGGTGCGTGGATAAACGGGCCCCAGCCCAGTGTCGGCTCATCGGATCGGTATCCTGACCCGTTCTTAACAAGTTGACAATATTATCCTTGGTTATTTTCTATTTTAGTTTGTTTTAAATTTTTATTTTAACCCAGCATGCATTCATATAGGACTTTGATTTATTGCGGAAGATCATTCAAAAGATTCGATTGCGAAAGCCGTTGTGCTCCAATTCTTACAAATATGAGATATTCCATTCCGAATGAAATACTTAGTTTCCTTGAAGCGGCCCTACGCTGCTCTTCTAAAGGAGATCCTTGTTTGGACAGACCCTCAGATATTCATTTATTGTTTACCTTGTTTTACCCACCTTGGCCGCAGCACTTTCACATTGGCTGGTAACCGCGCCCCAAAGGTGAAACCTCCGGTTTATGACCCAGGTACTTCCATACCGGGAAGTTGGTCTCTTTTGTGTGCCTGAGCGCACATCTCACCCTCCCTTATTTGATCCCCGTCCAAGCAATCGTCAAGATTTGAAAGACCTTCTTCAAAAGTTGCCTCATTGAAACTCCAGGAAAAATTCCAGACAGTAACGTCAAAAGCGTGTCTCATCACACCTTGGCATCAACTTATCAGTCCGCTCCCACTTCATTTCACTCCACTTCGATACCATTCCACTACGTGTCGCTCCCTTGCAAAGCAGACGCCAAGGCGGGGTAGCTGTAGACACGCCATTCCTGACGTCTCTTGAGAAAGTCTCATATTACTATACAACGCCCCGCAACGGCTTACGCATTTTGAATCACTTGAGTGCTTCCTTTTCTTGAGTCTTCTTCCGCCCTTTTCGACATCCGGCATCGTCTCGTCACGGCATTCGGACAGCATCAACACCAGTCAGACGCATCAGGAGGTTCCGGAACCAAGAAGGGTGTCTGCCGGGTAGCCGCCAACACCTTGTCCGAGGATCCGGGTGGGTCTTTTTGGGGGCGTCCAGACCCCTGGACGCCCCCATTCTTTTAATTTAATTTATTTTTATTTTTCAAGCCCAAAACCAAATAAAAAAATATATATTAATGGAGGCGTCCAGGCCCCTGGACGCCTCCATAAAAATAAGTATAAAAAATATAAAATGCCAGCTTTGGGATAAAAACAAAACAAAAATAATAAAATATATTTTCTTGGAGGCGTCCAGGACCCTGGACGCCTCCATCAACTCCCTCACGGGCGCCGGCCACCGAACGACGGTTTGTCGTGTGTGAAAAAATCCAAATTATGGAGACGTCCAGTCAGTTGGACGCGCCCATTTCTGAATCACGGGTCGCCGCTCACAAAACCACGCGTTGTGCCAAACCGCGTGCGGCCGTCGGTGGGGTTCGGTTGACCTGTTTGAGGCGTCCGGGGCCCTGGACGCCTCCACCCTCCGGAGCCCTATAAATAGAGGCCCACCCCCTCAGTTCTGGGGGAGCTTCTAAGAGATCCGATAGGCTGCCGGAGCCCAGAGGCTACCGGAGTCATTTTCTAACCCATGGGGTCTTTTGTAGGTGGAGGTTCTGCCGGCTTCTCGGGTGCCCACGCTCGTAAGAGGAAGGTCGTCTTCATCCACCGCGCTTCCACGTCGTCCCTACGCTGCCGGAGCTCCGCCGGATTTCACCCTCGGCTCATCCAATAAGCCTTTTCTTCCCCTTTTTCTCCATAGTTCTTTACATTCATCATACTGCATCCTCTATCTCCCTACATAAGGGCGCCGTCTCTTGCATACTTCTTGCATTCATCATCGTATTTTCCTCCTACTCGAGTCCGAGAGGGGTTTAAAACCACACCAACCAGGTGTGTGTCAGGTCACGATCTTGTTACTTTTATTGCAAGGAACTGTTACTACACTGCCATTTTCTAATTCCGTTCGTTTATTGTCTACTGTTTTGCAAGGGTACCCAAGGGAAGCCCTCTCTGTCGGCCGGCCGAAGGGGGAGGAAGAAGCAACCCGCCATCTCCCGCTCTTGAGGTAGGCGCGATCACTTTCTTTATTTTGGGGTCTTTTGGCCCCTGGCGATCACATCTTGTTCTCGAGGCCGCGGCGAGTCACTTCCCCAATGGCCGTTTAAATTCTTGTTCTTATATGTTATATTCTTATCTATTCATGTTCTCGAGGCCGCGGCGAGTCACTTCCCCAATGTCACTTCCCCAATGGCCGTTTAAATTCCCGTTCTTATATCTTATATTCTTATCTATTCATGTTCTCGAGGCCGCGGCGAGTCACTTCCCCAATGACCGTTTAAATTTCCGTTCTTATATGTTATATTCTTATCTATTCATATTCTCGAGGCCGCGGCGAGTCACTTCCCCAATGGCCGTTTAAATTCTCGCTCTTATATTCTCTTTATATTTTGTTATATTCTTAACTATTCATATTCTCGAGGCCGCGGCGAGTCACTTCCCCAATGGCCGTTTAAATTCCCGCTCTTTATATTCTCTTTATATTCTGTTATCTTCTTATCTGCTCATATTCTCGAGGCCGCGGCGAGTCACTTCCCCAATGGCCGTTTCAATTCTTGCTATTTAATTTCAGCATCATTCCCATCCCCCCGAGGTCGCGGCGAGTCACTTCCCGCTATGGCCATTTAACCCCCATATCTTGCTATATTACATTTGTCCCGCTCGCCCCGCCGGAGCAATCTCCCGTGGTGGCCCCTTCTCTTTTCTCTTATTTCTGTGTTGCAGCAAACAAAAGAGGAGCCCGCGCACTCCGTGTCTTCTCCGCTCCCCGAACCGCGTGACGTCGCTCATACAGAGTAGGCGTCAATTTCAGATAATTAGTAATTACTTATGTTAGAAATTGAATATCTATGAAACCATAATCTAACTTAATGCATGATCATAGATTTGGAATCCTGGTATTTTTCTAGTCCTATCCATATAATTGTTCCCTGCAAATTATTTATCATGAAAATTCGTTACTATTCATATCCTTGGAAAAACATTATGAATTAACGACCCTCAGTAGGTCGTCTTTTATGAAAGAGACGCCCCTGGCTAGGGCGTGTTTAACCAAAAATTATAGAATAAAGAAAATCTCAGCAAAAATAGAAATTTAAATGGACGACGGTTGCAGAAGTCGTCAAATGTCAAAATAACGACCCAGAGAAGGGCGTTAATTTACTAAGTAGTGACTTGTGTTAAGACGTTAATTTCCCGTGTACATATATTATGCTGTTTACTATTAACCGAGGGTTTTATATAAATATATATGTATATATAGGCACTATATTCCATTCCGTGAGTATAGTCCCACGTTCCACGATGTTTTATCGATTACCCCTCAATTCTCGGTGACATACAAGCTCTCCATTGGACATTCCGTTCCTCTGGACTAGTAAGTTAGTCATTGGGACCTCCGTAAGTCTCCTCGTAGCCTTGGATTCCCTCAAGGCCGATTGAGCGGATTGTACCATAAAAACCTATTACACTATTTTGCCATGTCACTCTATAGAAACATGGTATACCGGCCCTCATGTTATGCTAAGTGGATATCATGAGAATATTCTTAATGGGATGAGGACATCATGCCATTAATATGCTGTTCTTGTGGACCTCAATTCTATATAAAAAGAGTGACCATCTACATATGGGCACTTATTTGTTATGGTACCCGGCCAGGGAACCAATTCCACCCAGTTTATCGACATGTCATGGTTTATATGCTTCGCGTGGATTTTATCGCAAGAATGTCCTTACTCAAGGGCCTTGTCCTTGAATTCCATGAGAATCTTAGCTTATCATCCTATTAAAGCTTGTTCTTGAAATTCCATATTGGCTATACTATAAAGTGGATGTCTAGATCTATCTTTAATGCTGTGCATTTAAGGGCCCGATCTGGTCTTGGGAGAAGCACCCAAAAGTACTAGTGCCCATGGGAGTTATAATGATCACGGTGTCTAGCATTGCACCGAAGTACTTTCTCTTGATCTTTGGCATTCCACACACTCTCTCTCTTTCTTGCGTGCGTGACTTGATTTACGTGACTTTACTAGCGTAGCCCGACACGGGCAAAGTACTTGCATGAAATAGCCAATAATCTATAAAGTCTCTCGTGAATACCTTTTGTTTAAGACTCACTTGAAAGTTTTGCACGACGTGTTATTCTATTGTTAGTTTTCACTTGCTCAGTTATTTCTACATGCATAGCCATATTGCATTTACATGTGAGAAAAATTATAATTACTTAAACACATTGCTAGTTCTTGAGATATAATTTCCTACTGAGCGTTCGCTCACTCAGTTTTATTCCAACATTTTTTAGGTAATCAGGTGGCTAGCAAGACCGTGACTCACATGGGAGGGAAAAGTGTGCAAGCGAGCTTCGGAAACTAGTGAACCCGTGTCTTTTATCTTTCTTGAGTCTAGCTTAGCGTTTCTTATTCAGCTATCTTGTCTAAGTCTATTAGTGCGTCATCTCCTTTTCTTTCATAGTGACGTAGTTGAGTCTTCAAGTTCTTGTAAGAGATTTATATTTGAAATAAAATTTTTATTGTTGTTCCAAATTATTTGATCTCATGCCATTGCTCTAGATCGTTCGCGACTGTAACTGCCACGTTCCGAGCAAACGACACGTTCCGCTGCTATCGGTTCGGGGCGTGATAGAGGTGGTATCAGAGCTTCGGCTTTCATATCCTCCAGTTATTTGGTTCGAATGATAGGTCAAGTATCCTTGTCAGTCCTATCAGAGCTTCAACTTTCACATCCTCAAGTTATTAGGTTCCAGTGATAGGTCAAGTATCCTTGTTAGTCATATCATAGCTTTGGCTTTCACAATCATTAAGTTTCCATGATAGGTCAAGTATCCTTGTCAGTCATATTAGAGTTTCGATTTTCAAAATCCTTAGATTGTTAAGTCCAAGTGATAGGTTGAGTATCCTTGCTGGTCATCCTATAGGAATTCCGTGAGAGATGGGGTAGAACTTGGGGTTAAAGTTATAAAAGAAAGATAAAGTATTTACATTTCATTAACATTAATTCTTGCGTCAATAAATTATCTCCCCACTCATCCTTGCAGGAACCTAGATAAAATGGAAGCATCTAAGCCAAGCTTTGTTCATGAGATGATCTTAGTGGATATCCAAGCTTACGCGGACCTTGTCAAGAGAGTTCAAGAGCTAGAGAAAGCGGTGGAAGAAAAAGAAAGAGTTGAAGGGAAAGCGCATGATTCGGGAATGTTCAACACTACCAAGAAAAGGCCAAACGAGGGTGGTAGTTCCCAAGGGTGTAAGAAGTGCAAACTGTGTAAGAAGTGCAAGAATGGGAAGTTTAGGGTGGCACCAGTCAGCCAAACTCAAGAAAAATGCTGGCATTGAGGTAAAGGAAACCATCAATCAAAGGAGTGTTATCGAAAAATAGGGGCGTGTCTGCGTTGCGGGAGCTTAGATCATAAGATAGCGGAATGTCCTATTTTGATCCAAAAGCTTCCCAGAGAAACTCGAGCTGTGGCCGAACTTGTCAGGAAAGAAGCTGTGGAAGGTATCCCTCACCCGAAATCCTAAACTAGCTCTTTTCCATACTTAAAATTTCTTATGTATAAGCTCATAATAAGTTATAGCTAGTCTCTGTTAGATATGGAAGATGATGTGAATTTGGGGACCAAATTCTTTTAAGTGGGGGAGGGTGTAACGCCCGGTAATTTTGGAATAGGAATAAAAATATACATAATGATAAAGTCAAGTGATATTCCTTTAAGGCTGCTCAGATCGAACCTGCCTCTGATACCCAGGACAAGGACGAATAAAAGTTAACGAAATTATGAGGAATAAAATCTCTATATACATATAAATTATTAATAGGTATATGAGGGTTAGTAAATAACAAATAGGTTTATATATATATAATGCAATGTAGATAAATATAATACAATGTAAATAATCAAGGCTAGACTCGATACACAACCCCCTGACATCCTAAGAAATCTCATAAAAAGAACTCTGGACCCTACCGTTATATTATAATAACTTTAAAGAATAACATGTTATATTTTTGTAGGCATTTAATGCATAATATAATTTTATTTAAATTTAAAATCAATAAATCTTGAAGAGAACATCAATTTGTATTTTATTAATAATTTATAAAATTTAATATTCACATTTATGACATTTACTATATTAGAAGGGAAAAGGATATATAAATATAAGATTTACGTATAGACTTTGGACTGATGTACAGACTTTATAGATGAAGGAATGTGTAGACTTGGCATTATATAGACTTGTGAATGGGTAGACTTGGCATTGTATAGACTTTGTGAGTGTATAGACTTAGGGAATGTGTGGACTTGTGAGTGTACAGACTTAGGAATTTAGGCTTGTAGAATGTAAAAACTTCAAGAATGCAAAGACTTTGATAATGTATAGACTTGTGTAGTAGGATGTATAGACTTCAGGAATGTATAGACCCCCGATTAATAATCAAGAATAAAAATATTCAAAATAAAATGATCAAGTTGTATAATATATATATATAATTTCCACCCATTTTACATTAAGAATAAGTCAAAATGTAAATAACGCCTCTTATTAAGGCGTGACTTAAATAATTAACGCATTTACCTAAGGCGTTAGTTTCAAAAGTGACGCCTGTATCAAAGGGCGTCAAATCTCAAAACACCTAAAGTGAATAAAAGGAAAGAATAATTAACGCCCCATTCCTGGTCGCTAATTGCAAAAGAAACGACACCATGCAAGGCGTCAATTAGAATTAACGCCCTAACCCAAGGCGTTAATTCCATTTATGTTCCGTTCGACCCAGGAGATTATCCAGGGTAAGTTTCTGGATTACTACGTGTTCGATTGATTATGGTAAGGACTCTATCACAGAAACTAGAGTTCTAATCAAATTCCAACCCTAAAGGATTCCTGGAACCCTATAAATAACCCTTTCTGTTGAGCCCTAATAAGCTATTTGCCGTGCGTGAAGAACAGGTATGTTCTTCTTCCTCTACCTTCAGTCAGGTACTATGAAGAATACTAATGTTCTTCATCTTCTTCTGTAGATTACCTGTAGTAAGTAGTAACTCTCTCGTTCAATTGAAGAACGTGGGTTCTTCATCAAAACATCCTCTTCTTCCAATAACAGTAAAGGAGGGAAGCTGTGACTTCTCCACGTCCAAAGTCTGAAGAGCATCTTCCTCTCATTTGCTATCACCCTGCATCCCTCTATGTGCCGCTGTTGATTATCGGGTTAGAGAGTTGCTGTTTATATCAGACCCAGAAGGCTCTGTTTTAGAACAGAGTATCGTCCTCTCATCAAATCCTTCAGTACCATCAACCCAGATCATCAATAAGGTAGGTTTTCTCAAGAATTGTAGCCCCAAACCATCTTAATAACATGATGATAATATATGTATTTCATGCACATCGTTTCACTGCATTTTATGAAGTTTTCTATGGAATATGTAAGAGGCGACCCTGACCAGGGCGCTAATTCAAGAACTGACGCCCGACAGAGTAGGCGTCAATTTCAGATAATTAGTAATTACTTATGTTAGAAATTGAATATCTATGAAACCATAATCTAACTTAATGCATGATCATAGATTTGGAATCCTGGTATTTTTCTAGTCCTATCCATATAATTGTTCCCTACAAATTATTTATCATGAAAATTTGTTACTATTCATATCCTTGGAAAAACATTATGAATTAACGACCCTCAGTAGGTCGTCTTTTATGAAAGAGACGCCCCTGGCTAGGGCGCGTTTAACCAAAAATTACAGAATAAAGAAAATCTCAGCAAAAATAGAAATTTAAATGGACGACGGTTGCAAAAGTCGTCAAATGTCAAAATAACGACCCAGAGAAGGGCGTTAATTTACTAAGTAGTGACTTGTGTTAAGACGTTAATTTCCTGTGTGCATATATTATGCTGTTTACTGTTAACCGAGGGTTTTATATAAATATATATGTATATATAGGCACTATATTCCATTCCGTGAGTATAGTCCCACGTTCCACGATGTTTTATCGATTACCTCTCAATTCTCGGTGACATATAAGCTCTCCATTGGACATTCCGTTCCTCTGGACTAGCAAGTTAGTCATTGGGACCTCCGTAAGTCTCCTCGTAGCCTCGGATTCTCTCAAGGCCGATTGAGCGGGTTGTACCATAAAAACCTATTACACTATTTTACCATGTCACTCTATAGAAACATGGTATACCGGCCCTCATGTTATGCTAAGTGGATATCTTGAGAATATTCTTAATGGGATGAGGACATCATGCCATTAATATGCTGTTCTTGTGGACCTCAATTCTATATAAAAAGAGTGACCATCTACATATGGGCACTTATTTGTTATGGTACCCGGCCAGGGAACCAATTCCACCTAGTTTATCGACATGTCATGGTTTATATGCTTCGCGTGGATTTTATCGCAAGAATGTCCTTACTCAAGGGCCTTGTCCTTGAATTCCATGAGAATCTTAGCTTATCATCCTATTAAAGCTTGTTCTTGAAATTCCATATTGGCTATACTATAAAGTGGATGTCTAGATCTATCTTTAATGCTGTGCATTTAAGGGCCCGATCTGGTCCTGGGAGGAGCACCCAAAAGTACTAGTGCCCATGGGAGTTATAATGATCACGGTGTCTAGCATTGCACCGAAGTACTTTCTCTTGATCTTTGGCATTCCACACACTCTCTCTCTTTCTTGTGTGCGTGACTTGATTTGCGTGACTTTACTAGCGTAGCCTGACACGGGCAAAGTACTTGCATGAAATAGCCAATAATCTATAAAGTCTCTCGTGAATACCTTTTGTTTAAGACTCACTTGAAAGTTTTGCACGACGTGTTATTCTATTGTTAGTTTTCACTTGCTCAATTATTTCTACATGCATAGCCATATTGCATTTACATGTGAGAAAAATTGTAATTACTTAAACCCATTGCTAGTTCTTGAGATATAATTTCCTACTGAGCGTTCACTCACTCAGTTTTATTCCAACATTTTTTAGGTAATCAGGTGGCTAGCAAGACCGTGACTCACATGGGAGGGAAAAGTGTGCAAGCGAGCTTCGGAAACTAGTGAACCCGTGTCTTTTATCTTTCTTGAGTCTAGCTTAGCGTTTCTTATTCAGTTATCTTGTCTAAGTCTATTAGTGCGTCATCTCCTTTTCTTTCATAGTGACGTAGTTGAGTCTTCAAGTTCTTGTAAGAGATTTATATTTGAAATAAAATTTTTATTGTTGTTCCAAATTATTTGATCTCATGCCATTGCTCTTGATTGTTCACGACTGTAACTGCCACGTTCCGAGCAAATGACACGTTCCGCTGCTATCGGTTCGGGGCGTGACAGAGGTGGTATCAGAGCTTCGGCTTTCATATTCTCCAATTATTTGGTTCGAATGATAGGTCAAGTATCCTTGTCAGTCCTATCAGAGCTTCAGCTTTCACATCCTCAAGTTATTAGGTTTCAGTGATAGGTCAAGTATCCTTGTTAGTCATATCATAGCTTTGGGGTGGAGATAGGTGGAGAACTAGCGGAGATAGAAGTCTTGGATGGCATGGAGGCTTCAACGGGGATGGTGAAGTCAAGTGATGGCAAAGGCAATGCGGGTAAAGGAGGCAAAGGCAAGGTGACAATGATAGGCTTGGATGCGGTCGGAGTCAAGGATAATGGTGAAGCTAGCTCAGGCTCGGGTGACGGCAAAGGAGGTAGAGATGGAGGCAAGGGTGGAGATGGAGGTGGTGATGGAGGCAAAGGGGAAGGGATAAGTAGGGTAGTAGGTGATGGAGCGGGTGCAACGCTAGATGAAGAATCACAGGGGTGCCCCTGGTTTTGAAATGGTGACAGTTGCCTGGGAGCGCATGCTGCTGCTACTTGCTGCAGAGATATAGAACAACCTTGTGAATTGCGGGCCAATCAATCCTCTTCTTGTCTTCCAAGCCGTAAACATAATCCCGGAGCTCGGGGCAATCCTCAGCCAAATGCCCCTGCTGGCGATGAAAGTCAAAAAATTGAAACATATTCCCGATCGCGGGTCGGCAAGGCACAACCGGAGGAAGCGGCAACGATTGAGTGGCCATCAAAGCCTTGAAAATATCGGTAAAGCACTCCGGCAACGAAGGACGAGGTGCCCGCTTCAAGCAAGGTGGATGTTGAGGGGTATGTGATGGTGAAGAAGGTTGTGGCAGTTGCGTAGGCAAGGGCGCATGGCTAGTGAAAGGACTAGCAATGGTCCAGGAGCGGGAATATAGTGGATGGCATCTACTTGCTCGGGGTACGGAATTCCCCTGACTGGAGGTGGAGACGGAGACAGGTATGTGGACGTGGGAGGCTGACTCATGGAAGGTTGATATGTGGAGGTTTGATATGCGGAGGTGAATGTGGCATAAGGCTGACTCATGGGAGCGTAGAGTTGGCTTGTGGAGGGTGAAGGTTGATATGTGGAGGTGGAGGTAGATGTAGATGGCCAGGTGTGTGGAGATGTGGATGGTGGAGAAGACTCGAGGTCAAGAGAATCTTGAAGTTGTTGGTGGATGAAGCGGGCTCGGCTATAAAGCTATTTTAATATCATTAAGGGCCAAGATGAACCGATACTCCGGCATTGCGTTAGAAATCAGCATCTTGATTAGCTCATCCTTCGGAATGTGCCCCGGGACTTGCGCGGTGAGGCGGCGCCAGCGGTCGTCAAAGGTGCAGAAATTCTCTTCGGACTTCATCTTCTCATGGGCCAGATCCACCATAGAATACCTGGGCTCAACCTAATCCTGATATTGCTGAAGAAATTTCTCTTGAACGACTTGAAAATTCACAATCTGCTCTTGCGGAAGAGAGAAGAATCAATCCTGAGCCGGGCCTTCCAAAGACAGACCGAATATATAGGCCATCAAGTATTGGTCATGTCAAAACTGGGCCGACTCATAGAAGAACTCCTTTAAATGCACGTACGGGTCACCGACTCCACCATAACGGCGATATGCGAGAATTTGAGAAGATGGCGGGAGTCGAAGATCTTAAAATACGAACGGGAGATTCAAAGAGGATTTGGGATCGATCCGACGTTGAAGTTCATCAAGCTGGCGTTGGGCTTGAGCAATCATCTCTTGGGTAGGGAAAGATTGAGAATGGCGTAGGCCAGCTTGAGTAAGAGATTGTGACTTTGGACCAGGAGTAAGGTAATGGGCCGGATGAGAGGATCTGGGCTGAGAATAAGAAGGGCCCATTCCGAGAGTGGAAGGATATGTGGGCCTGGAAGAGACGTTGGCATATGGGCTGAATGGGCCAGCAACAACATGGGCAGAAGGAGTAGGCCCATTAGAGTGAAATTGGCCATTAGAAATTAGGCCAGCAGCATATGGAGGAGAAGAAAGAGGCCCATGAAGAGAAGAGGGCCCATTATGAGAAGAAGGCCCATTAAGATGAAATGCAATGAGACGTTGGGCCTGGGCCGGGTCCATTTGGTGAACAAGGCTTGATAAGTGGGCCATGAGATTAGCCTGTTCCTCGGATGGATCAGAGGGACCATGGGAAGATGGGCCCGTGTGGGAAGAGGATTTCACACTGGAAAAGGAAGAAAATTGGGGGAAAGGATGGTATAAGGGGTTGGAATGATGCTCCATGAGGGCAAATAGAGACTTAATATAAGGAGGGAAGCAAAGGGCTTAATAGGCTTGAGAACAAGAGGGGGTTGACCCACTAAATGCAAAGATCAATAGAAAACAGACCAAGGGACAATGGACACACAAAATGGGTTAACCTAAATGGGCCTAACAACCAAATCTATGTGGATGATAAAGGAATGCAACACAAACACCACAAATGGGCTTGGACAAGCCCAAACAACACAGACAATGCAATGTGAGAGTTTTCACCCAAGCCAAACAAGTTAATATGATGGGAAATATTTTAGGAGTTTTAATAGACCTTTTAATGATTTGAATTAAGAATAATTCCCTCAACATAGGAATCCTATGAGAATAAGGTCCAAACTTTGGGTTGACTAAGTTTAACTCTGTCACACGTATGCAAATGCAAGCCTAAGGGGTGGAAAGGTACAACCGACCTAGCGTCCGTGTGAGAATCTATGGCTCACGGGGACTTATGGAGGTCCCGGGTAAGATCACCTAGTCGACCCCAAGGAATATGGAGGTTAGAGGATCACTTATCAAGGAGGAATGCAACTACAATATGAAGAATGCATGATCCTATGTGCACCGGAGTGCATGTAATTTCTAGCCTAAAACTAGAAAATCAAGACAATATTAAACTATACAAACATGATCAAATGCATGCAAATCACATATGAAAATAAAGATAATACAAAGGACAATAAGACAGGACCAGGAACAAGCACAATCATAACCCGGAAGGCAAAGAAATCATCAAAGCAAGACGTACATGTGAGTCTGCCCCTGAACCTGCATGCACATTTTATGCACAAAATGCAAAAATGGAGACAATATTTAACTATGCAAACGTGACCCAAATAATGCAAGTAAGGTATGGATGGAAAGACAATACAAAGGGGAACAAGATGGGACCAAGAAGCAAGTAATTAGACCTCGGGAAGGCAATCAAATCATCATGAAAAGACATACCTGTGAACCTGTCCCTGTGCCTGCCTGCAGACTTTATGCAGAAAACTCAAAAATAAAGACAACTATAAACTATGCAAACATGACCTAAATAGTGCATATGATATATAGATGGAAAGACAACACAAAGGACTACAAAACGGGCCCATGAATAGGGCAATCCGACACCAGGAGGCCAAGTTATGCATTAATGAACATGGCACTGTGAGCATTGTGCCAGAACTGCCAGAATCAGAAAGTGGTCTACCAGATAACCATTTTTTAACCCCTTGCGGTCTACCAAATGACCGCAAGGCTACCAGAAAGGCCCTGGCGGCCCTGTGATGCCCGCAAGGCTCGTCTGGCGGTCCTGAAGAAGACCGCAAGGCCCTGACAAGCCCGAAAACACCTAGAACAGTAGGAAAATTGTAAGACCCTGAGTTTTTCGGATCCTTATCGGAGAGTTTCGGATCGCTTTTGTGGGTCCTGAGTTGTGTTTTATGGTCCGCGTGAGTTTTTCTCCCGTACAAGTTACGAAACCCAGTGGGGAGTTTATTATTCAGTTCATCGACTCGAGGACGCTACAGTTGCGTTGCATTCTTGCCGAGGATCGTTTAGACTATTTTTTCGTATTTTTCTGAATTAGTGCATTTTCGGATCAAAAATTGGATTTCATGAAAATTAGGAAAATTCCTAATTTACTTTTCTATTTCTTTTCCTTTCTCCTTCCTCTCTCCTCATTTCTCACGTCGCCTCTCTCTCTCCGTTCTCTCTCCTCTCTTCTCCTCTCTCTGCGGGGTGCGCGACCGTGGTGAGGTGGGCGAGGCAAGGACGTCGTGGAGTTGACCTGGCGCGTGATGGGGCGAAGGATTGAGCGTGGCGTTGGCGCGATCCCTCGGTGGATTCAAAGCTGGCGTGTTGAGCTCGTGAGATGGTTTTCGGCATGGTTTAGTCACTTCGGTGCGCGAGAACTTCGGTGGTGGTAGGGAGATGGATGCCCTACTCTTGTACTGTATTTCCTCACGATTTGGAGCCGAACAGTGTAAGAACGAGCGGGTTTAGTCTCATTTTGGGCGAACGCATGTTTGGGGGGTGTGAGACGAGTTCGCCATTTCAGGTGACAATTTTTAACCTACTTAGTTTCATTCAAACTCCTGGCATGTCAGCATTCCATTTCCGCTGGTTTTATGGTGATTGGTGGTCATTTGGGACCGGTGTGAGCCCGGGAACCCATGTGACTCATTTAGGGTCGATTTGGTAGAATCGCATGTTTCTTATGTTTTTAGTGTCAAAGTGATCCCTTCCGGTCTGTGGAAGGCTCATATGGCGTTTAGGGTTGTTTCCCCTTCGTTTAGAAGCGATTGGGGCGTGGAATGGCTGGATTCGGCCAATCCCCTGTTTTTCCCGCCGTAGTGTAGTAGCGGTCCTTTCAGAGACCGTTTTCACCTCTGTAGTGGTCCTCAGGTGACCGTTTATGCTTTTTGAACAGTAGGTCGGTTCGGGTCTTTGCGGTCGTGTGATAGACCGTTTTCTCCAATTCGCGGTCGTATGATTGACCGCTAATCTCTGACAGCGGTCGTACGATAGACCGCTAATGGGATTGAGTATGTCGGTTTGGCCAACGCGGTCGTGCGATAGACCGCTAAGGCTGGGTTGGCGGTCTGAGAGACGACCGCTAACGGTTGTTTATGTCGGTTCAGTAGGTTTAAGTCGGTTGGGCTAGCGGTCCTAGCCTTGATCGCTATTTGTTGTTAGCTGCCCCATGTGAGACCGCTATCAAGTTTGACTGGTTTAAGTCGGTTGGGGGTTGACCGGGTTTAGCGGTCATATGGACGACCGCTATTGTCTCCCTCGCGGTCCTACAGTAGACCGCCTACCCCTATTGAATTTGATATTTATTCTTTGAGTCTCTGAGTGAAGCGGCCATGTCATGGACTACTTAGCTCAGTGGGACGGCTGGTTCATAGGCCGGCTGTCTTGGTACGGCTCTTTTCTTGACTGCCTGTGTCTAAGTTCTCTTTGTGAAGGTAGCGGCCCATTAGCTGATTGCTTGGTTTACCTAGCGGCCTGGCATATGACTATTTACTTTACAGAGCTTTGTTTTCCTGATGTTTGGCCTCCATTTGTTTTTGCTTTACCTTGTGGTTTGCCCGTAGTCCCGTGGATATCTTGGATGTCCTATGAGGATGACGACCATGTTATAGGGTGGCCGAGGAGTGACATTATATCGAGTGGTGTTTCGTACTCTTTCAGAGTCATTATTGGTGTTCGGTTAACCCGGTGTGATCTAGTGGTTGACATACGACCTTGTGGTTGTCTCATCTGACCTATGTGGATCGAGACATGGTTTTGGACGCAACCGAGGTATTATCTTACCTCGATTTGTGTGTCCATGTACTTTGAGGGTCTTGGTGATCCCTCTAGTCTCCGTGATTCGTGTTAAGCAGAGGCATGGATCGGGTGATCCTATACTGTTTCCTTTATCGGCATTTCCTCGTGATGTGGCTTATGGATTAGACTGATTGGCGGCTTGTTACCGCTAAGTGCGACGATCTTGAGCCCGAGTCTAGTGATTCAAGGATCGTTGTGGTTGTAGGTCTAGTTGTCTATCCTGAGTCTGGTGGCAGTCTGGTATGCTACCCTGTGTCTGGTGCATCATAGTACGTGTGACAGTGCCTGCTAGCTTGTCCGTACTTTAACACTGATGTTTTGGAGTTTCTGTGTCTTGCGAACCTCCACTAGTCGTAGCCTGACGACACACGTGTTCCAGTGTGTTGGCCCACCTCGGAGTGGTGGCGGGGCAGTTCCTGATAGATGGTTCATAAGCTAGTTTTCGTGGGCTCCCTTGCTTTGCAGTAGCGTCCTATAGGGGGAGAAAGCTAGCTACAGGCCTGGCTCAAGGCATTGAGCTTGTGTGTGCACACGTGTTCAGGGGCGGTTGGACGAGCGCCGATGGGCGTGACCCTGACTAGACACTCGTTACTGTTATTCCTTGTACTCGGTTCTGTTACATGTCTCACTGGCCGCGATCCAGGCTTGTGCAGATACTTGTGGCGTAGTGTAAGACGTCTGTGGATGCATCTGGCTATTCTTCTAGTGAGGAGGTGCTCCTGTCACTTAACGCATAACTCTCGTGACTTGTGTTTCCGTGACCGGTTTTCGAGTAGCCTGTGCGTGGCTTCACTCGAGGTCTAGCCTTATGTGGCGTACACGGCGTGAGCTTGTGTTTGTCCGTGCCTTTGACTGCATAGGTCTTTTATAGAGCTTTTGCATGTTTTGGTAGGCTTCAGCTATGGAGCTTGTGCTTTGTCGACGGATGGGTAACGCCTGACTTTGTGAGATCAGGGTTCGCCTTTTTGTTGCCGTTTGGAGTAGCATAGGCGGCCGTGTTTCTGGTTAGTACAACTTTACTCTTTTCCTTTGGCTGTTCTTACGCTTGCTTACTCCTACTTTTTACAGCTTTACTTTTGTAGTTAGTACTGCTGTTACTTCTGCTCTTCCTGCTTTACTGTTTAGCGTTGTTTAGCATATTACTGCGTTGTTTCTAGTGGGGATCCGTGTGACCCCTACTGAGCCAGTGACACGAGGCTCACCCCTACTTTTCAGGTGTGGTCATTCTTCTTCATCGTGGTTCATGGCGCTGTGCGTCAGTTCATTGTTGCCAACGTTCTCTGCGTCGGGCTTCTCCCGATTTCAGTGTACGTTTTCCTTTCTATAGGACTGTGCTTATCTTTATTTGGATTGGACTCTATTAAATTAAATTGTTAATTGAAAAAGTAATTTTATTTCTGCTATTTTAGCAAACCTGATCATTGAAATATCAATTGCTTACTGCTTTATCTGGGACTTCAATGTACTCCACACACTCCTTTTATCCCTTCGGAGCTTTACCGCTCTTGGGAGGCCTCGCAGGATCCAAGTGTTATCAGGTTTACCCGATATCCGGACCCTGGGTCATCACAAAAATGGAGAAAAAACTATCTAAACATGCACATACACACACCCAACTTGCAAAAAAATCATGAATAATGTGATGGGCACTAGTCGTCGCACCGTGATCGTCAAAAAAACTAGGTTGTTGATAGTTTATGTTCACCCCCTTTTAGCCCGCCCCAAACTACACATGTATCATATGAGCATGAACAAGCATGAAAGTGTGAATCAAAGGGGCGATAAATAGATGAGGATACTGACCGTGATCGCCACCAAGGGTTAACAACGCCAAAGGATGAAGAGATGAAAGGAACGGCGCCATGTACCTTGGAAAAGAATAAAGACTTGATCGTGCTTGACAAGCGGGGTGCGGGAAACATCGTGGATTCAACCTCCTCTCCTTCCAACTGGTTAGAGGAAGAGGGCCTCACGTTCTATCATGCTCTTCTGCAAACCAAAGCCAAACACAAGAGAAAAACCCATTAGAAACATGCATGTGTAGTATTAATCTTGCAATGACAAAATAAGGGTAGAAATTGAGGGAGAATGCATCGGGGGGAGATTTGTAACCCCTATGGAAGGGTGCAAAAGATAGGTGTGTGTGTGTGTGTGTGTGTGTGTGTTGTGATGAGAATAAGACAAGGAGGAGAAAACACGTAGTAGAACTGCGGGAATATGCTATGCAATATGAAAAAAAGTGCAAGAGTGCAGAGAAAGTGCAGAACGCCGTGATAAAACTGAGATTTGGGAGGACGAGAACTCAGAGTAGAGACAATGAAATCAATCCCTTGAGCGTGGAATAGAAAGCTAATACTTCTCTCTTCAGGTCAGGGTCGAAGAGACGGGATGACGTTGCAACATGGCTTTGCCCCAAACTGAGAAAGAGCCCCCCTTCGCAACATGCGAACTAGGTGCTTTATATAGGAGTTATAGAAATCCAGAACTTTCTCTCATGATTTTAGGAGATATAGTCCACCAAAACTCGAGTCCTTTAGATCAATCTCGAGATAATAGTGGGGATAAAAGATAGGAACAAGTAGGACTCGATTTGGTGAAAGAATCTGGAAGATATTTGCGTGGAAAGAAGGGCCTAGAGCTTGATTGGATAGAGTTTGACTTGCATAAACCCAGAAATTTAAATCCAAGATGAACACCCAAAATAGGGCTCTAGATTGATAAATATCATGGATAATAGTGGGAATAAGAGTCCTTAATCAATTAGAGTCAATCTGGAAGATTCCTCTCGGAGAAAATGGACCGAACAAGGTCTCCAAGGAGTCCCACGGCAAAGAAATTAGAGTTCAGGAAGTTTAGGACTCTCTGTCTGGCAAACGGTCTATTGCACGACCGCATACGGAGCCTAACGGTCATGGGAGGATCGATAATGGATGACCAAATGGTCTAGGGAGGACCGCAAGGGAAATAGGGGACGAATGGGCTCAAATGGGCACTGTTTGGGGGAAAATGGTCTAGTGAAGACCGCAAGGGGACCACAAACGGTCATGGGGGTGACCACAAGGCAATAGGAGGTGAAACGGGGCAAAACGGGCACTATTTGGGGCCTAGCGGTCTTGGGAAGACCGCTGCCATCACCTAGCGGTCTTCCCAGGACCGCTAGGTTGATGGAATACATTTTTTGGGCAGAACGTGATAGATTTTGAAAATTAGAGAATATATCAAAAATGGTGCAAAATTAGTAAAAGTGGTAGAAGAAGAAATTGTAGATAACTGAAAAATGAACAACTTTCATAAAGAAAGAAAGATGAGAAGATGATCATAAGAAGGAGAAAATAGGGAGAGAACAGAGATAAAAAATGTTAGGTTCGCGGGTGAACAGCGCAGTCTGCCAGAAAAATGCAAATAACTTGAAATCGGTGGAGAATTGGCCAATGGCGTAGAATAAGAAAATGTAGGGCTTTAAGAAAATGAACAACTTTGGTGAAGGACACTTAATGAATACAGAAATAGAAGGGGATGAAAAAAAAGTCACGTTCAAGACAGCGCAGCGAAAGGGGCCAAATGCTTTATGGAAGTCGACCTAAATGTGCCGTAAGTCTACTTGGAATGCCGGAAGCTGATAAAATAAGCCCCAGGGCTCTAAGAAATCATGATCTCTAAGGCTAGGGAACAATGAAATGGTCTCGAAATCCTCTAAGGAAGGCTCCAAGGAAATGGTTAACTCGGGACATCAAAATGATGAATAAGAGAAATAACACAACTTGCGGGCTAAAAACGGGTGTCAACAATCATCAGACTTGTTGGCTTTCAAGGCCACAGTTTTCTTCTTCTTGGATTCCTCTTCCGTAGTTCTTTTGATGTTTATCTCATAGGTCATGAGTGACCCTATGAGCTCATCCAAGGTGAGTATGGACAGATTCTTCGAATCCTCAATGACTGTGAATTTTGTGTGCCTGGCAGGTGGAAGAGATCTTAACACCTTCCTCACGAGCTCGGAGTTGGTGTATTCCTTTCTAAGACTCTTGAGACCATTAGTGATCTTAGTCAGTCTTGTTAACATCTCAGAGATGGTTTCTTCGGGTCTCATTTTGAATAGCTCGTAATCTCTGATGAGTAGGTTGGCTTTGGTCTCCTTTAGCTCGGAGGTTCTTTCATAGATGAGCCGCAACTTGTCTCACATTTCTTTTGCTGAACTGCACATGGATACACGAAAAAACTCGTTAGGATGAATAGCACATTGCATAATGTTCATAGCATTAAAATTTACTGTGGATTTTTTGATATCCTTTGGGGTCCACTCGTCATCATCCTTGGAAAGCTCATATGGGCCCTTATCTACTACCCTCCAGATCTCGTACTCTTGGGCTCTCAGAAAAATATGCATTCTATTTTTCCAATAGGAGTAATTTGAGCCATCGAAGCATGGAGGACGGTGGATGGAGTGACCCTCAGGTATCATCCCCTTGTTGGCCATTGATCTGGATCTGACTCTAGATCGTTAGATCTGAAAAATATAGAGCCTTAGCTCTGATACTAATTGAGTCCCGCGATCAATGACACCCAAGAGGGGGTGAATTGGGTGATTACAAATTTTTAGAAAACCTTAGCTGATTTAAACAAATGTGAGAAAATGGCAACAAAGAAGTTCAGATCTATGCATTACCAATTAGATCTATCAAAACCAAATGCCACGATAGTTCTCCGGTATTGGGCGGAGGTATGAATTCGAAGATTCTACTGACACAAGGTGTTATCATCCTGACAAGACTAGCCTTTTCAATCTGAACCCACCTTTAGATATACCAAAGATCTAAAGTGAGAAAGATCAATTAAGCTAGATCTGAACTAAGAAAATAATAGAAATAATATACTATAGTGCTAGCACAGAATGGGGGAAGAAGAGAAGGATCAAACCACACAAGAGATAGAGATTTTTAGGTGGTTCGGATGCAACGACGACAACCTACGTCCCCCCCACACAAACTGTGAGGATTCATACACTATCTGTAAAGGATTACAAGATCAGAACACACACACACACTCGTAAGGAAATAGGAACTCCCACGAAGGTGCAACTGCACCGAAACACACACAAATCTGAAAGAAATCAGACACATACACATGGATCTAGATAGATCCACACACACACATGAACGTTTAGAGATTATAAATAACACACACTTGAAGCTCAGGGAAATATGGAAGAAGAAACACAAAAGAAAACTCTGATTTAAGTTCCCCCTGAGTAGGTGATGCAGATTTTGGATGAAGCTTGAATCTCGACTTGATTTCCACTTGAATGGCCTCAGCTTGATCTTGAAAACCTTGATCTTGGATGAATAATTTTTGTACGAAACACTATTCATAGAGTTCTTCCTGTAACCCTCTTTCTCCCTTGGCAGCCTCCTTTGATCTCCCTTGAGTGATTAGGGTTTCTTTCCTCAAAGAGATGTTTTTATAACACTTGGATGGTCAAGGGACATGCCAAGACACAGATCCACAATTTCAGGCATCTCTGGAGACTTTTGGGATTAAAAAATCATAAATAGATGCTTTTCCCTCTTGAAGAAAACAAAGTCAAAAATAGTGACTTCGAGGGGTTCGGTCGACCGGTGCAAGTAGGTCGGTCGATCGAATTCTGAGAGCTCTGCAACGTTTCTGTGCTGGGAGAATCGGTCGACCGATGGGTCCAAATCGCTCGACCGAACTTGACCCATCGGTCGATCGAACTCTGTAAATTTTTAGAGTTCTGCCTGCTGGAGATTTTGGTCGACCGAACTATGGACTTCCTGCAAAATTGAGTTGTTAGCCCATGAAAGTATATCTATATAATCAACCTTTGGATTGAACGTATGTTTACATCTATGTGAAGTCCGTTGGAACTCTGTTTATGCATTTTGAAGACTTGAGTATTTGAAGCATTTAATATGATGGAGTTTAGCCTTAATTGCATTCTAGTGTTCGCCCTTAAGCTAGTATTCACAACGTGAGAGGGAAAACACTCCATGGTTTTGTTATCATCAAAATCACCTGGAGCGACTCAACACCGGCCCGGCCCGATATAGCTCGAGCCTGAGCCGGGCTTGGGCTTTAATATTGATAAGTCTGACCCAGGCCAGGCCGACCTAAGCCCAGCCCGAGCCCGGCCCATTGACAGCCCTAATGGCAATTCCTTCTCCTCATAAGGAAGGACCTCATCCCTTGGATGATCCACTTCTTCCCTTCCCTATGCTATGTTTCCACAATTTATGCAACATTTTTTCTTTAAGTTTTGCTGAGTTAGTCTCCAATCTTGGGCTTCCCATGTGTGATTTGCAATTTTTCATCATGAGCTACGAATTTCTTATCATTACTATAAATTTTCTTTGATGATGGGGCTTGGGGGCTTGCTGTAAATAGCTGTTGACACCTAAAATATACAAAAAGAGACCAAAGCAAACTCAGGGCTCTGAAGACCAATCAAGGGTGCAGCTTCTATGCCATCCCTGGAAGTTCTGAGAATCAGAATAGAAGAGGTCCACTACCCCTAACACTTTGTTCGGCTGAAGTCATCTCTGGCTAGGCTGCTGCCCAGCACGGCTATCATTTAGATAGTCAAGCTGATAACAACTATGACAAACTCCAGGCAATCATCTGCCTGTTGAAGAGGACCCTCAGACAATTCTGATTCTCCTGAAATGGGATTCACACTGCCTCACACATGTTCCTAAACGCAAGGTGTTAAACAAGCCTCAGGAAGAACAAATGTGTATACCAAAAAGTCCACCAGATCAATGAAGAGAAGCCCATTAGGTGAACCCCGTCCGAATCCGAGTGATGAGCAAATGGGCCAATCCCAATACAAGGTTGATGGGGGCATATCTCGCCCTTCACATTTTTCCACAGCTTCGATTGCTCGCCAGCATAGCTCCATTGTGTCCGTCATATTTTTCTGAGTCAAGTCATGTAATTTTCATACTTTATTTGAGTCATGTCATTGTAATTTTCCCTTTATTTGAGTCATGTACCTAGGTTAGTGAGTCATTTTCCTATGTTAGTTGTCATATGATTGGTTTGATTGGCTAATGGGCCCAACTAATGGGCTAGGCCCAGAGGCGCCCCTCCCTTGGACTGCTTTGGTCATTTACTTGTTTGTCAGGGCTATTTTGGTCTTAGGAAAAATATGGAGTCTATATATAGTCCCTCCCCTCTCTCATTTGTAACAACCTTTTATGATCAATTTAAATCAAGTGAGTTCTAGTGTCATATTGGAGTGGATTCTCCAAACCTCTCTCTCTCTCTATTGGGGTGGATTCCCCTTCTCTCTCTATCTCACTTCTCTCTCTTCTCTCTCTCTCTTCAAGGAGGAGGGCACCACTTTCTCTCTCCTCTCCTCCCTCTCTCTCCTCCACATCATCAATTCTCTCTCTCTCCCCCTCATTACTCATCCTCCCAACTACCCCACCCTCATTACTCCACCCTAGTTCCAAAAGACCTCCCCCCCAATCCCAACTCCACCACCCAACCACCACCTACTCAACTCCCTTCCCTAAGCACCCTCTCATCTCCCAAGGGAGAATTCCCAACTCCCCAAGCACCCCTTCCCTTTCCCAACACAACCCTTCCCATCCCCAAAGCCCCATTAACCACATTGGTCCATTTTCAAATTTTGGAGAGAGATCTCTCCTTCTCTCTCCCCCACCCATCCCAAATTCGCAGCTCCCCTCTCACCGCCTACAAACACCACCTTCCAGACCCCATTCTCCCCCATCCACACCTTGGAACACACCCTCCTAGACCCCCTCACAGCCAAGGCTCTCCCCACACTCATCCACCCCCACTTCCCCTCCCATATACCCCATTTCCCCCCACCATCTTCAACCTACAGTATTCAGTCCGCAGGCAGTAGAGGAGTGCCCAGTTGCAAAGGCCGTCACGTCTTCACTTGGAAGCTTCAGAGGGCATACCATATATCTTTGGAAGCGTCTCCCAATCAGCTTTTCAACGGTGGTGGTCCCACCGACTTCCAAGATTAGAGCTGTTCGGAGGAGGCGATCTACCATGACTGCGCAAGACTTCTCAGGCAGAGGACCAGAACCAGAGTGGAAGATCTACATCGGCCATCCTACTGGGAATCTGAGCAAGAGTTCTTCATCAAAAGTCTTCTATTCTGAGTCTTCTTTCATCTCCAAAACGCATAGCTCAATTTGGCATACGGAACCAGGAGTTATCAATTTTTTCCCCCGGGTGCGCGGTTCTGATTCCCCACAGTCTGCACCGACCTCTCATCAGAGTTCAGAGCCCACTGGTCTTCTCTGACAACGTTTGGCTTTGCTACCAGTTTTGCTTCGAAGAGGACTAGTCAACGGTTCCAACGGCACCTGATTCTGAGTTCGGGAGCAGTTGTGGCATCCTCTTCTTCCTGCTGTTGGAAACCTGAAGCAGCCAATTCCGAGAAGCTACCACCCTGTTCAAGCCTCCACCCAGACCAGGGTTGGCGCCAGAAGAAATCGGAAAAGTTCAGACATTTTCCCGTTCCAGTTACAAAGAATTTCTCACTGGTCCCGTCATCAGAAAAAATCAGGAGAGGTCACAGAGGTGCCATCTTCAACTTCTGGTCCCTGATTCCAGAACGTGGACAGATTCGGCATCGGCTTCCTTTCATCACTTCTAGCTCGAATTCCCCTCCCCGCTTGGCCGGTTGAAGGCCCCTCCCTGTGTGGAGGTAGTGTTTGGATGTAATCATTATCTTCTCTTCCCCACAATCACCCCCTTGCATGGGGTGTAGTTTTGTAAACGTTTGAGCAGGTTGAAGCTTCACCGGCGCGGCGTTCGGGTGCATACCCACGCCGCCCCGCTCGCCATCGTCTCCGGCCGGGATCGGCGTCTTCACGCTGATCAGGTGAGCTTTTAGACCCCTCCCTTTGTTGGTAGATCTTGCTTAATTAGTATTGCTTCTTAACTCCGTCGGATGGTGAGTGAGTGCCCGTTCCAAACTTGCTTATGTTTGAGTGGTCACCGCGGGTGTGTTGTGAGAGTGACCCTTCAACCCATGCCTTCGGTGTGCTGACTGCCCGTGAATTTGGGCAACCCTGACCCCTAGGGGTCCTCCCCAAGTCAGTCATATCCTTGGAAACCACCGGTCCAACCTCGGACCCTCACCCCATTGCCGGTCCACCTACGGACCCGAGTGTGCCAAACGCGAGTGAGTCCGCTTGTGTGACATTGCCTAGTCGTTGCATTTGCTTGCCACTTAGGTCCCAGTTCGTGTCACATCAAATTGGTATCAGAGAAAGTTCTAGACTTGTCTCTACTAAGTCTTGTCCTAGGGCCATTGCATGCATCACCCTTGTCCACTATCATGACTATCTCATACTTGGCATATTCGCCACTCTTAGGCCCATTAGAAGCCTTTGTGTTTGATGGATCCCGCCCTAGCATATATCTAGAATGGGAGAAGTCCATAGACCAACACTTTGGGAGGTTTACCCTGTCAGGGCTTGTCCAAGTCAACTATGCCAAGAGTTTGCTCTGGCGCCAAGCTAGAAAAGAATGGGAGAACATTGTAGGTTTGAGAGAAGCCAAAGGGGAAGCACCCATTGAATCTTGGGATGAAATGAGGGCCGATCTTAGAAAGATCTACGCACCCCAACCCAAACCTCTTCAACCAACCGATCTTTCACCCCCGACCCCAACTCCCACCCAAGAACTTCCCCGACCAAGCCCAACCCAAGTCCACCCATGTTCACCACCCCGAGAGTACCATGCACTGACCATTATCACTCCACCCACCTCTCCTAGTTCGGGTCCTCATGAGCCGCACACCCTAACCATGAATGAGTCCATACTCTAATGGCTTAAGCAAGGCCCCACCATTCCTAGCTCACCACCTTACCTATCACCCTTGGCATATCAAGTCCAAATTGTGCCCACCCAGTCTTCCCATGTCACACTTCAAACCTCCTACTTTGTGGAAGGCTTAGGAGACCTAGTGGACTGTTTACAAGGCAAGTCTACCTGACCAATATGCTAGCCATAGGACCATTGGACTCTAGCCCCATCTACTCTAGTGGACCCTTCCTAGCTTACCCCGCCACCGGCTCCATCACCTCCATCTACACTAGTGGCTATTATACGAGTGAAATCCTCCACTTTCTCCCCGAGGATGAGAAACCAATCTTGGCCCACTTCCCACCCATCAAGATTCCAATTGCTTTAATTGGCCAACCCACTAGAGACCTTGGCCCAATTATCTTGGAGGAGGATGACTCACCATTTGGGTACCTTGAAGACATAGAGTGCCACCATCGAGGAAGACCTTTCCACTACCCCTTTGATCCCTTCCTATGGGAGCCTAAACCCCTATGTGACCCAACCACCTTATCCACCACCCACCCTTTCCTACCCTCACCCACCGATAAGCCCAACCTTCTCCTCAATTTGGAGCTTCTTATATTGGGTAGAAAGCCAAGCCCTCCCCTCATGGCCGACCCACTCACCAAGAACATTGGCCCAGTTATCATGAAGAGGGATGACTTAGCACCTTTTGAGGACCTTGAGGACATAGAGCTCCTCCCCCTTGGTAACTTATTTTATGATCCCTATGATCCATTCCAATGGAAGTCCAAAAGCCCACACATAGGAGGCATCTTTGGCACAAGAATGCATAAGTCTTGGCATACAAAACCACTTGACATGATTCGTAAGTTGGGTCCATTCATCCATATCACCCACATGTCAAGTAGGAAGCATGAGTGGTCCATATTCGGATGTAATGGTCCACCTTCATTCATCATGAGCCTTAAGCATGATAGGAGCATTCTTGGATGTCCGGGTCCCCCGACATTTGTCACCCCCATGCATGACTGGATCACCTACGGATGCCCCGGCCCTCCAACCTTTGTTAGGAAGTCCATGCATGATAGGGCCACATTTGGTTGCCCCGGCCCACCAAGGCTCATCAAGGTTCATATGGCATCATGGCATGATAGGTCCATCTATGGATGTCCTGGTCCACCTTTATCCACACACATTTCCACACACCCACCACCCCGTAGTGCATGGCATGTGTATCCAAGCAAGCATTTTGCAACGAACGGTGAGGTTCATATTGAGCGGGCAATAGCTCGTAAGCGCCACTTGGGATTCCAAGTAGGCAACTTAGTAATGGTGACATTGGAGTGGCTCTACCCTAGGGCTATCTCTAAATCGAGGGCACGAGGACTTGGACCTTCCATGTTCCGAGTGACTTTGACACCCTGGCTTACGAGTTAGATCTACCGATGGGATTTTGGGATATACCCTACTTTTCACGTGGCGGATCTAGCACTCTTTAAGGGCACCGCGGTGGATCCCAGTGAGAACCTTGAGCCTACCCCCACCTTTGTGAGTGACACCCTCGGAGAATCTCCACATATCAGCTTGAGAGTCCGACGTGTGCACACGGAGGCAATACTAGGTAAGCAGGGTACCATCGCCAGCAAGAGGGTGTGCCCGAGCAACCTTGAGAGGATGAAGAGTCGTCCCCCGGATAAGGATGCGAGGTTGAGTTTGGAGGTTGTGGCTCGCCCGGAGCTGCATTGGAGGACCTCTCCCCTGGCGGACCCATACTCGACGGAGTCGAGTTCTTCACACCCCGGGGGTATGATGGGGGCATCTCTCGCCCTTCACATTTTTCCACAGCTTCGATTGCTCGCCAGCATAGCTCCATTGTGTCCGTCATATTTTTATGAGTCGAGTCATGTAATTTTCATACTTTATTTGAGTCATGTCATTGTAATTTTCCCTTTATTTGAGTCATGTACCTAGGTTAGTGAGTCATTTTCCTATGTTAGTTGTCATATGGTTGGTTTGATATGCTAATGGGCCCAACTAATGGGCTAGGCCCAGGGGCGCCCCTCCCTTGGACTGCTTTGGTCATTTACTTGTTTGTTAGGGCTATTTTGGTCTTAGGAAAAGTATGGAGTCTATATCTAGTCCCTCCCCTCTCTCATTTGTAACAACCTTTTATGATCAATTTAAATCAAGTGAGTTCTAGTGTCATATTGGAGTGGATTCTCCAAACCTCTCTCTCTCTCTATTGGGGTGGATTCCCCTTCTCTCTCTATCTCACTTCTCTCTCTTCTCTCTCTCTCTTCAAGGAGGAGGGTGCCACTTTCTCTCTCCTCTCCTCCCTCTCTCTCCTCCACATCATCAATTCTCTCTCTCTCTCCCCCTCATTACTCATCCTCCCAACTACCCCACCCTCATTACTCCACCCTAGTTCCAAAAGACCTCCCCCCCAATCCCAACTCCACCACCCAACCACCACCTACTCAACTCCCTTCCCTAAGCACCCTCTCATCTCCCAAGGGAGAATTCCCCACTCCCCAATCACCCCTTCCCTTTCCCAACACAACCCTTCCCATCCCCAAAGCCCCATTAACCACATTGGTCCATTTTCAAATTTTGGAGAGATCTCTCCTTCTCTCTCCCCCACCCATCCCAAATTCGCAGCTCCCCTCTCACCGCCTACAAACACCACCTTCCAGACACCATTCTCCCCCATCCACACCTTGGAACACCCCCTCCTAGCCCTTTCATAGCCAGGGCTCTCCCCACACTCATCCACCCCCACTTCCCCTCCCATATACCCCATTTCCCCCCACCATCTTCAACCTACAGTTTTCAATCCGCAGGCAGCAGAGGAGTGCCCAATTGCAGAGGCTGCCACATCTTCACTTGGAAGCTTCAGATGGCATACCATATATTGTTGGAAGTGTCTCCCAGTAAGCTTTCCAACGGTGGTGGTCCCGCCGACTTCTAAAATCGGAGCTGTCCGGAGGAGGCAATCTACCACGACTGCGCAAGACTTCTCAGGCAGAGGACCAGAACCAGAGTGGAAGATCTACATCGGCCATCTTACTGGGAATCTGAGCAAGAGTTCTTCATTAAAAGTCTTATATTCTGAGTCTTCTTTTATCTCCAAAAAGTAGAGCTGAATTTGGCATCCGAAACCAGGAGTTATTAATTTTCTCCCCCGGGTGCGCGGTTCTGCTTCCCCATAGTCTGCACCGACCTCTCATCAGAGTTCAGAGCCCATTGGTCATCTCCTACAATGTTTGGCTTCCCCGCCAGTTTTTCTTCGAAGAGGACTCGTCAATGGTTCCAACGGCTCTGGCGGCACCTGATTCTGATTCAGGAGCGGTCGTGGCATCCTCTTCTTACTACTGTTGGAAACCTGAAGCAGCCAGTTCCGAGAAGCTACCACCCTGTTCGAGCCTCCACCCAGACCAGCGTTGGCGCCAGAAGAAATCGGCAAAATTCAGACTTTTTTCCGTTCCAGTTACGAAGAATTCCCCACTGGTCCCGTCATCATAAAAAATCAGGAGAGGTCATAGAGGTGCCGTCTTCAACTTCTGGTCCCTGATTCCAGAACGTGGACAGATTCGGCATCGGCTTCCTTTCATCACTTCTAGCTCGAATTCCCCTCCCCGCTTGGCCGGCTGAAGGCCCCTCCCTGTGTGGAGGTAGTGTTTGGATGTAATCATTGTCTTCCCTTCCCCACGATCACCCCCTTGCATGGGGTGTAGTTTTGTAAACGTTTGAGCAGGTTGAAGCTTCACCGGCGCGGCGTTCGGGTGCATACCCACGCCTCCCCGCTCGCCATCGTCTCCGGCCGGGATCGGCATCTTCACGCTGATCATGTGAGCTTCTGGACCCCTCCCTTTGTTGGTAGATCTTTCATAATTAGTATTGCTTCTTAACTCCGTCGGACGGTGAGTGAGCGCCCATTCCAAACTTGCTTATGTTTGAGTGGTCGCCGCTGGTGAGTTGTGAGAGTGACCCTTCAACCCATGCCTTCGGCGTGCTGACTGCCCGTGAATTTGGGCAACCCTGGCCCCTAGGGGTCCTCCCCAAGTCAGTCATATCCTTGGAAATCACCGGACCAACCTCGGACCCTCACCCCATTGCCGGTTCACCTACGGACCCGAGTGTGCCAAACGCGAGTGAGTCCGCTTGTGTGACATTGCCTAGTCGTTGCGTTTGCTTGCCACTTAGGTCCCAGTTCGTGTCACATCAAAGGTAAGACGCGCCGAGGGGCTGCATGCCAGGCGCGCCAAGATGATGCATGCTGGGTGCGCCGGAGAGCTCGTGCCGGAAGCAGAGGGCCATCCCTCTATAAAAGCTGCTGCCTTCGACAAGAAAAAGAGGACAAAAGAGAGAACACGAACAGAGAGAGAAAAAAAGCAGAAGTAGCCACTGAAAGAAAAGGGAGTCCGAGAGCCTGCTAAGGGATCTGAAGAGAGAAAAGAGTTGCAGAAGCTTGGAGGAGAGATTCAAGGTGGGATCGGCTCCAAGACGCCCTAAGGGGCTATATTCTCCCCCATCGTCTGCTTCTTTCATTTTTATTGATGTGCTGAATGTACGAGTCATTTGCAGTGAGATAAAATGTGAAGAGCAAAGTTATCTTCTCCCTCTCTGTCCCCTCAAAGTCTACTGTATTTGGTAGTTATGGCGAATAGATTCTGCTTCACTGTATGCATATCCTTCGGGTCGTTCGAGCGATTTCTGTTGAATCGTTTTCGTAGTTTCAACCTCGCAATAGCGGTAAGAGCCTGAGACAGCCCATCTCATGGCTTCTCGCTCGCAAAGATAGCTGGAAATCTATTTGCATCAAGGTCTATATGAGTTAGTCCATGGCCCGACTCCCAATGAGGCCCCTAGAGTGAAGACCCTCTTCTCTTCTGAATAACTTCATTCCCCTAGGGCCATCTCATGATCCCTTGAATAAAACTCCCCAAAACCTTAGGTAAAACTCCTCAAAGTGCTCGAATAGACCCCCCTCAAAACCCTCAAAGAGCCCTCTGAAACTTCTTGAAAACCTTGATCCTAAAGCCTCCCGACGCGACCCTCCCTCGGCGCAAGTCCTGCGCTGAGAGCTACCCACGTCGGTTGAGCCCTTCCCATTGCCCCGAGACCCCTATTCCTTGTCGCGCCGACCCCTGTTGGATTTTCCAGCGTCTCCCTTGTGATTTGTTGCTCCACGTGGGGTATGGGACCCACGTGGTGCATCGACGCTTGACAGCCCAACCCGCCGCATGGATTATGGGGTCCATGTGCGAAGCCCCTCATGTCCACCCACAGTACGATAGTGTGGGGTTCTGCGCTGCCATATGGAAATAAGGTTCCGCCTTCGCTACCAGCTCGAGCTTTTAGCGCAACGGTAGGGGCTTGATCCTATAAATTGGTATCAGAGCGAGGTCACGGGTTCAAATATCCCGGGTGTCGCTGGGGGGAAGATTGTTGGATTTTCCAGCGTCTCCCTTGTGATTTGTTGCTCCACGTGGGGTATGGGACCCACGTGGTGCATCGGCGCATGACAGCCCAACCCGCCGCATGGATTATGGGGTCCATGTGCGAAGCCCCTCATGTCCACCCACAGTACGATAGTGTGGGGTTCTGCGCTGCCATAAGGAAATAAGGTTCCGCCTTCGCTACCAGCTCGAGCTTTTAGCGCAACGGTAGGGGCTTGATCCTATAAACATAGTGTTGGAGTTAGATGGAAAGCTCTTTCGCCACAGAATATGGATCTAGAGGGGGGGTGAATAGATCAACAGGCTAATTTAAAATTTATGCCTAGATTCAAATGCGGAATTAAAAGAACACTGGACAACCACAGTCAAAGCACCGAGTGATGGAAACAATATCTGCTAAACAGACAAGCAAACACACGAGAGGCACAAAGACTTTTAGGTGGTTCGGTCAATCCGACCTACGTCCACCCCACATTCAACTCGAATGTGGATTACTGCTGATACACAGCTTCAATCTGCTGGGCACTACAGCTTGCCAACAATGGCTGGGGCTTACAGCTTATCCCGACCAGAGGAACACCCTCTGCAACAGCTAAGCTTCATAGCTTGCTCTGCTGGGCACTACAGCTTAGCCGACCAGAGGTATCACCTCTGCACACCGCTGCCTCACAGCTTGACACCGCTGACTAACAGCTTGATCGAACAAGAGTTTTCAAAGGAAAAATAACAAGACTGAAAAGCAAGAAAAACATAATCGAATGGAAGAACATCAAAGCGACTGTAGCTCAAAGTGAGCAATATCAGCTCTGGTATCTGGACCAAGACGCTGATTCACAAGCTCTCATATCACTCTCTCAACTCATTTCTTCTCACTTTCTTCTTCTCTCTTTTTCTTCTTCTCTGTTTTCTTTCTTCTCACTGTGGATCGATGGCTCTCTGCTGTATATACTTTTCTTCTCTTCAGTCGATCTCCTTCCATCTGAAGACGAAGGCTTCATTATATACTATCAGCAGGTGGATGAGGGCGCGTGGCTTCCACATTTCCCGCCCAAAGAATTCGCCTGAACCGAGGCAATTCCATCCACGTGGCAGCACCTGATCACCTCGTCCTCGTGGGATCACGAGCCATGTCAGCAATCTCAGTAGCAGATCCCTGTCAAACAGATTATAGGATTATCAGATTAAGTGAAGAACTCTGTACAGACTTATAAGATGAACTGCATTGTATAGACTGCATTGTATGGACTTGTGAATTCGAATGCAGTGTACAGACTCTGCTCAATGTATAGACTTCAACTATGTGAAGCATCCGCTGTACAGACTTCATATGTGAAGCAGCCATTGTACAGACTTAGGCAATATGAAAACATGGCATTCAACTGACGATGTAAGGACTTCAAGTGTGAAGACGTTGTGAGTGCAAATGCAATGTACAGACTTCAGATGTGAAGCAGCCGTTGTACAGACTTCACCAGACTTCACTCAATGTACAGACTCCACGAACGATGCATGCAATGCATTGAAGGATGTACAGACTTCCTGAAGTGTGAAGGAGTTGAGAGTATAGACATCATCATGTGAAGACTTGAACAAGGCATGTATAGACTTCACATCGTGAAGCAGTGTATAAACTTAGCTGACGAAACTCTGTACAGGCTTGACCAAGGAAAGACAATCAAGTGTATTGACATCCACAATGTACAGACTTCATGGATGATGCAAGGCAAACGAATGTATAGACATTCAATGTATGGACTTTCCAAACTAAACTCTGTACAGACTTGATCAGATCAAGACAACTAAATGTGTGGACTTCCAGTGTGTATACTTGACGATGTACAGGCTTGATCGATGCAACGTCTGTACAGACTTGCTCAACCAGTTCGATGTACAGACATGGAAAACTAATGCCAATGTACAGACTTTGGCAAAGCATCGATGTACAGACTTTCACCGTTCCAGCTAGAGGATGTATAGACTTTACCCAGTGCAAGCTACAGTGAATGAATGTATAGACTTAACAGTCTCCCTGGCTGTACAAACTCAGTCACAGGCTGAACAGTTGAATGTATAGACATGCTTCAACCGACCTGTGTATAGACTTTGCAAACGTGACACGTTGAATGAGACGGTGGCTGAAACGGACAATGTACAGACTTGCTGTAACAGTCCGATGTATGGACTTTGCCCAATGCCTGAGATGCTAACAGAGACAGATGATGTTCAGACTTGCTGAAGACCATTGTACAGACTTCATCAATGAGACGCTCGCTGTACAGACTTGGCATCGACCAATGTGTAGACTTGACAATGCTGAATGAACGAATGAGCACTGTATAGACATTGGGTGCCACACTGTGCAGACTTCACGATGTATTGACTTGAGTGTTCGTGTGAGCAGCACTGTATAGACTTTACCAAAATGCCTAAGACGCTGCATGAGACACACGACAGACAGACAGTGTATAGACTTCACTCTGGGGGCGTCGACCCATCAGAGAGGAGGGTCAACCCACTGCTGTCCAGACTACACAAGGAGAGGTATAAATTCTATGTTTATGCTGCAATGCACTGTGTAGACCTGTGAGTATGTGCATAACAATATATATACACAGACAACCTGATAAAAACAGCTTCATCAAAATAATAACAGTTGCCAATCAATCAAAACAAGTTGTTGCCAATGAATTAAAACATATTGTCAACATCATCAACACAGAGGGGTCACAACAACCCCCATCCATGCCGATAGTATCGTTCCGATGCCCTCCACAGCTCTAAGTCTTATGATCCATGGTCACAAGACCCTATCACTCTGAGAAGAAACAGTATCCTTCACTCAACCCTCACGGTAGCTAAATTGAGCTAAATTGATAGGGTTAACCCCCCTTACATTCTGCAACCCTATTGGCCCATGGAGTTCTGCCATTGCATGTTCTCTGTTGACTATCTAGGGGATATCAATAAATCCCACGACAAGTGGACACTATCCCATCGGATTGAGACCCTTTTGGATCTAGGGCTACGCCCATTTCTCCTTTGGCTTCCATCCCAACATTCCGTGGGTGGATGACCTATACTCCCCATTTGGCACAGTCCAAAACAAGAGGAGATGCTGCCAAAATTCATTCACGATTTTTTACTTTATCGCATCGTGTGATATTTTCACTAAATCGATGAATCTACCCCCGACTGTGTGGCAGAGACCTGAGGCAGACTATCTCATGGTCCTTGGCCCACTATAAGAGGGGAACATAATCATTACAGTCACATGGTCTCCCTAGACCCTCTATGGATGATTCTACCCTCACTTTCCACCCTATCCAAATATCACCGTGGACAAACCTATGAGACTCCTACTGAACGAAATCCCCTCAATCTCACAAAGCGCTCAAAATACCTGAAACATAAAGAAACCCCTCTTGTCTACGCCATATAGCCTCCCGGCGCAGCCCTCTCTCGGCGCGAGTTCCGCGCCGGATGATGAGCGCGTCGAGACGCTGGTCGCGCCAACGCCCCCTTTGTGCCCACTGTAGCGCCGAAGCTGGTCGCGCTAGGACCCCATCCGCGCCGGTTCATCCTAACACTAGCTACCACTCAAACACTCAACTTTCCAGCAACTTTACTAAGCCTAAAACCAGTCTAAACCTGATACCCTAACCTCCGTTGGCCATCATGCCAGTCTTCATCATATCATGGGGGATCATGGTTCTTCATCCAAGTCTAAAGGAGCTAAATTAACAGGGTTTTACCCCCACATTGTATCGCTTGACTGTAATGCTTTCTTCTAACCCTGCTGGCCCTTGGAGTGCTGCCGCTGCATGTCCTCCAATGGCCTCCTTAAGGGGACATCAATAAATACCATGACAGTGGATATTGTCCCATCACACTTAGATCCTCTTGGATCTCGGGCTACGCCCATCTTTCCTTTGGCTAACATCCCGGGACTCCGTGGATGGATGACCTATGTCCCCGCTTGGCATAGACCAAGATAAGGGGATATGTGTTGACACCCGTTTTTTACTGATAAGTTGAGTCGTTCCGCTTACTCCAATTTGTTGATGCCTCGAGTTGTCTATCACTCGTTGGGGCTATTTTAAGGCATGTTTTGGGCCAGTTTTATGGGTAGCCTCCCTCCCTGGTTAGGTCCGAGTTGATTCAGGGCTCAACGGGCCTTGGTTTTGGTTGATTGGGCTTTTTCATGAGTTTCAAACACCCATGTACATGTACGGTTCATCTCTGGCTGCCCAATCAATGTGCGGTTTCCTGTGGACCGTCCATCTATTTTTGGAATATTTTGCTTAATTTTCTGAATTTCCACCGACAAGGGCTTACGCAGTTGAATCTTAGCCGTTCAACATGATGAACGGTCTCGAATGAACCGTTCCTATTCCAGAGTCCTAAAGCCTAAATATCTCTCAGATAACTATTTGTTTTATTCATTTATCACCGACAGGAGTTAAACGGATAGCACTTGGCCGCTCATTATTATGGACGGTTAATTACAGACCGTTTATCTATGAGAGTCCAACGACGACCATTTCGGTTGGTTAATGGATAAATGATGGATGATTATCCTATTTTTGGAATTACCACCGCCGGAGTTGGACGGTCCTTGACCGACCGCCCAACTGGTTGAGCGGTCTATCGTGAGAACGTTTAACCCTGTGAACTCTGAAGAATTTAAAGATTTTCTCTCTCTATCCATGGTTAAACCCCTCAACTTTGTCCTCGGTTTTCTCCGTGTATTCTCAACCAAATCGGATGAGATTTGATCCTAACGAAAGCTGATGATATTATCTTCACTTTATCTTTTGATATCTCAGATTAATATCCACTGGAAACCCTAATTTCGAGGTTGGCTTTCTAGGCTCTATAAATAGACCCTAAAGGCCGGGCTTGAAAGGGGGAAGATTTTTGGTCGATGGCGAAGCCCTGCCGCATTCTTGAGTGACCTAGCACCAAGGAGGGAGGCTTTCCCGTCCATTTAAGCCTCCGGTTCAGGGAGTAGTCTAGTTATTAAGTCTTTTGTGTTTGATTGGCTTTGTTCAATTTTTCATTGCATGTATCACTTTTCTCATCTTCTCCCCATGTTTTTGTTCATCTTCATTGCCATGCACACACCCACCTACGTTTTTTGACACCCTAGGGGTTTAAAATCCCCCAGGTATCCCCCTTTCCACTTATCCATGTTCGTTTTTTATTATTTTGGCATCTACTACACCTTTCAATTCTAATCTAGGTTTTCTCTTTGTGTTTTCACGTCGTTTTGCAGGTCAGCAATCCCTAGCAAAAGGCCCATCCCCTCTGGCCGGCTGGAGAGGGTGGAGGTTGGACCCTTCTGCACTTCTGGCTTGGTGGTCTTGCGCGGTCCCTACCTAGCCGTTCAAAGAGACGTGCGGTCCCATCTGGACTGTTCTTCTTCGTTCTGCGGTCGTGATAAAGCCGTTCAACTGCCAGGAGTGCTTCCTCCCGCATCCTCTGCAGCGTCCTTAAGTGGTCTATCATAAGACCGTTCATCTTACAGGCGGTTCATCCTAGACCGTACATCTTCGCAGCGCTACAGGTCAGGCGAGTACCTCTCCCTCTTTCCAAGGCATAGCGTGTTCATCACGTACGGCGTCTTGGTGGCGATCACGGTTCTTTACATTCTGCTGTTCTCCTTCTACTGTCCTATTTCATTTTACATATCGATTTATTAGAAGGGGAGAGTAGAGATCTTTCAAGCCGGTCTTGAAGAGAAAGAGAGTAGAACAAAACATGTCAACGGCCCATTTTTTGGCGATCACGGTGGGACGCCTAGTGCCCATCGTGTTAGTGACTTGCTGACCTTCTCTCTTGCTTTGTTAGTCCTTTTCTTGAAGTGGTTTCAGGTTGATCATGGCTACCTGCGGTGTCTGTCCTCTGGAACTTGCGCGGCTCTCCATGCACTGTCCAAATGGTGTGTGGTGGTAAACCAACCGTTCTTCTCTGTGAACAGTTCCATCTCTTCTGCATGCCTGCTGTCATGAGCGGTCTCTCACCACCCGTTCATCTTCATACGGCTTGTGTTTGGCCGTCCATCTTGCTGGCTCAAGTACGCCTCTACCTTTATGCTGTTGGCTGGATTACTGTCATGCGGTTGTTTCAGGTCCGTTCTAGTGCTTATGCGGCAGTAAATAGACCGCCCACCCTAGTACGCTTTTGATTTCTGTCTCTTTCACTCTATCATTTTCTGATTCTCCTGTTACTTTGTCGTTCCTCCCTAGATTATGCGGTCGTCTACAGACCATCTATCTTGTTGTGCGGTCTTCCACAGACCGTCCTTCTGATGCCACAGTGCACCTGAGGTTGCTTTGATTGCCATATCTATATTATCTTTGTTCTCCTTGGTGCCATTTACTGATCTTCCCCTGGTTATATGTTGTTGCTGCCTATTTACTTTCATCCTCGCATGTTTATTTTGGTCATTGGTTGCTAGTTTCTAGGCTAGATTTTGCATGCACTCCGGTGCACATAGGATTCATGCATTTCATCCATATTTAGTTACGTTCCTACCGAGGTAGGGTTTCCTCTCGTCTCCATACTTCTTGGAGCCGACTAGGGGAACTTGCCAAGGACCTCCGTAAGCCCCCGCGAGCCGTGGATTCCCACGCGGACGCCGGGCAGGTTGTACCATACCACCCCCTAGTCTAGGGTCTACATTCGTGCGAGAGAGAGTCCTTTAGAGTCTGTCAGTTCTCCATTCTCACCCTATTTAGGTACCTTGTGGTTAAGTGAATTCACATTTTAATTAATCCACTAAGGTACTAAAAGAGAACTTTTAAAAATCTTCGCGCATCACTTGGAATTTGTTTGGGTAATTGGCTGATTCTTTTCTCATCTCTCTTTCCCATTGTATGTTGCATAGTGTCGTCATTTGCATTCTTTTGTCAGATTAGGCTTATTTGGTCTAGTTCATCTTTATGTGTCTCCATTTAGCTGCATTTGTCTTAGGTTCATTCCCATCTTTATATTCATTTGAAATTCACTGTATAAAGTCTCCATTCTCCCCATGGAGCACTTCTCCCCTGTACCTTATTCCTATACTTCTCCATCTTCTTACCCCCGTGTGGATTCCTCTTCCCATGCGGGCCCGTCTCCTTATTCCTCCATTGGACCCCATTCTTTTAACGGGCCACCTTATCCTGCCCGTGCTGCTGTTAGCCCAATCAATCCTCATTCTTACATACATGATTCTTCCAGGCCCATGCCTTCCTCCATTCCCGGAACGGGCTTTCCTTCTTCTCAGGCCGGATCCCCTTATCCGGCCCATCATCATTACCCTGGTCTAAATTCACCATCTCTTGCTCAGGCTGGTTCATACCCTTCTCAAATTTTTCCTACCGAGGAGATGTTCACTCAGGCCCAACGCTAGCTTGATGAATTGCAACGCCGAATCAATCCTCAGACTTCTTTGGATATCCCGTTTACCTTTCAAGGTCTTCAACTTCCACCACGTTCATAAATTCCCGCATGTCGCCGCTATGGTGGAGTTGGTAACCCCTATGTCCATTTGAAGGAGTTCTTATATGAGTCCGCCCAGTTCCAGCATGATCAACGCTTGATGGCCTTTTTGTTTAGCCTATCTTTAGAGGGCTCGGCCAAGGATTGGTTTTTCACGTTACCGTAGGAGCAGATGATGAATTTTCAAGCCATCCAAGCAACGTTTATTCAGCAGTACCGAGACCAGGTGGGGCCCAGATATTCTATGGTTGATCTGGCCCAAGAGAAGATGAAGCCCGGCGAGGAATTCTCCATGTTTGCCGACCGCTGGCGTCGCCTAGCCGCGCAAGTCTCGGGGCATATTCTAGAGGGCGAACAGATCAAAATGGTTATTTCTAATGCAACGCCCGAGCTCAGGTGCATCTTAGCCCTGAACGATATCACATCCTGGCAACATCTTTACAATCGAGCCCGCTTCGTTAGCCAACAACTCCTAGTTTCCTTTGACCATGAGCCTCCTCCACCGTCACCTTCTACATACACTTTCCCTCCGCCCTCCACAGCAAGTCAGCCCTCCACTACATATCCCTCCACGAGTCGGCCCTCCGCTCCCCCACACCCCTATACCTCCATGTGCTCCACCTTACATCCCTCCATGAGTCAGCCCTCCTCTATTTCATCTCACCACACCCCTCCACCTCCGGTCAAGGAAACACTACACCCAGAATGGTTAGATGCCATCCATTACATTCCCACTCCCTCCACGCCTCCACATCATTCTAACCCTCCGCCTTTGCCTACGTAATCCCCCTTACCTACGCAACCTACGCTACCATCCCTACTACCTTTTCACACACCTCGGCATCTGCCTTGCCCGAAGCAGGCTTCTCACCCCCCGTTGCCGGAGTCTTTTACAAACATTTTCAGGGCTTTGATGGCCGCTCACTCGTTGCCACTCCCTCCGGTTGTGCCTTGCCAACCTGCGGTCGGGGACATGCTTCAGTTTTGTGACTTTCACCGCCAGCGGGGGCATGTGGTCGAGAACTGCCCCGAGTTCCAGGAAATTGCCTATGATTTGGAAGATAAAAGGATGATTGATTGGGCCGCCATGCGTAAAGCTATTTTGGATCTCAGCAGCAAGCAGCAGCAGCAGCAACAGTCGCCGTCGAAGTAGCCATCACTGTTACAAGACCAGGGGCACCCCTGCGGTTCCTTTTCTGGCGTTGCACCTGCTCCGTTATCTACCCCACCTTTACCATCTCTTGCTCCGTCTCCGCCTCTACAGACCCAAGCCTCTACTCAGGCTAGTGCTACTTCTCCCTCCTCTTCCACTTCCATCATTACTTCTACTCCCAACGCCGCTAGACGGGTCGTGCCGATACGCCGACGGTGGGCGCCGCGACCCTCCAATTCCTCCGCCTCACCACTACTATCACCATCTTCACCTCCATTACCTTCATTACCCACATCACCCTCTCCACCATCTCCACCGCCTCTGTCATCCCCTTCGCCATCGTTGCCCGAGCCTGGGCAGGCCATACCTATACCTACACCTTCCCCTTTACCTTCTCCTATGCCTCCACCTCTGCCCTTGCCTCCACTCGAACATATCATCATCGTTATCTCTCTGCCGCTCACATTGCCTTTATCTACGCCTCCCAAGTCTATTACCCCCACTTTTCCACCCCTTTCTACTTCCACCCCACGGAACGGGTGTATGCGACTGATGGTGCCCATTGGGTCTGATCCCCAAGAAGATGACCAGCCTGGTCAGGATGGTTCTGTACCAGCCGTATGTTTCATGAGTGAAGATTTCATCTATCGCATGCCGGTCCGAGTCCTAGTCCCTGGCTATTTTAGGGATAATGAGCCTGCATGCTCCGAAATGGTTGCAAAGAAGAGTTCCCTTGTGTTGGTGCTAGTTTCTTCAAAGGTGAGGCCGGTAGCAATCTCTCTGCTTGCCGGGAAGTTCACCATTAATGCTGTTATTACCTCGCACTCGATTGCTATTCAGTTCACTGGCCGAGTGGGGTTCTCTACTCGGATTATGCTAACACATACGACCGCCCGGAGCCTGATGGATTCCCTATTCAAGGGGCAATTGGCCGTATCTTCTGCACTTTCCAAGGACATTCTGCACTTGCTGTGCAATTTTCCTCAATTTATTAGCATGCCGGCCACGTCAACGCCGCGCATTGATCTCCCTCAGCTTTGTCCTGCTCTTCTAGTACGGGAGTTATGCTTCAAGTCTGATTGCCGAGTGGAGCTACCGAACCTCTATGTTCTAGTGCCAAGAGACAAAACTCCATGGCTTCATGATATTCATTCAGTTGAGAAGCTGTTTGCTCAAGAATGTCCACCTATGGTTAGCACCGTGAGTCTAGGGGCAACTGCCCCGATGAAGCTGTATATTCGCAATCAGGCCAGGCCATCTGCCAGGTGGGCCCGCTATTTGAGAAGATGTTACAGATTGAGGAGCTCAAGAAGCCAAGTCCGTGCTAGGTGGCGTTGTTTCAAGAAGATTTCTGCTAAGAAGAGGCGACGACATAAGTTCGAGGGCCGTCAGTTGTGCACTCGGGGGTCCACTTCCTCCTCTCCTTCTTCCGTCCATTCGTCTTTTCTGTTGCTCAGTTCTTATCCTTGGGTGATGTACCTTCCACCACCTGGCCATATTTCTACCATCTCTTCCTATTCTCACCATTCTAGGCCTCAGCCTATGTCCCCCTCTTCCCCTAATCTAGGGGCCTCTTCTATTATTTCTTCCCGGATATGCCCGGATTTCACTTCTCGTCTCTTTCCCTCGACCCTGTTTGCTCGTTCCCCGACCTTGTCGGGTGGTTTTTCTGATCCTTCCCCGACTTCGTCTGGTGGTTTCCATTTCTTTTCCCCGACATTGTCGGGTGGTCATGCATTTTCTTCCCCGCCTCTATCGGGTGATCGCTATTCCTTTCCTCCGACCACGTCGGATGATCTTTCTCTTTCTACCTTATCTTCACAGTTATCTTTTCGTCGTCTTTCTATTCTTTCCTCCTCACCCTTTCAGGGTCATTACCCTTTTTCTTGCTATTTTCGAGGCTTTAGCCTGCCTTGATCTTAGTTAATCACTGGTTATTCTGTACTCAGTTCCTTCTTATCAGGGCCTCAGTGCCTTAACGAGGGAGTTCTAGCCCTCGTCTCTCTTCCTTTTATTCCTTCTTTGTCCAGTATGATGTCTGCCACTCCTCTGTGTCGAGGAATATAATCCTTTGTTGTCCTTTCATCTTTTATCCTGGCAAGCAAGGAATGCTAAGCTACTCGCGCTCCTCAAAGCTCTATGATCGAAATCGCTTCAGGATGCTGGTTTCCATGCCATGGATCTGTAAAGGTATCTTTATTTTGTGCAAGAACATGCTTTCATTTTCATTATTTCTATTGTTTCAGTACATGATTCCTTAACATGATTGAGTGGCTTTAGGAGTCTTCGTTTTAACTGTGTCAAATAAAAAAGTTAGCTTCTGCAGCATCCTTAGGCTGGTGATAGCTCCGCGCTGGGAGTCTAGTTTCTTTCCCCGATTGTTGAGGGTGACCTTTTGAGTATGGATTTTTTTCACACACTTCACGGCGAGCCATAGCCGATCTCTCTAAGGCACACCGTTGCTGTTTTGGCCATACTTTGGGTATGCACAAAGGTCTTTTCTTTTCTTTGCTCGGCTAAGGGCAGGGGCAAGAGATGGATGGATAAGATGACCAACCTAGGCGCTCCCTAATACAGGAGAGGTCTCAAATAGGGGCAATCTTGACCCTCAAAAGTGAGCTTTCATGCTATATCTAGCCAATAAGGGCTACTAAAATGAGAAAATGAATCAATATGCAAAATTATGAATCAAAGGCATAGCAAGAGTGGCAGTACAGTTCCCCGCGGGATGTCATGAGCCCGGTCGCATGCATGCCTGATAAATATGGGTCTCAAAATCAAAGACACAAAGCCCCGGCGCAACAGACCTACACTTTGAGGGGTAGTGCCCTCGAAGGAATTCAAGTCCTGATGTCTCCCATCCTGCATAAAGCTTGTCTCCAATTTTTCTTCTGTTTCTCCCTCTTAGGCTGGGTTGTATCCCGGGTAAGGCCTTAATAGGGGTATCATTCTTTAGAAGCGGTTGGTTGTGGTAAGCCACCCTCACACGCACACCCTGCTCAAGGGAATTCTTTAATGAGAGGGGAGGGACGGCGATCCCCGGCCAGTCGTTCGAACATGTCTTTGGGTGCTGCGGATTGCAATTTTAAAAAAATCCAAAAAAAATGAGATAATTTCAAAAATCTAAAAATGAGATATTTTCAAAAATCTAAAAAAATGAGATATTGTCAAAAATAAAAAAAATGAAATTCAAAAAAAATTGAAAAAAATGAAATATTGTTCAAAATTTCAATCATTTTCAAAATCTAAAAAAATCAAGAAACTTGAAAAATCTAAAAATATTTAACTTTTACATTTGTTTTAAGAACGGATACGTAATCTGTTTGCTAAGTGTGCAGGTTACAAGTACTCAAGCTTTCCTTGCTCCATATTTTGTTCTATCTGTCTCCTGTTCACATCTTCTGATCTGTTTCCTTCTTCATATCTCTCGATCTATTCTGAAGCTTATGTCCTTCTTAGCTTTTGTTTGCAATGATCATATTTCTATGAAAGGGCTTTACCTCACGATTATGAACCTGGCGGTTCTACTTCATTCTGATCTTGAGTTTTGATTGAAGGGCGTATTTATTTATATCCTTTGTCCCGCCATGTCCTTGTCTCGCCATGTCTATGTCCCACCGTGTTGTCCCACACATGTTGTTTTGTTCCTCACCCCATGTTGTTAGTTGGCTTACATGTTGAATGTCGTCGCTCCATGTTCCATGTGTTGTCCCAACCATGTGATCTGTCATGTTCTTATCTCAACCATGTGTTGTCCCGCGATTGTTATCTTGTCACACTGTGTTCATGCATACGTATTGTATGTTTATGCTGTTGCCTATATGCGTGTTCGTCTTGTTGTGTTATTTTCCATTCGTCATGTCATGTCATTTTGTTTGTCGTTCAGTTAATCATTATGTTGTCTCTGCTATGTTTATCTCATTTGTCTTATCTATGAAAATCCATAAAAATCTGAAAAGAAAATCCAAAAACTTGCCGTTTTGCCTGCACAGGTAAGTCAGGTATGGCCTTCTATCCTTATCACCCATATTGCATTACTATATGGTACTATGATATATTATCTCGAGAACCAGTTGGTTATCTACGTGTTCCAGGATCTGATGTTCCCCTTTAACAAAAACGATGATGATCCAGGTTCACGTGTTTGACCTTCGGATAGGCCGTTAGGTTGGGAAAGCCTGGGGAGGATGGTTCTATCCTACACGCCGTGGTTGCGGATGGTGTGTCGACTCTGATTTTCCCAGCTTAGCAATATTATTCTCGAGTATTTTATAGTTTAATCTTTCTTTGCAGTTGTTTTAATGATTTCCTTTATTTTAGTCCAGCATGCATCATACTATCTTTTGAGCTTTTATGCCCCATGGTTCGTCTGTAAAATGTCCCAACAGTAATGGTTAACTGTGCGTTCAGTGTTTGAGTAGGAGGAACTAATTCCACTCCGAGTTGGAAGGTTCTCTTTGGTCGATTCGCTTGGTTTGGTTGATTAAGAGGTCCCCGTCTGGAGCTTTAGCCTATTTCCTTTACTTTTGCTGCCTACTTTTTGCCTCCTCATTGGACCGCGGGATTGTGTCCCCCATGAGGTTGCTCTTGTTGATTTATTTTATTTAGTTTAGTTCCCCCAGACTGGTGTCGCTTTTGGTTTTATCATTCCTTGCCTTTGGTTCAGAGTTTTCCCGAAGATTCCCATCGCTTGTTGGTAAAAACGGGTGTCGTTTTACCTTAACGCCCGCTTTTCGGTCCACTCCGCTGCATCTCCGCTTCATCTCCATGTTCCATGTCACTTTCGCTTCACCTCTGCTCGCTCCCCTACAAAGAGGACGCTAAGGAAGGGCATCTGTTGACACCCATTTTTTGCCGATAAGTTGAGTCGTTCCGCTTACTCCCATTTGTTGATGCCTCGAGTTATCCATCACTCGTTGGGGCTATTTTCAGGCATGTTTTGGGCAAGTTTTATGGGTAGCCTCCCTCCTTGGTTAGGTCCAAGTTGATTCAGGGCTCAATGGGCCTTGGTTTTGGTTGATTAGGTTTTTCCATGAGTTTCAAACACCCATGTACATGTACGGTTCATCTTTGGCCGCCCAATCAATGTGCGGTTTCCTGTGGACCGTCCATCTATTTTTAGAATATTTTACTTAATTTTCTGAATTTCCACCGATAAGGGCTTACGCGGTTGAATCTTAGCCGTTCAACATGATGAACGGTCTGGAATGAACCGTTCCTATTCTAGAGTCCTAAAGCCTAAATACTTCTCAGATAACTATTTGTTTTATTCATTTATCACCGACAGGAGTTAAACGGATAGCACTTGGCCGCTCATTATTGTGGACGGTTAATTACAAACCGCTTATCTATGAGAGTCCAACGGTGACCATTTCGGTTGGTTAATGGATAAATGATGGATGATTATCCTATTTTTGGAATTACCACCATCGGAGTTGGACGATCCTTGACCGACCACCCAACTGGTTGAGCGGTCTATCGTGAGACCGTTTAACCCTGCGAACTCTGAAGAATTTAAAGATTTTCTCTCTCTATCCATGGTTAAACCCCTCAATTTTTTCCTCGGTTTTCTCCGTGGATTCTCAACCAAATCGGATGAGATTTGATCCTAACGAAAGCTGATGATATTATCTTCACTTTATCTTTTGATATCTCGGATTAATATCCACTGGAAACCCTAATTTCGAGGCTGGCTTTCTAGGCTTTATAAATAGACCCTACAGGTCGGGCTTGAAAGGGGGAAGATTTTTGGTCGACAGCGAAGCCCTGCCACATTCTTGAGCGACCTAGCACCAAGGAGGGAGGCTTTCCCGTCCATACAAGCCTCCGATTCAGGGAGTAGTCTAGTTATTAAGTCTTTTGTGTTTGATTGGCTTTGTTCAATTTTTCATTGCATGTATCACTTTTCTCATCTTCTCCCCACATTTTTGTTCATCTTCATTGCCATGCACACACCCACCTACGTTTTTTGACACCCTAGGGGTTTAAAATCTCCCAAGTATCCCCCTTTCCACTTATCCATGTTCGTTTCTTATTATTTTGGCATCTACTACACCTTTCAATTCTAATATAGGTTTTCTCTTTGTGTTTTCACGTCGTTTTGCAAGTCAGCAATCCCTTGCACGAGGTCCATCCCCTCTGGCTGGCTGGAGAGGGTGGAGGTTGGACCCTTATGCTCTTCTGGCTTGGTGGTCTTGCGCGGTCCCTACCTAGCCGTTCAAAGAGACGTGCGGTCCCATCTGGACCGTTCTTCTTCGTTCTGCGGTCGTGATAAAGCCGTTCAACTGCTAGGAGTTCTTCCTCCCGCATCCTCTGCAGCGTCCTTAAGCGGTCTATCGTAAGACCGTTCATCTTACAGGCGGTTCATCCTGGATCGTACATCTTCGCAGCGCTGCAGGTCAGGCGAGTACCTCTCCCTCTTTCCAAGACATGGCGTGTTCATCACGTACGGCGTCTTGGTGGCGATCATGGTTCTTTACATTCTGTTGTTCTCCTTCTACTGTCCTATTTCATTTTACATATCGATTTATTAGAAGGGGAGAGTATAGATCTTTCAATCCGGTCTTGAAGAGAAAGAGAGTAGAACAAAACATGTCAACAATATGCTACCGGATTTATGTCGTACATTATTATCACATCTTGTGTCGCATGACTATCTATGCATATTTTGCATCCTGCTAGCGAAGTTAGCATCATAGTTTTATCTTGTTTTGCCCTCAAGGCATCCTCTCTTGGAAATTAATCAAGGGTTGTCCTCTTTCTTAGAGGGCGTAATTAACGTCATAACATTTACGGTATGGCGGACTCTGGGTCCCGACACGAACCTCATAATCGACTGACTGAGTCAGGTCGAGCGCATAATAAATTGTCACTGCGGTGACTGGCATGCCTAATAAACTAACTAATAAATCAATAAACAAACAACCAAAAAAATAAAATAAAAAATAATAAAAATAATAACAAATAATAATAAAAATATAGTCCACACAAGTCTGGCACGCCCGGTGGGACTCGAGTCTTCATTCATCTCTTTGCCAAGAGAGGATGCCTTCGGGGGCTTCCCCCAAGAATATTGACTGTTTGTTTGTTTATCTCAGGTGAACAATGATGTCATCGGGACTCACCGGTCTTGACTTCGGCCCCGCGATCGTCGCCGGCCATGCGGAACACGGGTACCTAGCGGTGCCCATGGTTTTCGGCTCCTTCCCACCAGCTGTAGGCTTCCCCAACTTCTTGGGGTTGGCCTTTGCTGACATGCTACAGACGGAGTCCTCAAAGCCCGCAGAAGAGAAGGCTGCAGAGAAGGTCGAGGCCTCAGAGGCTCGACACTGTGCTGGCTCACCCACGGGCCCGATTCAAGTCGCCAACTGCATGGTGCATCACATTGCTCACGGGGTCCGCCCCATTCCTGCCAAGAATTTCTGGAAGCGCCGACACCAGAACCCGCGAAGAAAGTTGCTGCTGCTGTGACTGGACGCCTCTCCAAGTCCGGTAAGTCCATGCTGGTCGGAGGAGTCCGCGTCTTTCTAGATGGACGTAAGGCTCGAGTGAGCCCAGACCGGGTGATCCCTGCAGTACCTGTCCACAACTCCTATCAGGCTCTTTCTGGAAGAAGAGCTGAGGAGGAAAAAGTCGGCCGCCATGGCCAGAGAAGGTTGGCTCCCGAGCCAAGAAGATTCAAGCAGGTGTGGGTCCCCAAGAAGGTCCAGCCTGCCTACCAGGATGCACCAGTCCAGTACCGCTCCAGATTCACTGGAGTAGATGAGAACAAGCAGAGGGGCCTTGCCCCAAGGAAGGAAGAAATGGTCGTGGACCCTCCACGCCGTGGAAGCTTTAGGGCCTGCGCCCGACAAACCAACATCCCCGTCACGGGAAGAAGATTTCAGTAGACTGCCGAAGGAGCTCGGCTTGTTTACCTCCCTCCAAAGGGAGGTCGACAACTATCCCGACCCTGCATTTGGGCCGAGGGCAAGAAGAAATGACCAATATGGTCAGGAGCTATTTTAGGGGATTAGGCAACCCCTCCTTGGGCCAACAACGGCTGTTACAAGTGGCCGTGGTTGAAGAAAATCACTGCCCATCAATGGCAGTGGAAGAGGAAGAAGACAGAAGAATGACGTCATCGGTTGATGACAATGGGTATGAAGACAGCTTGGATATTCAAGCCGATGAAGCTACCCCCCGTCAGAGGGAAAGAAAAAGAGTCTCTGTATTTGAAAGGCTCACCTTCCCGAAAAATGTCAAAAGGATGGTTTGCAGACAGAGAAGAAAGATGCAGATTTTCACCTGCAACATGGCTGGGATGTCTGGCCAGTACGGAAGATTTCCTAAGGAGCCTCAGGAGTTGGCCCGGTTGGCCGGAAGACCGGGGCCGAGTACCAGGAGGGCGGAAGCCGCAAGAGAAAAGCTGGCGGCAACCAAGGGGAAGCAAACCCTGGCCCACCTCCAACAACATGATAAGGCCGTTATTCTTATCGCAAATGTGGTGACGGTAGAAGAAGAAGAAGATGTCTTGCTTGACATCCTACCTGAGGGTGCGCCTGGCGAGATGATAGAGACCATCCCCAGCACTGTAGCTATGGATCCAGCCGTACTGATGATACTCCAAAGGTACCGCTAAGAGATAGAACAGCTGAAGAAGCAGTTGATGGAGAAGACGGAGCAGTCTTCAGCATCCAAGCAGCCTGATATGCAGGCCGAGTCATCACGGGGAGCCGTCAACCAAAACGACTTCCCACCACTCTATACCCCACCTCAGCCGGCGGAACCGAGCTTGGCGACGACTCAGCAGTGCCCATCACAGCCGCTGATGCCACCGGTACTACCACAAGTGCACCAGACACCTCCACTGCTGCGTCCTCCGCCGCAGGCGACCACCCTGGTCACCCCCTACTTGCAACCGGCACACTTCTACCCGGAACCGGTTGATCTGACCGTCATGAGCAAGATGATGGTGGAAAGGATGATCGAGCTGAAGCTCGCTGAAAGGGATTAAGGTGACATTGTCGCATTCGATGCATACAGGGTTCCATACCCGTCGCATCATGCTGCCAAGCGGCTCCCTCCTGGGATTAGCAAGTCGCCAAAATTCGACAAGTTCAGCGGGAAGGGATCCCCAAAGGAACATGTCGCCTACTACATGACTGTAATGGGTGACCTGGCCACCGACGAGTCATATTTGTTGAAGTTTTTCGGGTCCTCACTCATAGGGCTTGCATTTGAATGGTACTCCAGCCTTCTGGCCGGGTCGATCAGTGACTGGTCGGACATGCAAAGGAAGTTCAGAGAAAGATTTCATGTCACAGAGAGGGAGGTCACAGTGGCTGAACTCTACTCAACAAAACAGAGAGTAGATGAGACGGCCCTTGATTACATCAAGAGGTGGAGGAACCTCAAATGAGATGCAAGCGGCCCCCGCATCAGGAGGACGATGTATAGATATGCAAGCAGAACCTCAGGAGAGAGGTGCTGGAAAAGATGATTGGCATGGAAATCTGGTCGTTCGACCGTCTGAATAATATTGTGGCCGAGGTAAAAGCCTTCCTGGCAAAACCTGCCCCGACATCAAATATTGCCACTGCACAAAAGGGCAAGGCAGCAGAGCGGCGCCAGGCACCTAAAGAAGCAAATGCCCTTGATATCAAGGCGTTTGAACAACAAAAAGACAAAGGCAAGAAGACAGCTGCTCCTCAGCCTGCCAAGATCGGAGATGGAAAAGAAGGCCCATCACTTCGGGATAAGATGAAGAAGGCCTACTCTTTCCCGAAGGAGAAGACCAAGATCTTGTTTGACTGGGTTACCCAGTATGATAAGGTCACCCTGCCTGAGCCAAAGAGGCCGGAGGACCTGAAGAGAAGAGACCGTCCAAGATTTTGCCTTTACCACCAGATGCTGGGACATCCGATTGAAGACTATTATGTTTTCAAGGATATTATCGAAGGCATGGTGAGGAAAGAAGAAATAGACGGAGTACAAGGTTGACCCTCCACAACCACATGAGGCGCCTCTAAGAAGGGTCGCCATCAACATGGTCTCTCTATATCAAGCATTGCCTGAGGAGACCGCAGAAGCTAGTACTCAGCACACCTATGAAGTCTGCTTTCTGGCCCCAATGAAAGAACAAGAGGGATGGCAGCAAGTCCCTGCAAGAACCAACAAAAAGGGCATGTCTCGCCCAACAGCGGGGGCACATATTCGTGGCATCACACCACGACCCCCTTTGCCAGTGGCAACACCTGTATGGACCAATCTACCTACAGTCATTAGAATACCTACCCATAACCGAAGGAGGCAGACTCCGTTACCGGCAGTCAAGGAAATTTGTCCAGAAGCCCGGCGGCTACAGGACTACATAAATGGGCTAGATGAGTATGTATAGCCCGAGCTAGAACCTTTACTGGTGCGGGATCATGTCCCGTGGCAGGAGCTGGAATAGATTTCACTGAAGCAGGAAGAGGAAGCTGACAAAACAACAGACAAGGATGGCAGCCTGTTCTGGGGGCAAACGCCAGCCAAAGAAAAGAAAAGAAGATGAAGAAAGAAGAGAAGGGCCAGCAAGGCTACAAAGGGTATAATCCTTTCCTGCAATACCCTCTCTGCCCTGTTTAATTTGCCTGGTGAGGAGGATGAAGAAGAGATACGCTTCACACTCGCCGCCAAGAAAAGTCAGGCCAAAGCCGCAACTGCTGCACATGTAACCCGGTCCGGCCAAAGATGGGGGCGTCAACTGCCCGCCAATCATAACATTATCTTCAGGGGAGAACAACCCTATAAAATACCCCCTCCAGAGGTTAGGAGAGTCTAGATCCCTCCTCCGTTAGGCCTATACGACCAGAGCTGGGGCAACACTCCCGCTCCTTCCTTCCTAGAATTCGTGAAGATGTCAAAGGGGAAGCAGCTATGTTGGGATGCCAAACCAGCAACTGGGGACATTCACCCGTAACTCCAGCAATCTCCCGAATTGCCAGAGGGAGCAGAAGCTCGCCCGACGGTAGTCAGTGAGGGACAGCAAGGAGACGACCGCAAGCAAAAGGGTGCAGCCTCCGAGTCCGATGAAGCAGGCCCATCAGGGGCCACAGTCCAAGAATCTCTCAAGCCCATGTGGGCAGAAGAAATGAAGCTATCTAATGTCCGAGTAGGAAGTCGGGTGGTCAAGTTGTTGAAAAAGCTCCCGACAAGATTCACTATTTGGGAAATCCTCTCTCTGAGTGAGGAGACCCGACATACAATCATTACTGCTCTACAGACGCCTGCCCAATACGAAGCCTACCTAGCTGAGGCACTACCAGAGGCCAGCATGACCTTCACCCAGGAGGAAATGTTGCTCCCCACTACCAGCCACAACAGACCTTTGTATATGAGGGGGCATCTAAATGGCCGGGAGCTGAACAGAATCCTGGTGGATCCCAAGGCGGCTGTCAACATCCTGCCCTATAGGATATATGAGAGGCACTACTTGAACGTGCGTCTCCAAAAGGTCGGGGATATGCGTATTGTCGGCTTCAATCAGAAGTGTGAAGTGTCGCTAGGAGTGGCAGAGTTCACACTCACTCTAGCGGACTTTGTCACGAAGGTGCAGTTTCATGTCATCGATTCTCACACCTCGTACAAGGCGCTGGTTGACCGTCCTTGGCTACATGAGAATATGGTGGTGCTCTCCACGCTCCACCAGTGCATCAAATATAACCTGGAAGGGAAGGAGGAAAGAGTATTTGCTGATCTCCACCCGTTCGAAGTGTTCGAGTGCCACTTGGCAGATGCCCCTCTATATACAGAACGGTCGCAGAAGGCCCTTGAAGCCAAGACCTCTTCCAGCACAACAAGGAGCACCTCTAGAGCCGAATGGTTCCCTCCGCCACCGCGTGGATATGTTAATCCCAAGACGGTCTCACACATCACTGTCACCGGGAATGTGGGCCGGATAGCACCTCCCGTCATCTACCCTGAAGCTAATGAAGTCAGGGTCAACCAATAGCACGACCACATCGGGACCCCGGAGGGCCTTACCAAGCCAATTCTCAGTCTCGATAATGTCACCGTCGAGCCTTTCAAAGCTTGGGAGGTGGCACAGATAGATGGTCCCAGCAGCCTGTTCTACACAGCTGAGGAGCACCCTACACAGGAAGATATTGATTGTCATCTGCCTGAAGATATAGAAGACCCGTCAGTGCCTATACAGGGGTTGACATTTATAACAAGTCGGATGGCCAAGATGTTCCAGAAGCAGCACATCCCCTCTGGCCAGCCTCGCAAGAAGAAAGAAGCATTCTGGAAGCTGTGGTATCCCCTGAACCTCGATAAAGAAACGAGACGTTTCTCTCAACACCCAGGGTTGGGCTTCACCCTCGAGGAATATTATTACAGCGGACGCTATGAAGTGGAAACCATTTCCGCTTTCTACCCAATTGAGGATAACTCACTAGGGGCAACTTTTGACGAACACCCAGCAGAAGCTAAATACACTGAACCAGCTCAACCAGGAAGTCTGGAATCAGAGGCCATTTTCCCTTGCCGGTGCTGGGAGCAGGTCTATCCTGAAGATACGGCTCTTCAAGCCAAGTTTGACACAGCTAGCAGTAGTGAAGCTGAAGATACTGAAGAAGCGGAGCTGCCTCCCTCCAGCAGCCCTCCTCTGGTGGTGATGTCAGTACTTCTTGAACCAGTCAGGGAAGCTTCTCCCAAGCCTGATCAATATATAGATGTTGCTAGAAAAGAAAATGCTACCTCCACTGAAGATATGGTGATCCAAGGGCGTGAGACCTTCTCACCCTGTACCATAGAGCTATAGTGCTACTCTGACTTAATGACAAACAATCACCAGTCCCTAATGACTGCAACCCCCTCAGCAAGGGATGAGACAATCAACTCACCCCTCGGAACTGCTATTGAGATAGATTTGCTAGCAGAGCGATTCATGCAGCTGCTACCAGCCGAACCAGAGATTCCTAACGAAGCTCAGATAAGGAAAGATGAAGAGATCGAGGTCCTCGACCTCGAAGATGATATACCAGACTTCGTCGACCTCCAGCTTGCACCCCCGGAGATAGAAGACGGAGGCCAAGCAATAGTCGATGAACTGATAGAAGTCAACTTGGGAGACGAGGACGACCCCAGGCCAACCTTCCTCAGTGCCCAATTATCTATTGAAGAGCAGGGGCTATATATCCAGCTGCTGTAGGAATACCGGGATTGCTTTGCCTGGACCTACAAGGAGATGCCAGGACTGAGCCTCGCAATCTCACAGCATGAGCTAACCATAAACCCTAAAGCCGAGCCTCTTGAAGCAGCCGCCGCGGCGCATGAGGCCATAGCTCATCACTCAAATATGCAAGGCGGTCGACAAGCTCATTGATGTGGGTTTTGTCGAGGAAAATCAATACACCACGTGGCTAGACAATATTGTGCCCGTGAAGAAGAAGAATAGACAGATTCGGATATGCGTTGACTTCCGAGATCTAAATAAAGCCTACCCCAAAGATGACTTCCCAGTGCCAATAACGGAGGTCATGATAGATTCAACAACCGGTCATGAGGCCCTATCATTCATGGATGGGTGATTCGGCTACAACCAGATATGGATCGTGAAACATGACCAGGTCCACACTGCCTTCCGAACTCCAAAAGGCATCATTCACTACAAGAGAATGCCGTTCAGATTAAAGAACGCCAGCGCAACTTATCAGCGAGCGATGACTAGAATATTCGAGGAGCTGCTCTACCATAAGGTCGAGTGCTACATAGATGACCTGGTAGTCAAGACTAGAAAGAAAGAAGACCATCTACAAGACCTCCGAGTTATTTTCCAGAGGCTGAGGTAGTATGAGTTGAAGATGAACCCTATGAAGTGTGCGTTCGGAGTATCGAGAGGAAAGTTCTTGGGTTTCATTGTCAGATATCGGGAAATTTTGATAGACCCCGCAAAGATCAAGGCGATCCAGGAGCTACCTTCACCAGGGAACCTCTCTGAGCTGAGATCTCTTCAAGGCCACCTTGCATACATCCAGTGGTTTATATCCAACTTGTCAGGGCGATGCCACCCCTTCCATAAGCTAATGATGAAAGATGTTCCCTTCTATTGGGACGAAGAATGCTAGATCACCTTTGACAAGCTGAAGGATTATCTGAAGACCCCTCCAGTGCTGGGTGCGCCGGTGAAGGGACGGCCGCTGATCCTCTATATAGCCGCCACACATAACTCCCTGGGGGCAATGCTAGCCCAGAATAATGAAGAAGGAAGGGAAAAAGCCCTCTATTACCTCAGTCAAAGAATGGTCAGAACTGAGGAGAGGTACACCTACATCGAGAAGATCTTCCTAGCACTGGTCTTCGCGGTCAAGAAGCTCCGACACTACATACTGTCACATGAAATTTGGCTGATTTCCAAGGAGGATCTGCTTAAATATATCATGTCCCAACCGGCACTCAAAGGCCGCCTGGGCAAATGGGCGGTGATTCTTATAGAGTATGATATCTCCTATATACCGCAAAGGGCCGTCAAGGGCCTAGCTATCACAGACTTCTTTGCTGAGCATCCAGTACCTAAAGACTGCCCCCTGGAACTGGAGCTTCCTGAGGATGAAACCCTAGAGGTCGACAAAGTGCAGCCCTCTCTATGGCAGCTGTATTTTGATGGTGCCTCTAGAATCGACACCTCAGCAACTGGATCAGCCAGAGTCCGGGCAGGGGCAGGCATAGTCCTAAAATCTCCGGAAGGAGAAGTCATACATACATCCTGTTCAATAAACAAGCCTTGCACAAATAATGAAGCAGAATATGAAACCCTCATAATTGGGCTGCAGATTGCTCTGTCCATGGGGATTCAGATGCTAGAAGCATTCGTGGACTCCATGCTGGTTATAAAATAGTTGGAAGGGGAGTTCGATGTGAGGAAGCAAGAACTCATTCCTTATTACCATCTGGCTCTCCGTCTAATGACAAGATTCTATTTCATTGGCATCAAGCATGTAAACCGAGGATACAATGCTCAAGCTCACGCCCTTGCAAAGCTGGCCAGTTCTTTGGCGGTTCCGCCTGATACAAGCCTTAATATAACAGTGATCAACCAGCGACAGGTCCCCAATGTGGCTGAAGCTCTAGCCGATGAACAAGCAAATGAAGTGGCAATTGTAGAAGCAATCCAGTAGTCCGATTGGCGGGAGCACCTCTTGCACTGGTTTCAACACAAGCAACTCCCGAAAGAGAAAGAACAGAGAATGAAACTCCTGAGAGTCAAAGTTTTTTATGAGATGAGGAATGGGACGCTGTTCGGATAATGGCAGATGCCCAAAAGATGATCTTACTTCGCTGCTTATCCCCAGGGGAAGCCAGCCAGGTAATTGTGGACGCACTAAAATTCAAAAATAATCGGTTCGTTCGTTGATCGGGATTCATTCGTTTATTTAGTGCGAGGGCGTGCCAGTCACAAAGTGACGATTTAGTCAGACTTCATGGAAGCCCATGGTACGCGCAATCTGACTAATCAGACAATTGTGTAGTTCGTGTCGGGACCAAAACCCGCCGTGTCGTAAAGGCCACGGTGTTATTTACATCCCCCATACGGGGGAACACCCTTGATTGATTGCCGGGACTAAGGGCCCTGCGGCCTGAGATTCATGGTAATAAAGCGAGAACAAAGATCTCGGGTCACGTTCAAATGAACCCACGTTGGGGCGTAAAATGTTCATAGATACGTATATGTTTGTCACTCACGGACCATTTCGTGTTTGGACGAAAGTCCGCATTTGTAGCGTCGAAGATGATGATAAAACCATACGGATGTCTGCCGTAGGTACGGCAAGTTTTAATGCGGATGCGGGATTGGATCCCGGAAGAGGTGGGTCAAGCTGATGGACTATCGGCCCAAGAGGTGCACAGATCATGACCATGTCGGGGATTCCGAGCTCCACATCCGATACCATGGGGTATCATTGCTTTTCTCTTCACGCACAATCCGGGGAAGCGAGTTGTTAAATGTGAAACCCGAACTCGCCAACGTACGCCCTCGCACGCGGATCGACCTGCGCGGTCATGTCGCGTGGTTCGACCTGCCCGGTTAGGTCGCGGGGGTCAAGGGGGCAGCGCCCCTTGCGGGGGTTTCCGGGGGCAGCGCCCCCGGAACAAAATTCGGATTATAGGGGGGTTTGCTATTATCATTGTTCCGATTCTCATAAGCGTGGCTTGTATTCCTATTATTCTCCTCATTCTGTTTATTGATTTAGGCGTTTCTCTTGTTTCATTCTTTAGTTTAAAGCATTTCTCTTTTATTTAGTTGATTGATTTTGCCTCTCTTTCTCCCCCCCCCTTTTTTTACATGTATGAGTCACGCCGGATTAAGAGAGAGACCAGGGGGCGCGCCGGTTAAGGCCGCGCCGTTTTAGGATTGAAACAAAGGGAATAGTGGCCACGCCGGAATGGGTGTTGCAACAATTGGAGGCAGATGGCGCGTTGGAATTGGAGCAAGTGTGGGGGGGCACGCCGGATTAACATGGCACAAAGGGGCCACGCCGTTTTAAGATGCCACAAGGAGCAAGAGAGGAGGAGGGCACGCCGTTTCACACAGCGCCGGATTAAGTGGAGTGTAAGGGTAAGGCAATGGAGCGCGCCGTTTTTGGGGTGGAAAAGGAAGGAACAAGGGGTTAAAACGGCGCGCCGTATATGTGGTTTGGAATGGAAATGGGTGCGCCATTTTAGGATCTGAAGAGGGAGGGCGCGCCGTTTTAGCATTCAAAGAAGGAAATGGGGGCTTTTGTGAGGAGGTTTAAAATGGCGCGGTGGAACAGTGGCCGCACCGCTTTAACTCGCGCCGGAATTGCTATATGGAGTTGTTTCAAAGCTCTGTTTACTACGTTTTCTTTTTCTTTCACCCGTAGGTTGGTTGAATGGTTCGTTTGTTCATCTGACTGATGGATTAAGTTGATGAAAGGGGAGGGGTTAGTCATTTTTGTTGTTTATTAAGATGAATCGGCATGAATGTTCAAGTGTTTTATCCGTGGAGTTTGTTCACATAGGCTTACTGTGTATTAGTTTGAAGGTTGAGTTTGTTCTCCGGAGGGTGCTTTCTTCATTTGTTCTTGCGGGTTCTTAGCCCCTGGCGAAAATCGGACAGCACCTCCCCTGGACCGAGGCTTGCCGGAGAGAAGCGAAGGCCACCAAACAGATTCCTCCGGGATGACCCTCAAAAATGCGGAACGGCCTCACGGCGGTCCGTTAGCCCAAGTGTGAGTGTGGAACGCTCGAGGGCCAGCCTACGAGAGCAACCACGACTCACAGGCGATGATCTTTGAAGCGGGACAAATGTTTGCCACAGTAGGGCAAGAAGTATTCATCCTTCGAGTGGGTTACCTTGAGGGTCATGCCATGGAGCGGCAGACCTCAAAGACCCCCGGATGATCTGAGAGTGAGAATGGGAAGCAAGGATCGGAGCGACGGAGACTGAGCTTGCAAAAAAAAAGGTTTTCCTTTATTCATCCACACAAACTGGGGAAGGAGTCTTGATACAGAGAAGATGGAAACGAAAGCATTACAAAAAAAAAAGGAGAATACATTCGACAGAGGGAGAGAGAAGCATTAGACGGAGGAGGGAGAGAGAGAATGGGCTTCTCCCTCTCGGAACCACCCCTCACCCTCACTCCCCTATCTTCGCTTCATCTCACCTCTCCGACGCGAGGAAGCAGCTTCTTTTCTCTTTGGCGGACTCTTCCTCTCCGAAGATCTCACCTCTGTTTCCCTTTCTTCTCCCGTTGCACACTGCCCAACCGAGAGAGAGAGCCAGCCTCTTCCTCCTGTTTTCATAGTAATGCCCCTTTTTATAGAATGGCTCGCCTGGGAGGTTCCTGCCACTTCCACCTCATCCGTGATGAAGCTCGGAGTTGACATGGTGCGCTGGACGACGCTGGTTCATGCCATACGCTGCTATTCGTCCGAGGATGAGATGCTTGCAGGTCCGTAGGGGTTACTTCACCTTTGCCGCTCCTGTGCTGTCGAATGGAGGCATAGACAGAGAGTCGGGCATTGAATGTCCCCTGCGCATCACATTTATGCCAAACAGAGTATCGTGCCAGAGATGGGATAGAATGAGGTTAAAACGACGCGGTCACTATTCTCCCGCGTCGTTTTAAACCCACATGAAATTAGCGCGCCGGGTAAGGTTGTAAGAGGTGGCGCCGTATTAAGCATTTCAAGGAATAATGGCCCTTTTGTGAGCACGCCGGGTATGCCAAGGGGCACGCCAGATTAAAGCAATGCTGAGGGGGTGGTGCCATTTTAAACCAATCATGGGGTGGCACCGTTTTAAGCCTCAAAGTGATTCTTCTCGGAAGCGCGGCCATTTATATGAATGTTGGCATTCCCGGAATGTTTTAGTTGCGATGCATGGCCTCCGCAATGTTCCGCTCGTAGCTTCTGGGGCTCGGTTCAGACTTTGCGTGACTTTCGGTGCATGCCGGGCTGTGCCCGAGTTCCCGCCTGATGCGGGACGAGACCACGGTCGGCGTCGATTCCCATCACCGCCTTTTCTTTGATTCTGCTCTCGGCATGGTCGGTCGTAGAGTTGTGGCCGTATCTTCTGCCCAAGGGCTTCCTTAACGGATGGCGGACCACCAAGTGAGTTCTCATCCTGGTTGGGTGAGGTATGCGTTTGTTCGGCCCTCTCATCTTCGACTTACGCTTCAACACGTAGACGCGAGTGTCATATGATCATCATTTTTTTGACGTCCACAAATGCCCCCCACTCACGGGTGGCGCAAGCGAGGGACGAGTGCGCGGGGCTCACGAGTGTAGAGTTCTTCGACAAGATGCCTGTTCTTTCGGGCTAGTGGCATGCTGGTCCGGTGCTAATTCACGAGAGAGCGCCCACTCCTTCAGCGAAGGGATGAGGGAACCGCTCCACCGCGTGCGCACGTGGGCCAAGGGATTTTTTGTTCATCGACTTAGATGGAAGGTCCAAGCCGAAGTGAAAGAGGCTTCTTCTTGTTCATCGACCTGGATGGAAGGTCCGAGCGAAGCAAGGAGGTTCTTTTTGTTCATCGACTTGGACGGAAGGTCCGAGCCAAGCAAAGGCGTTCTTTTTGTTCATCGACTTGGACGGAAGGTCCGAGCCAAGCAAGGAGGTTCTTTTTTGTTCATCGACTTGGATGGAAGGTCCGAGCCAAGCAAAGGCGTTCTTTCTATTCATCGACTTGGACGGAAGGTCCAAGCCAAAGGTTTATTCATTGGTGGTGAAGAGGCGAAATCTCGCACTAGGTCCTGAGCGGGCTGTGGATCACCAGAAGATGAACTGCAAGACAGGGAAACATATCAGAGGGCCCAGGGGGTTTCCCTGGGGCAAAACCCTCCGATGGCTATGTCAGTAGAGCTGTGGTGGAAGCAATGATGGGGAGGAGAAAAGCAGGTGCGCGAGATTCCTCTCCACCAAAGGGGTGAAGCGGATTGCTCAGGAGTTTCGAGTGTGAGTGCCTTAATGGCTCCCTCTTTTCTTCTTACCTTCCACCGGAGGGTAGCCCTGGTTTAAATAGTATGCCGCCGTCAGGGGTCCTGTGAGCTGAGGGGTCTTCGGCGAGAGTTACGTCCTCAACGTGGGCTTTCATGGCCTTTATCGTGGGAGCGTTATCGCCTTGAAGTCCGGCGGCTTCTTGATTCCCCTGTCCGTTGGGGACTCTTAACGGCAGCATGAACAGATAATGTCTGGCCCGGCCGAGCTCCTGAAACGCCATCCCTGTCTGGGCGATGAGCATAGCTTGGTGAAAGAAGGGTCGGGTAGGTCGGCTAACGCCTGTCTTTCCCGGGCGGGGAAACGGCTTGGACCGGACCCACCTTGTGACCTGACCATCACTGGGGCCCTCCGAGCCTAGGGGCCGCCGGGGAGAGTTGTTTCCTCGAGTGTTTGTTCATTGGGCTTTTCTTTCCTGAGTGGGCCCTGTGGGCTATCACTCGGGTGAGCTTGTCTCGTTAGACCCTGTTGGGTCTTGTTGGGCTGCTCTTTGGGTGGGCTACAGAAATCCCCCTCTCCACTTGTCCCCCTCCTACTCCTGAGCCATGGAGGCTCGGTCGAGTAGTTTTTGAGGCTTTGGACCGGCGTGGCTCAGGTGGGTGGAATTCTGTTGGCGTTGTGGGGCCACGTGTAGTGGTCGCCTGGGCCCATAATGATGATCCTGACGGATTTGAAACGAAGGGGCCCCCCTTTTCTCGGAGCACGGAACGACGCGCCGCCTCCCTCCAGGGTTTTATAGGCGTTGGGCGCTGTTCGTCGTTCTAGGCTTTCCAGGGTTTTGGGCTTTCCTTAGTTTCTTTGCTTTTGGGGCTCCTTGATGCGCCGTGAGGGCACAGAGGAGGCGCGAAGTCTTGCGGCGGCGTTTGAGGAGTTGGCGAGGATAACCGCGGAGGCGGTCCGGCAACTTCCTTCCCCTCCGGAGTCTTTGAGTTCGTGCGAGGGATCATCTTCCGGCTCGATGGCTGGTCTGCCTTTGGAAATCGGGCAGGTGAGGCGGGAGCCCGTCCCCAACTGCAGTGAGATGGGGGAGGCCGAGGTGAGGAAGCTGGAGCATCGCTTTCGCTTGCCTCTCAGGTATAGCTTCGCTGCCGCCGCCCCATATGAGACGAGTCTGGACAGCCGTACGGGGCACATTTGCACTTTCCTTCTGGCTTGGAAGAGCGGGTTCCGCCTCCCCTTCGAGCCCCTTGTACTCCAGCTTCTCGAGTTTTTCCGGTTGGCGCCTATTCAGTTGGTGGTCAACTCGTATCTCCTCCTCTCTGCCTTTCGGATTCTCTGTCGTCAGCATGACATTATTCCTTCCTTGGACCTCTTTCATTATTTTTTCGAGTTGAAGGCGCACCCGTCGGCGGGGAAGGGCTTCTACTTCATCCAGGCGAGGAGGAACAGGAGTTGCATCTCCCTCGCTGCGAAGGATTCCTCACACGAGGGGTGGAAGACCCAATTCTTCTGGGTGAAGGCGGAGGCGACGGATGAGTTTTGGAGATGCCTGGTCTCGCCCAACGTTCACTCGAATCTTCCTCCTCGCCAGGAGGAGTTCCCTCCCCACGTGGAGCGGCAGGCCGCCCGTCTGCTGGATAACCGCCAATTGACCGAGGAGCTGGTGACGCCGGAGAACATCGAACGGTGTTTGCTTACGCGGTTGACGTCGACAGGTACCACTCTCGAGGTTCTTCTCCTGGGGTGGTAGTTACTTTTCTTCTCCTGACCGGGTCTTCTTTCTTTGTTGCAGACGTGAGGCGGGAACCTCTGGAGGAAACTGCTGAGGTCATCGATCTGGGAGAAGATGACTCGGCGACCGACGAACCAGAGGCTCCTGCGGGTCGCGCCCAAGCCCGGGATAAGGGCAAGGGGGTGGCCCCTGGGGGGTCTTCACGGCCAGCTGGTACGAAGCGCAAGGATCCCATGGTGGGAAAGTTGCGGGAGGCCGCGAAGGCCAAGAAACGGGCCAAGAAGGCAGGTCTCCCTCCTACCGCCGGGGGCGACTCCGGCTCGGCGGCGCTCCCCTCTCGGGGGCAAGATGGGGCCGACCCCTCGGGGCCAGCTCCCCCACTTGCAAGGCGAGAGGGGGCCGAGGAGACCGGGGGCCCTTCAGAGGGCGGCGATAGGTCGGCTCTCCCCCCCACGGGGGTAGAGGGGGCCGATGCTGAGGCCCGGGGGTCGGCCGGAGGCGGCGACGTCCCGGCCAGCGAGGTGCGGGCTGAGATAGGCAGGGCTGGGGGTTCGCCCGCTAGGGCGTTGCAGCCCTAGGTGCTTGGAGCTCCCGGTGCGGTCGGTCCCGCGGCACCGATCGAGGTTGGGGGTTCGCCCGGGGAGGTGTCGCAACCCCAACCGACCGTGGCGCGCGAGGCGGCCGGTCCCGTCGCTCGAGCAGAGCCTTCTGGCGGGGTGCCCCGGGAGGAGCGGTCCCCTCTGCTGGAGCCCTTGGAAAGGCTCGGCATTACGGGCGACCTGTATCAGGTCTGCCGGTCGATTGCCGCAAGGACGAAGGGGGGAGAAAGGTGCAATACCCCCCCCCCCCCCCCCCGGGCTTCTTGATGTTCTGATGGAGGGTGGCCTGGTCATAGCTCGGTCGGCGGCTTTGATGGCGGAGGCGCACGCACGGACGGAGGCGGAGCGGTCGAACCTTGCCTGGACCCTTGGGGGATGCGAGAGGAAACTGGCCCGACTCAAGGGGGAGCATGAGGGGCTCCGGCAGGAGTTCTCCGCGTTCCGGGAGGTGGCGCGGGCGAGCCGATTGGAAGCCGGGGTGTTGACCGAACAGCTCGCCAAGTCCTGAGAGTCTCTTGAGAGGGCAAGCCGATCCCTGGAGGAGGAGCGTCTGCGTCGCCTCGAGCTAGACAATCGCTGGGAGCTTGAACGTGCCGAGCTGCTAGATTGGGCGGAGATGGCGGAGCGTCTCCGAGCTGAGGCTGAGGTGGATCGGGCCCGGGCAGAGGAGCGTGCGGCCGAGGCGGAGCGGGCTCAGGTCGAGCTCGTCGGAAGGGCGGGGCAGATCGAGGCGGAGGCAATCGAGCGTTACAGGAGCTCGGATGCTTACTCGGCCGACCTGGTGGAAGCCGCCCTACCCTATTACGAGGTAGCACTACGCCGGGGTGCTCGAAAGGGGTTCAAGCAGGGCTATCGCCGGGCGGTAGACTGCGCCAATGAATAAAACCCCACGATCGAGTTCCCCTTTGGCCAGTGTTACGACTCGGATGAGTCGATTTCCAGCTCTTCTTCATCGGTTGGGGAAGGTTCGGAGGGGTCGCCTCCGTCGGGGTCACCGGCTCCGGGCGTCTCGGGAGGGCTCACGACCGGGACAGTTCTCGCACAGGCGAGGTCAGTGTCGAGCCGGCCGTCATCGAAGGCGTCGGGGGTGACGCGTCTCCTTCCGCCGGTCTCGAACGTCAAAGTGAGCCGGAGGCCTGATGTATTTTGCCTCTTTCCCTTTTTGTCTCTCTTTCCTCTTTTTAGAGGGTTTCCTTTTGGTGTGATAATAAATGACTTGCTCTGTTTGAGTACTATCCTTGTCGTGATTTGGTTGGCGGATCTTGAGTAGTTGGGAGGTGCCGATATGTCATGCACGGTTTTCGCACGCTGTTTTGGTAGGCTTCTGACGGGGCGTCCTTCCGTTCCCTCATGCTTTGAATGTCAGGCCGCTTCGTGAATCCCGCTAGGGCGGGAAACGAGGAGTTGGAGGTGACTGTTCAGGGGAGAAATCCTTTGGCGTATTTCCGAGGGGGGGTCATTTAAGGCGTGTAGCCTCCTTTGGCCTATAAGAAGGACCGAAAGGCGCCCTTTCCTCTCCACTGCTTGGGATTTTCTCTACCAGTCTTTCCTCGTTCCTTCTTTTTCACTCTGCGTTGTGCCTTTGCATTCAGAGCATGGAGGATCCTTCGGAGGGCGATGCCGCCGACGACGGGGAGCGGCGGGCTCCCGCTGTCTTGTAATGTTGAACGGATCCCACGGTCGCCGCGCGTGCACGAGATGGGTCCTACGGTCGCCGCGCAGATCTGGGGAGGACTTCGGCGTGCGGAAGCACGCCGTTGGCCTCTCCTTAGCTCCGGCGAGGCTTCCGGGTGGACGCCGAGGCGGAGGACGGATGGGGGCATCAGGGGAGTTTGCCGTCACTTCCCTCCGTGTGAGGGGAGGAGGCGTATCAAGCTCCCACCTCACCGAGTCCTTCCTCCATCTGCAGCCTCTTTCTCCCTCTTCTGCTCTTTATTTCTTTCACTCTTCAGGGGCTGCTTGCTCTCTCCTTCCTTCCAAGGAGTTGGCAGATTGGAAGAGGGGAGGCCTTCACGGCGCTCCTTTTTCCTGGTTGTTGCCAACATGGGAGGTAGCCTTCCTTGACATTTAAAGGTGGCCTTCCTCCTGAAGTCCCTATGTCACCTTTGTCACGGGCCATCCGAGCCAACTGGCTCGACCACCTTTTGTCCGAGCCAGTTTCCGCACGAGGCAGAGTCAGTGGCTGGACGCGAGGAGATCAAGACCGAGTCAGTCGGGCGATGACCCTTTGAAGCGATGTTAGACGGATTTTTTGTTTTGTTTTTGCTATGTGATGTACTGGCATATGCCTACCTGATGTACCAATGGTTTGGAATGAAAAGAACAGGGATTTATTCTGTCCATTTTGCTGTACAATTTCAAAAGTAGAATCTGCGTAGTGCGGCTGCGTTCCATGTCCGAGGAATAGGTTCCCCTTCCATTGTTGCTAACCTGTACGCACCTTTCCCGAGCGTCTCGACCACTCGGTAGGGGCCTTCCCGGTTGGGGGATAGCTTGCCTGCCGCCTCTAGTGGTCGAGAGGCTTCGGCCTTCCTGAGGACGAAGTCCCCCGGTTGGAAATGTCTGTCTCAGACTTTGGCGTTGTAGTACCGAGTGAGGCGGCGCTGGTACTCCGTTGCCCGGACGTTCGCGATCTCTTGGAGTTTGCTTGCCAGGTCGAGGTTCTCGAGCAACTTTTGCCCGTTTGCCTCGAGTGAGAAGCTGGTCACTCGGAGCGACGGATTGGCGATCTCCAATTGAACGACGGCTTCGCTGCCGTATACCAACTGAAAAGGGCTTTCACCGGTTGCCGTCCTGGGGGTTGTTCGGTGCGACCATAGTATGCTAGGCAATTCCTCGAGCCAGCTACCCTTAGCCTTGCCGAGTCTGGTTTTTATGCCTTTCAAGATAGTCTTGTTGGCATTTTCAACCAGCCTGTTGGCCTGAGGGTGGGCGACCGAAGTGAAGTGATTGCGGATATTTAGGTCTGCGCATCTGTCTCGGAAGTACCGAGAGTCGAATTGCCGACCGTTATCGCTTACTATCACTCGGGGGATGCCAAAGCGACAAATGATCGATTTCCAAACAAAGCCCCAAACGACTGTCTCGGTGATCCTGGCCGTAGCCTCGGCCTCAATCCACTTGGTGAAGTAGTCGATGGCGACGATGATGAACTTCTTCTGGGACTGGGCCGTTGGGAATGGCCCAAGGATATCGATTCCCCACCGACCGAAATGGTAAGGCTCAGCTAGGGTGACAAGTTCCGTGGCCGGCTGATGGACCAAATGGTCGAAACACTGGCACCGGTCGCACTGTTGAACATAGGCCGAGCAGTCACGCTGCAGGGTGGGCCACCAGTACCCCTGTCGTAACAGGATTCTGGCCAGCGACCTTGCCCCTGAGTGCGCTCCACACAGGCCTTCATGAATCTCTTGGATGGCTCGGCCTACCTCGTCGGGACCGAGGCACTTCAGGAGGGGACCGGAGAATGATCTTCGGTAGAGGGTGTTGTCGAGGACGACGAAGCGCCGAGCTTGATACTTCATTCGGCGGGCTTCTCGAGGGTCGGAGGGCTCTTGGGAGTCTTGTAGCCAGGACAGGTAGGGGGAGCGCCAGTCACTTGGAGTGGCCGAGTCAACAGCGAGGAGCTCCGTGTCGATGCTCGGGCGCTCTAGCTCTTCTAGGAGGACCGATCGTGTACCTTCCGGGTCTAGGGAGGAGGCCAATCGAGAGAGGGTGTCCGCCCGAGAGTTTTGCTCCCGAGCTATCCAGACTACCTCAAATCCCTCGAACTGTTGGGCCAGGCTCCGAGATGCGGGACGGGACCACGGACACGACAAGCTCGCGATCGTCCCATAACGAGGGAAGCGTCGGATGTGCGCGGTTGAGAAACCGGCAAGAGCTAGGGTGGTCGGCTCTCTCGTGTGCCCGGATCGGGTCACGGGACGGTCTCGTACTCTCTCGCAGCAGCGGTGAATGATAATATAGCGAGCTAACGGACCTAAAGCATGCTCTCTAGCAGCGGCATAAACAAGTATATATGAAAATAAGTAAATGCCGAGTGTAGGGAGCGAGAACGATACCTCCACGCGCTCGGCGTGGGGAAGACGGAGCCGGCCGAAAACTCGTACTCCCGAGAAACTTAACACACAATAATTACAGCAATGGGAACATGCCCACTCCACGCAGGGAGGTAAAGGGCTATACAAATGGGCCCGGGAGGACCGAATTCGGGTTGACGGGCAGCTTCGTGTGTTGATTCGGCTACACGCGTGTTCACGACCGTGGGGCCCACATGCTGTCCGGAGGGGCCGTGTGGGACCCGGTGGTACCGCTATAGTGGAGACACTTGGAGAAGCGCTCCCCGGGCTGGTGGCACGCTGGTTCGCTGGCCGGAGGCCGGGCGGCTCCGTTCGGCACCGGTCGGAAAAACCGATCGAAAATCTGCCGGTTCTGTATTTCAGCGCGCGCTCCGGCGGGAACGGAGGCTGCGATCAGCACCGGTGTCGGAATGCGACGAGATCAGAGCTGTTGGAAAGCTGCTTCGAAGTACTACAATCTAGTGGCCTTCAGAAAAATTCACCAGATTTGTACTTTGTGTTGGCGAATTTTATATGCTGCTGTTGTACAGTAACCGAAGACTCAGATCTGCAGAGAACTTTCCTGTTGATTGCCTTTGACTGTGAAATAGATGTCCGAATTTGAAGATGTGTTCTTCAGCAAGGTTGTAGGAAATTGAACAGGGAAACCAGGACTATTTTTGGATCAGGATTTGGAGGTGGTGGTGATTTGTTCTGATTTTGGAAGTGGAGGGTGGTCGGATCTGGGATCTGACTAAAAACACTGTATCAGAGGAAGAACACGAATTTCTAAAAATAGATAGAAGGATGATAAAAAATTAAGAAAATTTGTGGAGGTAGGGGGTGATGGACAGAACTCCCAGTAAAATTGGGAGGGTTTGGATAAATCAAAAAGATGGTTGGAGAGAGAGAACTCAGAGATTCTGTTACTGTAGATAGAAACCTGGCAGATCTGGGATGACATGTTGGAAGAAAATGTAAAAATACTAAAGATGGAATTTTGGCGTGAAACTTTAGGTGAATCTTGGGATGCAAGGGTAGAACACACCATAAAAATTTCAGCTTGAGATCTTTACGTGGAGGAGAGAAGATATTCGGACAAGAAGCCTCTATCCAGGATGGATAGAACACCGAAGGTGGCTCCGCGGCGGCGTGATGGCAGCACAGACGGCGGCGGCGGCGGCACAGATGATCACCGGAGATAGAGAGGGGATAGAAGATAGAAATCACTCTAGAACTGGAGGTTGGAGGAGAGAAACCAGAGGGAGAGAGGAGGGGCTCAAGAACACTCTTGATTTTCTAACAATTTTCTATTCATTTCTTCATTAATCTCTAATGACACTATACATAGGCTTATATAGAAAATGGCAACGGGTGGGGGGCTGGGAATTTCGTGGGAAATAAGTCATTTTCTTCCCCCATGTGGTCAAAACTCAAAAAAAATAAATTACATATGAATGGAGCACTCCTTTGACTAGGTAGGTAAGGTAGGTGGCCAACCTTTGAAATTTTAACCCCTTTGTCTCCCATGTGGTCAATTAACATTCAAACCTTCTAGATAGCCACCTAGGATGGTTGACCAGCCCCACATGGATGAGGTGGACCAATGGGGAAGGGGAGGGGGCCCCCTAACTGGACCTACTACACATTTGCACAAAAACCCACACAATCCTAGGGAATGACACATTGGCTTACAAAGCCTTACAATTGTACATATACTTTCCCAAGGATATAAAAGTAAATAAAAGGACGCAAATGTAAAAATAAAAGTTAATGCTCGGCGTCGATTCCCATCAACTCTCCCCGGGTGGGAGGAACTCGACCCCGTCGAGTAGGGGTATGGATGCTCGAGTACTCCGACGGATCCGTCACCGTGCCAAGTAGCGCGGGTATGCTCCGCTCCAAGTGATCGTCACCTGCTCATTCCATATATACTCGATATGCGAACTGCTATGGGCTAAAGGTGGTCACTCCGAAGGGGCACTCTCAAAAGGGAAGAAAATAGCTCGAAGACTCACTAGGAATCACCGCTGAGTCCCTATAGGTGACTGATCCGGGTATAGATGTGGAACCGATCCGATACTCATCAAGTGAGTCCACTCGCCTCTTACTCATAAGAGAACGACAACGAGCTTGCACAAGACGCATGCAGACAAACAAATGACACACAAACCAAACAAACCACACAAATAAGAAACCGACTCATGCATGACTCTAGACACACCTATTGTTAGTCCAACCCGTACATAGGTGACGGCAGACCAGGACACCCGAATGTGTGCCATGCATGCATTTGACGTAACCGGAGGTTGACGTCATGGGGAACTCCTAGACATACTACGATGCACCAATCATGGACATTGGGCTTGGATGCGGGAAGTCCGGGAGGTGCAAGTGGTTTAGAGGGATCGGGGAAACCAAAGTCTTCCTTACCCCCAAATGATGGTTCGGACCTATGGCTATGTGGAGTTTGCTTGGCCCGAGTGGAAAAGGTGGGATAGTGAACTCCGCAGAAGAAGGGTAGTGAGTATGAAAACTCGGGAGGTTTACAAGTGAAGGGGTTAAAAGGGTCGAAGAAGGTGTGACCCCATGAAGTGGGTTCCAACATGACATGGTCCCAAGTTTGGAATTCATAGTCACCGTCATACATTATGATCGGTGGGACGACGGACATGTGTAGAAAATAGGATTCCTCCCTTAGGCAAAAGGGAACGAAGTCGGACTCGACCGGCATCGGGAGGAATAGAAGAATCTCCGTGGTGACACACCCCATGGTGCACTCGGAGGTAATGGACCCGAAGGCCGGATGGGTGAAGCTAAGACTAGCGGGTTGGTCAAAGCCTCGGGCCAGTAGGTGCGTCAACTTCCATTGCGTGTCTAATCCCATAATAAGGTCATCCAATGTATCAATATGGTGACTAGACCGAAAGGTAGTGTGGAAGGAGTTGACAGGCACTATAGGTAAGGTGGGGTCCATAGAAGGGTAAGGACGTGGGACCAAGCCATCCTTGAGCCAACTAAGAAGTGGCTCGGCTATGTATAGCATACCCGTAAGAAACGCGGGTGACTCGGGATGGACATCCTCTAAATGTGGCTCCTCGAAGGGAGGGTGGCTCCCATGATGGGTGGCTAGAGGGGTGGGCTCCAGGAGAGGTGGCAAGCATGAATCCGAAGGTGGAGTGGGCCACTGGGGTTGGGTGGCGGGAAAGACGAGGGTGCTCGATTGAGCCCTATCCTTAAGGATGATCTTGTCAGGTAGGTAAGGTGTGTATAAGGTGCAAGTTCTTTTGCCCCAGTCAAGATTAGCCTTTCTTTCTCCTAACCACGTTTGCCCTAAAATGATGCATGGACCAGCAAGTGTGCCGATCCTGCACCATGCACCATCGGTGTAAAGAACGGAGCCGACCTTCCTATAGAACTCAACACAAGCAAAATCACCATCACGGATAATCTCGCTTGTCTTGGAGAGAGACTCCACGATATCAAAAGTAACCCAATTATCCGACTCCCTATCGGTGAAATGGAGTTCCGTTGTGGACCCATTAGGTAGAGAGGCTTTAGAAACGATATAGGGTCGGGCTAGGAAGGCCTTGGCTTGGGCCACCAGAGATGACCACTTGAACGCATGGCCTTGGGGAACGGCCATGGATAGCGGACATGGACATGCATACACACGGAGACAAGACACTAGACCGACTAATGCAAAGGTTGGGATGCATGCATACTAAGGACAAGACACCAAGACTCGGTACGGGGCGGAATTAATCGATCCGAAGATCACTCGCGCAAGTGTGTGACCTTCCCGATAGGCGTAGCCTAACGTTCGGACAACACCTTTTTATATACCGACTAATGGTATGCAAATGCGACCCAAAAGACACTTTGTTGTTTTAAAACAATGATGACCCTAAACACGACGTAGATAATGACTAATGACTAGACGTAAATGACACTCTCTCTTTTTTTTTTGACACCCTAGACTCAACTCGCTCTGATACCAAATTGATGCGGGACGGGACCACGGACACGACAAGCTCGCGATCGTCCCTTAACGAGGGAAGCGTCGGATGTGCGCGGTTGAGAAATCGGCAAGAGCTAGGGTGGTCGGCTCTCTCGTGTGCCCGGATCGGGTCACGGGACGGTCTCGCACTCTCTCGCAGCAGCGGTGAATGATAATATAGCGAGCAAACGGACCTAAAGCATGCTCTCTAGCAGCGGCATAAATAAGTATATATGAAAATAAGTAAATGCCGAGTGTAGGGAGCGAGAACGATACCTCCACGCGCTCGGCGTGGGGAAGACGGACCCGGCCAAAAACTCATACTCTCGGGAAACTTAACACACAATAATTACAGCAATGGGAACATGCCCACTCCACGCAGGGAGTTAAAGGGCTATACAAATGGGCCCGGGAGGACCGAATTCGGGTTGACGGGCAGCTTCGTGTGTTGATTCGGCTACACGCGTGTTCACGACCGTGGGGCCCACGTGCTGTCCGGAGGGGCCGTGTGGGACTCGGTGGTACCGCTATAGTGGAGACACTTGGAGAAGCGCTCCCCGGGCTGGCGGCACGCTGGTTCACCGGCCGGAGGCCGGGCGGCTCCGTTCGGCACCGGTCGAAAAAACCGATCGGAAATCTGCCGGTTCTGTATTTCATCGCGCGCTCCGGCGGGAACGGACGCTGCGATCAGCACCGGTGTCGGAATGCGACGAGATCAGAGCCGTTGGAAAGTTGCTTCGAAGTACTACAATCTAGTGGCCTTCAGAAAAATTCACCAGATTTGTACTTTGTGTTAGCGAATTTTATATGCTGCTGTTGTACAGTAACCGAAGACTCAGATCTGCAGATAACTTTCCTGTTGATTGCCTTTGACCGTGAAGTAGATGTCCGAATTTGAAGATGTGTTCTTCAGCAAGGTTATAGGAAATTGAACAAGGAAACCATGACTATTTTTGGATCGGGATGTGGAGGTGGTGGTGCTTTGTTCTGATTTTGAAAGTGGAGGGTGGTCGGATCTGGGATATGACTAAAAACACTGTATCAGAGGAAGAACACGAATTTCTAAAAATAGATAGAAGGCTGATAAAAAATTAAGAAAATTTGTGGAGGTAGGGGGAGATGGACAGAACTCCCAGTAAAATTGGGAGTGTTTGGATAAATCAAAAAGATGGTCGGAGGGGGAGAACTCAGAGGTTCTATCACTGTAGACAGAAACCTGGCAGATCTGGGATGACAGGTTAGACGAAAATGTAAAAAATACTAAAATATGGAATTTTGGCGTGAAACTTTAGGTGGATCTTGGGATGCAAGGGTAGAACACACCATAAAAATTTCAGCTTGAGATCTTTACGTGGAGGAGAGAAGATATTCGGACAAGAAGCCTCTGTCCAGGATGGACAGAACACCGAAGGCAGCTCCGCGCGGCGTGATGGCGGCACGGACGGCGGCGGCGGCGGCACAGATGATCACCGGAGATAGAGGGGAGGGGATAGAAGATAGAAATCACTCTAGAACTGGAAGTTGGAGAAGAGAAACCAGAGGGAGAGAGGAGGGGCTCAAGAACACTCTTGATTTTCCAACAATTTTCTCTTCATTTCTTCATTAATCTCTAATGACACTATACATAGGCTTATATAGAAAATGGCAAGGGGTGGGGGGGCTGGGAATTTCGTGAGAAATAAGTCATTTTTTTACCCCATGTTGTCAAAACTCAAAAAAAATAAATTACATATGAATGGAGCACTCCTTTGACTAGGTAGGTAAGGTAGGTGGCCAACCTTTGAAATTTTAACCCCTTTGTCTCCCATGTGGTCAATTAGCATTCAAACCTTCTAGATAGCCACCTAGGATGGTTGACCAGCCCCACATGGATGAGGTGGACCAATGGGGAAGGGGAGGGGGCCCCCTAACTGGACCTACTACACATTTGCACAAAAACCCACACAATCTTAGGGAATGACACATTGGCTTACAAAGCCTTACAATTGTACATATACTTTCCCAAGGATATAAAAGTAAATAAAAGAACTCAAATGCAAAAAAAAAAGTTAATGCTCGGCGTCGATTCCCATCAACTCTCCCCGGGTGGGAGGAACTCGACCCCGTCGAGTAGGGGTATGGATGCTCGAGTACTCCGGCGGATCCGTCACCGTGCCAAGTAGCACGGGTATGCTCTGCTCCAAGTGATCGTCACCTGCTCATTCCATATATACTCGATATGCGAACTGCTATGGGCTAAAGGTGGTCACTCTGAAGGGGCACTCTCAAAAGGGAAGAAAACAGCTCGAAGACTCACTAGGAATCACCGTTGAGTCCCTATAGGTGACTGATCCGGGTATAGATGTGGAACCGATCCCATACTCATCAAGTGAGTCCACTCGCCTCTTACTCATAAGAGAACGACAACGAGCTTGCACAAGACGCATGCAGACAAACAAATGACACACAAACCAAACAAACCACACAAATAAGAAACCGACTCATGCATGACTCTAGACACACCTATTGTTAGTCCGACCCGTACATAGGTGACGGCGGACCAGGACACCCGAATGTGTGCCATGCATGCATTTGACGTAACCGGAGGTTGACGTCATGGGGAACTCCTAGACATACTATGATGCACCAATCATGGACATTGGGCTTGGATGCGGGAAGTCTAGGAGGTGCAAGTGGTTTAGAGGGATCGGGGAAACCAAAGTCTTCCTTACCCCCGAATGATGGTTCGGACCTATGGCTATGTGGAGTTTGCTTGGCCCGAGTGGAAAAGGTGGGATAGTGAACTCCGCGGATGAAGGGTAGTGAGTATGAAAACTCGGGAGGTTCACTAGTGAAGGGGTTAAAAGGGTCGAAGAAGGTGTGACCCCATGAAGTGGGTTCCAACATGACATGGTCCCAAGTTTGGAATTCATAGTTACCGTCATACATTATGATCGGTGGGACGACGGACATGTGTAGAAAATAGGATTCCTCCCTTAGGCAAAAGGGAACGAAGTCGGACTCGGCCGGCATTGGGAGGAATAGAAGAATCTCCGTGGTGACACACCCCATGGTGCACTCGGAGGTAATGGACCCGAAGGCCGGATGGGTGAAGCTAAGACTAGCGGGTTGGTCAAAGCCTCGGGCCAGTAGGTGCGTCAACTTTCATTGCGTGTCTAATCCCATAATAAGGTCATCCAATGTATCAATATGGTGACTAGACCGAAAGGTAGTGTGGAAGGAGTTCACGGGCACTATAGGTAAGGTGGGGTCTATAGAAGGGTAAGGACGTGGGACCAAGCCATCCTTGAGCCAACTAAGAAGTGGCTCGGCTATGTATAGCATACCCGTAAGAAACACGGGTGACTCGGGATGGACATCCTCTAAATGTGGCTCCTCGAAGGGAGGGTGGCTCCCATGATGGGTGGCTAGAGGGGTGGGCTCCATGAGAGGTGGCAAGCATGAATCCGAAGGTGGAGTGGGCCACTGGGGTTGGGTGGCGGGAAAGACGAGGGTGCTCGATTGAGCCCTATCCTTAAGGATGATCTTGCCAGGTAGGTAAGGTGGGTATAAGGTGCAAGTTCTTTTGCCCCAGTCAAGATTAGCCTTTTTTTCTCCTAACCACGTTTGCCCTAAAATGATGCATGGACCAGCAAGTGTGCCGATCCTGCACCATGCACCATCGGTGTAAAGAACGGAGCCGACCTTCCTATAGAACTCAACACAAGCAAAATCACCATCACGGATAATCTCGCCTGTCTTGGAGAGAGACTCCACGATATCAAAAGTAACCCAATTATCCGACTCCCTATCGGTGAAATGGAGTTCCGTTGTGGACCCATTAGGTAGAGAGGCTTTAGAAACGATATAGGGTCGGGCTAGGAAGGCCTTGGCTTGGGCCACGAGAGATGACCACTTGAACGCATGGCCTTGGGGAACGGCCATGGATAGTGGACATGGACATGCATACACACGGAGACAAGACACTAGACCGACTAATGCAAAGGTTGGGATGCATGCATACTAAGGACAAGACACCAAGACTCGGTACGGGGCGGAGTTAATCGATTCGAAGATCACTCGCGCAAGTGTGCGACCTTCCCGATAGGCGTAGCCTAACGTTCGGACAACACCTTTTTATATACCGACTAATGGTATGCAAATGCGACCCAAAAGACACCTTTTTATTTTAAAACAATGATGACCCTAAACACGACGTAGACAATGACTAATGACTAGATGTAAATGACACTCTCTCTTTTTTTTTTGACACCCAAGACTCAACTCGCTCTGATACCAAATTGATGCGGGACGGGACCACGGACACGACAAGCTCGCGATCGTCCCTTAACGAGGGAAGCGTCGGATGTGCGCGGTTGAGAAATCGGCAAGAGCTAGGGTGGTCGGCTCTCTCGTGTGCCCGGATCGGGTCACGGGACGGTCTCGCACTCTCTCGCAGCAGCGGTGAATGATAATATAGCGAGCAAACGGACCTAAAGCATGCTCTCTAGCAGCGGCATAAACAAGTATATATGAAAATAAGTAAATGCCGAGTGTAGGAAGCGAGAACGATACCTCCACGCGCTCGGCGTGGGGAAGACGGACCCGGCCAAACACTCGTACTCCCAGGAAACTTAACACACAATAATTACAGCAATAGGAACATGCCCACTCCACGCAGGGAGGTAAAGGGCTATACAAATGGGCCCGGGAGGACCGAATTCGGGTTGACGGGCAGCTTCGTGTGTTGATTCGGCTACACGCGTGTTCACGACCGTGGGGCCCACGTGCTGTCCGGAGGGGCCGTGTGGGACCCGGTGGTACCGCTATAGTGGAGCAACTTGAAGAAGCGCTCCCCAGGCTGGCGGCACGCTGGTTCACCGGCCGGAGGCCGGGCGGCTCCGTTCGGCACCGGTCGGAAAAACCGATCGAAAATCTGCCGGTTCTGTATTTCAGCGCGCGCTCCGGCGGGAACGGACGCTGCGATCAGCACCGGTGTCGGAATGCGACGAGATCAGAGCCGTTGGAAAGCTGCTTCGAAGTACTACAATCTAGTAGCCTTCAGAAAAATTCACCAGATTTGTACTTTATGTTGGTGAATTTTATATGCTGCTGTTGTACAGTAACCGAAGACTCAGATCTGCAGAGAACTTTCCTGTTGATTGCCTTTGACCATGAAGTAGATGTCCGAATTGGAAGATATGCTCTTCAGCAAGGTTGTAGGAAATTGAACAAGGAAACCAGGACTATGTTTGGATCGGGATTTGGAGGTGGTGGTGGTTTGTTCTGATTTTGGAAGTGGAGGGTGGTCGGATCTAGGATCTGACTAAAAACACTGTATCAGAGGAAGAACACGAATTTCTAAAAATAGATAGAAGGCTGATAAAAAATTAAGGAAATTTGTGGAGGTAGAGGGCAATGTACAGAACTCCCCGTAAAATTGGGAGGGTTTGGATAAATCAAAAAGATGGGCTGAGGGGGAGAACTCAGAGGTTCTATCACTGTAGACAGAAACCTGGCAGATCTGGGATGACAGGTTGGACGAAAATGTAAAAATACTAAAAGATGGAATTTTGGCGTGAAACTTTAGGTGGATCTTGGGATGCAAGGGTAGAACACACCATAAAAATTTCAGCTTGAGATCTTTACGTGGAGGAGAGAAGATATTCGGACAAGAAGCCTTTGTCCAGGATGGACAGAACACCGAAGGCGGCTCCGCGGCGGCGTGATGGCGGCACGGACGGCGGCGGCGGCGGCACAGATGATCACCGGAGATAGAGGGGAGGGGATAGAAGATAGAAATCACTCTAGAACTGGAGGTTGGAGAAGAGAAACCAGAGGGAGAGAGGAGGGGCTCAAGAACACTCTTGATTTTCCAACAATTTTCTCTTCATTTCTTCATTAATCTCTAATGACACTATACATAGGCTTATATAGAAAATGGCAAGGGGTGGGGGGCTGGGAATTTCGTGGGAAATAAGTCATTTTCTTCCCCCATGTGGTCAAAACTCAAAAAAAATAAATTACATATGAATGGAGCACTCCTTTGACTAGGTAGGTAAGGTAGGTGGCCAACCTTTGAAATTTTAACCCCTTTGTCTCCCATGTGGTCAATTAGCATTCAAACCTTCTAGATAGCCACCTAGGATGGTTGACCAGCCCCACATGGATGAGATGGACCAATGGGGAAGGGGAGGGGGCCCCTTAACTGGACCTACTACACATTTGCATAAAAACTCACACAATCCTAGGGAATGACACATTGGCTTACAAAGCCTTACAATTGTACATATACTTTCCCAAGGATATAAAAGTAAATAAAAGGACTCAAATGTAAAAATAAAAGTTAATGCTCGGCGTCGATTCCCATCAACTCTCCCCGAGTGGGAGGAACCCGACCCCGTCGAGTAGGGGTATGGATGCTCGAGTACTCCGGCGGATCCGTCACCGTGCCAAGTAGCGTGGGTATGCTCCGCTCCAAGTGATCGTCACCTGCTCATTCCATATATACTCGATATGCGAACTACTATGGGCTAAAGGTGGTCACTCTGAAGGGGCACTCTCAAAAGAGAAGAAAACAGCTCGAAAACTCACTAGGAATCACCGCTGAGTCCCTATAGGTGACTGATCCGGGTATAGATGTGGAACCGATCCCATACTCATCAAGTGAGTCCACTCGCCTCTTACTCATAAGAGAACGACAACGAGCTTGCACAAGACGCATGTAGACAAACAAATGACACACAAACCAAACAAACCACATAAATAAGAAACTGACTCATGCATGACTCTAGACACACCTATTGTTAGTCCGACCCGTACATAGGTGACGGCAGACCAGGACACCCGAATGTGTGCCATGCATGCATTTGACGTAACCGGAGGTTGACGTCATGGGGAACTCCTAGACATACTACGATGCACCAATCATGGACATTGGGCTTGGATGCGGGAAGTCCAGGAGGTGCAAGTGGTTTAGAGGGATCGGGGAAACCAAAGTCTTCCTTACCCCCGAATGATGGTTCGGACCTATGGCTATGTGGAGTTTGCTTGGCCCGAGTGGAAAAGGTGGGATAGTGAACTCCGCGGAAGAAGGGTAGTGAGTATGAAAACTCGGGAGGTTCACTAGTGAATGGGTTAAAAGGGTCAAAGAATGTGTGACCCCATGAAGTGGGTTCCAACATGACATGGTCCCAAGTTTGGAATTCATAGTCACCGTCATACATTATGATCGGTGGGACGACGGACATGTGTAGAAAATAGGATTCCTCCCTTAGGCAAAAGGGAACGAAGTCGGACTCGGCCGGCATCGGGAGGAATAGAAGAATCTCCGTGGTGACACACCCCTTGGTGCACTCGGAGGTGATGGACCCGAAGGCCGGATGGGTGAAGCTAAGACTAGCGGGTTGGTCAAATCCTCGGGCCAGTAGGTGCGTCAACTTCCATTGCGTGTCTAATCCCATAATAAGGTCATCCAATGTATCAATATGGTGACTAGACCGAAAGGTAGTGTGGAAGGAGTTGACGGGCACTATAGGTAAGGTGGGGTCCATAGAAGGGTAAGGACGTAGGACCAAGCCATCCTTGAGCCAACTAAGAAGTGGCTCGGCTATGTATAGCATACCCGTAAGAAACACGGGTGACTCGGGATGGACATCCTCTAAATGTGGCTCCTCGAAGGGAGGGTGGCTCTCATGATGGGTGGCTAGAGGGGTGGGCTCCAGGAGAGGTGGCAAGCATGAATCCGAAGGTGGAGTGGGCCACTGGGGTTGGGTGGTGGGAAAGACGAGGGTGCTCGATTGAGCCCTATCCTTAAGGTTGATCTTGCTAGGTAGGTAAGGTGGGTATAAGGTGCAAGTTCTTTTGCCCCAGTCAAGATTAGCCTTTCTTTCTCCTAACCACGTTTGCCCTAAAATGATGCATGGACCAGCAAGTGTGCCGATCCTGCACCATGCACCATCGGTGTAAAGAACGGAGCCGACCTTCCTATAGAACTCAACACAAGCAAAATCACCATCACGGATAATCTCGCCTGTCTTGGAGAGAGACTCCACGATATCAAAAGTAACCCAATTATCTGACTCCCTATCGGTGAAATGGAGTTCCGTTGTGGACCCATTAGGTAGAGAGGCTTTAGAAACGATATAGGGTCGAGCTAGGAAGGCCTTGACTTGGGCCACCAGAGATGACCACTTGAACGCATGGCCTTGGGGAACGGCCATGGATAGCGGACATGGACATGCATACACACGGAGACAAGACACTAGACCGACTAATGCAAAGGTTGGGATGCATGCATACTAAGGACAAGACACCAAGACTCGGTACGGGGCGGAGTTAATCGATCCGAAGATCACTCGCGCAAGTGTGCGACCTTCCCGATAGGCGTAGCCTAACGTTCGGACAACACCTTTTTATATACCGACTAATGGTATGCAAATGCGACCCAAAAGACACTTTTTTGTTTTAAAACAATGATGACCCTAAACACGACGTAGACAATGACTAATGACTAGACGTCAATGTGATGGAAATCAAGCTAGCTGCCGCCAAAGCCGATCGATGAAGCTGCTGGGCTGGAGATTAACGCGCTACCTTTGGGTAGCGCGACCTGAAGAAGGCGCTAGGTTTCCCTAGCGCGTTCTCAGGCAGACGGTCAACTGCAGACGCCCCAACTACCCAGCCCTTGGAACTCTCAATGACTTCAATGTTCGCTGTTTCCCACTGTTGTAATTGATGTTTTAGTGTCGTTTAGGCTTCCTGATGGAAATCAAGCTAGCTGCCGCCAAAGCCGATCGATGAAGCTGCTGGGCTGGAGATTAACGCGCTACCTTTGGGTAGCGCGACCTGAAGAAGGCGCTAGGTTTCCCTAGCGTGTTCTCAGGCAGACGGTCAACTGCAGACGCCCCAACTACCCAGCCCTTGGAACTCTTAATGACTTCAATGTTCGCTGTTTCCCACTGTTGTAATTGATGTTTTAGTGTCGTTTAGGCTTCCCCTTCCCCCTATATATGTACTCCATCTCGTTTGATTAAATAGAATGAAATAGAAATGATTTGAGAAAATGAGTGTTTGAAGAGTATAGCATGGCTATCTCTCAATCTTTGGAACCCCTCCCTCCTCCCCTCTACGGGTGCGATGCCCATGTTCTTCTTCTAATCCTCCCTCTTCCCCTTCACGGAGGCCGTTCGAAGATCCGGGTGCATCGGCTTTGAGAAGAGGCCGGGTGTGAGGCCCCATTCGGGCTCCGTTCTTCCTCCACCGACGATCGACGCCCTCCACCACCGCCAACGACGTGGCTATGATCAAGATGGAGATTGGTTGCTCCGGTCCTGCGATGGGATCGGGCGTGATGCCCCAGCCAACGCCCTACTAGTCCTAGCTCGCCCTGCCATGCCCCTTTCTCCCTCGTCACCCACCCCCGCTCCCACCTTCACCAAGTTATCCTAGCTAGCAATAGGTTAGTTTAATCGATGTTTAGGGTCCCCTTGTTTTGTTTAAGATCCCCCCCCCGTGTCATATCCACTCTCCTATGTGCCCTCCCCTTGTGAATCACTCCCCCGAAGTCATCCACGAGCGCCCCTAAGTCCAACTTCATCGTCCGGCTGCTGTCTGAGAAGGCGCCATATCGTCCTAGCGCGATCTTCATGAAGGCGCTAGGAACCTATAGCGCGACAATGATCTGAAGGTTGAAGAAGGCCACCCCCTCCCAATCTTGTTTCACATCAAATGGTATCAGAGCTTAGGGAACCAGCCTGTTCTCACAGACTGGGATCTTGAGCTTCTAGGTTCGAGGACGAACCTTCCAAAGTGGAGGGGTTTGATGGAAATCAAGCTAGCTGCCGCCAAAGCCGATCGATGAAGCTGCTGGGCTGGAGATTAACGTGCTACCTTTGGGTAGCGCGACCTGAAGAAGGCGCTAGGTTTCCCTAGCGTGTTCTCAGGCAGACGGTCAACTGCAGACGCCCCAACTACCCAGCCCTTGGAACTCTCAATGACTTCAATGTTCGCTGTTTCCCACTGTTGTAATTGATGTTTTAGTGTCGTTTAGGCTTCCCCTTCCCCCTATATATGTACTCCATCTCGTTTGATTAAATAGAATGAAATAGAAATGATTTGAGAAAATGAGTGTTTGAAGAGTATAGCATGGCTATCTCTCAATCTTTGGAACCCCTCCCTCCTCCCCTCTACGGGTGCGATGCCCATGTTCTTCTTCTAATCCTCCCTCTTCCCCTTCACGGAGGCCGTTCGAAGATCCGGGTGCATCGGCTTTGAGAAGAGGCCGGGTGTGAGGCCCCATTCGGGCTCCGTTCTTCCTCCACCGACGATCGACGCCCTCCACCACCGCCAACGACGTGGCTATGATCAAGATGGAGATTGGTTGCTCCGGTCCTGCGATGGGATCGGGCGTGATGCCCCAGCCAACGCCCTACTAGTCCTAGCTCGCCCTGCCATGCCCCTTTCTCCCTCGTCACCCACCCCCGCTCCCACCTTCACCAAGTTATCCTAGCTAGCAATAGGTTAGTTTAATCGATGTTTAGGGTCCCCTTGTTTTGTTTAAGATCCCCCCCCATGTCATATTCACTCTCCTATGTGCCCTCCCCTTGTGAATCACTCCCCCGAAGTCATCTACGAGCGCCCCTAAGTCCAACTTCATCGTCCGGCTGCTGTCTGAGAAGGCGCCATCTCGTCCTAGCGCGATCTTCATGAAGGTGCTAGGAACCTATAGCGCGACAATGATCTGAAGGTTGAAGAAGGCCACCCCCTCCCAATCTTGTTTCACATCACTTCCCCTTCCCCCTATATATGTACTCCATCTCGTTTGATTAAATAGAATGGAATAGAAATGATTTAAGAAAATGAGTGTTTGAGGAGTATAGCATGGCTATATCTCTTATCCCTCCCCCCCCAATCTTTGGAATCCCCTCCCTCCTCCCCTCTACGGGTGCGATGCCCATGTCTTCTTCTAATCCTCCCTTTTCCCTTTCACGGAGGCCGTTCGAAGATCCGAGTGCATTGGCTTTGAGAAGAGGCCGGGTGTGAGACCCCACTAGGGCTCCGTTCTTCCTCCACCAACGATCGACGCTCTCCACCACCGCCAACGACGTGGCTATGATCAAGATGGAGATTGGTTGCTCCGGTCCTGCGATGGGATCGGGCGTGATGCCCCAGCCAACGCCCTACTAGTCCTAGCTCGCCCTGCCATGCCCTTTCTCCCTCGTCGCCCACCTCCGTTCCCACATTCCCTAAGTTATCCTAGCTAGCAATAGGTTAGTTTAATTGATGTTTAGGGCCCCCATGTTGTTTAGGATCCCCCCCCCCCATGTCATATCCAAACCCGTATGTGCCCTCCCCTTGTGAATCACTCCCCCGAAGTCATCCACGAGCGCCCCTAAGTCCAACTTCATCGTCCGGCTGCTGTCTAAGAAGGCGCCATATCGTCCTAGCGCGATCTTCATGAAGGCGCTAGGAACCTATAGCGCGACAATGATCTGAAGGTTGAAGAAGGCCACCCCCTCCCAATCTCGTTTCACATCAAATGGTATCAGAGCTTAGGGAACCAATCTGTTCTCACAGACTGGGATCTTGAGCTTCTAGGTTCGAGGACGAACCTTCCAAAGTGGAGGGGTTTGATGGAAATCAAGCTAGCTGCCGCCAAAGCCGATCGATGAAGCTGCTGGGCTGGAGATTAACGCGCTACCTTTGGGTAGCGCGACCTGAAGAAGGCGCTAGGTTTCCCTAGCGCGTTCTCAGGCAGACGGTCAACTGCAGACGCCCCAACTACCCAGCCCTTGGAACTCTCAATGACTTCAATGTTCGCTGTTTCCCACTGTTGTAATTGATGTTTTAGTGTCGTTTAGGCTTCCCCTTCCCCCTATATATGTACTCCATCTCGTTTGATTAAATAGAATGGAATAGAAATGATTTGAGAAAATGAGTGTTTGAGGAGTATAGCATGGCTATATCTCTTATCCCTCCCCCCCCCAATCTTTGGAATCCCCTCCCTTCACCCCTCTACGGGTGCGATGCCCATGTCTTCTTCTAATCCTCCCTTTTCCCTTTCACGGAGGCCGTTCGAAGATCCGAGTGCATTGGCTTTGAGAAGAGGCCGGGTGTGAGACCCCACTAGGGCTCCGTTCTTCCTCCACCAACGATCGACGCTCTCCACCACCGCCAACGACGTGGCTATGATCAAGATGGAGATTGGTTGCTCCGGTCCTGCGATGGGATCGGGCGTGATGCCCCAGCCAACGCCCTACTAGTCCTAGCTCGCCCTGCCATGCCCTTTCTCCCTCGTCGCCCACCTCCGTTCCCACATTCCCTAAGTTATCCTAGCTAGCAATAGGTTAGTTTAATTTATGTTTAGGGCCCCCATGTTGTTTAGGATCCCCCCCCATGTCATATCCAAACCCCTATGTGCCCTCCCCTTGTGAATCACTCCCCCGAAGTCATCCACGAGCGCCCCTAAGTCCAACTTCATCGTCCGGCTGCTGTCTGAGAAGGCGCCATATCGTCCTAGCGCGATCTTCATGAAGGCTCTAGGAACCTATAGCGCGACAATGATCTGAAGGTTGAAGAAGGCCACCCCCTCCCAATCTCGTTTCACATCACAATGACACTCTCTCTTTTTTTTTGACACCCTAGACTCAACTCGCTCTGATACCAAATTGATGCGGGATGGGACCACGGACATGACAAGCTCGCGATCGTCCCTTAACGAGGGAAGCGTCGGATGTGCGTGGTTGAGAAACCGGCAAGAGCTAGGGTGGTCGGCTCTCTCGTTTGCCCGGATCGGGTCACGGGACGGTCTCGCACTCTCTCGCAGCAGCGGTGAATGATAATATAGCGAGCAAACGGACCTAAAGCATGCTCTCTAGCAGCGGCATAAACAAGTATATATGAAAATAAGTAAATGCCGAGTGTAGGGAGCGAGAACGATACCTCCTCGCGCTCGGCGTGGGGAAGATGGACCCGGCCGAAAACTCGTACTCCCGGGAAACTTAACACACAATAATTACCGCAATGGAAAGATGCCCACTCCACCCAGGGAGGTAAAGGGCTATACAAATGGGCCCGGGAGGACCAAATTCGGGTTGACGGGCAGCTTCGTGTGTTGATTCGACTACACGCGTGTTCACGACCGTGGGGCCCATGTGCTGTCCGGAGGGGCCGTGTGAGACCCGGTGGTACCGCTATAGTGGAGACACTTGGAGAAGTGCTGCCCAGGTTGGCGGCACGTTGGTTCGCCGGCCGGAGGCCGGGCAGCTCCGTTCGGCACCGGTCGGAAAAACCGATCGGAAATCTGCCGGTTCTGTATTTCAGCGCGCGCTCCGGCGGGAACGGACGCTGCAATCAGCACCGGTGTCGGAATGCGGCGAGATCAAAGCCGTTGCAAAGCTGCTTCGAAGTACTACAATCTAGTGGCCTTCAGAAAAATTCACCAGATTTGTACTTTATGTTGGCGAATTTTATATGCTGCTGTTGTACAGTAACCGAAGACTCAGATCTGCAGAGAACTTTCCTGTTGATTGCCTTTGACCGTGAAGTAGAGTCCGAATTTGAAGATGTGTTCTTCAGCAAGGTTGTAGGAAATTGAACAAGAAAACCTAGACTATGTTTGGATCAGGATTTGGAGGTGGTGGTGATTTGTTCTGATTTTGGAAGTGGAGGGTGGTTGGATCTAGGATCTGACTAAAAACACTGTATCAAAGGAAGAACACGAATTTCTAAAAATAGATAGAAGGCTGATAAAAAATTAAGAAAATTTGTGGAGGTAGGGGGTGATAGACAGAACTCTCAGTAAAATTGGGAGGGTTTGGATAAATCAAAAAGATGGTCTGAGGGGTAGAACTCAGAGGTTCTGTCACTGTAGACAGAAACCTGGCAGATCTGGGATGACAGGTTGGACGAAAATGTAAAAATACTAAAAGATGGAATTTTGGCGTGAAACTTTAGGTGGATCTTGGGATGCAAGGTTAGAACACACCATAAAAATTTCAGCTTGAGATCTTTACGTGGAGGAGAGAAGATATTCGGACAAGAAGCCTCTATCCAGGATGGACAGAACACCGAAGGCGGCTCCGCGGCGGCGTGATGGCGGCACGGACGGCGGCGGCGGTGGCACAGATGATCACCGGAGATAGAGGGGAGGGGATAGAAGATAGAAAACACTCTAGAACTGGAGGTTGGAGGAGAGAAATCAGAGGGAGAGAGGAGGGGCTCAAGAACACTCTTGATTTTCCAACTATTTTCTCTTCATTTCTTCATTAATCTCTAATGACACTATACATAGGCTTATATAGAAACTGGCAAGGGGTGGGGGGCTGGGAATTTCGTGTGAAATAAGTCATTTTCTTCCCTGATGTTGTCAAAACTCAAAAAAAATAAATTACATATGAATGGAGCACTCCTTTGACTAGGTAGGTAAGGTAGGTGGCCAACCTTTGAAATTTTAACCCCTTTGTCTCCCATGTGGTCAATTAGCATTCAAACCTTCTAGATAGCCACCTAGGATGGTTGACCAGCCCCACATGGATGAGGTGGATCAATGGGGAAGGGGAGGGGGCCCCCTAACTGGACCTACTACACATTTGCATAAAAACCCACACAATCCTAGGGAATGACACATTGGCTTACAAAGCCTTACAATTGTACATATACTTTCCCAAGGATATAAAAGTAAATAAAATGACTCAAATGTAAAAATAAAAGTTAATGCTCGGCGTCGATTCCCATCACTCCAGACCAACTGAAGGTATTTGATCATGGGTGCCTCCCGAGCTTCATACTCGCCGTTGACCTGACCTGCGACTAGTTGAGAGTCGGTGTGGATCCTGACTCGCTCGACCCCCAGCCGTCGGGCCATGCGTGCTCCCGAGATAAGGGCCTCGTATTCAGAAGCATTGTTGGACGCCTGAAAGTTGAATTTTAAGGCGTACTGTAGCTCTATCCCTTCGGGGGACCTCAGGAGGATCCCCGCACCGTTGCTTGCCGAATTGGACGATCCATCGACGAACAGTTCCCAGGTTGGCCCGGTCGTGGTCGGAGGCCTGTCCTCGGCGGGGATGGTGCTTTCGACAATGAAGTCGGCGAGCGCTTGGCCTTTAATTGCTGATCGCGGCCGGTACGAGATGTCGTAGGCCCCGAGCATAATGGCCCATTTGACGAGTCACCCTGAGGCCTCGGGGTGGGCCAGAATCTTCTTCAACGGCTCGCCGGTTAGCACGGTGATGGGGTGCCCCTGGAAGTAGGGGCGGAGACGCCTCGCGGAGGTGACCAATGCTAGCATGAGTTTCTCGGTTGCGGGGTACCTCCGTTCGGCCTCATTGAGCACCTTGCTGGTGTAGTAAACCGGTCTTTCGATCCCCGAGTCATTTCTGACTAGGACCGAGCTGACCGTGGATGGCGTCGCCGAGAGGTAGAGCAGCAAGACTTCACCAGGGACGGGCTTGGAGAGCACCGGTGGTGAAGCGAGGAGCTCCTTAAGCTCGGCGAATGCTATCTGGCACTCCTCATCCCATGCGAACGTAGCGGATGCTAGCTTGGGTCCTCTCATCAGTTTGAAGAAGGGCAAGCATCATTCGGTCGCACGGGACAGGAAACGGCTGAGAGCGGTGACACGCCCTATTAGACGCTGGACGTCTTTAATGCACGTGGGCGGGCGCATGTCCAGGATGGCCTGGACTTTGTCGGGGTTGGCTTCGATCCCGCGCTGAGTGACCAGGAAACCCAGGAACTTCCCGAATTTTACTCCAAAGGCGCACTTGGCGGGGTTGAGCTTCATGTTGTACTTCTGGAGGGTGCCGAAGGTTTCGGCGAGGTCGGTGAAGTGGTCTTAGGCCTTGGGGGTCTTGACGATCATGTCGTCAATGTAAGCCTCGACGTTCTGACCTAGATGTCCCTCGAACATGTGATTTACCAGTCGCTGATATGTGACTCCGGCGTTCTTTAACCCGAAGGGCATCCGAGTGTAGCAGTACACGCCGCAGTCGGTGATGAAGGCGGTCTTCTCGATGTCTTCTGGATTCATTCTGATCTGGTGATAACCCGAATAGGCATCCAGGAAACTAAGTATCTCATTGCCCGAGGTTGAGTCAACCAATTGGTCGATGCTCGGTAGCGGATAGCAGTCCTTGGGGGTAGCCTTATTCAGATCGGTGAAGTCCACGCACATTCGCCATTTGCCTGTGGTTTTTGGCACCAGGAGTAGCCACGTAGGGTACAGGACTGGTCTGAAGAGGCCCGTCTCTTGTCCCTTGGTGACCTACGCCTTGATGACCGCCTGCTTCTCGGGCGCATGCTTCCTTCTCCGTTGCTGTACGGGCCTGACGGTGGGGTCGAGGCTGAGCTTGTGCATCACGGTCTTCTCTGGTATGCCGGGGAGTTGATCATCGGACCAAGCAAAGGCCTGGATGAACTCAGAAAGAAATTCCTTGTATTGCTGCTGTTCCTTGGGTGGTAGGTCGGCTTCGATCCTTACTCCGAGGGCCGAGTCATCGTTTAGGAATACCGTTAGCAATTCGCCACCGGGCTCGGCTGTTACGGTCTTCCCTTCGATTCCCTTGGGGCCCTTATCCCCCCCGTCCGGCCTTGAGGCTTCCACCGAGATGTTGTAGCACCTTCTAGCCGTGGCCTGGTTACCTCGGACTTCCCCCAACCCGTTTTTGGTGGGAAACTTCATTTTTTGGTGATAGGTAGATGGTACGGCCTTTATTCGGCTGAGAATTTTCCGACCGAAAATGGAGTTGTACGCTATCATACCCTTGATCACTATGAAGTCCACCATGACCGTAACGGTTTTGGGTGGGGTGCCGATGGTGACCTGCAGGCTTAGGGCTCCCTCGGGGTAGGTGGCCAGGCCGTTAAACCCGCAAAGGGGTGTTCGGATCGGGCGGAGTTTGGATGGGTCTTCCCCCATCTTGAGGAAACAGTCATAAGATAATACATCGGGGGCGCTCCCATTGTGGCCGAGATAACGAGGGCATCATCATGCGGGGTGCTTAGCCCTTCCAGGTCTTAGTCGGAGAAGACTATGACCTGGGGCTCCCTCGGCGGGCCCCCTGAGGGCTCTGAGACCCGGCTGGCCCGCTCGGCATGACGCTTCCTTCCTCAGCTGGTGTCACCGCTCGATGCCGTTCCTCCGGAGATGACGTTGATGTGGACCTCTCAGGGGGCGTTGTCGATCTCCTCGGCGGCGTCTCGGTCTTCTTTGCGCCCAGCTGCAAACCGGGCCAGGTGCCCCTGACGGATGAGACGTTCGATCTCGTCCTGGAGCTGGTGACAGTCGCCGGTATGGTGCCCGTGGTCGCCGTGGAACAGGCAATGCCTGTCGCGCTTGCGGTTCTTCGATCTCATTGGTTCGGGCTGGCGGAGGAGTCCTGAGTCTTTGATGTCTTCATAGATCTCGTAGACGGGCGTGGTCAACGGGGTGTACCGCTCATACCTCCGTTTGCGCTCTCCTTCCCGATCGCGCTTCTTGCCCGAGCCAGGGTTTGGCTCGGAGGCCCGCTTATTGTCCCCCTCCCTACCCGAGCCGGTTGTGTCTCGGCAGGCACTGAGTACTTCTTCGCACTCGGCGTGGCACAGTGCCAGAGTCACTAGCTCGGCAAGGGTCGAGGGAGGGTGGAGGACCAGTTTGCGGCGGAGATTCTCGTCCCGGGTGCCCCTAGTCAGAGCGGTCGTGGCCGAGGCCACATCCAGGCGGGGAATTCTGAGGGCTTCCGATTTAAATCGATGGACATAAGCCCGGAGCCTTTCCCCTTGTGCCTGTTTGAGGGCCAGGAGCCCCGCTACTGACCTTGGGGGGGCACTTCCGGCGAAGCTCTCCTTGAAGATTTGCCCGAATTGCCTGAAGTCCCGGATGGACCCAGGGGCGAGGGCCCGGAACCATGCCTGAGCGCCTTGGACCAGGGTGGCCACAAAGGCTCGGCATTTAATAGGATCCGGTGTTCCATGCAGAGTCACCAGGGCGTCGAAGCTGTCGTAGTGGTCGGCTGGGTCGCCCTAGCCATCATAGAGCTTGAAGGTCGGAATGGAGGTTCTGGGAGACACCTTTGCCTTCAAGATGTATTCAGAGAAAGTGGATTTCTCCTCATCCTCCGGGAGAGAGGTCTTCTGCAGGGCGCGGAGGGCGCGCTCTTGCTCTGCAAAACGTCTTTCGAAATCCCTCAGCCGGAGGGATAGTTCCAGCTGCAGTCACGCCGTGGGACTGGGGGGAGCGTCGTGGCGATCCTCAGGACCGCCAGCGCTCGGGCGTGGAGGCCTCGCCCCCAATTTCCCTTTTCTGGGCATGGAGGAAGCCTCTTGCTCCAGGGGCAGAGCTTGCGAGGGTCCTCCCACGTTGTTGCGGATGAGCTGTTGACCGCGCAGGGTGAAGCGGCCCCCAGCGGTATGCTGAGACGCACTTCGACGGGGGGGGCTCCCGGATGGGGCGCGAGACCTGGCATCCCTTGCCGCCTGGGCCCTCATGAGCTCCACGAGGACGTCAAGCTTCTTATTGAGGGCCTGGAAGACCTCGTCGCCACCGTTGGGGGGTACCCCTATCGCCGTCGGGGGGGCGGCGGCCCATTGGTGGGGACGCTGGCGTTGGAGGGAGGGTTCTGCGAGGCCCTAGAGGGGCCGTCTCCTGCTGCCACCACGGCCTTAACCTTCTCGACGGTGGATCTCCTCCCTGAGCTTCTTCTCACCATCTTGGCTCTTCGTGCGTTTCCCACAGACGGCGCCAGATGAAGAGGTGAAATCTCGCGCTGGGTCCTGAGCGGGCTGTGGATCACCAGAAGATGAACTGCAAGACAGGGAAACGTATCAGAGGGCCCAGGGGGTTTCCCTGGGGCAAAACACTCCGATGGCTAAGTCAGTAGAGCTGTGGTGGAAGCAATGATGGGGAGGAGAAAAGTAGCTGCGCGAGATTCCTCTCCACCAAAGGGGTGAAGCGGATTGCTCAGGAGTTTCGAGTGTGAGTGCCTTAATGGCTCCCTCTTTTCTTCTTACCTTCCACCGGAGGGTAGCCCTGGTTTAAATAGTACGCCGTCGTCAGGAGTCCTGTGAGCTGAGGGGTCTCCGGCGGGAGTTACGTCCTTAACGTGGGCTTTCATGGCCTTTATCGTGGGAGCGTTATCGCCTTGAAGTCCGGCGGCTTATTGATTCCCCTGTCCGTTGGGGACTTTTAACGGCAGCATGAACGGATAATGTCTGGCCCGGCCGAGCTCCTGAAACGCCAGCCCTGTCCGGGCGATGAGCATAGCTCGGTGAAAGAAGGGTCGGGTAGGTCGGCTAACGCCTGTCTTTCCCGGGAGGGGAAACGGCTTGGACCGGACCCACCTTGTGACCTGACCATCACTCGGGCCCTCCGAGCCTAGGGACCTCCGGGGAGAGTTGTTTCCTCGAGTGTTTGTTCATTGGGCTTTTCTTTCTTGAGTGGGCCCTGTGGGCTATCACTCGGGTGAGCTTGCCTCGTTGGACCCTGTTGGGTCTTGTTGGGCTGCTCTTTGGGTGGGCTGCAGAAATCCCCCTCTCCAGGTGGGACTGGGAGTTGTAATATAGAGGTGGTTTATTCATTGACACGGGGTTAATGCCAAAGCAAGGGCCTTTTGTTCATGGCTTCAGATGGAAGGTCTGGGCCACAGGTTTGTGCGTCGGTGCCGACAAGGAGTCGGAGACCGACGTGGTTTAATCGTTGACATGGGGTTAGTGCCAAAGCAAGGGTATTTTTATTCATGGCACCAGACGAAAGGTCCGGGCCACTGGTTCGTTCATCGATGCCGACAGGGAGTCGGAGACCGACGTGGTTTGTTCATCGGCACGGGGTTAGTGCCAAAGCAAGGGTCTTTTTGTTCATGGCACCAGATGGAAGGTCCGGGCCACTGGTTCATTCATCGATGCCGACAGGGAGTCAGAGACCGACGTGGTTTGTTCATCGGCACGGGGTTAGTGCTAAAGCAAGGGTCTTTTTGTTCATGGAACCGGGTGAAAGGTCCGGACCACAGGTTTGTTTATCGATGCCGACAGGGAGTCGGAGACCGGCGTGGTTTGTTCATTGACACGGGGTTGGTGCCAAAGCAAGGGTCTTTTTGTTCATGGAACCGGGCGAAAGGTCCGGATAATAGGTTTGTTTATTGATGCCGACAGGGAGTCGGAGACCGACGTGGTTTGTTCATTGACACGGGGTTGGTGCTAAAGTAAGGGTCTTTTTGTTCATGGAACCGGGCGAAAGGTCCGGACCACAGGTTTGTTTATTGATGCCGACAGGGAGTGGGAGATCGACGTGATTTGTTCATTGACACGGGGTTGGTGCCAAAGCAAGGGTCTTTTTGTTCATGGAACCAGGCGAAAGGTCCGGACCACAGGTTTGTTTATCGATGCCGACAGGGAGTCAGAGACTGACGTGGTTTGTTCATTGACACGGGGTTGGTGCCAAAGCAAGGGGAAAGGTTGATTCCCCAACCCCGGACGAAAGGTTCGGGTGGGGGTGTCCTTCGTCAGTTGGGATACTCGAAGATAAGAGTGAGTGTTAATAAAGGGAGACTGATTCCTCCCCTCCTTGTTCCCTTTTTTTTTTCTTTTCTTCTATTTCTTCTTTATTTTTCTCTTTATTTTTCCTTTTTGTTCTTCTTCTTCTTCCTTTTTTTTATTCTTCTCTTTTTTTTGAAACGCAAGATAAATAGTGCCCAAACCATCTGGGCAATAGTAATGCAAATTCACCCGGGGCGGGGCGGAGAAATGCATTATTCATTGAATGGGGGAATCAGAGCGTGGTACAACCTCAGATGCCTACCATTGAGGGGCGGAAACTGAACCTCCCCCCGATGGTCGACGATTACATACGCTCCGCCCTCGTAGACTTTCTGGTCTACATAGGGTCCAAGCCAATTCTCATTCAGCTTGCCCTTGGGATTGGAAGCCATGACTTCTCTTATTTTCACCATAACGAGGTCACCCTTCTTTAATTCGCGTTCCTTGACGAGCTTGTCGAAGGGGCGAGCTATCCGGGCCTGATAGACCTGGATGTTCTGCTGGGCCTGGAGTCGTTTCCCCTCTAAGTTGGAGAGCTCTTCGAGCCTTCGCTCCACATTTGTTTGTTCTTCCCGGACCAACCCGTGCTGGATTGCGACCCGAAGGGAGGGTATTTCCAGCTCGATGGGGACAATTGCCTCTGAGCCATACACCAAGGAGAAGGGTGAACAACTTGTTGGAGTTTTGTATACAGTTCGGTATGCCCACAAGGCCTCGTACATTTTCTCTTCCCAGTCTCTCTTGTTAGAACTAACAATTTTGGACAGGAGAGTACAAAGAGTTTTATTGAAAGCTTCAGCCAAGCCATTGGCCTGTGGGTTATAAGGGGTTGACGTCCTCCAGTCAATCTTGTACTTTTCTGCCAGCCGGTAGACTTTCTGGTTACGGAAGTGACTTCCATTGTCTGAGATAATTCGGTTCGGAGTGCCAAATCTGAACATGATGCTACGGCGGACAAACCTAGCAACGATTTCCCCGGTCACTTCTTTCAAGGCAACAGCTTCCAACCAGTGGGAGAAGTAATCAGTTGCGGCCAAGATGTACTTGCACCCAGCGGATGATGCGGGCAGTGGACCCACGACGTCTGTTCCCCATTGGGCAAAAGCCCAACTCGGCAGTGTTGGATGCAACAGCACAGGAGGCCTTCTAAGCACCGTGGCGTGCTCCTGGCATTTCTGACAAGACTTGGCATACTTGCAGCAGTCATCGAACATTGTCGGCCAATAGTAGTCGAGCTTCTTTATTTCAATCTTCATTTTTGATCCTGCCTGATGTGCACCAGCTGTTCCGGTGTGAACCTCTTTCATGACTTTCCAAGCTTCTTCAGTGGATAAACATCGGAGGAGCACCTTCCATTTGGCGTCTGCCATAATTCGGAATAGGATCCCGTTCCGGACCTCGTAAGAGTCCTTTGTTCTGGTTAACTTGATCTTCTCTTCCCTTTGCCTGGGCAGCAGCTGATATTTGAACCACTGCAAAAGGGGGTCCCTCCAGTCGAGTAGGCTAATGGCTTCCGCTGTGGCGGCCTCAAGTTCTTCTTCTTCTGGCCCTTCTGTCATGCTAGGCACTTGGCGCTGATTCACCACCCTGATGCTGAGGGATCCATCTGGCGGGACTGCCAATGAACTTGTCAATTTCGCCAGTGCATCGGCTTGTGCATTTTCCCCCCTGGCGATGTGGCATATCTCAATGAGGTAGAACTGCTGCATGAGTCGTTTCGCCTTAGCATGGTAAGGGAGTAGTTCGGGTTTTCGTACGTCAAACTGTCCTTGGACTTGCTTGACGACCAATAATGAATCGCCAAATACTTGTAGCATTTTAATCTCCATTTGCAAAGTAACTTGGAGACCGATGATCAGAGCTTCATACTCTACCTCGTTATTTATGTAGGGCTTGTTAATGGAGCAGGATGTATGAAATACTTCTCCCTCAGGGGATTTAAGGACGATGCCAGCCCCGGGTCGCACTTTTGTGTGTCCAGACAGGGTTGTTTCTGTTCTTGAAGCTCCATCAAAGTGCAGCTACCAGGCGATCTGTGGGGCTTGGTTCACCTCCAGTGTTTCATCTTTAGGTAACTCTGTGGCCAGTGGGGAGTCTTCAGGCACAGGGTGTGCTGCAAAGAAATCGACCATGGCTTGACCCTTAACGGCCTTCTGCGGCACATAGGTCATGTCGAATTCCATTAACAATACGGCCCACTTGCCGAGACGTCCCTTCAGAACTGGCTGGGAGAGAATATGCTTGACTGGGTCGGCCTTAGAAATCAGGCTCACTTCATGCGAGAGCATGTAATGCCTCAGCTTCTTGACTTCGAAGACCAAGGCGAGACAAACCTTCTCAATCGGGGTGTATTTTGCTTCTGCCCCCATTAGTCTTCGGCTAAGGTAATAAAGAGCTTGCTCCTTCCCCTCATCATTGTTCTGGGCGAGCATTGCCCCCAACGAACATTCGGTGGCAGCTATATATAGAATAAGTGGCCTCCCCTTGACAGGTGCCCCCAGCACAGGTGGGGTCTTTAAGTAATCCTTCAGCCGATCTAAGGCCTTCTGGCATTCCTGGTTCCAATTGAAAGGTGCATTCTTCATCATTAATTTGTGGAATGGCTGACAGCTCCCCGACAAATTGGAGATAAATCTTCGGATGTAAGCCAGCCGGCCTTGTAGGGATCTCAACTCTCCCAGATTCTTCGGAGGAGGTAGCTCCTGAATGGCTTTGATTTTAAAGGGGTCGATCTCGATCCCCCTATATCAGACAATGAAGCCGAGGAACTTTCCACTGGAGACGCCGAAGGCACACTTTATTGGGTTCATTTTCAGCTCATACCGCCGGAGTCTCTCGAAGATGACTCTAAGGTCATTCAAGTGATCCCCCCTTTCCTTTGTCTTGACGACCAAATCATCAATGTAACATTCGACTTTGCTATATAGCAGTTCGTCGAATATCTTCGTCATCGCCCACTGGTAAGTGGCGCCAGCGTTCTTGAGGCCGAAGGACATTCTTTTGTAGTGGAATATCCCTTTAGGCGACCGGAAGGCCGTATGAATTCGGTCGTGCTCAGCTATCCAGATTTGATTATGGACGGACGATCTGTCCATGAAGGACAAGGCCCCATGGCCAGTAGTTGCATCAATCATTACTTCGGTGATGAGTACCAGAAAGTCATCTTTTGGGCAAGCTTTATTCAGGTCGCAGAAGTCCACGTAGATCTTGATCTGTCCATTCTTCTTCTTCACCGGTACAATGTTGGCCAACCAAGTAGTGTATTGATTTTCAGCTACAAAATCGACATCTATGAGCTTGTCGACTTCTTTGCAAATCTATTTTATCAGCTCCGGCCTCATACGCTGGGGGGACTGCTTCACCGGCTCCACCTTGGGATCAATAGCCAGAATATGTTGAGTCACGCCGGGGCTCAGGCCGAGCATCTCTTTGTAGTTCCAGGCGAAACAGTCCCGGAATTCTTGCATCAACTTGACATATTGTCCCCTCTCATGTGGAGGAAGAAGGGCACTCAGAAAGGTCGGCCTGGGGTCTCTTTCTGTGCCTAGGTTAATTTCAACGAGCTCATCCACTGTGACCTGGCCGCCATCTTCAATTTCCGGAGGCGCTGGTAGCAGGTCGATGAAATCCTTGTCTTCACCATCTTCTGCTTCAAGGACACCATAGGCGTCTTCTTGCTCTACCTCGTTGGGTAACGAGGCTTTGCTTGTTTCCCCCTCTATCAGGCTTGCTGTGTGCAGCTCTGGGGGGCTCTCTTGTATGGAGAAGTAAAGGACTTCTTCAGGATCTTCTTTGTAATTGTCATAGACGGCTCTTGCAGGGGCTGAGGTGATTGATTGCCATACTAGGGGCTACTGTTCTGCTGGTGGCTGGGGTTGCCCATTCTCAGCTGCATTTTCAAAAATCTGGTGCTGAACTGACACCATGTAGATGCTTCTTTCGTGGCCGCCCGTCACATGGGGGCGTGGCGGAGCCACCACATAATCTCCCATTCTGAGCTCATCTCTCTCAATCAGGTCTTGAGCAATGTCTTTGAAGACGTAACAGTCTTCGATAGAGTGGCCTAGTAGTTGGTGATAAGGGCAAAATAGGGGGTCGCCACTTCTACGAGTATCTTGCGGCCTCTTAGACCTCGGGAGGGAGACCTTGCCGTAGTAGCAGGCCCAATCAAAGATTCCTCGGTCTTATTCCTCAGGAAAGAGTAAGGCCTTTCCATCCTCTCCTGCAGTGTAGGATTTTGCTAGGCCGATTGTCTGACTGGGGGGATAGCTACATCCCTTGCCTCCTTTCTCAGGTGCGTGCGGGCATTCGAGACACTGTTCGGGGACTGGCGCGTGTCGATGTTCTGTTGATAGAAGATGCTCCTGATTAAGTCAGACACGAGTGCAGTCGCTTCGGCCAATCGAGCCCTCAACATTTCTATTTCTCGCTGTTGTTGATAACACAGGGCAAAAAGGGTAGAGTCGCACCGAGGGAAGCTCGGAGTCCGACTTGCTTCCCCGTCCTTTGCATCAATGTCAGACCAGGGTAATGGCACCTTGCTGCTGCAGTTATTTGAGGTTGGTCCCTCAGAGGAGGATGGGACCTTCCCCTTGCTCCTACAGGGAGGTGGATTCCATAGGAATATTTCTTCATCTTGTTCTTCGTTGGCCAAAGGCATAAGGTACTGGCGGCCTTCAACCTGCCATGGGCCTGCAGTGCCTGCGTGGCTATTGCCGCCTGGAGCCAAGACTGATATCACATCAGCTTCATAGGAATCTTCTAGTGAAAAGCCCAACCCTGGATGTTAGGTGATTTGCAACAACCTCCGGTCCAAGTTTGGTGGGTTCCATATTTTCTTGAACATTTCTTTCCGACTGGAGAGCTGGCAAAAGGGGATCCCTTGCTTTCTGGTCATCTTGACCACACGACCGGTTATGTCAGGGAGTCCCATGATTGGGACGAGTGGGTCGTGCAGCTCATCGGGGAGTCTACAATCGTCATCCCCCTCGACCGGGTGCTCCTTGGCCACATAAAAGATGGTAGGCAGACCCTCGGGGTTGGGCACCTCGAAGGTCCTTAATGGTTCAACCACCTGGCAGTCAGCTTCTACGAGAGGCTTGATGATCCCGGGCGGGACCCTGACGTCTTGCAGCAAGTCTTCAAGGTATGGTGTTCCCGGTGTAGGGTAGATGGGAAGAGAGGTGGCCCGGAATACCCCTTCTGCTTCAGAAATGAATGACACCTGAGGGGGAGCCACATAGCCATGCGGTGGTGGAGGGAACCAGCTGTCAGACTCTGCCTTCTTCTTTCCTTTGTCCTGAGTGGCTTGGGAGGCTTGCTTCGGCTTTTCCAAATAGAGATTAGTGTCCGATAAGTGACATTCGAACACTTCGAAAGGATGGAGGTCGGCAAAGATTCTCTCCTCTTTCCCGTTGCCGGGGTACTTGATGCATTGGTGCAGAGTGGATGGTACCATGCGGTTTTGGTGCAGCCAAGGTCTGCCGAGCAACGCCTTGTAAGAGGTGCTGGAGTTGATCACATGGAACTGGACCTTGGTGGTGAAGTCGCCAAGGGAGAGGTTGAACTCTTCGACCCTCATAGGGACCTCACACTTCTGGTTGAAGTTGGCAATCTTGACATTCCTGACCTCGACCAGGTGTACATCAAAGTAATGTTTCTGACACACCCGATATGGGGGAGTATGTTCACTGCTGCCCCAGGGTCGACCAATACTCAGTTGATGGGATGCCCATTCAGCTGCCCCTTCATGTAGAGTGGCCTGTCGTGACTGCAGGTAGGTAAAAGCATATCCTCTTCTATGAAGGCCACAACTACTTTAGGTGACATTTCTGTGAGGCAGGCTTCAACATAGGCTGGCGTCTGGAGCGCAGCAATGACGGCTTGCCGTGTCTCCTCATCTAGAGATAGGATTTCCCATACGGCGAACCTGGCTGGGATCTTCTTTAGGTGCTTGACTATTCTATTGCTGGCTCGGACCTTGAGCAACTTCATCTCTTCGGATCTACACCCCGAACCTGGGGAGCTGGCTCGGCGGGCGCCTCTTCTGCTGGGTCGGGTGCCGCTTGAGCTTGCGGAGGCTGCTGGGTCACTTCCTTTTCTTTCATGAACTCGGCAAGGTTCAAGGTGTTGTCAGGTTCTTCCCTTAGTCGAGGAGGAGTCAGTACCAACGGGGTCAAGGGGCTACCTGCGCGCCTCTTTGGCCTGCTGGGACTCGTGGGGGCATGACTGTTTTCCCCTCTGAGTCGTAAGAAATGCAATAAATGAAGGGGCGGCCTGGCAGATCGGTTCTCCGGGGTAGAGACCTAAGGGCGGGGGAATCTCCATGCCTTAGACCCTAGGCTCGAAGATGTGATACGGTTGTTCTCCCCTGAACAGGATGTTGTGGTTGGCCTGGGGAGGACATCCCCACTTCCTTCCCGACCTGGTGGCATGTTGGGAGGTGGATGCTTCAGCTTGATTCACCTTTGACGACTCGACGGGCACTTCTTGCTCTTCCTCTCTCAGGGAGAGGGCTGTGTCAAATAATGTTGAGAGGGTGTTGCAAGAAAGGACAACCCCACTCTTCTTCTTGTTTCTACGTCTTCTCTTCTTCTTTTTCTTCTTCTCTTCAGTGGCTGGCAACTGCTCTTGGGAAAGCTCACCCCACAAGAGAGGCTCTTCTTTCGTCTCGGCTTCCGCTTTTGGAGCTAGTTCGAGTGACTCAAACTCCTCCCAAGGGACATACTCCTTCAACTCCACAGGTTGGATCTCGGGCTGCTCATAATCTTCAAGCCCATCAATAATATCTTGGAGTGTTTCAACCGCAGGACTGGTTTCCTTGTGCACCCGCATCGGGATGTGTTTCTTCTTGTTGTGAGTGGGCCGTCTCATAACGAGCCAAGGGGATGTGTCATGCAAGACAGGTATCACTGGTGGCAGTGCCGGCCGGGGTGTAACGCCCCTTATGTGAGCTTTCGGAGTGGGCCGGGGAGCTTGTCTTCTTCTTCTGTTCTTCATCGGTGCAGCTTGCCAACCTCCTTGGTCTTCAGCTGGCGCCATGACGAAGGCTTGATAAGTAGCCTGTGTACTGGCCTCCGTCCATTCTTCAGGTAGCTGTTGGTATAAAGATACCATGTTGATAGTGGTGCCGATGTTCGGCATCTCGTGCGACTGTGGAGGATCCACTCTGAGCTCCCCCATGTCCAGCTCTCCCTTCTTGATCAAGGACTCAATGACGTCCTTGAAGATGTAACAATCCTCAATGGTATGCCCAAGCATTTGATGCTATGGGAAAAAGTGAGGATCATCCTTCTTCTTCAAGTCACCAGGCCCCTTCAGATCTGGTAATGTGATCCTGTTGTACCTGGTGGCCCATTCAAACAGGACCCGAGCTTTGTCTCTAGGAAAAGAATACAATTTATTCCTCATCTTCTTCTGCAGGGAGGGACCTTCCCGCCGTTCAGTGGACCTGGGCAGAGGAGGGTCGACTGTCTCTTTGGCTTTCTCTCTTTGCTTCTCGAATGCTTCGAAGTCCAGTGTGTGAACTTCTGGCTGTATTGGTCTTTTCTCAACCTGCCTGGCCCTCTGGCTTGCTGCAGCTGGGGCGGAAGAGTATCGAGCAAGGAATGCCTTGATCTCTGCCACTATGTTGTTCAGACGGTCAAATGACCTTACCTCAGCACTGATCATCCTCTCAAGGATTTCCTTCTTCAGATTCTGTTTACAGATCTGCACTGCGTCCTCCTGATGCGGGGGACGTTTGCACCTCATGCTGAGGTTCCTCCACCTCTTTATGTAGTCGAGTGCCGACTCTTCATTTCTCTATCTTGTGGCATAAAGATCTGCCACGGTTACCTCCCGCTCAACTATGTAGAACCTTTCCTTGAATTTCTCATGCATATCGGGCTAGTCTGCAATGGACCCGGCGGGCAAGCTCGAGTACCACTCGAAAGCGAGCCCGGTAAGTGTCGAGCCGAAGAACTTGAGAAGATAAGCTTCATCCGTGGCTAGATCCCCCATAACATTCACATAATATGCAATGTGCTCCCTGGGAGACCCTTGCCCATTAAATTTCTCAGACTTCGGCGGCTTGGTGATGCCGACCGGTAGCCTCTTGGCAGCATAGTGTGCCGGGTAAGGTACCCGGTATACGTTGAATGGCGTGTGATCACCTTCGCTCCTCTTTGCCAACTTCATGTCTATCATTTGTTCGAGCATTAGTCTGCTCACCGTTGCCGGGTCAACCGGGTTTGGATAGAAATGGGCCGGTTGCGCCAGCGGCGTTGTTAACACTGTCGCCTGAGGTGCAATAGTGGACCCTTGGAATGGCAGGTTCGGTGGCAGGGCCGGTGTGACTTGTTGTTGCTGATGCAGGGGTACGCCACCAGTGTAGGTAGGTATTGGGGGAGACACCGTCACCTGTGGAGAAGCTTCCGAGGCCTGACCGTTGCCCCTAGGGGTCTCTGGCAATGCTTCAGTCTACCCGGATGTCAAGGGCTGAGCAGCTCTTTCAGTCAATTGCTTCCTTAACAATTCGATCTCCCGTTGATACTGCTGCATCATATGTAATACTGTGGGGTCGTTCATGGAAAGGCTAGGTGTGCCTCCTCCTTCTTCGATCGGCGCCTCTTCGGATGAAGTGGATGGTCCTCCCGCAGTGCCTTCTTTAATAACATTGGCAGCCAAGGACATTGAAGGTTCCTCATAGTTAGCTCCTCCAGTGTGGACTTGTGTCTGCTCAATTGCCGCTTTCCCTCTTCTGGTAAGAGGTCCTGGCCTTGTGGCAAGCCTGGACATTTCTTCGGGCTCGGTTGGTAGAGCCCCGTACTGACCAGATACCCCTGCCATGTTGCAGGTATAGACGCTCAGGTCTCTGCCTCTTCTTGCCATTCTTCTCGACGGCTTACCTGGGAAGACCAATCTATCAAAGACCGATCTCCATGGCTTCACTTCTTCCCTCAGCGGGGACATATAGCGCTCCTCATAGTAGTTTCTTGACTCGGTGCTGGGCACCGACCGGGTCTCTTCTTCTTCAAAGGCGGAGGCTACTGCCCCCAGTAATATCTGGCGACTCAGGGGAGTGCTCCTCGGGCCCCATAAGTAGTTCCTCATGGCTTGCTCCACTCTTTCCCAGTCTTGATCAGGAGGAGAAGCCGGTGATGTCGCCATGTTGGCAGCAACGGGCATGTGGGTTGCAGGCTCCACACGGGCAGCCTGATAGTGACGTCGGTAGTGTCGACGGTGGATGTTCTCCGGTGGGGCCGGTGTAGTTAATGCCGACTGGCGGACGGGGGCCGATGTCCTGACCCGATCTCCTTATTGTGCCCTTACCGGGCGGAAGGTGCTGGGCCTCGCCTGGGCTGGTGAGGTGAACCGGGCCCCCTTGGGAACCCAAACTTGCTTACATTTTGTGGGCCTGGAGGCCGACTGATGCTGCGGCGCTGGGGCCTGAATGGCGGGCGTCATCCTGCCCTTCATCTTCTCCAGTGCCTGAAAAGAGTTGTGCACTGGTACGGTGGGTACAATGCGATCCGGGATCACCTCGGAACGTTTCCCGGTAAGATGCACCCAGACAGTCCCGATGACAGCAGACTTGCCGGTGCTGGAGAACTGGCCTCGGGGTGATGTCGTGGTGTGGCTCCTCCGGACCCTCCTCTGTTGAGAGGCCGACCCCTGGCGAGATGGGCCGACAGTTTGGTGCACATGGTGCACGTTGCAGCTCAGCGTCCTAGTAGGGATGGTCTTGGAAGTCTCAGTCACTGATCGGCCGACAGCAGCTTTGGCGACACCCTGGATGGGAGCGTTGCTTTCAGTCCTGTCAGAGGCTTCCACGTCCAACAGGTTCGTGAAGGCTACCCCAAGGAAGTTGGGGAAGCCTACCACGGGAGGGAAGCTCCCAAAGCTGAGGGGGACGGCCAAGTAGCCGTTCCGAACATGGCTCTCGACGGCCTGTTGACCGAACGTGGGGGCCATCCTGGTGTCCAAAATGCAACTCTGCATTTGCAAACCATACAATTAGTATTACAAGAAAGGTGCCGTAGGGCCCTTAGTCCCGGCAAAGAGATGAAGGGTGATTTCGATCCCATCGGGCGTGCCAGACTTGTGGACGCACTAAAATTCGGAAAGAATCGGTTCGTTTGTTGATCGGGATTCATTCGTTTATTTAGTGCAAGGGCATGCCAGTCACAAAGTGATGATTTATTCGGGCTTCATGGAAGCCCATGGTGCGCGCGATCTGACTAATCAGACAATTGTGTAGTTCGTGTCGGGACCAAAACCCGCCGTGCCGTAAAGGCCACGGCGTTATTTACATCCCCCATACGGGGGAACACCCTTGATTGATTGCCGGGACTAAGGGCCCTGCGGCCTGAGATTCATGGTAATAAAGCGAGAACAAAGATCTCGGGTCACGTTCAAACGAACCCGCGTTGGGGTGTAAAATGTTCATAGATACGTATATGTTGGTCACTCACGGACCATTTTGTGTACGGACGGAAGTCCGCATTTGTAGCGTCGAAGACGACGATAAAATCGTACGGATGTCTGCCGTAGGTACGGCAAGTTTTAATGCGGATGCGGGATCGGATCCCGGAAGAGGTGGGTCAAGCTGATGGACTATCGGCCCAAGAGGTGCACGGATCATGACCATGTCGGGGATTCCGAGGTCCACGTCTGATACCACGGGGCATCATTACATTTCTCTTCATGCACAGTCCGGGGAAGCGAGTTGTTAAATGTGAAACCCGAACTCGCCAACGTGCGCCCTCGCACACGGATCGACCTACGCGGTCAGGTTGCATGGTTCGACCTGCCCGGTCAGGTCGCGGGGGTCAAGGGGGCAGCGCCCCTTGCGGTGGTTTCCGGGGGCAGCGCCCCCGGAACAAAATTTGGATTATAGGGGGGTATGCTATTATCATTGTTTCGATTCTCATAAGCGTGGCTTGTATTCCTATTATTCTCCTCATTCTGTTTATTGATTTAGGCATTTCTCTTGTTTCATTCTTTAGTTTAAAGCATTTCTCTCTTATTTAGTTGATTGCTTTTACCTCTCTTTCTCCCCCCCTTTTTTACATGTATGAGTCACGCCGAATTAAGAGAGAGACCAGGGGGCACGCCAGTTAAGGCCGCGCCGTTTTAGGATTGAAACAAAGGGAATAGTGGCCACGCCGGAATGGGTGTTGCAACAATAGGAGGCAGATGGGGCGCCGGAATTGGAGCAAGTGTGGGGGGGGGGGGCACGCCGGATTAACATGGCACAAAGGGGCCGCGCCGTTTTAAGGTGCCACAAGGAGCAAGAGAGGAGGAGGGCGCGCCATTTCACACGGCGCTGGATTTTGTGGAGTCTAAGGGTAAGGCAATGGAGCGCGCCATTTTTGGGGTGGAAAAGGAAGGAACAAGGGGTTAAACTGGCGCACCATATATGTGGTTTGGAATGGAAATGGGCACGCCATTTTAGGATCTTAAAAGGGAGGGTGCGCCGTTTTAGTATTCAAAGAAGGAAATGGGGGCTTTTGTGAGGAGGTTTAAAATGGTGCGGTGGAACAGTGGCTGCGCCGCTTTAACTCGCGCCGGAATTGCTATATGGAGTTGTTTCAAAGCTCTGTTTACTGCGTTTTCTTTTTCTTTCACTCGTAGGTTGGTTGAATGGTTCGTTTGTTCATCTGACTGATGGATTAAGTTGATGAAAGGGGGGGGTTTAGTCGTTTTCATTGTTTATTAAGATGATTCGGCATGAATGTTCAAGTGTTTTATTCGAGGAGTTTGTTCACATAGGCTTACTGTGCATTAGTTTGAAGGTTGAGTTTGTTCTCCGGAGGGTGCTTTCTTCATTTGTTCTCGCGGGTTCTTAGCCCCTGGCAAAAATCGGAAATCACCTCCCCCGAACCGAGGCTCTCCGTGAAGGCCACCAAACAGACTGCTCTGGGATGACCCTCAAAAATGCGGAACGGCCTCACGGCGGTCCGTTAGCCCAAGTGTGAGTGTGGAATGCTCGAGGGCCAGCCTACGAGAGCGACCACGACTCATGGGCGATGATCTTTGAAGCGGGACAAATGTTTGCCACAGTAGGGCAAGAAGTATTCATCCGTCGAGTGGGTTACCTTGAGGGTCATGCCATGGAGCGGCAGACCTCAAAGACCCCCGGATGATCTGAGATTGAGAATGGGAAGCAAGGATCGGAGCGACGGAGACTGAGCTTGCAAAAAAAAGGTTTTCCTTTATTCATCCACACAAACTGGGGAAGGAGTCTTGATACATAGAAGATGAAAACGAAAGCATTACAAAAAAAGGAGAATACATTTGACGGAGGGAGAGAGAAGCATTAGACGGAGGAGGGAGAGAGAGAGTGGGCCTCTCCCTCTCGGAACCACCCCTCACCCTCACTCCCCTCTCTTCGCTTCATCTCACCTCTCCGACGTGAGGAAGCATCTTCTTTTCTCTTCGGCGGACTCTTCCTCTCCGAAGATCTCACCTCTCTTTCCCTTTCTTCTCCCGTTGCACACTGCCCAGCCGAGAGAGAGAGCCAGCCTCTTCCTCCTATTTTCATAGTAATGGCCCTTTTTATAGAATGGCTCGCCTGGGAGGTTCCTGCCACTTCCACCTCATCCGCGACAAAGCTCGGAGTTGACATGGTGCGCTGGATGACGCTAGTTCATGCCGTACGCTGCTATTCGTCCGAGGATGAGATGGTTGCAGGTCCCCAGGGGTTGCTTCACCGTTGCCGCTCCTGTGTTGTCGAAGGGAGGCAGAGACCGAGCGTCGGGCATTGAATGTCCCCTGCGCATCACATTTATGTCGAACAGAGTATCGTGCCAGAGATGGGATAGAATGAGGTTAAAACGGCGCGATCACTATTCCCCCGCGCCGTTTTAAACCCACATGAAATTAGCGCGCCGGGTAAGGTTGTAAGAGGTGGCGCCGTATTAAGCATTTCAAGGTAATGGCCCTTTTGTGAGCACGCCGGGTATGCCAAGGGGCGTGCCGGATTAAAGCAATGCTGAGGGGGTGGTGCCGTTTTAAACCAATCATGGGGTGGGGCCGTTTTAATCCTCAAAGTGATTCTTCTCGGAAGCGCAACCATTTATATGAATGTTGGCATTCCCGGAATGTTTTAGTTGCGATGCATGGCCTCCGCAATAATGTTCCGCTCATAGCTTCTGAGGCTCGGTCCAGACTTTGCGTGACTTTTGGTGCATGCCGGGCTATGCCCGAGTTCTCGCCTTTTCTTTGATTCTGCTCTCGGCATGGCCGGTCGTAGAGTTATGGCCGTATGTTCTGCTCGGGGGCTTCCTTAACGGATGGCGGACCACCAAGTGAGTTCTCGTCCTGGTTGGGTGAGGTATGGGTTTGTTCGGCCCTCTCGTCTTCGACTTGCACTTGAACGCGTAGACGCGAGTGTCGTATGATCATCATTGTCATCATTTTTTTTGACGTCCACAGTAATGTAAGAAGTCCATGCCGGGTCAGCCGGGGCACACCCGGCCGGCCCGAAAATGAAAATTGAAATAAAGAAACTAGGCTACTACTGGCCCTCTATGTTTGACGATTGCGGCAAGTTCGCCAAGGCCTGTCAGAGGTGTCAAGAACATGCCACTGTGTCAAGAAGGCCACCTGTGCCACTAGATCCTACCATCCCAAGCTGGTCGTTTGCTCAATGGGGTATGGATGTGGTAGGGCCACTACCAGCATCTTCATCGGGATGCAAATATATCCTAGCAGCTACAGACTACTTCTCCAGATGGGCAGAGGCAGTAGCACTAAGGGAAGTGAGGGGGGAATTAGTCGCCAGATTCTTTCGACAAAATATAATATTCCGCTTTGGAGTACCCATCCGAATCATCTCTGACAACGTCAGTCACTTCAAGAATCAGAAGGTGTACCGACTGGTCGATAAATACAAGATTGATTGGAGGGCATCATCTCCCAATTACCCTCAAGCCAACGAACTTGCAGAAGCCTTCAACAAGATGCTATGCACTCTGCTAGCGAAAACTGTCAAAGCTAACAAAAGAGATTGGGAAGAAAGAATGTACGAAGCACTCTGGGCCTACCGTACAACCTACAAAACCCCAATTGGTTGCTCACCCTACTCCCTCGTGTACGGGTCAGAGGCTATGGTGCCAATTGAATTAGAGGTCCCCTCGTTACGAATCGCCATCCAGCATGGATTGGTAAGCAGCGAGCAGACCAACATAGAAAGAAGACTGGAGGAGCTCGCCGAGCTCGAAGGAAAGCATCTCCTTGCGCAACAGAATATCCAACTCTATCAAGCCCGCATGGCCCGTGCTTTTAATAAGCTAGTCAAAGGACGGGAATTCATAAAGGGTGACCTGGTAACGGTTAAAAGAAGAGAAGTGATGGCCTCCAACCCCAAAGGGAAGTTGGTTGAAAATTGGGTCGGACCGTATGTCGTCCACCGAGTATATGAAGGGGGTGCGTATGTCCTTGTAGATCATAAAGAAGTCATCCAGTTCTCTCCCCTTTATGGAAAACACTTGAAGCTGTATCACACAGTTCAACCGGCATTCCCAGAATGACCCCTACCTACCTTGGTCTAGTGGCATCCCGCCCTGGCCGAGCTCTGCCCACCTTGGTCTAGTGGCATTCCGCCCTGATCGAGCTCTACCTGCCTTAGTCTAGTGGCACCCTACCCTAGCTAAGCTCTACCTACCTTAGTCTAGTGACACCTTGCCCTAGCTAAGTTTTACCTACCTTAGCCCAGTGGCACCCTGCCCTAGCTAAAGTTCTACCTATCTTAGTCTAGTGGCACCCCGCCCTAGCTAAGTTCCACCTATCTTAGTCTAGGGGCACTCCGCCCTAGCTGAGTTCTACATATCTTGGTCTGGTGGCATTCCGCCCTGGCCGAGCTCTATACCTACCCTTGGTCTAGTGGCATTCCGCCCGGACCAAGCAATATCCACCTTAGTACCAAGGGTTATCTCCACCCTAACTAAAGTCCCACCTGCCTTAGTCTAGTGGCACCCCGTCCTAGCTAAGTTCTACCTACCTTAGTTTAGTGGCACTCCGCCCTAGCTAAGTTTTACCTGCCTTAGTCTAGTGGCACTCCACCCTAGCTGAGTTCTGCCTACCTTAGTCTAGTGGCACTCCGCCCTGGCTGAGCTCTATCCACCTTGGCCTAGTGGCATTCCGTCCTGGCCGAGCTCTAATATATATATATATATATAAAATAATGACATACAAAACAAATATTGCCATTGCGGGCCTTACGCCCGAATCGGCACAAATCTATCCTTTGTGTTAGCATTACCTTCTTGCTAACGAATAAACCCCTTTTCCGGTGCAAGACTTCGTGTCCTAGCCAACCCTTACACAGCATTGCCATTACGGGTCTTACGCCCGAATCGGCACAAATCGATCCTTTGCGTTAGCATTACCTTCTTGCTGACGAATAAACCCCTTTTCCGGCGCAAGACTTCGTGTCCCAGCCAACCCTTATACAACATTGCCATCACGGGCCTTACGCCCGAATCGACTCAAAATCTGTCCTTTGCGCTAGCATTACCTTCTTGCTAACGAATAAGTCTTTCCTCGGCGCAAGGCTTTGTACCCAAGCCGACCCTCTCAACATCCTCCTCTTATATGAGTTCAAAAAAATGATGATAAAATAATGATAAAAATGGGGCTTAAAATAGAGGTGCCCCGTCGGCCTTTTTCCTACATTAGGACAAGGGCAAAAATGGCTATAACCCAGTTGCAGTGAAAACTCGAAAGGGCATCGCAGGCAAAATCGGGTACCCCGCCACGTGAAAACCCGAAAGGGCACGTGGGCAAAAACAAGAGGGGGCTGGCTTCAGCGAAAACCTGAAAGGGTGCTTAAGTCAGTAATGTGGTAATTTAAGTTCCGTCTCACCCTCATTCTAGTGAAACTCCGAAAAGGGCGATCACCACGATCCCCATCGGAGATCTTTCTCTCACCCCCTTGTGACTCTGGTCATCATCGGCAAGATCGGTCGACCTACTTCTGACCCTTGTCACCATCGGCAAGATAGGTCAGCATCCTTGTGACCCTTGTCATCATCTGTAAGATCGGTCGACCTACTTCTGACCCTTATCACCATCAGCAAGATCGGTCAGCCTCCTTGCGACCCTTGTCATCATCGGCAAGATCGGTCAGCCTCCTTGTGACCCTTGTCACCATCGCCAAGATCGGTCGACCTACTTTTGACCCTTGTCACCATCGGCAAGGCCGGTCAGCCTCCTTGTGACCCTTGTCATCATCGGCAAGATCGGTCGACCTACTTCTGACCCTTGCCACCATCGGAAAGATCGGTCAGCCTACTTCTGACCCTTGTTCTCATCGGCAAGATCGGTCGACCTACTTATGACCCTTGTCAGCATCGGCAAGACCTGTCAGCCTCCTTGCGACCCTTGTCACCATCGGCAAGACCGGTCAGCCTCCTTGAGACCCTTGTCTTCATCGACAAGATCGATCAACCTCCTTGCGACCCTTGTCATCATCGGCAAGATCAGTCGACCTACTTTTGACCCTTGTCATCATCGGCAAGACCGATCAGCCTCCTTGTGACCCTTGTCATTATCGGTAAGATCGGTCGACCTACTTCTGACCCTTGCCACCATCGGCAAGACCGGTCAGCCTCCTTGCGACCCTTGTCACCATCGGCAAGACCGGTCAGCCTCCTTGCGACCCTTGTCATCATCAGCAAGATCGGTAAGCCTCCTTGCGACCCTTGTCATCATCGGCAAGATCGGTCGACCCACTTCTGACCCTTGTCACCATCGACAAGATCGGTCAGTCTCCTTGTGACCCTTGTCATCATTGGCAAGATCGGTCGACCTCCTTGCGACCCTTGTCACCATCGGCAAGATCGGTCAGCCTCCTTGCGACCCTTATCATCATCGGCAAGATCGGTTGACCTCCTTGCGACCCTTGTCATCATCGACAAGATTGGTCGGCCTACTTCTGACCCTTGTCACCATCGACAAGATCGGTCAGCCTCCTTGTGACCCTTGTCATCATCGGCAAGATCGGTCAGCCTCCTTGCGACCCTCGTCACCATCGGCAAGATCAGTCAACTTCCTTGCAACCCTTGTCATCATCTGCAAGATCGGTCAACTCCCTCATGGCCCTTGTCATCATCGGCAAGGTCGGCCAGCATCTCCTCAAGCCCGGCTTTACCCCGAGAATTGAGTTCAAAAAAAAGAGGAGAGAAAAAGGAAGGAAAAAAATGATAAATAAAATGAGGCTTAAAATAGAGGTGCCTCGCCAGACTTACTCAGATATTCTGAGTAAGGGCAAAAATGGCCATAACCTGACTGTGGCGAAAACCCAAAAGGGCGTCGCAGGCAAAATCGGGTACCCCGCCACGTGAAAATCCGAAGGGGCGCGTGGGCAAAAGCAAGAGGGGGCTGGCTCTGGCGAAAACTCGAAAGGGCGCTTGGGTCAGTAATGTGGTTACTATAAAAACGTATGCTTTACCTTTTGGTGACACTCCCATCAGTTGTCCCACCGGTAATGAAATCCACCCAGAGTAGACCCCTCGTCTATTCTGATGAAGCACACCCATCTCCTTGCATCGGTGTAAACCCAATGCCGATGGTGAAGTCCTTTTATGATCATACGGCACCTCGCCGTGATCAATATTAGAACCTGTCAGAGATGGACCTCCCGTCCTTTTCAATAAGACATGTGGACCCTTCGTACACATATATCATCAAGCAGTCACAAGTGGCACTCCTGGCCAAAGGAACTTACATTCGTGCCAATTTGGCAACCTCTGGAATCCCTGCTCTGGAACCCCGACACGCGGTGGAGCGAGGCCCCCATCCTTTCCTTGAAAGGGTGGACGCTCTCCTGCGGTACAGATACGGGTATACTTCCATACGGGTCACCAAAATTGTTACAAAATATGACAGAGTACAATGTGAAGGAGGACGCCGTAAAGCATCAAGAGAAACTTGTATTTCATTGCAAAAAAGGGAGAGATGGATACGATAGGGGCCCTTCGAGGGGGATGGATTACAAAAGGCAGATCAGCTAAGACCGCCGGAAAATATCTTCAAAGTCGATGAGCCCGACATGTGGAGCCGCTCCCAGTTCACGGAGTTGCATTTCCTCCTCCTGAACGTGAGTCATCTCAGTTTGTAGGGATGCAACTCGACCCTCTAGCAAGGTGGTCTCCTTGATACCCTGGATCTCCGCTGCTTCCAGCAGTGGTATCTCGGCTTTGACAGCATTTAATTCGGCCCGAAGTTCTTCCCATCGGCTACGTAGGAATTGGGCACGAGCCGCTGAAGCTTCAACCTGGGCCTTTCTCCTATGAAGATCAGAATTTAGAGACTCCAGCTCCGTCTGACAGTCAACTTTCTTCAATTTGAGGGCCGTCAGCCGGTCATTCATTATCCTCCCAAGAAAGTCTCGGTGATTCACAAATTTCAGCAAGAACAACACCCGCTGGGTCCAGATATCCAAGGGACAGCCTAATGCCTGTAGCCCGACCGTCAGTGGTTCAGCCACTTCCTTCAGTTGGAGGTAAGGCAGTGTCGACTGAGATTCTATGACTCGACGCAACATCTCTAAATGCTGCCAAACAAAGTCCTTTGACGAAGTGAAGCTGAGGGAAGCTACCGGCGCCACATCAAAAGTAACCTCCTTGTCTATGGAAGCCCATAAGCCAGTGTCGGGCTCGGAAGAAGAAGGCACAGATGGAGTCGCAGGGTCAGGCGCAATAGTCATTATGGCCTCCGGAACGAAGGCAGAACATCTTGACGGGTCGGCTTCAGCCCTCAGCTCTGTCGCAGGCACTAAAGCAGAACTTTCTCCCAGTGAGCTCAACTCTATTGATGATGCTTCAGCGGCCGGTTGTATTCTCATTGGCACAGGACGAAGTATAGTAACTGCCTCTGAAGAAGACACGGTGACAGGCGGCAGCATGTCTAAAGCCTCCGATGGAAGGATGATGGCGTCAGAAGACGATACCAAAGGATGATCGGCTGTATTGGACTCCTGGAACAAGGTTTCAGTAAGCACCAAGATGGCAAAAAAGAATGAAAAGCTATGCAGCCCGGCGAAAGGATGGGTAGAACTTACTATGGCCACAGCACCCATCTCTTCGAGTGCCTATATAGAAGACTCTAACTCTACAGATGAAGCAACAAAAGGAGGGGTTATTTCCACCTCCATGTCTATTCCGGCAAATTCTTCTGGCAACATTCCCCCATATGATGGTGCCAACAACCTCGGGGGACTAAATATTAAAGGACCACTCAATAGCGTAGAGTGTGCCACTACCCCTTCGCTGGCTGCCGCAGGTGCTTGTTCGTCACCTTCTGAAGAACCATAATCAACTTCTTCGTTGGAAGGGGTGGCAGAACTACTGGAAGAAATATATATGCTAATCTCGGGTTGGCCCTCCTCCTCTATCGCCTTACGGGCCGCTGAGCGGGTGATTACATGCCGCAACGGGATGGCACCTTTCTTTAACACAGTTTTGTGTCCTTCATGCTGTAAAGGAGCGTCCACAGCAGGCGTCTCAACCACAGTACTAACCACTCCTGCCACTACAACACAAAGATATACATAAGGCAGGGCAAGAAGATCACTAAGAAGATAAGAGTCAGAAGGATAGCAGTCACTTGGCTCACCCTCGGCCTCACTGGCAGGCATGGGAGAAGGGAGTCTGACATCCTCCTCAATAATGGGGAGACTCTCCCCTATGGTTTCAACTGTTCCAGTTGCCCCTACCGTGGCCATGGCAGAAGATCCCATATCCTCTGTCTCCAAGGCGACCTCCTCAGCACTCGTAGTGGTGCCAGCTGCTCCTTGAGTTGAAATCCGACAAAGAAGGTGTCAAAAGAATGAAAACATCATGAAAAGAACATTCCTATAGACCGCGAAACAAAAAGTAATGTCACCTTCGGCTGCTTGCTGAGTGGCCTCCTTCTGAGCGGCAAACTGTTCAAATGATGGCACTTTAGGTAGAGGAGCCTCAACTGCATCAGTAAAAGAATGCTTCGAGGAAGTTTTCCGAGCTTTCTTCGCTCGGCCTATGGCGACCTTCAGCAAAGAGGCTGCTCTCTTTTTACCAGGAGGCAGCAGAGTAGTGGTTGGCACAGGTGCGGGAGCATCAAAATATTCCGGCTTCTGGGCTTGGGAGATGATCTTCATGTAAAGTCCCTGCTGCTTTATATCTGGGCGGTCTGTCAAATGAGGCACATGCCGTTATAAAAACAACTTAGCAACAAGCTACTATACATGTCAACTGAAGAAGACTTTACCTGCCGAGTGTAGATATATTTTCTTCTCCCGAATCTGTTTCTTCCAAATGTCTTCCCGAACATCTATCCTACCACCTCCACATGAGGAACAAGTAAATGCAGAGGAAAAAGGGAAGTGTAACAAACCGTGATCACCACCAAAGCGCCGAACGTGATGAACATGCCGTGCTTTGGAAAGAGGGAGAGACACTTGCCTGAGTGCAGCGCTGGGAAGATGAATGGTTTATGGAGGACCCCCTATAGGATGTACGGTCTTACGATAGACCGCCTAAGGACGCTGCAGAAGATGCGGAATGAAGGACTTCTGGGAGTTGAACGGCTCTGTAGCGACCGCAGGAAGAAGATGGACGGCCCAGCCTGCACCGCACGTCTTCTTGAACGGACCGTGTAGAACCGCGCAAGACCCCCGAGCCAAAAGTCCAAAGGGGTCCAACCTCCACCCTCTCCAGCCGGCCAGAGGGGGTGGGCCTCGTGCTAGGGATTGCTGACCTGCAAAAACAACGTGAAAACACACAGAAATAACCCAGATTAGAACTGAATGGTGTAGTAAATGTCAAAATGATAAGGAATGAACGTGACTAAGTGGAAAGGGGGATACCTGGGGGATTTTAAACCCCTAGGGTGGCAAAAACGTGGGTGGATGTGTGCATGGTGATGAGAATGAAGAAGAACGTAGAGAGAAAGCAATGCATGCAATGAAAAGTGACGAAATCAACCAAACATAAAAGACTCAAGACTCGACTACTCCCTGAACTGGAGGCTTGTATGGACGTAGAAAGCCTCCCTTCTTGGTGCTAGGTCGCTCAAGAGTGCGGCAGGACTTCACCGTCGACCAAAAATCTCCCCCCCCCCCTTCAAGTCCGGCCTTTAGGGTCTATTTATAGAGCCTAGAATGCCAGCCCCGAAATTAGGGTTTCTAGTGGATATTAATCCGAGATATCAAAAGATAAAGTGAAGATAATATCTTCAACTTTCGTTAGGATCAAATCTCATCCGATTTGGTTGAGAATCCATGGAGAAAATCGAAGACCAAGTTGAGGGTTTAACCATGGATAAAAGAGATAAAATCTGTTAAAATTCAACAATCGACGGGATGAACGGTCTTACGATAGACCGCTCAACTGGATGGGCGGCCATATACTGGCCGTCCAACCCTGTCGATGGAAATTCAAAATACATTATTAATAACCCAAATTATCTGTTGAACTGACCGAAACCTTCGCCATTGGACTCCCAGAGATGAACGGCTCAGATGAGACCGTTTAAATGTAGGGCGGCCAAAGACAAACCGTTCTAGTCCTGTCGGTGGAAAATCAAAATAGATAAGATAATTAGATAATTATCTGAGAAAACTCTTAAGCGCAGGACTCTGAGAGATGAGCGGTCGCCATCAGTCCGTCCATCAAGTTGAACGGCTAGGATAGGGCCGCATAAAGGCTTGTCGGTGGAAATCCAAAAAATTACCCAAAATGCTCCAAAAATATATAAACGGTCCATATTCAACCGCACACGGATTGAGCGGCCAGGTAGGAACCGTACATGAACATGGGCGCTTGAAACTTTATAGAAAAGCCCAATCAATTAGAACTAAGGCCCGTTAAGCCCTGAATCAACTTAGACTTAACCAAGGAGGGAGGCAACTTATAAAATTGACCCAAAACATGCCTGAGAACAGTCCCAACGAATGATGGACAACTCGAGGCATCAACAACTAGGAGTAAGAGAAACGACTCAACTTATCGGCAAAAAATGGGTGTCAACACCGGGCCGTTGTAAAAAGACGAGAGGGGCCAATACTGATAAGCCACCTCCTTGCTTCGGGATGCAGCCTCCCGAACGAGCCAGCAGATGTCGCCAATCTTCTTACACTTCTTGGCTAGGTCGGCCAAGTCCACATGACCATGGGAAGCAATGCAATAATACAAGCCAAGGTGGTCGAGACCCCAGCCATCAGCATAATGAAAAGATACAAACAAAGGTTTGTCCAGGACACTTGCTACAGGACTGTCAAGGGTTAGCCCATAGACATTCATCAATACGAACAACCAAGACGTATGTTGATAGTATGTCGGGGTTCTGTCTTCTCTGTTAACAATGCCCGGTATGGGTAAAAGCAGTCAACCTCACATTTCCATGAAACTGCTTTGGAGAGCGGCTCCTCGATGGGAAAGGGATATTGCTGAAGCTCCAAGCGGGAATCACCAATCTGGCACAGGTGTTCTAAATTCTGCGTGAAGGTATCTTCATCTATGTCGGCAAGCACGGGCACCAGCTATTCAGTCGCTTCCTCCTTCGTAGCTTTCCTGCGTGCTATATACACATCTACCTCCCTCGGATGTTGAGAGAATAGCCTCTTCAAATGGGCTTCATCAATATCAAAAACTGGCCCAGGCTAATAGCTTAGAAAGGTGCGCTTGGCCACGTCCTAGCATGTCGTTCTGGCATTACAGTAAAAGCATGTTCGAGCATTCCCCCATTTCACATATTCTGGAGTGACCCAGGGTACCCGGTTTGGCACCGGCATTCTGAAGACATTGGCATCCCAACGGTGGAAGTAATCCCACCAACAGCGACCCTCGCTTGCAACGGCCGAGCTATGCTTTGACCTGCTGTCCAAGGAAAACTAAGCAACTAAAGGCAGGATGTGCTGATCATAGCCGAAATTTCGGCCAAATCTAAAAGGGTAATAGGGTTCTAGATGAACCACGCCCCCTTTTCTGAACACTAAGACATTGGGGCGAATTGATAAAGCCCAATCAATGAGCTCAGGCTCCAGGATCGGCCGGGTCACCGTGTTACCCGAAATGAAATGTGTAAAAGTCTCCACTGCCTCGAGCTTGCACTCACGCTGGCGGTTCACCAATGGGGCAGAATGTGCTGCTAAATTCCAGAAATGAATGGTCTCCGCTGAGTCCATCGGGACCCTTGTTAGCTGGCCTCTGATAGAGAAAAGCTGCTGAGACACTGGGCCGGGTTCAGCACTTGCAAATTCCAGCATCCTGGGGTACAATGTAGTTGTCTGCAAGGTCTTGGGAGCCAGTTCTGGAAACAAATTGCATACCCAGGCGTTGAAGAAATGAAATGGCCCCACTATTCTGAAAGAGCAGGGGATCCGATGCCTATGAATGTCTCCGAGAGATTTGTAAACCAGGCAAAGTGCTGCTGGACATAGAGCAAGCCGCATGCCCCAAGCCATCTGACATGCCAGGTATATTACCTCCGGCCTAATGACTGTCTCATCTCCCTGCGGGAGAGCAAAGGTGCATAGCCAAAAAGTGAGGTAAGCAGCACAATGAGTAAGGGGGTCCGCCCCATTTGGATTCGGTCCTCCACGGCTGATCTGCCAAAGTGAAGCCGGTAGCTCTGACTTGAATTTGGGGGGCTTTCTGGGCTTACCCGCAACAGGAGCCACATGAGGGAACTTATTGTACTTCAGAGGGCCGCCAAAGAAATACTGAATCCAGTGTCCTACTCGGACTCTCAGTTTGCTACTCTTCTCCCGGGTTTGATATCCCCTAGATGATCCCATGTTAAGTGCCAGGCAGAGGGAGCGGTATGCTTTCATCAAATACCGATATGAGAAGCCGAAGTAATACTGACCCTCACCGTCAGTTTCATCCTTGATGAAGTCATGGAGACAGAACTCTTTGTAAGGTTCTCTGTCAATCGGCAGACCCGACAGCTGCGACAAACTCCAGAGGTCCAAAGAAGTTTCACCCTCTGCTGTGTAGAAAGTATTAAACTATGGGCAGAACACCTCAAACATGCCACAGCACAGACCTTTGGAAATAGGGTACCTGAAACGGGATGCATATACACTGTGATACACCCTGGCCATGACCAGTAAAGGAGCATATTCCTTCAGGACATATTCTGTAAACTCTACCGCTCCCACGCGGAAAAGATGAGCGTCAGTCACTTTGGTGTCTGCAAACCATCCAGCAGCCAGCTGGAACTTGAATTGGAAAGCTAGGCAGTTCAGAAAAAATGGCTCATCTCTGTAGCCCCACTTGATGGGCACCAAGAACAAACCATAGTCGGGTTTCTCTCTGTTAACCCGACCTGCAGCCGTGTCCCACCTGGCCGGTGTGAATTCGGGAGCCCGCGTCAGCATCTTCTGCTCCGCCTCTAGCTCGGTTACTCCCAAGACGGTGTTCCACTTACGCCGCTCTCCCGGGAGATAGATGGTGTCTCCACGATATACGGAGCCTTTCAGGCTATCCCTATCCACCAACATGGCCCGTTCTACCATCCGAGCCAGCATGACATCTCTCTTCCCTGCTACATTGAAGGTGTATATGAATGGTGCGAGATGACGATCCTTCAAAAAGTCTGGACGATATCCGCCATCACGATTGAAGTTCAACCTATCCTTAGTGGTCAGGATGCGAGATGCAGACATTGTGTCCGTTTCTGAGTCAGAAGATTCGTCAACTATGGCGATCCTCCCAAGACCTCAGTCCAGCTGTCCGATGTTCCTCCAAGTCAAGGTTGGGCCAAATGCTCTACCCTGGGAAGAAGCACCAACATCGGCAGTTCCGGAACCAGCACGGCTAGAAGTTGTGGCCATTTCGGCAACTGTAGATAAAAATAAAAGCAAATAAGACAATATGAAGACAAAATAGAAGAGAAAATTCCAAAGAAATTTTGACAGCACCTCCCCATGACCGGGGTATGCCCAGAAGTCAAATAGGATGAACACCCACCAAGAGGGGGTGACTTCGTAATGAAGAGGAACGTAGTCCCGTATGAAAAGCAAAGAAGGAGCCTTACGGTGGAAAGGAGACAAGAAAAATAGAGAAAACTCTCTCAGAAGGAGCAGGCAGATCGCCACCGCCGTGGAGGGTGAAGAGAGAGAGAGAGCTCAGGTGAAAATGAGCTCTCCCCCTTCCTCTCGGCACATAAATAGGGTAAAACCCTAATGCGCGCCGAGACCGCCCCCGCGTCGAGAGCGCGTGCGATAAAAAAAAAGGGGGGGGGGGCGCCGATGCCATCTGCGCCGAGAGCGCCAGATGAAGAAAAGGCACGTCGAGAGCACCTTCACGCCGAAAGCACCAAACAAAAGGGCGCGCCAAGACAAGTGATGTGCCGATATGAAAACCACGCCGGTTGGGTGTTGTGTCGAGATGACCGTGCCGAGATCGTCAACGGCGCCGGATTGCTCACCCTGGGATGCAGCAATCAGGAGATCAAACTCAAATGCCGGTGCCTGTCTGAGTATGCTTACAAAGTACTGGGATTATACAAGCAGAGTGAAGATTCCAAGTTATGAAGATGCACGATGAGCAGGAGCAAGCCTGAAGAAAATACAAAGCATGGTGCAATATACACCCGTAGGTCCCGTGCCACTCATCCTTCGCTTATGTCACCTACGGGTGGGGGACATTTGTTGACACCTAAAATATACAAAAAGAGACCAAAGAAAACTTAGGGCTCTGAAGACCAATCAAGGGTGCGGCTTTTGTGCCATCCCTGGATGTTCTGAGAATCAGAAAAGAAGAGGTCCACTACCCCTAACACTCTGTTCGACTGAAGTCATCTCTGGCTGGGCCGCTGCCCAGCACAGCTATCATTTAGATAGTCAAGCTGATAACAACTATGACAAACTCCAGGCAATCATCTACCTATTGAAGAGGACCCTCAGACAATTCGGATTCTCCGGAAATGGGATTCACACTGCCTCACACATGTTCCTGAACGCAAGGTGTTAAACAAGCCTCAGGGAGAACAAATGTGTATACCAAAAAGTCCACCAGATCAATGAAGAGAAGCCCATTAGGTGAACCCCGTCCGGCTGAGGGGCTGCATGCCAGGCACGCCAAGATGATGCATGCTGGGCGCGCCGGAGAGCTCGTGCCGGAAGCAGAGGGCCATCCCTCTATAAAAGATGCTGCCTTCGACAAGAAAAAAAGGACAGAAGAGAGAACACGAACAGAGAGAGAAAAAAAAAGCAGAAGTAGCCACTAAAAGAAAAGGGAGCCCGAGAGCCTGCTAAGGGATCTGAAGAGAGAAAAGAGTTGCAGAAGCTCGGAGGAGAGATTCAAGGTGGGATCGGCTCCAAGACGCCCTAAGGGGCTATATTCTCCCCCATCCCCGTCTTTTATTTGAATCTAGCTCTTCTTTTTCGTTTATGTTCTTCCGCTCTGTGCCTGAGCGATGTTCTTTCGATGATATCAAATGTTAGTATAGCCCGACTGTAGAGGGGCACCATCTGTACTCAGATCTTCTTAGTCTGCTTCTTTCATTTTTTTTTAATGTGCTGAATGTACGAGTCATTTGCAGTGAGATAAAATGTGAAGAGTGAAGTTATCTTCTCCCTCTCTGTCCCCTCAATGTCTACCGTATTTGGTAGTTATGGCGAATAGATTCTGCTTCACTATACGCATATCCTTCGGGTCGTTCGAGCGATTTCTGTTGAATCGTTTCCGTAGTTTTAACCCCATAATAGCGGTAAGAGCCTGAGACAGCCCATCTCATGGCTTCTCGCTCGCAAAGATAGCTGGAAATCTGTTTGCATCAAGGTCTATATGAGTCAGTCCATGGCCCGACTCCCAGTGAGGCCCCTAAAGTTAAGTCCCTCTTCTCTTCTGAATAACTTCATTCCCCTTGGGCCATCTCAAGATCCCTTGAATAAAACTCCCCAAAACCTTAGGTAAAACCCCTAAAAGTCCTCGAATAGACCCCCCTCAAAACCTTCAAAGAACCTTCTGAAACTCCTTGAAAACCCTGATCCTAAAGCCTCCCGGCGCGACCCTCCCTCTGCGCGAATCCCGCGCCGAGAGCTACCCGCGCCGGTTGAGCCCTTCCCATTGCGCCGAGACCCCTCTTCTTTGTCGCGCCGACCCCCATCCATGCCGATAGTCTTGTGCCGATGCCCTCCACAGCTCTTAGCCTAATGATCCATGGTCACAAGACCCTATCACTCTGAGAAGAAACAGTATCCTTCACTCAACCCTCACGGGAGCTAAATTGAGCTGAATTGATGGGGTTAACCCCCCTTACATTCTGCAACCCTATTGGCCCGTGGAGTTCTGCCATTGCATGTTCTCTGTTGGCTATCTAGGGATATCAATAAATCCCACGATAAGTGGACACTGTCCCATCGGATTGAGACCCTTTTGGATCTAGGGCTACGCCCATTTCTCCTTTGGCTTCCATCTCGGCATTCCGTGGGTGGATGACCTATACTCCCCTTTTGGCACAGTCCAAAACAAGAGGAGATGCTTCCAAAATTCATTCACAGTTTTTTACTTTATCACATCGTGTGATATTTTCACTAAATCGATGAATCTACCCCCGGCTGTGTGGCAGAGACCTGAGGCAGACTATCTCATGGTCCTTGGCCCACTATAAGAGGGGAACATAATCATTACAGTCACATGGTCTCCCTAGACCCTCTATGGATGAGTCTACCCTCACTTTCTACCCTATCCAAATATCACCGTGGACAAACCTATGAGACTCCTACTGAACGAAATCCCCTCAATCTCACAAAGCCCTCAAAATACCTAAAACATAAAGAAACCCCTCTTGTCGACGCCATATAGCCTCCCGGTGCAGCCCTCTCTCGGCACGAGTTCCGCGCTGGATGATGAGCGCGCCGAGACGCTGGTCGCGCCAACGCCCCCTTTGTGCCCACTGTCGCGCCGAAGCTGGTTGCGCCGGGACCCCATCCGCGCCGGTTCATCCTAACACTAGCTACCACTCAAACACTCAACTTTCCAGCAACTTTACTGAGCCTAAAACCAGTCTAAACTTGATACCCTAACCTCCGTTGGCCATCATGCCAGTCTTCATCATATCATGGGGGATCATGGTTCTTCATCCAAGTCTAAAGGAGCTAAATTAACGGGGTTTTACCCTCACATTGTATCGTTTGACTACAATACTTTCTTCTAACCCTGTTGGCCCTTGGAGTTCTGCCGCTGCATGTCCTCCAATGGTCTCCTTAAGGGGACATCAATAAATACCATGACAGTGGATATTGTCCCGTCACACTTAGATCCTCCTAGATCTCGGGCTACGCCCATTTTTTCTTTGGCTTACATCACGGCACTCCGTGGATGGATGACCTATGTCCCCGCTTGGCATAGATCAAGATAAGGGGATATGCTGCCGGATTTATGCCGTACATTATTATCACATCTTGTGTCCCATGACTATCTATGCTTATTTCGCATCCTACTAGTGAAGTTAGCATCATAGTTTTGTCTTGTTTTGCCCTCAAGGCATCCTCTCTTGGCAATTAATCAAGGGTTGTCCTCTTTCTTAGAGGGCGTAATTAACGTCATAATCTTTACGGTATGGCGGACTCCGAGTCCCGACACGAACCTCATAATCGACTGACTGAGTCAGGTCGAGCGCAAAATAAATTGTCACTGCGGTGACTGACACGCCTAATAAACTAACTAATAAATCAATAAACAAACAACCAAAATAATAAAATAATAAAATAAAAAATAAAAAATAATAACAAATAATAATAATAATATAGTCCCCACAATAGACCACACAAGAGATTCTCTTGGGGTGTGGTGGTGTCTTCTTCTCATAGAGAAAGGCTCCATCCCCTTAAATAAAGTATACCTCCTTCCCCATATTTATCTTCATAGTTTATACAAGTTTCTTTTGAATTTATGCAATCTAATTGCTTCTCCATGCAACTTGATATTTATTTTAGGTAATACCCTACTAGTCCTATGCAATTTCACTGAGGTAAATTCTGATTTCAATCAAATCCCGTAATTGCATCACTAAATTTGATGTTTCCTCTCCATAGGGAGGCGATATTCTTTCATTCTCTACAAATGTCACCCTGTGAGGGGTACAAATCCTTCTATCTCCCTTTCCTATTTTGATTTTCATTTCATTGAGATGATCATAGAGTTAGAGATTCCATGGCACCCAAGACTTGGTGCATGATGCATGGGTGCCAAGCCAATCATGAGTAGTCACTATCCTTATGGTGAGTTCTAGATTGCCAATGTTGGTCGTCCCCTTTCATGACTCCCCAAAAAAGCACAACATATCTGAGAGCTTACTCTCACTTTGTAGGGGATTGCTTTGTACGTCACTGTGTGGGTGGCCCTTGCACTCCAAAGGTATCAGAGGATGTCGCTCGCCTCACAGCCCATTAAGCTAGGTGCTCCTTTGACAGCCGCTATAAACTAGTAAGTTCAAAGGTGTCTTTGGGATATTACTCCTTGGATACATCTAGGAATAACCGGTCACTCCCATTAAAGCCAGAACCCCTATCTAACGTGATAATGGTCATACTAGTCATCACGACCATCTTTCCCAAATATTTTCTAATTATTAGTAGCAATCCTTGGAGTCCTTTCAGACCAGGGTCATTGGATGTGTATACTTTCCTAGTTACCATGTGCATGTCGGAATGCCGTACGTGAGAATTGACAAGGTTAGGCATCTATGACTCTTTATTCCATTAGGCTTCTAAAAGTGATCACTCTTTGAAAACTACTTAAGAACGGAGTTGTTGTTCGCTTAACTCCTCGGGCATTCCTCTTGTCAAACGGGCATGTTGCCGAAATGGGAGTTATCTAGTGAGATGAACGACTCCATATGTCTCATAAGTTTTCGCACTAAATGATTATCTCATATATCTCTCTCCGTGAATGCCTACCAATGATTCTTGGCCCTCCACAAATCAAGCCATAAATAATGAAATTATGATGTTACATAACCATTGTTTGATGATTTTGCCATGAGCACCCTTGCTGATGAATAAATATTCTGTAAGAAGATATATGTCGCTATCTTGATAACTAAGTTCTGAAATTTAAAATGGAGTAATGCCTCGTGCACCGAATCCGGTGCACAAAGTCACGGTCACAATGCAATGTTTATTCTCATTGGCACTCAAAAAAGGTAAAAGGACCCTTTCTGCGTAGAAAAGTGTGCCCTGCGTCAGACCCGTACGGCGCTCTTTTTCGCCCATTAAAGACCGAACCCACTCATCGAAAAAGTGCAAGACTGAAATATTTTATATATAAATAAAATATTTTGTTATAGGAATGAAATATTTTATTTGACTTCGTAAATAAATTAATGAAATATTTTGTACAAATGATACATTCTGGTACATGAACATAGCGTTTGTTATAAACATAAAACACTACAGAAATGAAATATTTTGTTATAAGAATTAGAGAGGGGTAAAATCAGTGGCACAAAGACATATGGCCTCGGAGCGGCCCAAATAGGTCCATACTCGACCCAAACAGGCAGGATTCCCAAAGTGATAGCCACCCCCATACGGGCCCACTTTATTTGAAGCCCAAAACCTGCTCGGCCCAATACTTTCTAGGCGGCCTACGGGCCTGAAAGACCGAGTAACGGCCACTCGGAAGAACCCCAATCAGGGACCGAGTATAAACCATCTGACGACGCCTCCGTCACCCGGGAAGAGCCCTGAACGGGCACCCCACGCTCGGCCCGGTTGCCGAACGCCTATCCAGGCGAAGGTTACGCCATTATCCAGAGCAGGGAACTCAAAAGGATAAGGGAGAGCAAGAGTCCTCAGGCCATAAAGTGCCCACGACAAGAACGTAACTCACGTTAGACCCCTAATCTTCCAAGGCTCCTACACGGGGGCGAGCGCCTATATAAACCCTTGGAAAACTCTCCAGAAAGGTAGGGTGATCATGAGTACTCTACACCACACCCACTGGTGGAGAGCGATCTCGTGCCTCTCATACTTTCTCCTACTCCCCTTCCACTTACACTCTATCAACTCGCTGACTTAAGAATCAGAGGATTTTCCCCGGGTCACAACCCTGGGCTCCTCTGATCTGTTTTCCTACTTTGTAGATCCACAATTGTGGTGAAGACGACATAGGCCCATTCAGGATCGTGCGACTCATGATCCAGCGTGAGATCACCCCTCTTCATCTGGCGCCATCTGTGGGAAACAAACAAAGAGCCAACATGGTGCAAAAAAGTTCCAATAGGAGAAACAATGGCAACCATGGAAGAGGAACATGCGCCTTCCCGTTCTTCTACAGGCCCCTCTCGAACAACCAAGCCAATGCCTTGCCCCCACCGGCCGTGGGGGGACAACCCATCCCCGGGAACCCCGACGCCCTCCAAACCCTCAACGTCAAACTGGATATCCTCGTCGATTTGATGAAGACACAGGTGGCTAGGGAGGAGAGGTCTCGACTTCCTAGGGTGAGTCCCCCCCTCGCAGAAGCCTCTCAACAAACGGTTGGAGGCCGCTTCACCCTCCAAGGGGGCGGCTCATTCGCAACAGGCCAAATGGGCCCTCGCAAGTCCCCCCTCCGGAGCAAGAGGCCTCCTCTAACCCAAGAGGGAAAAAGTCTGGGTTACCTCAGAGACCCTCGGAAGCCGACGACCCCAAGGAGCAGCAGGACAAGTGCCGGGGACAAACTCATAGTCCCTCGACCCCGCGACAGCTAGAGTTGTCCCTCCACTTGCGGGACTTCGAGCGGCATTTTGCCGAGCAGGAGCGCGCCCTTGGCGCCCTACAGAAGAACTCCACCCCGGAGGACGAGGAGCAATCCCCGTTCTCCGACCAAATCGTGAAGGCTGAAGTGTAACACCCTCAAATATTCTAAGTTGTACTCTATATTATCGAGACACCTTTTGAAGTATCGTCTTAGTTCTTGAAAGAACTCTGAAGTTAAGCGTGCTTAATGGGGAGTAGTACTAGGATGGGTGACTTGCTCGAGAAGTCCCCCATTCTGGAGCCAATCACTATTAGAAAGGGACAAAACCGTGAGGTCGGTAGGCCAAAGCGGATAATACCTCGACGGTATAGAGTATGGGGTGTGACAAAATGGTATCAGAGCCATACCCCAGCCGAAAGTGTGGGAACTAAGTGTCATGCATGGTAAAGTGTTACGCTATGGGAGCCACCTCTTGAGCCTGTAGGGGCCACCTTTAGAGTCCTATCTGCCTGGGGATTTGATTACGTGCTATATGTACCCAACGATGAGGACGTCGCCTATATAAGAGGGGTAGATTGTAACACCCTCAAATATAGCTATGTTGTACTCTATATTATCGAGGTGATGGGTGACCTGCCCGGGAAGTCTCCCATTCTGGAGCCGATCACTATTAGAAAGGGACAAAACCATGAGGTCGGTAGGCCAAAGCGGACAATACCTCGACGGTATAGAGTACATGCGTGACATGAAGTCTCCCCGAGAGTCTAACTCCCGGCCTTCAAATCTTACGACGGCCATGGCGACCCGGCCGATCATTATGATAGCTTCGACGCTCTAATGACTCTACACGGAGCATCCGACGCTATTAAGTGACGAGCATTCATGACCACTTTGGTCCAGGGCACTGTGGACGTAAAAAAAAATGATAATGATCATGCGGCATGCACATCTCAGCACTCGAGAGCAAGACAAAGACGGAAGAGCCGAGTAAACCCTATGCCTCCTCCAAGCAGGACGAATACCTACCCGGTGCTCCGCCACCTAACAAAGAAGCCCCTCGGGTTGAAGAGATGGCCCCGGCTCTCCAGTCGGTGGTGCCGAAGGCCGAATCAAAAGAAACTCAGGAATTCAAGCACATGTTCGGCACGCGCCGGAGATCACTCAAAGGTCCGAATCGGGATGCAGAGGCCCTGAACTAAACACCCCGGAGGCGGTGCATTACAGCTAAAGCAACACAGGAGGGCAAGCATCTGTCCGAATCGCCACTAAGCTGGGAGGGAGCCCTTTGACGCTTAAATCGGTGCGGCATAGCCTTAAACCGGTGCGCCCCTCCAAGGGGCCTTAAACCGGCGCGCCCCACCCAAGGGGCCTTAATCCGGCGCGCCCCCTTGCTTATGCTTGATCCGGCGCGCCCCTTTACATGATGCTAGTCCGGCATGCCCCTTTATGTGTTGTTAATCTGGCGCGCACAACACCACACCGTTTTAACTCAAATGCCATCCCATCCGTGAGCCGATACCCTGTTTTCGCATCAGCCTGGTGCCTAGAGGGCATTCAATGCTCTGAAGCCCTGTCTCCATGGGCATTCAATGCTCTGCAGCCCTGTCTCCACCTCCGTTCGACAACGCAGCTGCATTGACGGTGAAGACAAGCATCGATGGGGGAGTAGCAGCAGCAGATCTTCCGGCAAACCTGCAAACATCCCTTCCTCGGATAAATGCCAGCGTACTGCGCAAATCAACAGACGACACCATGGCATGTCAACTCCGGATGCCTCAACGAAGGACGAGGAAGATGGCGGGAGTTCCTTCCGTCCGAGCAAAGAAAGGGCAGCCGGCTATATATACTCTACATGTTCGACAAAGAGAAGAGGATGGGCTATTGAAGAGAGAAGAGAGGGCCCTCTGCGGTGAGCAGTGAAGAGAAGAAGAAAAAAGAGAGAGGCTAGAACTCCCTGGCTGGCCGTTGAAGAGAAGAAGGAAAAGAGAGAAGAGAAGCTCCATCCCCCGGCGCCCACGAGGTGAAGAAGAAGGGAGGGTCTGTGAGAGAAGAGGGGTGAGTTCGGAGGGGGAGGAGCTTGTGCTTCTTCCCCCTTCCCCCACCGATGTGTCTTTCTTTTTTTCCTCTGGTGTATTTCTCATTTTGCTTCGCTGTCTTTCCACTTGCGGATGAATAAAAGAAAGGCTTCTGTGACGTATGGTGTTCTATTGCTATGATCTCTTCCTCTTTCCTTCAGTTTTTCTTTCTCTCAATTTCCTACATCACCCGGGGTCCTCAGAAGCTTGCCCATCTGTGGCATGAACTTTGAGGGAACCCGTTTGAAGGGTGAATATGCATAGCCATTCATGGCGAACATCCGTCCCTGTGGAACTTCCACCAAATCACCACCTGTAAGCTGCTGGAACTCTTGAAGGCTTGTCCTCGAGTCTCCACATGCACTTATGGGTTAATGGAGGCTTTACTCCGTGTTTTGAGGTTCACCCCGAAGCAATCCGTTTGGTGTTCCCCATTCTTCTCTGGCAAGCGTCAGTCCGGGGGAGGTGCTGCCCAATTTTTGCCAGGAATAAATGAACCAGTTGGACTCCTTCCTGCCAAGAATTGCCCAACCCTGAAGCTGCCTCTGAAGTAAACTGAACTGTCCTACAACAAACTCTTCTAATAAAACACTCGAATCTTCATGCTAATCCACCTTAATAAACAATTAAAACACTTAAACTTTATCCCCACAAACATAATCCACCAATTCGGTGAACAAATCAATCAACAAATTAACTTGCAGTTGAAAGAAAGAAGAAACAGAGCACAACAAGAATGAAATAAAACCCACAGAGTTTAATCCGGCGCCCCCTAATCCGGCGCGGGTTAATCCGACGCGCTATCCCCCCGTGTCGGATTAACTTCACACTCAAATCCACTTTCAAATTCCTGAGATGAATAGTGCCCCCCTTTTTCTATTCACCTTATAATCTGGCGCGCCATTCTTGTTGAACCTAATCTGGCGCGCCCCTTGTGCACCCACCTAATCCGGCGCGCCTCCCATGAAGACCCATTAAACCGGCACGCCCCTTTGCACCTCTTATTCCGGCGCGCCCTCCCTTGTATTATCCTATTCCGGTGCGCCCATTTGCTTCCTTAAACCGGCGTGCCCCATAAAAGAAAGGCAATTAACCAAATAGAAGAAAGGACTTTAAGCTAATGAATAAAACAAAAGAATGAACCTAAACTAATAAATAAAAAAAATGAAAGAACATGAATCATCCTCATGAGAATAAACAATATAATGAATCACTCTTATAATCAAATTTTTCTTCCGGGGGCTCCGCCCCCGGAGACCCCCGCAAGGGGTGTTGCCCCCTTGACCCCCGCGACCTGACCGGACAGGTCGATCCCTGCGACCTAACCGCACGTGTCGATCCGCGTGTGAGGGCGCATGATGGCGAGTTCGAGCTCCACACATAACAATTCGCTTCCCCGGACTGTGTTTGAAGAGAAAAGCAATGATGCCCCGCTAGATCGGACTTGGATCTCGGGAGCCCTCGCTCGAACGTGACCATGATCTGATCTTATCCCAGGTAGATAGTTCGTTAGCTCGACCCATCTTTATCGGGATCCGATCCCGCACCTACATTAAACTTGCCATACCTACGGCAGACATCCGTACGGTTTTATCGCCGTCCTTGACGCTACTAATACGGACTTCCGTCCGAATAATGAATGGTCCGTTCGTGACCGACATATATGCCGGGATCTAATCCTGCACCCACATTAAACTTGTCGTACCTACGGCAGACATCCGTGTGGTTTTGTCGTTGGCTTCGACGCTTCAAATGCGGACTCTCGTCCGAACGACGAATGGTCCGTTAGTGGCCGACATATATACCAGGATCTAATCCCGCGCTTGCATTGAACTTGCCGTACTCACGGCAGACATTTGCACGGATTCGCTCCCGTCACCGTCTTGTTTTCTATACGGACCTTTGTCCTAACATAAAAATGGTCTGTGTATGACCGACAAAATCCGAATGGAATGAGATGGCTCTCGTCTTCCCCGAACCCTACGTGTGGGAATATCAATAAGACCTTCGTGAGTCACGTTTGGACCTCGGGTTCGCCCCAACCATGGTCATCGCCTGACCCACATCCTAGGCCTATAGCCAGCTATCTCTGTACACATCTCTATTTTGGAATCTAGTCTCGAGACACTTTCCTGCTGCCCTTCGGCACCGGAAATATTAACGATGCCCACGTGAGCCCGACTTCGACCGCGGGGGGCCCACCGCAGTATGGTCGTAGCTTGATCTTGCACTGGGCCGACAAACATATAATTTTCCGACCGCTCTAACCAGGATTTAACTGGACGTTTCCCGTCCCTTTGAACAATAAATTTGCCGTACCCCGGCATACATATGCTCCGGTTTTCCCCGTGACGATCATGATTTTCTGAAGCCGGACGCTTGTCTGAATATCAAAATGGTCCCTTGAGTGACCGGCATATTTCAAATGCTTGCTCCCCTAGACATCAGACTTTTCGACTGATTCGAGACAGCTATCAGCTTGTTTCTCTCGATATAGTTTCCTGGCCATGAGGCCCTGATTCCCGGCGATTAATCAAGGGTGTTCCCCTCTCCGAGGGGATGTAAATAACGTCGTGACCTTTATGGCGCGGCAGGTCTCAGTCCCGACACGAACCACACAATCGTCTGATTAATCAGATCGAGCACACCATGGGCTTCCGTGAAGTCCGAATAAATTGTCACTTTGTGACTGGCACGCCCACGCACTTAATAAACCCAATAACCATAGATCTTAATTAATAAATAAAAAGTGCGTCCACAAGTCTGGCACGCCCGGTGGGATTGGAACCACCCTTCATCTCTTCGCCAGGACTCGGGGCCTCATGGCCTCCTAATAAATGACGTTTGCCTGCTTTGATGAATTGCAGGTGTTACCTTCGCTAGCCCTATGGGGAGAAAAGCCAGACCAGGCGAAAATGTTTTGTGGCCTCAGAGATGCTACTCCGAGGCACCTGCAGCTTCCATGAATCATGAAGGCCGCCAAAAAATGAGAAGAGGAAAAGAGGAGAGGGAGGGGAAATCAAATCCCCTTTCCGCAAAAAAAGAAAAGAAGAAAAGAAGAAAAGAAGAAAAGAAGAAAGAAGAAAGAAACAAAAAGGGAAGAAAAAGAATCGGCGAGAGAGGGTTGTACGGTCATATCCGTCGAGACCCGTGCTAAACAAAGATTACCACTGTGGGATTGATGCGGTGGAGCGAAGCACTCATCCCCTCCCTGAGGGGGTGAGCGCTCTCCTGCACACCCACCTTGGTCTATTACACACACAAAAAGAGAAGAAGAAGAGAAGAAAAGAAAGGACAGATTTTTTTTTGGCAAGCATGGCCAACTAAGAGTACGAGAAGAAGGACGGCATCCCACCCGGCTATAGGAGGGTCCAAGCCCGCGGTGCAACGCCCCGGCCTGTTCCTCCTCCCTGCTGCCCCTATCTGGCATAAGACGACCCCTCGAGTGGCTGTTAGAAGATCCGGCAAGTCGCAACTGTAGCTTGATGAATTCCCACCCACCGTGGGGAATACTTTATAGCAATGAGGACGAGCACGGCCACGAATCTAGAAGAGAGCATTCATCCATCCTGCCATAGGGGTGTACGAAACGAAAGAATACACCCCGACTCAGGGGCATTTGAAGAAGCAACATACCCCGCCACGGGGGCATAGAAGCCGTAAAGAATGCACCCCAGCTTACGGGGATCTGAAGAAGAATTACACCCCACCTTGGGTGCACAAGAAGCAAGCATCCCCCAATGTGTCAGGGTAGAAAAAGAAGAATCCACCCCGCTCTGGGGCATAAGAAGCAAAAGATACACCCCGCTTAGGGGGCACGTGAAGAGAATACACTCCGACTCGGGGGGCATGTGATAAGAATCTACCCCGACTTGGGGGCATAAGAAGAAACAAAGTTACACCCCGGCTTCGGGGGCATGTGAAAAGAATCTACCCCGACCTGGGGGCATAAGAAGAAACAGAGTTGCACCCCGGCTCAGGGGTATGTAAGGAAGAAATATACCCCGATATGGGGGCACATGAAGCATGCATCCGCCTTGCCATGGGGGCAAAAGAAGCAAAAGACATACCCCGCCATGGGGGCATAAGAAGAAAAGAATTCACCCCGGCCTGGGGACACACAAAAGGAGAAAGTCACCCTGGCTCAGGGGTATATGAAGAAGGAACGTACCCCGGCCTGGGGGCATAGGAAACAAAAGCACACCCCATGCTAGGGCATATGGAGAGGAATGCACCTCACCCTGAGGGGCCTAAAAAGTATAAGGACACACCCTGGCTTAGGGGCATTTGAAGAAGAAACATACCCCGCCAGGGGGCATAGAAGTCATGAAGAATACGCCCCGGCTTAAGGGCATTTGAAGAAGTCACATCCCGCCTCGGGAGCATGAGAAGCAGCAAGAATACACTCCGGCCTAGGGATATTTGAAGAAGAAATATACCCCGCCTGGGAGCATAGAATCCGTGAAGAGTATACCCCGGCTTGGGGGCATTTGAAGAGAGCTACGCCCCGTACCAGGGGCATATGAAGAAGAAACATACTCCGCCTGGGGGCATAGAAGCCGTGAAGAGTATACCCCGGCTTGGGGGCATTTGAAGAGAGCTACACCCCGTACCAGGGGCATATGAAGAAGAAACATACCTCGCCTCGAGGGCCTAGAAGCTATAAAGAACACGCCCCGGCTCAGGGGCATATGAAGAGAAGTCCACCTTGGCTTAGGGGTATTTGAAGAAGAAACATACCCCACCTGGGGGCATAGAAGCCGTGAAGAGTATACCCCACCATGGGGGCATTTGAAGAGAGCTACACCCCGCCTCGGGGGCATTTAAAAAAAAACACACCCTGATCTGGGGACATAGAAGCCAAAAAAAATACACCCCGCCTGGGGGCACAGAAGCGAAGAGGCAAAACACACCCCCTCAGGGGGGATACATACCAAATGAAGCTACACCCCAACCTGGGGGCACACTAAGAGAAATACACTCCAGCGTGGAAGCATTAATGAGAAAAGAAGAGCAGAATAAAGAAAAAGATACGCACGAGGCAGACCTGGTCTTCGAGCCCGCCTCATCGCAAAAAAAGAAAAGAAAGGAAGAAAAGACACATGAGGCAGACGTGGTCCTCGAGCCCGCCTCATCACACAAAAGAAGAGAAGAAAAGGAAAAGAAGACACATGAGGCAGACGTGGTCTTCGAGCCCGCCTCATCACGCAAAAGAAGAAAAGAAAAGGAAGAAGAGACACATGAGGCAAACGTGGCCCCTGAACCCGCCTCTTCACATAAAAGAAGAAGAGCAGAACCAAAAGAAGACACATGAGGCAGACGTGGTCTTCGAGCCTGCCTCATCACACAAAAGAAGAGAAGGAAAGAAAGAATGCACATGAGGCGAACACGGTCTCTGCACCTGCCTCTCTACAAAAGAAGAAAAAAAAAGAAAGAGTCACGAGGCGAACATGGTCTCTGCACCTGCCTCTCTACAAAAGAAGAAGAGAAGAAAAAAAGAGAAAGGATCATGAGACGAGCGTGGTCTTTGCACCCGCCTCCCCACATAAAAGAAGAAAAAAGGAAGAAAAAGAACAGTCGCGAGGTAAACATGGTCTTTGCACCTGCCTCTTCACGCAAAGAAGAAGAAAGGAAGAGAGAGAAGAGTCACGAGGCACACATGGTCTTTTACCTCCGACCTTCAGCCATCCAACAAATAGAAACCAACAAAACCTTCTGCCAACAGGGTGTTAGGCCGACAAAATATTCAATCATCGGCCCCTGAGCCGACAGCTATCCAATTATCGGCTCCTGAGCCGACAGCTTTCAATTATCGGCCCCTACGCCGACAGCTTTCAATTATCGACCCCTGAGCCTACAGCTTTCATATATCGGCCCCTACGCCGACAGCTTTCAACTATCGGCCCTGAGCCGACAGCTTTCAATTATCGGCCCCTGAGCCGACAGCTGTCAACTATCGGCCCTGAGCCGAAAGCTTTCAATTATCGGCCCCTACGCCGACAGCTTTCAATTATCGGCCCCTACGCCGACAGCTTTCAATTATCGGCCCCTGAGCCGACAGCTTTCAATTATTGGCCCCTGAGCCGACAGCTTTCAATTATCGGCCCCTGCACCGACAGCTTTCAACTATCGGCCCTGAGCCGACAGCTTTCAATTATCGCCCCCTGAGCCGACAGCTTTCAATTATCGGCCCCAGCGCCGACAGCTTTCAATTATCGGCCCTGAGCCGACAGCTTTCAATTATCGGCCCCTGAGCCGACAGCTTTCAATTATCGGCCCTAGAGCCGACAGCTTTCAATCATCGGCCCCTGAGCCGACAGCTTTAAATTATCGGCCCTTAGCCGACAGCTATCTAAGTATCGGCGTTTAGTCGACAGCTATCTAACTATCGGCATTTAACCGACAGCTATCTCATTATCGGTGTCTGTGCCGACAGCTATCCAAAGTTGTTCAAAAAAGAAGAGAAGAAAAAAAAGAAGAAAAAAAGAAGAAAAAAAGAAGGGAAGAAAAAAAAAGAAGGGAAAGAAAAGAAGAAGAAAAAAAAAGAGAAGAAGAAAAAGAGAAGGGGAAAGAAGAGAAAAAAAAAGAGAAGAAAATAAAAAAAAGAAGAGAGAAAAATCATCATCAAAGCCTCCGAGGGATGTCGACTCGTCAAGTCCCGCCGGAGATCAAAATATTTTCAGTCCCACCGACGCATAAGACCAGTGCCCAGACCTTTCATCTGGTTCCATGAACAAAGAGACCCTTGCTTTGGCACTAACCCCATGCCAATGAATAAACCACGTCAGCTCCCGACGCCCTATCGGCACTGATGAACAGAAGAAGAAACAAATAAACCATGTCAGCTCCCGACACCCTGTCGGCACTGATGAAGAGACAAAGAGACCAACAAAGCATGTCAGCTCCCGACACCCCGTCGGCACTGATGAAGAGACAAAGAGACCAACAAACCAGGTCAGCTCCCGACACCCCGTCGGCACTGATGAAGAGACAAAGAGACCAACAAACCATGTCAGCTCCCGGCACCCTGTCGGCACTGACGAAGAGACAAAGAGACCAACAAACCAGGTCAGCTCCCGACACCCCATCGGCACTGATGAAAAGATGAAGAGACAAACAAACCCTGTCAGCTCCCGACACCCTGTCGGCACTGATGAAGAGAAGAAGAGACCAACATACCACGTCAGCCCCCGACGCCCTGTCGGCACTGACAAAGAGAAGAAGAGACAAACAAATCCTGTCAGCTCCCGACACCTTGTCGACACTGATGAAGAGACAAAGAGACCAACAAACCATGTCAGCTCCCGACACCCTATCGGCACTGATGAAGAGACAAAGAGACCAACAAACCAGGTCAGCTCCCGACACCTCGTCGGCACTGATGAAGAGACAAAGAGACAAATAAATCATGTCAGCTCCTGACACCCCATCGGCACTGATGAAGAGACAAAGAGACCAACAAACCATGTCAGCTCCCGGCACCCTGTCGGCACTGACGAAGAGACAAAGAGACCAACAAACCAGGTCAGCTCCCGACACCCCGTCGACACTGATGAAAAGATGAAGAGACAAACAAACCTTGTCAGCTCCCGACACCCTGTCGGCACTGATGAAGAGAAGAAGAGACCAACATACCACATCAGCTCTCGACGCCCTGTCGGTGCTGACAGAGAGAAGAAGAGACAAACAAACCATGTCAGCTCCCGACACCCTGTCGGCACTGATGAAAAGATGAAGAGACAAACAAACCCTATCAGCTCCCGACACCCCGTCGGCACTGATGAAGAGAAGAAAAGACAAACAAACTGTGTCAGCTACCGCGCCCTGTCGGCACTGATGCAGAGAAGAATAGACAAACAAACCCTATCAGCTCCCGACACCCCATCGGCACTGATGAAGAGAAGAAAAGACAAACAAACCGTGTCAGCTACCGCGCCCTGTCGGCACTGATGCAGAGAAGAAGAGACAAACAAACCATGTCAGCCCCCGACACCCCGTCGGCACTAATAAAAAAAAGGGGGGACAAGCATACCACGTCAACTCCCGACACCTCATCGGCATCGATGAACAAGCCTGTGACCTGGACCTTTCGTCTGGTTCCATGAACAAAAAGACCCTTGCTTTGGCACTAACCCCGTGTCAATGAACAAACCACGTCGATCCCCGACTCCCCGTCGGCATCGATGAATAAACCAGTGGCCTGGACCTTTCGTCTAGTTCCATGAATAAAAGATCCTTGCTTTGGTACTCACCCCTTGTCAATGAATAGACCACCTCAATATTACAACTCCCAGTCCCACCGACGAATAAACCCTTGTCTTGGACCTTCTGTCCAAGTCAATGAACAGAAGAACACCTTTGCTTGGCTCGGACCTTCTGTCCAAGTCGATGAACAAAAGAAACCTCCTTGCTTGGCTCGGACCTTCCGTCCAAGTTGATGAACAAAAAGAACCTCCTTGCTCGGATCGGACCTTCCGTCCGAGTCGATGAACAAAAAGAACCCCTTTGCTTGGCTTGGACCTTCCGTCCAAGCCAATGAATAAAAAGGAGAGAGCCTTCTTGCTTGGCTCGGACCTTCCGTCCAAGTCGATGAACAAAAGGAACCTCCTTGCTTGGCTCGGACCTTCCGTCCAAGTCGATGAACAAAAAGAACCTCCTTACTTGGATCGGACCTTCCGTCCGAGTCGATGAACAAAAAGAACCTCTTTGCTTGGCTCGGACCTTCCATCCAAGCCAATGAATAAAAAAGGAGAGAGCCTTCTTGCTTGGCCCGGACCTTCCGTCCAAGTCAAAAAAAAAAAATGGAACTTTCTTGCTTGGCTCGGACCTTCCGTCCAAGTCAATGAATAAAAAAGGGGGAAAAGAACACCTTTGCTTGGCTCGGACCTTCCGTCCAAGTCGATGAACAGAAAGAACTCCTTTGCTTGGCTCAGACCTTCCATCCAAGTCAATGAACAAAAAAAGAAGAGAAGCCTCTTTTGCTTGGTTCGGACCTTTCGTCCAAGTCAATGAATAAAAAAAAAGAAAAAAAGAAGGGAACTTCCTTGCTTGGCTCGGACCTTCCGTCCAAGTCAATGAATAAAAAAAAACTTTCTTGCTTGGCTCGGACCTTCCGTCCAAGTCGATGAACAAAAAGAACCTCCTTTGCTTGGCTCGGACCTTCCGTCCAAGTCTATGAACAAAAACAACCTCTTTGCTTGGCTCGGACCTTCCGTCCAAGCTAATGAATAAAAAAGAGATAGAACCTTCTTACTTGGCCCAGACCTTCCGTCCAAGTCAATGAATAAAACAAAAGAACTTTCTTGCTTGGCTCGAACCTTCCGTCCAAGCCGATGAACAAAAAGAACCTCTTTGCCTTGCTCGGACCTTCCGTCCAAGTCAATGAATGAAAGACCCCTTTGCCTTCGCACTCACCACGTGCCAATGAATGGACCACGTCAGCTCCCGACACCCTGTCGGCACCAGCAAATAAACCCTTCACTTCGAACGTTCCACCCGAATGCATAAAATCCATTTCACTCCATCGGAGACCTCTCAAAAGCCTTCGGCTGGGACCTCCCATCCGAGTCGATGAATGAACAACTCTCCTAAACCCAACGCGAGTCACCAACTTCCCCTTGGGATTGGCCTCATCTAAGTCGTTTTAGGCCTCCTGCCTAAGATGACGCATAGACCCTTCATCCTTGCTTCGGTATTTACTCCATGCCGATGACTAAACCCCCACTCTGACATCTCGATCCGCGTGCATATGCGGTGAAGCCATCCCCTCATCCCTTCGCTGAAGGAGTGAGCGCTTTCCCGTGAATTCGCACCGGGCTAGCATCCCACTGGCTCAGAAGAACAGATATCCTATCGAAGAGCTCTACACTCGCGGTCCCCGCGCACTCGTCCCTCGCTTGCGCCGCCCACGAGTGGGGGGCATTTGTGGACGTCGAAAAAAATGATAATGATCATGCGGCATGCACATCTCAGCACTCGAGAGCAAGTCAAAGATGGAAGAGCCGAGTAAGCCCTATGCCTCCTCCAAGCAGGACGAATACCTACCCGGTGCTCCACCACCTAACAAAGAAGCCCCTCGGGTTGAAGAGATGGCCCCGGCTCTCCAGTCGGCGGTGCCGAAGGCCGAATCATAAGAAACTCAGGAATTCAAGCACATGTTCGGCACGCACTGGAGATCACTCAAAGTTCCGAATCGGGATGCAGAGGCCTTGAACTAAACACCCCGGAGGTGGTGCATTACAGCTAAAGCAACACAGGAGGGCAAGCATCTGTCCGAATCACCACTAAGCTGGGAGGGAGCCCTTTGACGCTTAAACCGGCACGGCATAGCCTTAAACCGGCGCGCCCCTCCAAGGGGCCTTAAACCAGCGCGCCCCACCCAAGGGGCCTTAATCCGGCGCGCCCCCTTGCTTATGCTTGATCCGGCGCGCCCCATTACATGATGTTAGTCCGGCATGCCCTTTATGTGTTGTTAATCCGGCGCGCACAACACCGCGCCGGTTTAACTCAAATGCCATCCCATCCACCAGCCGATACCCTATTTTTGCATCAGCCTGGTGCCTAGAGGGCATTCAATGCTCTGAAGCCCTGTCTCCATGGGCATTCAATGCTCTGGAGCCCTGTCTCCACCTCCGTTCGACAACGCAGCTGCATCGACGGTGAAGATAAGCATCGATGGGGGAGTAGCAGCAGCAGATCTTCCGGCAAACCCGCAAACATCCCTTCCTCGGATAAATGCCAGCGTACTGCGCAAATCAACAGACGACACCATGGCATGTCAACTCCGGATGCCTCAACGAACGAGGAGGAAGATGGCGGGAGTTCCCTCCGTCCGAGCGAAGAAAGGGCAGCTGGCTATATATACTCTGCATGTTCGACAGAGAGAAGAGGATGGCTATTGAAGAGAGAAGAGAGGGCCCTCTGCGGTGAGCAGTGAAGAGAAGAAGAAAAAAGAGAGAGGCTGGAACTCCCTGGCTGGCCGTTGAAGAGAGGAAGGAAAAGAGAGAAGAGAAGCTCCATCCCCCGGCGCCCGTGAGGTGAAGAAGAAGGGAGGGTCTGTGAGAGAAGAGGGGTGAGTTCGGAGGGGGAGGAGCTTGTGCTTCTTCCCCCTTCCCCCACCGATGTGTCTTTCTTTTTTTCCTCTGATGTATTTCTTCTTTTGCTTCGCTGTCTTTCCCCTTGCGGATGAATAAAAGAAAGGCTTCTGCGACGTATGGTGTTCTATTGCTATGATCTCTTCCCCTTTCCTTCAGTTTTTCTTTCTCTCAATTTCCTACATCACCCGGGGTCCTCGGAAGCTTGCCCATCTGTGGCATGAACTTTGAGGGAACCCGTTTGAAGGGTGAATATGCATACCCATTCATGGCGAACATCCGTCCCTGTAGAACTTCCACAAAATCACCACCTGTAAGCTGCTGGAACTCTTGAAGGCTTGTCCTCGAGTCTCCACATGCACTTATGGGTTAATGGAGGCTTTACTCAGTGTTTTGAGGTTCACCCCGGAGCAATCCGTTTGGTGTTCCCCATTCTTCTCTGGCAAGCGTCAGTCCGGGGGAGGTGCTGCCCAATTTTTGCCAGGAATAAATGAACCAGTTGGACTCCTTCCTGCCAAGAACTGCCCTACCCTGAAGCTGCCTCTGAAGTAAACTGAACTGTCCTGCAACAAACTCTTCTTATAAAACACTCGAATCTTCATGCTAATCCACCTTAATAAACAATTAAAACACTTAAACTTTATCCCCACAAACATAATCCACCAATTCGGTGAACAAATCAATCAACAAATTAACTTGCAGTTGAAAGAAAGAAGAAACAGAGCACAACAAGAATGAAATAAAACCCACAGAGTTTAATCCGGTGCCCCCTAATCCGGCGCGGGTTAATCCGGCGTGCTATCCCCCCGCGTCGGATTAACTTCACACTCAAATCCACTTTCAAATTCCTGATATGAATAGTGCCCCCCTTTTCTATTCACCTTATAATCCGACACGCCATTCTTGTTGAACCTAATCCGGCGCGCCCCTTGCGCACCCACCTAATCCGGCGCGCCTCCCATCAAGACCCATTAAACCGGCACGCCCCTTTGCACCTCTTATTCCGGCGTGCCCTCCCTTGTATTATCCTATTCCGGCGCGCCCATTTGCTTCCTTAAACATGCGTGCCCCATAAAAGAAACGCAATTAACCAAATAGAAGAAAGGACTTTAGGCTAATGAATAAAACAAAAGAAGGAACCTAAACTAATAAATAAAAAAAATGAAAGAACATGAATCATCCTCATGAGAATAAACAATATAATGAATCACTCTTATAATCAAATTTTTGTTCCGGGGGCTCCGCCCCCCGAGACCCCCGCAAGGGGCGCTGCCCCCTTGACCCCCGCGACCTGACCGGGCAGGTCGATCCCTACGACCTGACCTCACGTGTCGATCCGCGTGCGAGGGCGCACGATGGCGAGTTCGGGCTCCACACCTAACAATCCGCTTCCCCGGACTGTGTTTGAAGAGAAAAGCAGTGATGCCCCGCTAGATCGGACTTGGATCTCGGGAGCCCTCGCCCGAACGTGACCATGATCCGATCTTATCCCGGGCCGATAGTTCGTTAGCTCGACCCGTCTTTATCGAGATCCGATCCCTCACCTACATTAAACTTGCCGTACCTACGGCAGACATCCGTACGGTTTTATCGTCGTCCTTGACGCTACTAATACGGACTTCCGTCCGAATAATGAATGGTCCGTTAGTGACCGACATATATGCCGGGATCTAATCCTGCACCCACATTAAACTTGTCGTACCTATGGCAGACATCCGTGTGGTTTTGTCGTTGGCTTCGACGCTTCAAATGCGGACTCTCGTCCGAACGACGAATGGTCCGTTAGTGGCCGACATATATACCGGGATCTAATCCCGCGCTTGCATTAAACTTGCCGTACTCACGGCAGACATTTGCACGGATTCGCTCCCGTCACCGTCTTGTTTTCTATACGGACCTTTGTCCTAACATAAAAAAGGTCTGTGTATGACCGACAAAATCCGAATGGAATGAGATGGCTCTCGTCTTCCCCGAACCCTACGTGTGGGAATATCAATAAGACCTTCGTGAGTCACGTTTGGACCTCGGGTTCGCCCCAACCATGGTCATCGCCTGACCCACATCCTAGGCCTATAGCCAGCTATCTCTGTACACATCTCTATTTTGGAATCTAGTCCCGAGACACTTTTCCGCTGCCCTTCGGCACCGGAAATATTAACGATGCCCACGCGAGCCCGACTTCGACCACGGGGGGCCCACCGCAGTATGGTCGTAGCTTGATCTTGCACTGGGCCGACAAACATATCATTTTCCGACCGCTCTAACCGAGATTTAACTGGACGTTTCCCGTCCCTTTGAACAATAAATTTGCCGTACCCCGGCATACATATGCTCCGGTTTTCCCCGTGACGATCATGATTTTCTGAAGCCGGACGCTCGTCCGAATATCAAAATGGTCCCTTGAGTGACCGACATATTTCGAATGCTTGCTCCCCTAGACATCGGGCTTTCCGACTGATTCGAGACCGCTATCGACTTGTTTCTCTCGATATAGTTTCCTGGCCATGACGCCCTGATTCCCGACGATTAATCAAGGGTGTTCCCCTCTCCGAGGGGATGTAAATAACGTCGTGACCTTTATGGCGCGGCGGGTCTCAGTCCCGACACGAACCACACAATCGTCTGATTAATCAGATCGAGCGCACCATGGGCTTCCGTGAAGCCCGAATAAATTGTCACTTTGTGACTGGCACGCCCACGCACTTAATAAACCCAATAACGATAGATCTTAATTAATAAATAAAAAGTGCGTCCACAGGCGCTCAAGCCTGGTTCCGAGTGCTCGCCCCCAGTAGCATCCACAATTTTAGACAGTTTGGACGATTGTTCAAGCAAAGCTTCGGCGGTAATGGCCCTCCAAGGTCTATCGTGGGGTTGGCTCTTAAGCAGGCACAGGGGGAAAAGCTACGGGCTTATATTAACCGATTTAAGTCGGAAGCCCTGCACATCCCCTGCCTGGACGTCGCCTCGGTCATTACCACACTCACCAAAGGCACCCGCGACGAGAACCTCCGATGAGAGCTAGTACTTCATCCTCCCTCCTCTCTCGCTGATCTAGTACCCCTGGCTCTGCGCCATGTAGAGCACGAAGAAGTCCTCAATGCTTGCCGGGACCTAGCAAGTTCGGGATGAGAAGGAGACAAGAAGCGGCCGTCCGAGCAGACCTCCGGCCAGGGAAAGAGGAGGAACCGGGACGGGGACCGTAAGGAGCCACCCCGAAAGTTCAAGCGGTACACCCCTCTATCCACTCCGGTCTACAAAATCTACCGAGAAATCAAGGACTCAGGTCTTCTCCGTCGGCCAGAGCCTATGAAGACTGACCCCCGACGCCGCAGTCGCCAAAAGCACTGCCAGTTCCACAATGACCACGGCCACCACACTGGGGATTGTCAGCACCTCAACGATGAGATCGAGAGTCTCATCCGCTAAGGGCGCCTTCCCCAGTACGTGGCCGAGCGCCAGGAGGATCGCAGGGTTCCCCCAGAAGAGATCGACAACCACCCCCGAGGGCTCCACATCAACGTCATTTAGGGGGGATCCGCCTCCGAAGGGGACAACAGCCAAGGGAGAAAGCGTTACGCCGAGCAAGCCAGTCGGGCTTCCAAGGCCCCTAGAGCCTCACCGGTAGGCAAGTAGCAGGCCCTGGTCTCCGGCCAAGATCTGGAAGGGGTAGCCACCCCGCATGATGATGCCCTTGTAATCTCGGCTATTATAAACCATTGTAACATAGATAGGATTCTAGTTGACAATGACAGTGCCCCTAATGTTTTGGCATACAAATATTTTTTGAAGATGGGTGAAAACCCATCTAAGCTCCGCCCGATTCAAACCCCCCACTGCGGGTTCAACGGCTTGGCGACCTATCCCGAGGGAGCCCTGAACCTGCCTGTTATTCTCGGTACCCCTCCTACAACCATCACGTTTATGGCGAACTTTGTGGTGATTAAGGGAATGACGACCTATAATGCCATCTTTGGCCGGGGTATCCTCAGTCAAACAAAGGCAGTGCCCTCCACCTATCACCAAAAATTAAAGTTTCCCAGCAAATACGGAGTTGGGGAAGTCCGAGGTAGCCAGGCAACAACTAGAAAGTGCTATGTAATCTCGGTTGAAGCCATAAGGCCAGAGGGAAAAAAGAAAGAGGTCGAGGAGGTCGAGGACAAGATGGCAGGGAAACCTGGTGGGGAGCTGCTATCAATCATCCTCAAAGATGACCCGACTCTCGAAATAAAAATTGGGACATATTTATCCCCTAATGTACAAAAGCAATACAAAAACTTCCTTTCGAAGTACCTTCAAGTCTTCGCATGGTCTGACAAGGATCTCCCCGGAATACCCGAAGAGGTGGTAATGCATAAACTCAACCTCAACCCATCGATAAGACCCGTCCAGTAGCGGAGAAGAAGGCACGCCCCAGAAAAGTAGGCGGTCATTAAAAAGCAGATCAACAAGGGGAAGAAAACCAGGCTTTTTCGTCCGGTCCTTTACCCGACGTGACTCGCCAATGCCATCCTGGTACCAAAAGCTACGGGCAAGTGGCGAATGTGCGTGGACTTCACCGACCTCAACAAAGCCACTCCGAATGATTGCTCTCCATTGTCGAACATCGATCAACTAGTCGATTCAACCTTCGATAATGAACTTCTCTGCTTCCTGGACGCCTACTCCAGTTACCATTAGATCCGGATGGACCCCGAAGATATCCAAAAGACCACCTTCATCACCGACTTCGGCGTATACTGCTACAACCGAATGCCTTTTGGGCTAAAAAATGCCGGAGCAACGTATCAAAGGTTGATCAACCACATTTTTGAAGACCAGATCGGGTGGAACGTTGAGGCCTACATTGATGATATGCTTGTCAAGACACCTCAGGTCCAAGATAATTTCGCAGACCTGGCTGAGACCTTCAACACTCTCTTGAGGTATAACATGAAGCTCTACCCAGCTAAATGTGCCTTTGGGGTCAGATCCGAGAAGTTTCTGGGATTCTTAGTGACTTAGCGTGGGATCGAGGCCAACCCTGACAAGGTCCAGGTCATCATGGATATGCGGCCACCCACTTCCGTCAAGGACGTCCAATCCCTAACTGGATGAATTTTTGCTCTCAAACGATTCCTGTCCCGAGTGGCGGAGCGATGCTTGCCCTTCTTCAAATTGCTAGGAGGGCCTAAGATGGCGTCTACCACCTTTGCCTAGGATGATGAATGCCAGAAGGCGTTCACCGAGCTAAAAGAATTCTTGGCTTCACCTCCAGTGCTATCGAAGCCAGTCCCTGGAGAGGCGTTATTCCTCTATCTCTCGGCGACTCCTAGCATAATAAGCTCGGTATTGGTTAGAGATGATGGAGGCATACAGAAGTCGGTATATTACGTCAGCAAGGTGCTACTCGAAGCCGAAAGAAGGTACCCCGCAATCGAGAAACTCGTGCTAGCGTTGGTTACCTCGGCCAAGCGCCTCCGGCCCTATTTCCAAGGACATTCCACCGTGGTGGTAACTAGCAAACCCCTTGAAGAGGCGAAATCTCACGCTGGTTCCTGAGCGGGCTGGTAATCACCAAGTTAATGAACTGCAAGACAGGGAAACGGGTCAGAGGCCCAGGGGGATTCCCTGGGGTAAAACCCTCCGACGCTCAAGTCAGTAGAGCAATGGTGGGAGCAGCAATAGGGAGGAGAAGGTGAAGGCGCGAGATCCCTCTCCACCAATGGGGTGAAGTGATCCTTGCTCAGGAATTGGGGGTGGATCAATGCCCATTTGGACTTACCTTTCACCGGAGGGTATCCCAGGTTTAAATAGTGCGCCGCCCTCTGGAGTCCTGCAAGCTGAGAGGTCTTCGGTGAAGGTTACGTCCTCGTCGTGGGCTTTTATGGCCTCATCGTGGGGGCGTTATTCTCGCGGGGAAGCCGGAGCTCCTGGACTTCTTAGCGTCTGGCCCGCTGTGGACTCTAACGGCTGCAGTGATGAACATTTTATCGGTCGTACCGAGCTTAGGGGGGCCGGCCCTATCGGGCGATAGGCCTAGCTCGGTGAGGAGATGGGTCGGACAGACCGGCTAGCGCTTCCCCCCTTCGTGCGAGGGATAGCTCGTGCACGGGTCTTCCTGTGACCTGACCGAGGCTCGGGCTCTCCGAGCCTTGGGGCCGCCTAAGAGAGTTGTTTCCTCGAGCATTATTTTATTGGGCTTTTCCGAGTGGGCCCTATGGGCTGTCACTTGGATGAGCTTGCCTCGTTGGGCCTTGTTGGGCCTAGTTGGGTCTGCTCTTTGAGTGGGCTGCAGGAATCTCCCTCTCCACCCCTGAAGAAGATTTTGGCTCACCCTCGAAGCTTCAAGCCGCCTCGTCAAGTGGGCCATACTGCTCGGGGCCTATGACATCTCATACCGCCCCCGCACAGCCATCAAGGGACAAGCCCTCGCAGATTTCATTGCAGAGAGCACCGTCCCGATCGAGGAGACACTCCTGCCTACGCCCGAACCTACCTGGGACCTATTCGTTGACAGGTCTTCCAACTCGGTCGGATGTGGTGCCGGTATTCTCCTCAGATCCGCAGAAGGAGAAGAACTACAATACGGCTTGAAATTCAGCTTTTCGACATCCAACAACGTCTCCAAGTATGAGGCTCTCATCTCTGGAGCCAGGATGGTGCGGCGCCTAGGAGCCGAGCGAGTCAGAATTCATATCGACTCCCAACTGGCCGCCAGTCAGATCAACGGGGACTATGAAGCTTGGGAAACACAAACAGGTACCTTTAGCTGGTGAGGTGAATAGGCCAACTGTTCGAGAGCTTTCAGGTAATCTAGATAGCTAGGGAAGAAAATTCCTGGGTGGATGCTCTCTCTCACCTGGCCACTTCCATCAGCCCAGAAGGAACCTGGTCGATCCTCCTTGAGGAATTAGAACGACCGAGCGTGGAAACCGAGCTCGTGACCGTTGTACAAATATCACCCGACGATTGGCGGACCCCGTATATATATATTGGCTCCGAGACTCTCAAGAGCCTCCCAACCCTCAAGAAGCTCGAAAATTGAAGTATCAAGCTCGACGTTTCATCCTCCTAGACGAGACCCTGTACTGAAGGTCCGTTGTAATGCCCTAGGTCTATCAGATCTGTATCGGAGAGCTTTCGGATCACTTTTGTGGGTCTTGAGTTGTGTTTTACGATCCACGCGGGTTTTTCTCTCATACAAGTTACGGAACCCAATGGAGAGTTTATTATTCAAATCATCGACTCGAGGACGCTACAGCTGCGTTATGTTTCTTCCGAGGATCGTTTAGACTATTTTTCTGTATTTTTTTGAATTAGTGCATTTTCGGGCTAAAAATCAAATTTTAACGAAAATTAGGAAATTCTTATTTTCCTTTTCTTTTAACCCTCTCTCCTCACCGCCGTTCACTCTCTGCCTCTCGTTCTCTCTCCTTTCTTCTCCTCTCTCGGCGGGGCGCGCGACCGTGGCGAGGTGGGTGAGGCAGGAACGTCGTGGAGTTGTCGTGGAGCGTGCTGGTGTGAAGGATGGAGCGTGGCGTTGGCGCGATCCCTCGGTGGATTCAAAGCCAACGTGTTCGGGTTCGTGTGATGGTTTTCGGCATGGTTTAGTCATTTCGGCGCGCGAGAACTTTGGTGGAGGTAGGGGGACAGATGCTATACTTCTCTTCTGCATTCCCTCGCGATTTGGAGCTGAACGGTGCGTATACGAGCTGGTTTTGCTTCGTTTAGGGCGATGCATGCTTCGGGGGGTGTGAGTCAAGTTCGCCTTTCCAGGTGACAGTTTTAAATCTAGTTGGTTTCATTCAAACCCCTGGCATGTTGGGAATCCATTCCCGCCAATTTTATTGCATTTGGTCGAGAATCGGAGTCGGTATGAGCCCGACTATCCCCGTGATTCATTTTGGGTCGATTCATGGGAATCGCCCTTTTCTTGCATTTTTTGGCTTGGTTTGATCCCTTTCGACTTGTGGAAGGCGTATATGGTCATTAGGATTGTTTTCCCTTCATTTTAGGGTGAACGGGGCGTGGAAAGGCCGGGTTTTGGCCATTCCTACGATTTTCTCTCCATAGCGCCTTAGCGGTCCTTTCAGAGACCGTTTTCCCCTCTCAAGCGGTCCTTGGGTTATCGTTTGGTTCTTTGTCGGTTCTCGATCGGTTCAGGTCTTAGTGGTCATGCGATAGATCATTTTCATTGGCTTGCGGCCCAATGGAGGACCGCTAAGCTCTATGATACGGTCCTTTGGAGACCGTTAAGCTATATCTGGTATGTCGGTTTGGCTAAGCGGTCCTACGATAGACCGCTAGGCTAGCTGTGACAATTCATGGATGACCACTATGCTTCGTTTGAATATTGGTCAACGGTTTTAAGTCGGTTCGGGCTAGCGGTCTAGCTCCGACCGCATGGTGTCCTTGGCGGCCCTTTGGGAGACCGCTAGACTCGGTGAAACGGTTCGAGATAGACCGTTTGCTGGTTTGACTGGTTAAGTCAGTTCGTGGTTGACTGGGTTATGCGGCAAGGTGAATGACCGCTACAGTCATCATGCGGCCCTTCGATAGACCGCATGCCCCTTATGTTTTTGTAGTTTTGTTCGTTCGGGTCTCTGAATGTAGCGGTCATCCCCACGACCGTTTCACTTAGATGGCGGCCCCTTGGTGGAATGTTTTTATCTTGGTGCGGCTCTTTCATGACCGCCCAGTGTCTGTGTTCTCTATGTGAGGGTAGCGGCCCTTTGGCTGACCGCTTGGTTTGCCTAGCAGCCTGGCTTGTGACCGTTTCTTTCATGGAGTTCTATTTTCCTGATGTTTTGGCCTCCAATTGTCTTGGCTTGACCTAGTGGTTTGCATGTTGTCCCATGGATGTCTTGGATATCCTACGAGGGCTATGACCATGTTGTAGGGTGGCCAGGAGTGCCATTATATCGAGTGGTGTTCCGTATTGCTTTACAGTCATTATTGGTTTCTGGTCAACCCGGTGTGATCTAGTGGTTGAAACGTGACCTCGTGAATGTCTCAGTGATCCTGTACGGATCAAGACATGGTTTTGGATGCCTGGAGGTACTATCTTACCTCGGTTTACGTGTCCATGTGCTTTGCGGGTCTTCGTGATCCCTCAGGTCTCCATGATTCGTGTTATGCGGATGTGTGGATCCGGTAATTGAGTGTCGTTTCCTTTATCGGTGTTTTATCGTGCTTTGGCATAGGGATTAGGCTGATTGGCGGCATGTTAACGCTTTTGTGCGACGATCGTGACTCGAGTCGTGAGACTCAAGGATCGTTGTGTCAGCAGGTCTAGTTGTCTGTCCTGAGTCCGGTGGCAGTTTGGCGTTCTGCCTTGTGTCTTGTGCTTAGTGTTTTGTAGTACGTGTGATAGTGCATGCTTAGCATGTCTGTACTTCAACACTGATATTTTGGAGTCTCTGTGTCTAGTGAGCCTCCACTAGTCGTAGCCTGACGACACTTTCCTATATGTCAGTCCACCTGGGAGTGGTGGCGGGGTGAGTTCCCGATATACGATTTTTAGGCTAGTTTCTGTGGGCCCCCTTGCCTTGCGGTAGCGTCCTACTTGGGGGGAAAACTAGCTAGAGACCTGGCTCAAGGCATTCAGCTTGTGTGTGCACACATGGTCAGGGGCGTTTGGACGAGCGTCGACGGGCGTGACCTTGACTAGTCACTCGGTACTGTTGTGCCTTGTACTTGGTTCTTTGTGAGTGTCTCAGTTATCGCCATTTTGGGCGAGTACGAGATACCTGAGGCGTAGTGTAAGATGTCAGTGGACGCATCTGGCTGTTCTTCTAGTGAGGAGGTGCTTCTATCACTTGACGCATGACTCTTGTGGCATGTGTTTCCGTGACCAGTTTCTGAGTAGCCTGTGCGTGGCTTCACTCGAGGTCCAGTCTTGTGTAGCGTACACGACGGTGAGCTCGTGTATGTTCGTGCCTTTGACTGTGTAGGTCTTTGTTGGATTTTGCCTATTTTAGTAGGCTTAGGCTTTTCACGATAGGGTTTCGTGATTTGACGATGGATCGGTAACGCCCGACTTTATGAGATCAGGGTTCACCTTTCTGTTGTAGTTTGGAGTAGTTAGAGAGCCGTGGTTAAATCGGTTGCCGTGTTTCTTTGTTACGGCTTTACTCTTTCCTTTAGCTATTCTTACTCCGGCTTTTCCTGCTTTACTGTTCTAGTTTAGCACTGTTGTTACTTCTGTTCCTGCTTTGTTGCTGCTTTTACGTTGTTTCCGGTAGGGTTCTGTGGGATCCCTACTGAGCCAGTGACAAGAGGCTCACCTCTGAATTTTCAAGTGTAGCTGTGCTTCCTCGTGCTGTGAGTTCCGTTGTGCGGTAGTTCTGTTGCCAGCGTTGCCAGTGTCGGGCTTTCCCCTACTTGAGGGTATGTTTCCCTTTCTGTTGGACTGTACTTGTCTTCCTTTGGACTAGACTCTGTTAGTTTTAATTTGTTAATTGAAAAAGTAATTTTATTTCTGCTACTTTAGTAATCATGATCATTGAAATTTAATTGCTTATTATTATATCTGGAAGTTCAATGTACTCTCACAACCTTTCTATCCCTTAGGAGCTTTTCCGCTCTTGGGAGGCCTCACAGATTTCAAGTGGTATTGAGTTTACCCGATATCCGGAGTTTGGGTCGTCACAGTTGGTATCAGAGCGAGAGTTCAGTTTTGTTCAGAATTTTTCTGAGCTAGCTGAGCTTTTATTTGTGAAGTACATGGGAATTCGAGATATTGCATTGTTCAGAGTTCTTAAGGCCCAGTACAGTCGACAGCTGGCGTAGGTTTTACGATTGTTTATCGCTTTGTTTTCGCATGTGGTCTTGTGCGTGCTGTATTGGCACTGTGCGAGATGGTTTTGCTCTTGTCAGGATGTGACAGAGTGCTCTTCTTTTGTCATGGTGTTTGTCTCGGTCATGCTGTACTTGGCAGATTTCACCGACAAGCGTGAATCTGCAGTGCACTGTTCAAGATTTTTCCATGGCTTGTTTAGGTGGCTGGTGACTTTATCGTTGGTGTGATGGCCGTGAACATTCCTATGTTGCTTTAGTCGTCCTAGCTTGAGATTTGTTCAGCGCCTGAGGTGTTAAGCTTGTGTTGAGGTGGTCGATTAGATGCCTTGATTGAGAGAATGCTCGGGTGAACCTAAGATTTTCCTTCCTGGTGAGCTACTGTTCGTCGAGCTTGATTCTCCTCATCCTATCTTGTGGCGTCTTTTCTAGGTAAGCCTTGAAAGTGCTATCTCGGTGAAGCCTTTGTCCTATGTCTGCTTAAGTGTGGACTGTGTTAATTCTGAACCTGATTTGCACTTGTTTGACGGTTGCTTGTTTGAGGGCCGTTGTGCACCATGTTCGATGTGCCGTGTTTGACGGCTGATGTGTTGTGAAGGTTCAGTGATCGTTTCAAGACGTGAGGATAAGCTGAGATTAGCGTTCCTTTGTGCTTTGTGCTGAAGCTCGTACTCTTCATGGTATGCACTTTGGCGACTTGTGATCGGCTATTAGCAAGATCGGTATTCGAGACGTGGTATATTACAGTTTGTGAATTGTGATGGCGCCGAATGTGTGCTGAGATGTGGATGCTGACTTGTTCATGATGCATGTGTGCGCTGTATTGAGTGTGCAGCGGAAGCATGTGGGCTGATAACCCATAGGTCGAGGATCGTTTGGTTGGGAGATTCTGGCCAGCTGAGAGGTTTGTTTCCTCGATGTGACTTCATCTTGACTATGTGTGCCTTGATGTTGTTGGTTGTCGTACCATTGCTTGAAGCTTCGTGATGGTTGGCACTGACATGCCTGAGAATTGGGGAATGTGTCGACGATTATGCTGGTTGAGTACCCTTTATTTCTTTGTAACTTTTTCTTAGATGTTGTGCTCTCGGGACGGATCGTGGTCCTTGAGATGCGTTCTCCGAGATTATTGTTGTTGTTGTGGGTCCTTGTTGGTGAGCTATTCATAGCGTGGCTTGTATATCTTAGCCGTGTGTTCAGTTATGATTGTACCTAGATGTGACCCAGCTTGCAATTGTGTCCTGTGATTCTGTGTTGAGAACGGAGTCGGGATTCTGCAGGTGTTGTTGTTGTTGGTGGTGGTGGTTGGTGGTTGTGTTTCAGCTTGGGAGGAGTTCCCTATGAGTCTGATTTGATATTGTGTGGATCGAGGTCTTGTCGGTTGGTTTTGCTGTATTGTTCTGTCATGATAGAGTTGGCATGCGACTCGAATCAGATGTAATGTCTGAGTGAGGACTGACTTGATTGTGCTCATGGTCTAGTGTTGTCGTTGGCGTTCTGCATGCCAGATTTGTTGTTCTTGGCGCGGAAGCTGATGTTGTTGAGATGTCAGCTGAGAGGACTGTGTTTCCTTGTTTAAGCTGATGCTTATTGTGTCTGTCGTGTGGTTTATCGGTAGCTATTTCGCGGCATGAGTCGTGTCTCCTTTCCCTATGAGACGTAAGCGACGTTGCCCTGTTTCGGAGGTGTCAGACTTGTGTTCACTTGTGTGCCATGGTCGTTCTGTGGATCGATGTGTCTTGAGAACTAGAGCGTGTGCCTGTACTTATGGTCTGGCAGTGTTCCTCTGAGCTATGTTTTTCTAGAATCATGTTATCGTGCTTTATGTTTTGAGGTTTGACTGATGCTTGGTGAGCATTGCCAACATTTGGGTTTGTTCTTCTCTGCTTCTTCTTGTTAGCTCCTTTAATTTTGAGGATGAAATTTCCTAAGGAGGGGAGGCTGTAATGCCCTGGGTCTATCGGATCTGTATCGGAGAGATTTCGGATCGCTTTTGTGGGTCATGAGTTGTGTTTTACGATCCACGCGGGTTTTTCTCTCGTACAAGTTTCGGAACCCAAAAGAAAGTTTATTATTAAATTCATCGACTCGATGACGCTACAGTTGCGTTATGCTCCTTCCGAGGATCGTTTAGACTATTTTTCTATATTTTTCTGAATTAGTGCATTTTTGGGCTAAAAATCAGATTTTTACAAAAAATAGGAAATTCTTATTTTCAATTTCTTTTAACCCTATCTCTCTCCTTCCTCTCTCCTCACCGTCGTTCACTCTCTCCCTCTTATTCTCTCTCCTCTCTTCTCCTCTCTCTGTGGGGCGCGTGACCGTGGTGAGGTGGGCGAGGCAGGAACATCATGGAGTTGTCGTGGAGCATGCTGGTGTGAAGGATGGAGCGTGGCGTTGGTGTGATCGCTCAGTGGATTCAAAGCCGGCGTGTTCGGGTTCGTGTGATGGTTTTCGGGGTGGTTTAGTCGTTTCGGTGCGCGAGAACTTCGGTGGAGGTAGGGGGATAGATGCTCTACTTCTCTTCTGCACTCCCTCGCGATTTGGAGCCGAACGATGCGTATACGAGCAGGTTTTGCTTCATTTAGGGTGATGCATGCTTCAAGGGGTGTGAGCAGAGTTCACCTTTCCAAGCAACGGTTTTCAGTCTAGTTGGTTCCATTCGAAGCCCTGGCATGTTGGGAATCCATTCCCGCCAGTTTTATTGCATTTGGTCGAGAATCGGAGTCGGTATGAGCACGACTATCCCCGTGATTCATTTTGGGTCGATTCATGCGAATCGCCCTTTTCTTGCATTTTTGGGCTTGGTTTGATCCCTTCCGACTTATGGAAGGCGTATATGGTCATTAGGATTGTTTCCCCTTTGTTTTAGGGAGAAGGAGGCGTGGAAAGGTTGGGTTTTGGCCATTCCTACGGTTTTCTCGCCGTAGTGCCTTAGCGGTCCTTTCAGAGACCATTTTCACCTCTCAAGCGGTCCTTGGGTGACCGTTTGATTCTTTGTCAGTTCTAAGTCGGTTCAGGTCTTAGCGGTCATGCGATAGACCGTTTTCATTGGCTTGTAGCCCATTGGAGGATCGCTAAGCTCTGTAATACGATCCTTTGGAGACCGTTAAGCTATGTCTGGTATGTCGATTTGGCCAAGCGGTCGTACGATAGACCGCTAGGCTAGCGGTGGCCGTTCATGGATGATCGCTAAGCTTCGTTTGAATATTGGTCAATGGTTTTAAGTCGGTTCGGGCTAGCGGTCTAGCTCTGACCGCATGGTGTCCTTGGCGGCCCTTTGGGAGACCGCTAGGCTCGGTGAAACGGTTCGAGATAGACCATTTGCTGGTTTGACTGGTTAAGTCGGTTCTGGGTTGACTGGGTTATGCGGCCAGGTGAATGATCGCTACAGTCATCATGCGGCCCTTCGATAGACCGCATGCCCCTTATGTTTTTTTAGTTTTGTTCGTTCGGGTCTCTGAGTGTAGCGGTCATCCCCACGACCGTTTCACTCAGATGGCGGCCCCTTGGTTGACCATTTTTATCTTGGTGCGGCCCTTTCATGACTGCCCAGTGTCTGTGTTCTCTAGTGAGGGTAGCGGCCCTTTGGCTGACCACTTGGTTTGCCTAGCGGCCTGGCATGTGACCATTTCCTTCCTGGAGTTCTATTTTCCTGATGTTTTGGCCTCCAATTGTCTTGGCTTGACCTAGTTGTTTGCCCGTTGTCTCGTGGATGTCTTGGATATCCTATGAGGGCTGTGACCAAGTTGTAGGGTGGCCATGAGTGCCATTATATCGAGTGTTGTTCTGTATTGCTTTATAGTAATTATTGGTTTCTGGTCAACCCGGTGTGATCCAGTGGTTGACACGTGACCTCATGAATGTCTCGGTGATCCTGTACAGATCGAGACATGGTTTTGGATGCCTGGAGGTACTATCTTACCTCGATTTACGTGTCCATGTACTTTGAGGGTCTTCGTGATCCCTTAGGTCTCCATGATTCGTGTTATGCAGATGTGTGGATCCGATAATTCGGTGCCGTTTCCTTTATCAGTGTTTTACCGTGCTTTGGCATAGGGATTAGGCTGATTGGCGGCATGTTACCGCTTTTGTGCGACGATCTTGACCTGAGTCGTGAGACTCAAGGATCGTTGTGTCAGCAGGTCTAGTTATCTGTCTTGAGTCCGGGGGTAGTTTGGTGTTTCGCCTTGTTTCTTGTGCTTAGTGTTTCGTAGTACGTGTGATAGTGCATGCTTAGCCTGTCTGTACTTCAACACTGATGTTTTGGAGTCTCTGTGTCTAGTGAGCCTCCACTAGTTGTAGCCTGACGACACTTTCCTGTATGTCAGCCCACCTGGGAGTTGTGGCGGGGTGAGTTCCCGATATGCGGTTTTTAGGCTAGTTTCTGTGGGCCCCCTTGCCTTGCGGTAGCGTCCTACTAGGGGGGAAAACTAGCTAGTGGCCTGGCTCAAGACATTGAGCTTGTGTGTGCACACGTGGTCAGGGGCGTTTGGACGAGCGCCGACGGGCGTGACCCTGACTGGTCACTCGGTACTGTTGTGCCTTGTACTTGGTTCTTTGTGAGTGTCTCAGTTACCGCCGTTTTGGGCGAGTACGAGATACCTGAGGCATAGTGTAAGATGTCAGTGGATGCATCTAGTTGTTCTTCTAGTGAGGAGATGCTTCTGTCACTTGACGCATGGCTCTTGTGGCTTGTGTTTCCGTGACCGGTTTCCGAGTAGCCTGTGCGTGGCTTCACTCGAGGTCTAGTCTTGTGTAGCATACACGACGGTGAGCTCGTGTATGTTCGTGCCTTTGACTGTGTAGGTCTTTGGTGGGCTTTTGCCTGTTTTAGTAGGCTTAGGCTTTTCACGATAGGGTTTCATGATTTGACGATGCATCGGTAACGCACAACTTTGTAAGATCGGGGTTCGCCTTTCTGTTGTAGTTTGGAGTAGTTTAGAGAGCTGTGGTTCGATCAGCTGCCGTGTTTCCTTATTACGGCTTTAGTCTTTCCTTTAGCTATTCTTACTCCTGCTTAGTGTTGTAGTTTAGCACTACTGTTACTTATGTTCCTGCTTTGTTGCTGCTTTTGCGTTATTTCTGATAGGGTTCTGTAGGATCCCTACTGAGCCAGTGATAGGAGGCTCACCCCTGACTTTTCAGGTGTAGCTGTGCTTCATCGTGCAGTGAGTTTCGCTGTGCGGTAGTTCTGTTGCCAGCATTGCCAGTGTCAGGCTTCTCCCAACTTGAGGGTACGTTTCCCTTTCTGTTGGACTGTACTTGTCTTCCTTTAGATTGGACTCTGTTAGTTTTAATTTGTTAATTGAAAAAGTAATTTTATTTCTGCTACTTTAGTAATCCTGATCAATGAAATATAATTACTTACTGTTATATCTGGAAGTTCAATGTTGTAGTGCCCCAGAATTTATTTGATAATTTTATGGCATTATTAGCAATTAAAGGGACTAATTTGAAGTTATAAATCAATATAAGGCCAAATGGTGTTAATCAATTAACCCAACTCACTTAATTAAAGTCTAAAGGGTTTTTAAACCAGACCCATTAAGTTGGCCCATATTCTAGAAGGTATTTAAGCCTATTCTCAGATTTTTAAAGATAAACATCACTTAATAAGATAAGTTAATGGATAATTATCAAAAGAGTTTTAATTTATTTGAACTCTGTCCACGACGAATATAACGGTCTACTGCCCGATCGTCACATACTTGTAACACATGGGAGATAGACCGTTACACTATGTGTACTCCGTGAGTTGAAGAGTTTGAGGCATGTTGAACTCTGGAAACAAGATATGTAACGGTCTATCGTGAGACCGTCACATATCTCTAACGTACGGGATGACGACCGTTACATACTGTTAGTTTCGTAAAAGAAAGAACAAGTAGAAAGATCAGAATTTGATGATCTTATCCACTAAGGATCGACTTGGGAAGGCTTGTAATATTGCTAAGGACTCTTAGAGATTAGGATTTGATGAAATAAGGACTCTAAACTCGATCTAATTCTCAAACCCTAGTATAAACTCTATAAATAGGGCATAGTTCTGAACTGTGCGACCCTTACTTTTTGGGCGTAAGGAAGCAAGGTAAGGAGTCATTATCTCAGGTAAGTTCTTTAGAATAATTTGTTCACAATACTTTAGACTAACTCCCCTCCGAATTTCACATCTTTAGGTCAAGAGGTCGTGGAGTTAGAGCCCAAGGAAGTTACTGGAAAAGTCACAAGAGAAGGAGGAGATCTAGGGCAAGGTTATCTACCAAATTCAGGAACTACAGTCTAAGTAAGAGGTAGGTTATCTCATGAACGGTAAAAACAACTTGATAGGACTAAGAGCCTCTGTTTTGATTGGATTTCATGCATGCTAGATCATCAATTTCATGTTTTATTGGTTCTATGCATATCATGCTTCCCTTAGCCCTAACTAAAGATTAAAGACTTGACTATCCATCTATTCATCAATACCCATGCATATAGACAACCTTTACTTTGTTAACATATCTAGAAACTCATGATGTTTTGATAAAAGACATGATGTGAGTTGATCTCTTAGCTTCTATAGTTGTTTCCTGTTAGCAGAGACTGTAACGCATCACAGAAGGACCGTCACTTCCATGTAACGGCCCCACGACAGACCGTTATACTCCCTGATTGGGTTTGGGTTTCACGGTTGATTCTAACACGCTTGGACAGACACGTTACATTCATGTAACGGCTCGGTCCTAACCGTCACAATCACAGTGACGCCCCATCTCCAGACCGTTATACTCTGTGTTCTGTCAACCCCAAGACAGAATACAACATGCCAATATTATTATTGTTAAAGCCTAGTTACCTAAGTTTTAACCTGATCATGTGATTTTAAGGTTATTTGATCATTCGTGATAGGTATTGCATGTTTTGTGGTCTCACTTTTATTGAGTTATGTTAATTTTTGAAGCCAAATTATATAGTTTTGTATTATAAAGAATGACTTTTTAACATTGTATAGACGGAGTTTTCATCATGATTTCACATTGATTATACATATCTCTCTCTGTCAATAGAGTCAATTCCATAAGTACATGGCACATATTCCGGTATGTTGTCATTAGTTCACACTTTACACTATAGGAACACAATCTTGGACATGAGGACCTCTCTATTAGATATTCCTTCCAATGGACTAGGAAATCATTATTTCAAGGCCTCCGTAATTCTCCGCGAGCCTGGGATTCCCACTAGGACGCCGAGTTGGTTGTACCATTAAAGCCCAATAAATAGAATGCACTATCATGGTTTCTGATTCTTGAAATGTAACGGCCTTGAACTGGACCCTCCGACTCACGTAACGGCCCAGTGCCAGACCGTCACATTCCTCTGAGTCTATTTTTATCTTTCTAGACTCTGATCATTTTAACGGCCCATTAGTGGCGCGTTACATAGTGTAACGGCCCAGTTAACGACCGTTACATAGCTTGTTTATGTTAACCCAAGGTTTGACCAAGGGTTGGTATTCCAATGATTCTAGACAAACCTTGATGATTTAGAACTTGTCATATTGCTTAAATTGATCTATATGAAATGGAAGTTAAGGAAAATACCGTTATGCTGTCGATTTATTTCTATGAGCATGACATTGTTTAAAGTCTATTTCTTGACTCCTACATTCTTATGTTGAAGCATTCATTCATTGATTTTAGTTATCATAGAATTATTGGAAGTGCTATATTCTTGGCCATACTTTACTGTTATACTACGTGGAAGTAGCTTAATTTATAACTGAAGATGCGATCGAGCACTGATTGTGTTCAAGGGCTCTATGCTAGTCCCCTCGGTTGATTGCCGGAAACATACTACTTTATAAACCATGGGGTATGATGCTACTGGCGTCGCATTGCGCTGGGAGTACTATTTCTATAAATAAGTGAAGATCCACGACACGACATGACATTCTTGCTTGATATTCCACAGAAATTCACGAAGCACTTGCTCATAAGCATAAGATGCTAAAGTGAGGAATATGTGGCTTGCTAGAACATTCTCGATATATTCTTGTTCATGAAAGTTCAATATCATGTTCTTGTCCTATTCTTACTAGTTCATTCTTGTTCTCATTCCATCTTATATGATAGTCTTGTTACTTTGATTTAATCGCATGATCATCGCATTGCATGATTTTACCTTATTTATTTAGAGCGAAAATGTTAATCACTTTAATAGTACCTTCATGTTGATGCGAAGATACCTACTGGGCAAGTGTGCTCATTAGCTATTTCCAATCTTTTTCAGGAAATGAAAGTGAGTCGGGTTCGGATTCGGATTATTCAAGTAGCGGATCCGAGAGTGATTAAAGATGAGCGAAGACTTAGGAAGTCTATAATGTCTAGATGGAGTGAATGTAATTTTCCTATTTCTTGAGTCTAGTAGAATGAAAATCAAATTAGTGATTGTATCTTTGAATATTGAGCATTATGATATGAAGTTAAAGTTGATTAAATCCTGTGCAATTGCATTTACTTGTGTGATTGTCTCGCGCTCTGATTGATTCTTGTTTGCAAGAGGCTTACCATGCCGGCTGTTCGCGCTCCCCGAGTGAGTCTTCTGCTGTAATAAAGGCTCGGGGTGTGACAGTTAAGTTGGTATCAGAGCCTAAGTCTCAGGACTTAGGGAAAAGAGTCATGTCATAGGATAAGTCCAAGGTTAAGGACCCCTACCTGTGAACTAAGGAAGAAATTCCATACCCATGTGAGAATTGGGTAGAGCCCGGGATAAGATAATTAATTAACTTTAAGATTTGGTTTCATGAGAAATAAACAAGTGTTATTTTTCTCTCTCAGGTACCTTATTATTTTTATCATGGCTCATCACGTAGATTGGGACGGTATGCAACAAACAGTTGCCGGCCTCACTCAGGTATTGCAAACTATAACACAAGGTGGTGTAGGGGCAAGGGCTAGTGACCTACATCGCAACTTCCGGAGTCTAAATCCTCCGCGATTCTATGGATCTTCAAATCCCGATGGGGCAAAAAATTGGATCGATGAGATGAATAGGATAATATCCTTTCGAAAACCTGGTCTTCCGAGATTCTCTTTTCTTGGCATCAAATACAAGAAACACCCCACTATTATATCCTCACTTCACGCTTGCAAACTTATCTCGCGAGGATGTGAAGCTTTCCTTGCTTCTGTCATTATTTCAAAATCCAAGGATATTATTATAGCAGACATCCCTATTGTAAATGAGTTCGCAGATGTATTTCCATCCGAACTACCCAGTTTACCACTCGAGAGGGAAGTGAACTTCACAATCGAACTCCTTCCAGGAGCAGCACCTGTTTCTATAGCCCGTTACAGGATGTCCCCCACAGAACTCAAGGAACTGAAAAGGCAGTTGCAGGAACTACTAGACAAGGGTTTCATCAGACCTAGCACATCCCCTTGGGGTGCGCCGGTTTTATTTGTCAAGAAGAAGGATGGTTCTCTCAGATTATACATCGATTACCGGTGACTGAATCAGCTTACAATCAAAAATAAATATCCATTGTCGCGTATTGATGAGCTCTTCGATCAGCTTTCGGGAGCTGAGTACTTTTATAAGATTGACCTAAGATCAGGTTATCATCAGCTTAGAATCAAAGAAGAGGACATTTATAAATCAGCTTTTCGAAGTCGTTATGGCCACTATGAATTCATGGTGATGCCATTCGGTTTAACTAATGCCCCAACAACATTTATGCAACTTATGAACAGTGTCTTCCAGCCATATTTAGACCATTTCATCGTCGTCTTCATCGATGATATCCTGATATACTCCAAGACTAGAGAAGAACATGAAGAACATCTAAGGATAGCCTTGCAAACACTTAGAGAACACAAGCTATATGCCAAACTCAATAAGTGTGAATTCTGACTCAAGGAAGTCTCATTCCTAGGCCACATCATTTCAAAAGAAGGTATTGCTGTGGATCCTTCTAAGGTAGAAGCTGTCAGAGATTGGAGCCGACCAACGACTATATCTGATGTCAGAAGCTTTTTGGGTCTAGCAGGTTATTATAGAAGATTCATAAAGGACTTCTCAAAGATCGCGGTTCCTTTAACTAGACTTACTAGAAATGAAAACCCTTTTATCTGGTCGAAGGACTATGAAAAGAGTTTTCAAAGTCTTAAGAATCATCTTATAACAGCCCATGTTTTGTCGCTACCAATAAAGGGTGCTGGATTTGAAGTATATACGGATGCATCTGGAATTGACTTAGGGTGTGTATGCAAGATGAAAAGGTGATTTGCTATTCTTCAAGACAATTGAAACGTCACGAAGAAAATTATCCTGTACATGATTTGGAATTAGCAGCAGTTATTTTTGCCTTGAAAATTTGGCGTCATTATCTTTATGGAGAAAAGTTTACGATCTACACAGACCATAAGAGCTTGAAATATTTATTTTCTCAAAAAGAGCATAATATGAGGCAAAGGAGGTGGTTAGAACATCTCAAGGACTTTGATTTTACTATTCAATATCATCCTGGCAAGACGAATGCTGTAGCAGATGCACTTAGCAGAAAACCAATTGGTGTGTTATCAAGTCTCATGATTAGTGTGACTAACCTTATTCCTCAATTTGCCCAGTTGAATTTAGAGGTTGATATTAAGGAAGAAGATTGCTTCATAGCTAATATCCTAGCTCAACCTATGATGGGGACATCGCTTACCACTTCCCATTTCTCCAAGGGTCCTGATGCTCGCCATTATGTTCATCTTGATTTTCTGAGTCTAGCTATGTAATTTTCATATCTTTCTTTGAGTCTTAACCATGTAATTTTCCCTTTTATTGAGTCAAGTACCTAAGTTAGTGAGTCATCTATCTAAGTCTATGTATCATCAAGTGGCCTAGTGAGTTAATGGGCCACTTCAATGGGCTTGGCCCATGGGCGCCCCCTTCCCTCCTTGGTCATTTGTCATTATTCCAAAAGGTGAGGACTTTTTGTAAATTGTGGGTTTCCTATAAATAGGACCCCAATCCCCACTTGGAGAAGCTAATAAAGTATTGATAAAATTGCCACAAGAATTTGTGCCTCTCTCTCTAGCTCTCTCTCTCTATTTCTCTCTCTCTCTCTCTAAAGGGGGCGAACCCCATTCTCTCTCCTCCCCACCCCCAAATTCGAAATTCACTCTCTCTCCTCCCTATTCACCTCTAATTAAGACCCCTCCCCCTTCCCCATACATCCCATTTAAGTCCCCTTCAACCCCTAGGTGGAATCCCCTTCTCCTAGGCACCTCTCCCTCCTCCCAAGCAACCTTTCCCCTTCCCCATACAACCTTTCATTTTCCCAAGGGAGAATCCCTTCTCCCAAGCACCCTTCCCATTCCCTAGGCCCCCATTAACCCCTCCATTAACCCACCATTCAAAACAAAGGAGAGATCTCTCCTCCCTCTCTCCTTCCCAACCCAAATTCGCATCTCCCCCTCCCTCCACTTGCTAGACCACCTCCCAGCCCCCTTTCTGCCCTTCCCACACCTTGAATCACCCCCTAACAGACCCCCACATAGTCAGGTGTCACCCCCACACCCATCCACCCCATTTCCCCTCCCATAAACCCCCCTTTCCCCCCCATCTTCTTCAAATTACAGCTCTCAGTTCGAGTGTAGCAAAAAGGGTCGACTTGCAGAAGCAACCACGGAGTCATACGGCAACATCTGAAGTCATATCATACATTGCTGGAAAGGTCTTCTAGTCTTCTTCGCAGGCGAGGTGGAATCGTCTTGTTCTGACTTCACTACAGATCGTGGTGCCCATTCTCGTTTGACTGCGCAACTGGGACTAGAACCTGGACCAGAGCTGTAGTGCAAAGACTACCACGGCTACACCCCTCAACTTATGAAGGCGCCACTTGTCCGAGAGCTGCTACCACAAGGCATCTACCATCACCAACAAGCGGCGTCCCTTTTGGCATCAGGAAGAGCCTTTTCCAAATTTTCTCCACCGGGTGCGCAGACAGTCTGTTTGGGTCCTGCCCCGACACTGCCTCACTCAACGGGCTCCTCCTTGCCACCCTGACATCATCTGGTGCTGTTCTTAGTTTCTGCTCGAAGAAGACTCGTCCACGGACGTCCTTGACTTTGTCTTGCCTCATTCGGACTTCTGGAGTGACTGTGGCACCTTCGACAAGTAGCTGTAACACTCTGGACCAGCCTGAACCAGAAGTCTGAGCACCTGCTCCGGGGTCCACTCCGACCAGAGGTGATGCGGGAACCGCCCACCAAAATTCACAAGCGTACCTGGATCTGTCAGCGTCGTTTCAGCGCCAGTCTCATCAAGTTCTGAGTCCGGAGAAGGGCACATAGGTAGCAACATCGATCCCCTATCCTGCTGCCCAAGACACAGGCAGATTCGGTCGGGTGATCCGTCGGCGCGATTCGAGCGAATCTCCCCTCCCCGCCTGGCTGGCTTAACGCCCCTCCCTGTGTGGAGGTAGTGTTTGAATTGTAATACAGATATCCCCACCCCAAGTCCACCCTCCTGTGTGAGGGGTAGTGGTTGTATAATTTAAACAGGGTTCAAGCTTCATCGGCACAGTGTGCGGGGAACCCACACTTCTCCGCTCGCCCTCGTCTCCGAACGGGGTTGGTTTCTTCAAACCAACCAGGGTAAGCTCTGAACTTTGCTCCAACAATAGTACTTGTTCGGCTAATATCCGTGGCATTGCTCCGTTGAGCAAGAGAGAGAGCGCCCGACCCCGTGTGATCCACTTACGAGCGGTCACCGTGGGCTGTGTGAGAGAGGGACCTAGTGCCCCAATTGGCACCCGGCCAGCCCCTTAAGTGTGGGCCTCGTACCTTTGGGAGGGCAACCCTAGCCCTGCTGGCACTCTACCAGCAAGGGCCTTGATCCATCATCTCCACTTGGCATCATCAAGTCACCCGGGCTCGTGTGTGTGCGACGGCGATTCGGCCCAATCTAGTACTTTGTTGCTTTGTGATTGTGCTTGCGGAATAGGTCCAAGGACCCGTGTCCATTTTGCTGTATACCCCTTAGTTGTGTCACATCAAGTGGTATCAGAGCAAGTTCACAACTTGTCTATCTACAAGTTGGTCCTAGGGCGCATTCGCATTTAGAGTCTTTAGCAGGCCACCCAGTACATCATCATGTACCCTCCACATTGGTTAAGTCCCCTCAACACGGTCTTCCCCAAGAGTCCGATTGACCCCCTCCTCATGGACATCATCCTAGAAGGGGACCTTAGTTTTGACGGATCTAGTCCTAATGCCTACCTAAAGTGGGAGGCTACCATGGATAAACACTTTGATAGGACTAGGGTCTATGGACACGCTAGAGTCCGCAGAGCCACAGGGTGGCTTCGGGGACAAGCCAAGAAGGAGTGGGAACACATAGTGAGCTTAAGAAGGATTTGGAGGCAAGAACCCGTAGGATCATGGGAAGAGATGAAGATCGAGCTTAGGAAGATCTACGCTCCCCGACCTTCCCACTCCTACCTTGAGAATCATAACCCGAGGAGCACTCCCACTCCTCTTTTCTCTCCCAGTCAACCCAAGACCACCCGTAAGGCCCAAACTCCACCACCCTAGATAATTCCAATCCCGATCACCACCACCACTCAAACCAAATTGGCCACCACCCAACCCAAAATTCTCCATCAAACCCACACCCTACAAGCTTCCACAAATCCTCCTCCCACCCCTCCTCCGACAAGGGTCACCCCTAGTCAAAACATACCCCAGCAAGAAGGGAGTTCCAATGGGCCATGTGTGGGTGAGACTGCTCAGGGAAATAGACAACAATGCTCTAAGTGTAGAGGCTTTGGACACTTCATCCATCAATGCCCTTCACGAGAGATGTCCAACACACTAACTGAAGAAATAGTTACCCCCATCCAAAGGGAACTTGAGGAGGTGATTGAAGTCCATGAGGCACCCCTAGAATGGGAGGAGGAATATGAAGCCCAATGTCAAGAGTTGGGTCAAGAGAACCCATCCCTACCCAAAGAAAACCCATTGAGCCTAACTGGGTACACCCTCCCTCATGAGTTACATGATGACCAACCAAGTTCCCCCACCCCTCCCTCCATGAGAATTGTGATTCTTGGGGAACCCCTCATTGAGTGGCTTAAGCAAGACCTCCTCCTCCACATCATGCGCCCCCCCATGGATAAACATAACCCAATCGTGCCCACCCTACCATTCCACACAACCTATCATTCGTTTTGCTTTGTAAAAGCCATGAGGGACTTGATTAAAGGCATACTAAGGCAAATAGAGGTGACAAACATGTTGGCCTTAGGAGCGAGTGATACGGGGTACCTTAGTTTCTCACACCCCTCTATCGGGTCCATCATCTCCATTTACACCAAGGGTCCTTGCATGAGTGAGCTCGTATTGTTTCTACCCGAACCCGATGAGTTTTACACCATCCCCCTACCACAAGAAAAGGGCACTCAACCTAGGGAATCCACTTTGGTACTTACCCCATTAGGGGACGAGTGCCTAGCCCACACTAGGGAGTGTATGCTTTGGAGTGTTCCAGGTCTAGGATGGGAAGAAGACTCAATCCCTTCAACCCAAGTCCTCCTAGATCCATATGATCCCTTCCCACTATCTCTTCTTTGCCAACCCACCTCCTTGCCCTCCTACATCTTTCCCTACCCCTCGTCCCTTTGCAAGGAGCATTACGATAGGTCCACCAGGTTCATGATCCCCACTTCCTTATGTGTACTAGGGACCCTAGGACGATCACTTGGATTAAAGCCCACCTCCACATCACCCACCCCTTAACCCATCTCGAGCCTTTTGGCCACTTCCTATGGGCTTCCAAGTACTCATCACTCACCACCCACTCCCTCCTACCCTCACCCACCATGTCGAACCTAACCCACCCATTCCAAAACTTAGCCCACACTATGAGAGCCATGACCATGGGTGACATCCACCTAGGAAATGAGGAAATGACCCATCCCAAGATGTCCACTTTCTTGGACCCCTTCAACCCCCATGAGTGGAAACCCCCAAATCAACCCCCACCTAAAGATGGGACCATCTTGATAGGAATGCATGTGTCACAACATCTTGCATCATGTGGTAAGGCTAGTCACGTCATTTGTGTCACATACACACTAGGTCCAGTGCACGACAGGTTTACATTTGGACAAGCTGGTCCTTCCCCACTCTTCATCCATCTCATGCATGATAGAGCCACTTGTGGCTGCCCAAGTCCACCTAAGTGCATCAAGGTCCACATGGCTTTTAAGCATGATAGGTCAATTCATGGATGCCCTGGTCCTCCTAAGACCGTCAAAACCAATCTAACACTTGATAGGACTGCATTTGGTTGTCCGGGCCCTCCCTTCATCTCTAGGGGATCGTCATTCATGACACTGCATGGCACCATCCGCAAACACATCAACAAAAGTGATGAGGTGTATAAGAAATCGGCCGATTCCCACCGACACCACCAGGAATTTCATGTAGGTGACTTTGTGATGGTGAGAATTGAGAGACTTTTCCCTGGGAATGTCTCCAAACTGAGGACGCATGGATCAGGTCCCTTCCACATTTTGAGGCGGATCGGCACAAATGCTTACGTGTTGGACCTCCCCGAGGAGTACGGAGTAAGTCCCACATTCAATGTGGCTGACTTGGTGCCATACAGGGGTCCCACGGTGACACATAGTGAGGAAATCGAGCTTGTTCCACCCTTTGAGAGAGCCACCACCCGTGAGAAAGTTCCACCAACCCAGAGGGGCCAACGTGAGCAATTGGAGCGGATATTGTATGAACAGGTCACTGTCATCTGGAGCAAAGGATATGGGCACTACCTCACTTGGTGAAAGGACCAGCTACCTTTGGTAGACTTACGGGCAACCCCGCCGTGGCTTCCTCCGCATACGATGGATCTTTACTCGACAGAGTCGAGTTCTCTGCACCCCGGGAGTATGATGGGGACATCGCTTACCACTTCCCATATCTCCAAGGGTCCTGATGCTCGCCATTATGTTCATCTTGATTTTCTGAGTCTAGCTATGTAATTTTCATATCTTTCTTTGAGTCTTAACCATGTAATTTTCCCTTTTATTGAGTCAAGTACCTAAGTTAGTGAGTCATCTATCTAAGTCTATGTATCATCAAGTGGCCTAGTGAGTTAATGGGCCACTTCACTGGGCTTGGCCCATGGGCGCCCCCTTCCCTCCTTGGTCATTTGTCATTATTCCAAAAGGTGAGGACTTTTTGTAAATTGTGAGTTTCCTATAAATAGGACCCCAATCCCCACTTGGAGAAGCTAATGAAGTATTGATAAAATTGCCACAAGAATTTGTGCCTCTCTCTCTAGCTCTCTCTCTCTATTTCTCTCTCTCTCTCTCTAAAGGGGGCGAACCCCATTCTCTCTCCTCCCCACCCCCAAATTCGAAATTCACTCTCTCTCCTCCCTATTCACCTCTTATTAAGACCCCTACCCCTTCCCCATACCTCCCATTTAAGTCCCCTTCAACCCCTAGGTGGAATCCCCTTCTCCTAGGCACCTCTCCCTCCTCCCAAGCAACCTTTCCCCTTCCCCATACAACCTTTCATTTTCCCAAGGGAGAATCCCTTCTCCCAAGCACCCTTCCCATTCCCTAGGCCCCCATTAACCCCTCCATTAACCCACCATTCAAAACAAAGGAGAGATCTCTCCTCCCTCTCTCCTTCCCAATCCAAATTCGCATCTCCCCCTCCCTCCACTTGCTAGACCACCTCCCAGCCCCCTTTCTGCCCTTCCCACACCTTGAATCACCCCCTAACAGACACCCACATAGTCAGGTGTCACCCCCACACCCATCCACCCCATTTCCCCTCCCATAAACCCCCTTTTCCCCCCCATCTTCTTCAAATTACAGCTCTCAGTTCGAGTGTATCAGAAAGGGTCGACTTGCAGAAGCAACCACGGAGTCATACGGCAACATCTGAAGTCGTATCATACATTGCTGGAAATGTCTTCTAGTCTTCTTTACAGGCGAGGTGGAATCGTCTTGTTCCGACTTCACTACAGATCGTGGTGCCCATTCTCGTCCGACTGCGCAACTGGGACCAGAACCTGGACTAGAGCTGTAGTGCAGAAGCTACCACGGCCACACCCCTCAACTTCTGAAGGCGCCACTTGGCCGAGAGCTGCTACCACAAGGCATCTACCATCACCAACAAGCGGCGTCCCTTTCGGCATCAGGAAGAGCCTTTTCCAAATTTTCTCCACCGGGTGCGCAGACAATCTGTTTGGGTCCTGCCCCAACACCACCTCACTCAACGGGCTCCTCCTTGCCACCCCGACATCATCTGGTGCTGTTCTTGGATTCTGCTCAAAGAAGACTCGTTTACGGATGTCCTTGACTTGGTCTCGCCTCATTCGGACTTCTGTAGTGACCGTGGCACCTTCGACAAGTAGCTGTAACACTCTGGACCAGCCTGAACCAGAAGTCTGAGTACCTACTCCAGGGTCCACTCCGACCAGAGGCGATGCGGGAACCGCCCACCAAAATTCACAAACGTACCTGGGTCTGTCAGCATCGTTTCAGCACCAGTCTCATCAAGTTCTGAGTCCGGAGGAGGGCACAGCGGCAGCAACATCGATCCCCTATCCTGCTGCCCAAGACACAGGCAGATTCGGTCGGGTGATCCGTCGGCGCGATTCGAGCGAATCTCCCCTCCCCGCCTGGCTGGCTTAACGCCCCTCCCTGTGTGGAGGTAGTGTTTGAATTGTAATACAGATATCCCCACCCCAAGTCCACCCTCCTGTGTGAGGCGTAGTGGTTGTATAATTTAAACAGGGTTCAAGCTTCATCGGCGCAGTGTGCGGGGAAACCACACTTCCCCGCTCGCCCTCGTCTCCGAACGGGGTTGGTTTCTTCAAACCAACCAGGGTAAGCTCTGAACTTTGCTCCAACAATAGTACTTGCTCAGCTAATATCCGTTGCATTGCTCCTTTGAGCAAGAGAGAGAGCGCCCGACCCCGTGTGATCCACTTACGAGCGGTCACCGTGGGCTGTGTGAGAGAGGGACCTAGTGCCCCAATTGGCACCCGGCCAGCCCCTTAAGTGTGGGCCTCGTACCTTCGGGAGGGCAACCCTAGCCCTGCTGGCACTCTACCAGCAAGGGCCTTGATCCATCATCTCCACTTGGCATTATCAAGTCACCCGGGCTCGTGTGTGTGCGACGGCGATTCGGCCCAATCTAGTACTTTGTTGCTTTGTGATTGTGCTTGCGGAATAGGTCCAAGGACCCGTGTCCATTTTGCTGCATACCCCTTAGTTGTGTCACATCAACCTACATTGATAGAGGATTTGGCCAAGTTACAAGAGGATGATCCAATTTTACTGAAAATTAAGGCCAATATTGAACAAAGACCGGATTTTTCTATTTCTAATGATGGAAGATTGCTATTCAAGGGCCGAATGTGTATACCGGATCATGAGGATACAAAGAAATTGATCTTAGAAGAAGCACATAAATCAAAGTACTCCATCCATCCAGGAGGTACCAAGATGTATCAAGATCTCAAAAGAAACTTCTGGTGGCCCAATATGAAGAGGGAAGTAGCTGATTTTGTATCTCGTTGTCTTACATGCCAACAGGTAAAGGTGGAACATTTCAGACCTGCAGGAAAATTACATCGCTTAAATATTCCCGAATGGAAATGGAAAAGTATAGGAATGGATTTCATTATGGGATTACCTAAGACAAGAGGTGGACATGATGGAATATGGATAATCATAGACCGATTGACTAAATCTGCACATTTCATATCAATAAAAAGTCGATGGTCTGTAGATATTCTAGCAGCATTATACATCAAAAAAATTGTTAAACTACATGGTATCCCTATCTCTATTATATCAAATAGAGATCCACGTTTTACATCATAATTCTGAAAAAGTTTACAATATTCACTGGGGACTAGATTGAATTTTAGCACAGCTTTTCACCCTCAAACTGATGGTCAGACAGAAAGGACTAATCAGGTGGTAGAAGATATGCTCAGGGCTTGTGTCATTGATTTTGGAGGAAGTTGGCATGATCACTTGTCTCTGGTAGAATTTGCATATAACAACAGTTATCAAGCAAGCATACAAATGGCACCTTTTGAAGCTCTATATGGGAAAAATTGTCGATCACCAATATGTTGGAATGAAATAGGGGAAAGGCAATTTCTAGGCCCCGACCTTATCAGAGATTCTACAGAGAAAATAAAGCTCATCCAGGAAAGAATGAAAATGGCACAAGATAGGCAAAAGTCTTATGCTGACAATGACGTGACTTGGAGTTTCAGGTAGGAGATCATGTGTATTTGAAGGTTTCTCCAGGTCGTGGTATTCGAAGATTTGGCATCAAAGGAAAGCTAACTCCAAGGTTCATTGGCCCATTTGAAATTCTTGAAAGGGTCGGTGAAGTGGCTTATAGATTGGCCTTACCTCCACAGTTAGCAGGAGTTCATGACGTATTTCACATCTCTATGTTGAAAAAGTACGTACATGATACAGACCACATTATCACTTATGACAATATAGAGATTCAGAAAGACTTGACATACGAGCAAACACCGATCAACATTCTTGATCGGGAAGTGCGTCAATTAAGAAATAAAGTTATTCCCATGGTCAAGATCCAATGGAAGAAAACATGGCCATATGAAGCAACATGGGAAACCGAAATGGCTATGCAGAAAAGATTCCCAGAATTATTCAACTATAAGTAGACTCTCCACAATCCATGAATTGAATTTGGGGACCAAATTCTTTTAAGTGGGGGAGGGTGTAGTGCCCCAGAATTTATTTGATAATTTTATGGCATTATTAGCAATTAAAGGGACTAATTTGAAGTTATAAATCAATATAAGGCCAAATGGTGTTAATCAATTAACCCAACTCACTTAATTAAAGTCTAAAGGGTTTTTAAACCAGGCCCATTAAGTTGGCCCATATTCTAGAAGGTATTTAAGCCTATTCTCGGATTTTTAAAGATAAACATCACTTAATAAGATAAGTTAATGGATAATTATCAAAAGAGTTTTAATTTATTTGAACTCTGTCCACGACGAATATAACGGTCTACAGCCCGACCGTCACATACTTGTAATGCGTGGGAGATAGACCGTTACACTATGTCTACTCCGTGAGTTGAAGAGTTTGAGGCATGTTGAACTCTGGAAACAAGATATGTAACGGTCTATCGTGAGACCGTCACATATCTCTAACGCACGGGATGACGACCGTTACATACTGCTAGTTCCGTAAAAGAAAGAACAAGTAGAAAGATCAGAATTTGATGATCTTATCCACTAAGGATCGACTTGGGAAGGCTTGTAATATTGCTAAGGACTCTTAGAGATTAGGATTTGATGAAATAAGGACTCTAAACTCGATCTAATCCTCAAACCCTAGTATAAACTCTATAAATAGGGCATAGTTCTGAACTGTGCGACCCTTACTTTTTGGGCGTAAGGAAGCAAGGTAAGGAGTCATTATCTCAGGTAAGTTCTTTAGAATAATTTGTTCACAATACTTTAGAGTAACTCCCCTCCGAATTTCTCATCTTTAGGTCAAGAGGTCGTGGAGTTAGAGCCCAAGGAAGTTGCTGGAAAAGTCACAAGAGAAGGAGGAGATCTAGGGCAAGTTTCTCTACCAAATTTAAGAACTACAGTCTAAGTAAGAGGTAGGTTATCTCATGAACGGCAAAAACAACTTGATAGGATTAAGAGCCTCTATTTTGATTGGATTTCATGCATGCTAGATCATCAATTTCATGTTTTATTGGTTCTATGCATATCATACTTCCCTTAGCCCTAACTAAAGATTAAAGACTTGACTATCCATCTATTCATCAATACCCATGCATATAGACAACCTTTACTTTGTTAACATATCTAGAAACTCATGATGTTTTGATAAAAGACATGATGTGAGTTGATCTCTTAGCTTCTATAGTTGTTTCCTGTTAGCAGAGACTGTAACGCATCACAGAAGGACCGTCACTTCCATGTAACGGCCCCACGACAGACCGTTATACTCCCTGATTGGGTTTGGGTTTCACGGTTGATTATAACGCGCTTGGACAGACGCGTTACATTCATGTAACGGCTGGGTCCTGACCGTCACAATCACAGTGACGCCCCATCTCCAGACCGTTATACTCTGTGTTCTGTCAACCCCAAGATAGAATATAACCTGCCAATATTATTATTGTTAAAGCCTAGTTACCTAAATTTTAACCTGATCATGTGATTTTAAGGTTATATGATCATTCATGATAGGTATTGCATGTTTTGTGGTCTCACTTTTATTGAGTTATGTTAATTTTTGAAGCCAAATTATATAGTTTTGTATTATAAAGAATGACTTTTTAACATTGTATTGACGGAGTTTTCATCATGATTTCACATTGATTATACATATCTCTCTCTGTCAATAGAGTCAATTCCATAAGTACATGGCACATATTCCGGTATGTTGTCATTAGTTCACACTTTGCACTATAGGAACACAATCTTGGACATGAGGACCTCTCTATTAGATATTCCTTCCAATGGACTAGGAAATCATTGTTTTAAGGCCTCTGTAATTCTCCGCGAGCCTGGGATTCCCACTAGGACGCCGAGTTGGTTGTACCATTAAAGCCCAATAAATAGAATGCACTATCATGGTTTCTGATTCTTGAAATGTAACGGCCTTGAACTGGACCGTCAGGCTCACGTAACGGCCCAGTGCCAGACCGTCACATTCCTCTGAGTCTATTTTTATCTTTCTAGACTCTGATCATTTTAACGGCCCATTAGTGGCGCGTTACATAGTGTAACGGCCCAGTTAACGACCGTTACATAGCTTGTTTATGTTAACCCAAGGTTTGACCAAGGGTTGGTATTCCAATGATTCTAGATAAACCTTGATGATCTAGAACTTGTCATATTGCTTAAATTGATCTAAATGAAATGGAAGTTAAGGAAAATACCGTTATGCTGTCGATTTATTTCTATGAGCATGACATTGTTTAAAGTCTATTTTTTGACTCCTACATTCTTATGTTGAAGCATTCATTCATTGATTTTAGTTATCATAGAATTATTGGAAGTGCTATATTCTTGGCCATACTTTACTGTTATACTGCGTGGAAGTAGCTTAATTTATAACTGAAGATGCGATCGAGTACTGATTGTGTTCAAGGGCTCTATGCTAGTCCCCTCGGTTGATTGCCGGAAACATACTACTTTATAAACCATGGGGTATGATGCTACTGGCGTCGCATTGCGCTGGGAGTACTATTTTTATAAATAAGTGAAGATCCACGACACGACATGACATTCTTGTTTGATATTCCACAGAAATTCACGAAGCACTTGCTCATAAGCATAAGATGCTAAAGTGAGGAATATGTGGCTTGCTAGTACATTCTCGATATAGTCTTGTTCATGAAAGGCCAATATCATGTTCTTATCATATTCTTACTAGTTCATTCTTGTTCTCATTCCATCTTTTATGATAGTCTTGTTACTTTGATTTAATCACATGATCATCGCATTGCATGATTTTACCTTATTTATTTAGAGCGAAAATGTTAATCACTTTAATAGTGCCTTCATGTTGATGCGAAGATACCTACTGGGCAAGTGTGCTCATTAGCTATTTCTAATCTTTTTCAGGAAATGAAAGTGAGTCAGGTTCGGATTCGGATTATTCAAGTAGCAGATCTGAGAGTGATTAAAGATGAGCGAAGACTTAGGAAGTCTATAATGTCTAGATGGAGTCAATGTAATTTTCCAATTTCTTGAGTCTAGTAGAATGAAAATCAAATTAGTGATTGTATCTTTGAATATTGAGCATTATGATATGAAGTTGAAGTTGATTAAATCCTGTGCAATTGCATTTACTTGTGTGATTGTCTCGCGCTCTGATTAATTCTTGCTTGCAAGAGGTTTACCATGCCGGCTGTTCGCGCTCCCCGAGCGAGTCTTCCGCTGTAATAAAAGCTCAGGGCGTGACAAATGTACTCTCACACACCTTTCTATCCCTTCGGAGCTTTTTCGCTCTTGGGAGGCCTCACAGATGTCAAGTGGTATCGGGTTTACCCGGTATCCGAAGTCTGGGTCGTCACATCCTTTGCCGGCCCCCTCCTCAAGTGCCTCGATGCTCCAGAAGCTAGCCGAGGCATTGAAGAAGTTCACGATGGCATCTGCGGCGTACACCAGGGGGGAAGGTTGATCGCAAGGATCCTGCTACGACAAGGCTACTGGTGGCCCACCCTCCAACGTGACTGCTCGGCCTATGTTCGGAGGTGTGATCGATGCCAGCGGTTTGATCATTTAGTCCACCATACAGCCTCGGAGCTCGTAACCCTAACCGAGCCTTATCCCTTCGCTCAATGGGGAATTGACATCCTAGGCCCATTTCCCATGCCCCAGGCTCAGAAGAAGTTTGCCATCGTCGCCATCGACTATTTTTCCAAGTGGATCGAGGCTAAAGCCACTGCTAAAATTACCGAAGTAGTCATCTGGAGTTTCATTTGGAGGTCGATCATTTGTCGTTTTGGCTTCCCCCGAGTGATCATGAGCGACAATGGTCAGCAATTTGACTCCACTTATTTTTAAAAAAAGTGTGCCGACTTGCACATTTGTAATCACTTCACTTCGATAGCCCACCCCCAGTCTAACGGGCTAGTCAAAAATGCCAACAAAACTATCCTGAAAGGCATCAAGACTAGGCTCGGGAAGGCCAAGGGTAATTGGCTCGAGGAATTACCGAGCGTACTGTGGTCGTTCCGAACTACTCCAAGAGCTGCTACCAGTGAAACTCCTTTCCAATTATTGTACGGCACAGAGGTCGTGATTCCCCTGGAGATCGGCAGCCTGTCCCTCTAAGTCATCAACTTCTCGCCCGAGCCAAATGAGCAGAAGTTGTTAGAAAACTTTGACCTAGTAGACGAGTTACGAGAGGTCAGGAGCATCCGAGCCATGGAATATCAGTGACGCATGACTCGGTACTACAACACCAGAGTCTGAGACAGACACTTCCAACCGGGAGACTTCATCCTGAGAAAAGCCAAAGCCTCTTGACCATTGGACGCGGTGGGAAAGCTAGCCCCTAACTGGGAAGGCCCCTACCGAGTGGCCGAGACGCTCGAAAAAGGAGCATACCAGTTATCTACCATGGAAGGAACGCCTATCCCTCAGACTTGGAACGTGGCAACATTGCGAAAGTTCTATTTTTGAGCTTCTTTCATACATGTAAGAGAGAAATTATGATAATAACTTTCCTTTTCAATGCAACAACATCTCCGTACAACATATAGGCCGTAGCCAGTACAATATGCAAAAAAAAATGATACAACACGAACTAATTACTCGGTGAGGATGAGGTAAGCAGCTCCAAGTCGAGCCACTGACTCCACCCTATGTGGAAACTGGCTCGGATAACGGGACAGCTGACTTGGTCTACTCGGGAAGTTCGTGTTAGATGTGGAATAGCGATCTAGAGGGGGGTAAATAGATGTATTCCTATTTAAAACACGACTTATGCTGACATTAAGTCGAACACCTAAGTGTGTATATGGTATATGCACTAAACAGATAGATGTCCCTAAGCATGCATCTACCGTCAATGCCAAGCCAACAATCGCAAGCAGACAATGAATTTTAAGGTGGTTCGGTCTCTATCCAGAGACCTACATCCACCCCCCACTCAAACCAAGTGAGGCTTCCCTAGTGCTGAGCACCAGAACAAGGGGATCACACCCCTCAAAATCCGCTGATACATAGCTTACAACCGCTGACACACAGCTTGACCGCTGACTCACAACTTGCTACGCTGACTCATAGCTTGAACAAGGATATAAAATGAAAACAAAATTTATGAGACATAGAACAGATCAAGTTCACCCCCCACTCAAACCAAGTGAGGCTTCCCTAGTGCTGAGCACCAGAACAAGGGGATCACACCCCTAAAAATCCGTTGATACATAGCTTACAACCGCTGACACACAGCTTGACCGCTGACTCACAACTTGCTACGCTGACTCATAGCTTGAACAAGGATATAAAATGAAAACAAAATTTATGAGACATAGAACAGATCAAGTTTTAAAAATGTTATCGTAATTTGCAGATGACTCGATCTGAAGATCAAGATCACCTACTGCTTGGATTCCTCAAGTCAAGTTCTCTTCAAGGAGGACTTCCAGATCTACTGCAACTTGAAGCTTGAGGATGAGGGTTGACGCTTGGATCTAATGCCTTCTTCAGATCTTGAACTGTAGCGGCTTCTTATGGATCAGGAAAGACTTCTCCAAGAGTGTTCTCCCTCTTTCTCCTTGGATGTGCCCTTTTTCTTGGATACTTTTGGTTCTTTGCCCTTTTTCTTCTTCTTGCTCACTGCGTGCCTTCTTTTCTACTCCAATCCTGCTGCTCTGGTGCCTGGCCCCTCGTATTTTTTGCTCTACACTCGTTTTTCTCTTGTTCACCTTTTTGGCTTGTTACTCCCGCCTCTTTTTGGTCAGTTCAAAAGCCTTGCTAATATTTCACTGGGTTGGTTATAGCAACAAATGAAAAACTTCCCTCTTTTAAGCATTATGTTGGAGAAGGAATCTCATTGGCTCCGTAGGATCAGAAGGTAGTTGAGATATACTTGAAAAACCTGCCAAAAAGACCTTATGGTTCCTTAATCCTCGTGCCCTAATGGATCCAAATTGGGCATCTGATCTCATACCCAAAACTGGTCCATTTTCCAATTTGTTCAAGACCGGTTCCAGCTCAAGTCGACTTCAGGGAACCTCAAGTAAACTTTTTTTAACTCAAGTAAATACTTGCAAGGTGGTAGAGGGGGGAGGGGGTTCATCCTTTCATTTTGGAAGAAGATGAACACACTACCTCGGCCGCCAGGCAAGCATTTTCATTAAGGAAAGCAGTAAAAGAGAAGGGGTACATGGGGAGGGGGGGGGGACGTCGCCCGAAGGGGGGCAGGAGGAGTACAAGGCCGAAAGGCCTACAAAAGAAAGAGACCAGAAAAGGCCAAGACGTGGGCTAGGCGCAAAACCCAGGGACCCACAGCACAAGTAAAGTTCAAATCCCCAACAAGATAGAATCTTCATCGAAAGCCCCTTCAGAGTCGGATGAGGATGAAGAACAGATTCTGCGCCGACGATCCGGAGATCCTGGCCAATCAAGAGGGTCAAGGTCCGAACCATCGTGATCGGGGTCGTCGGAGACGAAGAGTGGACCGGCGGGGGGGGGGGGGGGGGGCGTCGCCAAGGCCGACTGGAGCCGAAGAGAGTGACGGGTAGGAGGAGGAGCCTCGTCAAAAATGCACTGCCGATCGTGGGAAGAGGAAGTGGAGTTGGAGCGCCGGTAGGAATGCCGAGACGGACCGGCCTCTGTCCTCGACCCCACCCGTGAACGGTCCATGACAGGGTGGCCCACGAAAGCCGCATGAGCCGCCGCAAAGTCACTGAACCCCGACGCCGGCTCAAGCCCGGGGAAGGAGAGAACCTGTACGAGCTGAGGGAGCTTGATACTAGAACCAAGAACTGAGGGTGGCACGGCGCCCGCGGGACGCAACGGAACTGGGGGCAGAGCAGAGTCAACAATCGAACCGGGTGGCTCCCGGTTGATTTTCTTCCTCAGAGCTTGGGCAAAGGAGAGACGGGGGGATGGCGTTGGAGTAGAGGAAGGTGGCACTGGCTCAGCAACCCCACCCGCCAAGGTGGGGTGCTACGGCCCTGGGGACCAAGCCACAGTAGCGGCATTGAGACCAGGAGGAGGCAAAGAGGGCCCGCCTTGGGCCTGAGCATCGGCGCCCAGAGGCCGAGGGCCACCGTAACAGCAGACGAGGCGGTCGGCAGTAGGACAGCCTCCGATGAGGCAACGCATGGAGGTGGAGCATCCTCCCCACTGACAGAAGCCTGAGTAGCAAGGGGGTGAGACCCTGCTGGCGGAGGCGCAAAAGGAGTGGCATGAAGCTAATTGGTCCCCACGGAGGCATGGCCACTAGAGGTTGAAAGGGGTGAGCCCAGACGACCTGGAGGCCCACCCACTTCTATGCCGGGACCAAAAGCAGCCACAGGTTGGAGAACCACCGTGGATGAGGATGGGCCACCTGCAAGGTCTAAGCCGAAGGAGGGCAGCTGTAAACCTTCGACACCAACCGCTTGAGTGGAAGTCGGGGGGGGCAGACGACGGGCCTGCAGGAAGCTGAGTGGTGGCGAGGGGAGTTGCATTATCGGCAGGGGTCCCAAGCCCCTTGGAGCCAGCTGCACGTGTGCCCACTCCGTCAGCCTGGAGGTAGGGCACCGCAGGGGGCAACTCCAAGGCACGGAGCTCAGGGGAAACATCAGCACAGACCGCGCTCGGATGGAGGACAGCAGGAGAGGAGTCGACACCTAGAAGATGGATGTCGGCCTCCACGCTGATAGAGGCGCCAACCAGAGGTAGCAACACCGCAGAAACAACTGGCCGGGGGGAAGACAGATGCAGCTCTGGAGTGCCAGCAGGAGGGGCGTTAGAAGGTGATGCCACGACAGCGGCTACGAAGGAGGGTGATGCAGCGAGCTTGGCCAGGGGGGACGGAAGCTCGGAAGTCGCAGCAGCAACAGGCAAGGAGAGAACCCTTGAAACGGCTAGCAAGGGGGGGGGGGAGCAAGCGAGGCCGTCGCTGGCAAGGGGGCAAGAACACCTTGCATGCCGACCGTCCCAGGCTCGACACCAAGACCCGTAGCGAGAATGAAGGAAGGGAGCACCCCTGAGAGAGGCAGGCATGCAGGCGCAATAACCGTTACTCCAGAGATGGCAGTGAGGGGAGGTGCCAAACACCGAGGGGGTGGTGGCTGGACAGCAGAGGTGGACGCAGGCGGAGGATCTAGAGTGGAGGGTGCCGGCCCCACAGCAGGTAGCAGTTTGCACATAGGGGCTTCATGGCCCAGGCGTCGGCACCCCGAACAGAAGTGGGGAAAGCCAGGATAAACCAGAGGCTGCCAGAAGTGCCAATTGCCAGCCTTGATCCACACCCGAGGGGGGGGGTTTCTTCGACACGTCCATATGAACACACACATGGGCAGCAGCTGAACGAGTCAAGCAGAGCGAATCCTTATCAACCTTCAGGGGGGTGCCAAGATTCCCGGCAATAGAGAAGAGCATGGGCTCGTTGTAAAAGTTCACCGGGAGGTTGGGCATCTCAACCCAAACCGGCACGACCGACGAGTCTTCCTCGGAGGAGAATCGGATGCACCACTGAAAGAAGTGAAACGGCCTGCCCTTGATGAATAAGGTATCCTTGATCAGGACTAGCAGGAAGTCTTCTCTGTTCTGGAAACGAAGGAGGAGATGACGGTTGTCCAGGGTGCTGAGGAAGAAGTCCTCCCGGAAGTGAAAGCGTTGTGCCAGGTGAGCCCGGATATCCTGGAAGGGGGGGCGCCCCCTAGGCGTCTGGGTAACCACCGCGAACTCTAGAGGCCGGCAGGAGATCTAGATCTCATCCGGGGAGAAGATGACAGCAGGTTCCCTAGCATCGGTGAAGGCGGGGGTGTGAATGGACAAAGGGAGAGGGGGGGGGGGGGGTAAAGGACTGGAGAACAACCTGGGTAAAGGATGGGGCAACCGTGGCTGGAGACGACGGAGAGAATAGGCCAGGCGCCTACCGGGCACCTCCGCCGCCAGCGGAGGGGACCGCACGGTTGGCAGCACCCGAGGGAGGAGAGGGGGTGGCCCCAGGACGCGCTCCACGAACCTGCCGGTGCCGCTCGAAGCCAGAAGACACCACACCAGCGGGCTAAGACGGGACGTCCGCAGGCAGAACCGAGGACAACCCGGGTGAGAAGGGTGGGACAGAGTAGCCCCGGAGCGAAGAGGAAGCCGTAGGAGCCGACAAGGGAAGAGGGCCAGGCGCTAACACTACAGCATCAAAGGAATAGTCCTTGGCCGAAGATGAGCCCGACATGGGCTCCGTCGTGGCATCCAGGCCGCCACGAACGCTTCCCGAAGCCGACGCGAAGGCACCACCCAACTTGTGAGAGCCTGGACAGAACTGGTTGTTCTATTTGGAGTGCTCAAGTCAACTTCTGGGATCCTCGGGTCGACCTGAAGAAAGTCAGTTCAGCAAACCAGGCTCTGTTAGCTACTATGGGTCGACTTCTGGGATTCTCGGGTCAACCTGAAGAAGGCCAGTTCAGCAGACTGGTTTCTGTTAGCTGCTCCAGGTCAACCTATCCTTTGAGCAAGTCGACTTGGTCTACTGTTCTTCTGCTTTTTGTCTATTTTGAGCTGGAATTTGAGTCGCCTTGCTTCGTTGTTTGAGTCCTTGATTTGACTAAAGCTCTTTGACCTGCCCACATCCATGATTAAGAACTTTTGCATATTTTTGATAAAAAGTAACATCTCACTCAATGGCTTATAGTTTAGACATCATCAAAACCAAAGATGTACAATATTTTCCCCCTTTTTGATGATGGCAATTATAAGTCATTGTCAATCAATATCATACAGCAATCATTCCATACATGGGCAAGGATGTGCAACAAGACTTTACTGAGACAACAAAGGCTTCCTCTCCCCAAAATAACTTCCTCTCCAAATTACTTACAACATGAATGAACTTCCTCAAGACAACCATGACTTCCCATGACTTCCTCTCCCTCTTATGCATGGACTTGACTTGACGAGTGAGTTACAATGACTTCCTCTCCCCCATTGACATCAGCAAAAAGATAGAGGACTTGAGTAAAGCCAGGAGGGATGTAATTCATGAGATAGGTGAAAATATTCTTCTGAAACATTATTTTCTCCCTTAGACATCAGCAAGAACCATAGAGGGGTGGCAGTCAATAAAATCAAAGGTGCCCAAAAGTGAGACGGAGGGAACTCTCGTAATTTCAAACGGGACTCAGAATATTTTGAAACAATTTATGCATGGAATATAGAGTGGAACGAAGGAAGTTGCAGGGAGGTCTTAAAACAGAATATCTGAAGTTCAGATTACAGGGGTCTTTAAAACAAAATTATCCTCCTAATAGAGACAATCAAAAAATGACCCGTATTAAATTTTTTTTTTGGTTCAAAGTTTATAAGCCCAAATCTACACATAACAACCTAAAAAAATATCAGGTATGCACATTTAATAGAGTTAAAATAATTCTTAAAACAATTGCCTGCCCCTTTCTTTCAATCCTACTCATCAATTGAGGCACCTCTAGGAAAAACTTCATTAAGTATTGAAGATAAACAATTTCTAGAGGTTTATGAGCAATTATTTTCCACTTTTCTCTTTTTTTATTAACAAGAACATGTTTAAGGGTGCATTCAGGTTAGTATACACTTTTTGACATGAGGAGACACATTGTTTAGACGCTAGAATCCCCAGTTACTCAGTGTGATACAACCATCCTGCTTGACCAGAGATAACTGTACACTTCAGGACGCACAGTTCACATCACTTCTTTGGTGACGGGATGTGGTTTCTCAATGATTCCACAGTCATTGCTCTGCCCCTCTCTTTGTTTTTCATACTTCATTCTCATAGAGTTAGCTAGACCGTTACTTCATGACGCAGTCCGCATCGCTTCTTTGGTGATAGGACACGGTTTCTCTGTTGATCATAGCCATTGCTCTGACTTGAGATGTTTTCTTTTGAACCTTTTGAAGAAACCCTTGCACTATTTATAAATAATACTTAAGTGAATATTTTTGAACTAAAGAAGCCCCTTTGCTCTCAATTTTTAGACATTAAGAAAATGAAATAGACAATGTGTTTTTCAGGTTGTTTTGAAACTGTTCCATGTACATGATACAAATTCTCAAGATGTTTAAGCTCAGATTCACAGAATTATAAACCTTAAACCATAAATTACTAGGGGTCAGTCTATGAAGATCATGAGTCTCTCAGGAAGAGAATTCATATTTTAACTCCCCCTGAATCAGTGAACGTCCTCAGACATCTTGGATATGGAAACACTCCCCCTGAAGGGTTGAGCAATAGAGATAGATTGTAGATATTTGGGAGTTCCAAAGAAATTTAGATTTTATGAGATATGAGGGCCACGATAAAGTTTGGCAGCCAATCATTCAGCATGCAAAAGAAAATTTCAAGGATGTTCATGTTTATTGAGCAGACAACAAGTCTATGAGGATTTCAGAGAGATCAATTCTCACAGAGAGTGAGAGTCAAGAAGGGGTTGATAGATGACACACTCTCCTCCTGAAAACTTATAAAATAAAGCCTATTTTAGTAAGAGCTCCCCCTCAGCAAATGCATAGATTTGATGACAAAATTTTAAAACAATGGGAATATGAGCTCAATGCAGTTCAAAGCAAGTAGTGTATGAATGATTTGAATGAGCATAATTCAGAGTGATGTCAATGAAATGCATGATTTTCTCTGATTTTCAGATTTTTAGTTTTCTTTTGGAAATGCATGAAACTAGATGCACACAATTGATTAACATTACACAATGGAACCAATCAAACATGCAATGTGCTTGTCGGTTGACCAAGTGAAATGGTTCGGTCGACCGAACCCAACTATGACTCATAAAGGGTTTGCAAAGCCTTAAATACAGGACTGACCCATGGTACCGGGCTGAGGTATATCCTCACGCATGGTGAAAGCTTCCAAACAGACCTAACCTGTCCTTCATCATGTCACCATTTTATATACCTTTAGGTCAATGTTGTAGGAAATGCATGAGAAGTGTAATGCTTTATGATTTGACCGAAAAAGAAATGATCTCCCCTTTGCATGGTCTTCATGATATGAATAAGTAAAACAACATAACCCCAACATGACATTCAACAAGAAATACAACAATTATTGACAAAGCACTTTGCTTCACATGCAGGTGAGGGTTTTACCTTTAAGAGTTGACAATGAATCTTTTAGGACCATTCTCACCATGGCTGGGTTCATAGCATGAAGTGTTGATTTTTTAGGCCAAATTCTCTATCAACATTGTTCTGTTCATCTGTGTAAGAATTTTCTTCCATTTCTCAGCATTTGTGTTCTATTTGGGGTGCCCATTGTCTCCTGTCATGTGCCTTGGGCAGCTGCTGTTGAGATGCATTTGTTGTGTACAGCTACAAGGCATCCCTGCAAGACAACTCAGGCAGAAAGTTTTGGAACCCAAACACCTTTGGGTCCCTGTTGATCAGTCATCTCATTCAAACGATAGAGTAAATGCTTTGGAATCCAGATTGGTTTATTAGACAATGGATTTTCACTATTTTTGGGTTTCTTGGTGTCATTCTGAGCCTTTGTGAATAAACCTTGTTGAGTGAACTTAGAACCATTGAAGTTGTTAAAGTTGTTCACAGACCTTGATTTGTAGTTTCTCTTGTTATCCCAATGAGCAAAGAGTGGGCTGAACACTCTAGGGACCCTGGATTGACCTACCCTTGAATGGGTATGAGGAAAAATGTTTCTATCTAGCCTCCAAGTCAACTTATGATTCTGTCTGGGTCGACTTACCTAGGGTTTATGCATGACCTTTGTTCTGAATGGCCTAAAGGTTGACTCATTATGCTGTCCGAGTCGACTTGCCCAGTAGTCTGAGGTTCCATTACTACTCCTGGAATGAATCCAAGTCGACTTCGCAAATTTCTTGGGTCGACTCGCCCATGGGTTCTGTTCATAACTCATTATGTTTGGCCTATGAGTCGACTTATGGTGCTGACAGGGTCGACTCGCGGGGGGACTGCTGGATCTCTGTGGAGAGGTGTGTGGACTCTCTGTGTGGGCTGTGTAGGCCTTGGCTTTGCGCTTGGATTTCTCATTGGTTTGATTCTTGATGTATTTGGTTTTGTTCATTTTAGTGGTGACTTTTTATTTGTTTTTATTCTTTGAACTGAGATGTGTGGACTTGCCAGCTGACACAAAAGAAATGGTTTTAAGTTTGCCATTTGTTTTCAAATTTGGTTGCCCTTTTGTTGATTCCCCAGCTTCATATGTCTTTTCTGACCTATACAGATCAATCAATGGTTTTTTCTTATTTGACTCTTGTTCGACCACACATGTCATAGTTTTCATTTGGAATTCTTTCTTGGCCGAAGGGTTATAGCCCAAACCTTCTTTCTAGAAATTAACTCTAGACCCCAGCACAGCGTCTAGATTTTCCTTTCCTTTCACAAATTTCTCAACTGAGTTTTGCTTATCCTTCAATTCTTCTTGAATCTTATAAATTTCCTTTTGCAATTGGCAGTTAACCCCTTTGATGGCATCATATTTTTCCATAGCCAGTTTGGTTCCTTTTTCATACTCTTGCATTTTCAATTTGAGTTCATCAATCAAATTTATTAAGCCCTCATTCTCTTCTTTCAGTTCCTTTGATTCACCTTCTTGCATCTTCATTTTCAGATTATCAATTTCATCTCTCAAGTTTTCATTTTCATTTTCCAATTCTTTTAATTCAGATTTGACATTCTCTAGATCACAGACATTTTTCTTCATGTTTGATATTTCAAGTTCCAAACAAGCATTCTTTTCACTCAATGCATTGTCAATCATAAGAGAGTTTATCTTCTTCTTTAATGACTTGTTTTCCTTATGATACTCATCATATTTATCAAGCAGTTCAAGATATGCATCTTCCTAATCACTAATGGTAAAATGATTAAATGGAGAAGATACCTCATCGTCTTCATGGCCTCCTCTTGCCATGAGACAGATCTCGTCATCACTCTCATCAGAGGTGGCCTCCTCCTCTTCATCTTCCTCTTCATCACTCCAAGTGCTTATCATAGCCTTTGGCTTCTTTCTTTTCAACTTGGAGTTGACCTTCTTTGCAACTTCTGGGCATTCTGATTTGACATGCTCTGGCTTCCTATAATTGTAGCAAACGATGTCATCAGGCTTTTTCTCATTTTTAGACTTAAGGTTAGAACTTTTTCTTACCTGTGGCCTTCTCTTTCTAAGGCCCTTACCTTCCTTCTTCAAGAACTTTCTGAATTTTCTCGTTAGTGTAGCAAACTCACCCGAGTCCTCCTCAGCGCTGTAGACACGCCAAAATTGACGTTTTGTTGATCAAATCTCATGTTATTATGTAAACGCCCCAAGTGGACTTCAATATCCCTATAACATGAAGTTTTTCTTTTTTTGAGAATTTTATGCATTTTTTATGCATCCGTCGTGATTCACGACCTGACGAAGGGCGTTACTTTAGAAAGTAACGACCTGTGATGGGGCGTTTTAAAAGAAAGGACGACCATGTATGAGGGCGTCAATTCCTGGTATTATCCGTTAATTTCTGGAATTATCTACTTTCAAAATAAAAAGCTTTTTCTGTGTAACGTCCTACCTCAGGGCGTGTTTTTAAGAAACGCCGTTATCTTAGGCGTGTTCCATTAATTTCTAAACAAAGAAAGTTTTATTTCCAAATTTAAATCCAGGAAGAAACGCCCTTTCCTAGGTCGTGTTTCAAGAAACGTCTCTGTAAAGGTCGTCAATTCATGATTTGACGCCCTGTCCTAAGTCGTGTTTCACTCCAGAGTCCTTCCTTTTTCCATCTTTCCCTCACAGTTCCCTACCATCCTTGGGACTCTTGCTCGATCTTGATCCTTCCCTGGATGCCTCATTACCCATTCTTATCATTTCCTTGTTTGATCACATCCGATTGAAGCTATAAGAGAAAATATCATTCGATCGTGTGAGAGGTTAATGACTCAGAAGGTTAAGCATTCTAAGCACTCAAGAGGTTAAGCGTCACGAGCAGAGCCTTCTTCGTTTTCTGCATCCTTCGTTGGGCTTCATCCGGTGCTTCATCCATCTACATCCGTCATATTCATCCGGTTTCCCTCTACTGTCGCCAGGGACAGCAGGGCTTCTCAGTTTTTCATCTGATTGTTCTACATCATTTATACCACTCCATTCATCATATTCATTCATCCTTCGTATTTATTCCCACCTTGTTGCAATTTTTTTTATCATCATACTCCCCTCCCTTAAGTCTTATTAAGGGGTTTTAAAACAACAAAAAAAAGAGGTGCGCATGTTGATGTCTTTTCATCATTTTATGTTAGTTTTGGATTGATACTATTGCACTTTGGCTGATCCCTCTCTCTTTTGTTTGTTTTTCATTGTCTTTTTTTTTACAAGGTAATCAACCAAGAAAACCCACTTCATCGGCCGGCCGATTGAAGTTGGAGGAAGAAATCCACATCCATCCCGCATCCCAATTTTCACCAGGTACACGCGATCTCCTTTTTCTTCTTATTGAGGTAGCCCCTCTGGCGATCACATCATCTCCACTTTAGCACCTCGTGCTATTTTTATTGTATTTTTATTACATCTTACGCATTTTTGTTTATTCATTGTTATTATTTTAACTTCTCCTAAGAGAGGATTTTTAATCCGATCTACAAATTGGCGATCACGGTGGGACTTCCACTGTTTTCTTTATTGATTACCATCTCCATTGGCACCCTCGTGTGCCCTTTCCCCTTTGACACCCTCGTGTGTCCTTTCCCCTTAGGCACCCTCGCGTGCCCTTTTCCCTCGGTGCCCTCGGTACCCTTTCCCTTGTGCCCCTCGGGCACCCTCCATTGTGCACCCTGCACACTCCCCGGATCAGTCAATTGCTGCTTATTAACGCCTTCAACAAGGGCGTCTTTTGATTTAACGCCCCTCACAGGGACGTGTTTTGTTGATTAACGCCCCCTTCCAGGGCGTGTGTTTATTGCATCTGCTGGCGCTTTGTTTGCTCATTTTATCGTCTGCTATTTAACGCCCCTCTCAGGGACGTGTTTCGTTGAGTAACACCCACTGCCAGGGCGTCTTTTACCATAAACTGCTGTTTGCTGCATGCTTATCATATTGCCTGTGGATTAACGCCCCTCTTAGAGGCGTTTTATTTATTATCAGCGCCTACGATCAGGGCGTTTCTCTGAGTTTTGACGCCCTCTCGTGGAGGCGTCCTTTCTTTGTAACGCCTTACCCAAAGGCGTGTTTTCCTACCGTCTGTGAGTCCCTCACAGAGTTTAACGACAGCCACGCTGCCGTGTTTTCATTTTGTCACGACCTACCGCAGGGCGTGTCTTTCCTCCTGCTGTGAAAACGACCTTTCCAAGGGCGTTTCTTTACTGTTCTTTTTCACAGATTAGCTCTTATTCATTGATTGGCATTTGTCTTGATATTACATTGCTGCTTGGATTGTCTTGATTTGTTGGCTTGGTTGAGAGACCTCCTCTCTCTAGCCTAGGATTCCACACACCTTTCTTGGAATCGGGACAACCCTCCATTGAGCATTCCGTCTCTTTGGACCGGGAATCCCTTTTCTAAGACCTCCATAAGTCCCCCCACCCGTAGATTCCCTCACGGACGCCGGATTAGTTGTACCCTTGAAGTACCTGGAGTTTAGAGAACCTATGCGTTGTTAAAGAGAGAGAAAAACTTAGTTGACCCGGAGGTTACACTTGGATCAAACTAGGTCTCATTTGGCAAAAGAGTGAACTTTCACAAATAATCCATCCTAATTCAAACATCAAACATTAAAATCTTGCGTTTCTTGCCAACCTTGTTTGCATAAACATAGTTGGGTGATTTGATTGCCTTGTTTGGATTAAGTATTTTGTGATAGTTCCTTCATTAAACACTCTCTCTCTTAAGAATGAAACTCCGTTCAGGTAAAACCATCAACATGGCAGGAAACGGGTACTCCTATGATGATGAGAATGAGAACATATTTGGTCAATATGAGGACCCTCTCCAGGATTCTGTTTATTATGAGGGGAACTACCTTCCTCCTCACCCCCATTACTCACAAGTTCATGTGGTTGATACCACTATTCATGAGGCGGACCCTTCGTCTCAAGTCCCATCTTCCAACACTTCGGGGAACCCTTCCCCATCCATTAATGTCACGGATTTGATCCAAGCTCTCTCCCAGTTGGATGACTCCCAGCGGCAAGCCATTCAGGCCGCTTTAAAAGGGAAGTCGGTTCTTTCTTCTTCTTCTAATCCCCCTCCGGCCGTGAGTGGCCATCAGATTGTTAATGACCAGGCGGTCTTGCATCCCCCCTCCTCTCGTCCACAAACGCCTACTGCGGCCATGCCGGCCCAGCAGGCGAGCTATTCAGCGGTTAGGCATCAATCCTTCCAACCTCCTCGGATTCTACGAACGCCTATACCGCCTTCTTTTGCTCAGAATCAGGCCCCGGTCGAGCCCGATACCAACACTCTCTTACTTCAGAAGCTGGCCAGCATGGAGGAACAGCTCAAGAAGGTTACAGCAACTAAGAATGCTCCGGAAATTTCTCTTCCTACGTTGCCGGTGTTCCATTTACCACCTTCTGAAATGCCAAATTTCTGGCGATATAATGGGACGGGCAACCCATTCATTCATTTAAAGGATTTCCGATATGAGACTTCCTTTTGGCAGGACAATAAGGCCTCCCTGGCCTACTTATTCAGGAGGTCTCTTGAGGGGCCAGCCCTCGAATGGTTTTATTCTCTGGAGCCAGCTGATGCCTGCGATTTTGATGTTATTCAAAGAAAATTCCTGCAAAAGTACAGAGACCAGGTGGGACCTTCCCTTTCTGTTACAGATTTAGTTGCCGAGAAAATGAAGCCCGAGGAGGACTTCATTGTATTTGCTGATAGGTGGCGGTCTATGGCCGAGAAATTAAAGGACACATTGTCGGAACAGGAGCAAGTGAAAATGGTCATTTCTAATGCAACCCCCCAATTCCGGCACATTTTGGCCATGAATCGGCTAACAACTATGGAAGAGCTCTATGAAAGAGCTCGTTATATACAAACGCAAATGAAGGACTCGCCCATCATGGGCATGTTTGAGCCGAAGCCTCGGCTATTTAAAAAGAATACAAATGTCAACAGCGGGCCCACGACTGAAGGCACTGTCACAAATGAGCAGGTTGGCGTAGTTGGCAACCCCCATAATCAAGCTAACCCACGTCCACCACCTCCACGACAGAACCCTCATTTTAACCCTACTCCACCACCCCAATTCGCGTCTCAACGCTCCTTTGCTCCACCGCAAAACCAAGCCCCCCGCATAGATCCTCCAGCCCCACCACAATACCATCAAGTGCCCCCACCAGCCAACTATGGCCAAAAACAACAACGGAGACCGCCACTTGGCCCCAAAAGGGACCACTATCCCCCACTTCCTGAAAGTCTCCCCGATATTTTTAATGCCCTGATGGCCGCCAACTTGCTCGCATTACCGAAGGAAAGAACCGTGTGGCCCGCTAATGTTAACACATCCCGTTATTGTGCCTTTCACCGCGCCCCTGGTCACAACCTGGATCGTTGCTTCCACTTCAGAGATTACATCTACGATCTAAATGACCAGGGTGACATCAATTGGGATGAGATGAGACAATTCATAGCCGCTATGAAAGAAAGAAGGGCTTCTCGGCAACAACAAAACCAGCAACAACAGCAGCCAGCTCCGCAACAAGTTCAGCCACAGCAAGCTCCAGCACCCCAGCAGGATATGGGGATCGTCCGTAATCCATTGCCGGAGCACGCTCCTAATCAACATGTGAACCCTGTCACGTCTCTCTACGAGGTGGAGAGAGGGCAGGGATGGCACGAAGAAAACGCCTCTGTCGGGGCATTTCATCATGATCCAACTCAAAATCAAACTCCGCGCCTTTTGCGCACACCTCCTTCTTCTTCTATTCTCCTATCGGGACGTCCCCTTCTGCGCCCCGTCAATCCTTCTACCTCCACCAATTCCACGGCCTTGCCGGCTCGCTCTCTTCTTACCCGCCTACCACCTCCACAACCTACCATTCCACCTTCCACCACCAATCCCACACACGCGCCATCCAGGCCACTCCTACTCCGCTCACCGCCAGCACCCGCTACCCCCTCTACCACTCCTACACCGGAAAGAGTTCCTCCGTCATCAGTTCAACCACCTTTTGTGCCGCGATCTCTCCTTATTCCACCACCTGCCAATGCTCCTCGCATTCGGATATCCCTCTCCTCTCCCACGCCTCCTGCGAGGGCACCTTCGTCAAATACTCCTCCCATGCCTCCCGCGGGGGCATCTTTGTTAAACACCACTACCACGTCTCCTATGGGGGCGCCCCTTTCATTGAATTCCCCTTTGATATCCCCTAGCAGGGTTTCTGCTACCAACATTCCTTCTTCTTCTTCCAACCCTCCTCCTAATATTGCCCCGACAGAGGCACGTCAAGGCGTAGCGCCGCTCCGCAGTGGACGGATATTCCACCGTGTTTTCCCACAGAGAGAGCTAGAGCCTGTGCAGGGGCTACAAGAGCAAGAGCACGAACAAGATTCAGTGCCGGGAACTCAGTATGATTTATTAAAGCACTTGGATCGCACTCCAGCCAGAATCTCCATTCTTGAATTAATCAAGAGGTCCACCACTCATCAGCTGGCCCTGAAGGAATATTTGCAGAAGGTCATGGTCAACGAAGACATGCCAGTCGAGCAAATAGTTACAGTCTTGACTCCTGCCAGCAGTCAGCCGGCAATCACATTCCATGAACATGAGTTAGCACCTCTACCGGCAAGAAAATATGCCCTATGTATTACGGTTGATATCAACAAAGTGGCCGTTAAGCAGTGTTTGGTAGACACCGGTGCATCTATCAATGTGTTGCCTCCGAGCACTCTGAAGCTATGCGGTATCCCTGAGAGCCAGATTCGGCCATCTACCATTACTGTCACAGCATATGACAATACAAAGAAACCCCCTCTGGGTATGATTACTCTCAAAGTCAGCTTGGGTCCAGCCACCATTACAGCAGATTTTCATGTCCTGGATATGGATCCGACCTTTAATGGCATCCTGGGTCGCCCTTATATTCAGCAGCTTGACGCAGTGCCCTCTACAAACCATCAGTGCCTCAAGTTTCCGCACAAGGGCCGCATTATCAAGGTGACCAGCGTGCCGATCTTGCCAGAGGAAGACATTCATGTAGCTTCATCAGTTCCTTCCATATGGCCTGCCAACAAGCCGTTATTATCTGTGCTGGACATTCCCCGTCCACGGCCGATGCTATCTGAGACTGTTACCATAGTTGCTATGACACCCCTGCCTTCTAAGGGGAAGAAAAAGAAAAATATGATGAATACCCCCGGCTGGAACATTCTGATAAGAATGGGATATCAAGATGGCAAGGGCCTGGGCGCCAAACTCCAGGGCAGGATTAGGCCCATTAAGCCTCAAAAGGTGATTGCACGAGGCGGCTTAGGCTACAAAACAACGGGCAAGAATGAAGGAGAGCCGTGGGCTGTTATGACGTCCACCTTCAAACCAGACCGCCAGCCGCTCACCTGGACTTTAAAGACACATTTTTTCACCGGGGGCATTCAGAACAATGAGCAGACTACCGTCATTACTTCATTGCTTGATTGTCAAGATGTGCACGCCAGACAGTTTGCTCGTCACATTGCCCCACTAGCTACCTACAAAGCCCTGGAGTCTTTAAGGCCAGATAAAAGAAAAAAAATGGGTGATCCGGAATATGACTGGTACAGGTGGTTTGACATGAATGACATCACTATTTCTTTGAGCCGCCTGTTCATGCCGACAGATCCAGAGTGGCCGCCGCTGATTCAAGAACTGATTGAAATGCCAGCAGTAATCACAGATAAAAGGCAGATGTTAAGTGACTACACAGATACGGGGGAGCCAGATGTCCCCTTTGAAGAAGGATTTTCCGTAGATAGGCTGTGGGCCGGCCTTTTCTCCCTCACTTCTGTGCATCCATCTGTGTTGGCTTCTCTCTATTCCCGTTGGTTTGGTCACGTGCCACGACCACCACCGATTACCATCAACTGGTCTCCCGATTCAATTCAGATTTCCCTCCCGATTGCTCCTTCGCTCCTCGAGCGATTTTCTAAAACCTCCATCTCGCCCCCGCGTGGGCCATCTTTGATTAAATCTTTCTCCAATCTTGCAATCTCCACTCCTCCTGCTATTCTCCCTTCACATTGCTTTTTACTTGAAAAAGAAAATAAAAATGAAGGAAAAGCTAAAAACGAAAAAAAACGCCAAATCTCCAACATTCCAATCCTCCATTTCTATTGAGGAGACCTCCTATTTTTCTCCCGAGTGCGTCCCAACCCAGGGGCCGCTCTTCCAAGATTCCTTGGTAAGACTCTTCTCCCCCTCTGGTGAGGGGCCCTCCTCTGTATCACCTCCTGTATCCACTTTTTCACCTCCTTCTTTCCTTTCTAATCAAGCTAGTTGCTCTTCCTCCTCTTCTTCCTCTTCTTCTAATAAAAATCATGGGGTAAATTCACACAAGAAGGCCAAGGGTAAGCAGATTCCTCGCAGATTTTTGTTGGAATTGGCCATCAGATGCCAAGCTTGTTTAGCCCTCCCTGAGTTTGTGGAAGATCCAATTATCCTGCCAGAGTTAGAATATGAGGATTCTGTTGCTTCTTATGAGGGTTTGGGCGTTTATGAAATCATGAATGATGAAGACCCTATTGAAGAGGGGGATGAAAATTATGAAGAATATGAGGACGAGGCTGATGCTTTTGCTAGTGGTATAAGAAGATTCGACGAACCATCAGCCTCCGTAGAAGAACCCACCAAAGAAATCAATCTGGGTACCGAGGAAGACCCTAGGATTGTCCTCATAAGTAAGAATTTGCCGCCCTCCGAAGAGGAGGCGCTAATTTTAGTTCTTCAAGAATACAAGGACACGTTCGCATGGAGTTATGAAGATATGCCGGGATTAGACCCTGCGCTCGTTGAACACCGCCTTACACTCAAGCCAGGGTCTGTACCGGTCAAACAACGGTTGAGGCGTTTCCACCCTAATATGGCTTTGAAAATGAAGGAAGAGGTCGATAAACTCCACAAGGCTAGATTCGTTAGAGTCATCCTCTATCCCAATTGGGTGGCTAACATTGTCCCAGTTATGAAGAAAGATGGAAAAGTTCGGATTTGTATAGATTTCCGGGACCTCAACCGGGCGTGTCCTAAAGATGACTTCCCCCTCCCTCATATTGATGTGTTGATCGACAACACGGCAGGATTTGAGACTCTTTCTTTTATGGATGGCTTTTCAGGCTATAATCAGATTCGCCTGGCTGAACAAGATCAAGAGAAAACTTCATTCACTACACCATGGGGCACATATTGTTATGTGGTCATGCCCTTTGGACTTAAGAATGCTGGAGCCACCTACCAGAGGGCTATGATGGCTATTTTTCATGACATGATTCATATTTATATAGAGGTGTATGTGGATGACCTAGTAGTGAAATCAAGGACAAGGATTGAGCATCCTGGGGTTCTGGCTAAGGTTTTGCAGAGATCGCGAGAATATCAATTAAAAATGAACCCCAAGAAGTGCGTATTTGGCGTTTCTTCAGGAAAGTTGCTTGGATTCATTGTCAGTAAGAGGGGAATTGAAGTCGATCCCAACAAGGCAAAGGCCATCAGAGATATGCCTCCTCCCAAGAATTTGAAGGAAGTTCGAAGATTAATAGGGAGGTTGCAATTCATTCGCCGCTTCGTCTCCCAGCATTCACAAAGATGCAGGCTGTTTTACGAACTTACCAAGCCGGGAGTCAAGTTTAATTGGGATGACAAGTGTCAGGCAGCCTTTGACGGATTGAAGGATTATTTGGCCAATCCCCCTGTCCTGAGGCCGCCAATTCCAGGCAAACCACTTATTCTGTATGTTTCAGTCTTGGATGACTCTGTAGGTGCTGTCTTAGCTCAAGTGGATGAAGAAGGTAAGGAGAGGGCAGCATACTACTTGTCTAAACTTCTTAACCCCTGTGAGTAGAAGTACTCAGCCATGGAGAAGACTTGTGCAGCTTTGGTTTGGGTAGTGCAGAAATTAAAACACTATTTCCTAGCCCACGAGGTTCACCTCATTGCACGCATGAATCCAATCAAATTCCTCCTTGAAAAATCTGTCCTCACTGATCGATTAGCACGCTGGCAAAGCTTCCTCTCCCAGTTTGATATCACTTACATTCAGCAAAAAGCTATCAAAGGTTATGCCATCGCCGAACATCTTGCTCATCACCCTCTACCTCATTTTGATCCTGTCAATTCTGAGTTCCCAGATGAAGAATTAATGTCCATTAATCAACCCCTTGATCCTATGTGGACGCTACATTTTGATGGAGCTCTTAATTCTCAAGGAAGAGGGATCGGCATGGTTCTTTTAACACCTGAAGGGGTCACCATTCCATTTGCTGCTCGGCTCACTTTTCCTGTCACCAATAACATAGCCGAGTATGAAGCTCTTTTGGCCGGTCTACAAACCGCTCATCGATATGGTGTCACTCACTTGAGGATCGTCGGTGATAGTCAACTCATTCTGCGCCAGGTGTTGGTCAAGTGCCGCACTATCAATCCTAAGCTTAAACCCTACCAGGAACTCGCTTCAGCTTATGCCAAACTCTTCACCAAATTAATCTTCGTTCATGTGCCTCGCAGTCAGAACATTCTAGCTGACGCTCTTGCTTCTTTAGCTTCTGCTTTAGTCTTCCCCTCTGAGCGTGATTTCCATGTCCCTCTGATTCATCAGCGTGACACTCCAGCTATTAAGGACCGTGCTTTCCTTGATATTAGGGATCAGGTGCTCGAGAAGGCCAAGCAAAAAGAAACTCTTAAAGGCAAAGAGGTCATGCTCTTGGACTGGGAAGAAGAATTGGCTGACGAAGAAAAGCCTTGGTATTATGAGATTGCCAGATACTGTAATGATCAGTCTTATCCCGAGGAAGCCACAGCAGAAGAAAAGAAAGCAATTAGAAGAGTGGCTCAACGTTATACCTTGGTTGGAGGTGTGCTCTACAGAAGAGGGCTCACCGGTGTTTTATTGAGATGCCTCGATGATGATGAATCTTGGAAAGTCGTGGAAGAGGCGCATTCTGGTGTGTGTGGTGGTCATGTGAACAGCCAGATGCTAGCTAAGAAAATCCTTAGACTAGGTTTCTATTGGCCAACTCTAGAAGAGGATTGCTCTATCTATGTTCGTAGGTGTGTTAAGTGCCAACTGCACGCCGACAAGATTCATTCTCCTGCTTCTTCACTCCATCCTACGTCCTCCCCATGGCCTTTTTCCATGTGGGCTTTTGACATCATTGGACCTCTTGGTGACTCGAACCTCCTGACCAAGCAAAAATCATTCATTCTCTCGGCAACGGAGTACTTCACCAAGTGGGCAGAAGCGGAAGCTTATGTGGAAATTAAAGCATCAACCATTTGCAAATTTATCATGAAGAACATCATCACGAGGTTCGGCATCCCGAGCACCATCGTCACTGACAATGGACCTCAATTTATCTCTCAAGATCTCAAGGATCTCTGCAACAGGTATAACATTGCATTGCATCATTCTTCTCCCTACTATCCGCAGGGCAATGGCCAAGCAGAAGCAACTAACAAAACTTTGATCAAGATCGTTAAGAAGACGTGTGAGGCTAATAAATTTTTGGACTGGCCAGATAAGCTGGTTGAAGCTCTTTGGGCCTATCGCACTTCCATTCGCACTCCCACTGGGCAAACCCCTTTCGCCCTCACTTATGGGATGGAGGCAGTAGTCCCTTATGAGATTCTTATTCCCTCTCTGCGAGTACAATTGGATGAGGAACTTTCTATTGATGAACGTCGTGATTCACTCCTTGCCCAATTGGAACTCCTAGATGAGAAGCGTCTGGTCGCCGCTGAGCATGCACGCGTTTATCAAAATAGGCTCTCACGTTTTTACCAAAAGAAAGTAATTGAGAGAAAATTTAAAGTCGGTGAAATGGTAATCAAGAGAATTTTTGTTAAGCCGGGTGGCCCCCGTTCAAAACTCCAACCAAATTGGGAGGGACCGTTCGTTATAAAAGAAGTTTTTCCTGGCAATGCTTATAAATTAACTAATGCTGAAGGTGAAGAGTTAACTCACCCTTGGAACGGTTTATATCTTAAGAAATACTACCCCTGATTTCCCAAAATCTAATAAAAAATGAAAATTTTCCAAAATCCCACAAAACAAAAAAATGAATATTTTCCAAATCCAAAAAAAATTAGAGTATTTGCCAAAATCCAAAAAAAAAAAAGAAAAAAAGAAAAGAGAGAAATTTCAAACAAACAAAAAGGCTTTTGTCATGGCACACAAAAGATCAAGGCCTGAAAGGTCAAAATTCAGAATTCATTTATCAGTCTTGGTAACTTAAAAATGGGGTTGACACCCGCACACACTACACGCTTTATTCTTGAACTCAAGCAGTGCAAAATCTGATAGAAAGTCAAAAACCTGACTAAAAGTGAAAGATAATACCCGTTCTTTTCTTCTTCGGCCCATAAGGGGGGAAAGGGAGACTTCGAGGCAGAGGCGCCAAGCCTATCCGCCGCCCTAGTAGGTGGAAGTCAAGGCCCAAAAGGGAGCAAATGTCACAAAGCCCAAGTACAATTAGGTTTATTTTTTTCATCAATGCAAATCAATTCCAAAGTGAAAGTCAAGTTATGAAAAGAAAAGCATGTCAAGAGGGCAAAGTCCCCGCAAGGAAAACCTTGGGCGTATGCATGCATTATAAATGGGCAAAAAGGCAACAATTTCCTACGCCAAAGACCGAACCCCAACAGGCATAGGGCAGGGGAGGTAACTTTACTTTGAGCATCCCAAAACCCCTTATGGGCTTCCTTATATTTTCTTCCATCCTTTCTATGTGGTAAAGTCACGAACTGGCAGGATGGTCAAGACAAACTTAAGAAATTGCACTGTGCGAAATCTCGAATATAAGTCAACTTTGAGCACGTCGACTCCCTTTTAATTATTCAAGAAAGATTAATGAATCCTAGATGATGACCGTGTAGGGCCCGCGATCTGGATAGCCTTGTCAATCTTTTTTGAAAATTCATATAATACACGCCTCTCACTAAGGCGTTTTTAATTTAACTCACGCCCTTCTGAGGGTCGTCTTTATCAAATTAACGCCCTTGTTCAGGTCGTCTTTTCACCAAATTCCAAAATCCTTTTAAAATGCACGCCGTCTGAGAGGGCGTCTTTCACCCGAGTCACGACCTAATCTAAGGCGCGTTTTTCAGGAAAATAACAAAAAAAATATAAATGCCTTCTTCATTCGTATGCCTGCATTTTGCCTGTGCATATTCTGATTTATTGTTTGCATGTGTGTGCTTGCATGATGCATCTCCCCTTTATTGGTTATTTCACTTTACCTTATTTGATTAAAGGCTTGGCCCCTTGACCCATTATTAAGGTAAGAATATTGCCACTCCCTTGCTCATTGGGCAAGGGGCCAAGTCGAACAGATGAATTAACCTATTTTGTTCAAAGTGAAAACCGCAGCTGCAGATACAGGGCAAAGTATAGCAAACACGAGGAATGTGGAAAGGAAAAGTACACAAACACAAGTCCACAACCACACAAAGTGCTCAGGTAACAAAAGAAATCTCAATCTCACATATATATATATATCATGTCTATCATGTACAGGTGTGAGGGTGGAGGAGTACAAGTAAGTCTCTCAGCTCTCGCCTCCACCCTCCTCTACTCTCCTACTCTCAACCTCCTCCTCGCCATCCCGAGCTGGTGCTGGTGGAGGAGGCATGGGCCCCCGTGAAGAAGCCGGAACTCGAGCCTGGCCCCCTGCCTCACTCCTCTCTCGAAGAGAAGAACCCGCCACGAAGGTAGAGCTGGTGAAGGAGTACCCCGCAGCCCGTGCTCGCTCACGGCCTCGCTGCAACCGCTCCTCGGACACTCGCAGCCGCTCCTGGGAAAGGATCAACTGGGTCCTCGAGTCCGCCAGCTCACGCTCCCGTGCCGCCAACTGCTCCTGGAACCGGGCACGCTCCGCCTGCTGAAGCTCAAGGAACTGGGCACGCTCCGTCTGGTGCTCCTCTCGCTCTCGGGCACGCTCCCGCCTCTCCAGCTCCAGGGCAACCCGCAGCTCCGCCACGTCCTGGGGAAGCTCCTCCCGACGCCTCGCAGAGCGCTCCAACTCTGTGATCCGCTGCTCGCGGATCGCCAACTCGGTACGCGCCGCTCGCAGCTGTGCACTCTGAAAATAGGCAAACCAATCAACAAATTTCACAATTCAATGAAGCAAATAAACAACACATGGTTGAAGGTAAATCACTCACCTGCGAGGACGTCGCCTGCTGTCCCTCACAGACGCAAGCAATAGCTGCTCGGAGCTCCTCGGTCTGCAAAACATTTTTTTATCAGTGCACAATGCTATATTTAATTAATAATTGAATTGACTGAGTGTGAGTTCAGAATTTACCCGTCTGGCGAGGTCGCGCTCTGCTGCCTCAGCCCGTGCAACCGCTCCAGCTAGCTGCTCTGATAGCGCGGTCACCTCCGCGCTAGGTCCCCTCGAGCTGGAGGCCTCCCCTGGATCTCTCCTCACTACTCCCTGCTGAGCACGCTGCATTCATTGAGATCGTCAGTGGCTAATCATCAATAATTCAACAAAAAGATTCATTTGCATATAGAAGTAATTTAAACACTCACCAGGGTCTCTAGGTCGGCCCGTGTGGCGGCTAGCTGGTCCTCCAGGCTGTGTAGGTGGGCCTGGGTGTCTATCGCCGCTATGTCCCTCGCATCCTGCATCCATTGCATGTTAGTCACATGATAGTCACATAAGCATTTGCATTCAATTTTAGAAATAAGCGCATTCATACATACCCCTAAGACCCTCATCTGGGGTCGGCCGGCGTGTACCTCCCAGTAGCGCCGGAGGTACTCGGAGCTGTCAGTCGCTCGGGAAGTGACTCTGGTCCCGCCTCGCTGCCAGTCGACGTACTGCTCCTCGAAACGTACCCTCCAGTCGGTCATCTTGGTGCGACCGCGGGCCTTCTTTCCTATGCCTCGAGGCTCCCCGACCTCGATCCATTCCTGGTGCAAACCCAGGGTCCTCATCACCAACCGGAGCCGTAACGGCTCGATCTCACTCAAGCAGTGTAGCCACAGCTCACGCCCGAAGCGAGGTCGCCCCGATACGACCCAAGGCTGGCCCTCATCTGTCATCCCCTCGTATGGCCTCCACTGCACTTGCATTCATACATAGCATTATCATTTCATCATAATCAATTCAAAAGAAATTCATATCATTCATTCATACATACCAGCGAGGGAGGGAAGTCGCGGAACTCTCTCCGTAGAACCCACAACTCGTAGTCAAGTGGGGCACCGAAGACGACTGGTAACCAGCGTCGCGCCAGAGGAAAGGATCCCTCAGCTCCGGGCCGTGGGTCGACGCACCCCATCGGCATGTATAGGTGGCTCCACACCTGCATCCATGCATTGCATTAGTAAAGCATTCATTTTCATAAAAGAAAAGAAAAAGGAAGATAACTACCTGAAGAAAAGGTGAGAAGCCACTGACGGTCGTCTCACGTCCTGTACCCGTGGACAGGTCCGCCAGCAGGTGTGCCAGCAGCGCCGCTCCCCAGGCGTAGGTGCCAACTGTCTCTAGGTCCTCGAGGATCGCCAAGAAGCGGCAGTTGATGACGTCGGCTTTCGTCCCCAGTAATAATCTCCCGAGCGGCAGCAGCAGGAACCTCCTCAGGTCTCGATCCGCTCTCTCATGGTCAGTCGGGTCCTGGCAGCATACCGCTCTCACCCCGTCCGTCAGCCTCTGTACAAACTCACCTAAGGTCTCCCCCGACCTATGCCTGGCATCTCCTAAACCCATCACCGTAGTCAGGTCGGTACGGAAGATGGTCCTGCACTCACTAGGTACCTCATAGACCATATCCAGCCCTAGCAGTCTCTGGACCATCTCTGTGTAGTCAGGATAGGTGAACCCACTCACAGCCTCACCATCCACCCTCAACCCCGTAATCCTGGTCACATCCTCTAGGGTAGGAACCATGTGCCCCCAGGGCATCAAGAAGGACCGGCTCACCCTATCCCAACGCTTCCGTAAAACCTGGATAAGTGCTAGGTCGGGTCTAAATGGCTCAATGGATAGGAAGGCCCCGAACCCCATAGCATCTACCCTAACCCTCTGGAAGTCGGGGAGACCCTGGTATGCTGCCCAGACCATGACCCATGAGATACGGGTCCTCATCAGCCCCTGCACGCATTAAAAGAGAAGAATTTTGCTTAATTGTTTGGTTAAATCATGTGTAATTACGCTATGTTTTGCCTGGGCATTGATTTTAATATTTTGGAAGTCACGACCCTCCTCAGGTCGTTTCTTGGTAAATTCACGCCCCTAAAGGGGGCGTTTTTCTAAATGTGGTTTGAAGTAACGTCCTGGGTGAGGGCGTTTTCCATCTCTAAAACGCCTCTGGATAGGGCGTGAACTTGTGGTTAATTTCTAAAATCCTAAAATGTTTTTCAAATCACGCCCTCGGCTAGGGCGTTTTCCATTTAGGACCGTTCAGTTTTAAAAGAGAATTAATGAAGAGACGCCCTCTGGTTTGGGCGTTTCCTGTTAAATAACGCCCTGGTGAGGGGCGTGGCTTTCATGATTTTTAGAAAATTTAAATAAAAATGACAACATGCGAAATAATTAATGAAAACGTTTAATGGGCATGGAATTAATGGAAAATCATAATTTTTGAAGAAACGACATGCTGCAGGGCGTTTGTCATGAAGGTTAATTGTTTTTCAGAAAATAAAAGGAATTTACGCCCTTGGTCAGGGCGTTTTGTTTGTGAATAACACCCCCGTGGGAGGCGTTTCTTTTCTGAGTTGCAGGTTTCGCACCCGAGGGCTATGGAAAATCAGGAAAAAAATAAAAGAAAATGAAAATAAAATAAAAAAATTGGTTTTGGGGAGGGGGAACTTACCTTTTTGTGCTTCTGGGGTTGTGGCCGAGGCAATGGCCGTCTGGGCCGCCGGAGTTGGCCCCGGGGAGCGACCGCCGCCGTGGACGGTGGTCCACCATCTTCTTCTTCTTCTCCATCTCCCTCTTCTTCATCTTCTTCTCTTTCTTCTTCTTCTTCTCCACCTTCGTCTTCTCTTCCTTCTTCTGTTGATGCTCCTTCGGCCTCGTCACCACCGGCAACCACCGCCGGTTCTTCAACCGTCACGATGGCGAGTTCCTCCTCGGCATGGGCGGCCTCCAAATCAACGACCTCTAGGGCGGCTACCCTCTGGCGCTTCTGTCCTCCACCGGCCATGGCTAGGGCTAAGGGGGAGGGAGATTGAGAGAGTGAGAAAGAGAACGAGAGAAGCTTTGGGGGGGGGGGCTTCGGTTAGGGTTTGCAGAAGGGGGAAATGAGGACGGAAGGAGGAAGAAGAAGGGGCCTCATGACTTTTGGGTTTCGAAAAGAAGACACGCCCTAAGAGAAGGCGTTTTTAATAGAATTCACGACGAAGCTCTGGGCGTCTCTCGAAGGTAAACGACGATGATTAAGGCGTAAATTTGTTTTGCATGGGGAACGATAACCGTCGTCAGACGCATTGAATGGGCGTTGATTGATGTAATGAAAGTCATCATTGCTGGCTTAGAGTAACGTCTCAGTCGAGGGCGTGTTATTTTTAAGAAGTGACTAAGGAAACGGCGTTACTTTTGATGAGTCAACGATTATATTCTTTGGGGTTTGAATCTATTCACGCCTTTCCTGAAGTCGTTATTTAAGTCACGCCCACTGATGCAGGCGTTAACTGTGGAAGATGGGCCGATTGAGACGCCTTGAGGTAAGGCGTGTATTGTTGAATTCGCGGCATTCTTTGAGGCGTTATTTACAACAGAAAAATAGGTTCTGGATAATTTTGTTCATAATCACAGTAATAGTGGCTCAATCAGAAAGCAATCTTCATTATTTTGAAAAAAAAAGGATTACAATGCATAATGAGCCACTTTGGGCCTTAATTTTCTCAATGAGATTACATAACTTTTCCACTGTTCCTTGTCTTCATCCAAGTCTTCTACAGGTTGATGGAGCTTGCTTAGTTTCCACAGAGCTTGAATGGTGATTGTCTCTTCTCCATCTTCATTACTGCCTAGATCCCTTGATTTGATTGAAGGAAGATGGGAGATGTCTTCTAGTATTTGCCTTGGGAGCCCGAGCTGAGGAAGGCACCGGTGTGCATTGTACAAGACAAGCTCGGATGCGCCAATAAGACGAAGGTCCGTGCCAATGGAGAATCTTGCGCGAAGACCCTGCATTTTGAGTATTCCCGGAGCACAAGTAAAGAGGGTTTTTGGCATTACCTTGAGGTGATCTCTCCACTCCACCCTTTTCTTGATTTGAGGAATGCGGTTCGTCACCCTATTGCTTATTCCCAACGAGCCGGCGATGTAAGAAAGCGGACTTTTGGAGAAGATCCGTGACGATTGTTGGGCTTCATTGCATGGATCAAATTTAAAATGAAGGTCCACCCAACTTGAGAAGGCTAGCATGCAGCCGTATATGGGCCGCCCCATGGCCGCCGATGTGAGCCCGCTGTAAAGGTAAGCTAGTATGGCCGGCCCAACTCTTTCGCCTTCCCATAAGCTCACCACTGCGCTTATTTGACTCTCTTCAAGGAAGTCCTCCGTGGATGGAAACAGTAGTGCGCCTGCTATGCACACCACGAAGGCTTTTGTTATTCTTTCTATCTCCTCCTCTTCCTTGGCTTGATCGGCTCTTTTGTATACCCATGAAGCTAGCTTCAAGAGGTTGATTCCCTTGGTGGTTTTGATTTGATTCACTAGGTTTGGGCTAGGTATAAGGCTGGTTAAGAGTTCATGAGATGAGATAGGTCTTGGCATGTTGGCCATGTGCTCTTCTTCTCCTTGTTTCATTCTTTTCAAACCCAAGATCATCTCTACTTCCTCCATCAAGAGGGTGGCTTCAAATGTGGAAAATAAGAAAGTATGGGTGGAAGGATGCCATGTTTCAATCAATGCTCCCATGGCACCCCAATCAAGATGGATTTGGTTATAGTGCTTGGCATGGGTTATCAATCCTAAGAGATGCCATCTAGCTACATATACCCTCATATCTGAAGAGAATTTGGAGAGGATGAGGGGCAACCACTTGACTTTTATGTATCTTCTAGCTCCTGGAAGGGTTGGGTAATCCTGTGAGAAGAGAACATAACACATGCAGTGACAAACATGAGCATATGAAAGGGGAGTTCGGCGGAACAAAAGAAAAGAAAAAGCACAGTACAGAAACAAATAACAGAGGAATAGCTTACCTGGTTCAAAGCAATTCGATTGCTTATGTGCCCTTGTATTTCAGTGATTCTGGGAGTAGAAAGCCTAGGTTTCTTCATCACCCGGTCCATTGCTTGATTTTGCAGGAGAAGCTCGTACAGAGGTCTGTAGATGAAGAAGAACAGAAACAGAAAAAAGAAGGAAAAGAAGCGATTTGGTTGCGCAAGGAGGTTCTGATGGGGGGTTGAGGAAAGCCTTCCTTTTTATAAGGATTTGAAGAGTCCTAAAGAGTCCCGAAGATAGAAGTTTGGTTGGATTAAGGACTGTGTTCTTGATTTAGAAACGGATGTTCGTGTTGAATTAACGCCTTGTGTAAGGGCGTTTATTTTGGATTTGACGACCTGTCATGTGGTCGTGTTTTATGTAACGCCCTAACCTGGGGCGTCTCCTTCTAAGATCCCGTTCCGGATTACGCCTTTGAGTAGGGCGTGTTTTAAAGATTAACGACCTATGGTCAGGCGCCTTTTACACTGTTAACGCCCTATTCTTAGGCGTGTTTTATTGGCTCCCATATTTTGTCCTTCCCATGCTTTAATGAATTTAAGTGCTATTATTTTGGTGAAGTTGTTTATGATTAAGCACTTATGTTCATGTCATGTTCTGAATTGATAGATGAAGGCTAATAAATTTCAAGTACAGAAGTTTGCAGGATTCGAGGCGTTTGAACCACTCCTGGAGTAACATCGTGTCACCTTGTATCTGTTTCCTGTAAGCATTGTTACTATATGATATCTACACTATTATAATATGTCAAGGACCTTGTGGTTCTGATGAACCTGAAATTTGAGTTCCCCTTCATCAAAAACAATGACGATTTCAGGAAAATCTTGATCACACGGATAGGCCGTTAAGTTGTTAAAGGTTTGGGACGATGGTTCCACTTTCTGAGTTGATGCGCGGACAAACGGGCTTCGGCTTAGTGTTAGCTCAGAGATATGGATTCTTGACCAGATCTAAATGGCTTAACAATATTATCCTTGATTATTTTCTATTTTTAGTTTATTTTAATCTTTTCTTTTAGCCCAGCATGCATCATGTAGGACTTTGAGTTTCATGCTGAAAATCTTCATATTATGGCAATAATGAAGTTCACTCGCTCTTGATTGAGTTGACATGAGATATTCCACTTTAAATCAAGTACTTCGTTCTATTTGGAGCCGTTCTGGCTGATTCCTTGAAAGTATCCCTTTTGTTGGATCTCTATCCCAATTCTCTTTACTTTTCTGCAAAATTTACTATGGTTGTAGCACGTCCACGTTGGCTGGTAATCGCTCTCCAATGGTCTTTCCCTGTCGTGCCCACGCGCACACCCTTTATTTACTTAGTTTAATCTCCTTTTATCCAACAAATCGATGTTTCCTTGGAACCACTCGGAGTTGTTTCACTCAGAATCTTGGAAAGATTTCAAATGCTTAATGTTCTGAGGCGTGTCACATCATACCTTGGCGTCTCCTTATCAGTTCATTCCACTTCATTTCTTTCATTACACTTCATTCCATTTCCGTCTCACTCCCTTGTAAAGCAGACGCCAAGGCGGGGCAGCTGTAGACACGCCAAAATTGACGTTTTGTTGATCAAATCTCATGTTATTATGTAAACGCCCCAAGTGGACTTCAATATCCCTATAACATGAAGTTTTTCTTTTTTTTTGAGAATTTTATGCATTTTTTATGCATCCGTCGTGATTCACGACCTGACGAAGGGCGTTACTTTAGAAAGTAACGACTTGTGATGGGGCGTTTTAAAAGAAAGGACGACCATGTATGAGGGCGTCAATTCCTGGTATTATCCGTTAATTTCTGGAATTATCCACTTTCAAAATAAAAAGCTTTTTCTGTGTAACGTCCTACCTCAGGGCGTGTTTTTAAGAAACGCCGTTATCTTAGGCGTGTTCCATTAATTTCTAAACAAAGAAAGTTTTATTTCCAAATTTAAATCCAGGAAGAAATGCCCTTTCCTAGGTCGTGTTTCAAGAAACGTCTCTGTAAAGGTCGTCAATTCATGATTTGACGCCCTGTCCTAAGTCGTGTTTCACTCCAGAGTCCTTCCTTTTTCCATCTTTCCCTCACAGTTCCCTACCACCCTTGGGACTCTTGCTCGATCTTGATCCTTCCCTGGATGCCTCATTACCCATTCTTATCATTTCCTTGTTTGATCACATCCGATTGAAGCTATAAGAGAAAATATCATTCGATCGTGTGAGAGGTTAATGACTCAGAAGGTTAAGCATTCTAAGCACTCAAGAGGTTAAGCGTCACGAGCAGAGCCTTCTTCATTTTCTGCATCCTTCGTTGGGCTTCATCCGGTGCTTCATCCATCTACGTCCGTCATATTCATCCGGTTTCCCTCTACTGTCGCCAGGGACAGCAGGGCTTCTCAGTTTTTCATCTGATTGTTCTACATCATTTATACCACTCCATTCATCATATTCATTCATCCTTCGTATTTATTCCCACCTTGTTGCAATTTTTTTTATCATCATACTCCCCCTCCCTTAAGTCTTATTAAGGGGTTTTAAAACAACAAAAAAAAGAGGTGCGCATGTTGATGTCTTTTCATCATTTTATGTTAGTTTTGGATTGATACTATTGCACTTTGGCTGATCCCTCTCTCTTTTGTTTATTTTTCATTGTCTTTTTTTTACAAGGTAATCAACCAAGAAAACCCACTTCATCGGCCGGCCGATTGAAGTTGGAGGAAGAAATCCACATCCATCCCGCATCCCAATTTTCACCAGGTACACGCGATCTCCTTTTTATTCTTATTGAGGTAACCCCTCTGGCGATCACATCATCTCCACTTTAGCACCTCGTGCTATTTTTATTGTATTTTTATTACATCTTACGCATTTTTGTTTATTCATTGTTATTATTTTAACTTCTCCTAAGAGAGGATTTTTAATCCGATCTACAAGCGCTGGATGACTCACTATCATCTGAGGACTCCTTATTACGCTCATTAGCCTTCAGTGCTAATGGCTTCTTCTTTGATATTTCATCTTCTATTCTCTACAAATTAAGCTCATAAGTCATTAATGAACCTATCAATTCATCAACTGACATGGTAGATAAATTTTTAGAATCGTCAATCATTGTTGCTTTGATATGCCAGATAGGAGTTAAAGATCTAAGGATTTTCCTCACAAGTTCATTATCAGTGTACTTCCTTCCAAGACATTTTAAACTATTAGTCAACTATGTTAGTCTAGCATACATTTCAAAGATGGATTCATGCGGTTCCATTTTAAACATTTCATAATCGAAAATAAGCATATTAGCTTTAGTTTCTTTTACCTTAAAGTGCCTTCATATATTACCTCTAGCTGGTCCCACATTTCCTTGGTAGTGGCACATCAAGAAACCCTTGAAAATTCTGATGGGCGAAGCGAGCATTGCATGATATTCATGGTTCCCCAGTTCAGGTTCGACGTTTCAATCTGCTCTCGCATCTAGGTGTCTTTGTTGCATCCCTACAGTTTTGATGATGTCTCACACTATAAATCAATCTATCTATTTCTAGATCAATTCATGCTTCATCATTTAGGACAGTGCAGTTCATGTGGCTATCAGTGCATCACTTAGCAAGTCCATACATCACTGCACATGCCTTCCATCAAGTCTGTACAGCGAGAGTGGCCTTCATTCATGTGCATAGTCCAAGCATTCTCATAAAGTCTATACATTGGCATATGCACACACACACACAGCATAGTCTGGATAGAAGTGGGTCGACCCCCCCTTCCAGATGGGTCGACTCCCTCAAGATTCTCAAGTCTGTACATTGCCCTCATGAATACACTGCATTGTCAAGTCTGCACATCGGTTTCCAAGTCTGTACATTGCTTGGCGCTCACCAAGTCTGTACATCGCTTCAAGCATTCCAAAGTCTATACATCGCGTGCATCATTAAGTCTAGACATTGCACTGTAGCTTGCTTAGTTGAAGTCTATACATTGCTGATCGAACATAAGTCTATACATTCCAACCTTTTCCTACGTTCGCTGCTTTAGCTACACACCAAGTCTATACATTGTTCTTCGTCTCATGCATCATCTTCCAATGTCCATACAGCCATTCCCAAGTCTGTACATCCATCGTCTCATGCTGTGTCTCATCTCAAGTCTATACATTCACATGTAGGCAAAGTCTGCACACTGCCAAAGTCTGAACATCCACCGTCTCTATCAGCGTCTCACACTTGCAAGTCTATACATTGCCTTTGGGCATCCAAGTCTATACATTGGCAGCACTGTGCAAGTCTATACATTGGCAGCATGTCCGTGTTTCAAGCCATTCGTCAAGTCTATACATTCGCTTCAGTTCTTCAAGTCTGTACATTGGCCTCAAGCTTCACAAGTCTACACATTATCTTCATGGCATCGCAAGTCTATACAGCATGCATGCCTCATAACGCCAAGTCTGTACATCGTGGGCTTCGGTTCTTCAAGTCTGTACATCCTTCAAGGGCCAAGTGTATACATCGTTCACAGCACACACGTTCAAAGTCTGAAGTCTGTACAACCTTGGCATGTGCTTCGTAAAGTATATACAACGCTCAAAGTCTGTACAGCATGCTTTGTCGTTCAAAGTACAAAGTCTATACATAGCAGTGTTCAAGCTTATAAAAGTCTGTACATTCCCTTCTGTAATGTTCATACATCAATTGTCAAGTCTGTACAGCGTTCGCTTAAAGTCCATACAGCAGTGTCTATACATTGGCTTGCTACTTCATGTGTTTGCTAGTCTGTACAGCCACATCATGTCTATACATCTCCCACAGCAAGCATAACATGTCTGAACATCGGTTGCACAGCAACTAAGTATATACATTGTGTTGCATTGCATGCATTACCTAAAGTCCATACATTGCTAGTGTAACTCAAGCCTTTACATTAAAGTCTATACACTGGTTATGCTTGTGCATCACAAAGTCTGTACACTGCTGTCCTTTGTTTTCATGTCTATACATTCGATTGCTTCATGAATTACACTGAAGTCTACACATTCCCCTCTGTTATATTAATGCAACATTCTGCAAGTCTATACACTAAGGTCGCTGAAAGTCTATACATTCTGACGTTGTATATACTTGCCTATATGCTATTCTAAAGTCTATACACGCCTTGTTAAAAGCTTGAACTGAACTAATTCGATTCATTCCTTTTGTCTCTGCCTGTAGATGATTCAAGCTGATGATTGGACACATCATCCGAGGTGGTACCTGGCACGTGATCCGAGGTGCTCTCTGGGCGGGAACCTGAAGGACACACGCCCAACATCTGCTATATATATGGAGCATCTTCTTTCAGTAGAAGCTTGATCGGAAAGAAAGAGCAGAAGGCATTCTTGTGAGGCTACACGATCCAGAAAAGAGAGAGAGCAGAGAATTCCATTTCATCCAGATATGAGAGAAATATATTTGAGAGAGAGAGAGTAGTGTCTGTGGTTTGAAGAATTGCTTCTTCGGAAGCTACATTGTTTTCTATTTTCAGAGAGGATTTTTGTGCTTTGATTTTTGAGTTTTCATTTTTCATTTCATCTTCCTTATCGTATATTGTTACCCTCCTGTGATCGGAGGAAGGGAGGATTGATCCTCCAGTTTGCAAGTGACAGGGAGTCGCTTGTGGGTTCCCTCCTGGGTGGAGGAAGAGAGACCTCGGTCTCTAGGTTGCTAGTGACTGTTGTCACTGTTTGTATCCCTCCGGTGTGGAGGAAGAGGGGAGGCTGTTCCCCTTGTCAAGCTGTGTGGCAGCATCTTGTTCGCAGACTGAGTCTGCAGTTTCTAGCCGTGGCTAGTGGAAGCCTCACTCTAGTTGGAGTGAGGGGTGGATGTAGATTGTGGACTACAATCGAACCACCTTAAAAATTCTTGTCTCCTTTTGTGGTTTGCTATTATCGTTTGTGCACTCCATCTGCTTGACATTGTGTTTGTCTGTGGACAGCTCGTTCAATCGCTCTTACTCTTTCTATCTTGGTTATTGACTGCGTTAGCAATACTCCTTGTGTTGTTTCTGAAGGGTTGCAAACCGTTGAACTAATATTCCGCTGAAGTTTTTAAAATCGGGAGTGATCTATTCATCCCCCCCTTCTATATCACTCTTCGCTGCGCTAACATTTGGTATCAGAGCAGGTTTGCATCATGTGGGCAACCGGTCAGGGAAATGCTAATGGTCCTCGAAGTTTCATGCTTGAAGGTCAATCCATTAGTCGCCCTCCATACTTTGATGGTAATAACTATCTCTTTTGAAAAAACAGGATGGAGGTGTTCATCAGGGCATAGAGTCACAAGCTGTGGAGGGTAATCACAACTGGGCCGTATGATCTGCCACCGAACGAGGACGCGTGGACAGATGATCATGTCAAGCTATCTTCACTCAACTGGATGGCGCTGAACATCATCCAGTGTGCTGTTCACCCAGATGAATATGCCCGCATATCTACCTACAATACTGCCAAGCGAATGTGGGACGAGCTGCAACTAATCTACGAAGGTACAGCTCAAGTGAGAGCCTCGAAGGTAAATCTCTACACCTCTAAATATGAATTGTTTAAGATGAAACTAGAGGAGAACATTACTGAAATGTATGCCAGGTTGTCCTTGATCACGAATACTCTTAAGGGGTTAGGGAAAGAGCTAGCTGAGGCAGATATAGTCAGGAAAATTCTTAGATCCCTATCCCCAGCATGGCACACTAAGGCCATCGTGATTGAAGAGTCAAAGGATCTGACGACTTTGACAGTGAATGAACTCATAAGATCCCTCATGACCTATGAGATGAATTTTAAAGGAGGTGGTGAAGGAAGTGACAGGAAGGCTAGGAATGTAGCTCTCAAGGCATCCCGTAACAAGAGTAGCAGTAGCAGCAGCTGCAGCAGTAGCGGTGAGTCCGATGGTTTTTCTGATCTCGACCAGAAGGAGCAGGCAATGCTCACTCGACAGTTCAGTAAATTCTTAAGGAAGAAGGGGAAAACCTTTAGGAGGAAGAAGCCATACTCCTTTAGTAAGAATGTTGAATCTAGCAATCATAAGGACAAAAATAATAAGAGACTGACTTGTTTTCATTGTAACAAACAGGGACACATGAAAGGGGAATGCCCAGATCTCCAGAAGAAGGGTCCCTACTTTCAGAAGAAGGGCTCAAAGGTGCAGAAAAAGAAGAAGCCACAGACAATGGTCTGCACGTGAAGCGATGAGGAAGAAGATCCGGAAAGCACTTCCTCAGAGGAGTATGAAGAAGGAATTTGCCTAATGGCAAACAGCGAAGAGGAGGTAACAAATGTTTTTGAAAATTTTTCTATTGATGACTGAGAAGATGCCTATGTAGAATTATTAGATAAGTTCAATTCACTTAGTAAAGAGCATAGGGTTCTGAAAAAAAAATTCAATACCACTGTTGAAGAACAAACCCAAATCTGTGTAGAAAATCAGAAACTAAAAGAAGAATTGGAAGAAGTAACTTCCCTAAGAAAAAAAAATGAAAAGCTCAAGGGAGAAAACCAGGACAGTCAAAACCAGCTCAATGAACTCAAAATCAAAATTGAAGAAAGCCTGAATGAAAGTAGAGTGAATTCAGAAAAATATGAAGCTGTTAAGAAAGTCAATGCTGAACTTCTAAAAAATTCTGAATCTCTTCAAAAAGAGCTGGAAGACAAACAGAAAGTTTTGGAAAAATTTGTCCAAGAAAAAACTAGTCTGGATGCTATATTAGGGACTAGGGTTAACTTCAATAAGGAGGGTCTAGGCTATGACCCAACTAACAAGAGACCCCTACAATTCAAAACCATCACCTTCTGCCTAGAGAAGGGAAAAGAGAAGCTGGACACACCATCTAGTTCAAACAGCAGTCAAGGAACTCAATGTCAGAAAGAAACTTTAAAAAACAATGCTGGTCAACCATTTAAAATGGGAATGAATTTTGTGAAGAACATCACCAAGCCCACTCATCAGAACAAAAATGGTAGATGGACCAAGCAAGAGGATCAGAAGAAAAGCTGGAATTACTACAATCAGATGGGTCCAAACAGGACCTACTGGAGAAATAACTATCATCTTTAAAAATCTGCAAATCAACAAGCTTACAGGAGATATCCTAGGAATGGGAAGACTAATGAATGGAATAGAACTTATTTCTCCAGACCAGCTGGACAGAACCCCGGCTATAATTACAATAAACCAGAAGTAAAGGTGCCAGAGAAAACCATGTTAAAGCAAATCTGGATTCCTAAACATTTGATCAGAGATTTGAATAATGTCTTTGGACCCAATTCATCTTGGGTTCCAAATCACTTTGCTTGATTTTGTTTGTGTAGGTCGGCCTGGCAGCTGAAGACAACAAGTGGTACCTCGATAGTGGCTGCTCCAGGCACATGACAGGAGACCGATCCAAGTTCAGCAAGATAGAGATGAAGGTAGGGGGTCTGGTCAAGTTTGGAGGAAAGAACAGAGGTAAGATAATTGGAGTTGGCACAGTAGGTAAGTCTTCCACAAACTCCATTGAAAAAGTCCTACTTGTGGAAGGTCTTCAACACAACCTGATCAGCATTAGTCAGTTATGTGACAAGGGTCACAGGGTTGTGTTTGATGATAGTTCATGCAAAATCTTTGAAATAAATTCTGATGTGGTTAAATTTGTAGCCAACAGGATTAATAATGTCTACATGGTAGACTTAGATGTAGAATCTGAATCAAATCTTTGTTTATCTGCTAATTCTGAAAATGATACTTTTGAATGGCATAGACGTCTAGGTCATGCTAGCTTCTCTACTTTAAATAAATTGGTCAAGCATGATTTAGTTAGAGGCATGCCTAGAATTAAATTCAATTCTATTTCAAAATCATGTGATGCCTGTGCTCTAGGCAAACATACCAGGAATTCTTTCAAGCTAAGATCTGAGCCATTGTCCACTAGACCAATGGAACTTCTCCATATGGACCTCTTTGGTCCCACTAGATCTCAGAGTCTTAATGGGAATAGGTTTGGCTATGTGATTGTTGATGACCATTCTAGATATTCATGGATCTTTTTCTTAGCCAATAAAAGTGATGCTTTTCAAAAGTTTAATCAGTTTTTCAATAAGGTCAAACAAGAAGGAAAACACAAAATTTGCTCTATTCAATCTGACCATGGAGGTGAGTTTGAAAACTCCATGTTTTCTGATCTTTATGAAAGAGAGGGACTAACACACAGGTTTTCTTCTCCCAGGACACCTGAACAGAATGGAATTGTCGAGAGAAGAAATAGAACTATTGTGGAGATGGCCCGAACTATGCTGATTGAAAGTCAATTACCAAGGAGGTTTTGGGCAGAGGCGGCCAATACAGCAACTTACATAATCAACAGGGCCATGGTAAGACCCATTCACAAGAAAACACCCTATGAGCTACTAAAAGGTAAGAAACCAAACTTGTTTCATTTCAGAATTTTTAGAGCTAAATGCTTTATTCATAACAATGACAAGAAAGATTTAGATAAGTTTGAAGCTAAAAGCTCCCCTGGAATATTCTTAGGATACTCTGAAGTGTCTAGGGCATATAGGGTCTTTAACAAAACAGACCAGAAGGTTGAAGAGTCTCCACACATCTTTTTTAGTGAAAAGAAAGGTGTTTCTAATATTGAAATTTTTGACAGGGATTCCAATCATGATGGGGAATTCCTAGAAGACCAAGAAGAAGAAAAGACTCAGCCGAGTGGAACATCAAATCCTCCCAACCAGGAAGAGCCAAGAGAAATAGGTGAGTCTTCAATAAATGTTAGATTTCTTAAAGACCATCCGATAGATAATGTCATAGGCAACCCTGAAGATCCTCTTCGGACTAGGTCTCATTTTAGGAATGTGAATAATAAAGATCTAATTGCTTTAGTCTCACAAATTGAACCCAAATCTGTAGAAGAGGCCTTGGCTGATCAAGCTTGGGTCAATGCCATGAGTGAGGAATTAGGTCAGTTCGAAAGAAATAATGTCTGGGAGCTTGTCCCAAGACCAGATAGTGTTAATATCATAGGAACTAAGTGGGTGTTCAAAAACAAAATGAATGAAGATGGAATCATTTCCAGGAATAAGGCCAGACTAGTGGCCAAGGGCTACTGTCAGGAATTTGGTGTAGACTTTGATGAATCCTATGCACCTGTTGCTAGGATGGAGGTAATAAGAATATTGCTAGCATTTGCATGCTCTAAGGAAATAAAACTCCAGCAAATGGATGTGAAGAGTGCCTTTTTGAATGGCATCATCAAGGAAGAAGTGTTTGTTGAACAACCCCCAGGTTTTCAGTTTTCTCCTCAATCTAACCAAGTTTTAAGGTTAAACAAAGCCTTGTATGGTCTAAAGCAAGCCCCTCGAGCTTGGTATGAAAGACTGACTGAATTTCTGATCAGCAAGGGCTACAAGAGAGGTAAAGTTGATCAAACCTTATTTACTAACAGTACAAATACCGATCTCATCATAGCTCAGGTATATGTAGATGACATTGTGTTTGGATCAACTAGCTGTGAATTATGTGCTGAATTCTCTAAAATGATGTCTGCTGAATTTGAGATGAGTTTGGTAGGTGAGCTAAAATATTTTCTTGGCTTACAGATACAACAATTGGAGGATGGATGCTTCATCAACCAATCCAAATACACAATGGAACTATTCAAGAGGTTTGGTATGATCAACCTGAAGCATATAACAATACCTATGAGTACCAACACCTCACTGGATGCTGATGAGACAGGTAAAGAAGTAAATGCCAAACTCTATCGAGGTATGATTGGTTCTTTACTCTACTTGACAACTTCTAGACCTGATATACAGTTCAGTGTGGGTATGTGTGCAAGGTATCAGTCTAGACCCACTGAATTACATTTAGCTGCAGTGAAAAGAATTTTTAGATATTTGTCAACTACACCCTCACTTGGTCTATTGTTTCCTGCTACACACTCACTAGATTTAATTGCATACACAGATGCAGATTATGCAGGATGTAAACTAGACCGAAAAAGCACTAGTGGTCACTGTGAATTTTTAGGTGGGTGTTTAGTCTCTTGGGGATCCAAGAAACAACACTCTGTGGCCCTCTCCACTGTAGAGGCTGAATATGTGGCTGCAGGGAGCTGTGGTACACAAGTCATATGGATTAAACACCAGCTTCAGAACTACCAAGTAGACCTGGGGTGCACACCTATCTATTGTGATAATACCAGTGCCATCAATCTTGCCAAGAATCCTGTTTTACATTCACGCACCAAACACATTGAGATAAGGCATCATTTCATAAGAGATGAGGTTTCTAAGAACAATTTTGAACTGATTCATGTAGGCACTGATAATCAGATTGCAGACATCTTCACTAAACCTCTGGATAATGAAAAATTCACTACACTGAGAAGAGAATTAGGCTTATACAAATTGTCTTAAATGTGAAGTCTGTTCTTTTTGTGAGGGGGAGTTCTGTATGTCTGATGGTTAGCTTTTTGTAATGCTATGTTTGAGGGGGAGCTGGTTGAGCTATGAAAGGGAGAGTTCTTTGACAGATTCAAAAAGATTGACCAGATGTGTGTCATTGCTGGTTTTCATGACTGATCTTGTGTGGTTCTCTTAGACAGTAGAATCTCACTAATCTCTTAAGTCTATAAGTCTGTGATACTAAAGTCCAGCAAGAATCTTCCCTCTGGTAGTCTATCAGAGATCTAAATTAATTGTTAAAGTTTATCTTCCTACATTGTCAATGATTATAGTTCAGGCCAAAACCTGTATGTCTTGATATCTGACCAAAACAACTAGAAATCTAGACTTCAAGATTCACTTCAAGAAATAGTCATTCTGGTATTGTTTTCAATCATTCCATCTTCTCTACACAAGGGTAATCTGAATTAACAAAGGTCTTGATTTGTTCACTGAGAAACTGGGAGCTTCATCAATGAAATGAAGTTTTTCTCCTATGTCATGAGGTGTCAAATGCTTAAAATGAATGAAAAGACATGACAGAGCAATGGTGGCTAGCTGGTGAGTAACTGGGGACTCTGGCCTCTAATCAAGGTATTTCCTCATGTCAAATGCCACAGTTACTAACTCTGTTCCTTTAAAAAAGAAAGAGGTAATGAGGTACTCACCCTGAGTAACTGGGGATTCAGGCCTCTAATCAAGGTGTCTCCCTAATGTCAAAATAGTGAATTACCAACTTACTCATTGGTCTTCTCGAAAATCATCTCAAAAATCCCTTGTAGTTATGCAACTAATGGATTGCTTGTCCACAATATCTTGAGAACACCTTCTCTGACTTTGTCTCTTGTTGTCTTTTGGGATTGTTGCCTGGTCAGCTAAATCATGCCATACTTGTTAACTCATGCTCTAAATAATACACTATGTATGTTGATAAACTTTTCTATCATTCTATTTCTCTACTGTTTACTGGAGTTCAAGTATCTTCACTTGAGTTTAGCGCCTCACTTATTCTCTTAAGATTTGCTCGTGCCTTTCTACACTAAGATGTTAACTGCACTTCCTCCTCATGTCTCCAGCACTTTCATATATTCTGCATTTCCTTTTGCTGATGTCAAAGGGGGAGAGAGGTTTTGCAATATCTGTAAGTCATGAATTGCCATGAGTTTAGGGGGGGAGTTTTGTTCATGAGCTGTGGGGGAGAATTCATGTCATGGAAATATCTGAGAATGAGTTGTGGGGAGTGGTTTTGGAGAAAGAAGTGTTTCAGCAGCAGTGTTTAATTTGTATGCATGAGCTTGCCTTGAATTTGCTTTGATTTTTAAAGCTGCAGTTGATTTCCTTTAAGCCTTGATATTGATTGATTCATAGTGTTGCCATCATCAAAAAGGGGGAGATTGTTGCATCCCTACGGTTTTGATGATGTCTCACACTATAAATCAATCTGTCTATTTCTAGATCAATTCATGCTTCATCATTTAGGACAGTGCAGTTCATGTGGCTATCAGTGCATCACTGAGCAAGTCCATACATCACTGCACATGCCTTCCATCAAGTCTGTACAGCGAGAGTGGCCTTCATTCATGTGCATAGTCCAAGCATTCTCATAAAGTCTATACATTGGCATATGCACACACACACACAGCATAGTCTGGACAGAAGTGGGTTGACCCCCCCTTCCAGATGGGTCGAGTCCCTCATGATTCTCAAGTCTGTACATTGCCCTCATGAATACACTGCATTGTCAAGTCTGCACATCGGTTTCCAAGTCTGTACATTGCTTGGCGCTCACCAAGTCTGTACATCACTTCAAGCGTTCCAAAGTCTATACATCGCGTGCATCATTAAGTCTAGACATTGCACTGTAGCTTGCTTAGTTGAAGTCTATACATTGCTGATCGAACGTAAGTCTATACATTCCAACCTTTTCCTACGTTCGCTGCTTTAGCTACACACCAAGTCTATACATTATTCTTCGTCTCATGCATCATCTTCCAATGTCCATACAGCCATTCCCAAGTCTGTACATCCATCGTCTCATGTTGTGTCTCATCTCAAGTCTATACATTCACATGTAGGTAAAGTCTGCACACCGCCAAAGTCTGAACATCCACCGTCTCTATCAGTGTCTCACACTTGCAAGTCTATACATTACCTTTGGGCATCCAAGTCTATACATTGGCAGCACTGTGCAAGTCTATACATTGGCAGCGTGTCCGTGTTTCAAGCCATTCGTCACGTCTATACATTGGCTTCGGTTCTTCAAGTCTGTACATTGGCCTCAAGCTTCACAAGTCTACACATTGTCTTCATGGCATCGCAAGTCTATACAGCCTGCATGCCTCATAACGCCAAGTCTGTACATCGTGGGCTTCGGTTCTTCAAGTATGTACATCCTTCAAGGGCCAAGTGTATACATCGTTCACAGCACACACGTTCAAAGTCTGAAGTCTGTACAGCCTTGGCATGTGCTTCGTAAAGTCTATACAACACTCAAAGTCTGTACAACATGCTTTGTCATTCAAAGTACAAAGTCTATACATAGCAGTGTTCAAGCTTATAAAAGTCTATACATTCCCTTCTGTAATGTTCATACATCAATTGTCAAGTCTGTACAGCGTTCGCTTAAAGTCCATACAGCAGTGTCTATACATTGGCTTGCTACTTCATGCGTTTGCTAGTCTGTACAGCCACATCATGTCTATACATCTCCCACAGCAAGCATAACATGTCTGAACATCGGTTGCATAGCAACTAAGTATATACATTGTGTTGCATTGCATGCATTACCTAAAGTCCATACATTGCTAGTGTAACTCAAGCCTTTACATCAAAGTCTATACACTGGTTATGCTTGTGCATCACAAAGTCTGTACACTGCTGTCCTTTATTTTCATGTCTATACATTCGATTGCTTCATGAATTACACTGAAGTCTACATATTCCCCTCTGTTATATTAATGTAACATTCTGCAAGTCTATACACTAAGGTCGAAGAAGGGTTTCAAGTCTATACATTCTGACGTTGTATATACTTGCCTATATGCTGTTCTAAAGTCTATACACGCCTTGTTAAAAGCTTGAACTGAACTAATTCGATTCATTCCTTTTATCTCTGCCTGCAGATGATTCAAGCTAATGATTGGACACGTCATCCGAGGTGGTACCTGGCGCGTGATCCGAGGTGCTCTTTGGGCGGGAACCTGAAGGACACACACCCAACATCTGCTATATATATGGAGCATCTTCTTTCAGTAGAAGCTTGATCGTGAAAGAAAGAGCAGAAGGCATTCTTGTGAGGCTGCACGATCCAGAAAAGAGAGAGAGCAAAGAATTCCATTTCATCCAGATCTGAGAGAAATATATTTGAGAGAGAGAGAGCAGTGTCTGTGGTTTGAAGAATTGCTTCTTCGAAAGCTACATTGTTTCCTATTTTCAGAGAGGATTTTTGTGCTTTGATTTTCAAGTTTTCATTTTTCATTTCATCTTCCTTATTGTATATTGTTACCGTCCTGTGATCGGAGGAAGGGAGGATTGATCCTCCAGTTTGCAAGCGACAGGGAGTCGCTTGTGGGTTCCCTCCTGGGTGGAGGAAGAGAGACCTCGGTCTCTAGGTTGCTAGTGACTGATGTCACTGTTTGTATCCCTCCGGTGTGGAGGAAGAGGGGAGGCTGTTCCCCTGGTCAAGCTGTGTGGCAGCATCTTGTTCGTAGACTGAGTCTGCAGTTTCTAGCCGTGGCTAGTGGAAGCCTCACTCTAGTTGGAGTGAGGGGTGGATGTAGATTGTGGACTACAATCGAACCACCTTAAAAATTCTTGTCTCCTTTTGTGGTTTACTATTATCGTTTGTGCTCTTCATCTGCTTGACATTGTGTTTGTCTGTGGACAGCTCGTTCAATCGCTCTTACTCTTTCTGTCTTGGTTATTGACTGCGTTAGCAATACTCCTTGTGTTGTTTCTGAAGGGTTGCAAACCGTTGAACTAATATTCCGCTGAAGTTTTTAAAATCGGGAGTGATCTATTCATCCCCCCTTCTATATCACTCTTCGCTGTGCTAACAGTCTTCATCTTCGGGAAGTTGATATGGCCCTCGGCTTACAACTCTCCATACTTCATGGTCTTGAGCTCTGAGAAAGACCTGCATCCGATTTTTCCAATACGGATAGTTAGTACCATCAAAATATAGTGGCCTTGTCACCGAATGACCCTCTGCCTAAAATCCTTTGGCGTCCATTCCACTGATCTATCCGGGTCATTGGACCTCTTGACTGGATAAACCTAATCTGATACCACGTGTTAGATGTGGAATGGCGATCTAGAGGGGGGGTGAATAGATCTATTCTTAATTAAAACATGACTTATGCGGAAATTAAGTCGAACACCTAAGTGTGTATATGGTATATGCACTAAACAGATAGACGTCCCTAAGCATGCATCTATCATCAATGCCAAGCCAACAATCACAAGCAGACAACGAATTTTAAGGTGGTTCGGTCTCTATCCAGAGACCAACGTCCACCCCCCACTCAACACAATTGAGGCTTCCCTAGTGCCGAGCACCAGAACAAGGGGATCACACCCCTCAAAATCCGCTGATACACAACCTAGAACTGCTGACACACAGCTTGACCGCTGACTCACAGCTTGACCGTTGACTTTAAAAATTGCTAACTCACAGCTTCAATAAGTATATAAAATAGAAACAAAATTTATGAGACATATAACATATCAAGTTTTAGAAATGTTATCCCAATTTGCATATGACTCGATCTAAAGATGAAGATTGCCTGCTGCTTGGATTCCTTAAGTCAAGTTCTCTTCAAGGAGGACTTCCAGATCTGCTGCAACTTAAAGCTTGAGGATGAGGGTTGATTCTCGGATCTGATGCCTTCTTCAGATCTTGAACTATAGCGGCTTCTTCTGGATTAGGAAAGTCTTCTCCAAGAATTTTCTCCCTCTTTCTCCTTGGATGTGCCCTTTTTCTTGGCTATTTTTGGTTCTTTGCCCTTTTTCTTCTTCTTGCTTGTTGCATGCCTTCTTTTCTGCTCTAATCCTACTGCTCTAGTGCTTGGCCCCTCGTATTTTTTGCTCTGCACTTGTTTTTCTCTTGTTCACCTTTTTGGCTTGTTGCTCCCACCTCTTTTTGGTCAGTTCAAAAGCCTTGCTAATATTTCTCTGGGTTGGTTATAGCAACAAATCAAAAACTTCCCTCTTTTAAGCATTCTGTTGGAGAAGGAATCTAATGGGATCCATAGCATTAGAAGGTAGTTGAGATATACTTGAAAAACCCGCCAAAAAGACCTTCTAGTACCTTAATCCTCGTGCCTTAATGGATCCAAGGATTGGGCATTGGATCTCATACCCAAAACTGGTCCATTTTCCAATTCGTTCAAGACCGGTTCTGGTTCAAGTCGACTTCAGGGAACTGCAAGTTGACTTGTGAGAGCTTGGACAGAACTAGTTGTTCTGTCTGGAGTGCTCAAGTCAACTTCTGGGATCCTCGGGTCGACTTGAAGAAAGTCAGTTCAGCAAACTGGGCTCTGTTAGCAACTATGGGTTGATTTCTGGGATTCTCGGGTCGACCTGAAGAAGGCCAGTTCAGCAGACTGGTTTCTGTTAGCTGCTCCGGGTCGACCTGTCCTCTCAGCAAGCCGACTTGGTCTACTATTCTTCTACTTTTTGTCTATTTTGAGCTGGAATTTGAGTCATCTTGCTTCGTTGTTTGAGTCCTTGATTTGACTTGAGTTCCTTGACTTGCCCACATCCATGATTAAGAACTTTTACATATTTTTGATAAAAAGTAACATCTCACTCAATGGCATATAGTTTAGACATCATCAAAACCAAAGATGTACAATAGTTCGGAAGAAATTGTATCAGTAGGAAGGAAAAGAAAAGGAAGATATGCCCGGACGCCAGAAAACAAGAGAAGGCCTCCTCTGCCAACCCTTTAGAAGATGGAGCTTAACAAAGCCATCAAGAATTGATGGCGCGGGCAAGAAGAAACAGAAAGCAAGCACCCTCTAAGTGGTGCAAGCAAGAAAAAGAAAAAGGAAGAAGCAGAGGACAGGCATCCTCCAAAGAGTGAAAGATGAGAAAAAGAGGATGGTAGGAGAATAGAAGAAAGAGAAAGAATCGAGTACTCCCTCGAGGGGAGTGGGAGAGGAGGAGCGAGGATGAAAGAAAGGAGGAGCAATGATGTTGAACGTCTCCTCCTCTCTCAGTCATCCCCCCTCCCCAGGGTGGGGCGGAGGTCTAGAAGTCAGGAAGGAACCCGTCACCATGCGCCCTCCTTTCTTGTACGCCGACCGCCCCGTCGCCCTCCATTCTTCTACACCGAAGTAGCATGAACACCCCAGTAGCCACCAAAGTCTTCGTCTTCAGAATCGCTCTCCATGTTCCACCTGAGGACGATCACCAAGAAGAGGACGGTCGCTTCGTAAAAAGGGAAGAAAAGGCAGAAACCGCAAGGGGAGCCTCAAACGGCGTAGAGAGGGGGAGACGCCCTTCGGGACCTTTTATAGGCCGAAGGGGGATATTTTTACCTTAATTGATTCTCCCCTCGAAAAGACGCGAGAGGCAGACATCCTTCTCTAGAAGCAGTTATGCCACCTCCCACACAGGACCTTCCCGTAGGTACACGCGAAACGGAAAGGCATTCAAAGCATGGAAAGACGAAAAGGCGCCAGTACAGCACCAACAACTTGGCTGATCGACATGCTAGACAGATTTTTCAATTACGAATCGTACAAGATCTTTGATTTACTGGCAACCGCAGATACAGTAATCATACTCGGTCAAATGCGGTAAGAAGCAGTCAATTGCGTTTTAAACACTATTGCCATTATGTAGAAAGAAAAATATTACACATCCAAGTCCAGATAGAAATTGCATAAAAGAGAAAGAGCCAACAAGGCATGTATGGTCCTTCGTAATCTATGGGAATAGGGGAACTTGGAGAAGCCCGTGGTCCCTCTTGAAGCTCGGCAGACGGAGGGCCCTCGACGCTCGTAGATTTTCCCCTGGATCCCTTGACGATTGTCGGCCTGGGCACTGACCCCATTTGTATGGGAACTGCTCCGACCGTGCGCCCTCCCGAGGTAGCCGGAGTTGGTGATCTCTCCTCCGCTGAAGCCAAGGTATCTTCGCTCCCCTTTTCATCGCTCGACGACGAGGAGGGAGAACTCGAGCCTTCCTTGTTTGAGTCGTACCATTGGCCGGGAATGAAGATAAGCTCATAAGTACCTGTTATTGGGCCTCGACGACCACCCGATGAAAGCCTTGGGCAAGAACCTTCTGCAGCCCCCACCGGTAGCTCAGCTTATAGCATGCGAAGGTGGCCTACTTCAGAGCCTCATTGTACTCCTCCGAGCTCTAATAACGCTCGACCGCCTCCACCACGGCTCCCGCGGGCTTCTCCTCAAGCTCGACCATCTTTTTCTCGGCTTCAGCCAACTTCGCCTCAACTTCGGATCATGCTACTTCACCCTTCTTCTTGGCCCGCACGGCCTCCTAGAGTCGGCCTCTGAGCTCTTCTTTCTCGGCCGCCCATTGTCCCGAGCATGCCGCATAGGCATGTCAGCTTCCAATCCCAAGCCCGAAGTGAGGTCACCTTCCGTCGAAGAACTTCAAGCTCGGAGGTCAGCCACCCGATCCTCCGATCAGACTCAGCGTGGGCCAGGCTGTGAGCACTCCCCTTGCTCTCAAGCAGCGTGTAGAAATCAGTTATCTCAGCCCCTAGCTGGGCCATTATCAAACCCCCCTCCATGACTCTTTCAAAGACCATTGAGGAGGAGCTATGTCGAAATTCTCTCCCGAACCAACGAAGGCGCCAGAACTCGGCTCCTATTGTACAAAGGGGCCCGATCGGCGAACCGCTCGGCTGGGGGGGGGGGGGAAGAGTCCTCTCTGGAAGAATCGGGGCCAGGGTATCATCTCCTGACATCCCCATGCTCCGAACAACGATGCTCGGCTCGGCCTGGACCCTCGCCCCACCACGCGCCCCATCAACCTCGACCGGGGCATCGGAGCCGGCTTCCACCCCATGCGCTCCTACGGGCTCGGCGGAAGTCCTCTCGCCAGTCACGGACACCTCTGGCTTGGTCGATGAAAGGCTCGGGTGGTGGATATCCTCGGTTGTGGGCTCCTTAATTGGACGGGAAACTTTTTCCATCTTCAACCGCTTCTTCTCGACGGTCATAGCTTTCATCGAGGACAGTAATAGCCGCTCCCCAGGGTCCGTGCGCTTAGACCTTCATCACTCTAGGACATCCCCCGAGGCAATCTGCTTGCCCCTATCATGGCCGGAAGAAGGATCCTCGGAGGTTTGAGGCACGCTCGGAGCAGTCGCCTCCTCCAAATCGACGACCTCCTGCTCCAACGGTCGCCCATCGTCCTCACCACGCCTCATTTCTGCCCATCAGGGAGTAAGTCATCAGCAAGGGCTCGACCGACTGGGATGAGAGAATGCAAAAGCTGAGTTTTCAAAACCCTTACCGTTGGGAGGCAGGGCGCGGCGAGGAAACTCATCAATGTTGGCCAGAGTCATCAGCTCAACGGTCGATCCATGATTCTCCTGAAGAACCCTAATTGCCTCCTCCAGCTTCGAGGAGACCGTCGGTTGCTACGGAGGGAATATAGGCTGAAAGATCAGTTTGTCAGGGAAGCCCCAGCTGGTAGCACCTTTGGTAAACGCTAACCAAAAAAATTGGGTCTTCCATCCTTTATGTGACGAATCCCGAGGGGAAAGGATCACGTAGCTTTTCTCCCCCTCCTCGCCTGAAGATAGAAGAAACCCTTCCCAGCATGGGTTTGCTCCTTCAGCTCGAAAAAGGTGTGAAAAAGGTCTAAAGTAGTGGCAAGGCCACACGAGCAGCAAAGGAAGATAAAGGAGAAGATGAAAGTATATGAATTAGAAACTAACTGGACAGGAGCCAGTTGGTAGATTTGCTGCAATTGCATAACAAAGGGGTAGAGAGGAAGGTAAAAGCCACACTTCCAAGCCAAAAGGAAGATGCAGAAAAGGCTTGAACGAGTATCCAGGCTGGACTCGTGGGGCTTGGCCAGAGAAAAGTAGTACCGCCATGGAAGCCTGTAGCGGTTCTCAATCTCTTTAACCTCAGCCTCGCCCAGCTCGCTGCGTAGATGATGGTTGGACTTCGGCACTGAACTCCCAGTGCCTTGCTCAAACTCACGAATCTCAGCCTCAGGGTCATGCTATGCCATGGAGGAACGAGAAGGGTAAGGAGAAGAAGAGGGAATAGCGGAGTCGGAAGACTCAGGGGGAAGAGGAAGCTGACGGATCGTCGCTGCCGTGATCTCTGCCAACTCTGCAAAAGCTTCTGCGAGGCTCTACTTTCTCTGATCACCCTGAGGGCACATGGACCCACTCAAAATGCAAATGCGATGAAGGGAAAAGCCCTAAACGGAGGAGACGTGGAATGCAAGCGTACGCGATATTTATACACCCCTGTGATCCTGGCGGGAAGTGGCGTGACGTTCCGAACTCCAAGAAGGGTCTCCCCGCATCGAATCGAGGGAGCCATCATCATATACACGCCACCAGGACAGCCGCATTAAATGGCCCCTGTCGGCAAAAGATATCCCCCAATCGAGCTGCCAACGCTACCCCCTTATGCTCTACTCTCCAAGCCCAACTTTGGCTCGGGAGTAGGGGGCAAGTGGAGAGGGGTAAAATCAGTGGCCCAAAGACATATGGCACGGAACGGCCCAAATAGGTCCATACTCAACCCAAACAAGCCAGACTCCCAAAGTGATAGTCCTCCCCATATGGGCCCACTTTATTTGAAGCCCAAAACCTGCTCGGTCCAATACTTTCTAGGCAGCCTACAGGCCCAGAAGACCGAGTAACGGCTGTTCGGAAGAACCCCAATCAGGGACCGAGTATAAACCGTCTGACGACGCCTCCGTCACCCGGGAAGAGCCCTAAATGGGCACCCCACGCTCGGCCCAGCCGCCGAACGCCTATCCAGGCAAAGGTTACGCCATTACCCGGAGTAGAGAACTCGAAGGGATAAGGGAGAGCAAGAGTCCTCAGGCCATAAAGTGGCCACAACAAGGACGTAACTTCCGTTAGACCCCCAAGCTTCCAAGACTCCTACACGGGGTGAGTGCCTACGTAAACCCCAAGAGAACTCACCAGAAAGGTAGGGTGATCTTGAATACTCTACACCACACCCACTGGTGGAGAGTGATCTCGTGCCTCCCATACTTTCTCCTAATCCCATTCCACCTATGCTCTATCAACTCATTGACTTAAGCATCGAAGGGTTTTCCCTGGGGTCATAACCCTAGGCTCCTCTGATCCGTTTTCCTACTTTGGTGTTGTGCCCCGGACTGTTTTGATGAAGATCATGTGTGAAAAAGTCATGAGTTCAGATTATATGATTTGTATTGATATATGTTTAATGAATGTGGGCTTTTAATGGCAAAATGAATGTTTGAGTTAAGTTCAGATTATTCTTGGTTAAAATGAATGTTTGATGAATTTGAGACATGTTAAAAAGGATATTGTAAATGTTGTGTTGAATGTTAATTGAACTGTGTTGAATGTTAAATCATTGCACTGACCTTGTTGTGCGTTGCACAGACCTTGTGCTTCCTTGCACGGACCTTGTCCGTTATTGCACAGACTTTGCTGCTTGATTGCACTGACTTAAGTTCAAGTTGCACCGACCCTAACAATGGGTTTTACACATCATTGCACTGACCTCATTCCATACTGCACTGACCTGCTCAAGCTTTGCACCGACTCAACCTCTTGAAATGCAGGTTATGAATGGCTTGTCTTTGAAAGGATGGACTAAGTGACTTTCTTAATGTGTATTGACTTGAGGATTTCATTTGCTATATCTTGAGCATGAAATGAATGACCTGGATTTCATTTGCTAACCTGAAGTTTGAAATGAATGTCAATTGTATAAGTGTAGGTTCTTTGTAGAGTCTTCTCCCAAATCTTGAAAGTCATGGTAAGAACAAATGTTTAATTAAATTCCAAATTGGATGGAATGTTCATGGCTCAAATCTTGTTTAATCCTTGGCAATCTCTTTTACAAGTGCATATTTGATTGATCTTCATGGTTGTTTGAAAACATATGGTGTTTCAATCAAACTTACTAAGTTTTCAAGCATGTCAGGTAAAGTGTCGATTCTAGAAGTCGACACTTTGTTTGCACTTCGCTGCTGTGCGTTGATTTGGTTAACGCTGGCAGAAAGTGTCGACTCCTAGAGTCGACACTTTCACTAGGGTTCTGTTAGTTTTGTGAAGTCAGAAGCTTCTTGAAAAAGTGTCGACCTGGGAAGTCAACACTTACTGTTAACATGCTATTTTGTTCACAAAATAGATCGAGCTTGAAAAAGTGTCGACCTTGGAAGTCGACACTTTCAGTCAGTATGTTGTTTTGTTTTCGAAACAGAACGGACATGAAAAAGTGTCGACCCGGGAAGTTGACACTTTTCCCTAATGTGTCGATTTTTTGTGTTCTGGCAGAACACTCGTGAAGCAAGAGTCGACTCTATGAGTCGACACTTGTTCCGAGCGTTCCGATCAGGTTTTCCGGATCTGAATATGAACCCACTATCTTTAGGTCCGATGGCCATGGTTCATTACCACATTACCCTTAGGGTTTACATGGATGTTTGTATGTGGTTTGAAGAGGCTTTGGCAAGGGCTTTTATGTCTTAATGCTTTGTTTTCTCTTGGACATATATGGCCGCCTTGTCCGATCGGGAGACAACAATTCGTGTGGGCTAAGTTTTTCTATCTTTGCAGGAAGGAGGAGAAGAAGGTGTGGCATCTGCTGAAGAAGGAGAACCCCGTCCCAGGATCACGTTCCACGTCTCCGAGCTCAAGGTTGGAGGCGCGCTGCAGCTGCTCTCCACCGTGGTTTGCTTGGGCAAGTTTCGTCAAAGGGGCGGCTTCATCCCTCTCAGTTCTATCATTCCCAAGCACCCTTCATTAGTTTCTCCGAGTTTGTTTGAAGATTTAAGGGGAAGATCAATATTGTTTATATCACTTTGAGCTTAGATTGTTGATCTTAGACTGGGCTTTATATTTTCACATCCTTATTTGTCTTAGATGATTTTGGAGCTTGCTCCGTGTGTGTGCGGTTTCTCGTCGTCGTGCGAGAACCCACGTGTGTGGGCCGTCGCGCCCGTGTGTGTGGTGGTTTGCTGCAGTCGTGCTGCGTTTATAGTGGAATCCTCTCGGGTTGAGAGGGGTGGACGTAGGACGGCACCCGGGTGCGTCCGAACCACCTAAAAATTGCTTGTGCTATGGGTTGCTTTGTGTGTGATTGCTATTTTACTTCATCCGTTCGTGTGACGAGTGTGAATCGGTGAGCTGTGAGTTTCATTTTTTGTCTGAATCATTATTTTAATCCTAGTGTTTATCATCTGTGCTGGGAAGTTGTGAGTGGTTGTTTGTTTTTAGTTTTAAATATGCCATAAAGGGATGTAATCAATTCACCCCCCACTTAATTGCATTCCACACCGGGCCAACATTTGTAGATCCCCAATCGTGGTGAAGATGACATAGGCCCATCCAGGATCGTGCGGCTTAGGATCCAGCGCGAGATCACCCCTCTTCAAGAACGAAATCTAACAAAATGTTTCAATTCTATACCAAATGTTTCATTTATGTAACAAAATGTTTCATTCTTCCACAAATTATTTCAGTCCTGTATTTTTCCGTCGAGCAGGTTCGGTCTTTAATGCGCGAAAAAATGCGCCGTACGAATTTGACGTGGGGCATATTTTTCTACACAGAAAGGGTCATTTATCTTTTTTCGGAGGCCAATGAGAATAAACGTTGCATTATGACATGACTTTGTGTATCGGATTCGGTGCACACAACATTACTCTTTAAAATTACATCAACATGAGAAATATTCAACCATGTGAAACTCAAATCCCTTGGCTACATGATGTTACACTACAATAAAAGGCGGAGTTTGCGACGGCATCCTTCAGTCGCAAATCCGTCACAAATCCATCGGAAAACCTTTTTGCGATGGCTTATAGACGGATTTGGGACGGAATATGGCCATCTTATATTCCTAGTCACAAATTTCAGACATATACCATTCCATCCGAATTTATGTCTTAAATTTCAGATGGAAAAGTTTCCGTCTAGAATGCCGTCACAAATATTCCGTCTAAAATAGAGTCCCAAAATCCGTCTGAACTTTCAGACAGGACAATTACGTCCTTATTTCCGTCGCAAGCATCAGATTTGGAATTTCGGACGGAATTAGTGCGTCGCTTTTCCGTCGCAAATTTCAGACGAATCCGTCATAACATCCGTCTGAAACTTTTTTAAAATTTTACATAAAAAAACATGAGTTTCAGACGGGGTGAGGCTCGTCTCTATTTCTGTCGTAAATTTCAGATGGATCTGTCTCACAATCCATCCGAAATACTTTTATTAATTTTTTTAAAAAATTGAAAAAAATTACTAAAAAACGTGTTTAATTAAAAATACATCAAATATCACAATCAAATCAACGTACAAAAAATAAAACACATAAGAAACTCAACAAATATCATCCTCCAGAATGTCCATATCCTCATCCTCTCCGCCCTGCTCATCTCCTCTGTCGTCGCTCGTAGAAGGATCCTCCTATATTAAAAAAAATAATAACATTCATTCATAGATAAAAAAATTAGTGCGAAGATAAATTAAATATTTTATTAGATTGCATAAATTCAAATCAAACATAATATCAAATCGATAACTGCATAGATTTTATAGACCCCAACTAACCTAGCTCTCATCAATATTTTAAATTAATTACATTTAGGGAATGCAATTCTGAGCGCCGAGCTCAAACCGGATATCCGAATTGAAATCTGTCAATTCTAACAAGTCACTTTTATCTTCCAGGTCGTGATGGAACGATCGGCACGTCGATCAGACTGGTATTTCATATTTTAGATCCCCGAACCTAACTTCTTTAATTTTTAACTAAGTGCATTTACAAAATACACTTTTGAGAGTCGGGCCCAAACCGAGTATCTGATTTGGATTTCGCCAATTCTCACAAGTCACTTTTACCTCCCAAGTCATGTTGGAACGATCGACATGTCGATCAGAAAGGTATTTAAGATTCTAGACCACCCAACCCCTAGTTATCTGTCTTTTAAATTAATTACATTTAGATAATGCACTTTTGAGCGCTCGGCCCAAACCGAGTATCGATTTGGATTTCGCCAGTTCTCACAAGTCACTTTTACCTCTCAAGTAGTGTTGGAACGATCGGCATGTCGATCAGGTAGGTATTTCAGATTTTAGATCCCCGAACCTAACCTCTTTAATTTTTAACTAAGTGCATTTACAAAATGCACTTTTGAGCGCCGGGCCCAAATCGAGTATCCGATTTGGATTCCGCCAGTTCTCACAAGTCACTTTTATCTCCCAGGTCGTGTTGGAATGATCGGCATGTCGATCAGATAGGTATTTTAGATTATAGACCCCCCAACCCCTAGTTATCTGTCTTTTAAATTAATTACATTTAGATAATGCACTTTTGAGCGCTGGGCCCAAACAGAGTATCCGATTTTGATTCCGCCAGTTCTCACAAGTTACTTTTATCTCCCAGTCATGTTGGAATGATCGAAATGTCAATCAGACAGGTATTTCAGATTTTAGACTCCCCCCAACCCCTAGTTATCTGTCTTCTAAATTAATTACATTTAGATAATGTACTTCTGAGCGTCGGGCCCAAACCAGATATCTGATTTGGATTCCGTCAGTTCTCACAAGTCACTTTCATCTCCCAGGTTGTGTTAGAACAATCAACATGTCGATCAGATCGGTATTTCAGATTTTAGACCCCCGAACCCATTATCTTTAATTTTAAACTAAGTGCATTTACAAAATGTACTTTTGAGCGATGGGCCCAAACCGAGTATCCAATTTAGATTCCGCCAGTTCTCATAAGTCACTTTTATCTCCTAGGTCATGTTGGAATAATTGGCACACCGATTAGGCTGGTATTTCAGATTTTAGACCCCCGAACCCGACTTCTTTAATTTTAAACTAAGTGCATTTACAAAATGCACTTTGAGCACCGGGCCCAAACTGGGTATCCGATTTGGATTCCGCCAGTTCTCACAAGTCACTTTTATCTCCTAGGTCATGTTGGAACGATCGGCAAGTCGATCAGGGCAATATTTTATATTTTGGACCCCCGAACCCCGAATTTTTTGAATTCTTCTAAACTAAGTTACTTTTGAAAACACACTTAGTTTTGAATTGAGTTATTTTAGCGTCGGGCTCAAACAGAAATACCGAATTGGAATCCGTCAGCTCTCACAACTCACATCTACCTCCCATGTCGTGTTGGAATGATCGGCATGCCGATCAGGCCAGTATTTAACATTTTGGACCCCCGAACCCCGAATTTTCTAAATTCTTCTAAATTAAGTTACTTTTGAAAAATAACTTAGTTATTTGAGCATCGGGTTCAAACAGGATATCCGATTTGGATTCCATCAGCTCTCATAAGTCATGTCTACCTCCCAAGTCTTGTTGGAACGATCTGCACGCCGATCAGGTCAATATTTTACATTTTAGACTCTCGAACCCCTAAATATCTGAATTCTTCTAAACTAAGTTAGTTTTGAAAAGTAACTTAGTTATTTGAGAGTCGGGCTCACATCGGATATCCGATTTAGAATCTGTCACCTATCACAACTCACGTCTACCTCCCAGGTCGTGTTGGAACGATCGGTACGCCGATCAGGTTAGTATTTTACATTTTGGACCCCTGAACCCCGAATGGACTGAATTCTTCTAAACTAAGTTACTTATCAAAACACACTTAGTTTTGAATTGAGTTATTTTAGCGTCGGGCTCAAACCGGATATCCGATTTAGAATCCGCCAGCTCTCACAACTCACGTCTACCTCCTAGGTCGTGTTGGAACGATAGGCACGCCGATCAGGTCAGTATTTTACATTTTGGACCCCCGAACCCCAAATTTTCTAAATTCTTCTAAATTAAGTTACTTTTGAAAACTAACTTAGTTATTTGAGCGTCAAGTTCAAACTGGATATCCGATTTGGATTCTGTCAGCTCTCACAAGTCATGTCTACCTCCCAAGTCCTGTTGAAACGATCGGCACGCCGATCAGGCCAATATTTTACATTTTGGACTCCCGAACCCCTAATTATCTGAATTCTTCTAAACTAAGTTAGTTTTGAAAACTAACTTAGTTATTTGAGAGTCGGACTCACAACGGATATCCGATTTAGAATCTGTCAGCTATCACAACTCACGTCTACCTCCCAGGTCGTGTTGGAATGATCGGCACGCCGATCAGGCTAGAATTTTACATTTTGGACCCCCGAACCCCGAATGGACTGAATTCTTCTAAACTAAGTTACTTTTCAAAACACACTTAGTTTTGAATTGAGTTATTTTAGCATCGGGCTCAAATCGGATATCCGATTTGGAATCCGTCAGCTCTTACAACTCACGTCTACCTCCTAGGTCGTGTTGGAATGATTGGCACGCCGATCAGGCCAGTATTTTACATTTTGGACTCCCGAACCCCAAATTTTTAAATTCTTCTAAATTAAGTTACTTTTGAAAACTAACTTAATTATTTGAGCGTCGGGTTCAAACCGTATATCCAATTTTGATTTCGTCAACTCTCACAAGTCACGTCACCTCTCAAGTCATGTTGGAAGGATCGACATGCCGATCAGGCCAATATTCTACATTTTGGACTGTTGTGCCCCTTGTGCTTTGTTGATGATGTGGTGTTTTAATGAGAGCAACATGAATGAGTCACCACATTGTCTTGATTATGTCTGATCCTTTCTGTGGGAGATTGCATGAGTGTGCCATGTCTGAATTGTGAAGAATGCATGTTGATGTGACACCGCTACGGGGTATGCAGCAAGCCAAAAGTATTCTTAGGACCTATTCCGCATTCACAATCACATAACAAGTAAGTTGATAAATCGGGGCCAAAACGCCGTCGCACACACGAGGGCCCGGGGTGACTAAAGGATGCTAGGGAGAGGTGATGGATCAAGACCCTTGCTGGTAGAGTGCCAACAGGGCTAGGGTTGCCCTCCCGAGGATACGTAGCCCACGCTTATGGGGCTGGCTGATGCCAATTGGGGCACTAGGTCCCACTCGCTTACTTTCACCACGGTGACCACACTATGAAGGTGGAGCCGGGATCGGGCACTCGCTCGCATGCACAACGGAGCTATATCTACGGATATTAAACAAACAAGTACTAAGATTAATGGAGCAAAGTTTAGAGTTCACCTGGCTGGTTTGAAGAAACCAACCCCGTTCGGAGACGTGGGCGAGCGGGGAAGTGTGGATCCCGCACACTGCGTCGATGTCGCTTGAGCTGTTTAGTACATGAACTACTCCTCACGCAGGAGGGTTGGATTAGGGGTGGAGGAAATCAAACTTACATCAAACACTACCTCCACGTAGGGAGGGGCGCTAAGCCGGCCAGGCGGGAGGGGAAAACTCGCCGAGGATGACGGAACGGAAGCCGACGTGGATCTGCTCACTTGCTGTGAGAAGGGACAGGATGCCGCTGTTGCAGTCGTAGCTCGTCCTCAAGAATTTTACCGGCAATGAAACCAGAGGGGATTTCTTCGTAATAGGGGCTGGGACAACTCTGATTTTTATCAAATCCTTCTGACGCCGTCGCTGGTCGTGGTGGAAGCTCGAACAGGATGAAAGAATCTGGCGCTGGCGGCTTCAGATCTGAGGTAGTAGGATGCAGAGGTTGTACCTTCGTGCTCCTGGTCGGGGACAGGGGGGGAAGATCTTTGAAGAAGAAAGCTCAGCCTGATTCCTCCGTGGTTCGCCTTGGCAGAGCTTGCAAGCTAGTTCTGATTCTCTGCAGAGGCTGCACCGCGTGGTCCAAGTTCTGTAGCAGCAGGTTGCAGATGCTGTCACGGGCACTCCCGAGCTCCAAATGGCACGAAACCAGTGGCGTCGTCTCCGTGGTTGAGGTGGCTTTCAGCAGGAGTCAACGGGGTTGCAATCAGAGGCCGTGGCCGGTTGGTGTGCCCTGAAGAGTAGTTACTGGTCGCTGTCGACTGCAGGAGACAGATCCGTGCGACTGAGGAAGAACGTTTGCAACTCTGGATCTCGGATGCCGAATTAAGTTCTGCCTTCTGCTCCTGGAAGTGGACAGGGGGAGGAAGAATTTTGAAGAAGAGACTTCAGCCTGATTCCTCCACCGTTGGTCGTGAAGCAGCTTCCAATCGGGCTCAGGCTGGCTGCAGGTGGTGTCTGGCGCAGTCGGGGTAGAACAGCTCTCACGGGCGGTCATGAACTCGGAACTGGACGATTACACCTCGCCTGCGAAGTGGACAGGACGACCTTTCCATAATGGTAAGGTATGCCTTCAGATGTCGCCGTATGAACGCAGGGGAGCTTCTGCAAGACGGACCGTCTTCTGTCACCTGCAGATGTGATCTAGGTAAGGGGATGGAGGTGGGATTAGGTTAAGGGGGGGGGGGGTTAAAGTTTTGGTAATGGAGGGAAATGGGGGTGTTTGCAGATGGGGGAAAGGGGTGGTGGGGGTGAGGAGAGGGGCGGAGTAGGTGGAATGGGGTGTTGGAGGGTGGAGGGGAGTGGGGGGGCCGAAGCTATCCAAGGGGTGGTGGGGGTCGGCCAACGGAATGGGGGTGGGCTATGGTGGTGGGTGCGCAACCAGTAGGGTATGGGAGGGGGGGTTAATCCGCCCTAGGGATATGAATGGGGTGTGGGGGAGTGGGAAGGTTGCTTGGGGAAGAGGGATGGTTGCCTTGGAGGTGGGGAAGGTGTGTGGGGGATTGGGAGAGTCACTTGGGGGATGTGGAAGTGTTAATGGGAGTTATGGACCTAGGGGATGTGAAAGGGTGGGGGCTGATGTGGCTGCTGATGTGGCAAGTGGGGAAGGTGAAGGGGCAGGTGCGCCCAGGGGAGAGAGAGAGGAGGAGAGAGAAGGGGTCCACCCCCTGAAGAGAGAGAGAGAGAGAGAGAGAGAGAAAGCTAGAGAGAGGGGGGGGGAGAAAATGCACTTATGCTCAAAATACTCAATAATTCATTAACCTTCTCAAGTGGGAGTTGGGGTCCTATATATAGGGATCCCAACTTTGTACAAAAGCCCCTGAGAAAAGAACAAAAGATAGATAACCAAGGTGCAAGAAGGGGTGCTCATGGGCCTAGCTCCTCTAGATGGGCTACAAAGCCAAACAAGCCCAATATGCTGATCCACTAATATGAGCACCTAGGACATGACTCAAAATACATCAAAAAGACTCAAGAAAAGGGAAATTACATCAAGATGTCCATAGTAATAAACTCTAATGTCGTCGAGGACCCATCAAGTCGTGCAGTCGTAGCCTACCCGTCTCCAGAAGGGAGAGGGGTGTCTAGCCAGAGGGAACGCTGGGTGATGTCCCCATCAACTCCCCCGGGCTGTGAAGAGCTCGACTCTGTCGAGAAAGGGTCCTCTCGGCTGCGGTAATGCTCCAGGAGGTCGGGGTCCAGCTGCTGAAGATCCTCCCTGCTCACCCATGAATCATCTGAAGGGGGCCGACCCTTCCACCTGACCAAGTATCGCTCGTACGCTTTGCTCCGGGTGACAGTGACCTGTTCATCCAATATCCGCTCTATTTGCTCCCGTTGGCCTCTCTGGATTGGTTGAACTCTCTCATGTGTGGTGGCTCTCTCAGAAGGTGGAACATGCTCAATTTCCTCACTGGGTGTCACCGTGGGTCCCCTATATGGCACCAAGTCAGCCACATTGAATGTGGGGCTTACTGCGTACTCCTCGGGGAGGTCCAACACGTAAGCGTTTGTGCCAATCCTCTTTAAAACCTGGAAGGGGCCTGATCCACGCGACCTCAGTTTGGAGACATTCCCAGGGGAAAGCCTCTCAGTTCTTACCATCACATAATCACCTACGTGAAACTCCTGGTGGCGACGGTGGGAATCGGCCGACTTTTTATACACCTCATTGCTTTTGTTAATGTGTTTGCGGATTTCTTCATGCAATTCTTTCATGTGTTGGGCAAACGACTCAGCACTAATAGACACTCTAGCATGTGGTGGCAAAGGAATGAGATATGTAGGCTTTCTAGGTTTGTACCCATGCACAGCTTCAAATGGGCTCATCCCTATCGACCTATTCACTGAATTGTTGTATGCAAACTCTGCCTGGGGTAATATGAGATCCCAATTCCCGGGGTGATCCTCAACAAGACACCGGAGTAGATTCCCAAGGCTCCTATTAATGACTTCGGTCTGGCCGTCAGTTTGAGGGTGATAGGCCGTGGAAAATTTGAGAAGGGTCCCCATTAGGTGCCAGAGAGTTTTCCAGAAATAGCTGGTGAATTTGACATCCCTATCAGAAATGATGGTCTTGGGTAGGCCATGGAGGCGAACTACCTCATCGAAGAATAGGCGGGCCACATGAGATGCGTCAGAGGTTTTGGAACAGGGGATGAAATGGGCCATCTTGGAAAACCTATCCACGACTACAAAGATGGAATCATGCCTTTTTTGAGTTCTAGGTAGGCCTAAGACGAAGTCCATGCTTAAGTCTTGCCAAGGACGGTCAGGGACAGGGAGTGGTGTGTAGAGGCCAGTGTTCTGCCTTGTTTGTTTGGCTGAGGCACATATCCGGCACTGTCCTACAATTTTGGCTACGTCCCTTTTGAGACTTGGCCAGTAGAACTGACCCTCAACCAAAGCAATGGTCTTATGCACCCCAAAATGCCCAGCAAGGCCTCCTGCATGTAACTCCCAGATCAGGAAGTCCCGTAGAGAGGTTCTAGGTATGCAAAGTCTATGGCCTTTGAAAATGAACCCGTCCTCTAAGATGAATCCTTGATGTTCCCTAGGTGAGAGGGTGGACAGAGTGGTATGGATTGGACCAAAGTCCGGGCAATCAGAATACTCTTCCTTGAGTCTTTCAAATCCTATGACTTCCACCCTAATGGTAGCTAGCAAGGAAATTCTCCTACTGAGGGCATCGGCAGCACGGTTTTCACTTCTGGCCTTATGTTTGATTACAAATGTGTAGGCCTGGATGTATTCAACCCATCGGGCATGCCGAGCATTCAGTTTTTGCTGGGAATTGAGGTATTTCAGGGCCTCATGGTCAGAGAATATGACAAATTCTTTCGGCAAGAGATAGTGTCTCCAGTGCCGGAGGGATTGAACCACGGCATAAAATTCCTTGTCGTAGGTGGAGTATCTCATCCTGGCATCACACAACTTCTCACTAAAATAGGCCACTGGATGTCCTTCCTGACTAAGGATCCCGCCAATTCCTACCCCGGAGGCATCACAAGTCACCTCAAAGACTTTGGAGAAGTCAGGGAGGCATAGTACAGGGGCTTGGGTCATCCTCTCTTTGAGTTCTTGGAAGGCTCTAGTTGCGGACTTGGTCCACACAAAGGTCCCCTTTTTGAGGCAGTCGGTGATAGGGGCTGTGACTGTGCTAAACCCACGGATGAACCTTCGGTAAAAGGTGGCTAGCCCATGAAAGCTCCGGACTTCATGGAGAGTGCGGGGTTCCGGCCAATCGAGGATGGCTTGGACCTTTTCAGGGTCCATGGATACTCCTTCGGTGGAGACAACATACCCAAGGAAGGTAATGGACTTTGTCATGAATTGACATTTTCCAAAATTGGCAAAGAGGCTCTCTTTCCTAAGAGTGGTGCAGACTTGCCTAAGGTGACTGAGATGGGCTTCTTTGGACTGGCTGTAGATGAGGATGTCATCAAAGTAGACTACTAGGAAGACTCCAATGTAGGGCCTAAGGACCTCGGTCATAAGGCGCATAAAGGTGCTTGGGGCATTAGAGAGCCCAAAAGGCATCACCAGCCATTCATAGAGCCCATCCTTGGTTTTAAAGGCTGTTTTCCATTCATCTCCTAGCCTTATCCTAACCTGATGGTAGCCACTTTTGAGATCTATTTTGGAGAAAATGGTGGCCCCGGCTAGCATGTCAAGCATGTCGTCAAGCCTAGGTATGGGAAACCTGTACTTGACCGTGATCTTGTTGATGGCCCTACTGTCGACACACATCCGCCATGTCCCATCTTTCTTAGGTGTGAGGAGGGCTGGTACAGCACAAGGACTCTTGCTAAGATGGAGGAAGCCTTTTCTTATGAGTTCCTCCACTTGCCTCCTTAGTTCAGCATGCTCAGTGGGGTTGAGGCGGTAGTGGGGAAGGTTTGGGAGGGTGGCTCCGGGGACAAGATCAATGGCATGTTGGACATCCCTCATGGGTGGCAGTTGGTCGGGGAGCTCCTCGGGGAAAACGTCCTTAAATTCTTCCAGGAGAGGGTGGATTTCCACGGGGTGAGGATTGGAGGGGGTTACCTCTCCAAGACATATGACAATAGCACAAAGGGGTGTCCCTCGGGTCATTTCTTCCTCGAGCTCTTTCCTAGTGATGAGGTGGAGGCCTTTGACTGGCCCGGTGGGAATTTCAGGGGTGGGGTTTTGGGTTTTTGGTTGGGTTGGTGTGGACGAGGCCCTGGGTTTTGGTGGTGTAGGAAGGATTCCCTTGGTGGGTGGTTCTTTTTGGGGAGGGGAGGGGTTGAGGCGGATACTCTTCCCCTCGTGGTCAAAGGTGCATGTGTTTGTTTTCCCATGGATGGTAGCATTGACATCATATATCCAAGGTCTACCCAATAGGATGCTTCCTACAGCCATCGGTATGATATCACACCATATTTGCCCTTGGTAGGATGAGAAGGTGATGGGGATAAGACAACATGTGTCGACGGGTAGGGAGTGGTTGTTTATCCAGGACACACGATAGGGTTTGGGGTGGGGTGTAGGGGTAAGCCCTAGGAGTTTGACGGTGTCCGGAGACACGGCGTTGATACAACTCCCGTTGTCTAGGATGACCTTCCTAACATGATCCCCAATCTTGACAAATGTGTGAAAAATGGAAGTCCTCCGCCAGTCATCCTCTTGTGGTTGGGTGAGGGTGCATCTTATCACCCCTAGGTGGCTGGAGTGTGGGTCCTCTCCTATCCCTTCCTCAAAGAATTGCTCATTGTATTCCTCTTCCCATCCTAAAGCAGCCTCGTATTCCTCAATAGTACTCTCATGTGTTTCCTGGGTAGTAGAAGGTTCACTCTCAATAACTAGGCTTGACATCCCCTTGGAGGGACATTGGGTGGCTATGTGGCCATAGCCATGGCATCGAAAACACTTAACCGTATTGCTCATTGGGGTCTTCCCTTTGGAGTTGTCTTCCCTTTGAGAAGGGGGGTTGAGTGGAGTGGTCTTTGTGGGGGTGGGAGTGGTTGGTTGGTGGTAGGGCCGAGTGGGGGTTCCCTCATTGGGAGGAGGAGGTGTTCTTAGCAGAAGAGGTAGGTTGGGACGGGGTCCCGGGCCCTTGGGGGGGGCAAACCTAGGATTCCTAGCAAATCTCTCTACATCCCGGGCTATTTGATAGCCAATTTCCAAGCTATGCACTTCCCTCATAAAAAGCTCCCGTTTGATGTGGGGAAGGAGACCATTCCTAAACCGGGATAACGTGACGGCTGGATCTTCAACCACACCACACCTTAGGAGATATGAATCAAATTTTTCAATATACTCTTCCACGGTTTTTCCCTCTTGGGTAAGGCTTTGCCATTCATCAAGAAGAAGTTGGCTATAGGAGATGGGAAGATATTTGTTCCTAAGTTGATCTTTCATGTCTAGCCAAGTGTTGATGGGTTCCTCACGCCTGATCCTCCTTTGGTTTTCAACCTTTAGCCAATAGGTTTTGGCTAGTTTGAGGAGGTGCATCTTGGCCAACCTAACCTTTCTCTCCTCTGACATGGGATACCATTCGAAGTATTGGTCCATGCCATGCTCCCATTCTTTATAGACACTAGGGTTATGAGACCCATCAAAATTAGGAGCTTCCACTTTGATCATTCTTAGTAGGAATTCATCATGATCCTCACGTGGTCGCCTATCATGGTATCGAGGTTGTGGGGCTCTCTCTTGCTCACGATTCCACTCATCATCTAGGTCTTCCCTCTCATGTTCAACCCGCGGAGGAGGAACTCTTTGGGCATGGTTCCTAGGTGGGGCCCTAGCTTCTTCTAGTCTTTCTAATCTGGTGGAAATTCCATTCATTTGCTCCGTGAGGACTTGAATGGCAGCCTCAATTCGATCCATAGGAGTTTGGGGAGCTTCCCTTGGGTTGTTTTGGTTGTCATGAGCATTGGGATCCATTGGTGGATTGGAATTAGAAGGATCAACCCGATATATGGTGCCCCTACGGGTGAACATGCACAATGATGACAAACGGGATAGAAATGCACTTGCCCTTGGACCTAGGCTTGTAGAGACAAGTCTAAAATTTGCCCTGATACCAATTTGATGTGACACCGCTACGGGGTATGCAGCAAGCCAAAAGTATTCTTAGGACCTATTCCGCATTCACAATCACATAACAAGTAAGTTGATAAATCGGGGCCAAAACGCCGTCGCACACACGAGAGCCCGGGGTGACTAAAGGATGCTAGGGAGAGGTGATGGATCAAGACCCTTGCTGGTAGAGTGCCAGCAGGGCTAGGGTTGCCCTCCCGAGGATACGTAGCCCACGCTTATGGGGCTGGCCGATGCCAATTGGGGCACTAGGTCCCACTCGCTTACTTTCACCACGGTGACCACACTATGAAGGTGGAGCCGGGATCGGGCACTCGCTCGCATGCACAACGGAGCTATATCTACGGATATTAAACAAACAAGTACTAAGATTAATGGAGCAAAGTTTAGAGTTCACCTGGCTGGTTTGAAGAAACCAACCCCGTTCGGAGACGTGGGCGAGCGGGGAAGTGTGGATCCCGCACACTGCGTCGATGTCGCTTGAGCTGTTTAGTACATGAACTACTCCTCACGCAGGAGGGTTGGATTAGGGGTGGGGGAAATCAAACTTACATCAAACACTACCTCCACACAGGGAGGGGCGCTAAGCCGGCCAGGCGGGAGGGGAAAACTCGCCGAGGATGACGGAACGGAAGCCGACGTGGATCTGCTCACTTGCTGTGAGAAGGGACAGGATGTCGCTGTTGCAGTCGTAGCTCGTTCTCAGGAATTTTGCCGGCAATGAAACCAGAGGGGATTTCTTCGTAATAGGGGCTGGGACAACTCTGATTTTTATCAAATCCTTCTGACGCCGTCGCTGGTCGTGGTGGAAGCTCGAACAGGATGAAGGAATCTGGCGCTGGCGGCTTCAGATCTGAGGCAGTAGGATGTAGAGGTTGTACCTTGGGCTCCTGAGCTCCGAATCTCGAACCGTTAGAAGTTCTGGGACCGTGGTCGGGCCCTCGTTGCAGCAAAACTGGCGGGGAGGCTGCCGGAGGTGGGGATGTCCTGGGGGACGCCGAAGAGTGACTGTTGGTCGCAGAAGACTGATGAGGGCAGTCCCGCGTAACTGTAGGAGAAAAATCATAACTGGAGCTCCCGGACGCCGAATGTACTTCTGTTTCGTGCTCCTGGTCGGGGACAGGGGGAGGAAGATCTTTGAAGAAGAAAGCTCAGCCTGATTCCGCAGTGGTTCGCCGTGGCAGAGCTTGCAAGCTAGTTCTGATTCTCTGCAGAGGCTGCACCACGTGGTCCAGGTTCTGTAGCAGGAGGTTACAGATGCTGTCACGGGCACTCCCGAGCTCCAAATGGCACGAAACCAGTGGCGTCGTCTCCGTGGTTGAGGTGGCTTTCAGCAGGAGTCAACATGGTTGCAATCAGAGGCCGTGGGCGGTTGGTGTGCCCTGAAGAGTAGGTACTGGTCATTGTCGACTGCAGGAGACAGATCCGTGCGACTGAGGAAGAACGTTTGCAACTCTGGATCTCGGATGCCTAATTAAGTTCCGCCTTCTGCTCCTGGAAGTGGACATGGGGAGGAAGAATTTTGAAGAAGAGACTTCAGCCTGATTCCTCCACCGTTGGTCGTGAAGCAGCTTCCAATCGGGCTCAGGCTGGCTGTAGGTGGTGTCTGGCGCAGTCGGAGTAGAACAGCTCTCACGGGCGGTCACGAACTCGGAACTGGACGATTCCACCTCGCCTGCGAAGTGGACAGGACGACCTTTCCAGAATGGTAAGGTATGCCCTCAGATGTCGCCGTATGAACGCAGGGGAGCTTCTGCAAGACGGACCATCTTCTGTCACCTGCAGATGTGATCTAGGTAAGGGGATGGAGGTGGGATTAGGTTAAGGGGGGGGGTTGAAGTTTTGGTAATGGAGGGAAATGGGGGTGTTTGCAGATGGGGGAAAGGGGTGGTGGGGGTGAGGAGAGGGGCGGAGTAGGTGGAATGGGGTGTTGGAGGGTGGAGGGGAGTGGGGGGGCCGAAGCTATCCAAGGGGTGGTGGGGGTCGGCCAAGGGAATGGGGGTGGGCTATGGTGGTGGGTGCGCAACCAGCAGGGTATGGGAGGGGGGGTTAATCCGCCCTAGGGATATGAATGGGGTGTGGGGGAGTGGGAAGGTTGCTTGGGGAAGAGGGATGGTTGCCTTGGAGGTGGGGAAGGTGTGTGGGGGATTGGGAGAGTCACTTGGGGGATGTGGAAGTGTTAATGGGAGTTATGGACCTAGGGGATGTGAAAGGGTGGGGGCTGATGTGGCTGCTGATGTGGCAAGTGGGGAAGGTGAAGGGGCAGGTGCGCCCAGGGGAGAGAGAGAGGAGGAGAGAGAAGGGGTCCGCCCCCTGAAGAGAGAGAGAGAGAGAGAGAGAGAGAGAGAGAGAGAGAAAGCTAGAGAGAGGGGGGGGGAGAAAATGCACTTATGCTCAAAATACTCAATAATTCATTAACCTTCTCAAGTGGGAGTTGGGGTCCTATATATAGGGATCCCAACTTTGTACAAAAGCCCCTGAGAAAAGAACAAAAGACAGATAACCAAGGTGCAAGAAGGGGTGCTCATGGGCCTAGCTCCTCTAGATGGGCTACAAAGCCAAACAAGCCCAATATGCTGATCCACTAATATGAGCACCTAGGACATGACTCAAAATACATCAAAAAGACTCAAGAAAAGGGAAATTACATCAAGATGTCCATAGTAATAAACTCTAATGTCGTCGAGGACCCATCAAGTCGTGCAGTCGTAGCCTACCCGTCTCCAGAAGGGAGAGGGGTGTCTAGCCAGAGGGAACGCTGGGTGATGTCCCCATCACATGTGTATGCTTGAGTCATGCTGTGATATATTGGCTTGTGCTTGATTTCTGTTCTGTGCATTGCTTCTCTGCTGATATGTTCATGTTGTAGTTCATTGAGTCTATACATTGTCATGCACATTAGTCAGGCAGCTAGTGTGTACTTTGCTTAGTGTAAGCATGGCGAAGTCCAAAGTCTATACACTGCTACTGGCATCAAGTCTATACATCCGTCTCACTGTTCACATGCATCAAGTATGAACAGCGTCGCATGCTGCGTCTTAATGGCTTCAATTCCTCAAGTCTATACATTGGGGTCGGCTCTGCAAGCCTGTACATTGGTCGAGCATTCAAGTCTGAACATTCACAAAGTCCATACATCGACATTATAGCTTGCATAGCTCAAGTCTGCACATTGGGTTTTCACGTGAAGTCTACACATTGGTCTCCACTTGAAGTCTATACATTGGCTAAGGGTCTTCAAGTCCATACACAGTCGTCTGATGCATATTGATTGAAGTCTGTACAACATACCTTGTTGTTCACAGCTTTTTTGTTTGTGACTTCCCTAGTGTTTTGATGATGAGCATCACAATATTAAATATTGTCATTTTAATCAGATATATTGAGTAATGTTATGCATTTGAAATTTCCATGATTAACAGGAAAACTGCTATGAGGTAGTACCTTGTATGTCCGTACTGTTCCTTTCATACTTCGTGTTGTTTGTGTTTACTACACTTCGTGTTGTCCTTTTGTACGTCGTGTTGTTCCAACTATGTTTGTTGATTGTCTTCGTGTTGTTTACTGAAGCAGGTCGATTTGTTCTGATGAACTTCAAGTAACTTTCCTGTGAACCTCGTGTCGTTTCCTCAGTATTTAGTTGCTCATCTCGAGTCATCCTTTTTATTTTTGCTCTTGTGTTTTCGTGTCATTTACTGTAGTTACTCGAGTCATTTTTCGACTTTCACTGTTTTATCACGTGTCGTTGTAGCCGTTCCTGTCTTCTGTCTTCATGTCGTTTTTCCCTAGACCCTGTGTCTTTCTTGCTTTGTGACCACACTTCGTGTCGGTCTTTGTTTTCGTCTTCGAGTTGTTTTCAGCTCGTGTTGTCCTCGTTTTCGAGTCGTTCTTCGTGTTGTTTCTGTGTTTGTGTCTTCGTGTTATCTTTTATTTTTATGTCTTCATGTTATTTTTGTGTTTGAGTCTTCATGTTATTTCTGTGTTTGTGTCTTAATGTTGTTTTTATGTCTTCGTGTTGCTTCTTTCTATCTTCGTCCAAGTTTCCTCTGATCGCGTGTTTTTCTATCGTTTCACTCCTTGTTATTTCCTTCTCACCTCGTGCTGTTCTCATCTGACCTCGTGTCATTCTATCTTTATTTCGTGCTGTAGTCATCTTGTGTATCTCGTGTCGTTCTCAGTATAGTGCATCTCGTATTGCGATCACATACCTCATGCAGTTTTAGTTTTTGTGGCCCTGAGTTTTAATGGTTTTAATCTCTTTGCAGGAGAAGAAGAAAAACAAAAAGAAGAAGGTGATCCGAGGAAGAATATTCCCCAGTGACTGGGCGGCACGTGATCCGAGGCTGGAAGGGCAGACAGGATTGTGACACGTGTGCTGAAGCTGGCTGAGAGACTGACACGTGGCCAAAAGTTCTGGGCGGGAAATGTGGAAGCCACACGCGCCCAGTGCTGCCCTCTTGCTGGCTGCTTCTTATAAAAGGAAGCCTTCATCGAACAGATGAAGATTGATCGATGTAGAAGCCTGAAGAGCAGAAAGCCCTTCGATCCAGAAAAAAAAAAAGAAGAAGAAAGAGAAGAAGAGTAGAAGGAGAAAAAGAGAAAGAGAGAGTTAGAGAGCTTGTGAAGGTTAAGAGAAAAAGAAAGTGAGAGAGAAGAGAAGAGTAAGAGAAGCTTACCTGAAGATCTGTCTACTGGACCGTGGATCAAATCTAGGCCAGTCAGCTCCATGCGAGCCACATTTGTGTTATCTTTATTTACAGCTTTCTGATCGCTGTGTATTTTTCCTTTCTTATTTTTCCTTTTTCATTTGGTTAGCTTTGTACTTCCGATCCTCTGGACTGAGGTCGGGTCCCTCCTGGTCTGGAGGAAGAGAGGTCTGCGACCTCTAGTTTGCAAGTGGCTGGAAGTCACTTGTGTGTTCCCTCCGGTTTGGAGGAAGGGAGATCTGATCTCCGGTTCTGGGCTTGTGGGTTGCAAGTCCAGGAGTCCCTCCTGGTCTGGAGGAAGAGAGGTCTTTGACCTCTGGTTTGCTGGTGACTGGGAGTCACTGGTGGGTTCCCTCCTGGTCTGGAGGAAGAGAGACTTCGGTCTCTAGTTTCCAAGTGGCTGGGAGTCACTTGGGTGTCCCTCCGGTTGGGAGGAAGAGGGGAGGCTGTTCCCCTGGTCAAGCTGTGTGGCAGCAACTATTTGCAGACTGAGTCTGCTTGGTTCTAGCGTTTGCTAGTGAAGCCACACTCCGGTTGGGATTGAGGGGTGGATGTAGGTCTGGAGGACCGAACCACCTAAAAATCTTTTGAGCAATGGTTTGCTTTGTATGCTTGCTTCCGCTAGATGCTTGGATAGGCGCGCTCTATGTGTTTGCTCATAAGTTTAATTGAATTTGTTTCATTCTGTGATTGCGTCTAGCATCTGAGTTTTTAATTGGCCATTATTTATAGAAGGATACATTCACCCCCCTCTGTATCCGGGCCTAGCACCCTATCAGTTGGTATCAGAGCGGTGTCTGCATACAAGGTCCAGCGACCTGCAGATCCGATCTTGTAGTCTTAGGTGCTAATTTATTTTTAGTGCATCAATATTCCTGTTGCATTAATCTGTTGTGTTCTCATGGCTCATCCACCGATTTTCAGTGGTACGCATTTTAATGCATGGTTCGCTAGTCTGAAGAATTATATCAAATCTGTGAATCCAGACCTGTGGAAAGTAATTTCACATGGTCCTCATGAACTGCCAAAGAAAAAGTCCAAATGGACTGACAGTCACAAGTCTATGCATGAAGAGAATCAGATAGCTATAAATCTGATGAAGGCAGCTACTGATAGAGCTTTTCATTCATGTTTCTTTAATTGCAGTTCTGCTAAAGATATTATGGATACACTGAAGCGAACTCAGGAGATAGATGTGGACAGCTGCATGATGGCCAACAGAAGCAATCAAAGTGGCAGCGATCATGGCAGCAATCAAAATGAAGAAGATGATGATGATGAGGTAAATCTCTTCGAGAATTTTTCTCTTGATGATTGGGTGAATGCATATGCTGAATTGTTAGAGTCACATGAGAGCTTAAGAAAATAGTATAAAAAGTTGAAGAAGGTTACTGGGATAGATAGCTCTAGCTCTCCATGTGAAAACTGTTCAAGTACGAAGCAATTTCATGATGCATGTCTGTCTGATAATCATATGTATAAAAATCAGAATGCAAAACTGAAGAAGGAACTTGAATGTGTTTACTCTGAACTAAACAAGTTAAAATCTGAAGATGACTCTCTCAGAAAACTCTCCAAAGAAGATGAAGAAAAATCAGAGAAACTTAAACAGGAGAACAAATTGCTGATTGAAAAATTGAATGCCATAAAATCTGTAAACATAGAATTACAGAAAGATCTGGAGCAACAGCAAAAAGAATTAAAAGAATTTAAAAATGGAAGAAAGTATGAAGTCAATTCAGAAGATCAGCTTCTAATAAATGAATTGGTTCAGAATGACAAACTTAAGGAAGAAAATGAGAAATTGAAAATGCTGAACTCCACTATGTCTGAGAGACTTCTAGCTTTAGAAAGAGGTAAAAGTGTTTGCGTTGAAGATTCTGATAAACTGAGCAATCTGGAAAATAAAATTGAAAAATATAAAACTGCTAACAAAGTTTTGAATGAAGCTATGAATTGCAGTGAGCAAGAGATTGCCAGTTATGAGTTACAAATCACCTCTTTAGAAAATGAAATCCAAGACTTAAAGAACTCTCTGTCAAAGTTTGTAAGTGGACAAGAAAATCTGGACAGGTTGTTAGGAGTTAAGGTCAATACTCAAAGGGAAGGGTTAGGCTACAACAATGTCAATAAAAAGGCTTTCAAAAATAAGCTAATAACATCTTTTATCAAAGCATCAGATGTAGCCACCACCTCAGAAAATAAACAACCAAATGTTCAGAAGAATCAGAAACAAACTGAAAAGTTGAAAAAGGTTGATGGATCCAAGCTGAAAACTTTTTTCATTAAAACTTCTGAACAGGAAAAGCCTTCTACCTCATCTCCACCTTAGTACAAGGCTAAGAAAATAGGAAAACGGGATAAAAATCAGAAAAGGACTATGAATCAGAAAATAAATGAAAAGGGTTCATCAGTGCACATTGATCACAGTACTCACACACATTCATATGCATCCAAAAAGAAAATGATATGTCATTACTGTCATAAACCTGGCCATTTGATGCATGAATGTAGATTGATGAAATCAGATGATCTGAAAGCTAGAAAAATGGATGGAAGGAATTCGCAGGTCAATTTCCCTGTCCCTCAGAAGAGGAGTGTCACATGTTCAAATTGTGGGAAATTAGGACACTCAATTGCTCATTGCTGGTTTGCAAGTGGTAAGAAAACCTTTTATCCATATCATATTAAATCCTCTGCAAACCAATATGTTCCTAATAAAAACAAACATGTTTCAATGAACCAGCACATCATCTGTTTTAACTGCAACAAAATTGGTCACAAGACCTCTGAATGCTGGTCAGGCTCCTTTAAAAGAAATTCTCTCAAATGCTCTCACTGTGGAAAGCATGGCCACAGGGTAATTGACTGTTGGCATATTCAGGGTAGAAATGTGAATCTCAAACATGCTAAATTCCCTGTAAAATAATTTACAAAATTTTCATCTTATAAATGTGGGAAGCCAGGCCACAGAGCTGGAAATTGTTGGCATGTTCAAAATAACTCTGCTAAACTCCATGTTGTGAAATTTACATGCCATCATTGTGGAAAGCCAGGTCACAGGGCTGCAACCTGTTGGCTGGCAGGATATCAAAATCAAACTTATTTTGGTAAACAGAATTTTTATTCTGTTAACAGAAAATCTCATGTATATGCACATAGAATTCATGCTAACAAGAATGTGCATAAATCAGATCTGAAAACTGCTGCTCCTTGCTATCAAGTTAAAAATGTGCTAAGAAAACCTAATAGAAGTAATAATGTCATGTCAGGACCCAAGACTTCTTGGGTACCTATTTGTGCAAAATAACTTTGCTATGCAGGTGTGCCTTGGGACTGGAATAAAAGGGGTAATGATCCAAGGCACTCAAGAATGAAAAACCCCATTATCACACTTTTCAGGTAATCTCTCTGCATTTCCTATTTTGAAACTCATTGCATATCTGATTTGATGTATTCCTGCATATCTGCCATTTGTAGTTGTTTGACAATTGTTGAAATGCATAAATTCTGAAAACAAATTGCATCCTGAATAATCTGAACTGCTTATGTATGTGGCTTGAAATTTGTCTATTGCACAGTTCATTGAAAATCTGTCCATTACATCCTGAAAAATCTGATAAGCTGAAATTGATCCATGCATGCTGCCCATGTTGAAAAATCTGATAGGACAGTTTGATTGTGCACAAGTCACAATATCATTTGGTTTCATATGTTCAGTTTTCAATGCAAACATTGCATGTTTTCAGGGGGAGTTAATTGCATGTCTTTGCATAGCATTCAGTGTTGAGTCTTTGCATGCATGTAGTTAATTGCATTGCATTTCCTTAGATTGAAAATGCCAAAAAGATTGCCTAAATGCATGTTGTCAGGGGGAGTCAATGCATTGCATATAGGTTGTCAAATGCATACTCATGTGAGAATTCATTGCATATCCTTCCTTATTGATTTTGTTAACAGACCTTGAACATATTTTTGGAAAACACTGAGCTTCAAAATCTCTCCTATCAATTTGTATCATTTGGCTTCAGATTTCTATCAGTCTTTCATGAAGATTTCAATGGGCTATCTCGATCATAAATCTGAAAACTTTTGATCTAAGAAATCTTCTATTATACGTTTTTATGAATATCCGAAACAACTCAGGTGGTTTAAGTTTAAATGTACTCATGAGTTTGGCTTTAAAATCTCTTTAAAATATCTGAAGCATGTTTAATAAACCTTAACCATCTGTTTCATGTTGAGTCTTGTGAAAACTTCTGAAATCTGCACTCTTGAATACATGACTTCAACTGATTAAGTACATGAAATTATTATTGACTTGAAGCAATAAATTTTTCTGAAAAGTCTAAAAGGGTAATATCTGTCAGAGCAATGACCTTGGTCACTGAGAAACACATGTCCAAAGGACTGTGTCATGAGGTACCATAGTTAACTCTGATTAAGAATTCATTGAAATTCATGCAGAGCAATGGCATGCACACTGAGAAATACAACTCACTCATCAAGAAATGATTTGCAGTGTGTCATGATGTGTATATGCTATCTCTGTTCATATAAAGCATGACAGTTAGTCACACTAAGTGCTTAGGGATATTGGCCTCTGATCAAGGTATATCCTCTAGTTACAAGGTGTGCACTGAACTAGAGTGCTCGTAAAATTTGTAGCATGAAAAATTGTTGAACGAATTGAAATATCTGAATATTGATGTAAAAATCAAATTGCTACAACCCTAGACAAAATCATATGACTTCATAATTGCTTGATTTCAATACTGATGCATGTAATTCTGAAAGAAGTCAATAAATTTGATTGTGTAAGACAAAGGGAGGATAATCAAGATAAATATGAGGGCTTGGTTCATTTTTATTAAAACATGGTTTTAGATATCAATACAGAATTTTATTGATAAACTCTGCATACATCATGTTTAAACTATGCTGTTCAAAAAGCTCATTCATAAGCCCCTATAATGGAAGACTTTGAAAAACTTATGTTTTAGATTTATGAGATTGATATCTCTTTGAAAATCAGGCTGAATTTCTTGTGTTTGGAGCATCCTTGAAAAATCTGTTAATTGAAACTCTTCTGCTCATGTCCTTGGCTCATTGACCTGAACTTCTCCTTGTCTGCCCCTGTGGTCTCCTTCTGCTCTATCTCATAAGATTCCACTTATTGAGGGGGAGCTTCCATGTCATGCATCACTTGCATATCAATTGGCATCTATTCAGGGGGAGCATCCCTTGTCATACTGAATCATGTTCATATCATTTGTGACCTTGCATTCAAATCCCTCATGATCAGATTCATGCATGATCAACAAAAACTGTATAGTCAACTCCTTTCTTATCAGTTGACTGATTCCATCTGCATTTTTCTGACCATACAAATGTGAGGTGCCACTCCCATTATTACCTTGTTCACTTGCAGCCTTCTGAACCTCAGAATCCTTATGATGGTGGATTTCAGATTGATTCCTGAGATGTATTTCTCTCCACACTGTTGGAATCTTCCATCTTGTTCTGCAATAAGTTCTGATTCTGTGGTATTTTCATCAGAATTCAGATTCTTTGTAATGGCTGATTTCAGATTGATTTATTAGATAACCAGAGTCCATTCCTGTGCTTCAGGGGGAGTTATGATTTATTAACATCTAAGGGGAGAGTAGTCAATCATGCATGTTGATAGGGGGAGAGCTGTTTCATTGTCCTAAGGGAGATCTTCATTTTAAAGAACCATGACTCATTCTCTGCATTTATGTGCTGCATTTGACTATCAAACCATTTCCCTTCTTTTTGATTATGTCAAAGGGGGAGAATAGTTTGATGAGTCAGTGTGACTCATTATGTTGCCATCATCAAAAAGGGGGAGATTGTTGTGCCCCTTGTGCTTTGTTGATGATGTGGTGTTTTAATGATAGCAACATGAATGAGTCACCACATTATCTTGAATATGTTTGATCCTTTCTGTGGGAGATTGCATGAGTGTGCCATGTCTGAATTGTGAAGAATGCATGTGTATGCTTGAGTCATGCTGTGATATATTGGCTTGTGCTTGATTTCTGTTCTGTGCATTGCTTCTCTGCTGATATGTTCATGTTGTAGTTCATTGAGTCTATACATTGTCATGCACATTAGTCAGGCAGCTAGTGTGTACTTCGCTTAGTGTAAGCATGGCGAAGTCCAAAGTCTATACACTGCTACTGGCATCAAGTCTATACATCCGTCTCACTGTTCACATGCATCAAGTATGAACAGCGTCGCATGCTGCGTCTTAATGGCTTCAATTCCTCAAGTCTATACATTGGGGTCGGCTCTGCAAGTCTGTACACTGGTCGAGCATTCAAGTCTGAACATTCACAAAGTCCATACATCGACATTATAGCTTGCATAGCTCAAGTCTGCACATTGGGTTTTCACGTGAAGTCTACACATTGGTCTCCACTTGAAGTCTATACATTGGCTAAGGGTCTTCAAGTCCATACACAGTCGTCTGATGCATATTGATTGAAGTCTGTACAACATGCCTTGTTGTTCACAGCTTTCTTGTTTGTGACTTCCCTAGTGTTTTGATGATGAGCATCACTATATTAAATATTGTCATTTTAATAAGATATCTTGAGTAATGTTATGCATTTGAAATTTCCATGATTAACAGGAAAACTGCTATGAGGTAGTACCTTGTATGTCCGTACTGTTCCTTTCATACTTCGTGTTATTTGTGTTTACTACACTTCGTGTTGTCCTTTTGTACGTCGTGTTGTTCCAACTATGTTTGTTGATTGTCTTCGTGTTGTTTACTGAAGCAGCTCGATTTGTTCTGATGAACTTCGAGTCGTTTTCCTGTGAACCTCGTGTCGTTTCCTCAGTATTTAGTTGCTCATCTCGAGTCATCCTTTTTATTTTTGCTCTTGTGTTTTCGTGTCATTTACTGTAGTTACTCGAGTCATTTTCCGGCTTTCACTATTTTATCACGTGTCGTTGTAGCCGTTCCTGTCTTCTGTCTTCGTGTCATTTTTCCCTAGACCCCGTGTCTTTCTTGCTTTGTGACCACACTTCGTGTCGGTCTTTGTTTTCGTCTTCGAGTTGTTTTCAGCCTGTGTCGTCCTCGTTTTCGGGTCGTTCTTCGTGTTGTTTCTGTGTTTGTGTCTTCGTGTTATCTTTTATTTTTATGTCTTCGTGTTATTTTTGTGTTTGAGTCTTCATGTTATTTCTGTGTTTGTGTCTTAATGTTGTTTTTATGTCTTCGTGTTGCTTCTTTCTATCTTCGTCCAGGTTTCCTCTGATCGCGTGTTTTTCTATCGTTTCACTCCTTGTTATTTCCTTCTCACCTCGTGCTGTTCTCATCTAACCTCGTGTCATTCTATCTTTATTTCGTGCTGTAGTCATATTGTGTATCTCGTGTCATTCTCAGTATAGTGCATCTCGTATTGCGATCACATACCTCATGCAGTTTTAGTTTTTGTGGCCCTGAGTTTTAATGGTTTTAATCTCTTTGCAGGAGAAGAAGAAAAACAAAAAGAAGAAGGTGATCCGAGGAAGACTATTCCCCAGTGATTGGGTGACACGTGATCCGAGGCTGGAAGGGCAGACAGGATTGTGACACGTGTGCTGAAGCTGGCTGAGAGACTGACACGTGGCCAAAAGTTCTGGGCGGGAAATGTGGAAGCCACACGCGCCCAGTGCTGCCCTCTTGCTGGCTGCTGCTTATAAAAGGAAGCCTTCATCCAACAGATGAAGATTGATCGATGTAGAAGCCTGAAGAGCAGAAAGCCCTTCGATCCAGAAAAAAAAAGAAGAAGAAAGAGAAGAAGAGAAAGAGAGAGTTAGAGAGCTCGTGAGGGTTAAGAGAAAAAGAAAGTGAGAGAGAAGAGAAGAGGAAGAGAAGCTTACCTGAAGATCTGTCTACTGGACCGTGGATCAAATCCAGGCCAGTCAGCTCCATGCGAGCCACATTTGTGTTATCTTTATTTACAGCTTTCTGATCGCTGTGTATTTTTCCTTTCTTATTTTTCCTTTTTAATTTGGTTAGCTTTGTACTTCCGATCCTCTGGACTGAGGTCGGGTCCCTCCTGGTCTGGAGGAAGAGAGGTCTGCGACCTCTAGTTTGCAAGTGGCTGGAAGTCACTTGTGTGTTCCTTCCGATTTGGAGGAAGGGAGATCTGATCTCCGGTTCTGGGCTTGTGGGTTGCAAGTCCAAGAGTCCCTCCTGGTCTGGAGGAAGAGAGGTCTTTAACCTCTGGTTTGCTGGTGACTGGGAGTCACTGGTGGGTTCCCTCCTGGTCTGGAGGAAGAGAGACTTCGGTCTCTAGTTTCCAAGTGGCTGGGAGTCACTTGGGTGTCCCTCCGGTTGGGAGGAAGAGGGGAGGCTGTTCCCCTGGTCAAGCTGTGTGGCAGCAACTGTTTGCAGACTGAGTCTGCTTGGTTCTAGCGTTTGCTAGTGAAGCCTCACTCCGGTTGGGAGTGAGGGGTGGATGTAGGTCTGGAGGACCGAACCACCTAAAAATCTTTTGAGCAATGGTTTGCTTTGTATGCTTGCTTCCGCTAGATGCTTGGATAGGCGCGCTCTATGTGTTTGCTCATAAGTTTAATTGAATTTGTTTCATTCTGTGATTGCGACTAGCATCTGAGTTTTTAATTGGCCATTATTCATAGAAGGATACATTCACCCCCCTCTGTATCCGGGCCTAGCACCCTATCATGGACCCCTGAACCCCTAATTATCTGAATTCTTCTAAACTAAGTTAGTTTTGAAAACTAACTTAGTTGTTTGAGAGTCGGGCTCACATCGGATATCCGATTTGGAATCCGTCAGCTCTCACAACTCACGTCTACCTCCCAGGTCATGTTGGAACGATCGACACGCCGATCAGGACAGTATTTTATATGTTGGACCCCCGAATGGACTGAATTCTTCTAAACTAAGTTACTTTTCAAAACACACTTAGTTTTGAATTGAGTTATTTTAGCGTCGGGCTCAAACTGGATATCCGATTTGGAATTCGTCAGCTCTCACAACTCACGTCTACCTCCTAGGTCGTGTTGGAATAGAAGTCACGCCGATCAAGCCAGTATTTTACATTTTGGACCCCCGAACCCCGAATTTTCTAAATTCTTCTAAATTAAGTTACTTTTGAAAACTAACTTAGTTATTTGAGCGTCGGGTTCAAACTGGATATCCGATTTGGATTCCGTCAGCTCTCACAAGTGACGTCAATCTCTCAAGTCATGTTGGAACGATCGGCACGTCGATCAGGCCAATATTTTACATTTTGGACCCCTGAACCCCTAATTATCTGAATTCTTCTAAACTAAGTTAGTTTTGAAAAGTAACTTAGTTATTTGAGAGTCGGGCTCACACCGGATATCCGATTTGGAATCCGTCAGCTCTTACAACTCACGTCTACCTCCCAGGTCGTGTTGGAATGATCGGCACGTCAATCAGGCCTATATTTTACATTTTGGACTCATGAACCCTTAATTATCTGAATTCTTCTAAACTAAGTTAGTTTTTAAAACTAACTTAGTTATTTGAGAGTCGGGCTCACATCGGATATCCAATTTGGAATCCGTCAGCTCTCACAACTCACGTCTACCTCCCAGGTCGTGTTGGAATGATCACCACGTAGATCAGGCCAATATTTTACATTTTGTACCCCCGAATCCTGAATGGACTGAATTCTTCTAAACTAAGTTACTATTCAAAACACACTTAGTTTTGAATTGAGTTATTTTAGCGTAGGGCTCAAACCGGATATCCGATTTGGAATCCGTCATCTCTCACAACTCACGTCTACCTCCTAGGTCATGCTGGAACGATCAGCACGCCGATCAAGTCAATATTTTACATTTTGGACTCTCGAACCCCGAATTTTCTAAAATCTTCTAAATTAAGTTGCTTTTGAAATCTAACTTAGTCATTTGAGAGTCGGGCTCACACTGGATATCCGATTTGGAATCTGTCAGCTCTCACAACTCACGTCTACCTCCCAGGTCGTGTTGGAACAATTGACATGCCGATCAGGCCAGTATTTTATATTTTAGACCCCCGAACCCCGAATTTTATGAATATACATAACTAAGTTACTTTTGAAAAGTAACTTAGTTTTTGAATTAATTGTTTTTATAATTGAGTAATTCTGCCAAAATAAAAACATAATAAACACTCACCTGATGGGCCTGTGCCATTGTTTGTGACCGCGGGGAGTCACTTGTCATTTTGTCCTCGCGACGGGGATGTAGACTCGCCTTTTACGGAAGGCCGAGATAGGTTGACTGGGCACGCAGGGATTCCGGGGATATTAAGAAGAAGGCAGAGAGAACGATATGAAGGCGCTGGAAGGGATGGCATATGGTTAATCATTCTGGGAGACTGGGATAGGGATGGCTGGGTGGAATGCGGGCGTGCCTGTCGATTTCTCGATAATCACCTATGAAACTAAGGATTGACCGGGGAAGCGTCGCCAGGACACGGCATGTGGCTCGAGGGATCGGGCGACACGTGGATAGAAGGGGTTCCACGGGTGCGAGTGTGTAAGCAATTGTGGGGATTCGTGTACTTGACGTCTTTCCCCACCGGTCGCAAGCAACCCGTGTTTATTTTACATCGGATTGAATCCGAATACCTTTGTTTCTACTGTCGAAGAAAGAGTCAGGGACCCTGGGAGCCGCGACGTCGGGAGGGCTTAGTCTGTGCAACAGCGACAGGGCAACAACAACATGACAGGGATAACAAGGGGCAGAGAGACTGGTTCCGGCGAGGAGGGGGGTCTGCTCCCTGACTGGATTACATGACTTATATGCCCTGAAAGGCATTTGTATAGCAGCATGAGAGCCCGATTACAATTGCTTGCAAGCCACGGGACAATCCCGACATTCATGACGGTCCTCGGGTCATTGCATTGTTTTGTGGGTAGTTCCGTATGTGTACATAGTGTCCGTCAGAGGACCTGTGACTCAGCAGGATGGCGCCCGGGGGGCGTCACAATGTATTCCCGACATGAGAGAGTGTCGAGGTCTAGGCAGTGGGGGTGCCATAGGCACCATTGTGCGGGGGAAGTTGAGTGGTCGGGTGCCGCGTGCCCCGATGTGACTGGAGTAGCTGGCAATCGGGTGCCATGGGCACCGTTGTGACTAGAGTCGTTGAGTGATCGGGTGCCAGTGGGCCCCGATGTGACTAGAGTAGCTGGCCGTCGGGTGTCGGGGGCACCATTGTGACTGGAATCGTTGAGTGATCGGGTGCCAGTGGGCCCCGATGTGACTGGAGTAGCTGGCCGTCGGGTGCCGGGGGCAACATTGTGACTGAGGCGGGCGTCGGGAGACCTCAGTGGTCGTGCTCGGGTCCCGGTGTGACTGGCAGTCGGGTGCCGGAGGCACCGTTGTGATTGAAGTTATTGATAATAGGGTACCGGGGGCACCGTTGTGACTGAAGGAGGCGGGCGTCGGGAGACCTCGATGGTCGTGCTCGGGGCCCGGTGTGACTGGCAGTCAGGTGCCACAGGCACCGTTGTGACTAAAGTTGTTGATAGTGGAGTGCCGGGGGCACTGTTGTGACTGAAGGAGGCGAGCACCGGGAGACCTCGATGGTCGTGCTCGGGGCCCGGATGTGACTGGAGTCAGGTGCAGGAGGCACTGTTGCGACTGGAGTTATTGACAGTCGGGTGCCGGGGGCACCGTTGTGACTGAAGGAGGCGGGCGCCGGGCGACCTCGATGGTCGTGCTCGGGGATCGGATGTGACTGTAGTCAGGTGCCGGAGGCACCGTTGTGACTGGAGTTGTTGACAATCGGGTGCCGGGGGCACCGTTGTGACTGAAGGAGGTGGGCGCCGGGAGACCTCCATGGTCGTGCTCGGGTCCCGAATGTGACTGGCAGTCGAGTGCCGGAGGCACCATTGTGACTGAAGGAGGCGGGCACCGTGAAGAGGCTGAGGCCCGAGTATAGGTACGTGTGTTCAACTGGTTTCATGCTATATGAGAGCCACGTGGGCTTTACAAATGGGCCGAGGAGGCCGGAGTACAATGGGCGCAAGCCGCGGAATAATTCCGACGCGTGGGTCGGTCCCCGGGTCAATGCTGGATAAGGCGGATGTCCGCGTGTTTCACAGAGGGTCCCTCTCGTGGCACGGGCCATGTTCGCTTTGCCAAACGAGGGGCTATGACTGCATAGCGGGAGAAAGCATCGGGCTGGTGTCTGGGCGAGGGTCAATCACGGCTCGAGTTGAGCGGTCGGATGTGGCCTCGTGACTGCGGGGAAGCGTGACGTCATAGTGCGTGCGTAGTTGCGGTCGATGGGCACGCGAGGGGAACTCCCGGCATGAGGGGGCGTTCACCCTTGTCATAACATCACACACGCGGCGGGGGTAGACTTGTGTGTCATGGCGGAACACCGTGTGAGGGAAGTAAACGTGACATACCCTCGGCGTCCTTAGCCGACGACTAAGTCACCCACACACAATTCTCCTTGCTCGTTGCCTGGAGCTGCTTGAAGCTTGGAGATCACCGGAAACCTTGATGCATGTATCCCCTCCTTTTCCATTGAGCCCCTAGGGGGATTTTATAGGGGAAGATGAAGGGTCATGGGGGGTTTACGCGGACTAGCTAAGGGGGGTGAGTTGGTCCGCGTAAACCCAAGTGAATAGTGCTTGGGTTACACGGGCTGAGAGAGAGGGGGAAGGGGTTTATGCGGACCAGCCCAGGGGGCTGAGCTAGTCTGCGTAAACCCCCCTTGGATGGGGTTTAGGCAGACCAGCCTGGGGGCCCAGGTTGGTCCGCCTAAACCCCACCCCAGGGGGGGTTTAGGCGGGCTGATTCTGGTTTTTTCTTTTTTGAAAAACTTAAAATTTTTTAATGGAATGGGGGTTTACGCGGACCAGTCAGGGGGGGTGAGCTGGTCCACGTAAACCCCCCCCCCCCCCAAAGGGGGTTTAGGCGGGTTTGACCGGGGGGTTTTAGCTAGGTTTTACTGAGGGTTTACCACGGGTTTGACCGCGGGTTTGACTGGGGTTAGATTGGGATTTGACTGAGGGTTTGACCTATGATAAAATAGAGATTTTCTTCCGGGCGCTCCACCCTCGGAAACCCCCACAAGGGGCGCTGCCCCCTTGACCCCCGCAACCTGACCGCACAGGTCGATCCACGTGCGAGAGCGCACGATGGTGGTGCATGACGCGATGGGTTGCTGGGAGTCCCGAGTTGGGCTCGAACTTGCTGTAGAGTTCCTGGAGCATATGAGCCCACCAGGTGCTCAAGGAAATTCCCGACGCACGTGCGTGGGCCGTATACGGGTGCTATGAGCTCCTGAAGCTTGTGGTTGGTCCCAGGTGGGTCTTCCTTTGAATTTAGAGGGCTAGAGGGAGGGGACTCGGGGATAGACCCCGGCCTCGTTGCTGGGTGCCACATGGCATGTCTTGTAGTCAGGGCACCCCCGGGTCGGCTCGGGTAGCTGTGTTGAGCGCGAGTAAACCTGCAAACTGAGTGATCGGGGGTGGGCCCGATCGATCGCTGATGTTGCCACGGGTCGCGGCTAGCTGGTTAGGACCCTTGCTTGGGCGCGGTGACTGGGGCATCGACATGATGATGCCGTTTGTCTGGTGGTTGGGGTGACCCTCGCTCCTCGGCGAAGAGTCGCCTGATGCGGCAGGCTGTTCTGAGTCCCGAGTTAACCTAGTTGTTGAAGCATCGGCGGTATAATACCGTATGTAAGGTGTCCGGGGGTGATCCCCAAATTTTCATAGAGTGCCGTAAGGTACGGCAGGTTGTCCTGAGTCCCGAAACTGACCCGGTTGTCTGGAAACTAGCTGGCATAGTGTCGTTTGCTCGGGGCCGATCCCCGGTTGTTATGTTGCGTCGCTTGACCCAGTGAAGTGTCTTGTTTTTCGAGCTCAAGTCGACGGGTAGAGCAGCTTTGGCGATGTGACGTTTTGCTCTATTTAGGGGGTATTTCCCTAGGCTTAATCCTTGATTAATTTGAGAAAATAAGTCGGTGCCAACAGCCATGTTTATGGATCCAGGAGGGAGAATTCCCGCCTGGGAGAGGAGGCCAGTGATTGCCTGCATCATGGTTGCCTGCTGGCTAGACATCTCCTCTTGGATCTACCGCTGCATCTGTCGCTGCAAATCAGAGATCTCCAATCGTACGATGTCTCTGACGTCGCTGGCAGAAGTACTGGGGCCAGGTGGAGGTATACTGAAGGCACTGCTACTGGTTTAGGCAAAGCCTGAACTTGCACACGATGATATCACCGCGCTAGAGTCCAGGCACTCCCCAAAACCATATAGCCGGCCTTTATTAGCCGGCCTTTATTCGGTACGCCAGCTGCTGCCACCCATTCCCCCGGATCGAACTCTGGCTACTACGCGTCTCCCCCGCACTTCTCTGTCATAGCTCTGCTATATGTTTCCTACAAATTCAATAAAATAATTAGTCAATTTCATATGAATCATCCGATTTAAATGAACGGTAGAAGTTGCATATGTAGCTAAACTTACCGCTACTGACTGAGCTCTCTCACTCACAAATTGATCTGTCCCCTTCTTTTTGTGTGTTCTGTCGAACACCTCGAGGAACGACGGAGCTCGATTAAACTCCACAGCATGTTATACAATTCATAGTAAAAAAATGTCATATATATTAATAAAATGTAACTACTTAAATTGAAACATTACTTACCAATTTTTGTTTATGAGCCGCGAAAGAGACGGACCCACCCGTATGTAAATTTGCGCTCGGTTGTGATGCCTTATTTGCTTTCGCTTTTCGGGACTTTTCTATCCACTCGGGCGAGGAAAATTTGTCACATGCTATGCCCCATCCTCCTTCCTCATCCATAAAGGGCAGTGCTCCTTCCACAGCTGTCGTTCTTCACTCCCACCAGCCTTTTTTTAGCCATTTTATGAACCGCATGTACTTTCTTTCTGTAATTTGTCTGTACATGAGACTCCCAGGCAGAACGACAGCGTGCCGGGGATTGTCCACTGGTGAATCAATAACTCCACTGTAAATAAAATAAGTTTCGTAGTTAGTATATTGTTGTGAATTAAGTTTGGAAAATACTTGAATTAAATGATGTAATTACTTACTGAGAACATGTCGAACAATGAATCGCGAAGGCCTACCAAAAATTCTTTGAAAGAAAATACTGGCCCAGGCAGATGTGCCATTCCTAGATCCATAGAATGACGGACAACATCGTAAGGTTCAAATTTAGAACTGCAATTGTAAATGTCAAAATATTCACATTAGACAGTTGAATGCTAAATAATGAATGTAATAATCTTATAAATTTACCCGGAGATCTAGCACGTGCGACGTCTATCATGGGCCGTGCCTCCCTCGTGATGATTGCCGACATCATCAAGTGGCTGAGTGGTGGGGGTGTGCCCTGTAAGAATTAATTTTCATAAGTAAAATGAATATTTTACTAAAAATTAAAATATACATACCTACAGCGGGAGGTGTTGGGGGTGGCGTCTGTACAAGTGGTCGTAGGGCACCGGGGCCTATAAGAATTAATTTTCATAAGTAAAACAGATATTTTGCTGAAAATTAAAATATACATAATTGGGAAAGCACTGGGACCTGTAAGATCTAATTTTCATAAGTAAAATGAATATTTTGCTGAAACTTAAAATATACATATTTGCAGCGGGAGGTGGTGGGGGTGGCGTCTGTACAAGCGGTGGGAGGGCACTGGGACTTGTAACAATTAATTTTCATAAGTAAAATGGATATTTTGTTGAAAATTAAAATATACATAATTGGGAAAGCATTGGGGCTTGTATGAATTAATTTTCATAAGTATAATAGATATTTTGCTGAAAATTAAAATATACATACCTATAGCGGGAGGTGGTGGGGGTGGCGCATGTGGTCGTGGTGGGAGGGGATTGTGAACTGTAAGAATTAAATATCATAAGTAAAATGGATATTTTGATGAAAATTAAAATATACATAATTGGGAAAGCACTAGGACTGTAAGAATTAATTTTCATCAGTAAAACAAATATTTTACACTAAATTAAAATATATATACCTGTAGCGGGAGGTGGTAGGGGTGGCGTCTGTACAAGTGGTGGGAGGGCACTGGGACCTGTAACAATTAATTTTCATAAGTAAAATGGATATTTTATTGAAAATTAAAATATACATAATTGGGAAAGCACTGCCACCTGTCTGAATTAATTTTCATAAGTAAAATAGATTTTTTACAAAAAATTAAAATATACATACCTGCAGCTGGAGGTGTTGGGGGTGGTGTCTGTACAAGTCGTCGTGAGTCGACACTTGGACCTATAAAAAAATTCTTTTAAGCTAGTAAATAATTAAAACATTTATATAGCTAACTATTTTAATAGATATACCTATGCCAGAAGAAGACGCCAAAGAGGAGGGAGTAGAGCCCCTGTCACTACCCTGTCTCCTCCCACTCCCAGTACGACCTCCTCGGACCATTTCTTTATTACTAACAAAATAATGAATACATATTAATCCACAATTATATAAGGCTAGATAAATGTTATTAAAAATTATGTAAAAAATATTCGAATATCTTACTAAATTATCAAAACGTGCCTCCCTCATGCTGATGATATACCTAACTCATCATCAACTTCGTCATCCATAGTAGTCTCATCAGATTCGAACTCTTCCTCTTCATCCGATTCCTCCTCCCCTCTAACATCAACATTTAGCTCTATCGGATCGACTTCTTCCACTTCATCTCCCTTACGTAATGACAGTGGCTCATCAGATTTGTCTAGATTAATATGCGTGGAACCGATAATGCCAACTTTGTCTGATTGAAAATATTCAGCACTGGCAACCTCTGAGACATTTTCACTCATATTTAACTCATAAGTGGGAAAGAGTTTTGCTTTAACCCTGTAAACTGCCCACCAATCTTTATTCTTGGATGATGGATAGCTTGAATAATACACTTGTTGGGCTTGTGCGGCTAAAATGAACGGTTCATAGGTAGTAAGTTTAGACCTATGTTTGACATCGAGAATCCCATAAATTGTGTCATGTCGAACAGAATTAGGATCAAACTAATGACACTTAAATAGGTATACATGATTGTCTCATCCCAAATACTGAAGTTCTAAGACTGCCACAAGAATACCATAGTAGTCCAATTCCACTTCATTGTATACACTTCGCTTAACAGATATGCCGCTGTTCATTGTAGACTTACTTCGTCCATAATCCCTCGTATGAAATCTGTATCCATTCACAATATATCCTAGATAGGCACGTGCAACATTCGAGGGGCCATAACTTATCTCTTGTACTCTTTGATCAGTAATGAGACCTTGATCAACCTATATGTAAATTAGAGTAGTTAAAATAATAACAATTACGTCAACATAAGTAAATACAAACATATATTTTCGTATAGATCGACACTAACTCGAAATCTCAGCCATTTGGCAAAAAACTTCTAGCATTCTTTTTCAATCTCCACGTCCTGGATATTTGGACATTTTTGTGCTAATTCTGAATCAAATTGTCTGCAATATAAATACACTACTACTTTAAATGAACTACAGAACAAGGATGAACAACTTATGGATGTCGCTGGAAATGTGAGTTAAGAACTTACTCAACATAAGGTTCAATCTCAATAAAATTCAGAAGAATATATATCTCAACGGCATACAACCCTCTATCTTCGAGCGTGCGCGTCGAGCAACGTCCGAATGCACGTCCAGGATGCTTAAATATAGAGAGCCGATCAGACGAATCATCAACTCCTCCATCATCATTACGTGGAGGTCGAGTACGACGAGTTAGAATCTCTGGCTCAAAGTACATGGAACAGAAGTTCAAAATTTCTTCAAGAATATATGCCTCAGCAATCGAACCCTCCACCTTTGCCTTATTGCGAACTTTAAATTTTAATTCATGCATGCACCTACAACAACAAGTTAGATGGTAATGACAGGTACCGACCATGGACGACAAGTAAGTTAACAAAAATTCTCACATACCTCTCAAATGGATACATCCATCGAAATTGTACTGGCCCTTCGACAATACCCTCGTATGGCAAATGGACGACCAGAGCTCCATCGAATCAAAGAATGCTAGAGGAAATATCTTTTCTAGCTTGTAAACGGTTGTGACCACATTTTCTTCGATAGTTTTTATATCCCGAAGTCTGAGTTCTGATGCGCATAAAATCTTGAAAAACTGACTCAGCTCGGTCAGTGCTCCCCATATAGGCTTTGGCAACAAATCACGAAATGCAATGGGCACTAGCCTCTCCATGAACACATCGCAGTCATGACTTTTCAGACCATATATTTTTCCCTCATTAACATTCACACAACGGGCTATGTTGGAAGCATATCCATCTGGGAATCTTAACTGTTTCAACCACTGGCACACTTCCTTGATCTGTGTATCATTAAGCACGTAAGTTACTTTATGCTGTATAGTTTTTCCATTTACGTTCTGTAGTTTCAGTTCTGGACGTTTACAAAGCATCTTTAAGTCCATACGCGCTTTGGCGTTGTCCTTTGTTTTGCCTTTAACATTTATGATCGTATTGAACACATTATCAAAAAATTTCTTCTCGGTATGCATGACATCCAGATTGTGTCGTACAAGAAGAGTTAAACAATAAGACAATTCTCAAAAAATACTTTTCTTGTTCTGGTTGTGATCCTTTCTAAAGCTAGAGAGTTGGTGTGTGCTACCAGGCAATTGTACTACATCTGATAAATTTTGCACCCATGTCACCATATATTGACCCGACACCCGTTGCAAGTCTGCTTCATCCATTTCAACAGTATTTTTTTTAAACGAGTATTTTGCCTTCGAAAAGGATGGTCACTTGGCAGCAACCGCCGATGGCAATCAAACCAGCATGCTTTCCCACCATGTTTTAATACAAATGATTTGGTATCTTCCATACAGTAAGGACATGCTAACCTCCCATGTGTGCTTCAATCAGATAGCATTCTATTTGCAGGGAAGTCACTTATTGTCCACATCAGTGCAGCCTTCACAATAAAATTTTACTTCCTACATGCATCATAAGTAACAACTCCATCAGTCCATAAAAAATTGAGCTCATCAATCAACGGTCTGAGATATATGTCTAAATTTTTTCTGGGACTTTTTGGACCAGGAATTATTAAGGACAAAAATATATTTTCTCGCTTCATCCACACGTCTGACGGAAGGTTGTATGGTGTCATGAACACTGGCCAACAAGAATAAGATGCCACTGAACCACCGAATGGATTAAAACCATCTGTGCATAAACCCAACCTAACATTACGTGGCTCCTTTGAGAAAGCAAGATGAGTACGACTGAAGTGAGTCCAAGCTTCGCCATCGGCAGGATGACTGATTATATAATCGGCATGGCGTACTCTTTCGGTGTGCCATGTCATATGTCGAGCCGCCGTCTTTGAGGACATATACAACCGCTGTAGCCTAGGCATAAGAGGGAAGTATCGCAATGCCTTGTAAGATATATCTTTTTGCTTTGAATTGTCCCCTCTCTTAGGTTTGAATCTTTCATGGTGACAAATAGAACATGATATCTTATCTGCATCATCTTTGTAATATAACATACAGTGATTTGGGCATGCATCTATTTTCACATATCCAAGCCCTAGCTCATTGACCATTTTTTTTGCACGGTAAAAAGTTTCTGGCAACTTCTCATCTCGAGGCAACATACTCTTGATCAAGAGGAGGAGACGGTCAAAACAAGTCTCACTGATGTGAAATTCAGATTTCAACTTTAACAACTGTGACACTGCAGACAACCGAGTGTGCTTTTCACAACCATCCTACGGCGGCTCATCAGCATCTCTAAGTAGTTCATAAAATCTTCCGCTGTCTTATTCGGCGCTTCTTCCATGTATGCATGTTCCTCATGAACATTAAAACTAGGACCAGTAGCATCTACAACCATATCCACGTGCCCACTTGTGCCTGCAATATTGTCGCGCTCATATGTCCAGAATTCCTCACCATGACACGTCCAATTCGTATAACCATCCACGAACCCTTTGTCGTACAAATGATGTTGCACATCCCAAGGTGAACGCCACCTCAAGTTTCTACAACTTGAGCAGGGGCATCGAATGTGATCGTCGCGGTCTATTGCTGCATTTGGATTCCCCAATGCAAATTGAATGAAACTCTCAACTCCATGCTTAAAGTCATCCGAGACCACTCGGTCAACTATTCTACGATACATCCATGAATGATCTGTCAACATTTTGCCTACACCCAAGTAATATTAATACACAAATAACTTTGAAATCATTACTCCTCAAAATAAATCTGACCCTTTCTCACATCGTTCGTCGTAGACCATTTACAGTTGGAAGAGGACTATTATTTAGATTATCACTTTTTAACCCATCCATGAAGGTTTGATCGCACAATCACTTACTATATGTATTGCACGATTTACTGAAAATTTCGACAGCATCTCCCCACTCTTCTCTGATATACCAAAAATATTTATTGAATTTGAAGTTTTCTTAAACACTTACAAGTAAGTGGTTAAGAAAATACTCAAAATCAATTAAGGTATATCAAAGAAGAGTGAGGAGACGCAACCAAATTTCTCAACAAACCATACAAACACATATAGTAAATGACTGCCTAAGTGCGATCAAACATTCACAGACTATCCAAATAGGACAATTCAAGACTTTGAGGTAGATATGTACATTCTCGTAAAAAAATGAGAACATACATATCAATCCCAAAGTCCTGAACGGGAAGGTTCATTGACATAGGTTTAACACGCTCTCCTTAGGTGCATGTAATGTTAGGTCGCACCCACACACCTCAGCTCACAGCGAATATCCCATGTATTTATATAACATAAAATTAAATAACATCCCACTTATCATTATACATACACCGCATTAAATAACATGCAATTTATAAAAATATTCAAATGAAGAACATGAAAGCTAAATAATCCACATTTTTTAGTCAGATCAACATCAAATTTCTATTAAAATTAGATTTAAAAATACATTTATATGCAATTAAAATCCACAATGTTTGAAATCACAAGTATAAATTTTGGGGTATTTACCTTTTACTACAAGGCGACTGTTACAAATGGAACTCTATATTCTAGAAATAACAGTCAAAGTACGCTATTGTTTACAAATGCCCTGAAAGACAGAATAAGGCATTATCTGAATGATCTAGTCAGATTTCTTGGCTTTTCTAAACAAATGTAAAAAATGTTAATAACAAGATGTAATTTTTTAATTTGGACAAATTTGCTGCCCATCCTTGAGCCTGAATTTGTCGATTTGGATTTTGTGTGCGGCTGCTAGGAAAAGAGGTTATGTTCACAACCTGTTGAATCAGTCAATCTCATGATTTACATAATTTTTTACAATTTTTTGTCCAGATATATACAAGTCCAAAAGGTACAATTAAACAAAAAGAAAAGTACAAAGTCTTGGGACATACCCCGACTGGCAGAAGCTAGATGAAAATTGTAACGCCCAAGAATTTTCTAAAAATTTTCTAGATTTAAATAGAATTATTAAACCTTTAAATGAGCTATTAAACGAATTACTATTAATTAAGTCTCATTAAGTAAAGGCCTTCTACTAATAAATAAATTAAGCCCATTTAATTGAACCAAAAGGACCCAAAACTCAAGCCCAAAAGAGTTGGCCCATATTTAGAAGCTTAAATTTTGGAATTTAAGTGGATAAATAGGATAAATAAATGGATAATAGGGGGAAGAGTTTGAAACAGTTCAAACTCGGCGCCCAAGGTAATTGGCGGTCTATCGTAAGATCGCATAGGGAAATAAACGGCCCTCTATTAGACCGCATACCAGAGCTCGATCGCGATCAGCAAAGGTTGCGTAAAAACTCCATTTTTCCAGACAAAGTCCCCAGGAATTGATGCAATCTATCAATTAGAAGACTCTAGAGGGATCAAGATTGGATTGAAGACTTAATTAGGACTCTAAGTTCGTTCAAATCCATGAAACCTAGCTAAAACCTATAAAGAGACCCCAGAACCACCCTGCGCGACCCTTACATTTGGCTCACGTGGAACTAAGGTAAGGAGATTTTATTTCAGGTAGGTTTTTTAGAATCTTTTATTCACAATACTCAGGTCAAACTCCCCTTAAAATTTCGTTCTAGGAGATCAAGTCAACAAGGAGTTAGAGGCTTCCAAAGTTGCTGATCCTACACCAATAACCCAGGAATCTGTGCAACGGCCCAGTGAAGATCATGGGAATAGAAGCCCTAAACGAGGTATTTAGAACTAGTAACTTTAGAACTTTTTTTGTTACCCTTTATATCTTCTATCTACCCTCAAAATTTCATGTCTTTAGTACAAGAGAGTCAGGAAATACAAGAGTGTGAAGTTGTTGATTCGGTTCAGGATGAGCAGAGAATTAGGGTTAACTTCTAGTCTTAAATTCAAAGTCTAAAGCCCAATACAAAGGTAGGTTATCTCATGAAAGGCTTAAACTTTATGTCAGGGATAAAAGCCCTCTGATTTCAGTTGATTTCATGCACTATACACTGATAATTTTATGATTTATTAGGGATTATGCATCTAGTATACTCCTTATGTACAATTCTTAGCCCTAATTGAAGTTAAAATAAGAATTTTCTTGTTTATTACACAAACCCACGCATATTGTTGGCCTATACTCATTCTATCATGCTGTAGGAGTTTATACATGTTGATTTCCAGGCATGATATGTCTTAGATTAATATTTTTATTAGGTTTTCAGTAACACAGGAAGAAAGGGTCTTCCTGTAGACCGCCAGAAACTCTAGCGGTCGCACGATAGACCGTTTGGCCCAGTGAAACGGTCCTCCACCAGACTGTTTGAGTTTTTGATTTCTATATTTAAGTTAACCCGAAACTTAATGCAGAATGGCCCTAATTAATGTATGCTAAGCCTAGTTAAGTAAGTCTTATTCCCGTTTCAAGTGCTATTATCATATATCTAGTTATGTTAACTAAACGTTCTAATAGATTTCATGATTCCTTATGCACTTAGAACTATTTTTACACTTATGTTATTTTTATGACCAAATCATATACTTTTGTAATTAACCTGAATTTATATGATTTATGGACTAGTCATGGTTTAATCACTGTTTTACCATGGTATCTCTCTTATAAGAGTCATTTTCTTATGTACATGGCACATATCCCGATATGTTGTCATTAGTTACAGCTTTGCACATTAAGTACACTATCTTGGACTTGATAACCTCTCTATTGGATATTCCTTCCAACGGACTAAGAAATCTTATTTCAAGGCCTCCGTAAGACTCCGTGAGCCTGGGATTCCCACTAGGATGCCGAGCTGGTTGTACTGTTAAAACCCATTGTCTAGAAAAGCATTTACCGGTGTTTTGTGTATTCTGGACATTAGCGGCCCTCTGGACGACCGTCTGATTTCCGTAAGTGGCCCTTCACTAGACCACTAAGGGATACTAAACAGCCATCCGCTAGACTGCTAAAGCTCCAGATGGTTTTACTGCATCGATGTCTTTATTCTAGGAAACGGTCCATGAATAGACCGCCAGGCGTGCTAAACGATCTGTAGACACGCTAAAATTGACGTCATTTTGAGCATATCTCCTGTCACGCGGCGATGCCCCATTTGACCCTCAAATCGACTTATTTGAGTGGTTTTTCTCTCTTTTCTTGAATATCCAACTTCCCCCAGCTTTCCCACAAATTTTCCTATTTTTTAGATTTTTCTGAGGTTTTTCTCTATTTTTTCGTGCATTTTTCTAAATAGTGGCAGCCACCCTAACTCTATTTCTTTAAATAGTGGCAGCCTACCTGACGCTATTTCTTTAAATAATGGCAGCCCAGAGGGTGCCATTCTCAGAGTCCTTTTTCCACCTTCACAGAAATAGCACCCCTATCCTGGGCGCCCTTTAATTGGCGCCCAGGTAAAGGGCGCCCTTTCCCAGCTGGCTTCATTTTGTTGATTTTCGGATTATTTGAAATAGAGACATCCCAGGAAGTCGCTAATTCATTGAATAGCGACCGTCCGGAAGGTCGTCAATTCTTTTCTTCATATTTTGAGCCAAACTTAGATTATTTCTAATTCCACAACTTCTGGAAGGTCGCGTATTCATTAAATAGCACCCGTGTGGGAAGTCGCCATTTTCCTTGTCATATTTTAAGTCCGAATCCATCTCTAAACGCTTCCAGAATGGCGACACTTCGCGTGGGCGCTCTTTTGAATAGCGACAATCTGAGTGGTCGCTATTTCTTCCTGCTATCCGAACTCTAAACGAGCCTCCTTCTTTCCTCGTTTTGAGCCCTCTTTCACTTGGGAAAGGGGGTCCCAAGGCTTTCCAAGCATGAAAGGACACTTGCCTAAGGTTTATCATCTTCTAAATCCAACTAAAACATCTTTTTTTAATTTTCCTTGGATTAAACTCCGAATTTTAGCCCTATAAATAGGACCCCTCTCTCTTTTGTGTTAAAGGCATAAAAAACTAATCTAAGGAGAGGTGCTACTGGTTTGAAGGCTCAAGGAGGAAGTCTCCCATGCATTAAAGCTACATCCTTGGAGTTCTTCATCCTCCTTTGAAGATTTGGTGCCCTCTTTTCATGGAGAAAAACCAATAAGCCTATCTTCTCTCTTGATCACTTTATTTTCATTAGATCAATTCATGTTCATGCATCATATTTTCTTTTATTTCTCTTCATCTCAACATTGAGATACTCCAATTGTGCAACACTTGCACCCTCTCTTTTCATCATATCATAATCTCCTCTTACCCTTTGCATAGGGGTTTAAGGCTAAACACCAATAAGGTGTGTTCATATCCATGCCTTCTATGTTCATATTTATATTTGGATTTGATGCTACACATCTTGGTTTCTAATCCATGTTTGTTTATTGGTGTTTGCTAATTTTGCAAGGGTAATCTATAAAGAAGAACTCTCTTCATCGGCCGGTCGATAGAAAGAGAAAGGTAACACTCACAATCCCCCGCTCCTTTAAAGGTATTATTCGCGATCCCTCCTTGTTATTATTGTTTATATCATTTGAGGTCTTCGCGTCTCTGGCGATCACCCTCCTATATAGCATCCCACGCATGCTCTCCTTTCTCTCTCTTCCTATTCTTTTCTAGCCATATTAATTGTAACGCCCGAGAATTTTTCTAAGATTTTTTCAGGTCTTAAAATATAATTATTAAACATTTAATGGGCTATAAATGAATTTTATTTAATTAAATCCAATTATTTAAGCCCTACATAAATCCAAGAGGATTAGGCCCATATAATAAACCCAATAGGCCCAAAAAGATTATTTTGGACCTTAGCCCATATTCTAGAAGCTAGGAATGGGTGTAAACACGGAATTAAAGGAGATAATTACTCTTTGGTATATAAGTAAAGGGATAATAGTGAAGATAATAAAAAAAAGAGAGTTTGAACTAGTTGAAATTTGGCACTCACGAAGTCAAACGGTCTATCGCTAGACCACGTGGGGAGTCAAACGGTCCAGACCTAGACCGCTTATCTCTGTCAGTTCTGTGAGTATGAGAAAACGTGAAAAGGATGGATTTTTAGAATCTAAATCACCTAGGATCGACTCTATCTACTAATTAGATAAGTCTAGAAGGATAGTAGATCGAATTGAAAGCCTAAATGGGACTCTAAGTTCGTTCTAATCCTCAAAACCCTAGCTAACCCTATAAATAGATCCCATATTTGACCTGTGCGACCCTTACTGTTGGCTCGCGTGGAATTAAGGTAAGAAGGACGAATTAGAGGTAAGTTTCTTCTAAGAATTTGTTTATTATAGTTAGAACTAATTACCCTCCAAATTTCGTTCTAGGAGATCAAGCCTACAGGAAGATAGAAGTTTCTAAAGTTGCTGATTCTACACAAGTAACTCAGGAATTAGTGCGTCCGACCTAGATTGATCAAGGAATTCGGAGCCTTAAACGAGGTATTTAGCAATAGTGTCTTTAGAACTTTCTGTTACCCTTCATATCTTCTATTTACCCTCAAAATTTCACGTCAATAGGTCAAGGGAATCAGGAGATACAAGGGCGGGAAGTTGTTGATTTAGCACGAGAACGTGCAGAACTAGGGCTTACTTCCAGTCCGAAATTAACAGTATAGGAGCATTAATTAAGGTAGGTTATCCCATTAATGGCTCAAATTTGAAGTCAGGAATAAAAGCCCTCTGATTTTCCGTGTTTTCATGCATTGTACTTTGAGAATTTCATGTTTTAGTAGGACCATGCATCTAAGTCTAATCCTCATGCATGAACTAGCCATAATAAAGTAAAAAGGAATTTTTCTTGTTAAATACTTGAACCTATGCATATTGTTGGCCTATATTTGTTCTATCATGATTATGGAAGTTTATATATGTTGATTTCCATGCATGATGTATCTTAGTTTGGCATTTGGCTTTACTATTATTTGAACTCAGATTTATACAGGAGCAAACGGTCGTCCTGTAGACCGCCTAGTATCTTAACTGTCCTACAACAGACCGCTAGCCCGATAGCATAAGCGGTCGCCCGACTGACCATTTGGCCAGTTAAACGGTTATGTTTTAGACCGTTTGTTTTTTTGATTTTCTGTAATATTGATAATCCAAACATATTACGGATTAGCCAAAATTAATATATGATAAGCCTAGTTAACTAAGTTTATTTTCTGGTTTGATTACTAGTTTTATATACTTAGTTAATTTCATTGTTTATCATCATAGATTTCATGTTTTGTGCACATTGGTATTATTTTAACTTATGTTAATTTATAACCAAAATTATATATTCTTGTAATAAATATATGTTCAAAGATGATAGATGATTCAAGATTTAACTTGATCACTAGTTTATCACAATTCTCTCTCTTCTAAGAGTCATTTTCATAAGTACATGGCACATATCCCGGTATGTTGTCATTAGTTACACTTTTTACACATTAAAAATATAATCTTGGACTTGATGACCTCTCCTTTAGATATTCCTTCCAACGGACTAGAAAATCTTATTTCAAGGCCTCCATATGACTCCGCGAGCCTGGGATTCCCACTAGGATGCCAAGCTGGTTGTACCATTAAAGCCCATTGTCTAGAAAAGCACTTATCGATGTTTTGTATTTCTGGACCTAAGCGGCCATATGGTTGACCGTCTGAGTTTGCTAGCGGCCATTCACTAGACCGCTAAAGGACATTAAACGGCCATCCACTAGACCGCAAGGCTTCAAAGATGTTTTTTTTTATATCAGACTTTATCTTATCAAACGGTCCTTCATTTGACCGCTTGGATAAACGGTCCTATACATGACCGCTTGCATTTCAAAACGGCCCAGTAATAGACCATTTGGATCCTGATTATGTCTAACCCGAGGTTTGAACTTTGGGGTTGGTTTTCTTGAATGCCTAGATGGCCTTCTAATTATCTAGAGCCTAAATTATGGTTAACCAAGTTAAGCTAGAATTATGAAACTTAAAGAAAGTACCGTTATGCTGCCGACTTTTTCTAGCATGACCTAGTTATAAACTCATTCCTTGAAATCTCTTGTTCTTAATTGAAGCATTCTTATTTTTGTTACCTTATCATGGAACTTTTGTTGAACTTGTGTATTATTGGCCACATTATTGCTATAAACGTGGAAGTAGTTTGATTTATACTTGAAGATGCAGTTCGAGCACTGATTGTGTTCAAGGGCTCTGTGCTAGTCCCCTCGGCTGATTGTCAGAAACATACTGTAAACCGTGGGGTATGATGCTACTGGCGTCGCATTGCGCTGGGAGTACTTTTTTTATAAATAAGTGAAATATCCACGAGAATCCACATGAATTCACGAAGTACTTGCTACTAAGTGAAGAGTACATTCTTGCTTGTTACATTACTTTCTAGTGCATAGCCTTCATGGTTATGAAAAGTACATTCTTGTTACATTCTTGAAAAGGCCAGATCTACATTCTTGTTATATACTTGATCAAATCATATTCTTGTATCTCAAGTTTGATCATATCTTGTTACTTTGGCTTTATTCGCATGTTTCATTATATTTGCATGATTACCTTATTCTTTAGAGCTAAAATACTAATCATTTAAATTTACCTTCATGTTGATACGAAGATACCTACTGGGCAAGTGCGCTCATTACCCTACTTTCTAATTTTTTTCAAGAAATTCTAGTGGGATGGATTCCGATTACTCAAGTGATGGATCCGGGAGTGATTAAAGGACTAACGACTCGAGAGAAGCCTTAGTTATTAAATGTCCAGTCTAGTCGTGATGTAATTTTTATTTTCTTGAGTTTGGTCAAAAGAGTCGAAAGATCTTATGTACTTTGGGAATTATTTTATGAAGGAATAAAATTAAAGGTTTTAGTTAATTATATTATGCAATTACTCGTATGTGATTGTCTTGCGCTCTGATTATATTGCTTGCTCGAGGCGTACTAGCCGACTGTTCACATTCTCGATTGTTTCCGCTGCATAATCTCGGGACGTGACATTAATCCCCAATATCATATTATCATTTTTTCTTTAAGTGGATTTTCTTAGAATCTACAAATTGGCGATCACGGTGGGACCCCTTTTATTTTTCTTTTGATTACCATTTCCTTTGGGCACCCACGTGTGCCATCTCCCCTTTGCACCCACGGTGCGCCTCCCTTTGTGCTCCACGTAGCACTCTCCCTATGTGATTGGTTAGTTTGATAGATTTTTAGAAATTCTATTTATCTATCCATCTAAAAAAAAGAAAAATGAGCATGCCATGCTTTATTTCATGATCTTATTGATTGCCATGATTGATATTGTGTGATTGTGAGTGCTCTTTCTTCTCCTTCCATTGGTTTTTCCTCACCATTTAGCTCTCTGGCCGTTGAACTCTTTCTGGGACAGTAGTGAATAGCACCCATCATAGGGGCGCCAATTCATAAATTGGTGGCCACTGTGCTGTCGCCAATTCCCTGCACCCTCTAAAAAAACTCTGGAAATTGGTGCCCCTCTGTTGGGTGCCCTTTATAGAAATAGTGGCAGGGAGCAGGGCGCCATTTCCCTGCCCCCCCTCTAAAAAAATAATAATAATAAAAATCATCACAAGAATTAGCACCCACTCAGGGGGGCGCCCTTCCAGGAATTAGAACCCCCTGTGGCAGGCGCCATTTTCTTGTGTTTTTCATAGATTTTCACTCTTTTCTTATCTATTGTGCATACCTCTTGCATATTGTCATATATACATTGTCTATTCATTATTTTACATTAGTTCTGCATTCATATTGCATTTGGCTTAGGAGACCTCCTCTCTCCACCCTTTTAGGATACCATACCCCCTCTTGGTGAAGGAATGACCCTCCATTGAGCATTCCGTCTCTTTGAATTGAAAAATCTTAAACCAAGCCTCCATAAGTCTTCGCACCCGTAGAATCTCTCACGGAAGCTTGGGCAGGTTGTACCCTTGAAGTACCCCGGGTTTAGTTGGCCTATGCATGGTGAGAGAGTATACCTAGTTGGCATTGAAGAAAATCACATTGAAACTTGTGTGAATCATATCAAATTTTGTCAAAATCACTTAATTTACATCGAGGTTTAAACTTAAGAAATCAAGCGTAAGCATCCAACTTGTGTGATCTTTGCAAATTGTTTTGATTGAACTATTGCTTAATTTGCATGATGTTTCACCTCGATAATAAAATCAACATGCCTAATTCAACTTACATTCATGAGGATGCACAACCTAGTACATCTTATGACCCTCAATTTCAACATGTTCATTACAATTCTCACCACAACTCATCGAAGGGGCCACGCGCTCACTCTCATGGTCTTGCCCGACCCAGGGGCAATTTCCAATCTTGTGGTCTCTCGAATCCTTCACGAGTCACTATTTATCCGGGACCGTCTCCTCTACATGATAAGAAGATTTCCAAAGTCTTGCATGCATTAGATCATCTCACCCCTCAACAAATTCAAGCCCTTAAGGCTATTGTTGAGGGTGCATCTCCATCTCAACCTTCCAATCCCATTCGGGTAGCCCATCACCCACCTTTTTCCATTCATACCAGGGTGGTCCATCACCCGCCTTCCTCTTGTCATCTGTCTCCTTCTTCTACACATGTTCCTTCTCGGGTCATCCATCACCCGCCTCCCTTCTCCACGGCCCCAAGGCCCACATGTACCTTGCAACCCAGTCCGTCCGGGTTCTTTTGCGGGTCGGCCCATTAACCCTCCTTCATGGCTGTAATGTCCCGAGTTTTTTGGACAGTTTTCGGATCCGGATCCGTGAGTTTTGGATCACTTTTGGGGGTACCGAAGCTTGTTTTGTGGTTTACACGTAGTTTTCCCTGACGGACCTGCGGAACGCCATAGCGGGTGAACCATTGCGTTCTCCTCCTCCGGGACTGTACCAGTGCGTTGAGCGTGTTCTGAGGATCGTGAAAATGATTTTTCTTAATTTTTCATATTTTTGGCATTTTTGGATTTTCTATATAAAACCCCCCTTTTTCCTTTTCTCTTTGCCCCTTTTCTTCTTTCTTCTTCTTCTTCCTTCTTCTTCCCGTTGGAGCGCCCCTCCCTGCCGTTGCGTTCTTCCTCCCAGGGCGTCCGTGGCGCGGCCTCCTTCACTCCGACAGCGGCGTGGCGGCGGTGGTGGCGATGAGGCGGACGCGGTGGCGTGATTCTCACGGCGAGAGGCGGGGTGGTCGTGGGTCAAAAAGCTTGGATTCGAGATTGGCGGCGACCCGGCGGAGCTCGAGCTCCATTGAGGTAGGGGGATGGATCTCCACCCTTCTCCCCTTCCTTCCCGTGATTTCTAGGCCGAGGAGAGGTCGAGAGGGGCTAAATCCATGCTGGGAGGGGAATTTTCATGTTTAGGGCTTGAGCACCGAATCCGTCGATTCTCGGAGTTTTTGACCGATTCGGGGCCATAGATGCATGCTAGGAGGGTTGGGGGAGGTTCCCCCTTTGTTTCCCCATCATCAGGCGATGACTGGGGCGTGGATCGGGGTTTTGGGCATTTCCCGCCGTTTCGCGCTCGGGAGAGCCTAGCGGTCCTTCTAGGGACTGCATGGCTTCCCTGGCGGTCTCCAAGAGACCGCTTGGCGGCACTGTATTGTCGACAGGCCTTGCGGTCTGGCGATGGATCGCTAGGCTAGGTGAGGTGGTCGTGCGATAGACCGCTAGCCATTTTCTGACTGTTGCGCCCACGGGGCGCGTGCTTCTGACCGTTGGGAGTCACGCGTTGGTAAGCGGTCAAGGGTATGACCGTTTACCATTACCTTGCGGTCCAGGTATGGACTGTTTGGCTTGCCAAGCGGCCTAGCGATAGACCGCTAGGCGTTACCATGGCTCGATCCCCCGCGGTCGTGGGTTCGACCGCTTGGCTGGGCCTCGCGGTCCAGAGTTAGACCGCTAGATACCTCACGGTCCAGCGATAGACCGCTAGGCTGGGGGCAGTCCGGAGTGGGTCGCTGTCCCGTTCCTCTGCGATACGTGGTTGCCGTGAGTTGAGTCTTACCTCCGGTGACACGTCCACTAGTCATAGCCTTCTTACGGCACGCGTGTACTGACCCACCCAGGAGTGGTGAAGCGGCTTACCCGAGAGACATGGTTTTTAAGCTGATTTTCGTAGGGCCCCTTGCCTTTGCATCCCGAGTTCGGCAGGGGGAAAAACTGGCTAGAGGACCCGACCTAGAGCAGTTGGTCTGTGTGTGCACGCGTAGTTGGGGGCAGAGGACCCGCGCTGACGAGCGTGACCCCAGCTAGTCCTTGTTCTGAGTTCTTGGTTACTGTTGTGTGTCTCAGTCTCCGCCTGGGGCGTTGTAGGGAGATGCTTGAGGCAGACGTCAGGGGACGCATCCGGCTGTTCTTCTAGTGGGTGGTGCTCCTGTCTCCGGGCAGGTACGGACTTGCTTTTCCACTGGTTCGAGGTTAGTTTTTTAGGTGAGGTTGGTTGTAGAGGACTTTTTCGTTTATTTATTATTGCTTGTTGATTCTCCCATACTTTTGTTAGGTAGCGTTACCTTCCGTGCTTATTCGCGTCTTTTCACCTTGTTTTCATCGTTGTGCGGTGGGGGTCTGAGGGATCCCTACTGGGCCAATGAAATGAGGCTCACCCCTACTTTTCAGGTGAGGCGGGGTAGTCGAGGGGTGCGGCGGAGTTTCAGCGTGGTTCTAGTAGCCAGGGTTAGTCGCCAGTCTGCCAGAGCCGGGGTATGTCTCGTGTACTTGTACTTTTCTTTCTGTTGACTGTACTTAATTTGGACATGAGATACACTAGACCTTGTAGCAGTTTATTTATTTATTTTATTCTGTGCATTTTATTTTATATTATTGTGCTATCTCTACAGTTATTTCAGCTTCTCTTGTACTCCCGCACCATCCTTTTAACCCTTCCGAGTCTTTGGGCTCGTGGGTGGCGGGCCGAGATTCAAGACGCATCGGTTCCTTTCCAGTACTCGGATCCCGGATCGTTACAGTTGGTATCAGAGCAAGGTTGTGGAGATACATAAGAACCTGAAATGATTGCAGTGGTCCAGAAGGTCCATGAATGTCTTGTACAGTCGGCGACTAGCATAGGGCTCCATGTGTTTTATTAATTCTGCTGATTTGTTTATGTTAACAGGAGGTTATGGCGCCCAGGAGAGCGACTCGTTCCCAGCAGGGAGAGTCGGGTGGGGACCAGGAACGACAGATTAGAGCAGTGCTTCCGGATGATACAGCTGGAGAGGCGAGAGTTCCCGGACCAGAGGAGTTCTTCCGGGGCATGTATCAGTATGTTCTTTAGCAGCAACAGGGCGGTGAGGCTGGCGAGGGTTTGTCATCTCGAGGTGGTCCTGGTCGTGTCCTGAGGGATTTCTTGCAGTTCCAGCCGTCTCTTTTCAGCGGCAACCAGATCCAGAGGTGGCCAGGGAGTGGTTAGATGACTAGGAGCGAGTGTTCAGTTCGATGGAGTGTCCCGAGGCGGAGAAGGTGGTGTTGGCTACGCATCGATTGCAGGGGCCAGCCCAGACTTGGTGGGCGTCGGAGTGGGGGGCAGTGTTTCAGTCCCATCCTCTTCGACAGATCATGTGGTAGGAGTTCATCCCGGCTTTCGAGCGTGCTTTTTGTCCATCCTTCCTCAGGTCGCAGAAGTTGCGCGAGTTTCTAGAGCTGGTCCAAGGTGATATGACCGTGATGCAGTATAGATCCAGGTTTATTAAGCTGGGCCGTTATGCACCGCACATTGTGGTAGATGAGATGGTGCGGACCAAGCAGTTTGTCGAGGGTTTGAGATTAGAGCTGAGGCATCCCTTGCTTGCGTCAGGCTTGACCAACCTGGATGCGGCTTGTAGAGCAGCGGCGGTGTTGGAGAGAGATTTGTAGAAGACTCGAGGTCGGGGTAGTGCAGGTCAGTCACAGACGGGTCTTAGCCAGCTGATGGATGTGCAGCAGCAGAGTACTGTCCAACCCTCAACAGGTGGTTCAGGGGCATCTCCATCTGTGGCATCAATGGCAGATTCATCTTCCATTGGATCTAAGCTCCAGAAGCTGTTTAAGGAAGCTGGGTTTATCAGGAGGCGTGAGGATCGCATGGAGTCGAGGCAACAGTCAACGAGTAGTATTCAGCAGCCTACTCCGTTTCAGTGCCAGGGTTCAGTGAGTGGTTCTCGGGATGGGTGTCCTCGGTGCGATGATTCTCATCCGGGTAGGCAGTGCACGGTGCCCGTGGTTTACTTCAGGTGTGACCAACAAGGGCACATGGCGCGTGATTGTCCGTAGAGACTACGTTAGCCGCACGAGTTTCAATAGCAGCAGTAGTTTCAGCCCCAGCAGTTACCTCCACAGCCGCAGCAGTACCAGCAGCAGGGTCAGTTTCCTTAGTTGACTCGGTCAGCTACCACAGGGAGGTAGAGATTCTGAGGTAGAGTTACCCACATGACCAGAGCAGAGGCTGAGGCGTCGCAGTTGGTAGAAGGTACTTTTCTGATTTTGGGTTGCGTGACTCGAGTTTTGTTTGATTCTGGTGCATCTCATTCGTTCATATCCTAGGATTTTGCTCAGAGTGTCGAGGAGTCGGTGACTGAGGTGTCTTGTGACCTGGCAGTGGAGTTGCCTACCGGTGATTTCATGCTTACCCCGTATTTCTTTGAGAAGGTGCATGTGTGGGTGGATGGGCGGAACTTACCGGCCAGGCTTTATGCATTGCCGCTTCAGGACTTTGATGTGATTTTGGGCATAGATTGGCTTGAGGCTCATCGGGTGGTGGTGGATTATCGTTTGAAGAGGGTCTACTTCCAGCATCCTAGCAGACCCACTTTCTACTACCAAGGTATCCGATCTTCCTCCTCTCATTTTCTTATTGCAGCTATTAGGGCTCGTCGATTGCTTGACATGGGTTGTCAAGGTTTTCTCGCTTCTGTGGTCTTGGTCGATCGGAAGTGTCCGGATGTGGAGGATATTCCGATTGTGTGCGAGTTTTCTGATGTTTTTCTCGAGGAGTTGCCAAGGTTTCCACCACAGCGAGAGATTGATTTCATGATTGAGGTGGGACCGGGTATGGCGCCTATGTCACAGGCCCCTTACCGGATGGCACCTGCGGAGTTGAGAGAGCTGAAGGCTCAGTTGCAGGAGTTGCTGGCCAAGGGGTACATTCGTCCTAGCTTTTCCCCTTGGGATGCACCGGTGTTATTTGTGAAGAAGAAGGATGGTAGTTTGAGGCTGTGCATTGACTACCGATAGTTGAACCAAGCGACTGTTAAGAACAAGTATCTATTGTCTCGGATTGATGACTTGTTTGATCAGCTTCAGTCTGCCCGGGTGTTTTCACAGATCGATTTGAGATCGGGTTATTACCAGCTGCGGATTCGAGAGTCTGATATTGAAAAGATGGCGTTTCGCTCGAGGTATGGGCATTATGAGTTCTAGGTGATGCCGTTTGGGCTCACCAATGCCCCCGCGACATTTATGGATTTGACGCATAGGGTGTTCCGTCCGTATCTTGACTAGTTCGCGGTCTGCTGATGAGCATGTGCATCATTTGAGGGTGGTGTTGCAGACCTTGCGAGATCACCAGCTGTATGCCAAGCTCAGCAAGTGTGAGTTTTGGCTGCCTGAGGTGCACTTTTTGGGGCACGTGATTTCTGGTGATGGTGTTTCTGTGGACCCGGCCAAGGTCGAGGCTGTGGTGCAGTGGCCGAGGCTGAGTTCTGTCACGGAGATTCAGAGCTTATTGGGGCTTGCAGGTTATTATAGGAGGTTCATTCAGAATTTTGCTCGTATTACGGCTCCGATGACCAGCTGTTTGCGATGGGAGATCTTGCTCTTATTAGTATTATTTTTATTTATTTAGGTTTATTTGGTTTATTTCACGTGTCGATCAACCAATTAACTAACTAGTAGTTTAACTGACTGATTGACTACGCGGGCGTGCCAGTCACGTGAGTGACGAGTTTATTATGCGCTCATTCTGACCCGTGTCGGGCGAGAGAGAGATTCGGTCGGGACCAGCAGTCCACCTTACCATAAAGGCTATGACGTTAATTACATCCCCGCGAGGAGGGAAAACCTTTGATTAATTACCGAGATAGTGGGCTGTCGAGGCTGGAATAAAGATACGATGTTATGAACATGACAAGATCACGTGAGATGCGTTTATCTATCATGCAAGAGAGGTATGGTTTACTAAATTGGAGACCCTTGGTACAAGGCGGAGGACGTAGGTCCAGAGACCACCATCGCGCATAGCGGGGACTTCCGATCGGGCGTAACCCGGTCTTCCGTCAGTGCCATTTGATATACCCGAGGGCCTATGCAGGCATGCACGATACTTATGACGACGTTAAGCATGGCAATAGAGTTATGAAAATACACAGTGATCGATCACATTTATTAATCTAGCCGAGGGAGACTAGAATGGTAACACAAGCATGACAACGAAAGCGAAGCCCTGACGGACATGGTAGTGAAAGCATGATAATAAGATTGCCCGGGGCTTGAGCAACCCCTTTCTTTATTTAGTTTATTACTAATTAGGGTTTATTAGTCTCGACCACGAGAGACGAGGATCGCTCCGGAGGCGAGCAAGTGATCAGAACAATGCAACCTATTCGAAACCGGTGCGATCGCACGTAGGGATAGGTTTCCCGGCGCGGCCAAACATAGGTAGAAGGGCTTACCCAGCGCGGCCAAACGTAGGTAGAAGGGCTTACCCGGCGCGCCCATGGCCAAGGTTAATACGGCGCAATGGCCTAGGGGCGCGTCGATTTAGGGCACGCCGGGAAGGAGCCGGATAATTCATAAAAGACATAAGTCTAATGTTAATACGGCGCGGGGGGTATAGCGCTGGATTAAGGCGTGCCGGATTAAGACCGCGCCGGTTCAGCTGATTTTCTTGAGAATTTTGAAAGCATTTAAACTTATTAAGATGTATTGAAGGTTTAATGATTTAATTGGGTTTATTACATGTTGAATTGAAGTCTGGGGCTCTCCAGGAGCAGAGTCATGAGCCAGTGCGAGGTTCATACTCGAGCACGGAGGTTCCTTGGCTCAGAATGAATGTCTTATTATGGCCAGTCCACAGAAATGACTTGGTTGTCTAAAACCTGCCAAAAATTGGGCAGCATCTCCCCTGTTCCTGGAAGGTTGCAGGGGAGAAACGGGGTCATACTCACTTGTGGAGTAAGCCCCTAAACTACCGGTCTGCGTAATAGCAACCAGCAAATTCCCAACGGACAGGATACCCCAAGGATGAGCCTGCGAGGGGCACCGAAGCTCCGTGGGTGAAGACACAGAGATGAGGCAACTGATAGCAGGAGCAACACCCCGAGGACGGGCCTACGAGGGGTGGGCCACCCACAGCTTGCACTGCATCCCTTAGAGGGACAGACCGTTAGGGAGAGAAGCTCCGAGGACTAGCCTGCTAGGAGCACGCACCCCTTGGTCACCATCGGATCCCAAATTACTAAGTTTAGGACTGTTGGGCTAAAACCCCTGTCACTATCCGCTCTGTGGCCTTTGGGGAGCATCTACCACTAAGAGGTAGGGCCCCTCGACCAATTGGCAGCTCCGTGAAACAATGGGGAATGTCCCCCTCCCCGGATGATTGAGATAAAACCGACAGAACTCAAACGGCTCAATGGCTGCAAACCACAAACAAGCGGAATGAGGGCATTCGGTATAGACGGATTACCAGACACAAGGTTGAGGCATCGATGCCTGCGAGATTAGGCTAACATTTCCAAAGGAACAGACGATTAGCAGTCACACAGAGGGATAGTTGGCACGTAGATAAGATAATCTAGCTACACACGCATATGCTCGAATAACTAGAACGCAGTAATCATGAGATGGGCCTTGCCGTTCTGGAGGTGGCTTCCAACTCCCCTGAGCAATAGAGCAATGCAAATGGGGAGAGCGAATGGAAGTTGGACCTCATATTAAAATAGGAAGAGGCGTATGCACAGGCACAGCTCTATCCCCAGAGGATGCAAAGACCATCGAATGAAACATAGACGCGATGTCGATGGGAAGGACCTGGGGAGGGGTCATCTCTATAGCCCATGATATCTCAGGGCATATTCGGAGTCGGAGAAATCGGAATCGGAAACCATACGCAGAAGGATACCGACGTGTACACCGACTGAGATAGCAGTGGGGGAAAGAGTGATGTGGGACGGACACGCGACTCCACTCCAAATGGGTATGCGACCCTCGGACTCTAAGCAAGCTCACGATCGTCCCTAACGAGGGAAGCGTCGGACGTGCGCGGTTGAGAAACCGGCTAGAGCTAGGGTGGTCAACTCACAATTTCGTGCCCAGATCGGGTCACGGGACGGTCTCGCTCTCTCTCGCAGCAGCGGTGATATAAAAATATAGCGAGCTATATTATCCTAACATGCTCTCTAGCAGCGGCATATGAAATATATACGAATAAAGTAAGTTGCCGAGCAAGGGAGAGAACATGATACCTCCACGCTCCCGACGTGGGGAAGACGATCCCGGCCGAATTCGGTAACTCCCGGTAACAGTAATGAATTAAATTACAGTAATGAAATATCACCCACTCCACACAGGGAGGTAAAGGGCTACACAAGTGGGCCCAGGAGGTCCCATGTCGGGTTGACGGGCTGCACTTGATCACCCCGTCAGCGCGGTTCGGACGGCGTATGCTCTTGGTTGTGGGGCCCACGCGCTGGTCGGTGGGGCTGTGTGGGACTAGAGTGGCACCACTGTGGTGGGGACGCCTGGGGAAGCGCTTCCTGGGATGGCGGCGTGCTGGTTCGCCGGCCAGAGGCCGGGCGGCTCCGATCGGCACCGGTCGGAAAGAGTGCCCACGGATCTGCTGCTTCTGCTTTCAGGCGCGCGCTCCGGCGAGATCGGCTGCTGCGATTAATCCTGATGTCGGATCGAAGCACAGGAGATACCGTTGGAAAGCTTTTTCGAAATCCTTCAATCTATGACTAGAGAGATGAATTGGATCTGCACGGATCTGGCCTTTGTTGATTTTTGAAGTTGCTATTGGATAGTTCCTGAAATCTCAGAATAGCAGAGCAGTTTCCAGAGAACTGCCTTTGACCGTGGGGTAGACCTCAGATTCAGACCTTGATCTCTTCATAAAAGTTGTGGAGGGGAAGAAGAGGATATGGTAATAATTTTTATGAAAGGTTTTGTTGAGATGTGGGTGGGGAAAAGTATTTTAGACTGGCGGGTGGTCGGATCTGGATAGAGGTAGGCAGAACTGTAGAGGGATCTGAAAGTATAAAATAGGTGGTGGCATGCGAAATTCCACGAAAATGCTTGGGTGGAGGGGATGGTGTAAAGAACTTCCAGTAATTTTGGGGGTTCCAGGAAAAATCAAAAATATGACCAAGAAGGCGAAACTCAGGGTGGCTGTGACTGGATCTGAACAAAAGGCAGAACTGGTGGGTGGAGATGCACGAAAATGGAAAATTATAAAATGGGACTATAGTTTTTTTTCAATTTTTATGGAGGGTTATGATGAACCCTAGAACGTAACCTAAAAATATCAGCTTCAGAAGATGAGAGAATTGAGAGCTAAAATTCTCGGAGTGGCCTTCTGTCCAGCAAGATAGAACCTTGATAGAACTTCCGACGGTGGCTCGTGGCGGCACGAACGGCGGCGGCGGTGGCACAGAATGAAATTAGATGTGGAGGGGCTAAGATAGAAGGGTTCACAACCCTGAAATGCAGAGGATGGAGAAGGAAAACCAGAGGGAGAGAGGAGAGAGGGCACACCCTTCTTGCTTCAAGCAATTTTCACATAATTTCTTCATTAATTCTCTAATGACACTATACATAGGCTTATATAGAGAATGGCAAGGGGTGGGGGGCTGGGAATTTCGTGGGAAATAGGCTATTTTCTTCCCCCATGTGGTCAAAAACCCAAAATAAATAAATTACATATGGAGGGGACACTCCTTTGACTAGGTAGGTAAGGTAGGTGGCCTCCCTTTGACATTTTCAACCACTTGTCTCCCATGTGTCCAATTGACCTTCTAGATGCCACCTAGGACTTTGACCAGCCCCGCATGCACCCATATGGCTTATGTGGACCAATGGAGAAGGAGTGAGGGCCCCCTTGATGGACCGACTGACAATTTGCATAAAAACCCACACAATCCTAGGGAATGACACATTGGCTTACAAAGCCTTACAATTGCACATATACTTTCCCAAGGATATAAAAGCAAACTAAAGGACACAAATGCAAAACAAAAATGTCAATGCTCGGCGTCGATTCCCATCAACTCTCCCCGGGTGGGAGGAACTCGACCCCGTCGAGTAAGGGGTGCGGCTGCTCGTGACGTCGACGGATCCGTCATCGTACCTGCAAGCGCGGAGTACGCTCCACTCCAAGTAATCGACACCTGCTTACCCCGTATAGATTCGATATGCACACGCTGCCATGGGAATGAGGCTAGAGGTGGACACTCCGGGGTGGGGTCAATCTCAAATGAGGGAAGGCGGCTCGAAGACTCACTAGGAATCGCCGCTTGTCCCTTATGTGACTAGATCCGATATGAGGTAGAACCAATCCCAATAGTCCGACAAGCCTCGAACTCGAAAGGGCCAATAACACGAGCATACAAACCGACTCGACTCGATGTATGCACAGACACACAAGACCCTAGACACACCTAATGTTAGTCCGACCCGTACATGGGTGACGGCGGACCAGGACACCCAAATGTGTGCCATGCATGCATTAGACGTAACCGGTGGTTGGCGGAATGTGGAATTCCTAGACCTCCTAAAGTGGGCCATGCATGCATATTGGACTTAGAGGTGGGAGGGCCAGGGGTTCCAAATGCATCTTCTTCCTTTCCCCTAGAGGATGGTGTATCTCATAAGTGAACGGGCTTGGTGGGTGTAGACGACCGGCCCATGGGGAAGGAGTGTGGTAGTGGATTCCCTTGAAGAAGTGAAGTATATAAGGTGGGTCAAGGGGCCCACTAGGGTGTTGTGCCCCTTGTGCTTTGTTGATGATGTGGTGTTTTAATGATAGCAACATGAATGAGTCACCACATTGAATGATAGCAACATGATTGTTTAAAACTGATATACTCTGTGGATAATGCATATGACTGTGACTGGTATATTATCTGGAGAATGCATGTGTTCTGTCTGCACAAGTCTATACACTGCAGGGTAAAGCCCAAAGTCTAGACATTGCTGCATTGCTTGCATTTCAAAGTCTATACATCGTTCATGCATGCACATGTTCGTGGACAAAGTCTGTACATTGCATCTTGTGCTGCATGTACTACACTAAGTCTATACATTGTCTATAGTATTTAGAAGTCTGTACATTGACCGTCTCATGCAAGTCCATACACTACTGTTCATGCATCATTCGTCTAAGTCCATACATTTTACTGTAGCATGCATTTGTCGAAGGCATCGCAAGTCTAGACAGTGGACCGTCTTTCCCTGCGTCTCAATTGGACTAGTCTGCAACGGCTAAGTCTGCACATTGGACCAGTCTTCATTAGCGTCTTTGCCAAGTCCATACATTGGTCGGTGGCAAGTCTGTACACTGGTCGAGCTTTCAAGTATATACATTGGCATATGCATTCACAGTAAAGTCTAGACAGTGGACCGTCTTATTCAGCGTCTCATATGCATAATTGAGTCAAAGTCTGCACATCATAAGTCTATACACTGGTGCGTCTCATTTAGCGTCTCACATGCATATTTGAGTCAAAGTCTGTATAGCGGCATGCATTGCTCTTCAAGTCCACACACTGCACTGTAGCATGCATCTCATGCAAGTCTGTACATCGCATTTGACGTTGAGCATCAAAGTCTATACATTGGCAGCACTGGGCAAGTATATACATTCCCAGTCTTTACCTACGTTCAGAACCCCAAGTCCATACATTGGTTCAATCTTCCAAGTCTGTACAGTGGGTCAAGCTGCCAAGTCTATACAATCGTTTCTAAGGCAAAGTCTGTACATTGCCTTTGGACCTCAGAGTCTATATAGAGTATGCATCCTATCAAGTCTGTACATTCGTTTGAGACCATGTCTATACATTCATTGCCTTTGAGCTCCAAAGTCTATACATCGGTCTTGCTCAAGTCTATACATCCACAGTGGAACCCCAAGTCTGTACATCGCATCATATTGTTCATGCAGTGTCTTGGTAAAGTCTATACATTCCTTCACTGTAGCTGGCACGAGGTGAAGTCTGTACAATGGTCTTAACTTTCCAAGTCTGTACATTGGCCTCCATGCCTCAAGTCTTTACATCGGATTGGTTGGCCAAGTCTGTACAGCCATTGTCTTCATATAGGAAGTCTGTACATCTTACTGCACTGTAGCTTTCATGGAACCAAGTCTATACATCGTGAAAGTCTATACACTCCTCTTGGCCTTAGCATCTGTTTTGAAGTCCATACATTGGTCTTCAGTTCAAGTCTGTACAATGGACTAATAGACAAAGTCTACACATTAGAAGTCCATACATTCAGTTGTCTTGATCTGATCAAGGCTGTACAGAGCTTCTTTTGGCAAGTCTGCACATTGTGAATGTCTATACACCCGATTGCCTTTGCATTGATCAAGTCTGTACAGCCCTTTTGTTGTCTAGTCTATACACTCAACTTCTTCACTTCAGGAAGTCTGTACATCCGTTAGGCTTGCTCATGCATTGTGCTTCTTTAGTTTGCCTCGGCCAAGTCCATACATTGTTTGCTTAGTAGACTGTGAAGTCTATACATCGGTTGTTCAGCAGCAGACTGCTCAAGTCCATACATTGGCTGCATCATATGCATTGAAGTCTACACATTGCTGAATGCTCTTCAAGTCTGCACATTCGTTCTAAGGCATAGTCTATACATTGCATTGCATTGCACTGCATTCATCAGTTGTGAAGTATGTACATCGAGTCAAAGTCTGCACATTGCATTCTCTTCAGCAAGTATGTACAGTGAGTGCCTTCTCATCTGAAGTCTGAACATTGCATTTGCTTTCACAATGTCTTCAAACCTGAAGTCTATACAATGCACTACCTTCGCAAAGACTGTACATTGTGCATATTAGTCTTGAAGTCCATACATCGTTCATGAAGACTGAACAACGAGCAAGTGTGTACATCGGACTAGTCTGCTGGCTAAGTCTGTACACTGCTGCACGATGTGTTCTTCAATGTCTGAACATTGCTTCAGCGTTTGGCTTCAGCCAAGTCAATACATCGACTGGCAGTCTTTAGATACGTGTATACATTGCTTTACAATGTGAAGTCTATACAATGCCATAGCTCTGCTTATGTGAAGTATATACATTGCTTTACACTTCAGCAACTCTATACACTACTTCAGATCCGATTCATAATGTCTATGCATCGGTTCTCAATGTACACACTTATTCAATTGCTGCTTATAAAGTCTATACAATGCATTTCATCTTCAAAGTGTGTACAGAGTTTACACTTGAACTGATACGTTTATTTCGACTGACTGACAGGGATTTGGTACTGGGATTGCTGACATGGCTCGTGATCCAAGGAAGGACGAGGTTCCCTGATCGTGACACGTGGAAGCACTGTGCTGAAATGCTGCCACGTGGACTGAGGTTTCTTGGCGGGAGATGTGGAGAGCACACGACCGCCCTAATCTGCTGATGCTATATAAGGGAGTCTCCTTTGTCTGAAGGAGACTGATCGTGATCGACTGAAGCAGAGGCAGAGTGAGAGCTTCCACGATCCAGACAGAAAGAAGAACAAAAGAAAAGAGCAGAGTGTGAAGAGAAGAGAGAAAAGAGAGACAGAGAGCTATCGAGAGAAGAAGAAGAGAAAGAAGTAGAGGAGAGATAGTGAGATCGAGAGAGATCTGCATTCATTGGACTGTGGATCAAATCTAGGCCAGCCAGCTCTTAGGAGCCACATTTGTGCTTTCATTATTTACAGCTTTCAGTTGCTGTTGCTACTTGTTTTCATTTTCCATTTTATCCTTTCTTCAAGCTGTTAGTCAGCGTTTGCAGAGGTGTTGCCTCTGGACGGGTAAGCTGTAATCCCCAGCGGTTGCAGTGGTGGATTCCACTGGACAGCAAGCTGTGTTGCTCAGCGGGCGAGGAGGATTCCTCGGACGACAAGCTGTGTTGCCCAACGGTTGTATGGCAAACTGTGATGCCCAACTGTTCAAGCTGTGAGTCAGCGGAATCCACACTCGGTTTGAGTGTGGGGTGGATGTAGGTCTGCTGGACCGAACCACCTAAAAATTATTGTGTAGTGGTTTGATTTCTTCTCTCTGATTGGCGCTAGATGAATGCTTAGGTGCGCTTTGGTTTGATGTTCTATAAGTGTTCATTTGTCTGCTGCGCATACTATATGTTTGACAGTGGTATTGAGTGTATGTTTGATTTGTCTAATTGCTGCCCACATTAGATGTTTGCTTAGGAGCACTCTTCATATTTGTCTACAAGTTTAGTAGATGACTGGAGTAGTTTTCCTATAGTTAGTCTTAGTATTTTTATTTCGCAGTTCTGAGCACTAGAATTCTAATTGGGCGAAAGTTTTTTAAAGGGTATATTCATTCACCCCCCCTCTGAATACTTGCACCGAACCCAACATAGGGAATGGGTCAAAGGGATCAAAGAAGGTATGACCCCTTGTGGTAGGTTCCCACAAGTCACGGTCCTCGGTGTAGAAGTCTTGAAGGTGTGGATAGTCACCTTCATGCATTGTTGGTGGGACGGTGATCATGTGTAGGATGAATGGTTCCTCCATCGGGCGAAAGGGTATGAAGTCGGGTTCGGCTGACATGGGGAGGAATAAGAGAACCTCCGTGGTGATACAACCCACGGTGCACACGTAGGTAATGGACCCTAAGGCCGGATGGGTGAAGCTACGGCTAGTGGGTTGGTCGAAGCTTCGGGCCAATAAATGCGTCAACTTCCATTGCGCGTCTAATCCCATAATAAGGTCATCCCATGTATCAACATGGTGACTAGACCGAAAGGTAGTGTGGAAGGAGTTCACGGGCACTAATTGTAAGGTGGGGTCCATAGAAGGGTAAGGACGTGGGACCAAGCCATCCTTGAGCCAACTAAGAAGTGGTTCGGCTATGTATAGCGTTCCCGTAAGAAACACGGGTGGCTCGGATTTTGGTGGCTCCAAATAAGATGGTTTCGAATAAAGTTTGGAAGTAGATGGCAATGGAGCACTCACGGATGGTGAAGAAGCACGTGTCCTTTTCAGCCAATCCCAAAACTTTTTCTCGATTTCTTCAAAGGAGCGGGTTGGAGTGGGGACCTCGGAGTGGACTTGCTCCTCGGCTCTCGGCTCGGGTGTGGACCTAGACTCGACTAGAAGCGGGGCTTCCACTTGGTTGGAGGTGCATGGGTGGGATTGGACGGGGAAGCAAAGGGGAGGTTGGTTGGAGGCGACGGGGTTGCTTTGGAGGGCTTGGATGGGGGCGAAGGGGCGGGGTGTGTTGGAGGTGTGGCCCACTTGATTGCGGGTGAGTTGGTGGGGATGGCTAGTGGTATGACCCCCGTAGTTGGAGGTAGGTGGACGGGGAAGGTCGACCCTCCTAAGCGCTCTCTTCATATCCCACCATGACTCGATGGGCCTTAACCTTCTATCTTCCCGGAAGTACTTGATGTCCCTCCAGGTTTCGGCGGCCTCATAGAAAAGTCACCTTTTGGCTAAGTCAACTTGCGCGGGACCGGACATAAGATAACACTCAAAGTAGTCATCCATAATGGCTTCCCACTCTAAGTAGTCACTCATGTTTTCGAGCCATAGAAGTCCCGGGCTTCGGGCCTTTTGGGGTGGTTCGAGTGGTCCTTCCATTTTAGATAGTATCGCCACCATGGATAAGATCCGGGTGTTTGGTAATCCATGGGACACGGGGAAGCTAGTGGATGGCCATGCCGACACTCGGACAAAACACTAGACACTGCAAGGTTGGAATGAGACTCGACTACACCTAGACACCAATAGACGGTACTTGGCGGAGTTAATCGATCCGAAGATCACTCCCGCAAGTGTGCGGCCTTCCCGATAGGCGTAGCCTAACGTTCGGACAACACCTTTTAATATTCCGAATTATCGGGATGAAATGCATTTTTAAAGCACTTTTTTTTGTTTTGAAAATAATGATGATCCTAGACTCGACTTAGACCGTGCAAGACTTATGCAACGACTACCATAGACTCCACTGCTCTAATACCAAACTGATGCGGGACGGACACGCGACTCGACTCCAAATGGATATGTGACCCTCGGACTCTAAGCAAGCTCGCGATCGTCCCTAACGAGGGAAGCGTCAGACGTGCGCGGTTGAGAAACCGGCTAGAGCTAGGGTGGTCAACTCACAATTTCATGTCCGGATCGGGTCACGGGATGGTCTCACTCTCTCTCGGAGCAGCGGTGATATAAAAATATAGCGAGCTAGATTATCCTAACATGCTCTCTAGCAGCGGCATATGAAATATATACGAATAAAGCAAGTTGCCGAGCAAGGGAGAGAACACGATACCTCCACGCTCCCGGCGTGGGGAAGGCGATCCCGGCTGAATTCGGTAACTCCCAGTAACAGTAATGAATTAAATTACAGCAATGAAATATCACCCACTCCACGCAGGGAGGTAAAGGGCTACACAAGTGGGCCCGGGAGGATCGATCTCGGGTTGACGGGCAGCACTTGATCACCCCGTCGGCGCGGTTCAGACGGCGTTTGCTGCTGGTTGTGGGGCCCACGCGCTGGTCGGTGGGGCCGTGTGGGACCAGAGTGGCACCACTGTGGTGGGGATGCCTGGGGAAGCGCTTCCTGGGATGGCGTCGCGCTGGTTCGCCGGCCGGAGGCCGGGCGGCTCCGATCGGCACCGGTTGGAAAGAGTGCCCACGGATCAGCTGCTTCTGTTTTCAGGCGCGCGCTCCGGCGAGATCGGCTGCTGCGATCAATCCTGATGTCGAATTGAAGCACAGGAGACAAAGTTGGAAAGCTCTTTCAAAGTCCTTCAATTTAGGACTAGAGAGATGAACTGGATCTGCACGGATCTAGCCTTTGTTGATTTTTGAAGTTGTTATTGGATAGTTCTCGAAATCTAAGAACAGCAGAGCAGTTTCCTGAGAACTACCTTTGACCGTAGGGTAGACCTCAGATTCAGACCTCGATTTCTTCATAAAAGTTGTGCAGGGGAAGGAGAGGAAAACAGAAATAATTTTTGTGAAAGGTTTTGTTGAGATGTGGGTGGAAAAAAGTATTTTAGACTGGCGGGTGGTCGGATCTGGATAGAGGTAGGCAGAACTATAGAGGGATCTGAAAGTGAATTTTGAAAAATAGGTGGTGGTCTGTGGAAATTCCACGAAAATTCTTCGGTGGAGGGGATGGTCGGCATAACCTCCAGTAATTTTGGGGGTTCTAGAAAAAATCAAAAATGGGACCAAGAAGGTGAAACGCAGGGTGGCTGTGACTGGATATGAACAAAAGGCAGAACTGGTGGGTGGAGATGCATGAAAATGAACAATTAGAAAATGGGACTATAATTTTTTTTGAATTTGTATGGAGGGTTATGATGAACCCTAGAACATACTCTAAAAATATCGGCTCCAGAAGATGAGAGAATTGGGAGCTAAAATTCTTGGAGTGGCCTCTTATCTAGCAAGATAGAACCTGGACAGAACTTCCGACGGTGGCTCGTGGCCGCTCGATGGCGGCACGAACGGCGGCGGAGGCGGCACAGAATGAAATTAGATGTGGAGGGGCTAAGATAGAAGGGTTCACAACCCTGAAATGTAGAGGATGGAGAAGGAAAACCAGAGGGAGAGAGGAGAGAGGGCACACCCTTCTTGCTTCAAACAATTTTCACATAATTTCTTCATTAATTCTCTAATGACACTATACATAGGCTTATATAGAGAATGGCAAGGGGTGGGGGGCTGGGCATTTCATGGGAAATATGCTATTTTCTTCCCCCATGTGGTCAAAAACCCAAAATAAATAAATTACATATGGAGGGGACACTCCTTTGACTAGGTAGGTAAGGTAGGTGGCCTCCCTTGGACATTTTCAACCACTTGTCTCACATGTGTCCAATTGACCTTCTAGATGCCACCTAGGACTTTGACCAGCCCCACATGCACCCATATGGCTTATGTGGACCAATGGAGAAGGAGTGAGGGCCCCCTTGCTGGACCGACTGATAATTTGCATAAAAACCCACACAATCCTAAGGAATGACACATTGGCTTACAAAGCCTTACAATTGCACATATACTTTCCCAAGGATACAAAAGCAAACTAAAGGATAAAAATACAAAATAAAAATGTCAATGCTCGGCGTCGATTCCCATCAAAGAGCAGGACCTCGAACATTCAGTCCACCAAAAGATTCATATATGCATACCGCTACCCCAGAGATGGGAGGGAGCCAATAGATTCATTACAAATCCAACGCCGGCATTGTGGCACGGCCCTCGTTTACTGTTTGTAGATAACCATTTACAGAGGGAGAGCGAGGCGAAGAGATGACGAGGAGGGGGGGGGGAAGAGATTGGCTCATATCATCGCCATCCCCCCCCCCTTTCTCATTTACATTCGGTTAACGGGAAACAATCGGCAGACAGCGGGAAGAAAGCCAACGACCCACCTACCCTTAGAACAGAGTATCGGGATGCCTCTTTCTTCTCCGACTCCGGAGGGCTTCAGACGGGGACGGAAGATGGCGGCCGGAGGAACCCTTGGTGAGACTCTGCTTCTTTCGCAAGGAAAAACCCTCTCCTCCTTGAAGGCGATTGACCCTCTCTAATTCGCCTCTCCGAACCCTTTCTCTTCTGCTATCACCCCCTCTTTCTCCTTCTCTTTCTTTTTTTTTCCAACCTCTCCTTTTTGTTTTCGGGCAGCCACCTATAAATAAAAGCAAGCTAGAAGCTTCATTCGACGTGAGGAATGGCGCGTCGGGGAAAGAGCTACATTGCCTTTGCGCGCCGGAATAGCAGGGCGCCAGATAATGGGGGCGCGCAAGTTTAGGGCGCGCCGTATTCGCGCCCTTCGCATGTCACGAGTCAGCCGATGAGTCCGGGGATGGTTCCGGGGGTCACCGTGAACATTTATCTCGCCACTGCTCTTTGAAACCTCGACGAGATGCCTTGTCGAAGCTCTTAGGCCGACGTACGGCCATTCTCGAAACTTTAAATGACTTTGGTTTGATCACGTGGGTTTTCCACTGCATGGCTCTCGGCACTATGATATGCACTGCCGTCTCAGTCTGGTTCGCGTTCGAAGCTTCTAGGAGGGTGGGATAGCACCCGGGATAGTTCCGCCCATTTCGAGCGATCATTTAGCCGCTAACGGGCCCCACTTGGTAAGAAGCCGTACCCGTGCCGGGTAGCCAGGATCTTCTACCGACAGAGCCTTCGGTCCTCTATTTTGAAGAGCAAAGGGCATCCTTTCATCTCAGGAGAGTCTTTCATGAGGTGGGTGGCCACCGGGTAGACCGTCGTCCTTGGTCGGACAACGGGTGTAGTGTATGCGGCACGACGAAGTCGATGCCGGTTCATTGGGCAGGCTTGGTCGCACTGCCGGTTGGTTTTGAGTTCATCTCGGTTCTCCTGAGGTGAAGTCCCCGTGCTCATACAGGGTGACTCGAAGCTCTGGCAGCTTGAGAAGTCTTTAATACATTGATATTTATCGGCTTCTGTGCTTCAGCGGGCGGTATCATTCGTCTTTGCGGCTTGGTCGCCGACGATCATATTTTGAGTGCCAATAAATACCCCCCAGACGTGGGTGTTACGAGCGAGGCACGAGTGCAGCAGGGCCGACGGATGAATTTCGCCCCGAATGATCTTCTCTTCAATTGACGGAAGCTCGGGACGGCCCTAAATCTGGCACAGATGTTAATCCGGTGCCGTTTGAATGTTAATACGGCGCGGGTTAATCCGGCGTGCCCTTGGCTTTTAGAAGTTAATCCGGCGCGGTCCTGGGCATTTTGGCCAGTAATCCGGCGCGCCTTTTTCATTGATGTGTTAATTCGGCGCAGCCCTGGGCGTTTTGGCCAGTAATCCGGCGCACCTTTTCCATTGATGTGTTAATTCGGTGCGGCCATTTCCGACGCGCCTTTTGCTTAAGGGCCTGTTAATCCGGCGCGCTAAATAGCGCGCCGGATTAAGAGGGGAAGTCCTCTCTGTACATAAACCCTCCATCCTTCATCTTTTCTTCATCACTGCTCATTTGCGAAGTTCCTTTCTCTCTCCTCCCTTCCTTCTCCTCCCGCGGCACCGAGTGAGCTGAGGGCGTGGGCGAGTTTCTCAGGGGTGAGTGGAGTATTGTTCATTTGGGTTTTAAACCCATTTTTTGGGCCCCGAGAGGCTTCTAGTAGGGCTTACCCTCGGAGCTATTTCCCCGGGTATTCCATTTGGCCTCGATGTAATGCCGATGGCTACTTTTAGGGGCCGTTCCCTTAGTGGACGTGTTCTCGCTTCTCTTTGGCAATCTCCCGTGCTGGAGAGGTTCTGCCAAAATTTTGTCAGAAATTTATCTTGATCAACTATTTTCTGACTTTATTTATTGTTTGATGCGTTTCTTTGCAGCCAACATGGCATCTGGTTCTTCTTCTTCTGCCTCCCGTGCCGTGGTGACGTGGGAGAATGTTCATTCCCTTGATCGGGGGCACGACCAACTAGCCGTAGTTGCGGAGTCCTCAGATTCGGAGACCGATACCGTGGACACTAGCCGTCTCCTCATCCTTGGAGGCGATTCTTTTCACTATGATCGAGAAGGCACTATCAGGCGGGATCACCCCAAGGACAAACATCTGATGTCCTTCCTCCGGCGCTTCAACCTTCAGGGGAAGAGAGACCTGTTCCTCATCCGCAAAGCCGAGTAGGCCTTGTTAGTGGAAGGGGATAGTCTCTCGAACTGTGTGGTGCGGGGAAGGCCAATTTATCTTCCCGGAGAAGTCAGGAAATGGAGCGTCGTGCTGGGACTGCAAGATCTGGCTCCAGAAGATGGGCTGCTGACCAGGGCCCCTGAATTCGTACCCGCTCGGTGGAATGATTCCGCAGGCAGGGTGGACCGGGAGAAGCCGATCTTTGGCTTGTTTCTTGCCCCGTTGAAATGGGGGTACAGAGAAGAATCATTTCTGCTGGACTGCCTGGCGGTCCGCTTTAAGCACCAGATATCTACGGGGTGGTTTGCCGAGCTGAGGGCCACCGATGCTCACGCATTCAGACCTGGAGCATTGGAGTTCACATATTATGTGCTACATCATTACGCTCCCATCCTGACCAGGGCTGGCGTCTATCACAGCGTGTATGCCTCGAGATACTGATACCCCATCTCCCAAGGCTTATGCTATGGCATGATCGAAGTATTTTGCCCCGAGTACAACACTTTTTATACTTCGGAAGGAGAAACTTCTCTGAATCTATGGAGCCTCTCACAGCTTAGTGGTCTACTCATCGACGGAGAGCCGTATGAGGAAGTATGCTAGCCTGACTGGCTGAAGGATTAGACCGACGGTGAGGGTCGGTATCTGGCGGGTTACGCTTATCGCTATCTGATGAAGGCGTACCGCACCCTCTATCATTCGTCGCATGACACGAGGGAAGCTCGGAAGCCGGGCGAGAAGCGGAGGGTGCGGATGGGCACCTGACTCCAATATTTCTTCAGTAGGAAGAAGAAGTACGAAGACTTTCCCCTAATGGCGCCAATGGCTCCGACACAGAAGAAGAGAGTCTGACGCCAGGCCGCATCATCATCATCTTCAAGAGAAGGGAAGAGGGAGGACCCAAACCCTACTGGTGTCGACGCAGTCACCCATTGTACGGCGTACCTGGTTTACTGGATCTGTTCTTTCGCTCTCCCGCAAGGTGACGAGAGCGTGATTAGGGCAGAGGCCATTTATCTTGCCTGTCTCATGGCTTGGGGTACTAAGCTATCCCTTTGCCCGGTGGCTCTGTGTCTTATTTTCAAGATGTTGGGAGACCTGCACAAGACACGTCTCTCCAGGAATCTGCAGACGGTTGGTCCGCTACACTTTTTCAATGACTGGGTCAGTACCCTGTTCTCGGAGGCGGCTCCTCGGGCGTTACAGTCGGTTCCTCTTGTTCCGCGGATGATAGAATTTGCGAGTGCTGAGCCATCCTCGCTAGCGGAGCAGCTCTTTGCCATTCGAGGCAAGTTGACTCGTATTCCCACAGATTCGCCCGGGGTTCTTCACTTTTGGAGCTTAGCTGCCCATTCCAGCCCGCTGGTGAACAGGACGAGGCAGTGCAAACTTTTTGAGACCGAAGAGTATATCCATCTGATTTCCGGGGCCAAGTGTACCAGGCCCATTCTTGAGCCGGAGTTGGTTGACTGGGCGCTGGCTATCAGGCCGAGTGTCCTTGTATTCCACAAGAGCGGCATTTTATGGTTGGAGCCGTATTACCCGTTCCGCTTCAGCCGGAACTTTGGCTATGACCAGCACATTCCACATTCTTCTTCACAATTTGTGTTTCCTAACAGGCACAGGGCCGGGCAAATTTCAAATGATGATGCCCGGATATGGTGGGACTTCTTCCACCGTCGGGAAGTTGTTTCTTTCAGGGTGCCAACCCCTGCCCGTTTCCCCCGCGTCACTCCTGAGTATATCAAGTGGTGGAACGCGCGGACGGGATTCTACAGGAGCTCCCAGCGAGAGTGTTGGGCCGTAGCAGAGCTTAGGTTTCTGGACTCCCAGCCAGAGCCAGCCTTTGATATTGAGCGTTCCTATTTGAAGAAGTTGAAATCCTAGACCAATACAGAAGTGAGGGCTTATCTGGAGGCCCGAAAGACCGTGAAAAGTCGCAGGACGAAAGTTGACCCGAAGCTGCCCACAATCAGCAAGGATGACTATGTGAAGACACTTCGGGGTTTATACCGGGTGAGCAGCGAGAGGGTGGTCCTTCAGCAACTCCCTCTGCCGGTGGAGGAACCCATATCGGTCGTGGCCGACTGGCGCCCCGAGGTGGATAGGTTGTACCCTTATCGAACTTTCATCCGTAGGGAAGACAGGCGGGATGCTTTATATGACAACACCCCCTGGCTATTTGCGCTCCTTCGCTCACATGGTCTTTCAGTGGGTGGTCCCAGCGAAGCCATTCTGGACCGGCCCCTTCATATCTCATTCAAATATACCGACAGATTGGGGCTGGACCACCTGAACTTATACTATCACCTGTCTTCTCGTGGCTATGAGGACCTGGCGCTGCTGGCCGAGCCGAGTGAAAAGATAGGAGATTTATGTTGGCTTATTCGTGAGGCAGCTTCGAGAGACAAAGTGCCCTCGCTATATTATTGGCCTCTCTTCCCCTTCTACACGGGGCCAGCAAGTATGTTCTATTTCCTCATTCAGGCCCTTCGGCCAGCCTCCTTTCTTCATTGCAGTGTATTATTCTCACCTTCGTGCATGTGCAGTCGGCCAACTTCGGAGGAGACCCGGCACTTTAGGGAGCTGATACTAAAAGCTCAGAAGCCAGCATACTTCGAGGTTCCCGAGCCGGCCCCGACCACGACGCCACTGCCTCCTGGCGATTCGAGAAAGCGGACCCGATCCCAGCTGAGGGAGGCCGTCGGGAAGGCCAAAGCGGCGGTGACCCGAGTGACACGGGCGCGCCGAAGGAAGGCCGCAGAAAAGGAATCATCAACTGTTCTTCCTCCGGTTGTATCCTTCGAAGAGTTCGAGGCTTCCCGCACGCAAAGGCCAGAAGCTGAAGGTAGGCTCTTCATCTCACCAGAATTCATTGGCTTACTTTGACTGCCTTGGCTACTCCATGCTGACAGTTGCCGACACAGTTGCTGCGGTCATCGGGCTGGAGGCGACGGTAGGCGCCGTGGCTTGGGAGGGGACAGAGGAATTCCCTGCTGCTCCCGTTGAGAGAGATCTACCTTCTCCAATGCCCAGATAGGAAATGGAAGGTAATTTATAGTTTAATCACGACGCCACCGCGAGTCTTCATGCCTTCAGTCGGCTTGACTATTCCTTGCTGTAAATTTCAGTCGATATGCAACCATCATTACTCCCGGGCGCAGAGGGCGCAGGGGAAGCGATTTCCTGGTAGCAGGGTGAGCTTGCCCCTGAGATCCCGTCAGTTATTGCCCCTGGTGTGGAGTGCATGGAGGAAGTCCCTGCTGCGGGTGATGCTCCTCCTGGCGAGGTTCCTGCTCCGATGGTGAAGCGTCCCGAAAGAGCAGAGGAATCTTCTTCCTCTGAGTAGGTCGATTATGGTGGGGGCTCCAGTGATGAGGAGTTCCCACATGTTGACACAGAGACTGAGGATGCCGGGGCATCTTCGGCCTATGAAAGTGATCACCTGACTTTCAGCCCGCCTCGGTTGTCATGGAGTGGTCCTGGGTCGTCCGGCTCACTTGTGAGCGAAGGGGCTGGGGCCGCGGAGGTTGCCCTTGGAGATTTGAGCCTAGTACCGGTGAGGTCCTCCCGTGGTCAGTGCCTGCTGCCCTTCCTTTCTTTTCTTTTTAGCTTTCTGATGTACATATTTCTGGTGCAGACTGAGGTGGTGGTACCAACCATGACGGTACAGATACCCCTCCCGGCTCTAGGTGCGGGTCACGCAACTTTCCCGCCCGTCTTGCGGCCTATCGCACTGCGATATCCCAAGGACTATGCAGCGGCAGCGGCTCCAGCAGGACCCGGAGCCCTTGTGAGGGTTGATGAGTTGGTAGCAGTCGAGGACTCTCAGCCATTGGAAGTCGCACAACGTTCGGCTTCGGAGAAAGATGGCCCCTCCGAGGTAGAGGCGGGAGAGATCGTCGAAGAGGAAGCCGGGACTACTGGGGCCTTGGCTCTCACTGCTGAAACTGGCCACATGGGGGTCAGTCGAGATGGAGGTGAGGAACAGATGTCCTTGGCTCTTGATGTTCTTGTCGCAGCTTCATCCCAAGGGGCTGGCAGGGAAGTCGTCGTCATTGAGACTCCAACTACCATATCGGCCACCGCGGTTGTTCCCCACACCAGTGCGCTGCAGATCATGCCGTCGTCATCTTCTGGGACGGGCGACGATATCTGGGCCAGTGTGGACAGCAGAGTGGAGTTCAAACTACCCGAGACGTCGCCGCACGGTCTCCAGCCGTCGAGTGACCTTGTGTGGCAGTTCTTAGGGACCCTTCAGTAGACCATAACGGCCAGCAGAGATTTGACTTATGTTCAGCTGAGGGGCTTGATAGAGCACTTATCCGGCTCGCTGTTGGCTTTTGGTTGCCCCATGGACAACTGGACTCCACGGGTGGTTTTGCTTCTGAAATATGTGAATAGAAGGGAATTCTTAGGCCGGGAGGTAGCTGACCAGCTGGCGGCCATAACACTGGAGCGAGCTGAATGCCGAGCAGCTCTCATCTCTTTGAAAGGGACTGCGGTGAGGATGAGGAATGATGCCAATGCCTCCCTATAGCGTCGAAGCTTCCTCACGGCCCGGATAACAGAGCTACAGGCCGAACTTTCGAGGGCAGAGGCTGAGCTTCATGAAGTAGAGCACCTGGAAGTCAAGAGGATGGAGGAGGCGGAGATGGCCGAGGGACAAGCTGCTTCCCTCGGGGAGAAACTATCTCAGCTGGAGGCCACTGAGTTCAGGCTGCAAGAACTAACCCGCCATCCTTCCTTGGGCATTCCAGAGCTAGAGGACATCTTCCGACGCCCTCTGCCATAGTCTTTTCTATTTGCCCCCTTTTGATGGACTTCATGTATTCCGAGGAATGCCCCGCATAACATGTACCTTTTGTTTCATAGGAATGAAAAAGCTTCATTTTGCTGCTAAATGACGACTCCATTCTTTCATTATTCTCTTTTTTTTTCTTTTTTTATTCGCCAGTTAATTCTAGCCCGAGTATGTGAGTCACTAGGGCAGGAGAGCGCTCGCGCCTTCAGCAAAGGGGTGAGGTGTTCGCTCCACCGCGCCGTGACCATTCTCGGGACCAAGCAATGGCTAACGTAGGCCAAGAGTTCGAAGGACCAAAAGGGTATAGAGGCCCCTTCAGGGCTAGGAAATAAGGATAGATGGCCTGTCAGCCGAATCCATTGAAGCTGACAGAAATTGAGGGTAGGGTTTATTCATCAACAGAGTTTATATGGAGCAAAAGCAGTCTGCTGCTTAATGAGGATGAGGGGTCCAGGTTAGGGGGACGTTGACCGATCCTGTCGATGACGACAAGGGTCAATAGAAAGTCGGTCAGTCTAGGAGACGAAAACCAAAAAAGGTAGCGACCGATTTTGCCGATGGTGACAAGGGTCGAAAGAGGTAGCGACCGATCTTGCCGATGGTGACAAGGGTCGAAAAGATGGCCGATCTTGCCGATGATGACAAGGCCTGAAAAGGGTAGCGACCGATCTTGTTGATGGTGACAAAGGTCGGAAAGGGTAGCGACCGATCTTGCCGATGGTGACAAGGGTCGAAAAGGTAGACGGTCTTGCCGATGGTGACAAGGACCGAAAAAGGTAGCGACCGATCTTGCCGATGGTGACAAGGGTCGGAAAGGGTAGCGACCGATCTTGCCGATGGTGACAAGGGTCGAAAAGGGTAACGACCGATCTTTCCGATGGTGACAAGGGTCGAAAAGGTAGACGGTCTCGCCGATGGTGACAAGGACCGAAAAAGGTAGCGACCGATCTTACCGATGGTGACAAGGGTCGAAAGGGTAGCGACCGATCTTGCCGATAGTGACAAGGGTCGAAAAGGGTAGCGACCGATCTTGCCGATGGTGACAAGGGTCGAAAAGGTAGACGGTCCCGTCGATGGTGACAAGGACCAAAAAAGGCAGCGATCGATCTTACCGATGGTGACAAGGGTCGGAAAGGGTAGCGACCGATCTTGCCAATGGTGACAAGGGTCGAAAAGACGGCTCGTCTTGCCGATGGTGACAAGGGCCGAAAAGGGTAGCGACCGATCTTGCCGATGGTGACAAGGGTCGAAAAGGTAGACGGTCTCACCGATGGTGACAAGGACCGAAAAAGGTAGCGATCGATCTTGCCGATGGTGACAAGGGTTGGAAAGGGTAGCGACCGATCTTGCCGATGGTGACAAGGGTCGAAAAGGTAGACGGTCTCGCCGATGGTGACAATGACCAAAAAAGGTAGCAGGAAGTGGAATGGCGAATGAGGCTAACCTCGCTACTACATCATCATCTCATCATTCATTTTTTTTCTCTCTTTTTTTTATCACATTACTGACTCAAGCGCCCTTTCGGGTTTTCGCCGAAGCCAGCCCCCTCTTGCTTTTGCCCACGCGCCCTTTCGGGTTTTCACGTGGCGGGGTACCCTATTTTGCCTGTAACACCCTTTCGAGTTTTCGCTACAGCCGGGTTATAGCCATTTTTACCCCTGCCCTAATGTAGGAACAAGGCCGGCGGGGTATCTCTATTTTTAACCCCATCTTTTTTTCTCTTTTTTTTTGTAGGAAGAAGCCGGGACACAGGAGAGCCTGCCCGCTAGCATGCCGATCGGCCTCATCGATGATGACAGGGGTCGGATCCTGGTTTAATTCGTCGACATTGGTTAAATGCCGAAGCAAAGGGTACAGTTCTTAACAGGGATGAAAGGTCCAAGTTAAGGGTAGAGATCGACCGATCTCGTCGATGATGACGGGGGTCGAACATAGGTTTATTCATCGGCATGGGTCACATGTCGAAGCAAGGATAGACTCATTAACAGGGACGGAAGGTCCAAGTTAAGGGTAGAGATCGACCGATCTCGCCGATGATGACGAGGGTCGAACATAGGTTTATTCATCGGCATGGGTCACATGTCGAAGCAAGGATAGACTCATTAACAGGGACGGAAGGTCCAAGTTAAGGGTAGAGATCGACCGATCTCGCCGATGTTGACGAGGGTCGAACATAGGTTTATTCATCGGCATGGGTCACATGTCGAAGCAAGGATAGACTCATTAACAGGGACAGAAGGTCCAAGTTAAGGGTAGAGATCGACCGATCTCGCCGATGATGACGAGGGTCAAACATAGGTTTATTCATCGGCATGGGTCACATGTCGAAGTAAGGATAGACTCATTAACATGGACGGAAGGTCCAAGTTAAGGGTAGAGATCGACCGATCTCACCGATGATGACGAGGGTCGCACATGGGTTTGTTAGGAGATCTCCGACGGGACTCTTGATGATCGTCCTTTGGGAATCTCGTTAGGAGGAGAATAAAGAGGAACTCTCTCTTTTTTTACCACTTTACTGACCTGAGCGCCCTTTCGGGTTTTCACCGAGGCCAGCCCCCTCTTGCTTTTGCCCACGCGCCCTTTCGGGTTTTCACGTGACAGGGTACCCGATTTTGCCCGTAACGCCCTTTCGGGTTTTCGCTACAGCCGGGTTATAGTCATTTTTGTCCTTGTCCCGATTTAGGAACAAGACTGGCGGGGTATCTCTATTTTTAACCCCATTTTGTCTTCCCTTTTTTTGTTCACGTAACAGAAGGATGTTGAGAGAGCCGGCTAGGACACGAAGTCTTGCGCTGAGAAAAAGGGTTTACTCGTCAACATGAAGGCAATGCTGACGCAAAGGCTAGATTTTGGCCGCTTCGGGCGTAAGGCCCGCGATGGCAACGTTGTATAAAGGTTGGCTAGGACATGAAGTCTTGCGCCGAGAAAAGGATTTATTCGTCAACAAGAAGGTAATGCTGACGCAAAGGGGTATATTTGTGCCGATTCGGGCGTAAGGCCTGCAATGGCAATGCTTTATAAAGGTCGGCTAGGACATGAAGTCTTGCGCCAAGAAAAGAGTGTATTCGTCAGCACAAAGGCAATGCTGGCGCAAACGGGTAGATTTGTGCCGATTCGGGCGTAAGGCCCGTAATAGCAATATCGTATAAAGGTCGGCTAGGACATGAAGTCTTGCGCCGAGAAAAGGGATTTATTCGTCAGCAAGAAGGTAATGCTGACGCAAAGGGGTAGATTCGTGCCGATTCGTGCGTAAGGCCCGTAATGGCATTATCGTAGACACCATGCGAGTCTGGTTGGGGCCGACCATCACTGGACCGAGATGCGGGTAGTTCGGTTAGGGCAGAGCGCCACAGAACCAAGGTGAGGGTGACTCAGTTAGGGTGGAATGCCACTGAACCAAGGTGAGGGTAGCTCGGTCAGGGCGGAGTGCCACTGAACCAAGGTGGGGGTAGCTCGGTCAGGGCGGAATGCCATTAGACCAAGGTGAGGGTGGCTCGGTTAGGGCGGAATGCCACTGAACCAAGGTGAGGGTCGCTCGGTCAGGGCGGAGTGGCACTGAACTAAGGTGGGGGTAGCTCGGTCAGGGCGGAATGCCATTAGACCAAGGTGAGGGTAGCTCGGTTAGGGCGGAATGCCACTGAACCAAGGTAAGGGTAGCTCGGTTAGGGCGGAATGCCATTGAACCAAGGTGAGGGTAGCTCGGTTAGGGCGGAATGCCATTGAACCAAGGTGGGGTATTCGGATCACTCGGGGAATATGGGTTGTGCCGTATGATACAGCTTCATATGCTTCCCATTGAGTGGAAAGAACTGGATGACTCCTTTGTGGTCCACCAAGATGTAAGCACCTCCCTCATATTCTCGGTGGACGATGTACGGTCCGACCCAGTTTTCGACCAACTTCCCTTTGGGATTGGAGGCCATCACTTCTCTTCTCTTGACCATCACCAGGTCTCCTTTCTTGAATTCTTGACCTTTGACCAGCTTATCGAAAGCACGGGCCATGCGAGCTTGGTAGAGTTGGATGTTTTGTTACGCCCGGAGGCACTTTCCTTCAAGCTGGGCGAGCTCTTCCAATCTTCTTTCTGCATTGGTTTATTCTTCGCTTACTAGTCCATGCTGGATGGTGACTCGCAGCGAAGGAACTTCTAATTCAATCGGCACCACAGCCTCTGACCCATACACGAGGGAGAATGGTGAACAGTCGGTTGGGGTTTTATAGACGGTACGATAGGCCCAGAGCGCCTCGTACATCCTTTCTTCCCAGTCCTTTTTATTAGACTTAACAGTCTTTGCCAGCAACGTGCATAGTGTTTTGTTGAAGGCTTCTGCAAGTCCATTGGCTTGAGGGTTGTAGGGGGATGATGTCCTCCAGTCAATCTTGTATTTGTCTGCTAGCCGGTAAACCTTCTGATTTCTGAAATGGCTACCATTGTCAGAGATAATTCGGCTGGGAATCCCGAACCGGAATATTATGTTCTGCCAGAAGAATCTTGCAACCAGTTCTCCCGTGACATCTCTTAATGCAACTGCTTCTGCCCATCTGGAGAAGTAATCTGTAGCTGCTAAGATGTATTTGCACCTTGATGACGATGCTGGTAGTGGCCCTACTATGTCCGTGCCCCATTGAGCAAACGGCCAGCTTTGTAGGGTTGGATGTAGTGGCACTGGAGGTCTCCTTGCCACGTTGGCGCATTCTTAACACCTCTGACAAGCCTTGGCGAACTTGCAGCAGTCATCAAACATAGTGGGCCAATAGTAACCCAATTTCTTTATCTCAATTTTCATCTTTGGGCCGGCCTGATGCGCTCCAGCTGATCCTGCATGGATTTCTTGCATCACCTGCCCCGCTTCTGTTGAGGACAAGCAACGCAGTAGGACTTTTCTTCGGGCATCTGCCATTATTCGGAACAAGGTTCCGTTCCTCATCTCATAAGAGTCTTTGACCCTCAGGAGTTTCATTCTCTGTTCTTTTTCTTTTGGGAGCTGCTGGTGTTGGAACCACCGCAGGAGATGTTCTCGCCAATCGGGCTGCTGAACCTCTGCGATGGCTACCACCTCAACTTCTTGTTCGTCGGCTAAGACTTCTGTTACACTGGGGACTTGCCGGCGGTTGATTACTGTTATATTCAGGCTCGCGTCTGGCGGGACCGCCAAAGAACTAGCCAGCTTAGCGAGGGCATCTGCCTGAGCATTCTGGCCTCGGTTAATATGCTTGATGCTGATGAAGTAGAATCTTGACATCAGGCGGGTTGCCAGCTGATGGTAGGGGAGAAGCTCTTGCTTTCGCACATCGAACTCTCCTTCCAGTTGTTTTATAACTAGCATGGAGTCCTCGAATGCTTCTAGCATCTGAATTCCCATGGATAGAGCAATTTGCAACCCGATTATCAGGGCTTCATACTCTGCTTCGTTATTTGTGCAATACTTGTTTATCGAGCAAGATGTGTGCACCACTTCCCCTTCTGGAGATTTCAGGATTATGCCTGCTCCTGCCCTGACCCTGGCTGATGCAGTGGCAGAGGTGTCAATTCTGGAAGCGCCATCAAAATATAGCTGCCATAAGGAGGGCCGCACCTGAGTGGCTTCTAGGGTTTCATCTTCAGGAAGCTCCGATTCCAGCGGGCAGTCCCCGGGTACTGAGTGCTCAGCGAAGAAGTCTACAATAGCTTGGCCGTTGACGGCCTTGCGCGGCACATAGGAGATGTCAAACTCCATAAGGATTACTGCCCATTTGCCCAGGCGACCTTTGAGTGCTGGCTGGGACATAATATATTTTAGCGGGTCCTCTTTGGATACCAAGCTGATTTCATGCAACAACATGTAGTGTCGAAGCTTCTTAACTGCGAAGACCAGCGCCAGACAGATTTTCTCAATATAGGTATATTTCTCCTCAGTTCTGACCAGTCTCCGACTGAGGTAATAGAGGGCTTGCTCTTTCCCTCCTTCATTATTCTGGGCCAGCATTGCCCCCAGGGAATTATGTGTGGCTGCTATATATAATATCAACGGCCGTCCTTTCACCGGTGCCCCCAGCACTGGAGGAGTCTTCAGATAGTCTTTCAACTTGTCAAAGGCTATCTGGCAATCTTCATCCGAATAAAAGGGAACATTCTTCATCATCAGTTTGTGGAAACGCTGACATCGCCCTGACAAATTGGAAATGAACCGTCGGATATAGGCCAAGCGGCCCTGTAGTGATCTTAGCTCGGAGAGATTTCTTGGTGCAGGTAGCTCCTGAATTGCTTTGATCTTTGCAGGGCCTATCTCGATTCCCCGATATCAGATAATGAAGCCCAAGAACTTTCTGCTCGACACTCCGAACCCGCATTTCATAGGGTTCATCTTTAGCTCATGCTGCCTCAGCCTCTGAAAGATAATCCGGAGGTCCTGCAGATGGTCTTGTTTTCTTTTGGTCTTGACCACCAGATCATCTATGTAGCACTCGACCTTGTGATAGAGCAACTCATCAAAGATTCTGGTCATTACGCGCTGATAAGTTGCGCCAGCATTCATTAGTCCGAACGGCATCCTCTTATAGTGATAGATGACTTTAGGGGTTCGGAAGGCAGTGTGAACCCGGTCATGCTCCGCGATCCAAATCTGGTTGTAGCCGGATGACCCATCCATGAATGACAGGGCCTCATGACCGGTTGTAGCATCAATCATGACTTCCGTTATTGGCACCGGAAAGTCATCCTTGGGACAGGCTTTATTTAGATCTCGGAAGTCAACACATATCCGGATCTGTCCATTTTTCTTTTTCATGGGGACGATGTTCGCCAACCATGTGGTGTACTGGTTTTCTTCGATAAATCCCATGTGAATAAGCTTGTCGACTTCAGCACAAATTTGAGTGATGAGTTCTGGTCTCATGCGTCGCGGCGGCTACTTCACCGGCTCGGCTTCAGGGCTGATTACCAACTCATGCTGTGAAACTGCAGGATTCAGACCGGGCATCTCTTTGTAAGTCCAGGTGAAGCAATCCCGGTATTCTTGCAACAGCTGGGTGTACAGCTCCCGTTCTTCTGGGGACAGTTGGGCACTGAGGAAAGCAGGCCTAGGGTCTTCCTTACTTCCCAAGTTGACTTCTATTAGTTCGTCGACTGTGGCTTGGCCTCCGTCTTCTATCTCCGGAGGTGCCGGTTGGAGGTCAACGAGGTCTGGAATACCATCTTGAGGGTCGAGTACTTCGACTTCCTCATCTGACACCATCAAAGATTCTCGGAAGTCCTCTGTTTCATTTGATAGTGGCCGCGCGTATTGCTCTTTCAGCAAATCCGCTGCCATCGCAGTCTCCCAGGGTAAGAGAGTAGCTTCAATCCTTGCGGATGGGGTTGCAGTAGTGCCAGACTAGTGACTGCTTGTTGTTGTTGGGTTGGAACAGCCACCCGGTCTCGTAGCAAAAGGTGGAGGGATCTCACCTTCTGGGGCAGTTGCATCTTCAATAGGAGTGGCAGTCCCATTGTCGGCAGCACACACCTCCTGGTCGGGGCTGGCCAAGGCTTCCCCAATTGGCACAAGGGGTGCGGGGGTCATTGTTGGGAGGACTCCACAGGAGGGGGAGGTCCCTGCTTCATCAACACTTTCGGCTTCGCTGTTGCTAGCCATATCAAATTCGGCTTGCATGGCTGCCTCTTCGGGATAGACCTGCTCCCAACATCGGCAAGGAATCACGGTCTCTGCTTCTTGATTTTCGGGTTGCCCCGGGTCAGTATGTTCAACTTCCGCTGGGTATTCATCGAAGGTTGCTCCCAGCGAGCTGTCTTCAGCAGGGTAGAAGGCGGAGAGGGTGTCCACCTCATATCGGCCACTGTGATAATATTCTTCCAGGGTGAAGCCCAACCCTGGGTGCTGAGAGACGCGTCTCATTTCCTTTTCCAGATTTGCGGGATACCACATTTTCTGGAAAGCTTCTTTGCACTTTTGAGACTGATCGGAGGGGATGTGTTGCTTCTGAAACATCCTGGCCATCAGATTAGTTGTGAATGCCAGACCCTTTGAGGGAACTGACGGGTTGCTTATGTCTTCGGGGAGGCTGCAGTCTGTGTCTTCCCAAGTAGGGTGCTCTTCAGCCGTATAGAACAAGCTGTTAGGTCCATCTTCCTATGTCACCTCCCAAGTTTTGAAAGGCTCGACAGTAGGGTTATCAAGGCCGGGAGTTGGCTTGGTGAGGCCGTCCGGGATTTCAATATGATTGTGCCGCCGAGCGACCCGCACTTCATTAGCTTCCGAGTATAATGTTGGGGGTGTTATTTTGCCCACGTCCCCGGACGCTGTGATATGGGAGACCACCTTGGGCTTGACGTATCCGCGCGGTGGTGGTGGATACCAATTGCCGCCGGATGCGCTTCTCAATGCCCCCGTAGGTGTTTGGCTTCAGAGGTCTTCCGGGAAGGCCCTGTATATAGGTTGGCGTTTGCCAAATGACATTCAAATACCTCGAACGGGTGGAGGTCTGCAAAGATCCTCTCCTTCTTCCCTTGAAGACTATATTTGATACATTGGTGGAGTGTAAATGGCACCACCATATTTTCATGCAGCCATGGGCGGCCGAGCAGTGCTTTGTACGAGGTGCGGGAGTCAATGACATGGAACTGCACCGTCGTAGTGAAATCCGCTAAGGTAAGGGTGAACTCTGCCACCCCCATTGACACTTCACATTTTTGATTGAAGCCGGCGATACGCATATCCCCGACTTTCTCAAGATGCACGTTGAAGTGGTGCCTCTCGTAGATTTTATAAGGCAGGATGTTGACCGTTGCACTGGGATCAACCAGAATCCTGTTCAGCTCACTTCCATTCAGGTGCCCCTTCATATACAGCTGCCTGTTGTGGCTGATGGTAGGCAATAGCGTATCTTCTGGAGTGAAGGTCATCCTAGCCTCCGGCATTGCTTCAGCCAAACATGTCTCAAAATGGGCAGGCGTCTTGAGAGCAGTAATGACCGCCTGACGAGTCTCTTCACTCAAAGAAATGATCTCCCATATTGTAAATCGAGTAGGGAGCTTCTTGAGTAGCTTCATTATTCGGCCCCCAGCTCAGACATTGGAGAGCTTCATCTCTTCAACCCACCTGGGCTTGGGGCAGTCTTGGGTTGCGGGCCCCGACGGACCTGCTTCATCTACCTCAGATTCGGCACCCTTCTGGCTGGTACTGGATCCTCGACGCTCTTCATTAGCAACTGTAGGGCAGGCTCCATCTGTATTTGGATCTTCGGCAGACTGTGCTGGCTGCGGGTGAACATCCCCGAATGCAGGGTCAACCTCCTGACAAGGCTGCTTTTCCTTAGACATCTTCATAAATTCAAGAAATGAAGGGACTGCCTTACCCCCACTCTTGTTATATAATCTTGGCGGAGGAGGGATCTGGACTCCCTTGATCTCCGTCGGAGGTGTTTTATAGGGCTATTCTCCCCTGAATATGATGTTGTGGTTGGGTGGCGGCTGGCGCCCCCATTTCCTGCCTGACAGGGTGGCATGTGCGGCAGTCGCGGCCTCGGCCTCGCCTCCCCCAGCAAGGAGTGTGAAGCAAATTTCCTCTTCTTCCTCTTCTCCGGGCAGGTTGAAGAGCGCTGATAGAGTATTACAGGAGACAACCTGTGCTTTATCGGCCTTAGCGGCCCTTCTCTTCTTCTTTTGTTTCTTCTTCTACTTTGCTTCAGCAGGTGCCTGCCCCCAGATTAGACGATCCTCCCTATCGGATGCTGCTTCATCTTCCTCCTTTCGCTCGAGTGAGAGCTGCTCCAGTTCTTGCCATGGGACATGGTCCCGCACCAGCAGAGGCTTTAATTCGGGCTGCACGTCCTCGTCTAGCCCTTCAATGAGATTTTGTAGTCGGCGGACCCCAGGATTAGTTTCCTTGACCACTGGCAGCGGAGTTTGCCTCCTCCGATTGTGTGTAGGTATCATGATAGTTGCAGGTGGAGTGATCCATACAGGTGCTACCACCGGTGGAGTAGGTCGGGGTGTAACACCATGGATATATGCCCCCACTTTCGGGCAGGGTGCTTTCTTCCCCTTGTGCTTCGCAGGGATCGGCTGCCACCCATGCTGTTCCTTTGCGGGCTCCAAGAAATGAGTTTCATAAGTGCTCCGCGTACTTGCTTCAGAGATCTCTTCGGACAGTGCCTGGTATAAGGAGATCATGTTGACGGTTGCCCTCCTCTTAGGGGCTTCATGCGGTTGAGGAGGGTCCACTTTGTACTCTCCCAACTCGATTTCATTTTTCTTCACCATCCCTTCGACGATGTCCTTGAAAACATAGCAGTCTTCGATTGGATGCCCCAACATCTGGTGGTAGGGCAGAATCTTGGGCTGTCTTTTCTCTTTAGGTCCTCCGACCTCTTTGGCTCTGGTAGGGTGACCATGTCATATTCCGTTACCTAGTCGAACAGAACCCGGGTCTTGTCCTTCGGAAATGAATAGGCCTTCTTCATCTTGTCCCTCAACGAGGGACCTTCTTTACCGTATGGGGCTTCTACAGGCTGTGGGGTGACTGCCTTCTTGCCTTCACCTTTCTGTTGTTCGAACGCCTTGATGTCAAGAGCGTTTGCTTCTTTAGGCGACAAGCGCCGCTCCACCTCCTTGCGCTTCTAGGTCGTGCTGGCAGCAGATGTAGGGACAGGTCTGGCCAGAAAAGCTTCCACCTCGGCCACGCCATTGTTCAATCGATCAAACGATCGTATTTCCATTTCGATCATCTTTTCCAGAACCTCCCTCCTGAGGTTCTGTTTGCATATTTGTACAGCGTCTTCCTGATGCGGGGGCCGCTTGCACCTCATTCCAAGGTTCCTCCACCTCTTGATATAATCGAGGGCTGTCTCATCAGCCCTCTGCTTTGTTGAGTAGAGTTCAGCCACTGTGACCTCCCTCTCTGTAACATGGAATCTTTCTCTGAACTTCCTCTGCATATCTAGCCAGTCACTGATTGACCCGGTCGGGAGGCTAGAGTACCATTCAAATGCGAGCCCCGTTTGCGAGGACTGGAAAAACTTCAACAAGTATGACTCATCGGTGGCCAGGTCACCCATGACAGTCATATAATAGGCAATATGTTCTTTCGGGGATCCCTTCCCGTTGAACTTGTCGAACTTGGGCGGCTTGTTGATTCCCGGGGGAAGCCGCTTAGCAGCATGGTGTTGCGGGTATGGCACCCGGTAGGCATCAAACGCGACGTAGTCACCTTTACTCCTTTTTCCGAGCTTCAGCTCGATCATTCTTTCAACCATCATCCGGTTCATGACTGCGGGGTCAACGGGCTCCAGGTAGAAGTGTGCCGGCTGCAGGTACGGGGTTACCAGAGTGGTCGCCTGTGGAGGACGGAGCAGCGGGGGTGTCTGGTGCACCTGGGGGAGCACCGGTGGCATCAGCGGCTGCGACAGTGGTGGCCGTTGTTGTGTTGTCACCGGGCTTGGTTCTGACGACTGAGGCAAGGTGTAGAGTGGTGGAGGGTCGACATAATGACCCGTTCCCCGAGATGATTCACCTTGGACTTCAGGCAGTTTGGAAGCTTATGACTGTTCAATTTTCTCCATCAGTTGCTTCTTCAGCAAGTCTATCTCTTGTCGATATTTTTGAAGTAGCATTAAGACCGACGGGTCCATAGTTGCTGTGGCGGGGATAGCTTCCGTTGTTTTCCCGGACACACCCTTGGGCAGGATGTCGAGGAGAACGTCATCTTCTTCCTCTGCTTTACCACATTGGTGGTCAAGACAGGAGCCTTGTCATCCCACTGGTGGTAGACTCGGGGTTGTTCCCCTTTAGTCATCGTCAGGAGCTGCCTTGCGGCTTCAGCTCTTCGAGTATTCGGCCCTGGCCGTGCGGCCAATTTAGCCAACTCGCGGGGATCTTCAGGAAGTCCCTCGTATCGGTAGAATATGCCGGCCATGTTGCAGGCGAAGACCTGCATCCTTCTTCTCTGTCGATGGACCCTTCCCTTAGCTCGATCTGGGAAGGTCAGCCTCTCGAACACAGAAGTTCTTCTTGTTCCTTTCTGCCTAGGGGCGGCTTCATCGACTTCGATCTCGAAGCCGTCATCATAGCCGTTGTCGTCAACTGACGACAGCATCATTCCTTCTCTTTCATTTTTTTTAACTGCCATTGATGGGCAGTAGTCTTCATTGGCGGCGGCTGCTTGCATCAACCGCTGCTGCCCAAGCGAGGGGTTGCCCAGCCCTCGAAAATAGTTCCTGACCAAGTTGGTCATCTCTTCTCGACCCCACTCTTGATGCAACACGGGGGACAGTTGCCGACCTCCTACAGGAGGGGTATAAGCTAGCCGAGCTCTGTCGGCAGGTTGCTGGAACCTTCATCCCACAGCTGGGACGTTGGCTTGGCGGGCGCAGGCCCGGAAACTTTTGTGGCGCGGAGGGTCCGCAACCACTTCTTCCTCTTTCAGGGCCATGCCCCTTTCTCTCCTTTCTTCCGCTCCGTCGTGAGAAAGACGGTGGGGGACAGGTGCAGCTTGATGAACAGGTTGGACCCTCTTAGGGACCCATGCCTGTTTAAATTTCCTTGGCCTGGGGGCCAACTTCTCTTGGCCATAACGGCCGACTTCTTCTCTTTCTGCCCTCCTTCCAGCGAGGGCTTGATATGAGTTGCGGACGGGGATGGAAGTGACCACCCGATCCAGGACTATCCGCGCGTCACGTCCGTCGAGGAAGACGCGCATGCCACCAACCATCATAGATTTATCGGATTGAGAGAGGGTTCCGGTAACCACAGTAGTACTCTTCCGGATTTGCCTACGCAGACGTCCTCTGGAGCTCCTGTTCACATCATCGGGGCGGACTCCACGGACAGCATGGTGCACCAGGCAGCTGGCGACCAAGGTTGGACTCTTGAACGAGTCGTGGCAGTATTGAGCCTTTAGAGGCTCCATGCCCTTTGTCGCTCCCTCGACAGGCTCTGAGGGTTCCACCTCCAACATGTCCACGAAGGCTAACCCCAAGAAGTTGGGGAAGCCAACGGCGGCAGGGAAGCTGCCGAACACCGTGGGCACCGCCAGGTACCCTTGCGCATGATCATCAATAATTGATGGGCCAAAGCCGACACCAGTCAACCCAGTTGTCGTCATAGTTCACCTGCAAAAACAAACAAACCAACGATCAGCAACCTTTGGGAGGGCCTCGAAGCCCAAGTATCTCGGCAAAGAGATGAAACGTGACACTGGTCCCACCGGGCGTGCCAGACTGTTTGTGATGGGAGATCTTGCTCTTATTATTATTTTATTTACTTATTTATTTATTTAGGTTTATTTGGTTTATTTCACGTGTCGATCAACCAATTAACTAACTAGTAGTTTAACTGACTGATTGACTGCGCGGGGTGCCAGTCACGTGAGTGACGAGTTTATTATGCGCTCATTCTGACCCGTGTCGGGCGAGAGAGAGATTCGGTTGGGACCAGCAGTCCGCCATACCATAAAGGCTATGACGTTAATTACATCCCCCGTGAGGAGGGAAAACCTTTGATTAATTACCGAGATAGTGGGCTGTTGAGGCCAGAATAAAGATGCGATGTTATGAACATGACAAGATCATGTGAGATGCGTCTATCTATCATGCAAGAGAGGTATGGTTTACTAAATTGGAGACCCCTGGTACAAGGCAGAGGACGTAGGTCCAGAGACCACCATCGCGCATAGCGGGGACTTCCGATCGGGCGTAACCCAGTCTTTCGTCAGTGCCATTTGAAATACCCGAGGGCCTATGCAGGCATGCACACACGATACTTATGATGACGTTAAGCATGGCAATAGAGTTATGAAAATACACAGTGATCGATCACATTTATTAATCTAGCCAAGGGAGACGAGAATGGTAACACAAGCATGACAACGAAAGCGAAGCGCTGACGGACATGGTAGTGAAAGCATGATAATAAGATTGTTCGGGGCTTGAGCAACCCCTTTCTTTATTTAGTTTATTACTAATTAGGGTTTATTAGTCTCGACCACGGGAGACGAGGATCGCTCCGGAGGCGAGCAAGTGATCAGAACAGTGCAACCTATTCGAAACCGGCGCGATCGCGCGTAGGGATAGGTTTCCCGGCGCGGCCAAACGTAGGTAGAAGGGCTTACCCGACGCGGCCAAACGTAGGTAGAAGGGCGTACCCGGCGCGCCCATGGGAAAGGTTAATACGGCGCAATGGCCTTGGGGCGCGCCGGTTTAGGGCGCGCCGGGAAGGAGCCGGATAATTCATAAAAGACATGAGTCTAATGTTAATACGGTGTGGGGGGGTATCGCGCTGGATTAAGGTGCGTCGGATTAAGACCGCGCTGGTTCAGATGATTTTCTTGAGAATTTTGAAACCATTTAAACTTATTAAGATGTTTTGAAGGTTTAAAGATTTAATTGGGTTTATTGCTTGTTGAATTGAAGTCTGGGGCTCTCCAGGAGCAGAGTCATGAGCCAGTGCGAGGTTCATACTCGAGCACGGAGGTTCCTTGGCTCAGAATGAATGTCTTATTATGGCCAGTCCATAGAAACGACTTGGTTGTCCAAAACCTTCCAAAAATTGGGCAGCATCTCCCCTGTTCCTGGAAGGTTGCAGGGGAGAAACGGGTCATACTCACTTGTGGAGTAAGCCCCTAAACTACCGGTCTGCGTAATAACAGCCAGCAAATTCCCAACGGACAGGATACCCCGAGGACGAGCCTGCGAGGGGCACCGAAGCTCCGTGGGTGAAGACACAGAGATGAGGCAGCTGATAGCAGGAGCAACACCCCGAGGACGGGCCTACGAGGGGTGGGCCACCCACAGCTTGCACTGCATCCCTTAGAGGGACAGACCGTTAGGGAGAGAAGCTCCGAGGACTAGCCTGCTAGGAGCACGCACCCCTTGGTCACCATCGGATCCCAAATTACTAAGTTTAGGACTGTTGGGCTAAAACCCCTGTCACTATCCGCTCTGTGGCCTTTAGGGAGCATCTACCACTGAGAGGTAGGGCCCCTCGACCAATTGGCAGCTCCGTGAAACGATGGGGAATGTCCCCATCCCCGGATGATTGAGATAAAACCGACAGAACTCAAATGGCTCAATGGCTGCAAACCACAAACAAGCGGAATGAGGGCATTCGGTATAGACAGATTACCAGACACAGGGTTGAGGCATCGATGCTTGCGAGATTGGGCTAACATTCCCAAAGGAACAGACGATTAGTAGTCACACAGAGGGATAGTTGGTACGTAGATAAGATAATCTAGCTACACATGCATATGCTTGAATAACTAGAACGTAGTAATCATGAGATGGGCCTTGCCGTCCTGGAGGTGGCTTCCAACTCCCCTGAGCAATAGAGCAATGCAAAGGGGGAGAGGGAATGGAAGTTGGACCTCATATTAAAATGGGAAGAGGCGTATGCACAGGCACAGCTCTATCCCCATAGGATGCAAAGACCATCGAATGAGACACAGACGCGACGTCGATGGGAAGGACCCGGGGAGGGGTCATCTCTATAGCCCATGATATCTCAGGGCATATTCGGAGTTAGAGAAATCAGAATCGTAAACCATACGCAGAAGGACACCGACGTGTACACCGACTGAGATAGCAGTGGGGGAAAGAGATAGGGCCTCGAACATTCAGTCCACCAAAAGATTCATATACGCATACCGCTACCTCAGAGATGGGAGGAAGCCAATAGATTCATTACAAATCTGACGCAGGTGTTGTGGCACGGCCGTCGTTTATTGTTTGCAGATAACCATTTACAGAGGGAGAGCGAGGTGAAGAGACGACGAGGAGGGGGGGGGGGAAGAGATTGGCTCATATCATCGCCATCCCCCCCTTTCTCATTTAAATTCGGTTAACGGGAAACAATCGGCAGACAGCGGGAAGAAAGCAAACGACCCACCTACCCTCAGAACAGAGTATCGGGATGCCTCTTTCTTCTCTGACTCTAGAGGGCTTCAGACGGGGATGGAAGACGGCGGCCGGAGGAACCCTCGGTGAGACCCTGCTTCTTTCGCAAGGAAAAACCCTCTCCTCCTTGAAGGCGATTGACCCTCTCTAATTCACCTCTCCGAACCCTTTCTCTTCTGCTATCCCCCCCTCTTTCTCCTTCTCTTTCTTTTTTCTTCCAACCTCTCCTTTTTGTTTTCAGGCAGCCACCTATAAATAGAAGCAAGCTCGAAGCTTCATCCGGCGTGAGGAATGGCGCACCGGGGAAAGAGCTACATTGCCTTTGCGCGTCGGAATAGCAGGGCGCCAAAAAATGGGGGCGCGCCGATTTAGGGCGTGCCGTATTAGCGCCCTTGGCATGTCACGAGTCAGTCGATGAGTCCGGGGATGGTTCCGGGGGTCACCGTGAACATTTATCTCGCCACTGCTCTTTGAAACCTCGACGAGATGCCTTGTCGAAGTTCTCAGGCCGACGTACGGCCATTCTCGGAACTTCAAATGACTTTGGTTTGATCACGTGGGTTTTCCACTGACATGGCTCTCGGCACTATGATATGCGCTTCCGTCTCAGTCTGTTTCGCGTTCAAAGCTTCTTGGAGGGTGGGATAGCACCCGGGATAGTTCCGCCCATTTCGAGCGATCATTCAGCCGCTAACGGACCCCACTTGGCGAGAAGCCGTACCCGTGCCGGGTAGCCAGGATCTTCTGCTGACAGAGCCTTCGGACCTCCGTTTTAAAGAGCCAAGGGCATCCTTTCATCTCAGGAGAGTCTTTCATGAGGTGGGTGGCCACCGGGTAGACCGTCGTCCTTGGTCGGACAACGGGTGTAGTGTATGCGGCACGACAGAGTCGATGCCGGTTCATTGGGTAGGCTTGGTCGCATTGCCGGTTGATTGTGAGTTCATCTCGGTTCTCCTGAGGTGAAGTCCCCATGCTCACACAGGGTGACTCGAAGCTCTGGCAGCTTGAGAAGTCTTCAATACGTTGATATTTATCGGCTTCTGTGCTTCAGCGGGTCGTATCATTCGTCTTTGCGGCTTGGTCACCGACGATCATATTTTGAGTGCCAACAACAGCATGAGTCCATGTGTTGTTCCCGCATTACTCGCCCCGAAGAAGGATGGCACGTGGAGAATGTGCATTGATAGCCGTGCCATCAACAAAATCACCATGAAGTACAGGTTCCCTATTCCCCGCCTGGATGACAAGCTAGACATGATGGCTAGTGCCACTATCTTCTCAAAGATTGATCTTAAGAGTGGCTACCATCAGGTGAGGATTAGGTCAGGTGATGAGTGGAAGACCGCATTCAAGACCAAGAATGGTCTATATGAGTGGTTGGTTATGCCCTTTGGATTGATCAATGCCCCTAGCACCTTCATGCGACTCATGACTCAGGTCCTTCGACCATTCATCGGAGTCTTTGTGGTAGTGTACTTCGATGATATCATTATCTATAGTCGCACCACGGGGGACCACTTAGACCACCTTCGGCAGGTCTGTCTACTCCTAAGGAGAGAGCAGTTGTTTGTGAACCCACAGAAGTGTGCCTTCATGACACCTCAGCTAACCTTCTTGGGTTTTATTATGTCTAGTACTGGGGTCTCCGCCGATCCGGAGAAGGTCCGGGCCATTGTTGAGTGGCCGGAACCCCGCACGATCCATGATGTCCGCAGCTTCCATGGCCTCACGATGTTCTATCGTTGCTTTATCCGTGGATTTAGCTCCGTCACTGCCCGATCATGGATTGTATTCGGAAGGGCACATTTGTATGGACGAAGGCCGCAGCTGCTGCCTTCAAGGACATCAAGGAGCGCATGACCCAGACACCTATCCTTCGATTGCCAGATTTCTCGAAGGTAGTTAAGGTCTCTTGTGATATGTCGGGTGTTTGGATAGGTGGAGTGTTGAGTCAGGAGGCCCACCCGGTCGCATATTTCAGTGAGAAGCTGAATGACGCGAAACTGTGATACTCCACTTATGATAAGGAATTCTACGCAGTTGTTCAGGCTCTTAGGCATTGGAGGCACTATCTATTACATCAGGAGTTTGTCTTATACTCCGATCATGAGGCTTTGAGGTACCTCCATTCCCAAAAGAAGCTTAATGCGCGTCACAGCCGTTGGGTTGAGTATCTCCAGCAGTTCACTTTTGTGCTGAAACATAAGGCTAGAGTGGAGAACAAGGTGGCCGATGCCTTGAGTCGGCGAGCGTGTTTGCTTACCACCATGAGTGATGAGGTCATAGGGTTAGAGAAGATGAGAGAGACCTATGTTGACTGTCCTGACTTCAGTCAGATTTATACCACTCTCCAGGCCGGACCCTCGAGAGACCTTGATGATTATGTACTTCAGGAGGGTTACCTCTTTCGAGGAGGCAGGCTTTGTGTTCCCCGAACTTCGGTTCGAGACTTCTTAGTCTGGGAGCTACATGCGGGAGGTCTAGACGGCCACTTTGGTCGGAACAAGACTATCGAGGCTGTTGAGCATAGATTTTATTGGCCGAGCTTGAAGCACGATGTTGCTCATATTGTGGCTCAGTGTCGTACATGTGCTACGGCCAAAATGAAGAAGCAAAGCTCGGGCCTTTATACACCTCTTCTCGTGCCTGATGCCCCGTGGCAGGATGTTAGCATGGATTTTATTTTGGGATTGCCACGTACCTCCAAGAAGCATGATTTGGTCGATGTGGTTGTTGATCGATTCTCGAAGATGGCCCTTTTTATTCCCTGCTCGAAGACTTCGGATACTTCGAGGGTAGCCCGCCTATTCCTTACTCATGTGGTGTGCAAGTTAGAGTTGCCCCGTACGATAGTGTCTGACCGTGATGTTAGATTCACCAGTTATTTTTGGAAGACACTATGACATATGTTGGGTACTCACCTCAAGTTTTCCACTGCATATCATCCCCAGACAGATGGTCAGACCGAGGTGGTCAATAGGAGTCTGGGTGACCTTTTGAGGTGTCTTGTCAGGGATCGTCTAGGGGATTGGGATCTCATATTACCATTGGTAGAATTTACATATAATGATTCGGTAAACAGGTCTACCGGTATGAGTCCATTCGAGATTGTCACTGGTCGTAGGCCTAGGAAGCCAGTGGATCTTGTTCCCATGCCTATTCATGCACGAGTGTCGGAGTCTGCCGAGTCATTTGCTTGGCATGTTATGAGTCTGCATGATGACATCCATCATGACATTGAGGCCAGCAATGCACGGTATAAGGAGTTAGCCGATGCCCATCGACACCACCGTGAGTTCCAAGAGGGTGAATATGCCATGATCAGGGTAAGACCTGAACGGTTTCCCTCTGGAACCGTAAAGAAATTGCAAGCTCCCGGAGCCGGTCCATTTAGAGTGTTGAAACGTGTTGGATCCAATGCGTTTGTTGTAGACCTACCCGAGGAATATGGTATAAGCTCAACTTTCAACGTGTCGGATCTAGTTGCCTATAGGGACCCAGCGGTGATCCCTAGTGAGCCTTTTGAGCCATCTCCTCCCATTGAGAGTAATCCCACACCTGAGTGTCCACCTCCAGCCCCTTTTCCACAGCAGCGAGAGCATATCGATCATATACTGGATGAGCAGGTGACAGTTACCAGGAGTGGATCTTACCCGCGCTACCTAGTGCGTTGGAGAGGGCGACCCGCCACCGAGGACACTTGGATCACACGGGTCGAGTTGCAGAGGATAGATCCAGACCTACTGGAGCGGTACTAGAGTGATGCAGACCCTTACTCGACAGGTTCGAGTTTCTCCGACCCGGGGAGAATTGGTGCGGACACCAGAGCACACGAGTGGCACGAGTCGGTGAGCCACCGGTACCGTACGCGGAGCACCACCCGAGCTACAACGGCTTCCATCTGGCTCGGCGATAGTATCGAGACTCCCCCTTGAGTCTCGATATTTATAGTATTTATTGGGACTTTATTTGTGTGTCATGTGTGTTTTTTGATTTTACCTCGGATTGTAATTCGGATTGTAATAAGGGTTTATGTGTAAAATGGGACCACCTGGGTCCCGCGGGCCCCCCTACCTCTTCCCCATTAGTCCACCTCATCTCTAGGGCCCATGTGGGGCCAGTCAACCTTCCAATAGTGGGCTTCTAGAAGAGTGGACCAAGGGGGGGACAAATAAGAAAAAAAGTCCAAGAAGATGGCCATGAAGTCAAGGGGGCGCCCCCTCTTTAATATAGTTTAATGGGATTTGAATTTTTATTTTATTTGATTCCAAATCACATGGGAGAAATAAAATTGAACTCCCTCTTTTACCCCTCCCCAACCCTATATCTAGGGATAGTTGAAGTCTTTTTGTATTTCATATATATTCCTTGTATTTTCATTTGATTAGAATTAATGCCAAAAAAAATCAGAATTTTTGTTGGAGCCTCCAAGCTTGGTGCGCACCCCTCCTCTCTCCTCCCCCATCTTGCAGCTGTGAAGGCTGCTTCCATAGGTGTGAAGCCTCTTATTCAAGCCTCTTCTGAGTGGGAAGCTCAGATCTATCGCCGCCGCCGCCATCGAGCCGCCGTCGCACCGCCACCGCCACCTTATCGGAGTTCTATCTTCATCCAACAGCAGCCCCTTCCATGAATTTTAACTCTCAGATCCGAGATCTTCTGAGTGCCAAATTTTCAGGGTGAGTTTTAGGGTTCCATCCCACATTTCAGAAAATTTGGTTTGGCCTCTAGTTTCCAATTTCCATTTTTCCATTTTTATCCATCTTTTCATTCCAGATCTGCCATGTTTCTATCTACTGTGACAGCAACCCTGATCTTCCCATCTTCGACCAACTTTTTGATTTTTCCTCGAGCCCCCAATTTTACTGGAGGTTTTGTCCAACACTCCCTCCATCCACGAATATTCTTAGAATTTTTAAAGGCCTTCACCTATTTTCTAAAAATCACTTTCAGATCCCTTTCAATTCTATCTGCCCCTGTCCAGATCCGACCACCTACCAGTATAAAATAGCTTTTCCCATCCAAACCTCCACCAAATCGGTCATAAAAATTATTGCCGTTTTCCCCTTTCTCTTCTCTACAATTTTCAGGAAGAGCTCGAGGTCTGAATATGAGGTCTACCCCGCGGTCAATGGTAGTTCTCAGGAAATTTTACTGCTGCCCTAAGATTTCGGGCCCTGTCCAACAGCAACTTCAAAAATCGACTAAGGCCAGATCCGTGTAGATCCAATTTGTCACTCTGGCCCTATATCGAAATACTTCGAAAGAGCTTTCCAACGATACCTTCTGTGCATTGATCCGACGTCAGAATTGATCGCAGCAGCCGATCTCGCCGAATCGCGCGCTACAAAACAGAAGCAACCAGTCCGTGGGCAGCAACTCCAAAGCTTGGAGACCGGAGCTGATCGGCCTCCGACTGGCATTCCCACCTGACTGCCTTCCATGGAGGCAGACCACCAGGGGTCTCCATCACAGCGGGACCCACCCCATCAGACCCAGAGGACAGAGCGGTCCGTGGGCTCCACGAACTCGTAGATCGCACCGTCCGGACAGCACTAAACACGGGTTTCGACACCGACGGAGCGACAGCAAGATGCTGCCCGTCAACCCAATTCGCGTGACTCCTGGGCCCCACATGTGACCTTTTATCTCCCTACGTGGAGTGGGTCAAAACCATTGTACCGCTGTAATAATTGTTAACCGGGAGTCCAGATTTGGCCGGGGTTGTCTTCCCCACGCCGGGAGCGTGGAGGTACGATCGTAACTTCTTGGCATTACTTTGCTTAGCTAGTATATGGTCATATGCCGCTGTGAGAGTGTAGGATTCTAGCCCGTGAGTCCATGTCACCGCTGTGAGCGAGAGAGTGACCCATCCCGTGGCTCGATCCGAGCACGGAAGTGAGTCGGACTATCCTTAACTCTGCCGGTTCCTCAACCATGCACGATCCATGTTTCCCTCGCTTGGAACGACGAGTGAGCTTGTGTTTCTGTTAGCGACGTATAGCCCATAGGAGCTCTTAGTGTCGAGCCTAGTGTCTCTCATGCTCGTATGTTGCTGGTCGTGTATGCATTTAAAGTCCGAGGTCCATATCACTTAGAGTCGGTCCCCGTGTCCATCCCGCATCACCGCCCAAAACCGTTACAGTTATGGTGGACTTCATCGTGATTAAAGGGATGACGGCCTATAACGCCATCTTCGGCCGAGGTATCCTCAATCGAATGAAGGCGGCGCCCTCCACCTTTCACCAAAAAATGAAGTTCCCCACCAAGCATGGCGTGGGGGAGGTCCGGGTTAACTAGGCATTGGCTAGACGGTGCTATATAATCTCGATCGAAGCCACGAGGCCGGAAGGGAAAAACAAAGGAGTAAAGGGAACTGAGGAGGGACCAGCAACATCCGAGCCTAGTGGCGAGTTGCTAACGGTCTTCCTCAACGGTGACCCAACTCTAGGAGTTAAGATCGGAGCCGATCTACCACTTGAGGAACAAGAAAAATATAAAGATTTCCTTACCCAGTACATCCAAGTCTTTGCATGGTCGGACGAGCATCTTCCCGGGATCCTGGGAGACATGGTGACACACAAGCTCAACCTCGACCCAATGGTGAAACCTGTCCAACAACGCAGGAGAAAGCATGCCCCAGAGAAGCAAGCGGTCATCAAAGAGCAAGTCATCAAGGGGCAGAAGACTGGCCTCTTTCGTCCGGTCCTGTACCCTACATGGCTCACCAATGTCATCCTGGTACCGAAGGCTTCGGGGAAGTGGCAAATGTGCGTAGACTTCACCGACCTCAACAAGGCTACCCCGAAGGATTGCTACCCACTGCCGAGCATCGATCAACTAGTCGACTCAACCTCTGGGAACGAATTGCTCAGCTTCCTGGACACCTACTCGGTTACCATCTGATCAGGATGGACCCGGAGGACATCGAGAAGACTGCCTTCATCATTGACTTCGGCATACACTACTACACCCGAATGCCGTTCGGGTTGAAGAATGTTGGAGCAGCATATCAGAGACTGATCAACCACATCTTCGAGGGATAACTCGGTCAGAACGTCGAGGCCTACATTGATGATATGCTCGTCAAAATGCCGAAGGCCGAAGACCATCTTGCCGACTTAGCCGAGACCTTCGACACCCTCCTGAGGTGCAACATGAAGCTCAATCCCGCTAAATGTGCCTTCGGAGTCGAATCCAGGAAGTTCCTAGGCTTCTTGGTAACTCAGCGTGGGATTGACGCCAACCTCGAAAAGGTTCAGGCCATCCTGAACATGCGGCCACCCACCTGCATCAAGGACGTCCAACGCCTTACGGGGCGCATTGCCACGCTCAACCGCTTTCTATCCTGAGCGGCCGAACGATGCCTACCCTTCTTCAAATTATTGAGGGGACCAAAAATGGCATCTGTTACGTTCTCCTGGGACGAGGAATGTTAGAAGGCATTCGCCAAACTCAAGGAATTCTTGGCCTCGCCCCCGGTGCTGTCCAAGCTAGTCCCGGGCGAAGCTCTACACCTTTATCTCTCGGCGACCCCTTCCACAGTGTGCTCGGTCCTGGTCAGGAACGATGCGGGGGTTGAGAGATCAGTTTACTATACCAGCAGGGTGCTTAATGTGGCTGAAAGAAGGTACCCTGCAACCGAGAAACTCGTGCTAGCGTTGGTTACCTCAGCCAAGCACCTCCGACCCTATTTTTAAGGGCACTCCATCGTCGTATTGACCGGCGAACCCCTGAAGAAGATTCTCTATCACCCTGAAGCCTCGAGATGCCTCGTCAAGTGGGCCATCATGCTCAGGGCCTACGACATTTTGTATCGCCCCCGCTTGGCCATCAAAGGATAGGCCCTCGCGGACTTCATTGCCGAAAGCACAGTCCCGATTGAGGAGGTACCTCCACCTGCGCCCGGGCCCACCTGGGACCTGTTCATCGACGGGTCCTCCAGCTCAGTCGGAAGCGATGCCGGTAACCTTATCGAGTCCCCCGAAGGAGCAGAGCTGCGGTACGCCTTGAAATTTAACTTCCAGGCGTCCAACAATGCCTCCGAGTATAAAGCCGTTATCTCAGGGGCCAGGATGGCTCGACGACTGGGGGCCGAGCGAGTCAGGATCCAAACCGACTCCCAATTGGTCGCTAGCCAAGTTAACGGTGATTACGAAGCTCGGGAAGGACAAATGATCAAGTACCTCCAGGTGGTCAAGAGGATGGCCCAACTTTTCGAGAGCTTTGAGGTAGTCCGGATAGCCAAGGAGGAAAACTCCCGAGCAGACGCCCTCTCTCGCCTGGCCTCCTCACTCGACCCCGAAGGTACTCGGTCGATCTTCCTCAAAGAGCTCGAGCGATCAAGCATCGAGTCTGAGCTTATGATCATTGACCCAGCACCCACGAGCGATTGGCAGACCCCCTACATAACCTGGCTCCAAGATTCTCAAGAGCCTACCGACCCCCGGGAAGCTCGGGAACTCAAGTACCAAGCTCGGCATTTCGTCATGCTAGATGATGCATTGTACCGCAGGTCTTTCTCCGGTCCCCTGCTCAAGTGCATCGGCGCCGACGAAGCCAACCGAGCGGTTTAGGAAGTACATGATGGCATCTACAGCGCGGACCAAGGAGGAAGATCACTCGCTAGGATCTTTCTTCAGCAAGGCTACTGGTGGCCCACTCTCCAATGCAACTACACGACCTATGTACAGAAGTGCGACCAATGTTAGCGCTTCAACCATCTGATCCACCAACCCGCCGCGGAGCTCATCACCCTTGCTGAGCCGTACCCCTTCGCTCGATGGGGGATCGATATTTTGGGACCATTCCCCACGGCCCAGGCTCAAAAGAAGTACGTCATCGACGCCATCGACTATTTCGCCAAATGGATCGAGGCCGAGGCCACCACCAAGATCACCAAATCAGTCGTGTGGAGTTTCGTTTGGAAGTCGATCATTTGTCGCTACGATGTCCCCCGAGTGATCGTGAGTGCTAATGGTCGGCAATTTGGTTCTCATTACTTCAGAGACAGATGTGCCGACCTAAACATTCGCAACCACTTACTTCAGTAGCCCACCCTCAAGCCAACAGACTGGTCGAGAATGCCAACAAAACTATCTTGAAAGGCATCAAAACCAGGATCAGCAAGGCCAAGGGAAGCTGGCTCGAGGAATTACCAAGCGTACTATGGTCGCATCGAACTACTCCGAGAACGGCTACTGGTGAAACACCTTTCCAACTGGTGTGTGGCACAGAGGCCGTGATTCCATTGGAGGTTGGCAATCCTTCTCTCCGAGTCGTCCACTTCAAATCTGAGGTGAACGAGCAGAAATTGTTAGAAAACCTCGACCTAGTAGATGAGATCTGAGAGATTGCAAATATCCAAGCAATGGAATACCAACGGCGCGTCACTCGATACTACAACTCCAGAGTTTGAGACAGACATTTCCAGCGAGGGGACTTCATCCTGAGAAAGGCCGAAGCCTCTCGACCATTGGAAGCGGTGGGGAAGCTAGCCTCTAACTAGGAAGGCCCCTACCGAGTGGTCGAGAAGCTCGGGAAAGGGCGTATCGATTGTCCACCATGGAAGGAGCACTCGTCCCTCTGACATGGAACGCGACAACACTTCAAAAGTTCTACTTTTGAACATCTGGCAGGCATGCACATGTAAGCAAAATAGAATAAACGTCATCCTTCTCTTTTCATTAAACTCTGGTGTATATCAAGTAGGCCGCAGCCAATACAATATACAGTTCAGCAAAAAGAAAAATTACATCCACTGGTACTATGGCAGGAGCAGAGCGCTCGACTGACTGGGTAGGCACTCCTATGTCCAGCCACTGACCCTGCCTAGTACGGAAACTGGCTCGGATAAGGGATAGCAGACCCCGTTGGTTTGAGAGGCTAGAAAGAAAGGTGCTAGAGGGATTGGAAGGACAACAAAAAAAGAAGGGGGAAGTCAACCCAAGACAAATGAAGAGGAAGCTTGAGAGAGCTCCCCTTCTAGGCGATGGGATCAACGAGAAAGGAGGGAGCTTAAAGAGCTCCCCCTCCCCTCAGGATGGCGTCGGCGGGTCAGGGACAAGAAGGTGACATGCTCTAGCATGTCGAACCCTCTCTCAAACCGACCTCCAACTGTCGAACCCTCTTCCAAACTGGAGTATTAGGAGCTTCCCTCCTATTGCTATCCCCATCATCATCTTCCGAAGCGCTTTCCATGCTCTGCAGAGATCGACAACACAACACTTCGAGGAAAGGGAAGAAGGAGAAACCATCAGGGATGGCCTTAAGCGATGAAAGGAAGAGGAGACGCCCCTCGGACCTTTTATAGGCCGAAGGGGGAGCTGATCACCTTAAATGACTCTCCCCTTAAAAATATGCTAAAGGAGCCTTCTCTGAGACGGTTACCTCATTTCCCAACATCCCCCCCAGCGGGACGCGCAAAGCGGCAAGTCATTTAGGGCGGCATGAAAAAGCAGAAAGGTGCCAGTGCCATGTCAGTTACTGACAGATCGGCACGCGCGATATCTGCCGAGAAAATCGACGCCTTCCCCAACAACTATAGATACGGTAGTCAAATCATGCCAAAAGCGGTAAGGAACAGTCAATTCAGCACTTAATATTGCCGCTATTATACTTTCTAAAAAATATTTTCTTGCAACTACATAAGGGAAAAGAAAAAGAAAGAAAGAGCTTGTACATCAGGCCTCGGGCCCATCTCCAGGCTCGGTAGATGAGGGCCCCTCAGCACTAGTCAATCTGCCCCCGATACTCTCGGCGATGGTCGACCCAGGCACTGACCCCACCTGTGTGAGAACTGTCTCGGTCGCGTGCCCTCCCGAGGCTGCTTGAGTTGGTGATCGCTTGGATAAGGTCGAGGCCGCCCGACTTTCCTCTTTGCTCGACGTATAGTGGGAGGAGTCGGTGGAACCCCAATCCGAGTCATAGCGTTGCCTAGAAGGAAAAACGAGTCCAGACACCTGGGCTTCAGCCTCTATGATGGCCCGGTTGAAGCCTTGGGAGAAACCCTTCTAAAGGCCCCGACGGTAGCCCGACTCATAATACGGGAAGGCAGTCTTCGGAAGAGTCGCATGATAAGCCTCTGAGCATTTATGCCGCTCGAGCGCTTCCACCCCGGCCAGCTCCGCCTTCCTCTCAAGCTCAGCTATCCTCAGTTTCGACTCAGATAGCCTCCTCTCGGCCTCGGCCCATGCATCCTCAGCCCCCCGGCCTCGGTCCTCGAGCCCCTCTCGCTCGGCCTTCCATTGCTCATCGTGCTCGACCTGAACTCTGCACTCCGCTTCCAGGAGCTCATTCTTCAGATCGGCCATACGACAGGCCTAGGCCAGCTGCTTAACCAGCGACCGAGCCTCCGCCTGGCTCGACTGCACCTGTGCCTGGAGCGGGGCCACTTCCTGAAGAAGATCCCTAAGATCGAGGGTCAAACGCTCGACCTTCCGATCAAGTGCACCACGAGCCCATGAGAGAGCCTCATGCTCTGACTCCACCCGAGCGTACGCATCCACCGCCTCGGCCCCCCAGCTGGGCCAAGACCAGACCACCCTCCATAATCCGCTCGAGAAGTGCGGAGGGGGGACTTTTCCTGAGATCTCCTCGCACGACTCCCGAAGATATGGAGTGGCACCTCCGGTATAAAAGAGCCCAGACCCTGACGGTACTGGTCGAGGGAGGAGAGACCCACTCCATGGCTACCGGGACTGGGACAGCTCCCCCGAGCATTCCCGCCTCGGGGGCCCCACCAGTTAGCTCGGGTGGGCTGCCTCACCGCGTAGCTCCCTGGCCTCGGTCAGCTACGACTGAGTCGCTTCACCATGCAACCCTCCAGCCTCGACCGGCTTGGATCGGACTCCTCTGTCTGGCGCCCCCTCTGTTCCGCTCGGCGCCCCGACGTCAGCCACGGTCCCTCTGACATCTGCTCCCTCTTGCTCCAGAGAGAGAGAAGGCAATAGGGGAACCTCATCGGCCGGGCAGGTGAGCTCCTCCTTTCTCACCTGTTTCTTCTCAGCAGACAAGGCCTGCAAGGAAGACCTCGACAACTTCGTCACGGGATCCTTGCACTTGACCCCCCGGCGTTAGGAAGCATCGTCCCGGGCGACCCGCTTGCCCTTATCTCGGGCCCAAGAGGAACCCTCCGAAGCTTGAAGATCACTCGGAGCCGACGTACATCCACGTCGATGACCTCCAGCTCGGCCGGCGGTGCCTCCTCCTCAGCCGCTCGCCTCAGGTCTGAACGAAGGAGAGCAAATTGAGAGAAGGAAGACACTCACCTGATAAGAAGAGAACAAGCCCCTAAGACCCTTACCTGTCGGCAACAGTGCTGGAGAAAGGTACTCCTCGATGTTGGACGGGGTCAACAACTCACCAATCGGTCGGCGATTCTACAGAAAGATAGTAGCATGCCTCTCCACCTCCGGGGAGACCTCTGTTTGCTTCGAAGGAATGTTCGGGTGAAAATTGGGCACCGTAGGGAAATCCCAGACCACAATGATTGCGGACGCGCCCACCCAGAAATAATGGGTCTTCCACCCCTTGTGAGAGGAGTCCTTCATAGAAAGGGACACGCAACTCCTTTTTCACTTCGCTTGGACAAAGAAGAAGCCCTTCCCCGCATGAAGATTCTCCTTCAGCTCGAAAAAATAATGGAAGAGGTCCAGCGAGGTGCTCACCCCACTCGGGCCATAGAGGAAAATGAAGGAGAAGATAAGGGTATAAGAGTTGGAGACCAGTTGGACAGGAGCCAACCGGTAGAACCGAAGCAAATCGACGACAAAGGAATGGAGGGGTAGGCGAAAGCCGCACTTCCAAGCCAAGAGGAAGGAACAGAAAGGCCGGAATGAGTGGCCAGGCGAGACTCATGAAGTTCAGGAGCAAAGAACTGAAACCGCCAAGGTAGCTCGTACTGGTTCTCCAGTCGCTTCACATCAGCCTCGCCCAGTTCACTGCGGAGAGTCTCCGACGGCCCCAAAAAAGGCCTTGGGGCCTGTCCTTGTCCTCGCCCCTCGGCCTTAGGATTTGGGTCCGCCATGGAACAAGAAGAACTGGAAGAAGAAGGGGAAAGCTCTGGACTAGAGGACTCCGGAGGAGAAGGAAGTTGACAGATCGCCGCCGTAGTAATCTCTTCCAGCTCCGCGAAGGCCGCTGCGATTCTCCGCTCTTCCGAACTGCTCTCACGGCACATGAGCCCCCCTCAAATATAAATGCAATAGAAGGCAAAACCCTAAACCCCGGAGATAAAGGGACGCAAACAATGCGCAATGCTTATAACCCCTACCTGGAAGCGGCGCGGCGTTCCGATCTTCCGTAGAGGGGCCTTCTTGCAAAAATTCTCAGAATTATCATCATGACGGGCATATTTTCAGGGCAAGTCGCATCATATGGCCCCTACAGAGAGAGATCTCCACCCAACTAGAGCCATGAAAAGTCTAGCCCAGATGCTACTCATCCGAGCCTAATTTTGGCTCGGGAGTAGGAGGGGGACAAGTGGAGAGGGGAAATCTAACCGCCCGAATGGAGAGGCCAAACGAGATCTAATTTGACCTGACGAGGCCCAGCTCCTTGAAATGGTAGCCCCAGGGCCAACTTATTATAAGCCTAATAACTTACTCGGGTCAAGCACTTCCTAGGCGACCTTCGGGTTGGGAAGTCCAAGCATCAGTTCGATCAGGAAAGCTCTTTCGGAGCCCAAGTATGCCCTACCCAATCCATGCACTCATCGCTCAGGAAGCATCTCCTGGGGCAGTGCCTCATGCTCGAGCTGACTGATGGAAGCTTATCTGTACGGCCGTTACACGTCCCTTAAAAGTTGGGAGCTCAAGGGGATAAGGGAGATCAAGAGTCTGCATGCTATAAAGAGCCCGCAAGGAGGACGTAACCTCCCCCCGAAACTCCTCAGCTTACAGGGATCATTCACTCAATGAGCCACTATTTAAACTAGAAGAACCCTCCTATGAGAAGGTAAGCCAAAAACCCTGAGCATGAACCACTTCACCTTTTGGTGGAGAGGGATCTTGCGCCCCCATATTCCTCCTAATTCCTCCCTTCGCACCAGTGCTCTACTACATTTGCTGACTTAAGCATCGAAGGGTCTTCCCCAGGGATCCATCCCTGGGCACCTCTGACTTGTTTCCCTTCTTGCAGTTCATACTTCAAGCATACGTGGTCATTCTCTTCCCCACTCAGGAGTAGCGCGAGATTGCCCCTCTTCACCGTCTATGAAACCTCTTGGTGTTACGATGATGGGTCAATACTCGAATCACCCGCGCCGGTGCACCATGACTTTTCTCCTATCCCTAACACCCCTCACCCCATCCGGCACTTCCAACGCACTAAACCTCCACCCATTATACCATTAGTCTTCACTCCACCGGCCACCGCTGAATCTCCCATTATATCTTCTCCTTGTTCGCCACCTAAGGCTTCCATTATCCCTATAACGCCAAAGCCGATATTCACCAACCCTTCACCACTTAACCTTTCACCACTTAACCCTTTTCCCGAACCCGTGGATAATTCTGAGCAGGATTCACCTATTTTCGCACTCGAGCCAATCTTGTCCGCTTCCGAGCAAGGGGAGAACCCCGACGTGTTTTAGCCTCCGCCTCCCCTTAAGCATCCGTTAACACTCTCCATTAAACCTCCATCACTCATTAAGCCTACCGCTTCTATCTCGCCTTCCATCACCCTGTAGAATGGGTGTATTTCTATAAGCACATGTGCCGAGGATGATCAAGAGCCGGGCAAGAAGGATTTGGCCGTGGCCATGCCGTTCAAAGTTCATGATATTATTTGCCAAATGCTGGCCTGTGTTCTTGTGCCGGGCATATTTAAGAAGTCTTCATCAAGGCTCACTATGATTAATTCTTACAAGTTGATGCCATATCGGTCCGTTATCAAATTCACTTTGTTCAATGGCCGACGTTCTTTTGATGCTCTGATTACCCCTCGCTTCATCATTATACAACTTCCTTGTCAAGAAAAGGGGGTCTCATCCCGCATTACCATAAGACATGAGAGTATTCGAACATTGATCCAATCCTTCGAGCTGTTGGGTTGGACATGTTCTTCACTGAGGAGGGGTGGGCAATCTTTTATTAAAGGGATTTCCACCGATTCATTCACTCCTTATTCTATCCCATCCACATTTTTCTCCTTATGGGTTACTCATGGGGTAAGAAGGAGGCTTCCCCCCCCGCTCCTTGCATCTCTTGCATTTTAGGCATCCTTTACATCCATTGCATCGTATTCATTTGCATTTCTCCTTTCCTGGGTTTTAGAACTCGTATCTTCCTCGCCTCCCGGAACCTCCGAATCTTCCGCATTCCCCACCTTATTCATCTTTATCTCCGGGTCTCAATATGCTTCCTGGGCATCATGCCCCTTCACACTTCTCATATCCGAATCCTTCGGATTTTTCTCTGCTTGTCGGGCATCGCGCCCCTTTTACTGTCCCTTTCGAGCATCGCACCCCTTTACATCTGATTCCTTCGGACCTCCCGGAACCTTTGGATTTCTCAGGGTATTGCGCCCATTTCTATCATTTTCCTCCAGAACCTCCAGATTCTCCATCCTATTTTCCTCCAATCTTCTTTCCGGGCATCACACCCCTTTCTGTTTTCCTCCGGAACCTCTGGACCTTTTAGGGCATCGCATCCCTTTCAGCTCTCCTCTTCCGGCACCTCTGGACCTCCCTCTCTGGGCGTCGCGCCCCTACACACCCTCATGTCCGGATCTTTCGGGCTTCCCACTAATTCTCCCAGGGCATCACATCCCTCTATACTTGCCTCCTCTGGAACCTCCAGATCTTCCTTCCCCTTTCCCATTAACTCCCCCAAGGCATCACATCCCTGTTCATTCCATTCCTCCGGAACCTCCGGATTTCTCAGGGCATCACACCCATTTCTATCATTTTCCTCCGAACCTCCAGATTCTCCATCCTATCTTCCCTCCGATTTCCTAAGGCATCGCGCCCATTTCTATCATTTTCCTCCGGAACCTATGGACCCTCCATCTTTCTTCCGATTCATCCTTCTACTCCATCTGGACATCTCGTCCTTTTTTCTCTTCTTTCTTCTAAATCATCTTTTTCCATACCTTTATCTTGGGCATCGCGTCCCTTCCTACTTTATCCCTCCGGAGCCTCCGGATGATTCTTCTCCCCACCATGATACTCCTCCTTCGCCTCCGGAGCCTCCGGATCCCCCACTTCCCATCTATCAATTCCTTCTCCTAATTCCACATGATCCCGGGTCTGACCCGATTTCTTCCACATCCACCGCTCTGGGCATTTGCCCGTTCTCCCACTGCTTCCAAGGCTTCAGTCCTCACCTCTTCTCTTGATTTTCTGTTTCTTCTATAGACCTTTCATGTGATCAGGGTCTCCGCACCTTAGTGAGGGAGTTCTAGCCCTCACATCTTTTCCTTTTATCCTCATTCGTCTGAGTCTGGTCTTGATACCACTCCTTCTTGTTAAGCCACTTCAAATCTTGGCTTCCAATTCTTTTATCTGCCACTTGAGGACAAATTCAATGATGATCGACATTACCTCTGGCAGTTGCTGTTTCATGAGGTTGCAAGGTAACATATTTACGTAAGTATGCGCTTTATGATGTCATTATCTCATTCATCTTCACGCGTGGTTTTCAAAGTGAAGTGCTTTTTAACATGATCAAAAGTGGAATTTCAAGGCCATTATCCTAGGTCTTTATCTTTATTAAATTTTGATTAAAAAAAGTCTTTAGGGTTGTTTTTGCAGCACTTTGGCTATAAGAACCCCGTGCTGGAAGTTCAACCTTCTCTCCCCGCTTGTTAAGAGCAACCCTTTGCTGGGCACTCCACAGACTTCATGGCGTCCTTAGACGGACTCCTTTGGTAAATATCATTACTATTTTGGCCATGCCATGGGTATGCATAAAAGTCTTTTCTCTTCTTTACTCGGCTGAGTGCAGGTGCAAGAGGTTGACGGATAAGATGACCAACCTAGGTAATCCCAATACGAGAGGAGTCTCAAATAGGGGCAGTCTTGACCCAGATCAAAATGAGTTTCATGATAAATCTAGCCAAAAAGGGCTATTATAAAAATCATGTCAAATTTTCAATGAAAGAAAAATTATAAGAAAAAATCATGTCAAGGGAGGCAAAGTCCCCACAGGGGAAAACCCTGGTCGTATGCATGTCTAGGGTCTAAAAATCAAAGGCATAAAGTCCTGGCGCAATAGAATACCTCTTTGAGGGGTAATACCTTAAGAGGAATTCGAGTCTTGACATCTCCCACCCTGCATTAAGCTTGTCTCCAATTATTCTTCTCTTCTCCCTCCAAGACCGAGTGTTTCTCAGGTATGGCCTTAGCAGGGACACAGTTAGCCATGGGTAGTTGGTCATAGGATGCCACCATTTAATGCACGCCCAGCGTCGAGCAGTTTTTAGCGAAATAGGAAGGAACGAGGACCCCTAGCTAGTGGTTTAAACGCCCTTTGATTTAATGCTGCACTAGCAATGCCTAAACCAAAATCCAAACCAAAAAAATTTGAATATTTTTTCAAAATCCAAACCAAAAAATTTGAATATTTCTTGAAAATCCAAACCAAATTTTTTTTTTGAATATTTCTTCAAAATCCCCAAAAAAAATCAAATATTTCCAACACTCCATAAAAAAAATCAAATATTTTCCAAAACACAAAAAAATTGCATACTCCCAAAAAAAACTTGCATTGTATTTTTTGATGGTGTTATTTTATAGGGACATTTTCTTTTGCAAGGACCAAGAATTTGGGATGAGTTCTCTTCTCACCCACATCATTGATGACTCACATTGATTCTCAATTATCATCTCTCTATCCTTTTGAGTGATTCTTGCTGGTTCATGTCCAGTATGATCATTCCTGTCATTCTGAGCAATTCACTGCCAAATCTTCTGATTATCTCTGCCACTCTAAGCCTTCACGTTGATCATCCAAGAGCTAATCTCAGCCAAGCTTGATCTTTCATGCATACATTATTGGCCAAGTTGTCATCCTTATGGATTTAAAAGGAAAGAATGATGCTTTGTGCTTTTGTGCATGCTATGCCTTCACGCTATAAATATCATCTTATTGCTATTGACATGTTGCTATTCACATATTGAGATTCATGTCATACTTTTGGTATAATTCATGCTACTCATGCTCTAATCAATGCTATTTATGTTATAGTCGTTATGCGTAAACTGCTATACTTCAATTGCTTCATACTTCATTATATCTTGGCTAATGAATCTTTGAGTGCAGGAAGAAGTTCTTAGTCCCACCGTCTGGACATCCGACGGTGCTAACATTGCATTTCCTAGTGCCAACATGCTTATTGCTTCACCATCTCCCTGTATGCATTTCTACTATATGTTATCTACGCTATTGGATTATATCAAGGACCTTCATCAAAAATAATGATGATTCCATAGGAGTCTTAGTCGCACAGATAGGCCGTTGACCCATCCAAGACTGGGGATGATGGTTCCCTTTTACAGGTTGGTGCGCAGATAAACGGGCTTCGGTTTAGTGTCAACTCACGAAATTAGTTTCTTGACCCAGTCTGGACAGCTAAATAATATTATCCTTGATTATCTTCTATTTTTAATTTATTTTAATTTTTCCTTTAAACCCAGCATGCATTCATGTAGGAATTTGAAACAACTTTGGAAAATCATTCTGATAAGCTGATATTGAGAGTCAATTGATCACTAATTTCTAAGATGTGAGATATTCATTGCCGAATTGAGTCCTTAGTTCGCTTTGTCGCTGTTTTGAGTTATTTTCTCGAGAACTCCTTGTTTGGATTTCTAACCTCTTATTTCAATTTCCTTTCCTTTGATCCACCTTGGCTACAGCACGTCCGCATTAGCTGGCAACTGCTCCCAAATGGTGAAACCTACAGTTTTGTGACCTGGGGCACTTCTTAAAAATTCCGACCAGAATACGCAGCGAAAATCATCGAAACCTTAGATTACATATCATTCCCAGTTTTTCACAATCGAACAAGATCGTTAATCCCGCACGGTGAAGAACGATTCTTTACCTTTACGGGGTTGAGAATCTCCCAAAACCTCGAAGATGAACGAGTCAAAGATCCTAGAGTCGCGAGCCGGTCAAACGTCTGACCTCTAGACGTATCCACATGAGCAATGGAAGCAGACGAGATCTCCTCCACGATCTCCACACGCCGACCCGATCTCAACACCACCATCCACCGGGGAGGAAGGAGAGAGAATGAGGGGGGCGCCCCTTGGAGAGAGAGAGAGGAGAGAACGCGGCCTGGGTTTCAACCTTGTAGCTTGGTCAGGGTTTCTCCCTTTAGCGTATATTTATAGACCTTTGGCGTTTTTCACAAAAACCTAATAATAGTCTATAAAGTCCACCCATCCCGGTCTGTCCAATACTCTATTGTGTGTGACCCTCTAAGCCCAATAGTCTATTTGATTTTCCAGCCCATTAAGTAAAGAACTCCTTTTTAACTTAATTAATTCTATCCATTAACTCTTAATGGAACTAGAGGGCTTTCCGATCACGAAAAGCACCAAGCAACGCTTCGTGATCCCAAATGACATTGGGGATTAGCAACCCACTTAGGAACCTTTCCGTCTACAGATTCCACATAGCTATAGATCATCATTCATCTAATGCCCCACCAAGACTAGGGTATGGTCAAACTGTCAAACCCTGTTGAGTCCCGGCTCGACTGAATCATGTACTCCAAACTGGTTCATTAGAAAAACTCTATTTTCATAATGAACTCCCGTACCCTGGCCTGGGGATTTCCCGAGTACAGATCCGTAGGGCATTCTCTCTCATATATCATACTGAGAGTGAATGATTTCATGTTGTCAAACTAATTACCTTCGTACGAGTTCCACTGAGTCCGAATAACTAATTGTACAAGACAACTTAATTGAAGTCCATAAGTTAGTAATCAAATACTCAGCATCCCTTATGCAATACATCTTTAGTGACTTAGGTCTAAGATCCAACAGTGCTACTGTGACATAGAATACCCTAATTGACAGTCAGTATGATTACCATTCAGGGATTCTAGATCGGGTCAGTTCAGTGAACTCATTCCACTAATGAGCACCCACACACGTACTTCAATGTCTCCACATTGATGACTATGAGAACAATCACACCCATCAAATGAGTCAGTATCATGTGTGCCAGTCTATCTGGATCTTCAATGTCCCTTCTTGAAGATCCTATGACTGGGAACATCTAGAACATGTACATCTGGATGACTGATCTCATTATCATAATCTCATTCTGATCCAGCCATCATCGCACATGTTCAGGGACTTCATCACATTCAAATCATAAACATAAATTAAATGCAATGAATAAATGCCATTAATATAAATATGAATAAGATATTACAAGAAATGACGTCATCACATCTCATGTGATTGGCTTGTAGGGCATACATTTCTATCAATCTCCCACTTGTACTAAAGCCAATCACCCCGCATGCTTGATCCCCATCAGCCCAAGGTGACCCTCATAAATACTTTGAGTCAACGGCTTAGTTAGTGGATCTGCAATGTTATCACTGGAAGACACTCTATCAATTACAACATCTCCTCTAGCTATAATCTCTCTGATCAGGTGGTAACGCCGTATAATATGCTTCGATTTCCGATGAGACCTCGGCTCCTTTGCTTGTGCAAATACCCCATTATTATCACATAATAAGAGGACCGGATCATAGATGCTTGGTATAACTCCAAGATTTTCTATGAACTTCTTCATCCAAACCGCTTCTTTGGCCGCCTCAGCAGCAGTAATGTACTCAGCTTCGGTCGTAGAATCAGCAGTGGTTTCTTGTTTGGAACTTTTCCAACTCACTGCCCCACCATTCAGGGTAAACAAATACCCCGAAGTTGACTTGCTGTCATCTTTATCGGACTGAAAGCTTGAGTCAAAGTAACCTCGAAGTTTCAAGTCCTCTCCTCCATAAACTAGAAACATATCCTTAGTCCTTCACAAGTACTTAAGGATACACTTCACAACTATCCAGTGTTGCTCACCTGGATCCACCTGAAACCTGCTCGTAACACTTAGAGCATATGCTACATCAGGCCTTGTACATAACATGGCATACATGATGGACCCTATGGCAGAAGCATAAGGTACACTACTCATGCGCCCCCTCTCTTCAGGAGTCTTAGGGGACATTTCCTTAGAGAGGTGAACTCCATGTCTCATCGGTATGAGACTCTTGGAGTTTTCCATGCTAAACCTTTTGATAATGGAATCTATGTACATAGATTGGGACAAGCCTAGCATCCTATTTGATCTATCTCTATAGATCCTGATCCCCAATACATAGGATGCTTCACTCCAATCCTTCATGGAGAAGTGTTTAGACAACCAGGCTTTAACTGATGACAACATACCTACATCATTCCCAATGAGCAGTATGTCATCAACATATAGGACCAGGAAGGTGATTGCACTGCCACATGTTTTCTTATACACACACGGCTCATCTTCATTCTTAACGAAGTCATAAGACTTGATGGCTTCATCAAATCTTAAATTCTAACTGCGGGACACTTGCTTCAATCCATAAATGGATCTTAGCAACCTGCATACCTTATATGGGTTCTCATTGGATATGAATCCCTTAGGGTGTATCATAAACACCACTTCCTCAAGGTATACATTAAGGAAAACAAGCTTCACATCCATCTACCAGATCTCATAATCATGGTACACAGCAATGGCAAGTAAAATCCTGATGGACTTAGTCATGGCAACTGGTGAGAAGGTCTCGTCATAGTCAACTCCTTGTCTTTGACGATATCCCTTCGCAAACAACCTAGCCTTGTAGGTATCAACCATTCCATCTGCTCTAATTTTTCTTTTAAAGATCCACTTGCATTCAATGGGTACTATACCCTCGGGTGGATCTACCAAGTTCCAAACTTGGTTGGAGTACATGGAGTCCATCTCCGATTTCATGGCCTCTTGCCATCTCCAGGAGTCAATACCACTTATTGCCTCCTCATATGTCTTAGGATCATCATCCTCATCATAGTGTGCCATGTTCTCACCATCAGAGATATGTTCCACATATCTATCTGGTTGGACAGGTACACGACCAGACCTACGCACAGTTTGTGTGCCATCCTGAACTGGTTCTTGAGACGATGCAGCTCCAGTTTGTGGTTCTAGAACCTCTTCTAGTTCTACCAAGCTCCCATTATTTCCTTCAAGGATATACTCATCCTATAGGAACATAGCTTGCTTAGCTACAAACACTCTTTGATCGCTAGGCTGGTAGAAATAATATCCATAAGTTTCCTTAGGATATCCCACAAATCTGCATCTTTCAGTCTTGGATGCCAGTTTATCAGGATTGTGTTTCCTAACATGAGCAGGACAACCCCAGACCTTAACATTCTTAAGGTTTGGTTTCTTTCCTTTCCATATCTCATATGGAGTGGAAGATACTGATTTGGAAGAAACTTTGTTTAATAAGTGAGCAGCAGTGTCTAGGGCATAGCCCCAGAGCGACAAGGGCAATCCAACAAAGTACATAATGGATCGTACCATATCTAATAAGGTACGATTCCTCCTTTCAGTCACACCGTTCAGCTGAGGTATGTAAGGAGGAGTCCACTGGGATAATATACCATTATTCTTTAAGATTGTGTGAATTTCATACTCAAGTATTCCCCTGCTCGATCAGATCGAAGAGTTTTAATACACTTTTCTATTTGTTTCTCTACTTCATTCTTAAACTCCATAAATTTCTCAAAGGCTTCAGATTTGTACTTCATCAAGTACACATATCCGTACCTAGAGAAATCATCAGTGAAAGTAATGAAGTATGAGTAACCCCCTTTGGCTTGGGTGGACATAGGTCCACATACATCAGAATGTATGAGTTCTAATAACTCACCAGCTCTCTCTCCATGTCCAGTAAATGGAGAGTTGGTCATTTTTCCCATGAGGCAAGATTCACAGGTTGCAAATGATTCATAATCAAATGGATCAACATATCCATCTTTGCATAACCTTTTCAATCTTTCCTCACTAATATGACCAAGCTTACAATGCCAAAGGTATGCTTGATTTACATCATTCCTCTTCCACTTTAGAGGTCCATCCACACACATAATAGGAGCATCCACATCTAATAAAAATAAACCATTAATTAAGCTCCCACTGGCAAACAATTCACCATTTAATAATAAAGAACATGTTTTATTCCCAAAGCTCACAATAAATCCACATTTATTCAAGCATGAAATGGAAATAATGTTCTTAATTATGGAAGGAACATAATAACAGTCTATCAATTCTAATGTAGCTCCTGAAGCAAGCTTGAGGTTTACACTCCCGCAGCAAGTATAGCAACTCTTGCACCATTTCCCAGTCGAAGATCAACCTCTCCTTTGTTCAATCGCCTGCTACTTGTCAGAACCTGCAAATCATTGCAGATATGAGATGCACATCCAGTATCTAAAACCCATGATGTGGATCTATATGACAAGTTAAGGTCAATCATGAACATACCTGAAGCTTCTCCAAGCTTCTGCTTTGCTTTCTCTGCATGTTACAACTTGCAGTTTCTCTTCCAATGACCATCTTTATGGCAATGGAAGCAATGGCCCTTGTCTTTACTAGCCTCTTCTTTCTTGACAGCCTTTACCTTTTTACCCTTCTTCTTTGCCTTGCCTTTCTTAAAGGCCTGTGAAAAATTCCTCTTCTTGTTGGTCTTACCAACAAGCATCATAGGAGCTTTCCCATTGTTCATAGTGCTCTCAGCAGTCTTCAACATGTTTAGAAGCTCTGCCAGAGAGCATTCTATTTTGTTCATGTTGAAATTGACAATGAACTAGGAAAATGAACCAGGGATAGATTGCAGAATCAAATCGACACAAAGATCCTTATTCATGTCGAATCCCAATTCTGCCAACCTTTTGATCCACTTAATCATCTTGAGAACATGTGTCTGCACAGATGTTCCCTCAGACATTCTTGCCCCGAACAGACTTTTAGATATCTCATATCTTTCTGTTCGACTTTAAGCTCCAAAGAGATCCTCAAGGTGAAACAGAATGGATCTAGCATCTATCTTTTCATGTTACCTCTGTAACTCATTTGTCATAGAGGCAAGCATATAACATTGGGCAAGCGTGACATCATCCTTACGCTTCTCGTAAGCAATGATTTCTCCCTCTTCAGCATCATCGGCAGGAAGAGGAGGTATTGGTCGATCAAGAACATAGGCTATCTACTCAGCAGTGAGAAAAATTCTCAAGTTCCTGAGCCAGTCACTATAGTTAGGACCAATAAGTCTATTGGCATCAAGTATGTCGCGTAATGGGTGGTTCGCCATAGAAGTCTACAAGAGAAGATTTGAAATAATAAGATAACATGTAGATATTCATTAATTAAGATATGGTCTTTAATCCTAATTTATAACTCCCACTATTTTTTGACGAATTTGCACAACCCTCATTGTGCAAAGAAGGGATACTCCAGTTGTATCCTAGTGGGACCAGAATCCCATTAACATTATGGTAGTGGCCTTGTGGCAGCACAACAAACCACCCCATACTTAATTGGTGCGGACACACGCCGCAATACGCGCCGGTGGACGAGGACACGTCGGGGCCCGATTAGCTCGCGGAGGACGTGGACGCATCGGCCAAGCCATCATCCTTATTTTACATTTTTTGGCCATGTTGGGCCCTATTTTAGTCCATGTTGGACAATTGTACTCTTGTATGGCATATGGGCTACACTAGCCTAATGGGCTAGAGTTAATGGGCCTTGGGCTTGAAATAGGCCAAAAGGGCTAGGTGTGAACAAATTCAAGGGTTAGGTGTGCTAGGAAGATGCCTTGGTGGCTAGTGGAAGGGAGCGCCCCCCTTCCTTGGTCCAAGGGTAGGCAGCCACCTACCAAATGTTGACTCCCCTCCCTTAGTTGTCAAAAATTAGGTGGCTCCTTGTCCCCCCTTGGTCCCCCCCTCTCCCCTTGGGCAAGGGGGCGCACCCCCTCTCCCTCCCCTCTCTCCCACGTAATTCCCAGCCCCCCTCCCCTTGCCATTCACTATATAATGATGTGTATAGTGTCATGAGAGAAGTTAATGAAGAATTAATGAAAATCTTATTGCAATTTTGCCGAGAGCAAGCCTTGGGCGCCCCTTCTCTCTCCTCTCCCCTTGCAGCTGGATTGCTATGTTCTTAGGGTGGATTCCCTAGAAAACTTGGTGGATTCCAAGCGGTATATCATGTCTGAGTGTGAAGCTCCGCCCCCGCCGCCATTCGAGCCGCCGTCGCATCGCCACCGCCAACCCGCCGGAGTTCTGTCCACCCCCGGATAGCAGCCTGGTGTCGGAATTCTTCCTCCCAATCCCCAGATCAGATCGATCTGCGATTTTGAGGGTGAGTTCCCCACGTTCCCCCCAGCCTCCATAAATAATTTCACATTTTTTCTCCTTTGTTTACCTTCCTTTACCGTTTATTTCCCCCGATCTACAGATTCTATCTCTGTGCAGATCTGTGTTCCAGCAAGCTACCTCTTCGCCCCTTTCACCCCCTTTTCAATTTTAGATTGAGCTGAAATTTAAACTGGGAGTTCTGTCCACCAAATCCTTCGTCCCCAACTTTTTTATGATTTTAGGAATTTTATTTCCCATCCAAAAGACCACTGAATTTTCTTAAATATGTTATATCTTGTGCAATCCAGATCCGACCCACCCCTGTTAGAAAATCTATTTCCCATATCAAACTACCTCCAAAAATTACACAAAAATTACCCCCAAGTTCCTTACCTTGCCATCTACCATCCAGAAAAATTTCAGATCCAAACTCCACCATTTGATCTCCGGTCAAATCGAGTTCTCAGGAAGATCCACTTTCTGCCCTGTCTGATCTGGTTCTATGAGCCAGTCTATTGTAAATTCAGCCACGGATCATACAAAGAGATTAAAATTCCTGTGACAACATGGGGTTGTATATCTCTAAGAGAGCTTTCCAACGGCGCTAGTCTCACGTCGTTCTGAGCTCAGGTCTAATCGCAGCAGCTGTTCTCGCCAGGTCACGCAGTGTTGTGACAGCAGAACAGGTTCGTGGGCAGCAAGCAACATCGTTCCCAATCGGGCCGTCTCGCCTTCCACAAGATGAACCAGCCCGTCCCCCTCCTCAGGATCGTCCCTCCAGGAGTCCCCACCATAGCGGTACCACTCCCGTCCCGATCGGCCCTCCGACCAGGACGTGGGCCCCACAATTGTCGGCGCCCGTCACCACCGGAGCTGCCCAAATCGCTGCCCGTCAACCCGAACCCATTACTCCCGGGTCCACGTGTAGCCCTTTACCTCCCTGCGTGTAGTGGGCAGTAATATTCATTGTTGTAATTTAATTATTTACTGTTCCGGGAGTACGAAGTTCGACTGAGGTCGTCTTCCCCACGCCCGGTAGCTTGGAGGTATCATGTCTGCTCCTCTCTTCGCATTTTGCTTTTTTTGTATGTATTCTATTGTCGCTGCATGAGTGATAGGTTAATCTAGCCTGATATTTTTATCACCGCTGTGAGAGAGAGTGAAACCGATCCCGTGACCCGATCCGGGCACAAAAGAGAGTTGATTACCCGACTCATTGCTGGTTTCTCAATTGCGCAGATCCCGCGTTTCCCCCGCATAGGGACCTCCGCGAGCTAGAGTCCCAGGTTCGCTATCCGTCCCGCATCAAATTGGTATCAGAGTGAGTCGAGTCTAGGGTAGTCTATCGTAGCATGGTCTAAGTCGGTCCAAAGTTTGCATTGCATCTCTATATCCGATATATCAAAAGGTGTTCCCAGAAATGGTAGCACACATGTGTGTGTGTGATCTTCGGATCAAACCTCCGGCACATACTGAATATTGGAGTTTAGGTCCTTCACTTCGCCTTGGTTGGTGCATTCCAACCCCGTGTCCATTACATGCCCACTCGTAGGGGTACCCAATATTCACCACCACCACCACCTATGGCAGATCCCTGAGTTCCTAGTCCCGATGCGTCATCGGTTGTCGACATGTTTCGAGCTATTATGGTAAAAATGGATGATTTGAGTGCTCGAGTGGATAAGATGGAAGGGTTGACTATGCGGGTGGATGGCCTAGGTACACGTTTGGAAGAAAGGATGAAGGCATTAGAGGATAGGGCCAAAGAGTCAGACCAGTCTATTCACGGTCTGGTAGGGAGAGTAGCCATCCTAGAGAGACCCCCAGTTGAGGCGCACCCCACGCCAGCAAATGGTCAACAGGAGCCGGTTCAGCCACCTGCTGCTCTTAGGGCTCAGGGGGTAGAGGATAGAGGCGTCGAGTCCCCGAGGTGGTTGATTATGAGTCTGAGAATGAAAATGGGGGATATGGTCGTGACCGTCGTGTTCAACGATGGAACCGTGATTTAGAGGAGGATGAGCAGACCCTTAGGACCATTCGTGTGGACCCTCCCACTTTTGACGGGTCCTTAGACCCGAAGGTCTATCTAGATTGGGAGTCTGGCATGGATCGATATTTCGATTGGTTCGATATGACGGACCGTCGGAGAGTCCGATTCACTACCATGAAGATGATAGGACATGCTCAGACCTATTGGAAGAACGTAGAGAGCCTGTTATTTCATCGGTAGGAGCCCCAGGTTGAGACATGGGGTGAGATGAAGGTCAAGCTTCGGCAAAAGTACCTTCCAGCCACATACCGCCAGCGACTCATCGATAGGTGGCAGAGTCTCAGTCAGGGAGATCGGCCCGTCTCCGAGTATATCGCTGAATTTGATGCGTATTTTTTGTGATGTGGCATATCGGAGGAGAGTACCATGCCCATTTCCCGCTTCCGCCATGGTCTACGACCCCACTATCAGTACGAGCTTTTTCGCCACAATGTGACCAAGTTAGAAGACGCGTATCAGGTTGCTCTCAAGTTGGAGCAGTTTGAGGGAGAGTTCGAGTCTACCCAACGGTTGGGCCCCGTCCCTCTTCGTAGTGTCGAGCCCCGTAGCTCCTTAACCCCATATCCCAGGGCCCCCATGCTCGACCTCAGGAGCCCGTCCGTCAGGAGCAATTCCCTCCAAGGCCTCGTCCTCCCCCGCCAAGGGATCTACCTCCACCCCAACCACTGGCATCCATTGCCCGCCCACCGGCACCCATTGCCCGTCCTCCGGCACCCACACCTCCCCCAATGTTGACTACACCCCCAGTCCGTCGGGAAGATAAGGGTAAGGGACCACTTATTGGGGAGACTAGTGGGTCACGACAGTAGTGTTATCGCTGCCATGGGTTTAGTTACATCGCTAGTCAATGTCCCACCCGTACCTCACTAGTCATTGGGGACCCGAGAGTCGGAGAAGCCTCAGACGCTGGGCTTGTATCTGTCAGCTATGAGGCCGAGTAGGATTTGGCTGATGAGTTCTTTCGTGAGGAGGGCGATGTCCAGGGGGATCCCTTGGACCCCCAAGAAGCCCAATTGCAGTGTACTAGTTACACTTGTGGGTGGCCTGGGTCACCACTGCATTATGTATGAGTCTAGGGTCGTGTGTGAGTCTGTGTCTTGTTGTTTGTTCAGTTTGTCAGGGGTCTATACGTACATTTGTCGAGTGCATAACGAGTCTGCATGCGTCGAGTTGAGTCAGTCTAATACCAGCTCGCGATGTCAGTCCCTTTCGAGTGCGAGGCAAGTCGGATCCAATGCGTATGTTCTAGACTTGTCGGAATTTGGGATCGGCTCTACCATTCTATGTCTCGAATCTAGTCACATAAAGGGACCCAACGGTGATTCCTAGTGAGTCATTGAGCCGTCTCCTTCCTTTGAGAGTGACCCCACCCCGGAGTGTCCAACACCAGCCTCTTTCCCATAGCAGCATGTGCATATCGAATATATAAGGAATGAGCAGGTGACGATTACTTGGAGTGGAGCGTACTCCACACTACCTGGTCGGTGACAGATCCGTCGGAGCAACATGAGCAGTCGCACCCCTTACTCGACGGGGTCGAGTTCCTCCCACCCGGAGATAATTGGTGCGGACACACGCCGTAATACGCGTCGGTGGACGAGGACACGCTGGGGCCCGGTTAGCTCGCGGAGGACGTGGACACATCGGCCAAGCCATCATCCTTATTTTACATTTTTTGGCCATGTTGAGCCCTATTTTAGTCCATGTTGGACAATTGTACTCTTGTATGGCATATGGGCTACACTAGGCTAATGGGCAAGAGTTAATGGGCCTTGGGCTTGAAATGGGCCAAAAGGGCTAGGTGTAAAAAAATTCAAGGGTTAGGTGTGCTAGGAAGATGCCTTGGTGGCTAGTGGAAGGGGGCGCCCCCCTTCCTTGGTCCAAGGGTAGGCAGCCACCTACCAAATGTTGACTCCCCTCCCTTAGTTGTCAAAAATTAGGTGGCTCCTTGTCCCCCCTTGGTCCCCCCCCCCTCTCCCCTTGGTCAAGGGGGTGCACCCCCTCTCCCTCCCCTCTCTCCCACGTAATTCCCAGCCCCCCTCCCCTTGCCATTCTTTATATAATGATGTGTATAGTGTCATGAGAGAAGTTAATGAAGAATTAATGAAAAGCTTATTGCATTTTTGCCAACAGTAAGCCTTGGGCACCCCCTCTCTCTCCTCTCCCCTTGTAGCTGGATTGTTGTGTTCTTAGGGTGGATTCCCTAGAAAACTTGGTGGATTCCAAGCGGTATATCATCTCTGAGTACGAAGCTCCGCCGCCGCCGCCGTTCGAGCCGCCATCGTATCGCCACCGCCAACCCGCCGGAGTTCTGTCCACCCCCTGATAATAGCGTGGTGTCGGAATTCTTCCTCCCAATCCCCAGATCAGATCGATCTGAGATTTTGAGGGTGAGTTCCCCACGTTCCCTCCAGCCTCCATAAATAAATTCACATTTTTTTCTCCTTTGTTTACCTTCCTTTACCGTTTATTTCCCCCGATCTACAGATTCTATCTCTGTGCAGATCTGTGTTCCAGCAAGCTATCTCTTCGCCCCTTTCACCCCCTTTTCAATTTCAGATTGAGCTGAAATTTGAACTGGGAGTTCTGTCCACCAAATCCTTCGTCCCCAACTTTTTTGTGATTTTAGGAATTTTATTTCCCATCCAAAAAACCACTGAAATTTCTTAAATATGTTCTATCATGTGCAATCCAGATCCGACCCACCCCTGTTAGAAAATCCATTTCCCATATCAAACTACCTCAAAAAATTACACAAAAATTACCCCCATGCTCCTTACCTTGCCATCTACCATCCAGAAAAATTTCAGATCCAAACTCCACCGTTTGATCTTCAGTCAAATCGAGTTCTCAGGCAGATCCACTTTCTGCCCTGTCTGATCTGGTTCTATGAGCCAGTCTGTTGTAAACTCAGCCACGGATCATACAGAAAGATTAAAATTCCTGTGACAACATGGGGTTGTATATCTCTGAGAGAGCTTTCCAACGGCGCTAGTCTCACGTCGTTCTAAGCTCAGGTCTGATCGCAGCAGCTGTTCTTGCCGGGTCGTGCAGTGTTATGACAACAGAACAGGTTCATGGGCAGCAAGCAACATTGTTCCCAGTCGGGCCGTCTCGCCTTCCACAAGGCGAACCAGCGCGTCCCCCTGGGGGTCGTCCCTCCAGGAGTCCCCACCACAGCGGTACCACTCCCGGCCCGATCGGCCCTCCGACCAGGACATGGGCCCCACAATTGTCGGCGCCCATCACCACCGAAGATGCCCAAATCACTGCCCGTCAACCCGAACCTGTTACTCCCAGGTCCACGTGTAGCCCTTTACCTCCCTACGTGGAGTGGGCAGTAATATCCATTGCTGTAATTTAATTATTTACTGTTCCAGGAGTACGAAGTTCGACCGGGGTCGTCTTCCCCACGCCCGGTAGCGTGGAGGTATCGTGTCCGCTCCTCACTTCGCATTTTGCTTATTTCGTATGTATTCTATTGCCGCTGCATGAGTGATAGGTTAATCTAGCCAGATATTTTTATCACCACTGCGAGAGAGAGCGAAACCCGTCCCGTGACCCGATCCGGGCATGAAAGAGAGTTGACTACCCGACTCATTGCCGGTTTCTCAACCACACAGATCCCGCATTTCCCTCGCATAGGGACGTCTGCGAGCTAGAGTCCCAGGTTCACTGTCCGTCCCGCATCATTAATGGGTAGGCAACTCTTGCCAATTGCAACTCCTTGCAACTTCTGGTGTATTCAGCCTCCACACCTTTTATGATGTTGTGGCAGCACAACAAATCACAAGATCTGGTTAGGTTAGACCCGTTGTTACGTTATGATAGTGGGTTCAAGAGATGACCCTTGTGGCAGCACAACAAAGCCATGCCGACACCCATCCCAAGGTTCTGCCTAAACCTTAGTCTAAGTCTCTGCCCCCTTGTTGTGAGGGCCTTATGGCAGCACAACAAACCCACACAGTCTAAGAGCAGCTCACTTACACTATAGCAACAGAAGGCTACGTGGGTCATTGTTAATGCCTCACGTTTAAAACCTAATATGAGATTGAGGGGTTTTGATTAAATTTTAGTCTCATCAATATAGGTGCTACATACATATAAGAATTTGGAGTATCGTATATACTATATATATATATATATATATATATATATATATATATATATATTTGTGTGTGTGTGTGTAATAAGTAGCACATCCACATATATCATATATATGTAATAGTACCAAGGTATGATCATGGACCTTAAGCTCCAAAAACACATTACCAGAGCCAGTTGGCAATGCACACAATCATGGTAAATAGAAAAATATGGAGCATCCGATGCTCCCACTAGATGTGAAGAATCTCCCGAGGCCCTCGCATCCGGTCTCCTTCTTTGTCTCCATCCGCTTCTCATTATTACAAGTCAATTTGTAATTGGGCACGCAGGCCCACAAATGTACATCAGATAATAATAAGAAACCTTGAACTAGTCAAGGGGAGTACAACACAGGTGAGAGATAGAACGTACAACCCAGATTAATAAGAGAGAGAGAAGGAGATATGCAGGCCCCATTAATCACATCACATAAAATCATTCACCATAAAGAGCATCATCACATGATTTCTAAGTCCATGATCATCCATCCTCACACAAGACACACCACATGTATCTCACAGTAATTATCACATAATTACAGCGAGATATAACGATAATTTCAAAATATCATAATTAATTTTGAAATCACGCATTTGAAATATGCAACTAAACAATTTAGTTAAACCAAATAAGTCTAAACAACTTTATACCACCGTCATTTGCATTCACTGCATGGGCTCAATAATAATTTCCAATTAATTAACCTCATAAGAATCACATTCTTATAGTAATTAACTTTAGTTAATTAGATAATAGGAAATACTTCAAATCATTTAAAAATTTTCAATAACTAATTAACATGGGGCCAAATAATGAAAAATAAATTAATAGGTTACTAAAATAATTTTAGAACTCATTAAAATATTTTTTAGAATTTTCCTAGAATTTTTTCTAAATTTATATGCATTTTAAACAATTTAAAATGGTAAAATCCAATATACACTTCATATATATAAATATGTTAATGGGTCCGGATCCGACGCGGGCCGGATCCGGCCTGTTTGAGACCGCGGGAGGGTCATCCCTCCCGCCCGATTCACAGGGGCACCGGGGTAAAAACCCTAGCCCCGCGAACTCACAGGAGGGAGCGCCCATCGACGTCACCGGCCACAGCGGACGACCCCCGGCGGTCACCTGCCAGGGCCTCCGGCCTCCATCGCCGTCGCCGCCGTCGAAGGGCGTGCACGCGACGATCTCGGGAGAGTTCACCCTGTCGCAAAGACCGCCACCGTGCCGGCTGCTCCGGCCTCCTCACGCCATCTGCCGCCGTCGCGCACCATGGAGGATCATGCAGGACCCTTACCAATCCTCATGGGCACCGATAACCAAGGATTTAAGGCCTGAAACGGCCTCCTCCGATGAGCACGAACGACAATCGCGCTCGGGAAGAAATGGTCGATCCGGCCTCGCCGGTGGGTCAATCCGCGCACCAAGACGTGTGTTTAGATCCTCTTGATCCCGAGAATGATGCCCTAACATCAAACGGCCGTTGCTCATCTCATGAGCGACCCAATCGAGCAACGAACATTGAGCCCCATGCAAGAACGGGAACGAGGAAAAATAATAAAATAATGTCGATTTTGATCAAACCAGCAACCTGGCACTGATACCACTATAAGGGTCCGACCAAAATACGCAGCAGAAATCATCAAAACCTTAGATTGCATATCGTTGCTGATTTTTCAAAATCAAACAAGATCGTTTATCCCGCGCGGTGAAGAACGATTCTTTACTTTTGCAGGGTTGAGAATCTCCCAAAACCTCGAAGAAGAACGAGAGGAAGACCCTGGAGTCGCGAGCTGGTCAAGCGTCTGGCCTCTAGACGTATCCACATGAGCAGTGGAAGCAGACGGGATCTCCTCCACGATCTCCATGCGCCGACCGGATCTCAACACCACCATCCACCGGGGAGGAAGGAGAGAGAATGAGGGGGGCGACCCTTGGAGAGAGAGAGAGGAGAGAGGGCGGCCAGGGTTTCAACCTTGTAGCTTGGCCAGGGTTTCTCCCTTCAGCGTATATTTATAGACCTTTGGCATTTTTCACAAAAACCCAATAATAGTCTATAAAGTCCACCCATCCCGGTCTGTCCAATACTCTATTGTGTGTGACCCTCTAGGCCCAATAGTCTGTTTGGTTTCCCAGCCCATTAAGTAAAGAACTCCTTTTTAACTTAATTAATCATATCCATTAACTCTTAATGGAATCAGAGGGCTTTCCGATCACGAAAAGCACCATGCAACGCTTCGTGATCCCAAATGACATTGGGGATAAGCAACCCACTTAGAAATCTTTTTGTCTACAGATTCTACACAGCTATAGATCCTCATTCATCCAATGCCCCACCAGGACTAGGGTATGGTCAAACTGTCAAACCCTATTGAGTTCTGACTCGATTGAATCCTGTACTCCAAACTGGTTCATTAGAAAAACTCTTTTTCATAATAAACTCATGTACCCTGGCCTGGGGATTTCTCGAGTACAGATCCGTAGGGCATTCTCTCTCATATATCATACTGAGAGTGAATGATTTCATGTTGCCAAACTAATTGCCTTCGCATGAGTTCCACTGAGTCCGATTAACTAACTGTACTAGACCACTTAATTGAAGTCCATAAGTCAGTTATCAAATACTCAAGATCCCTAATGCAAGACATCTTTAGTGACTCAGGTCTAAGATCTAACTTTGCTACTGTGACATAGAATACCCTAATTGACAGTCAGTATGATTACCATTCAGGGATTCTAGATCGGGTTAGTTCAGTGAACTCATTCCACTAATGAGCACCCACACACGTACTTCAGTGTCTCCACATTGATGACTATGAGAACAATCACACCCATCAAATGAGTAAGTATCATGTGTGCCAGTCTATCCGGATCTTCAATGTCCCTTCTTGAAGATCCTATGACTGGGAACATCTAGAACATGTACATCTGGATGACTGATCTCATTGTCATAATCTCATTATGATTCAGCCATCATCGCACATGTTCAGGGACTTCATCACATTCAAATCATAAACATAAATTAAATGCAATGAATAAATGTCATTAATATAAATATGAATAAGATATTACAAGAAATGACATCATCACATCTCATGTGATTGGCTTGTAGGCCATACATTTCTATTAACTTCCACCGCGTTGGAAGTTGATCGTCTTCTTTTTTCTCCTTTATCAAGTGATTGTTGATCCACTTCCTCTTTTACCCAAACATTGTTGATTTCATTGAACTTCCCAAGATTGCATCATATCGAGACTTTTGATTCAATTCCTATCAAGTGATGTTGATTGCGTGTCTCATCACACCTTGGCAACTACTTTTCAGTTCGCTCTCACTTTATTCCATTACATTCCATCCTGCTTCACTCCATTTCATTCTATTCCACTACGTGTCACTCCCTTACAAAGTAGACGCCAAGGCGGGGCAGCTGTAGACACGCTAAAATTAACGTCATTTTGAGCATATCTCCTGTCACGCGGCGATGCCCCATTTGACCCTCAAATCAACTTATTTGAGTGATTTTTCTCTCTTTTCTTGAATATCCAACTTCCCCCAACTTTCCCACATGTTTCCTATTATTTTAGATTTTTTTGAGGTTTTTCTTTATTTTTTCGAGCATTTTTCTAAATAGTGGCAGCCACCCTGACTCTATTTCTTTAAATAGTGGCAGCCACCCTGACACTATTTCTCTAAATAGTGGCAGCCTACCTGACGCTATTTCTTTAAATAATGGCAGCCTAGAGGGCGCCATTTTTAGAGTCCTTTTTCCACCTTCACAGAAATAGTGCCCCTATCCTGGGCGCCCTTTAATTGACGCCCAGGTAAAGGGCGCCCTTTCCCAGCTGGCTTCATTTTGTTGATTTTTGGATTATTTGAAATAGAGACATCCCGGGAAGTCGCTAATTCATTGAATAGCGACCGTCCAGAAGGTCGCCAATTCTTTTCTTCATATTTTGAGCCAAACTCGGATTATTTCTAATTCCACGACTTCTGGAAGGTCGCTTATTCATTAAATAGCGCCCGTGTGGGAAGTCGCCATTTTCATTGCCATATTTTAAGTCCGAATCCGTTTTGAAATACTTCGGAAATGGCAACACTTCGCGTGGGCGCTCTTTTAAATAGCGATAATCTGAGTGGTTGCTATTTCTTCCTGCTATCTGAACTCCGACCAAGCCTCCTTCTTTCCTCGTTTTGAGCCCTCTTTCACTTGGGAAAGGGGGTCCCAAGGCTTTCCAAGCATGAAAGGACACTTGTCTAAGGTTTATCATCTTCAAAATCCAACTAAAACATCTTTTTTTAATTTTCCTTGGATTAAACTCCAAATTTTAGCCCTATAAATAGGACCCCTCTCTCCCTTGTGTTAAAAGGCATCAAAAACTAATCTAAGGGGAGGTGCTGCTGGTTTGAAGGCTCAAGGAGGAAGTCTCCCATGCATTAAAGCTACATCCTTGGAGTTCTTCATCCTCCTTTGAAGATTTGAAGCCCCCTTTCCATGGAGAAAAACCAATAAGCTATCTTCTCTCTTTATCACTTTATTTTCATTAGATCAATTCATGTTCATGCATCATATTTTCTTTTATTTCTCTTCATCTCAACATTGAGATACTCCAATTGTGCAACACTTGCACCCTCTCTTTTCATCATATCATCATCTCCTCTTATCCTTTGCATAGGGGTTTAAGGCCAAACACCAATAAGGTGTGTTCATATCCATGCCTTCTATGTTCATATTTATATTTGGATTTGATGTTAAACATCTTGGTTTCTAATCCATATTTGTTTATTGGTGTTTGTTAATTTTACAAGGGTAATCTATAAAGAAGAACTCTCTTCATCGGCCGGCCGATAGAAAGAGAAAGGTAACACTCACAATCCCCCGCTCCTTTAAAGGTATTATTCATGATCCCCCCTTGTTATTATTGTTTATATCATTTGAGACCTTCGCGTCTCTGGCGATCACCTTCCTATATAGCATCCCGTGCATGCTCTCCTTTCTCTCTCTTCCTATTCTTTTCTAGCCATATTAATCCCCAATATCATATTATCCTTTTTCTTTAAGTGGATTTTATTAGAATCTACACGGTCCAGTAATAGACCACTTGGTTCCTGATTTAGTCTAACCCAAGGTTTGACCTTTGGGGTTGGTTTTCTTGAGATCCTAGATGATCTAAGGATTATTTGGAGTCTCAACCTACGTTAAGTAAGTCAGTATTAAAGGTATGGAACGTAATGAGAGTACCGTTATGCTGCCGAATTTCTTCCTTAGCATGATGTCCATTTAAGTCAACCTTGAAATCTCTTGTTCTTAATTGAAGCATTCTTGCCTTGGTTACTTTATCATGGAATTGCTGTTGAAATTGTACATTATTGGCCACATTATTGTTATAATCGTGGAAGTAGCTTGATTTATACTTGAAGATGTAGTTCGAGTACTGATTGTGTTCAAGGGCTCTATGCTAGTACCCTCGGTTGATTGTCGGAAACATACTATAAACTATGGGATATGATGCTACTGGCATCGTATTGCGCTGGGAGTACTTTTTTTATAATTAAGTGAAAATCCACGGAATGTGAATAAAGATCCACGTAAATTCACGAAGTACTTGCTATTAAGCGAAAAGTACTTTTCCTGCTTGTTACATGACTTTCTGGTATATTCTTGTTACATTCTTGTTCATGGAGAGGCCAAAATTTACATTCTTGTTATATACTTGGTCAATCGTATTCTCATATCTCATACTTGATCATATCTCGTTACTTGGTTATATATGTGTTTTGTCGTATCAACATGATTTATCGTATTCTCTAGAGCTAAAATGTTATTCACTTAAATTACCTTCATGTTGATACGAAGATATCTAGTGGGCAAGTGTGATCATTGCCTATTTTCTCAATGTTTCAAGAAGTACAGAGGAATCGGATTCAGATTATACAAGTAACGGGTCCGAGAGTGATTGAAGGACATATGAACGAGAGAAGCCTTAGTTGTCAAGTGTCTAGTCGAGTCATGATGTAATCTTCATTTTATTGAGTCTACTAAAGAGAGTCAAAGATCTTACGTACTTTGATATTATTATTGTCATGGAATAAAGTGAAGTTTTGGAAAAGTTTACTTGTGCAATTACTTTTATGTGATTGTCTTGCGCTCTGATTATATTACTTGCTCGAGGCGTACTAGCCGACTATTCATGTTCCCGGTTGTTTCCGCTACACAATCTCGGGGCGTGACAGTTAGAGTGGTATCAGAGCCTAGGACTAGAAGTCCTAGGAAAAAGTCATGTCATAGGTTAAGTCCAAGGTTTAATGACCCACACCTATGAAACTAGGAAAGAAAAAAAAATCTTCAATCCATGTGAGAATTGGGTAGAACTTGGATGAGATAGTAATTAGAATTATTTCTAAGATTAACCTCACTCATTCCATTAGAATTAACAAAATTCATTACTCTTCTCAGGTACATTATTCTTATGATGGCTCATCGTGTTGATTGGAACGGTATGCAGCAGACCGTTGAAGGTCTCACCCAAGCATTACAGAATATGGCCCAAGCTAGTGCAGGGGCAAGAGCTGGAGACCTACACCGTAATTTTTGGAGCTTAAATCCTCTGCGGTTCTCAGGATCTTCTAATCCTAATGAGGCTGAAAATTGGATCGATGAAATGAACCGTATATTCGAGGTCATGCAATGTGCCGACCAAGAAAAGGTTCATCTTGCCATGTTCCAACTCAATAAAGATGCCCGTACATGCTGGAAGTCTGTTCCGGCATTGCCTCAAGATGCACCACACAGTTAGGAGGGGTTCCTTACATTCTTCGGAGCATAGTACTTCTCCGAACATGTCCAGGAGAGAAAAGCTATGGAATTTGCTACGTTACGTCAAGGCATGATGACAGTAGCGGAGTATGAACTCCAATTTTCTAGGTTGGCGTCTTATGCTCCTCATCTGGTTAGTACCGACCTATTAAAAGCTAACCGGTTTATGGATAGATTGAGGCCCGACTTTATTCAACAACTTGGAACTCAGAATATCCGTACATATGCGGAGATGGTCCAACGGGCACATCTATGCAAAAGGACCTTGGAGAAGGTCAAAAAACTTAAGGGAAAAGGAGAGGAGCCGAGCCGAAGGTCTGATTGGCATGAAAAGAAGAGAAAGTTTAGTATCACGGAACCTTACAAATCCCGTGATAGTAAAAAGAGATCCCGGAATGGGAGTGGTAGTGGCTACCACAAGAACAAGAAGGTCAAAGAAGAAGAAAAGCAAGTCATGGCGGCTTGCACATTTTGCGAGAGGTTCGGTTGCTCAGTCGAAGAGTGTTGGAAGTGTCTCGACGCTTGTTTACGACGTGGCAGTCAGGAGCACCGCATGCCGGATTGCCCCCTTATGGAGGAACACTCTTCCGGTGGTGGACGTAAGCGACAGGCTCGTCTTAATGCTATTATGGAAGATGAAGAAGCGCCCAATAATTATGGACTAATGGAAGGTACTATCCAAATCTATTCTCATCCTGCATTCGTACTATTTGATACTGGTGCTTCTCATTCCTTTATATCTACTGCTTTCGCAAAAACCTTTCTAATTTCATCAGTTCCTCTACCTTCGGACCTAGCAATCACTACACCATTAGGTGTCAGAACCAAACTTACAACCTACTACCCCGATAGTGAGGTAATGGTAGAAGGACATAATCTTCCTACAAACCTCGTATGCCATGACATGGAGGGCTGCGATGCTATTTTAGGTGTAGATTGGCTTGTAGATCACGACGCCTATATAAATTGTCGCAATCGGATTATCTCTTTTTGGAAACTAGGTCTTCCAAGATTTTCCTTCCTTGGTATCAAACATAGGAAGCGTCTTGCCATTATTTCATCTCTTCACACTTGTAAACTTATTTCGGAAGAATGTGAAGCTTTTCTTGCTTCCGTAATTGTTACCGAGTCCAAGGGAATCATCTTAGAAGATATTCTTATTGTGAATGAGCTTCCCGATGTATTTCCATCAGATTTGCCCGGTTTACCGCCCAAAAGGGAAGTAAACTTCTTCATTGAACTCATTCCCGGAGCAGCACCTGTTTCAATTGCTCCCTATAGGATGTCCCCCACAAAACTCAAAGAATTGAAGAAACAACTTCAAGAATTATTAGACAAGGGTTTTGTTCGACCTAGCACTTCCCCTTGAAGAAGGATGGATCTCTCAGGCTATGTATAGACTACCGACGACTGAATCAACTCACAATTAAGAATAAATATCCGTTGTCGCGTATAGATGAACTCTTTCATCAGATTTCAGGAGCAGAATATTTTTCCAAGATAGACCTCAGGTCAAGATATCATCAGCTCAAGATCAAAGATGAAGACATACACAAAACTACTTTTCAGAGCAGATATGGCCACTATGAAATCGTGGTAATGCCGTTCGGGTTAACCAATGCCCCGGCAGCATTTATGCAACTAATGAATAATGTCTTCAGGCCTTATCTTGACCAGTTTGTAGTCATCTTCATTGATGATATTCTTATATACTCCAAAACAAAGGAGGAACATGAAGAGCACTTAAGAATAGCCTTGCAGACACTAAGAGAGCACAAACTTTATGCAAAACTTAGTAAGTGCGAGTTCTGGCAAAAGGAGATCTCCTTCCTTGGCCATATTATTTCAAAGGAAGGTATCGCTGTTGACCCTTCTAAAATAGAGGCTGTTAAGAGCTGGAGCCGACCGACGACCGTGTCTGAAGTCAGGAGTTTTCTAGGTCTAGCTGGTTATTACAGGAGATTTATCAAATATTTCTTAAAGATCGTTGTTCCTTTGACTAGACTCACAAGAAAGAAGAATCCTTTTATATGGTCGAAGGATTGCGAAGAGAGTTTTCAAACTCTGAAAGAACACCTTACCACTGCACCTATATTAACGCTATCGACAGAAGGTGGTGGCTTTGAAGTCTATACGGAAGCATCTGGCATTGGCCTAGGATGCGTTCTTATACAAAATGGAAAGGTGATTTGCTATTCATCAAGATAGTCGAAGCGTCATGAAGAAAACTACCATGTGCATGATCTGGAATTGGCTGCGGTTATATTCGCATTGAAGATTAGGAGACATTACCTTTATGGGGAGAAATTCATCATATTTTCATATCATAAAAGTCTGAAATATCTTTTCACCCAGAAGGAGTTAAACATGCGACAACGCAGATGGTTGGAGTATCTCAAGGACTTCGACTTTACTATCCAATATCATCCGGGGAAAGCAAATGCTACAGCCGACGCTCTTAGCAGGAAACCAATGATAACTCTAACAAGCCTCAAGAAAGGTATAACTTGTCTTATTGAAGATTTTTCTCATTTAAATCTTGATATTGACAGAGAGAGAGAAGGAGGCATGGTTGCCAACATAAGGTTTCAACCTACATTGATCAAGGACATAGTCCAATTGCAAGAAAATGACCCCACATTGATGGAGATTAAGGATAATATTGATCAGAGATCAGAATTTTCTATCTCAAATGATGGAAGACTATTGTTTAAGGATCTAATTTGTGTACCGAATCATGATGATACTAAGAAATTGATCATGGAAGAAGCTCACAAATCAAGATATGCTATTCACCCTGGTGCTACCAAGATGTATTAAGATTCTAAAAGAAACTTTTCGTGGCCCAATATGAAAAGAGAAGTAACAGATTTTGTGTCCCGATGTCTCACTTGTCAACAAGTAAAGGCAGAACATTTAAAAGCCGCTGAGAAATTACACCCCTTGAATATTCCTGAGTGAAAATGAGAAAGTATATGGATGGATTTTATCATGGGTTTACCTAAGATAAAAGGAGGACATGATGGTATATGGGTGATCATAGATCGATTGACTAAATCTGTACATTTTCTACCAATCAAAAGTCGATGGTCTGTGGATGTACTAGCAGCATTATACATGAAGGAGATTGTCAAACTACATGGTGTCCCTATCACCATTATATTCGACCGAGATCCTCGGTTCACATCACAATTCTGGAAGGGTCTTCAACATTCATTAGGGACCCGACTTAACTTTAGCACTGTATTTCATCCACAAACTGATGGTCAAACTGAAAGGACAAATTAAGTAGTGGAACATATGCTTAGGGCATGTGTTATTGACTTTGGAGGAAGTTGGCACGACCATTTACCTCTAGTGAAATTTGCCTATAACATTAGCTACCAAGCTAGTATACAAATGGCACCATTCGAGACTTTGTATGGTAGAAGTTGTCGATCCCCTATTTGCTGGAATGAAGTAGGAGAAAGGCAATTTCTCGGTCCCGATATCATCAGGGATACTATCGAGAAGATAAAGCTTATTCGGGAAAGACTTCAGATGGCACAAGACAAGCAAACATCATATGCTGATAATCAAAGGCGCGACCTGGAATTTCAAGTAGGAGACCATGTATTTCTTAAAGTTTCTCCAGGTCGAGGTATTCGAAGATTCAGTATCAAAGGTAATCTTACTTCAAGATTCATTGGCCCCTTTGAGATTCTCGAAAGGATTGGTGAAGTCGTATATCGAGTAGCTTTACCCCCTCAACTATCTGAAGTTCATGATGTATTCCATGTCTCAATGCTCAAAGAGTTTGTACCTGATCCATTCCATGTCATCACTTACGACAACTTGGAGATTAAAAAGGACTTGACATACGAGCAAAAGTCAGTCAAGATCATTGAACGAGAAGTACGTCAACCATTCCTATGGTCAAGATCCAATGGACCAAGTCATGTCCACATGAAGCAACATAAGAAACTGAAGAAGCCATATGCAAAGGATTTCCTGAGACAGGCAAAAATGTAAGTACACTCTCCATAAATCTATGTATTAAATTTGGGGATCAAATTCTCTTAAGTGGGGGAGGGTGTAACGCCCAAGAATTTTTTAAAAATTTTCTAGATTTAAATAGAATTATTAAACATTTAAATGAGTTATTAAACGAATTACTATTAATTAAGTCTCATTAAGTAAAGGCCATCTACTAATAAATAAATTAGGCCCATTTAATTGAACCAAAAAGACCTAAAACCCAAGCCCAAAAGAGTTGGCCCATATTCTAGAAGCTTAAATTTTGGAATTTAAGTGAATAAATATGATAAATAAATTGATAATAGGGGGAAGAGTTTAAAATAGTTCAAACTTGGCACCCAAGGTAATTGGCGGTCTATCGTAAGACCGCATAGGGAAATAAACGGTCATCTATTAGACCGCATACCAGAGCCCAATCACGATCAGCAAAGGTTGCGTAAAAACTCCATTTTTCCAGATTAATGTTGATGTTTTGTTCCTCCCTTCTCTTGTGTGAGATGTGAGAGTGAGAGGGTGATGAATATGTGTGTGAATGTGAATATGTGAGCAAGTGATGCACTAACTCAAGCAATCAACATGAAACTATAGCATGTGGGCATGTCATCTCAAATATAGCAGAAATATAAAATGAGAACAAAAAACACACGCCGTGGGCGTGGAGCAAGGAGATGAAATAAAACACACACCGGGGTGTGGAGCAACTAAAGTAAAGGAAGACAAGAAAGAGAATGAACAATGCCCAAAGTAAAGAATGATGTGATCGCCACCAATGTAAATAAAATAGTAAAACTGCAATATGTACCTTGGAAAGAGCCGAGTGAAGCCTGTTGGATATATGTTGTTTTTGATGATGCCTAACCATGACTCATTTGTGAGTCTTAATTGCTTTTGATGATGACACCACGTATAAGTTTTAGATGAAGGTGCAAATGCACAGAAATCAAGGCAAAATGTTGCACAGAAATTAAGGGAAGTGACTGCATAGAAATCAAGACAAGAGGTTGCACAAAAATTAAGGCAGATCTTACTTAGGATCATTACTCCTAGGAACTGAAGAAACTGAAGAAGTTTCAAAATGTGCACCGACCTAGTAATCTGCATCGACCTTATTTTGGGCACAAACACAAATGTGCACCAACCTGTATGTGCTGGAACAGTGACATGTACTGACCTTGATTGGGCAGAAACTCAAATGTGCACCGACCTCACTAAGCTCAAACAGTGACTTGCACCGACCTTCTTCTGGACTTGCACCGACCTTCATGTGCATTGGTATGAAAGCTGCACCTACCATGAATGCTCCAAGAATGAAAGCTGCACCGACCCTGCCCTTCATGCAAGAATGTTTCACCGACCCTGTCTATGCACCGACCTTCATATGGGTCAGCTTCAAATGTGCACCGACCTTGTTCACAACTTGCACCGACCTTGCCTGGGCGGAATGAAACGTGCACCGACCTCAACAGTGATGTGCACCGACCTTGCCTGGGCAGAATGAAACATGCACCGGCCGTGAAGTGTGCTTGGAACAGTGACATGCACCGACCATGTGTTGAGAGTTGAAATGTGCACCGACCTTGTTTCTCAAATGTGCGCAGACTTTGGTGTGCTATGCCTTAAACATGCATCGACCGTGAAGTGTGCTTGGAACAGTGATATGCACCGACCTTCTTGCTGGAGTTCAAAGTGTGCACGGACCTTGCTCAAGAAGTGCACCGACTTCTATGCTGCAAACAGTGATATGCATAGACCTACTTATGTGCACTGACCTATATCTGGTGGAACTGAAGCGTGCACTGACCTTACTCAAAATATGCACCGACCTTGAGTGCTCGTAGCATGGATGTACACCGAGTTTGTTCTAGTGTGCATGGACCATGCTCCTCAATATGCACAGACCTTACTGAGGAAGTTCAAGATGTGCACTGACCTGCATGCGAGGAACCTTGAAGCGTGCACTGACCTTGAAGCTTGCACCGACTTCATCTGAAGGATATCTAAATGTGCACCGACCTCTACTCAAGGGGCTCTTAATATGCACTGACCCTACCTAGGCCAAGCTTCTGATGTGCACCGACCCTGCCGAGGACCAAGATTCATATGTGCATTTACCTATGCCTGGTAGAACAGTAACCTGCACCGACATCCACTGAAGAAATCCAAAGTTGCACTGACCTTGCCAAAGGCCAAGGATCTTATCTGCACCGATCTCACTGTTCAAGTCCAGAAGTTGCACCGACCTTATTGAATTAACAGAAGGTGTTTGATGAAATGCCTCAGTGAGCCAAACTACCTCCGTTTTAAGCAGTTTTCTATCATTTCGATTGGGTGATCCAGAGAGCAAAAATAGGAACCGCAAGTGTCCAAAAACACATCTTTTGAGGTCTGAAAAGGTCTCCTTGGTCAGTCAACCTTTTGGTAATCATGGGTTACTATATCAGTCCTTTTGGTCAATGGAAAAGCAAGCTACCATTTGTGGGAAAAGTCACCTTTCCTGGTACATAACTTTTTGCCTCCACCCAATCAGCTGCCCTGTCTCTGAGCTTGCATAGGACAAGCGGACGTCCTTTACTGCCCAGCCTGTAGAAAATAAGATCCTGCATATCTTACTTGGGAGCTCCTACTCTCATTGTTTCTCTGGCCAATCAGATGCTACCAAGGGCTGCTTGGGGCTATAAAAAGGGACCCCATACTTGAAGGAGCTGCTGCTGCTGAAGTAAAAGATCAATCCTGAGAGAGAGAGAGAGCAGAACGTGAGAAAGATCTGAGTAGAATTCTCATTCAGCCAACCAGCGAACCACTCACTCAGCCATCCAGCTCTGTCCTCATTGCCTCGCAATCTTGCACTGTCATTCGAAGTGTCTCTCGAGCTGTGAAGAAAGAAAGAATCCAAGAAAGGAGTGTAGCCCCTCTCAAATCTTGTGTCCAGATCTGTTCCAAGGTGCTACAAGAGCAAAATCTGAAGCCACCGTCTGGTTATCCTTTTCTGATTGTGCATTTCCTTTGCCTCATCTTCATATCAGGAAAGTTGTTTTCTCACTGAACTTGCTGTATTTTTCTTTTGTGTTTTTTATTTTGTCACATTCCATCAAAAACCGTCACTACCGGTTTATGTGTAGGAAATCGTCCCTACCGGATTATATGTAGGAAATCACCCCTGCCGGTTTATGTGTAGAAAGACAGACCGAGGGTTCTCCCTGGTATGTAGTTTGGGGCGTCGTCCCCAAGTGGTGCTGGCTTCACAGCGTGTGGTAAAGCCTCACCGGGTTGGTGAGGGGTGGACGTAGGTCTACAGGTTTTCAGACTGAACCGCCTTAAAAACGCATTGTGCAGTGGGTTGTTCATTGTGAGTTTGATCCCTATCCTCTATCCCCATTCACATGTTCGCAGTTTAATTAAACGTTTGATATCTTGCTGAACAGCATGTGCTCAAGTGTGTAGAAATCTCACCACTTGACACTAGTTGTCTGCAGCTCACTCTTTAGCAGTTCCCACTATCTCCGTTGTGCTCAATGTCTAAGCATCTCATGAACAGTATATCCCTTGACTGTTCCTTAATGTATTAATTTTTATTTGGGCATAATTTTTAGATAGGATCTATTCAACCCCCCCCCCCTTTCTAGATCCTGTTGCACCCTATCGAACCCAACAATTGGTATCAGAGCCAAGCTCTGTCATTCACAGATCCCACGATCTGCAGAGAAAAGATCCCGGTGCATTTTGAGAAAATGGCTTCATCTTCTACACATGCTTCGATGGTTTTTCCGCCTACTTTTGATGGTTCAGATTTTTCTACATGACTAGGAAAAATGCCCATTTATGTTAATTCCATAGATCCATAGTTGTGGACTCTTATATATAATGGTCCTCATGAGCTACCATCAAATACTAATGTCTGGTCAGCAGATCAAAGGATCAAAAATGTTGATAACCATGCTGCCTTCAATCTGATAAGAGCTGGAGTAGATGTCACCATGTTTCCTTTTGTTTCCAGTTGCAGCACGGCCAAGGAGATCCTTGATGGACTAGCCAGCATCCACAAAGAAGGAAATGGTAATCATTGTCTAATGGCCAACAGCCCAGATCATCCAAGCAATTCATCTTCGTCTCAAGTAAACTCTGATCCTGAGGACTTTACCTATGATGAACTTGTGGATGCATATGATGAGTTGGCTAAGCAGAACAAGAAGCTTAAGTCTGAAAACAAAACATTGAGAAAGAAGCTTGAAAATAATCTTGCGGATAGCTCGCCCTATAAAAAATTATCTGATCTTGAGCAAGTGAATGAAACTCTCATGATTGACATAGAGACACATAAAGAACACATTGCTTGCTTAAAGGATGAAAATAAAATCTTGCTAGCTGAAATCACTAGGTTAGAAGCAACTGTAAGACAGCTTCAAGATGAATCTAAGTCCTTGTCAAATAACACAGACTTGACCGAAAACAAGGTTTCTATTGAAGAAAATGAAAATTTGAAAAAGGAAAACAATGAGCTTCTTGCTAAGCTTCAAGCATGTAAAAAAGGTAAGAGTGCTATTGTTGTTGACTCAGAAAAATTGGCCACCCTTCAACAAGATTTTGATTACTACAAAACTGTGAACGTCATGTTGAATGAGTAGCTTGTTGCGTGTGAGACAGATTTGATTAACTCTGAACAACACATCACTTCACTTATGTGATGACCCGGACTCCGGATACTGGATATACACGATAGGATTACTGAGTAGACCCGATACCACTTGGAACCCGTGAAGCCTCCCAAGAGCTGTAAAGCTTCGAAGGGATAAAAGGATTGTTGTGTAGTACATTGAAGTCGTAGATATAAGAGTAAGTAATAATATTTCATTAATCAGGTTTGCTAAAGTAGCAGAAATAAAATTACTTTTTACTTAACAGTTAAAATTAACAATTATACCAGAGCCCAGTCCAAAGGAAAGACAAGTACAGTCTAACAAGAAAGAAAACGTACACTGAGGTCGGGGGAAGCCCGACGCAGGTACCACTGGCAACTACGAACACGCCACACCAGGAACCGCGAAGGAAGAAGAGTGCCACACCTGAAAAGCAGGGGTGAGCCTCGTGTCACTAGCTCAGTAGGGGTCATGCGGATCCCCACTGAAAAATAACGCAGTAACATGAAACAATAACTAAAACAGCAGTAGTAGTAAAGCAAGAAAGAAAGTAGGAAAAACTACTACTAGAAAGCTGTAAAAGAAAGCCGTAACAACAAGAGTAGAACAGCTAAAAGAAAAAGGAAAAGCCACACCGAGTAAAACACGGCTGCCGAACCAACCTCGGCTTCCTAACTACTCCAAACAACGACAGAAGGGCGAACCCTGATCTCACAAAGTCAAGAATTACTGATCCGTCGGCAGGCACAAGGCCCAAAGTGAAGGTCCTAAAACATTGGGCAAAAACCTTAGAAAAGACCTAGATAGACACAGACACTATCGCATACATGACTAGATCGTCATGCACGCAACAGAACACTGATCTTGGACAAAGCCAAGAGCAGACCAATCTCAGAAGGGGAAGCAGATCTTAGACAAAGCCAAGAACATACTAACTCGAAAGGGGAACATAGACTCCGAGAAACACGAGGGTCACGTGCCAAGTGACGGAAGCACCTCCTCACTAGAAGAATAGTCAGATGCGTCCACTGACGTCTTACACTGCGCCACAAGTATCTCCTTATGGATGCCGAGAACGACGGAGACTGAGATACTCACTAAACTGAACCAGGAACTACAGTAACGAGTGACTAGTCAGGGTCACGCCCGTCGGCGTTCGTCCAAATGTCCCTGACCACGTGTGCACACACAAGCTCAATGCCTTGAGCCAGGCCTCTAGCTAGTTTTCTCCCCCAGCAGGACGCTACTGCAAGACAAGGGAGCCCACGGAAGCTAGGCTACAAACCGTATCTCGGGAACTGCCCCTCCACCACTCCTAGGTGGGCCGACACTCGAGGTCGTCAGGCTACGACAAGTGGAGGCTCACTAGACACAGAGACTCTGAAACACAAGTGCTGGAGTACAGACAGGCTAAGCACGCACTGTCACCCGTACTATGAAGCACAAAGGCAGTACACCAACTGCCAACAGACTCAGGATAGGGCAACTAGACCTACCAACGTAATGATCCTTGAGTCTCATGACTCGGAGTCAAGATCGTCGCACAACGGCGGTGACAAGCCGCCAATCAGCCTAATCCTAAGCCGAGGAAAATGACACTGGATCATCGGATCCACACAACCGTATAAAACGACTCTCGGAGACCTGAGGGTATATCAAGACCCTCAAAGCACCTGGACACGTAGACTGAGGTAAGACAATATCTCTAGGCATCCAGAACTATGTCTCGATCTATCGAGACACATACAAGGTCACCTGTCAACCACTGGGTGTCACTGGGTTGACCAGAACCTAAGTAATGACTCAGAAGACTCAGAAGCGGTACAAAATACTACTCGAGCTAAGGACACTCTTGGCTACCTTATAATGTGGTCATAGCCCTCATAGGATATCAAAAGACATCCACGGGACAACGGGCAAACCATAAGGTCAAGCCAAGATGATTGGAAACCAGAACTTCAGAAACACAACTCTCTGGTGGTACGCGGTCTAATGCTTGGCCGCTCAGCAACGTAGGCGGTCAAGTAAAGGGCCGCTTACCAGCCGCAGAGAACACAGACACTAGGCGGTCACAAGGAGGGCTGCGAAATGACTGGAGCGGTCATTCGATAGGCCGCTAAGCCCAGTCAACTCACAACCGACCTACTAGTCAAACCACCCAAACAGTCTACGAAGGGACCGTTCACAAACGTACACGGTCTACCAATGGGCCGCAAAGCAGTCTAGACGGTCTAAGAGAAGGCCGCTAGATTAAACCGACTTAAAACAGTAACTCGATCAAACCATCAATAGCGGTCTAGCAAGGGATCGCTAAAGATAGGAAACGGTCTAGAGAAGGACCGCTTCACTAGCTTAGCGGTCTAGCAAAGGACCGCTTAAGAAAGTTGAACGGTCTATCGTAAAATCATCCAACTGACCCGCGCAACCAAGGACACCACACGGCCACGTAAGAGCCGTGCGAAGGGTATAAACGGTTCTCTAATGGACCGTGAAACACATAAAACAGTCTATCGCGTGACCGCAAAGACCCAAATCGACATACATAAAATGGTCACACATTGGATCGCGTAATAACCTAAACGGTTATTGTAACGACCGTTCATGCGTTACGGCGGGAAAACCATGGGATCGGTCAGATCTCGGCCTTTCCACGCCCCGTTCGCTCCGAAACGAAGGGGATACAACTACAATGATGATACCGACCTTCCACACTCTAGAAGGAGTCAAATCGACACACAAACAGCTAGAAATGGGCAATTCTACCGAATTGACCCAAATGGAATCACATGGGTTCCTGGGCTCCTACCGGTCCCAAATGACCACCAATCACAACGAAATCAGTGAGAATGGAATGCTGACATTCTAGGGGTTCGAATGACACCAACTGATCTGAAAACCGTCACTGTTTCCTGGTGAACCCGACGAACACCCCAAAGGTATAATTTTCCCAAACTTGAATGAAATCCACTCGTTCTCACACCGTTCGGCGTGAAACTACGAGGGAACATAACAGAGAAGTAGAAGCGACTAAACTGCACCAAAAATCATGAAACCAACGAACCGCGCCGGCTTTGAATCCACCGAGGGATCGCGCTGCGCAACACTCAATCCACCACTCCATCACGCTCCAGGTTCACTCCATCGTGTTCCCGCCTCAGCCAGCTCGCCATGGTCGCGCGTCCCGCGTCGAGAGGACTAGAGAGGAGAGAAAATGAGAGAGAGAAAGTGAGGGTGAGAATGAGGGAGGGGAGAGGGTGAAAGAAGAATAAATAGAAAGAAATTAAGAATTTTCCTAATTTCTAAAATTCCAATTTTTACGCCAAAAATTCACTAATTCAAAAAAATATGAAAAAATAGCCAAACCGATCCTCTCAAAGAGTACATCACAACTACAGCGTCCTCGAGTCGATGAACTGAGAAATAAACTCACCACAGGGTTTCGTAACTTGTACGAGAGAAAAACCCACGCGGATCGTAAAACTCAACTCAGAACCCACAAAAGTGATCCGAAAGCACTCCGATAAGGATCTGAAAGATCCGATAAGAATCCAGGGCATTACAGCCTCCCCTCCTTCAAGAAATTTCATCCTCAAAATTTAAGGAACTACCAAGGAGAAGCAGGGAAGAACAAACCCAAACATCTGAACTCGGAACAACACAAATCTCGAAAAATACAATTCAGAGGGACACCGCCAGACCATCATCACAAGCACACGCTCTGGATCTCAAGGCAAATCGATCCACAGAACGAGCATGGCATACAAGTGAACATAAGTCTGACACCTCTGAAACAAGGCAACGTCGCTTACGTCTCACAAGAAAGGAGACACGACCCATGCCACGACAACAGCAACTGATAACACAAAAGGACAGACACAGCAAGCATCAGCTTAAACAAGGAAGCATAGTCCTCTCAGCTGATAGCTTGACATCATCGGCTAGAGCCAAAGGCAACAACGAAAGCCTGGCACACAAGACGCCAATGACAGCACTGGACCATAAACACAATCAAGTCAGTCCTCACTCAGATATTACATCTGATCGATTCGCATGCTAACTCTACCAAGAAAGAAGAGTACAGCACAACTAACCTACAAGATCATGGTCCACACGATGCTAAGACAGAATCACAGGGGAACAACGACAAAACGACAACGAGAACAACAATCTTGGGAAATACATCTCAAGGACCACGATCACGTCCCGAGAGCACAACACCCAAGAAAGAATTATAGAGCAGAGGGTACTCAACCAGCAGAAATGCCGACAAATTCCCCAACACTCACAAATGCCAGTGCCAACACCATAATGCCTCCAAGAACAATGGCATGGCAACAACAACATCAAGGCACACGAAGCCAAGACGAAGTCACATCGAGAAAAATAATTATCGATCGGTCAGAATCTTACAACCAACGATCCTCGACCTGTGGGTTATCAGCCCGCACGCTCCCACTACGCACTCATACAACACACACAGGCGTCAGAAATACCTCGGTATCTGCACCTCAGCACACACTCGGTGCCACCGCAATTCATGAAAATCACCATGTATTATGCCACGAGTACTGATCCTGCTAACAACCGATCACAAGTCACCTAAGTGCAAATGAAGGAGAGTCCCAGCTTCAGCATAAAGCACAAAGAAAAGCTAATCTTAGCTTACCATTATGTCCTCAAAGAATAAATGAGCCTTCACAACACATCGGCCGCTAGACACGGCACGACAAACACGGTGCACAATGGCTCTTAACACAGAATTGCGTCCAAAGACAAGCAAACGTAGAACAAAGAGCAGATCAGGCTCAGAATAAATACAGTCCACACTTAAGTAGACACAAGACAAAGGTCTCACCAAGATAGCAATTCCAAGGCTTACCTCAAAAAAACTCCACCAAACAGGATGAGAAACATCAAGCTCACTAACAGTAGCTCACCAGGAAGGAAAATCCTAGGTTCGCTTAAGCATCTTCTCAATCGAGGCAACAAAGCAACCACTTCAACAGAAGCGAAACACCTCAGGAGCTGAACAGACTCAAGGTGGGACGACCAAAACAACATAAGAATGTGCATGGCCATCACACCAACCAGAAAAGTCACCAGCCACCTGAACAAGCCACGGAAAGATCTCGAATAATGTACTGCAGATTCAAGCCTACCGGTGAACTCTGCCAAGTACAGCACGATCAAGATAAACACCACGATGAAAAGGAGCATCCCGTCGAATCCTAACGAGAGCAAAACCATCTCGCACAGTGCCAACACTGCATGCACAAGACCACCTATGGAAAACAAAGCGACAAGCAATCGCGAAACCTAAGCCAGTGAAAGATTGTACAGGACTTTCAGGACTCTAGGTACTGTAATATCTCAGATTCTCATGTACTTCACACAACAATGCTCTGATACCACCTGTGACGACCCAGACTCCGGATATCTGATATACCCGATAGGATTATCGAGTAGACCCGATACCACTTGGAACCCGTGAAGCCTCCCAAGAGCTGTAAAGCTCCGAAGGGATAAAAGGATTGTTGTGTAGTACATTGAAGTCGTAGATATAACAGTAAGTAATAACATTTCATTAATCAGGTTTGCTAAAGTAGCAGAAATAAAATTACTTTTTAATTAACAGTTAAAATTAATAATTATACCAGAGCCCAGTCCAAAGGAAAGACAAGTACAGTCTAACAAGAAAGAAGACATACACTGAGGTCGGGGGAAGCCCGACGCAGGTACCACTGGCAACTACGAACACGCCACACCGGGAACCATGAAGGAAGAAGAGCGCCACACCTGAAAAGTAGGGGTGAGCCTCATGTCACTAGCTCAGTAGGGGTCATGCGGATCCCCACTGAAAAATAATGCAGTAACACGAAACAATAACTAAAACAGCAGTAGTAGTAAAGTAGGAAAGAAAGCAGGAAAAACTACTACTAGAAAGCTGTAAAAGAAAGCCGTAACAACAAGAGTAGAACAGCTAAAAGAAAAGGGAAAAGCCGCACCGAGCAAAACATGGCTGCCGAACCAACCTCGGCTTCCTAACTACTCCAAACAACGACAGAAGGGCGAACCCTGATCTCACAAAGTCAAGAATTACTAATCCGTCGACAGGCACAAGGCCCAAAGTGAAGGTCCTAAAACATTGGGCAAAAACCTTAGAAAAGACCTAGACAGACATAGACACTATCGCATACATGACTAGATCGTCATGCACGCAATAGAATACTGATCTTGGACAAAGCCAAGAGCAGACCAATCTCAGAAGGGGAAGCTGATCTTAGACGAAGCCAAGAACATACTAACTCGGAAGGGGAACATAGACTCAGAGAAACATGAGGGTCACGTGCCAAGTGACAGAAGCACCTCCTCACTAGAAGAACAGTCAGATGCGTCCACTGACGTCTTACACTGCTCCACAAGTATCTCCTTACGGACACCGAGAACGACGGAGACTGAGATACTCACTGAACTGAAATAGGAACTACAGTAACGAGTTCCTAGTCAGGGTCACGCCCGTCGGCGTTCGTCCAAACGTCTCTGATCACGTGTGCACACACAAGCTCAATGCCTTGAGCCAGGCCTCTAACTAGTTTTCTCCCCTAGCAGGACGCTACTGCAAGGCAAGGGAGCCCGCGGAAACTAGGCTACAAACCGTATCTCGGTAACTGCCCCTCCACCACTCCTAGGTGGGCCGACACTCGAGGTCATCAGGCTATGACTAGTGGAGGCTCACTAGACACAGAGACTCTGAAACACGAGTGCTAGAGTACAGACAGGCTAAGCACGCACTATCACCCGTACTATGAAGCATAAAGGCAGTACACCAACTGCCAACAGACTCAGGACAGGGCAACTAGACCTACCAATGCAACGATCCTTGAGTCTCATGACTCAGAGTCAAGATCGTCGCACAATGGCGGTGACAAGCCGCCAATCAGCCTAATCCTAAGCCGAGGAAAACGACACTAGATCATCGGATCCACACAACCGTATAAAACGACTCATAGAGACCTGAGGGTGCATCAAGACCCTCAAAGCACCTGGACACGTAGACCGAGTTAAGATAATACCTCTAGGCATCCAGAACCATGTCTCGATCTATCGAGACACATACAAGGTCACATGTCAACCACTGGGTGTCACCGTGTTGACCAGAACCTAAATAACGACTCAGAAGACTCAGAAGCGGTACAAAACACTACTTGAGCTAAGGACACTCTTGGCTATCTTATAATATGGTCATAGCCCTCATAGGATATCAAAAGACATCCACGAGACAACGGGTAAACCATAAGGTCAAGCCAAGATGATTAGAAACCATAACTTCAGAAACACAGCTCTCTGGTGGTATGCGGTCTAATGCTTGGCCGCTCTGTTGGGTCCCGTGAGGTGTAAACGGATCTAGAAGGGGGGGGGGGTTGAATAGATCCTATCAAAAGCTTTGGCCTATTTAAAACTCTTAGCTATTGGAAGCATGAACCACTCCTATAAAGTGAATGAATCACTTAGACACAATGCACAACGAAATTAAGTAGAGTGGCACAGAGCATGCAATAGCTTGCAACAACCGTACGTGTGTGTGTGCTATGTTGATCACTCAAAGTTCATATGTGTGTGAATGCAGTGGTGATCAACTAAGGTGCATGCGAGTTTAAGAAAGGGAAACACTTAGCAATACTTTCACCTTGGCACCTGCGTGCAAGGGTGCAGCAGGCCGCCCAAGGGATGTAGTCAAAGTGCTAAGCTCAATTAAACCATAGATAAAACCGAAGGTGCAAATCTGAGTGTTTGAGTGTGTAAACAAGATTACCAAGTATGGAACCACACGAACCTGTGAATGGGGGTAGAAGATATAGAGCAATCACACACAATAAACAACCCACAACACAGGGATTTTTAAGGTGGTTCGGTTGCAACCCCGCAACCTACGTCCACCCCTCACCAAAACCCGGTGAGGCTTTCCTGTTGACTCGCAGCTTGACCGGGGATACGCCCCAAATCATAGAACAGAGAAAACCCTCTTTCTATCTTCCTACACACAAAGCCGATAGGGATGGCTACATCGCAGATCGGAGAACTCCCGATTGCCTTCCTACTAACTACCGGTAGGGACGATCTTCAGTTTCAATAGATTGAATGAAATGAAGATAGAATAAGATGAAAATGCTCAAACAAGATATGAAGATATGCTAGAATGAACTAGATCTTGTCTGAGATTGTTGGATCTTGAATCTGTTGCTTTGATCTTCCTTTGATCCTTTTGAGTTGATGGAGCAGATATAGGATGTAGCTTGATCTTTCCTTTGAATCTCCATGAGTTGATGAAGAAGAATATTGGATGTAGCTTTGATCTTCCCTTGAGTTGATGAAGAGGTTTGGATGAAGATTTGATCACCTTTGTGAGCTTGCTTGTTTCTCTTCTTCCTTGGAGATTGAAGGCTTCAGATGTAGGCTTGAATCCCTTGGATTGGATGTAGAACTTCTGCACGGAGTACTGTTCACGGCTACAGTACCTCTTCTTCCTTGGAGCTCCTCTAGCCTCTCTCCATCTCTCTTTGCTCCAAATGATCAACTAGGGTTTGTAACCCTCTTGTGTTGGTTTTATAACCCTTGGAATGGTCCTTGGACACCCCCAGACCATATCCACAATTTGTGGCAGGTTTGGTGCCTTTTAGATTAAAGAATTCCATGGAAAGGGGCTGGCCACGAGGTGGAATTCGAAGTCAAATATGGCTGCATCGGGGCTGGCGGTCAACCTGCAGCTTCTGGCAGTCGACCGCTACTGAGAAATGCTGTAGACGGATGGCCCCTAGGATTTTCGGTCGACCTCTACTGGGCTGGCGGTCGACCTGCACTGAAACTTGTGCAGACTGGGAGTCTCTGGCTGGGGCGATCGACCGCCCCTGTGCTGGCGGTCGACCGCCAGCTGGGCAGACCCCGGTCCATCCCGGGTCGGTCCGTTAGCCGCTTTAGCTCCGTCGCTTGTGTCCATTAGTAGCCTGTTCATGTCTGTAACTTCATCCTTGTTGGTCTAGAAAGTACCAACTGAATCTTTGTCTTTGGACTCTCATCTTGTGCAGTGACCTTGGCTATTTGAATGAAGCTTGTGGAAAAGATTTGCATCAAGGCTTGGATGCGATCATATGGCTTTCACTTTGCCATGAAGCAACCGAATGCACTGACTATGCACATGAATGTATAAACTCCGAGTGCATGGAACACAATGTACAGACTTGGTAAATTGATGCATGAACACAACAGAAAGCAATGTATAGACTTTGCGTTTGAAGCAGCCAGCCAATGTACATACTTTGTGTTGCAGCAACTAGCCAATGTACAGACTTGTATTGCAGCCAATGTACAGACTTGTGTTGCAGGTGCCAGCCAACATACAGACTCTATGTTTGTGCAACTAGCCAACATACAGACTTCGTGTTGCAGCAACCAGCCAACGTACAGACTTCGTGTTTGTGCTAGCAGCCGACGTATAGACTTTGAGTTTGTGCTAGCAGCCAACGTACAGACTTCGTGTTTGTGCTAGCAGCCAACGTACAGACTTTGAGTTTGTGCTAGCATCCAACGTACAGACTTTGAGTTTGTGCTAGCAGCCAACATACAGACTTTATGTTTGTGCAACCAGCCAATGTACAGACTTTATGTTTGTGCAATCAGCCAACGTACAAACTTTGTGTTTGTGCAACCAGCCAATGTACATACTTGCTAGAGCCGAGTGTATAGACTTGCTATGAAGATGCATGGAGAATGTATAGACTTTGAAGAATGTATAGACTCGCTGAATGTATAGACTTGCAATCAGCCAACGTACAGACTTGCTAGAGCCGAGTGTATAGACTTGCTATGAAGATGCATGGAGAATGTATAGACTTTGAAGAATGTATAGACTCGCTGGATGTATAGACTTGCTGATGTATAGACTTGCTGGATGTATAGACTTGCTGGATGTATGTATAGCCTTGCTGAACCATGTCTCTTGATCTTGATCGTCTACACTGGAGGTATAATGACCTGAAATATATGAATATTAACATTATCAAGTGCAGGTATAGCTCGTTAATGACTACAGAGGCAGACATCATCAAAACCATAAAAGTAATCATGTTGCACACATGTTCAACATTCTCCCCCTTTTTGATGATGGCAACTATGAGTCATTCTGAACTATGAGTCATTAGAGATTCACATGCATTAGTAAGTCACATGGAAACTATGAGTCAAAAACATTCTTAAGAAGAAGTAGAAGAGGATTCTCTCCCTATCCCCTTTTGACAATGACTCACATGGTTCTCACCCCCTTTGACACATAGAGTGGATTCTTTGATTAATGACTCACAGAAACTTACCGCATGCTGTGATTAATGACTCACATAAAGTTCTCCCCCTTTGACAACATCAAAAGATCCAAAAAAGAGAAAGAGAGACTCACACAAAGAGACATACATGACGCTCTGGCATCGCCTATGTGACATCATTACAAGCAACCATAATGTGGAGAAACATGGCATTGCAGGCAACATTCCAGAAAATGGTGTGGAAATACATGCCAATGGTTGTACACTTATTAAAGCTGACAAGATAACCAAAGAGATCAACCAATTGTGAAAAGCCAGTTATAGGACTGATACCAATGAATGATATGGATGTATCGAACATGGTGGTGTCCCGTGGCTTGGCAAAGACATTGTAAGTGTGAGAAATGGAGCCACAACAGCATGATTCAATTTCACAAATATGAGATGGATAGAGCAGCCAAGGAGCATTTTTGTGATGTCAGATTTTGCAAGATTTTTAGTGGTTTTCTAGTTTTCAGATTTTTTGGATTTTCTATGCAATGGATGGAAATGATAAATGCAAGCTACAATTGTAGGAGGTGAAGACGTGCATGCCACCCTATTGCATGAAAGCATGATGCTAATGATGCGAGGACTTATGCCACATGCCAATGAATGAGAAGCAAAGGGATATCACTTGACAGAAGACACCAATGATTTTGGATTCGACTTGAAAGGAGCATCAAGATAATATCACTTGTTGGATGATACCAAGGTGATGTAATCATGGCAGATGAAGGCAAATAACAAGGAGCATCAAGATAATATCACTTGTTGGATGATACCAAGGTGATGTAATCATGGCAGCCTGAATGATTTATGTAGATATGGCAGATGAAGGCAAACAACAAGGAGCATCAAGATATGACTTCTCAAAAAAGAATGGAGGTTCTTTAATCTGAAACCAAGTTCATAAATCAGAGTTATGGATTTTTCAGAATTTTCAGTTATAGAACCCAAATGAACCAGCTCTTACATTCAGATTGATTTAATGATAATGAATTCTGGCCTACTCAGTAGAATCACATGAAGACATTTGCATGCAAGTTTAATAGTAGTGAACCAGAAATTCATGTCAAAACAAGATTAACCTTCTCTTATCTTAGTCATTCAGTTTCATTGGTTCCCTTGAGAGTGACCACAATAAGTATTGAGGCTAAACACTTAGATGACTTAGATTTGATTCATGAGAGCTACACATTCAGATTTTTCTTTTGAGATCATTTGAAAGATGATTGCTATCATTTTAGGAGCAGTCAAGTGTAGCAACCACCTTTTGACGTGAGTGTGCACGTTTACCAGACACAAGCACCCCCAGTTACTCAATGTAGCTCACGATTTTGCTTCACTTAGAATAGAGATAGCATAGTCACCTCATGACATATCGAACCTCATTTTCTTTGATGAGGAGATATATTTATCAGCAACAGTGTCATTGCTCTGCCTTGAGCTTACTTTAAGTATAGCCACTTTTTGAAAAAATAGATTCAACAAATGTTTAAAAACAGTACTTAGCTGAAGTTTCTCGATTAAGGATGCCTTTGTACTCAAAAATTTTTCAGATTCAAGACGGCATAACAAGTCAAAACATGAGAAACTAGTTTAAGTCTATTAAACTCGATCACAAACATGTTCAAGACCATCAAACTTCAAGACTCAAGAAATCATTAATGTTAAACCAAAATCATTCATGTTCAAGGCAATCACAAGACTCTATAAAAGAAAATTCTTCTTGAAGATTTACTCTGATAAACAACCTCAATAATAGATTGGGAATCCTCCAAGAAGTTCAAGGCACTTTGAATCCAAGTTGATCCACAAAAGGATTAAGCAATATCATGCAATGGCTTGGTTTAAGAAGAGAGTGTTGCATAACTGGTAGGCAAGAATAGATGAAGAACATTCTCCCTGAGGTTATGCACTGAGCTCAGACAAAAGTAATTTTTAGGCAGAAAGAAATGTGGGGTCGACCTGTCAAAGGAGTGAGGTCGACCTGTTTAACTGCAAGGCAGAATTTTGACTGGATTTTCATGATGAACAAGCTCCCCCTAAGAAGATGCATTCTATGCCATGATGTCAACAAAATGAAGATGAAACATATGCATGAATGCTGCAAAGAGACAGCTCCCCCTTACTATATGGCCTATTTGCGACATTGACGCATGGTACGTGGCGGAGGTGAAACCTCACACATATTGAGTGCTTCTAGGCAAGTATAACCTGCCTTTCCATACATCAACATTTAATATACCTTGGCCATGCAAGAGTGAAATGATGTGAAATGATTTAGACTACATTGATGTTGACTCCCCCTTTGAGCAATGCTAACATGAATAACAATTTAGAAATGCAGCCATGGTATGCATCATCAAAACTAAAATCTAAGCATTTCATGTAGCTGATAGCAAGACTTAAGTAACTCATCATCACATCAACTTCATCAGCATAACAAGTTTTTCATGAATTAAACAGCTGAAACCAAGCATGGTGTGAGCAAGTTATCAAGCTCAAAAGTTCATCTCACACCTTGGGGGTTTTGCATTTCAAAGAGCAATTCAGTTTGCAGAATCTAATGACATTGGGTAGACGTATGATGCACTATCTACATGTCAAGACTAAACATGCAAGATTACTAAACTTAAAGGTTTATGTACATACCTGTGCCTTGAGCTTTTATTTACCTTATGATCCTTTGTTCAGCTCCAAGGCATCTTGCACCCAAAATTCTCATTTGGATTTTTTAGGTACCCAAGATTGCTTGGGTCCTTGTAGGTTAGTAGCTTTATCATATTCACCAATGTAGCTCATCTGTTTCAGGGAAATTAGATCATCCTTTCTCATTGTATGACAATCATACATGTCATGACCATTTTCCCACAGTAAAAACAGCGCACAAAGATTGAGCATTCTTTTTATGTTCATGTGCGTGTGCATATGCATTTTGTTTTTGTGGATAAGCATGGGATTTCCCTTTCATGGCATGAAGGTGATGCTTTCCCTTCAAGTGCCAGCACTCTTGGACAGTATGGCCAGACTTACCACAATGAGAGCAGCAAGGAGGAAGATTTTTGTTTAAAGCCATGGAGAGTGTCGACCTGCTTGTATGGGAGTGTCGACTCTTCTGACTCCCCGTGCAATTCTGTGCAGATATCTGCTGAGTAGGTCCTCTGCCAGTATTGACATGTTTCTTTCCTTGCTCTTTCACTTGATCTCCTGCTCTAAGCTCATCATTTCTCAAGATAAAACAATCATGCACAGTGTGACCATGTTTACCACAATAATAACAATGGACATTCATTTTGTGGAAAGCATGATATTTAGCATTGGACATGTTATGGTGCATGTTTTGATGAGCATGCTGAGTTTTACTTTTCTTTTGAACAGTATGCCCTTTTTGGTGACCACAGGAAGTTGTGGCTTTTGGTGAGCCAGAATCTTGGATTTGGGCAAACATTGACAGGAGATCATTCAAATCTTAAATTTCATTTTCAAGTGAGGAAATGTGCTGTTTAGATTCAACAAGGCCCTCTTCGCATGCTACCAATTGCTCATTGAGCATGTCATTTGTTGCTTTAAGATTTTGATTTTGTTGTTCGAGAGCATGCAATGTTTCAGAGTGATCATCAATGACAGATTTGCTTTTTTCATGTGCAACCAATTTTTCATGCAATTCTTCTTCAACTTTTTCATGTTCAATTTTCTTTTGCAACAACTCTCTATTCTCTTCTTTCAGAGAATCAATCAGTTTTTGTTGCCATTTAAGATCATCATGGAGACCAACATTTATGTTTCTCAAGAATGAACATTTTTCACAAACAAAATTAGCAGAGCATGAAACAGAATTTTTGTTTCCTTCAATCAACTTCTCATGATAGATTAGCCCATCGGCCATAGTTTGATCATTAGAGATTGACTTAGGTTGGTTTTGAAGTTTTATTACAATTTCTTCCAACCTAGTGATTTCATCATGAAGATTTTCATTTTCTTCCCTTAGACATGCAATGCTTTGTTTATGCGTATCTAGATCAACAGAGAGAGTGTCGTTAAGCTCTTTAAAAACAGAACACTTTTTACAAATCGAGCTTTCATTTTGGTTAATTTTCTTGAGATCCTTTTTCAAATTTTTGTTTTCTGTTTTTACCTTTTTGTATTGTGTGATCAATTCATCATAGGCTTCCATAAGCTCTTCAAAAGTGAATTCCTCGGAGTCAGAGTTTACCTGTGATGAGGATGCATTGCTGGACTGTTCTGCACGGTCGGCCATGAAGCATTCTTGTTCTTGTTCCTTCCCTTCATGGATTTTCACCAACTTGTCCAATACTTGCTTGGCTGTGCTGCAAGAGGACACAAGATGAGTTAGTCTTAGATCAACTGCAGCTGTAATTAAGTTATATGCAAGACGATTATCATTATGTTTGGTCTCATGTTCGGCTAACCAATCAATTGAATTTGATGGCAGCTCATGAGGACCATTGTATATAAGAGTCCACAATTGTGGATCTATGGAGCTAACATAGATGAACATTCTTCCAACCCATGTAGAAAAATCTGAACCATCATAAATGGGCGGAGAAGCCATCGAAGCATGTGTAGCATATGAAGCCATCTAAATAACAAACACCGTTATCTTTCCCTGCAGATCGTTGGATCTGGGAATGACAGAGCCTCGCTCTGATACCACTTGTTGGGTCCCGCGAGGTGTAAATGGATCTAGAAGGGGGGGGTTGAATAGATCCTATCAAAAGCTTTGGCCTATTTAAAACTCTTAGCTATCAGAAGCATGAACCACTCCTATAAAGTGAATGAATCACTTGGACACAATGCACAGTAGAATTAAGTAGAGTGGCACAGAGCATGCAATAGCTTGCAACAACCGTACGTGTGTGTGTGCTATGTTGATCACTCAAAGTTCATATGTGTGTGAATGCAGTGGTGATCAACTAAGGTGCATGCGAGTCTAAGCAAGGGAAACACTTAGCAATACTTTCACCTTGGCGCCTGCGTGCAAGGGTGCAGCAGGCCGCCCAAGGGATGTAGTCAAAGTGCTAAGCTCAATTAAACCGTAGATAAAACCGAAGGTGCAAATCTGAGTGCTTGAGTGTGTAAACAAGATTACCAAGTATGGAACCACACGAACCTGTGAATGGGGGTAGAAGATATAGAGCAATCACACACAATAAACAACCCACAACACAGGGATTTTTAAGGTGGTTCAGTTGCAACCCCGCAACCTACGTCCACCCCTCACCAAAACCCGGTGAGGCTTTCCGGCGGACTCACAGCTTGACCGGGGACACGCCCCAAATCACAGAACAGAGAAAACCCTCTTTCTGTCTTCCTACACACAAAGCTGGCAGGGACGGCTACACCGCAGATCGGAGAACTCCCGATTACCTTCTTACTAACCACCGGTAGGGACGATGTTCAGTTTCAATAGATTGAATGAAATGAAGATAGAACAAGATGAAAATGCTCAAACAAGAGATGAAGATATGCTAGAATGAACTAGATCTTGTCTGAGATTGTTGGATCTTAAATCTGTTGCTTTGATCTTCCTTTGATCCTTTTGAGTTGATGGAGCAGATATAGGATGTAGCTTGATCTTTCCTTTGAATCTCCTTGAGTTGATGAAGAAGAATATTGGATGTAGCTTTGATCTTCCCTTGAGTTGATGAAGAGGTTTGGATGAAGATTTGATACCTTTGTGAGCTTGCTTGCTTCTCTTCTTCCTTGGAGATTGAAGGCTTCAGATGTAGGCTTGAATCCCTTGGATTGGATGTAGAACTTCTGCACTGAGTACTGTTCACGGCTACAGTACCTCTTCTTCCTTGGAGCTCCTCTAGCCTCTCTTCATCTCTCTTTGCTCCAAATGATCAACTAGGGTTTGTAACCCTCTTGTGTTGGTTTTATAACCCTAGGAATGGTCCTTGGACACCCACAGACCAGATCCACAATTTGTGGCAGGTTTGGTGCCTTTTAGATTAAAGAATTCCATGGAAAGGGGCTGGCCATGAGGTGGAATTCGAAGTCAAATATGGCTGTATCGGGGCTGGCGGTAGACCTGCAGCTTCTGGCGATCGACCGCTACTGAGAAATGCTGTAGACGGATGGCCCCTGGGATTTCCGGTCGACCTCTACTGGGCTGGCGGTCGACCTGCACTGAAACTTGTGCAGACTGGGAGTCTTTGGCTGGGGCGGTCGACCGCCCCTGTGCTGGCAGTCGACCGCCAGCTGGGCAGACCCCGGTCCATCCCGGGTCGATCCGTTAGCCACTTCAGCTCCGTCGCTTATGTCCATTAGTAGCCTGTTCATGTCTGTAACTTCATCCTTGTTGGTCTAGAAAGTACCAACTGAATCTTTGTCTTTGGACTCTCATCTTGTGCAGTGACCTTGGCTATTTGAATGAAGCTTGTGGAAGAGATTTGCATCAAGGCTTGGACGCAATCATATGGCTTTCACTTTGCCATGAAGCAACCGAATGCACTGACTATGCACATGAATGTATAAACTCTAAGTGCATGGAACACAATGTACAGACTTGGTAAATTGATGCATGAACACAACAGAAAGCAATGTATAGACTTTGCGTTTGAAGCAGCCAGCTAATGTACAGACTTTGTGTTGCAGCAACTAGCCAATGTACAGACTTGTGTTGCAGCAGCCAGCCAACGTACAGACTTTATGTTTGTGCAACTAGCCAACATACAGACTTCGTGTTACAGCAACCAGCCAACGTACAGACTTCGTGTTTGTGCTAGCAGCCGACGTACAGACTTTGAGTTTGTGCTAGCAGCCAACGTACACACTTTGAGTTTGTGCTAGCAGCCAACGTACAGACTTCGTGTTTGTGCTAGCCGCCAACGTACAGACTTTGAGTTTGTGCTAGCAGCCAATGTACAGACTTTGAGTTTGTGCTAGCAGCCAATGTACAGACTTTATGTTTGTGCAACCAGCCAATGTACAGACTTTATGTTTGTGCAATCAGCCAACGTATAGACTTTGTGTTTGTGCAACCAGCCAACGTATAGACTTGCTAGAGCCGAGTGTATAGACTTGCTATGAAGATGCATGGAGAATGTATAGACTTTGAAGAATGTATAGACTCGCTGAATGTACAGACTTGCTAGAGCCGAGTGTATAGACTTGCTAGAGCCGAGTGTATAGACTTGCTATGAAGATGCATAAAGAATGTATAGACTTTGAAGAATGTATAGACTCGCTGGATGTATAGACTTGCTGGATGTATAGACTTGCTGGATGTATGTATAGACTTGCTGAACCATGTCTCTTGATCTTGATCGTCTACACTGGAGGTATAATGACCTGAAATGTATGAATATTAACATTATCAAGTGCAGGTATAGCTCATTAATGACTACAGAGGCAGACATCATCAAAACCATAAAAGTAATCATGTTGCACACATGTTCAACACGCTCAGCAACGTAGGCGATCAAGTAAAGGGCCGCTTACCAGCCGCAGAGAACACAGACACTAGGCGGCCACAAGGAGGGCCGCGAAATGACTGGAGCGGTCATTCGATAGGCTGTTAAGCCCAGTCAACTGACAACCGACCTACTAGTCAAACAACCCAAACGGTCTACAAAGGGACCGTTCACAAATGTACACGGTTCACTAATGGGCCGCGAAGCAGTCTAGACGGTCTAAGAGAAGGCCGCTAGATCAAACCGACTTAAAACAGTAACTCGGTCAAACGGTCAATAGCGGTCAAGCAAGGGACCGCTAAAGACAAGAAACGGTCTAGAGAAGGACCGCTTCACTAGCTTAGCGGTCTAGCGAAGGACCGCTTAAGCAAGCTGAACGGTCTATCGTAAAATCGTTCAACTGACACGCACAACCAAGGACACCACACGGCCACGTAAGAGCCATGCGAAGGGTATAAACGGTTCTCTAATGGACCGTGAAACACATAAAACGGTCTATCGCGTGACCGCGAAGACCCAAACCGACATACATAAAACGGTCACACATTAGACCGCGTAATAACCTAAACGGTTATTGTAATGACCATTCAGGCGTTACGGCGGGAAAACCATGGGATCGGCCGGATCTCGGCCTTTCCACGCCCCGTTCACTCCAAAACAAAGGGGATACAATCACAATGACGGTACCGACCTTCCACACTCCGGAAGGAGTCCAATCGACGCACAAACGGCTAGAAACAGGCAATTCTACCGAATTGACCCAAATGGAATCACATGGGTTCCCAAGCTCCTACCGGTCCCAAATGACCACCAATCACAATGAAATCAGTGAGAATGGAATGCTGACATTCCAGGGGTTCGAATGACACCAACTGATCTAAAAACCATCACCGTTTCTTGGGGAACCTGACGAACACCCCAAAGGCATAATTTTCCCAAAATTGAATGAATTCCACTCGTTCTCGCACCGTTCAGCATGAAACTATGAGGGAACGTAGCAGAGAAGTAGAGCTTCCATCTCCCTACCTCCACCGACGATTCCGCATGCCGAAGCGACTAAACCGCGCCAAAAATCGTCAAACCAACGAACCGCGCCGGCTTTGAATCCACCGAGGGATCGCGCTGCGCCATGCTCAATCCACCACTCCATCACGCTCCAGGTTCACTCCATCGCGTTCCCGCCTCAGCCAGCTCGCCACGGTCACGCGCCCCACGTCGAGAGGACCAGAGAGGAGAGAGAATGAGAGAGAGAAAGTGAGGGTGAGAATGAGGGAGGAAAGAAGGTGAAAGAAGAATAAATAGAAAAGAAATTAGGATTTTCCTAATTTCTGAAATTCCAATTTTTATGCCGAACATCCGCTAATTCAGAAAACTATGCAAAAATAGTCGAAACGATCCTCTCAAAGAGTACATCGCAACTGCAGCGTCCTTGAGTTGATGAACTGAGAAATAAACTCACCACAGGATTCCGTAACTTGTACGAGAGAAAAACTCACGCGGATCGTAAAACTCATCTCAGGACCCACAAAAGCGATCCGAAAGCACTCTGATAAGGATCCGAAAGATCCGATAAGAATCCAGACATTACAACTTGAAAAGGAAATCCAAGATCTGAATAACTCTTTGTCACGAACTACTCAGGGCCAAGAGAGCCTAGGGAGACTACCGGGGACTAGAATGAGCTTCCGAAGAAAAGGGTTTGGGCACTGTCCTTTGAACAAAAAGTTTTCCCAAAATACTTTGTACACAGTTTCTCCTTCCAGCCCTGATGGTGCCTCCTCTTCCCAATCATCCCCAAAATAGTCTGCGACCAAGAAGAACCGAAATCAAAACAGAAACCAGAAAAAGAAAACCTTAAGGCAAAAACACATAAATGAGATTGCTTGTTTTGATAAATCTGATAGATACCATGTTTTCTCTAAAAAGGATGGTTCTTGTTTTCATTGTGGTCAACATGGTCACTTAATGCATAATTGCCATGCCATGAAAAATGATTTAATTTCATGCAAGTCTAAATGTGATTCCAGTTACTACAAAAAACTAGTCGAGAGAGCCCAGCCCTCCTACTGCTACCATTGTGGTATATCTGGACACACCATGCCAAAGTGCTGGGAATTGAAGTACAAAATTGAGAAATCCCTTGTTCAGTGTTATCACAGCAAAGAGTATGGCCACACAGTGAAAAATTGCTGGCAAAGGAGAAGAAAGGACAATCCTTGCGCTACTAATATCAACACTCATGGTCACCCTCAGAAACTAGCCACACTTGGTTGTGAGAGGAGTGAGAAATCCTCTGTGTGCTGCCCTTATTGTGGGATGGTAGGACATGAAGCATATGACTGTCATAAAATGAGGAAAGATGACTTGAATGTCTTGATAAAAAGGAGCTCCTTGATTAAAAATCTCACTGACCCTCTAGGACCCAAGAAAGCTTGGGTACCTAAACATTCCGAATGAGAATTTTGGTTGCAGGAGTGCTTTGGAGCTGAGCTGAGGATCATCATGAAATAAAAGCTCAAGGCACAGGTATGTAAATAAATGGTTTTAATCTCTGTCATCTTGTAGGTTTAGGCTAACCATGTAGATAGTGCATCATAAGTCTGTCATGTTGCCAATAATATTCTGCAAACTGAATTTGCTTCCGAAAAATGCTAAAACATCCCCCATGGTGTGAGATGAACATCTAAGCTAGATCTCCTGCTCACACCTTGTCTGACCTCTGGTATATCAAATCATGTAGAGTAGAAAGGCAAGTCAAGCTTGTCCGGAACTCACACTATGCATGAGAAGGGTCTCAGATCCACACCACCGCCTTGTACCAGAGATCATTTATTTCAGATGCATAAGTCATGAGAAATATGTTCTTCTGATGGAATTAATTTGATGATGAGTTGTTGTCTGCTTCTTGCTAATCAGTCATATGAAATACTTGATCGTTGCTTTTGATGATATTTGCCATGGCTGCATTTATTTAAACTCATCACTCATGTGGAGTTTCAACACGTTGGTTGAGTGTCTTGTCTCCATAAGCATTGAACAAAAGGGGGAGCTTAAAAATTAGCAATTCTATTCAGAATGCACTGTAAATATTTTGTGCTTGCATCATCTTGTTGTCTCATGCACTCCAATGCATATCATGTTAAAGGGTCACAAAAATGCATAATCAATTGGCAGCATCTCCACTGCATTGAGTATTCATTCATGCTATAGGCTGCACTTTCCACTACCAACCCATGCATGTGTTGAGGGGGAGTCAACATCTAATCCCATCTGCATCATTGCACACTCTTGTTGTCATCATGCATAGACAGTGTGCTCTTAGGGGGAGCATGTCTAGCTTTGTAAACTCTGATAAAAATCTCCTGCTGGTCTTATTTTACCCATTCCAATCTGAGCTCAATGCATATCCTCGGGGGGAGTGTTCTCTATCCTTTCTTGCTCTAGTTGATGCTCTCCAATCAAACAACACTCTCTGCTTGAACCAAACCACCATGTCACATTAGATCGAAATTGCCCTGAACTTCTTGAAGGATCTTCAATCTGTCTTTAAGTTTGTGAATCAGAGTAAAAACTTAAGAACAATCTTCCTTTATAGAGCTCTTGTGACTGCCTTGATCATGAAAGCTTTTGATTTAACATTAATGATTTCTGGAGTCTTGAAGTTTAATGGTCTTGAAAATATTTGTGTTCGGGCTTAATAGACTTAAACTAGTTTCTCATGTTTTGACTTGGTATGCCTTCTTAAATCTGAAAGTTTATTTTGAGTACAAAGGCATCTTTGATCGAGAAACTTCAGTTAAGTATTATTTTTAAACATTTGTTGAATCTGAACATTTCAAAAGGAGGCTACATTAAAAGTAAGCTCAAGACAGAGCAATGGCACTGTTGCTAAGAAATCTAAAATTCATATCTTTAGTAAGCAACTATGCTATCTCTGTTCTAATTAAGGTAAAATGGTGAGCTATAATGAGTAATTGGGGCTGCTTGCGTCTGGTAAACATGCACACTCACGTCAAAAGGTGAATGATACACTTGACTGCTCGTAAAATGCTAAAAGTCACCTTTCAAATTGGTTTCAAAAGAAAAATCTAAATGTGTAGCACTAATGGATTTAATCAAAGTCATCTAAGTGTTTAGCCTCAATACTTGTTGTATTTGCTCTCAAGGGAGCCAATGGAATTGAATGAGTAAGTTGAGAGGAGGTTAACGTGTTTATAGTATGAATTTCTGGTTCACTTTTATTAATCTCAAATACAATTGTTCTCAATTATTCATTAAGTTGTTCAGAATTCATTAGCATTAAACCAATCTGAATGTAAGGTATGAATCATTAGAGTTATATAACTGAAGATTCTGAATAATCTATAACTCTACTCTTATGAACTTGGCTTCAGATTAAAGAACCTTCATTCTTTCAACTATTGATTATTGCAGCTCATCTTTCAAGTTTCAACTCCTACAGTCAACTTCGTGTGTTCAGGCCTCTGTCTGGCTGCTCTAGCAACGTCCCTTAAGACAAACCGTGTCTTGATGCTCATTGACATCTGCCTTGTCTAGACCAATATGAACTATTCATTCAGGCTGCTAGGAAAACATCAACATTTCTGACATATAGTATCTTGCATCTATCTTGTCATCAGGTGGTATCATGGTCTCAATGCAATTGGCTTCCGATTCCATGTACTTGGGTTGCTTGCATTTCTCATCCCCATACATTGCATAGAAAACCTTAAAAAAATCTGAAAACCAGAAAACCTTTAACATTTTGAAAAATCTGAAAATCAATTTGTGATGTGGCTGCTGTATTACTCTCGAATTGCATCATGTTGCTATACTTACATCTCCTGCATCTAATTGCCTCTCATGACTCAGTTCATGTCACATTGGCATGTATTTCCACATTAAAGACAGTTGCTTGCATACCGATTATCTTCACTCCTTTCATTCATCACTATGCTATTTATTTATTTTACCTCCTTTTGATGATGTCAAAGGGGAAGAGATCTCATGCTGGACATTATTTCAGGAGTGATTTCTGCAGTACCAGAGGGGGAGAGATGTCTTGATGGGTCATCATCTGTTATATGATTTCAGGAGTGATTTCTGTAGTACCAGAGGGGGAGATATGTCTTGATGGGTCATCATCTATTATATGATTTCAGGAGTGATTTCGGTAGTACCAGAGGGGGAGAGATGTCTTGATGGGTCATCATCTGTTATATGATTCTCTTTATTATGACTCACAACGTCGCATAGTTGCCATCATCAAAAAGGGGGAGAATGTTGGATATATGTTATTTTTGATGATGTCTAACCATAACTCATTTGTGAGTCTTAATTGCTTTTGATGATGCCACCATGTATAAGTTTTAGGCGAAGATGCAAATGCATAGAAATCAAGGTAAAAGGTTGCACAGAAATCAAGGCAAAATGTTGCACAGAAATCAAGGGAAGAGACTGCACAGAAATCAAGGCAAAAGGTTGCACAAAAATCAAGGTAGATCTTACTTAGGATCATTGCTCCAAGGAACTGAAGAAACTGAAGAAGTTTCAAAATGTGCACCGACCTAGTAATCTGCACCGACCTTATTTTAGGCACAAACACAAATGTGCACCGACCTGTACGTGCTGGAATAGTGACATGTACCGACCTTGACTGGGCAGAAACTCAAATGTGCACCGACCTCACTAAGCTCAAACAGTGACTTGCACCGTGTAATGCCCCAGGTTTTTTTTTTCGGGTCTTTTAGTGGGTCTCGGAGTGTATTTTATGCTTTACACGTGTTTTTCCCTGATGTGCCTTCGGAACTCTATGCAGGGCGAACCGTGGCGTTCTTCGACTCCAGGATAGTACCATTGCGTTGTGTTCCTACGGAGGATCGCGGAAGTAACTTTTCGTAATATTTTGAATTTCTAGAATTTTTGGATTTTTCTATATATTAACCCTTTCTCTCTCTCCCCTCTCATTTCTCACTCTCTCCCTCTCTCTCTTCTCCCACGCTCTCTTCTCACCCTCTCTTCCCCGGCGGCCGACGGAGTGAGACGGGGGCGCGACAGGGTGACGCGGGCGTGGAGGACGGTGAGGATGGGTCGAGGATCGGGGGATGGAGGCGCGTGGAAGCTCGATGGTGCGTTCGTGAGCCGGCGAGGGTTTCACAGTGTTCTCTTCGTGGATCGGCGAGCTCGGGGCGCGAAATCTTCGGTGGAGGTAGGGAGATGGACCCCCAGCTCATGTTTTCCCTTTCCCGCGAGTTTTGTAGGCCGTGGTAAGCCGAGCGGGTTTATTTTCGCATTTTGGGGAAAATCCATGTTTTGGGGGAGTGAGTCGGATCTCTCGTTTTACGGTGTTTTTGGCCGATCCAAGGGTTTAGATGCATGCCTAGGGGCTTGGGGATGGATTCCCCTTTTGTTTCCCCATCACCCGGGGGTGATCGGAGCGTGGATCAGATTTTTGGGCTGTTTCCCGCCGTTTCACGCTAGGACGGGTGTGACGGTCCTCCCAGTGACCGTCACAGCCTGTGACACCCTAGGGTTGGTGCGTCACAGGGCTCGTTTAGCCTTTGGGTGGTCTATGTGTGTGACGGTCCCACGATAGACTGCCACGGTGCTGTGACGCGCCTGGGTTGGACCGTCAGGGATGATCTGACCATTGGCTTTCGTTCGTTGGTTTTGACCGTTTAGGGGGTAAGGCCTGTGACGCACCAAGGCTGGCACGTCACAGCCTTGTAACGCCCTTGTGTGGGTGCGTCAGAGCGGACGCGTACCCACCTTGTAACGCACCAGAGTTGGTCCGTTACAGCCTGTGACGCACCGAGCGGGATGCTTCACAGTTGGTTTCATCTTGTCTTGTGACGCATCAGGGCTGGCGCGTTACAGGTTGTAACGCACTAGGGCTAGCACGTCAGAGACTATGACGCACCGGGTTAGGCGCGTCACACCTAACTTTGCACCGAGGGTCTGGCAGCCCTTTGTTAGTGCGTCAGAATGGTAGTGACGATCGAGGCTTGGACCGTTACAGACTGTGACGGCCCAAGGTTAGACCATCAGGCTCTGTGTGGCGCCGAGACGAGTTTTCGTGTTCTCCGTGATCGTTTCGCGTTGTGTCGATCCCTAGTCAACCCGGTCGTGACCCAGTGGTCGACTTGCGGTCTTGTGAGTGCCCCAGACACCCGTGGGATTCTATGTTCATGTTTCGAGGGTGTCGGGAGGACCGTGCTACCTCATTTAGCGTGCCCATGGGGTTGAGAGTCTGGGTGACTTCACGCATGTCGGGCTTTCTTGTTACGCTAGACCGAGTCACCGTGTGTCGGTGGGGGTGCGGTGGGGTCTCCCCCGCATGCTGTGAGTTTTCTTGGAAGATGATTCTCGAGTGGGCCATGTGTTTGGCCTTGGACTATGAGTCCAGTTATCGGCGTGGTAGCTTGTGTGTTGCCCTGGGAATCATGCTTCTATGCTTTCCACGTAGGCTACACGTATGGCCTTGGACAGCGAGTCCAGTTGCCCAGCCTGGGGCTGGAGGGTTCCCGCCTTTCCCTGAGAGTGGGATTTAGTTTGGCAGTCTGTGAGCTGCCTTGGGAACCATGTTTCCACGTTTCTACGTGGTCGGGCGTGCGTCCCGTGGACTGTGAGTTCCGTTTCTTCTCCGACTGTGGTCACCGTGCGACGATGCCGGTACGTAGGACGGTCCCCGTACTTCATCGGGTTCGGACGTTGTTTTTCGTTGACTTGAGAGTCTACTCCTTGACCCTCCACTAGTCGTAGCCTGCCTGCACGCGAGTGGACCCACCAGGGAGTGGTGGAGAGGCTACCCTGAGGATGGCTTTTAGGCTGGTTTCCGTAGGGCCCCTTGCCTTTGCCACCAGAGTCTGGTGGGTGGGAAAACCAGCTAGAGGACCCGACCTAGAGCAGATGGTCAGTGTGTGCACACGTGGTTGGGGGCGGTTGGACCCACGTCGACGGGTGTGACCCCAGCTAGTCACTTGTTTGTGGTTACTTGTACGGTGTCTCAGTTCCTGCTGGGCCGGAGGGAGACACCTGAGGTGCGGACTAAGACGTCAGTGGACGCATTCGGCCTTGCTTCTAGTGGGAGGTACTCCTGTTCTGGACAGAGAGTGACAGACTGTCAATTTCCGTGACTTTGACCTTCGGGTTTTCGGTCGTGTCGACCATTGAGCTTTCGGTTGTTTCGCCGTGGCGCGTGTGTTGGTTTTTGCATCGTGAGACTAGTGCAAGTGGCTTTACCGAGGTTGCGTCTTGTCGTGCGATACCCGTGACCAGGTGTCAGGGTTGCACTTTGGACAGCCTGTCCAGGTTGGCCGTGTTCTGGGAGACAGGCCTCTACGGCGTGGTTGTCGTGGGTTTTTACTTCGGTAAGCGCTACTAGTGTAGTTCGGTAGCCCCGACCGTGAGCTCAGGGTGTGTTTTCGGTACAGTAGGAGTAGTTGTAGTGCCAGGTTTCGACCGACCACCGGGTTTACTGTTCCTACTGTTGCGGTTGCTCTTGTAGCCTTCCTTTCTGCTACCGCCGTTGTTTCCGGTTGGGGTTCCGCGGGATCCCTGCTGAGTCTCTATTTTGGAGACTCATTCCCTGCTTTTCAGGTCTAGCGGTTCTTCTTCCTCGAGGTTCGAGGGCGCGGTGCAGAGGTTCTCAGTTGCCAGCTCGTCGGGTCGAGTGTTCACTCGGCATGTGGTATGTTTTTACTACTTTAGACTATACTTTCTATTGGACTGGACTCTGTTGTAGCTGTAGTTGTTTATTTATTTCTGTTAATTGTTATCATGCTTTATTTCCTATTTATTTATGCCTACACACTCCTTTTAGCCCTTCCGAGCCCTTCCGGCTCATGGGCGGCGGTTCGAATCTCGGGTTATCGGGTCTCTCCCGGTAATCGGATTCTCGGGTCGTTACACACCGACCTTGTTCTGGACTTGCACCGACCTTCATGTGCATTGGTATGAAAGCTGCACCTACCTTGAATGCTCCAAGAATGAAAGCTGCACCGACCCTGCCCTTCAATCAAGAATGTTTCACCGACCTTGTCTATGCACCGACCTTCATATGGGTCAGCTTCAAATGTTCACCGACCGTGACGGGGCAGAAACAAAGATGTGCACCGACCTTATTCACAACTTGCACCGACCTTGCCTGGGCAGAATGAAACGTGCACGGACCTCAACAGTGATGTGCACCGACCTTGCCTAGGTAGAATGAAACATGCACCCACCGTGAATTATGCTTGGAACAGTGACATGCACCGACCGTGAAGTGTGCTTGGAACAGTGACATGCACCGACCATGTGTTGAGAGTTGAAATGTGCACCGACCGTGTTTCACAAATGTGCACAGACTTTGGTGTGCTAAGCCTTAAACATGCACCGACTGTGAAGTGTGCTTGGAACAGTGATATGCATCGACCTTCTTGCTGGAGTTCAAAGTGTGCACGGACCTTGCTCAGGAAGTGCACCGACTTCTATGTTGCAAACAGTGATATGCATAGACCTACTTATGTGCACTGACCTATATCTAGTGGAACTGAAGCGTGCACCGACCTTACTCAGAATATGCACCAACCTTGAGGGCTCATAGCATGGATGTGCACCGAGTTTGTTCTAGTGTGCACGGACCTTGCTCCTCAATATGCACAGACCTTACTGAGGAAGTTCAAGATGTGCACCAACCTGCATGTGAGGAACCTTGAAGCGTGCACTGACCTTGAAGCTTGCACCGACTTCATCTGAAGAATATCTAAATGTGCACCGACCTCTACTGAAGAGGCTCTTAATATGCACTGACCCTGCCTAGGCCAAGCTTCTGATGTGCACCGACCCTGTCGAGGACCAAGCTTCATATGTGCATTTACCTATGCCTGGTAGAACAGTAACCTGCACCGACCTCCACTGAAGAAATCCAAAGTTGCACGGACCTTGCCAAAGGCCAAGGATCTTATCTGCACCGACCTCACAGTTCAAGTCTAGAAGCTACACCGACCTTATTGAATCAACAGAAGGTGTTTGATGAAATGCCTCAGTGAGCCAAACTACATCCGTTTTAAGCAATTTTCTATCATTTCGACTGGGTGATCCAGAGAGCAAAAATAGGAACCGCAAGTGTCCAAAAACACATCTTTTGAGGTCTGGAAAGTGTTGGGAATGGATGGACTCTAAGATCTAAAGGGGGGGTGAATAGATCTAACCTCTAAAACCTTCTATCCTGTAAAATTTAACTACAGTAAGTAAACAAATGCGGAATAGAAAGAATTACTACTACAGAATTAAGTTCAACTTAAGGAAGAATATGTATACGAAGGAAAAATAGTCAGGTTCTATATAATCAACTCCACGCTGTTGGAACCAAAACACAAGCACAACGCATGCAAGCTACTGAGCAGAGATCACACAATAATCACACAGAACTTAGGAGATTTTAGGTGGTTCGGCACCAGCCTACATCCACCCCACACTCAAACCGAGTGTGGCTTACTGCTGATTCACAGCTTCGCACGGCTGATCCACAGCTTCGGGGATTATATCCCTACACCCGCTGAGCTTCACAGCTTGCTACCAGAGGAATTCTCCTCTACCGCTGAGGTTTACAGCATAACCTTTCCGCTGACACACAGCTTGAAGAATAGTGTTTCAAAACAAACCGAAGGAAAGACAGAAAACCAAAAACACAACGAGACTGTAGCTCTAGACAATGAGCAAATCGGCTCTGGTTCTGAACCAAGAGACTGATGACGGCGACTCTCAATTGCTTCTTCTCTCCAATCTCTCTCTCAGCTCTCTCTCTGAACTTGCAGGCATTAGCTCTCCTGGATCGTGTTAGCTCTTCTTCTCTCTGCTTCTTTTTCTTCAATCTCTCGATCACAGATTTCTTCAAATTACCGTCTTCTGTGCGAACAGTTTCTTATTTATATGTGCAGCAGAAAGAGGGCATGTGGAAACCACATTTCCCGCCCAGTCTTTTTGTCCAGATCTGAGATCCAAGGCCACGTTGCAGCATCTGAGCTTAACGGCTTTCCACGTGTCACGAGCATAGCTCAGCCTTTAGTCTTGGATCGCGTGCCTTCCTTAAGCTTTACGAATAAGTGTCCTGTCAAAATGTTAGACACTCAGTCAGCATAAGACAGTTAGACAATCATAGGAATTGCACAGACTTAATAGAGCATGAGAGCAAAAGTGCACGGACTCAATTATGCATGAATTATAAAGTGCACCGACCTTATTAGGCTGTAAGAGAATCATGCACAGACATTATGTGTGCAAGAATGAGACAAGTAATGCATCGACCTTGTTTGAGGTACAACAACAAGTTGCACTGACTTATTGAGCCCAAAACACAATATGCACCGACTCATTTCCGTGCAACAACAACGGTTGCACCGACCTTGTGTCCCTTATACACCAACATGCAAAGACTCTCTACGAAATAAGCTAGGAATTGCACCGACTCAATATTCACTTAAATGCAAACATGCACAGACCTGAGTCGTTTGCAATGCAAGGCATGCACTGACATCAACGGTGAGATGCACAGACTTATTTCAGACAAACAACAGATGCATCGACCTAAACAGTGAATTGCATCGACCTAGACGCTTAGCAACTGAATGACCAAAGATTTGCACCGACATTATAAACGTGATTGTAGTCAGACAGTTTAATGAAATGTGATAGTTTTAGTATAAGTGTGCAAACATGATTTATGTATATATATCTGACATATAACAGATCATCAAAATACACAACATTATCATGGTCAAAATAACGTCAACCAAGTCAACTTCACTATTGCCATTCAATCAAAACACTTTCAGCACACAGCAGTACGCACACTGTTGATCAACTCCAGAGGAGACCCAACATTCTCCCCCTTTTTGATGAAGGCAACCCAAAAAAAATTCAGGCAACTCCCAAAACAAATCCAAAAGAGATGATGTATTTTGATAAGACATTAAGCACAGTCGGATATTAGCATTAGCCAAACTCCCCCTAAATGAGTGACTCCTCCCCCTTAATCAAAATAAAAATATCATGAAATCTTTCTCTTCCATTCTCTCTCCCTTTAGCCATCAGAATCTCTCCCTCTATAAGCATAGTCTTTCATATGATCTCAATCTCTCCCCCTTCGTTCCAGAATAGAGAAGGATAGAGATTGAGAAGGATAGAGAAGGAGATAGAGAAGGAGAAGCCTGAATAATCTCTCCCCCTTTGCCATCAACAAACAAGGAGTGAGGGAGACAGAGGAAGATAAGAAGGAATGTAGGAAGAAGTAGAAGACAGAATAACACACTGTGCAATGGTTCATAATATAAGAAAATTATTGGATAATTCTTTAGATATACGGATCAATCATTGTGCATTCTTGATAAATATCAATTTTAACAGTTATAGATGGTAGAGTAAACTTACTGACTTTCTGAAATAGGGTATAGTGTCCATTTATAGCAATGAACCTAAGTCACATGAACATGATTGACTAGGTCAAGATTGTATCCTACTGATTTCAGATATAATGAATGTCAAGGAGAGTGACCCGAAAATGTATTGAGGTTAAACAATTGGCACTTAGTGAATTTTGAATTTCAAGGGTTACAACAAGTCTTTTTCACTTCTGATTTTTGAACCTGAACTCAGTGAACAGACAAGTGTCATTTATACCGTTGACATTAAGGGTACACGTGGGTTAGACGCCAGTACCCCCAGTTATTAAGCATAAACTACCATATCTGTCTCTAATCAAAAACTACACAGATGATTTACACCTTTGACATTAAGGGTACACATTTATCAGATGCCAGTACCCTCAGTTACTCAGTGAAACCAGACCTATAGATTTGACCATATGAACAGACGTAACATGAAGCACTTCATGACATGAGATCCTCTCCATTTCTTTGATGGAGCATTCAGTTTCTCAGTGCAGTTCAGTTATTGCTCTGCCACTTTATACATTTGCTTTTACTAATGATTTTAATGTTGCTGCCCTTTTTAACTTTCAAAGTAACTTGTTTAAAGATAATACACTTTCTGAGTTTCTCAGCCTAGACCTCACTAAGTCTGTCATTTTCAGATACTGTGAGAATCTTATCTGTCATAGTCATGAAAGAAAGGTTGAGAGCTATAAAAGGTTTTCTACCACCTTATTTTCTGAAAATAGTCTTTAAACTCTACAGTCTATTAAAATTAAACCTTCGGTTCATTCAAGGAGTCAATGTGATTCTTATAAAAGAAGAGTTGTAATAATTATCACTCAAAATAATGAACCAATTTTAGGATAGTTTGCCATTCAGAATGAGGGAATAGACATTCAACCACAGAAGCAGCTCATAAGGAGTTTCAAGAAGAGTGACAATGCCACAATGTGATAGGAGTAGTTTCAAACAAGGCCAATTGATGCAACTGATACCATGTGATGAGAATTTTTGAGAATGAAGAGAGAGTAGAATGAGTTGTACTCAGATCAGACTTTATTGAACTCCCCCTGACATCATAATGCACCAACCTTAACATGCATGAAGCATATAATGCACCGACTATTGCATGTGAGTGGTACACAGATGCACCGACCTGTTATGTGAAAGATACAAGATGCACGGACCTACATGCTGTAAGGCACGGACGTGCACTGACCTTGTATGCAGAATGCTCACACTGTGCATCGACTATGTGCACGACATGCATTGACTTGGTGCAGAAACATGCATCAAACTCAAATGCTCATAGCAAAGACCTGCATCGACCTTAGTAGTGCATGAAATGCAGCATGTTCAGACCTTAGCTGGCATATGGCAAAATCAACTGATGTGTGATCTAGAAGAAAAACTCCCCCTATCTATATGCACTTTTATTTAACAATGCATCTATGCACAACAATTATTCAAAGAAACAGAAATTGTTTATTCAGAGACAAGCTGACACATATTTATTTTCAGACCACTACAAACAGCAGTTCAAGAAAGAATTCAGAGTCAATCATCATGGAGAAATTTACACAAGCCTAATTCTCTTCTTAAGAATTTAAATCTTTCATTACCCAAAGGCTTTGTAAAAATGTCAGCAATTTGTTTTTCAGACTCAATGAATTCAAGTTCAATTTCCTTTTTACTGACTTCATCTCTAAGAAAATGATGTTTGATTTCAATATGTTTTGTCCTAGAATGATGAACTAGATTTTTAGTTAAGGAAATAGCACTAGTGTTATCACACATAATTGTGATACAACCAAGATTTATATGATAGTCAAATAACTGGTGTTTGATCCAGAGGACTTGGGCAGCACAGTTCCCTGTAGTCACATACTCTACCTCAGCAGTGGACAAGGCTACAGTGTGCTATTTTTTAGATGCCCAAGATACTAGACACCCACCAAGGAATTGACAATATCCACTGGTGCTTTTCCTATCAATTCTACACCTAGCATAATGTGCATCAGTGTAAGCTAGAAGGTCTAGTTCATACTTAGCAGGATACCATAATCCTAGGTCAAGGGTGCCAGATAAATATCTAAAGATCCGTTTTACCACAATTAAGTGTGAATCCTTGGGACATGCTTGAAATCTAGCACATAAACATACTGAAAACTGAATGTCTGGACGAGATGCAGTAAGATATAGTAAGGATCCGATCATACCTCTGTAGTGTTTGGGATCTACCATTTTACCTGACGGATTAGAATCAAGATAGGCAGATGTCCCCATTGGTGATGTGATTGCTTTGAGGTTTTCCATCTTGAATTTCTTTAACAGATCCTTCAAGTACTTTTCTTGAGTTATGAAAGTTCCCTCTTTGGTTTGATTAACCTGCAATCCAAGAAAGAACTTCAGTTCTCCCATCGAGCTCATTTCAAATTCACTAGTCATTAGACCTGAGAATTCCTCACACATTAATGGATCAATTGATCCAAACACTATATCATCAACATAGATTTGAATAATCAGATTTTTATCTTCACATACCTTTCTGAATAGTGTATGGTCAACCTTACCTCTTGTGAATCCTTTTTCTGTGAGAAAATTGCTTAGTCTTTCATACCATGCTCGGGGAGCTTGTTTCAACCCATATAATGCCTTATCAAGTTTATAGACATGATCAGGAAAATCAAGGCATTCAAAACCAGGGGTTGTTTAACATAAACTTCTTCTTTTATTTCTCCATTTAAGAAGGCAGATTTGACATCCATCTGCTTCAAAGTTATTCTTAGACTGCACGCAGTAGCTAAAAGAATTCTAATGGCTTCTAGCCGAGCTACAGGGGCAAAGGATTCTTCAAAATCAATACCAAATTCTTGGTTGTACCCCTGAGCTACTGGTCTAGTCTTATTTCTAATGATGTTACCCTGCTCATCAGATTTATTTCTAAAAACCCATTTTGTGCCAATTATGTTGGCATGTGAGGGTTTAGGAACTAAATGCCAGACTTTGTTCCTATCAAATTGACTAAGTTCATCATGCATGACATTAATCCAGTGTTCATCCTTAAGGGCACTATCTATGTTTTTGGGTTCAGTCTGAGATATTAGAGCAATTGAATTTAATTCATTTTTAATTTTTGAATGTGCTCTAGTTCTCATTGGTTCATTTACATCACCAATAATGTTCTCAAGGGGATGATCTCTAAGAAATTTAAGATTAATGACTTGATTACCTAAATTCTCATTTACCTCCCCCTGAGTAATTGGAGCCTCTGCTTCACCTTCCTCAGCAGACTCTTCATTTTGTTTTTCATCATTCTTTAAAATTTCTCCATCACTTTTGTTCCTGCACAAATCAATATCATACTTAGTTGCAGACTCATCAAAGACGACGTGAGGAGATTCTTCAACGGTGTTTGATTTGAGATTAAAAATTCTATAGGCTCTGGACTGATCTTAGTAACCTAGAAAAATTCCAGGTTCACTTTTTGGTTCAAATTTATCAAGGTCCCTTTTCGAATTAATATGAACAAAACATTTACTGCCAAAGACCTTGAAGTGGGCTAGAGAGGGCTTCTTACCTTTCAGAATTTCATAAGGAGTTAATTGAGTTTTGGGTTTTACCAGGGCTCTATTAATTATGTAACATGCTCTGTTGATAGCCTCTGCCCAAAACTTCCATGGTAAGTTACCTTCCACTAGCATGGTCTGAGCCATCTCAACCAGAGTTCGATTTCTCCTTTCCACCACTCCATTTTGCTCTGGAGTCCTTGGTCAGGAGAATCTGTGAGTGATGCCATTCACTCTGTAAAAGTCATCAAATTGTGAGTTAACAAACTCACCACCATGATCAGAAAGGATATTCAAGATGCCATGATCATTAGGCTGTTTTATTTTATAAAAGAACTCCTGAAATTCTTCAAAAACTTCATTTTTGTGAGACAGGTAGAAAACCCATGTAAATCTAGAAAAATCATCAACAAGCACAAAACCATATCTTTTACCAGATAAGCTAACAGATCTTGTGGATCCAAATAGATCCATATGAATTAGCTCATACGGTTTAGAAGACAGGTTTTCTGTTCTAGATTTGAACGAATTTCTAGTCTGTTTACATTGAATGCATGCCTCGCAAATTTTATTGTCATTTTTGAATGATATTTCAGGAAGCCCTTTTACTAACTTATGCTTATTCAGTTTGTGAAGCACACTGTAGTTAGCATGACCTAATCTAAGATGCCACAGGAAGGCTAGGTCATCCTTATTTACACTAAGACAAAGATTAGTGTGTGCTACATCATCCAAATCTACCATATAGATGTTATTAATTCTCTTGCCAATGAATTTCACAGATTCTGAGTTTGGTTCAAATATGGTGCAAGCAAGAGAATCAAAAACAACTTTATGATTTTTATCGCATAATTGACTAATGCTCAAAAGATTGTAAGCTAGCCCTTCAACTAATAAAACTTCCTCAATGCAAGATGAAGAACACTTACCAATCATTCCTAAGCCAATTATTTTACCCTTGGTGTTACCTCTGAAAGTAACATGACCAGCATCTTTCTTTACCAAAGTGCAGAATTTAGCTTTGTCTCCGGTCATGTGCCTGGAACAGCCACTGTCCAGATACCATTTATTGTGATTGGCTGCCAGGCATACCTGTAAGGGAATTAAATAGAGTGATTGGAACCCAGAGTTTCTTGGGTCCCAACAAAGAACTCATCTCATGCAGACAACAAACAAGATGTTTAGGTATCCACATTTGTTTTGATGTCTTTCTGGGCATTGTGGATTTCTTGCTTTTAAGATTAGTCTACCTTTTCTTGCCACTATCATTCTTTTGACCTTGTTTTTGAGGTGTGGCATTTTGTTTCTTTTTAAAATCATTTTTAGAATTTCTTTGCCAGCGTCTGGCCCAATAGATATTGGGAGTAGTAGGTGACCTGTAGACCTTGGACTGACCAGTCATGAAATAAGCATAGCCATAGGAATTTTGACTCCTGAAGTTATTATTTGTGGTCTACCTGTAGGAGTTCCTAGGGTCAGACTGTTGCCACTGATTATGATGCATTGGGAAGTACTGCATGGGTCTCATGTAACTCTGACTTTTCCAATTCATCTGATGATTTGTATTGTGGAATGCAGAGTAAGTGGGTCCAGTCTTGTGGTGCATTGGACCAGTGGTGGTTCTACCCAGACCCGTCGGTGGAAGTTTGGTAGATTTGGTCTTGGGTTTCAGTTGAATCTTAGCTTTGGTGGTCTGACCACTACCCTAGCTTTTGGTCTTGAATATAGAAGCATATGAGCATGACTCACCAGCCACCCCTATCTTCCCTTTGTCTTTATCCTTGGCGCTGGGCTTGATTGTCTTAATGTTTTTATTCTTATTCTCATCATGACTTCCACCTGAAGTCATTTTTATCAGGGGCTGAAATGTCCCCTTTTCAATCACAAAAGAAGTAGTTCTCACATCAAACCTCTTTTTATTTGTTGGGTTAAAACCCAACCCTTCCTTTCTGAAGTTACTTTTTATCCACATGATGGCATTCAGATTTTCAGTGCCTTGTGCCATGCCTTCAAGGGTATTTTGTTTATCTTTGTTTTCTTTTTGAAGATTTTCTATTGTTTTCTTCAGCTCACTGTTTACACTACTAACAACATTGTATTTCTCAGTGGCTATCGTTGTTTCATTTTGAAATTTATGAATCTTTATCTTGAGATCATCAATGGTCTTTTCTAGATTCTCATTTTCAGCTTTCAAATCAATCAAAATAGTTTTATCATTCTCGATTTCACAAATAGAGTTTTTCAAATTTAAATTCTCAGCTTCTAGACATGCGAGTTTATCAGACAGGGGAGAATCATTGACTAAAGAATTTACTTTCTTTTTCAGGTGTCTGTTCTCCCTACGCATGTCTTCATACTTTTCAAGTAGTTCAGCATAAACATTTTCCCATTCAATTTGAGTAAAATTGTCAAACGGGGAAGTTACCTCATCGTCGCCTTTTGCCATCAGGCAAATCTTCTCATCATTATCATCGTCAGAGGAGCTGCTCTGACTTTCCTCTTCCTCATCACTCCAGGTGCTCACCATTGCTCTTCCCTTTTTGTTTTTCCACCTGGTCTACTTTTCCTTGAGTTCAAGACAGTCTACCTTGAGGTGTCCTACTTTCTTGCAGTTATAACAAACAATAGAGTCAAATTTCTTTGCAGGTTCTGATTTATGTTTGGGATGTCTCTTTCCTGAGAAATACTTTCTTCTCATCCCTTTCCCTTCTTTCCTCAAGAATTTCTTAAACTTCCTGGTGAGCATAGCAAACTCATCAGCATCCTCCTCAGAACTCGTGCTGCTATACTCACTGGATGACCCTTAGCTAGAATTAGCTTTAAGGGCAAGGGGTTTTCTTTTCTTCTCACTTTCATCAGTTTTCTTCAGGTTCAGCTCATACGTCATGAGAGAACCTATAAGTTCATCTACAGTTGTTTTGGTCAGGTCCCTGGACTCTTCAACGACGGTGGCCTTGGTGTGCCAAATGTGCGTCAGGGACCTCAGAATCTTTCTAACCAATTCATAATCACTGTAGACCTTTCCCAGACTTCTCAGACTGTTGGTGATACCATTCAAACCAGCATACATATCTGAGACGGTCTCATCATGCTTCATCTTGAAAGCCACATATTTAGAGACAAGCATACTCACTTTTGTCTCTCTGACCTGGGAAGTCCCCTCATAAATTACTTCCAGTTTATCCCACATCTCCTTAGCAGTCTTGCAAGATGAGACTCTGGAGAACACAGTGGGATGGAGTGCACATTATTGTGTCTCTGTGTTTTGATGATAGCAAACACCATGAGTCAATATGCGTTTTACTGCATTCTTCTTGTGTATTTGGTCATGCCTTTGCTCATTGCATATAGGCCAGTGCATTTACATGCATACATAAAGTCAATGAATGCTTGTCACAAGGTCTATGCATTTCTATGTTCGCGATGCATACTTAAGGTCGGTGCAAATATTTATCTTGTGCCTAGCTAAGTCTGTGCACGTTGGGGTTTTGGCATATAAGGTCCGTGCATATCCTTGAACCAACTCCGTGCACATTTCCCTTATGCATATGGAGTCCGTGCATATTTGCCTTGTTGACATTAAGAGTCAGTGCATGTAGAAGCTCCGTGCATGTAGAAGGTTCGTGCATGAAGAAGGACCGTGCAGTGTTTGTTTCACAGAGTGTGTGCACGTTTAATTGCTAGCTGTCATAAGGTCCGTGCATCCTTCACTGAGTGTAAGTCAAGACGTTGCACGTTACTCAAAGTTTGTGCAAGTTTCTGACATCCGCATGACAAGCTCGGTGCAAACTTTGCCCTGCAAAATTCAAGGTCTGTGCAGGTCTCGCATAGATCATTGCATATGGCATATCAGGTCCACGCATACTAGGGCCGTGCATTTCATAGTCGGTGTATATCTTGCTAAAACATAGGCATAGTCGGTGCAATTCTTGCTGAGAGCTTATAAAGGTCTGTGCAAGTTATGTCTTGTGCAAAACACAGTTGCATTTCTTCTTTACATAGTCTGTGCACATTCTGCTTGTGCATGAATAAGGTTTGTGCACATATACATAAGTGCACTACATGGTCCGTGCATATGTACATATAGACTTATATGGTCTGTGCTTAGATTCATATACACACTATGAAGTCTATGCATCTTTCATACTTAACTGAAATTCATTTATGCACAGTGACTCTCATATCAATAGGTCAATACACAGTAACTATCCATTCACGACAACAATATGTTTGACAAAATGCCTCTATTGTGTCTGACATGGACTTAAGCGTATCTCATCTCCTACTCGTGATAGGTAAGTGAGGCACGTGGTCCAAGGTTCCACTGAGCTCGTGTGTGACATCAGAACCAATTATTGGGGCACGTGATCCAAGGTAGATCGATCCAAAAAGAAGCTGACACGTGGATCATAGCTCCATCTGCACCTGACGCGTGGCTTCTCGGAGAATGGCGGGAACAAGCTCTCCACACGCCTGAAGCAAGAGCTTGTGGGACCCAAGTCTAAAGCTCTATAAGAAGGCCCCTCCTGTGATCAATAAAGAGAGAGAGAGAGATGACGAGAAAACAGAAGAAGGAATCAGAAGAATTCTGAGAGAAAGAAAGAAAGAGAGAGCAGAGCTAAGAGAAATGAGCTCGTGAGAAAGATAAAGAAGAAGAAGAAGAAGCTGAGACCCAGAGTGAGAGAGAAGAAAATCGTGAGAAGGAGAAAGAGTGTGTAGCCAATGCATCCTGAAGATCTGATCATGAATTGACTCGTGGATCAAATCCACAGTCATTGTGCTCTTCGGAGCTATATATGTTTTTGTTTCTCTTGTTTTGTTTTTCGTTTGTTCTTTTCATATTCTCAGTGTTTTCTGTTTCCCTTGTTTTGGATCGGGATTCCTCCTGTGGTCTCAGGAGAAGGGAGATTTGTTCTCCGGTTTGCTAGTGATTGTGTGCCACTAGTGGTTCCCTCTGGTGTGAAGGAAGAGAGATCCGTGACCTTTGGTTTGCAAGTGACTGGGTGTCACTTGTGGTTTTCCTCTGGGTTTCATAGGAAGTGAGATTTGTTCTCTGGTTTGCTAGTGACTGTGTGTCACTAGTGGTTGCCCTCCGGGGTGGAGGAAGAGAGGAGAGTGTTCCTATGGTCAAGCTGTAAGGCAGCATCTGTTGCAGACTGAGTCTGCAGTTCTTGCTTTGTCAAGGGAAGCCTCACTCTAGTTTGGAGTGAGGGGTGGATGTAGGTCTGTGGGTTGCAGACCGAACCACTTAAAAACCCCTCTATGTTGTGGTTTGTTTGTGGTGTGCTCTTCCATATATTCTACCTCCTTCACAGGCTGTCTGAGCCTTCTTGTTTCTATCTGAAGTCCCTTTGTGCATTATATGTTCTACTAAGTATGTTCTTCTTGAGTAATTCCTGTTAGCAGGGCTTGTGTGCCATCCGGTCATGAAGGTTCGCGTATGTGATCTCCATATGTCAGTCCGATTGCTCGGTTGGTACTCGATAATGTGTCTGGGAGAGTTCAGAGTAGAGTGAGCTATTAACTTTGCACTTTCTATTTGATTCTCTGAGTCTCTCTTGTTTCTATTATAGCGAATGTTGCTTACCTTATTCTTGTGCAAGTCTTGTCAGACTTGACTTTCTGATCTTCTTCTGCTAGAGTTCTTCAGAAATTGTTCTGGATAGAGGCAAAGGTTTTATTCCGCAATAGTTTTTGAATGGGGATTCATTCACCCCCCCTCTGAATCCGTGCCTTGCACCTCAGCAAGTGGTATCAGAGCCGGTTGTTGTGTTATAGGATCCAACGATCCGCAGCAGATCCTGCATCTTCCGTGGTGCATTTCAGAGTGGGTCTCTTATGTTAGGTGTTTTGTTTCACTAATTTAGTGCCTCGCCTTGCTCAATTGATTACGGTGCATTTATCATCTCTCGATGGCTTATACCCCAATATTCAAAGGTAATGATTTTGATCTTTGGTTAGAGAACTTCCATCGGTATGTAAAATCAACCGATCCTGACCTTTGGAAGGTGATAACTCACGGTCCACATAAATTATCGAAAGATAAATCTAAATGGACCGATAAAGGTAGACTGAAAGACTCTATCAACTCTAGAGCATTAAATTTGATGAAAGCATATGTTGATAGAGCTTTAATCTCGTATGTTTCATCTTGCAGAATTGCCAAGGAAGTTTTGGATAAACTGAAGACTGCTAGCTGTGGAAACGAAGATCGATGCATGATGGCACATGGCAGCGATCACAGCAGCAATCAGAATGAAGAAGAGGACGATGATCTTGTAAACCTCTTTGAGAATTATACTCTTGATGATTGGCAGAATGCATATGGTGAATTGTTAGAGTCAAATGAAAAACTTAGAAAACAATACAAAAGGTTGAAAAAGAAAAATGGTCAGAATATCTCTGATCTTACAGATGAAAACTATTTGGAGCTGAAACAATCTCATGATGCATATAAGTCTGATAATCAAAAGTTGTTGGAACAAATTAGATTGCTAAAAACGGAAAGTCAAGAACTTGCAAATGAGATATCTGAACTCAAAGAGAAACTCAGTTCAAATAATGATAATCAGACTCTTATTAACAATCATGACCAGTATGAAAAATTACTGAAAATTTTTGAAAGTGTGAACTCAGATTTAAACAAGCTGAAGTCTGAAAAAGATTCTCTCAGAAAATTCTCCAAAGAAAATGAAGAACAATTAGAGAAACTTAAACGAGAGAATGATTTGCTGATTGGAAAATTTGACGCCATCAAATCTGTAAACATGGAGTTACAGAAAAACGTTGAAAAACTGCAAAGAAAGCTGAAGGAATCTGAAATTGGAAAAATACATGAAGTGAATCCGGATGATCAGATTCTAATAAATGAATTGATTCATAATGACAAACTTAAGGAGGAGATAGAAAAATTAAAACACTTGAACATCACCATGTCAGAAAGGTTGCTGGAATTTGAAAAGGGTAAATGTGTGATGTCCGGCAACTCAGAAGAATTGGACAAGCTCAAAGCTGAAATCAAAAATGTTAAAAGTGCTAATGCTTCATTAAGTGAAAGACTTGCAAGTAGTGATGAAGAAAATGCTGACTCTGAACTACTCATCGCTGCTTTGAAAAACGAAATCAAGGATCTAAAAGATTCTTTGTCAAAGTTTGTAAGTGGGCAAGAAAACCTAGATAAGCTACTAGGTGTAAAAGTCAATGTCAGGAAGGAAGGGCTGGGCTACAATAATCTAAATAAAAAGGCTTTTCAGAACAAAGTAATGACATCATTTGTAAATGCTTCAAATGTAGCCACCACATCACAGGTCAAACAGCCCATTATTCAGAAAACCCAAAAATAAATTGAAAAATTGAAAAAGAATGATAACATGAAGAAAAAGGCAACACTCAAGTATGTGGAAAAAGTGCATGATGTACTTCACAAGAACTTTCCTGCCACTAAGAAAAAGAGCATCACATGTACCAATTGTGGTAAGGTAGGACACAGTGCTGCACAATGTTGGTTTGCAAGTGGTAAGAAAAGATCACGTTCATATCATACAAAATTCTCTACAAACCAACATGGTTTTAATAAGAACAAATTTGTTCCTGTAAACCAACACATCACTTACTATAACTGTAACAAATCTGGTCACAAGGCCACCGAATGCTGGTCAGGCGCTTTCAGAAGAAATCCAATTAGCTGCTCTCAATGTGGAAAGCATGGCCATATAGTCAAGGACTGTTGGCATCTTCAAGATAGGCGGGCAAATTTCAAATATGCTAGACATCCTGCTAAGGAAAACATGTTTGGTAAGATTAATAGGAACAACTTTCATAATAAAAATAGAAACCAATATGCACCTGCACAAAAATTCCATGCTAATAATTGTGTGCATAACAAGAAATCAAAGCATGTTGTTTCCTATCATTATTGTGGGCAATTTGGGCACTCCATGAATGACTGTCGTTTAATGATATTTGATGACTCAAAAGCCCAAGGACTGTGGAAAGCACCCATCAAAGGTGCTATTAATCATGCAGGACCCAAGACTATTTGGGTACTTGCCCATGTAAAATAGTGTGCTAACTTGCAGGTGTGCCTTGGAAGCTGAAGAATAAAAAGGGGGTTAATAAACCAAGGCACCTAACGTTGGTAAAACCCCATCTTTATGCTTGACAGGTTCGATCTTCTAACCTTAGATAATTTCTTTAATCAGTTACATTTCATGCATACATGCTCACATCTGGATTTTTACTTGTCCTTCATAGGTCCTCAAATGCATATTGTGAATTATCTGTGCATTCTTTAAGCTGAGAGTGAATTGAATGTCATTTTCTGATAATTTGGACTACATGTGACTGATATTTGATATGTCAATTACTGTGATGAATGATTGTGTATGTCATGATGCATAAATTGTCAAACTCTCTGCATTCTGTCATTGGACATGTCTTATCTAGCCAATTTCACTGCACGATCTTCATGTCACTCATGAGTTCTTTGCATCTAATTAATTTTTGAAAACACCAAAAAGAATGTTTGAGTGCATGTATTTAGGGGGAGCATTTATCTTGATTCTAAAATGTTGGCTATTCATTTATTTACCCACCATCCATTTCTGTAGACCTGAAATATTCATTCAGTCAGCTGGTATCTCTTTTGTCTAGCCACATCTTCACTCATTCTGCCATCTTTGGTCTTCCCACCAGTTCTGATTTCACTTGAATTGATGCTCTACTTGAGATTGAAATCCTTTGATTACTACTTCTATTGTTGCTGGTAGGGAGCTTCACTTGAAAGTATTTTGTGCTACTAAACTGTCCGTAACTTCATATGCTGAATCACCTTGGTCAGACTTGACATTAACTCTCATGCTCTCTTAACAAAAAATTTCTTGTCGCTTCTATTGTTTGGCTGCACTGTCATTGTTGATCCATTTGAAACCGAAGAGACTTAAATCTGTGTACCCTAATTATAAATCCGACATATTCCAAACAGAAGAATCTTCTATTATACTGGTTTAAGAATGTCTGATGAATCAAATTGATTTAAGTCTAATGTATTCATTAAGTTTTGATTTAAAAGTCTTGAAAATATCTGAATCATTATGTTTAATAAATCTTAACCAATCGTCTCAGGTAACTTCATGCAAAACTTTCTGAAATCTGAAATTTTAAAAACATGGCTTTCTTTGGTTAAGATACATGTAGAAAGTATTGTTCTTGAGCATTTCAGTGTATTGAGCATTGTCTGAAAAATCTAAAAATATTTGAAAGAAATTAAAGTCAGAGCAATGACTTTGGTTGTAGAGAAACTGGGTTCTCTATCAAGGAAATAGAGTAAGCCCATGTCATAAAGTGCCACAGTTACCTCTCTTATAAAAATCATTAAAAATCTGGCAGAGCAATGGCATGGCAGTGTCGAATAACTGGGGATTCTGTCCTCTGATCAAGGTGTCTCCTCATGTAAAAAGACACTCCAAATTGCTAACTCTGTTCTCTTATTGAGAGGTAATATGGTTGTCACACTGAGTAACTAGGTCTCTTCACCTAAGACGTGTTGTGCCTCACGTAAAAAGGTGTTGACTTAACCAAACGTGCTCAAGAAAAATAAGTGATGTTCAATAGAAAAATTCTGAAAAACAAGTGTAATCAAAGAAAATTCAGATACACTCATATTTGTTTAATCTCAATACTATCTAGTGTAACTTTCAAAGGAGTCATTGAAATTGATTGAGTAAGATAGAAGGAGGTTAGACATATATGTCATATGTGCAATTGGTTCATCTCTATTAAAAGATGTTTCAGATATGAGTATTGAATTTTCCTGATAAACTTTGTATACATCATTCTTAAATCATGTTGGTAAGTTTAGACTCATTCATAATCTTTTATAATAAAAGAGTTTGAAATTCGCTTATCAAGATTTATGGTTTTGGTACCCTATTAAAAATCTTTCTGTCTTATCTATTCATTGACAATCCAGTCAAAATCTTGTACTCAGTTTCCACTCACTGCTAAATTCAAAATGAATTGTAATCACTGTTATTGATATCCTTTGGGGATTGACATGACATTATCTATGTTTGCACCCCTGTGTTTTTATTGATATCACGCTTCTCAACAATTGGTATCACATTGTTTAACAATAATTCAGTTCTGATAGGATAGGCTTAACTCTGTATGACTGATGACTTCTTTCAACTCAAATTCCTCTATTTTCTCAAATGGGGAAGCTTGAATCATCAGCATCTTTCTGGTATTAAGGGGGAGATTAATCTGATTTCCCCTTGCTCAGTTTGAAATTTCGTCTAGGCTGCCTTCTGGCATTCCCCTACCCTCACATCTTCAGGGGGAGTAATAATTCATGCGTTGCTCTCTATAACAGTGTCAACTTAATCGAAGTCAAAGGGGGAGAACAATTCGTGCATGTGTGTGTATTTCTCCACTGACTGTCTCAGTTTCCACATTGTCACTGTCTACAATATAGGTCCCTCCTTTCTGGAATGAGCTTTAGGGGAGAATTTATGGAATTCATCTTTTGCACTGCCTTGAATAATTTTAGACTTCTTGCTTATCTAGAATTTTATATCATTCCACACTGCTTATCATTCATCTCTCATTTGTTTTGGAACTCCATTGATCACTGCTCTTACATTTGATCCCTTCTTTTTGATGTTGTCAAAGGGGGAGAAAATATGTGAGTCATTGATTCCTGTCCTGTTCATTAGTGTTGCCTGCTCATTTATGATGTTTAGTGTTGCATATGACCCATAGTGTTGCCATCAGCAAAAAGGGGGAGATTGTTGTGTCTCTGTGTTTTGATGATAGCAAACACCATGAGTCAATATGCATTTTACTGCATTCTTCTTGTGTATTTGGTCATGCCTTTGCTCATTGCATATAGGCCAGTGCATTTACATGCATACATAAAGTCAATGAATGCTTGTCACAAGGTCTATGCATTTCTATGTTCACGATGCATACTTAAGGTTGGTGCAAATATTTATCTTGTGCCTAGCTAAGTCTGTGCACGTTGGGGTTTTGGCATATAAGGTCCGTGCATATCATTGAACCAACTCCGTGCACATTTCCCTTATGCATATGGAGTCCGTGCATATTTGCCTTGTTGACATTAAGAGTCAGTGCATGTAGAAGGTCCGTGCATGTAGAAGGTTCGTGCATGAAGAAGGACCATGCAGTGTTTGTTTCACAGAGTGTGTGCACGTTTAATTGCTAGCTGTCATAAGGTCCGTGCATCCTTCACTGAGTGTAAGTCAAGACGTTGCACGTTACTCAAAGTTTGTGCAAGTTTCTGACATCCGCATGACAAGCTCGGTGCAAACTTTGCCATGCAAAATTCAAGGTTTGTGCAGGTCTCGCATAGATCAGTGCATATGGCATATCAGGCCCACGCATACTAGGGCCGTGCATTTCATAGTCGGTGTATATCTTGCTAAAACATAGGCATAGTCGGTGCAATTCTTGCTGAGAGCTTATAAAGGTCTGTGCAAGTTATGTCTTGTGCAAAACACAGTTGCATTTCTTCTTTACATAGTCTGTGCACATTCTGCTTGTGCACGAATAAGGTTTGTGCACATATACATAAGTGCACTACATGGTCCGTGCATATGTACATATAGACTTATATGGTCTGTGCTTAGATTCATATACACACTATGAAGTCTATGCATCTTTCATACTTAACTGAAATTCATTTATGCACAGTGACTCTCATATCAATAGGTCAATACACAGTAACTATCCATCCACGACAACAATATGTTTGACAAAATGCCTCTATTGTGTCTTATAGGGACTTAAGCGTATCTCATCTCCTGCTCGTGATAGGTAAGTGAGGCACGTGGTCCAAGGTTCCACTGAGCTCGTGTGTGACATCAGAACCAATTATTGGGGCACGTGATCCAAGGCAGATCAGTCCAAAAAGAAGCTAACACGTGGATCATAGCTCCATCTGCACCTGACGCGTGGCTTCTCTGAGAATGGCGGGAACAAGCTCTCCACACGCCTGAAGCAAGAGCTTGTGGGACCCAAGTCTAAAGCTCTATAAGAAGGCCCCTCCTGCGATCAATAAAGAGAGAGAGAGAGATGACGAGAAAATAGAAGAAGGCATCAGAAGAATTCTGAGAGAAAGAAAGAAAGAGAGAGCAGAGCTAAGAGAAGTGAGCTCGTGAGAAAGATAAAGAAGAAGAAAAAGACGGCAGAATCTGAGCAGTTGAGGAAAAGAAGAGTGAGCCGAAGTCTGAGAAGAAGAAGAAGAAGAAGAAGAGAGGTAGTCAGTGAGTGAAGAAGAAGCTGAGAGCCAGAGTGAGAGAGAAGAAAATCGTGAGAAGGAGAAAGAGTGTGCAGCCAGTGCATCCTGAAGATCTGATCATGCATTGACTCGTGGATCAAATCCACAGTCATTGTGCTCTTCAGCGCTATATATGTTTTTGTTTCTCTTGTTTTATTTTTCGTTTGTTCTTTTCATGTTCTCAGTGTTTTCCATTTCCCTTGTTTGGGATCGGGGTTCCTCCTGTGGTCTCAGGAGAAGGGAGATTTGCTCTCCGGTTTGCTAGTGACTGTGTGTCACTAGTGGTTCCCTCTGGTGTGGAGGAAGAGAGGTACGTGACCTCTGGTTTGCAAGTGACTAGGTGTCACTTGTGGTTTCCCTCTGGGTTTCAGAGGAAGGGAGATTTGTTCTCCGGTTTGCTAGTGACTGTGTGTCACTAGTGGTTGCCCTCCGAGGTGGAGGAAGAGAGGAGAGTGTTCCTCTGGTCAAGCTGTAAGGCAGCGTCTGTTGCAGACTGATTCTACGGTTCTTGCTTTAGCAAGGGAAGCCTCACTCCGGTTTGGAGTGAGGGGTGGATGTAGGTCTGTGGGTTGCAGACCGAACCACGTAAAAACCCTTCTATGTTGTGGTTTGTTTGTGGTGTGCTCTAACATATCTTCTACCTCCTTCACAAGTTGTCTGAGCCTTCTTGTTTTTATCTAAAGTCCCTTTGTGCATTATACATTCTGCTAAGTATGTTCTTCTTGAGTAATTCCTGTTAGCAGGGCTTGTGTGCCATCCGGTCATGAAGGTTTGCATATGTGATCTCCGTTATGTCAGTCCGATTGCTCGGTTGGTACTCGATAATGTGTCTGGGAGAGTTCAGTGTAGAGTGAGCTATTAACTTTGCACTTGCTATTTGATTCTCCGAGTCCCTCTTATTTCTATTATAGCGAATGTTGCTTACCTTATTCTTGTGCAAGTCTAGTCAGACTTGACTTTCTGATCTTCTTCTGCTAGAGTCCTTCAGAAATTGTTCTAGATAGAGGCAAAGGTTTTATTCCGCAATAGTTTTTAAAAGGGGATTCATTCACCCCCCCCCTCTGAATCCGTGACTTGCACCTCAACACACATTGTATCACGTTAATTGCACCCCAATTCAACGTGGACTTACGGATATGCTCCTTAGTCCAGAACTCCTCATCTGGAGGTAAATCAAAAGGTCCTTTACTCACTACCTTCCAGATCTCGTAGTCTTTAGCACGAAGAAATACTTGCATCATGTTCTTCCAATATGCATAATCGCTACCATTGAAGAATGGTGGCTTACTCGTCGAATGCCCCTCAGCAACCATTCCTTTAGAATCCATCTCTTCTCTCCAGATGTGAAGCCCTATGGGAGAGTCTAGCTCTGATACCACGTGTTGGGAATGGATGGACTCTAAGATCTAAAGGGGGGGTGAATAGATCTACCCTCTAAAACCTTCTATCCTCTAAAATTTAACAACAGTAAGTAAACAGATGTGGAATAGAAAGAATTACTACTGTAGAATTAAGTTCAACTTAAAGAAGAATATGTATACGAAGGAAAAATGGTCAGGTTTTGTTTAATCAACTCCACGCTGTTGGAACCAAAACACAAGCACAATGCATGCAAGCTACTGAGCATAGATCACACAACAATCACACAGAACTCAGGAGATTTTAGGTGGTTCGGCACAAGCCTGAATCCACCCCACACTCAAACCGAGTGTGGCTTACTGCTGATTCACAGCTTCTCATGGCTGATCCACAGCTTCAGGGATTATATCCCTACACCCGCTGAGCTTCACAGCTTGTTACCAGAGGAATCCTCCTCTACCGCTAAGGTTTACAGCTTAACCTTTCCACTGACACACAACTTGAAGAACAGTGTTTCAAAACAAAACGAAGAAAAGACAGAAAACCAAAAACACAACGAGACTGTAGCTCTAGACAATGAGCAAATCGGCTCTGGTTCTGAACCAAGAGACCGATGACGGGGACTCTCAATTGCTTCTTTTCTTCAATCTCTCTCTTAGCTCTCTCTCTAAACTTGCAGGCATTAGCTCTCCTGGATCGTGTTTGCTCTTCTTCTCTCTGCTTCTTTTTCTTCAATCTCTCGATCACAGATTTCTTCACATTACCGTCTTTTGCGAGAACAGTTTCTTATTTATATGTGCAGCAGAAAGAGGGCATGTGGAAATCACATTTCCCGCCTAGGCTTTTCATCCAGATCTGAGATCCAAGGCCACATGGCAGCATCTGAGCTTAACGGCTTTCCACGTGTCACGAGCATAGCTCGACCTTCACTCTTGGATCACGTGCCTTCCTTAAGCTTTACAAATAAGTGTCATGTCAAAATGTTAGACACTCAGTCAGCATAAGACAGTTAGACAATCATAAGAATTGAACAGACTTAATAGAGCATGAGAGTAAAAGTGCACGGACTCAATTATGCATGAATTATAATGTGCACCGACCTTATTCGGCTGTAAGAGAATCATGCACAAACATTATGTGTGCAAGAATGAGACAAGTAATGCATCGACCTTGTTCGAGGTACAACAACAAGTTGCACCGACTTATTGAGCCTAAAACATAATATGCACCGACTCATTTGCATGCAACAACAACGGTTGCACAAACCTTGTGTCCCTTAGACACCAACATGCACAGACTCTCTACGAGATTAGCTATGAATTGCACCGACTCAATATTCACTTAAACGCAAACATGCACAGACCTGAGTCGTTTGCAATGCAAGGCATGCACTGACATCAACGGTGAGATGCACAGACTTATTTAAGACAAACAACAGATGCATCGACCTAAACAGTGAATTGCATCGACCTAGACGCTTAGCAACTGAATGACCAAAGATTTGCACTGACATTATAAACGTGATTGTAGTCAGATAGTTTAATGAAATGTGATAGTTTCAGTATAAGTATGCAAACATGCTTTATGTATATATATCTGACATATAACAGATCATCAAAATACACAACATTATCATGGTCAAAATAATGTCAACCAAGTCAACTTCACTGTTGCCATTCAATCAAAACACTTTCAACACACAGCAATACGCACACTGCTGATCAACTCCAGAGGAGACCCAACAGAAAGGTCTCCTTGGTCAGTCAACCTTTTGGTAATCATGGGTTCCTATATCAGTCCTTTTGGTCAGTGGAAAAGCAAGCTACCATTTGTGAAAAAAGTCACATTTCCTGGTACGTAACTTTTTGCCTCCACCCAATCAGCTGCTCTGTCTCTAAGCTTTCATAGGACAAGAGGACGTCCTTTACTGCCCAACCTGTAGAAAAGAATATCCTGCATATCTTACTTGGGAGCTCCTACGCTCATTGTTTCTCTGGCCAATCAGATGCTACCAAGGGCTGCTTGGGGCTATAAAAAGGGACCCCTTGCTTGAATGAGCTACTGCTGCTGAAGTAAAAGATCAATCCTGAGAGAGAGAGAGCAGAACGTGAGAAAGATCTGAGTAGGATTCTCATTCAGCCATCCAGCCAACCACTCACTCAGCCATCCAGCTCTGTCCTCATTACCTCGCAATCTTGCACTGTCATTCGAAGTGTCTCTCGAGCTGTGAAGAAAGAAAGAATCCAAGAGAGGAGTGTAGCCCCTCTAACGTCCAGACTGAGCCTAAAAAGAACCCAGATCGGACTTGTGTCCAGATCTATTCCAAGGTGCTACAAGAGCAAAATCTGAAGCCACCGTCTGGTTATCCTTTTCGGATTGTGCATTTCTTTTGCCTCATCTTCATATCAGAGAAAGTTGTTTTCCCACTACACTTGCAGTACTTTTCTTTTGTGTTTTTTGTTTTATCACATTCCATCAAAAACCGTCCCTACCAATTTATGTGTAGGAAACTGTCCCTACCGGTTAATGTGTAGGAAATCGCCCCTGTTGATTTATGTGCAGGAAGGCAGACTGAGGGTTCTCCCTGGTCTGTAGTTTGGGGCGTCATCCCCAAGTTGTGCTGGCTTCACAGCGTGTGGTAAAGCCTCACCGGGTTGGTGAGGGGTGGACGTAGATCTGCAGGTTTGCAGACTGAACCACCTTAAAAATGCACTGTGCAGTGGGTTGTTCACTGTGAGTTTGATCCCTATCCTCTATCCCCATTCACAGGTTCGTAGTTTAATTAAACGCTTGCTATCTTGCTGAACGGCATGTGCTCAAGTGTGTAGAAATCTCACCACTTGACACTGGTTGTCAGCAGCTCACTCTTTAGCAGTTCCCACTATCTCCGCTATGCTCTATGTCTAAGCATCTCATGAACAGTATATCCCTTGACTATTCCTTAATGTATTAATTTTTATTTGGGCATAATTTTTAGATAGGATCTATTCAACCCCCCCTTCTAGATCTTGTTGCACCCTATCGGACCCAACAAAGCAACCCGCCACGGGAGAGAGAAAACTTAGATACTGTAGTGGTAAACGATCTACCAGACGACCGCTAGAAGACAGCAAACGGTCCTACGATAGACCGCCTGAAATCTAAAAACGATCTGATGAATGACCGCTAGATCACCCAGAACAGTGAAGTGAAACTTGAATCTCCACCCCTCCTGGCCGGCCAGAAGAGTTGGGCCTCGTGCAATGAGTCCTGTAAACCTGCAAGAGAATGTAGACACAGAGAAAAATGACCCAATTAGCCCTTGGGACAAGTGTAGTACCTATAATGCAATTAAGCTAAGATGCATAAAAGGAATGGCGAATACCTGGGGGTTGGTGGTTTTTTTTAACCCCTGTGGGGCGTGGAAAAGATAGGAGAGTGTTTTAAAATGTGTTGTGAGTGTAGAGAACGTGGGAAGAAGAAGGAAGGTGCTATGAAGATGCAAAGGAAAGACCAAAACTAAGAGGAAAAGACACAAAACTAAACCAAAGGAACTTGACACTCCCTTAACCAGAAGCCTTATGGACGTAGAAACAGCTTCTCCCTAGTTGGTACTCGCTACAGAACGCAGCAGCACTTCGTGGCAAGCTCCAGAAATCTCCTCCTCAAGCCATGAAGTCAAGGGTCCTATTTATAGGCCTTCAAACCCTAGGTTCGAGTTAGAGGGATAATGACACGAAAATAGGCCTGAGACTAGATAAACCTTGAAGATAATATTCCCAAGAGTCCATAGGAACAAACAGAAGCTTCTGAGTGCCTCTATCTAGAGAGAAAACATTACACCAAGGACCCTAGTTCGACTACGGCAAAGCAGAGGAAGAATAGTGAAGCAGGACTCTCGGCCTCCTCAAACGGTCTTACGATAGACCGCAAGGCATCATAAACGGTCTAGCGAATGACCGCTAGACAAGCCAAATGGTCGCACGATAGACCGCTAGGCTAGTAAGCGTGACAAAAGAGATAAAGACCAATAAATCTTCAAGTTAATCCACATTATATCCCTTATTAGCCCTTATCCAGGCCCAATAAGCTGTAATGACAAGAAATCAAGGGAGCTATGCCCAACCAGGGAGAATAACCCATAAAAATAGGCCCCAAATTGACCAAAAAATGCCCAATAAGCGGTGAACAACTCAGGACATCATAAAAATAGATAAGGAGATGACCCAACTCATTGGTCATAAAACGGGTGTCAACAGATGCCCCTCCTTAACGTCCTCTTTGCAGGAGAACGAGCGGAGGTGAAGCGAAAGCAAAATGGAACACGGAGATAAAGCGGAAATGAAGCAGAGTGAACTTAAAAGCGGGCATTAAGGTAAACCGACACCCGTCCTCAACCAACGAGCGATAGGAATCTTCCGAAAACTTCGAACCAATCACAAGGAACGGTCAAACCGAATGACACATGCCTGGAGGAACTAACAACTAAGGGAACTAAAGTCACGACCAACCTCCTCACTGGAACACACAGCTGATAGGTGGTCGGAACGAACGGAAAAGGTACTAAACTCCAGACAGGAATCTCAGCTTACCAAATCGAGCAAACAGACCGAAGGAAACCTTCCAACTCAGAGTGGAATGACTCTCCTTACTCAAGACCATGGATACTTAGCTATCCACCATTACTGAGACGCTTCAGACAGATCAGGCTCATGAATGCTCAAAGATGTGCATGATGCATGCTGGGCTAAAATAAAAAAATCATGAAAACGAATGCCAAGAAAGATAAAAATAGGAAGATACTCGAGAATAGTATTGCTAGACCGGACAAATCAGGGTCAAGATACTATCTGCAACCACAGCGTGCAAGACAGAACTATCGTCCCCCAACTCTTCCAACCTAACGGCCTATCCAACGATTAATCATGTGCACCTAGATCATCATCATTTTTGTTAAAGGGGAACATCAGATCCCAGAACACATGAATGACCAGACGGTTCTCGAGATAATATATCATAGATACCATATAGTGATGCATTAAGGGACTAAGGATCGGGATACTTACCTGACTTACCTGCCTAGCGAGTAATGATATGTCATGATGGCGTGATATGATTTTGACAATAAGAAGGTTAGCCATCAACAAATATATCCATCAAATGAGCATGAGGCATAATAAGACATGAACCATTCAAAATAGAGCTAAGAATCAAATAAATATTTTATTTCAAACCAACAACCTGCAGCCGTGACCAAACAGTCTATGCAAGGACCGCTAAAGGACCCCTGACGGTCTAGAGATAGACCGCTAGGGCAAGGGCGGTTCACATTCTTCGAGGAGCTAACCCAGATGGAAAATGGTCTAGGAGAAGATCTCTAAGAATGACCTAATGGTCTGGCGATAGACCGCTAAGCTCTGCATGATTTCAAAAATATAATAGTTGTTTCATTCAGCCCACTCACCCTAATCTCGTTCCATTGCATCTCAACCTAAATTTCGGCCATTCCGGTGCCCAAGCCCACCGGCGACCACCGTGCATTTCACACCCCATCCCCACCATGGTGAAGAAAAGGGCTGTGAAATGCCTCCAACGTCGGATAGAAGTGGAGGAAATGCCTCCGACGGCGGTGAACCCACCGGCGGAGGAAGAAAGGTCGGCGGCCCAACCGGAGGAGGGAGAGGCCCCTACGGCGGAGGAGGGCCCTGGAGAAGCTACTAGCGATGAAGAAGAAGATCCTACGATGGAGGAGGCACCGGCAATGGCGACTGGACGGCGATCATCCGAGGTAGGTCAACGGCCCAAAAAAAACATTTTTTCCAATTTTTGAATTTTTGAATGCATGTATGTGAGGGAATGGCATGGGAATGGGTCTGGGGACCCATTAAGATGATTTGTAGGCCAATTAGGCCATTTTCATGACTTGGGAAAACGGGGCAAACAATGCCCTTACGCTAGGTGCCTAGCGGTCATTCCAGCGACCGCTAGGAGTCTAGACGGTCCAAGGGGTGACCGTTTGGGGAAGATAAACGGTCCATAAGGAGACCGCTAGGAGATCAGAGTATTTTTTATTTTTAATTTTTTGAATGCAATGCAATGTATGATTATGACCTACATGCATGACTGATGTTTGATTGTTTTAATGGATGCAGGGAAAAAGAAAGACCAGGATTTCTTGGCTGCAAGTCCGAGCAGTCTATTTAGCACTACCAGACTATCAGAGAGAGCGACTAGCAGCGATGGGATTCGGGGAGCTGCTCAGCATAGAGGTGATGCGGATTGACACAGCATTGATGTACGCACTCCATGACAGATGGGACCCGATCAGCCGGGCATTCTTGTTCCCATGGGGACACATGATCCTGACGCTTGAGGACATCGCGAGGATCACAGGACTGAGAGTGCATGGAGCACTAGGGATGGAATGGACTTACGCCAATTACCGAGAGATGGCGCAGGAGCTGCTCGGGCTGGATCTATTGAGACCGGGGCCACACTCGTCCACGCTGGGAAGGGTGACACTCCAGGAGAGTTTAGGACTGAGGGGAGCGGCGATAGCCATAGGAGAGCTGCCTGAGGAGCATCTCGGGAGATTGACTGACAGAGCCCGAGAGAGAATGTCAGCTTGACCGGGACCAGAGGGGGACATCACCCTTCGTCGCTTCCTGATGCTGCTATTTGGGAAGCTTCTGTTCGCGACGAGGGCAGACGGAGTGAGCTATAGGCTCCTCCCATTACTGCAGGACTTGACAGAGTAGGGGAGTATGCATGGGGCATTACAGTGCTGGCATTCCTCTTCGAGTCGCTAAGCACCACCGACCGGCAGATGATGCTGGGTGGCTTCTCACCCTTACTTCAAGTAAAAAATGCTTGACTTAAAAATGCTTACGCTTATGATTATGATTATGCTATGCTTATGCTGACATTTGACTAATGCAGGTATGGAGCTACCTGTACCTCCCCGGCCTAGGATGGGGCAAGGAGGTACAGTCGGACCGTGTACCCATCGCGAGGCGGTGAATGGTGGTTCGAGACACCGGGTCGCTGCGACGCTTGGCGCGAGCGATCCAGGAGGACATGGACGCGTTACCATATGCATCAGTAAACTTCTAAACTCTAAACTTTATAAATGCACTTAAATGCTTTTATGAAATGCTGACTTACTCAAATGCATAACCTTTTAGGTACGCTGAACACCGTACCGGGACGAGGGGCACGAGGGACAGCCCTAGGTCGAGGTGGCCCAGGCATACCTGAGACGGGACGTGTGGCTGCACTGCATGAACATCATCGAGCCACTGCACCACCGCCTGGTCATGAGGACGTGAGGCGTACACCAGCTGGACGTGGAGTTCTCGGCACGTGACGACGAGCGGGTTGGACGGCCCTCGAAGGGCTTGAGCGGGGAGATCGACTGGGTGACCCGGGCGATGGACCAGGTACGGGACTGGACCAGGAGAGGCAGGGTGGTGAGAGCCCGAACTAGTAGTGATGAGGCCTACCTGAAGGCCTACACTGGTAGATACGGCGATCAGCTGTTCCGCGGGGCCCGACAACCAGTATGATTTCTAAAGTCAAGACTTTTAAATGCATTAACACCTATAATGATGCATTGACTATCTGACTTTCTACATGCAGCTAGACCCCCAGGGCTGGATAGCAGAACTCCAGGGACTCCACTCCACCGTACAACAGAGGGATGACCTCCAGTGCTCTCTGGATCTGCTGGTAAATTTTAATCCTTAGAGTAAAAATACTTATACTTATGCATGCGATTGACTTAGACTTTCTAAAATGCAGCGAGCCGAGGGAGCAGGATGACAGGGACCTGACGCTCCATCTTCGTCTTCCCAGCCAGCGGGCCGAGTAGAGCGGGACGCGGACTTCGCTCGGGTAGTTGCTCGGAGAGGGTAATCTACTGACCCACTTCTCTTGTATGCTATATGAAAAATGCAACTTAACTGACCATGATGAATGCTGATGCAGATGAGGGAGTTGACTGTAGAGTTGGGCAAGGCAGAGCGCGCCCGAGGTAGCCCATCTCCGTGCAGAGGTGGAGAGACTTAGAGCTGGAGAAGTAGACTTTGAGCGCTATAGGACCGAGGCGAGAGAGGCTCGGCGCCAGGCGTACAATCTGAGGATCGAGCTGCAGACCATGGAGAGGACAGTCCGGATGATGGGCCGAGGACCTACAGCTAGTGCATCGCAGAGCGGTGCACGGAGCAGTGCCTTCTCAGACTTTCTGACTGGTTCCTCCGGCCTTCGGAGGAATGAGGATGCAGAGAGGAGACGACAGCAGCGAGAGGAGGGAAGCACCTCCATGGCACCGCCGGTGAAGAGGCGTGAGGGTACCGGGGACAGCGGAGGTCCAGGAGAGGGACCCGCCGGGGCGTGACTTGTATTTTTATTTTTCTTTATGCACATGTACATGACCCTATGTTAATGAAATATATGATGTTTCTTTTTTTCTTTTCCAAATGCGATGTGAATGTGAATGCTGACTCACTAACAACGACTTCTAGGACTGACAAAGAGATTAGGAGAGCGAGAGTGGGAGAGAGGTGAAAAACTGAGGTTTACAGTGAAGAAAGTTTGATCAAAACCTGGGAAACAGGGGAAAATGGTCTTCTGGAAGACCGCCAAGATGAATAAACGGTCTAGCGCAAGACCGTTAGGTGAAGGCGGTAAAGAAATGGAGGAAACGGTCATCTGACAACCGTTTCAAGGGTCCTAGCGGTCGCTCGATAGATCGCTAAGGGAAAAACTCAGTGAAGTCCGAACGGGACTCTCCGTGAGAGTCCGAACTCGGGGCTAGAACCACCTAATCCGTGCTAAGACTTATTCTAACTTAATCTGAATCTAACTTGCCTGAATCCTAATGTGTTAGGACTAAAACTAAAGCCCTATAACTAGGAATACACCCAGAATTCATAGCTCACAGCAATCTCTGCTTTAAACCTTGAAAACTCTCTCAAAATTACCCAAAAACATCATGAAGAGGAGCTTTGAAGCTAGCACCATGGGAGAGATGACCTATACCGGGCCAAAGGCGACTAGAAAGGAGTATGGGGATCTGCGACAGCTGACCTCCATCCCCAAACACCTAAGCACAAGCTCTTCAAGAGAGGTAAGTTCAAGTTATTTCCAAAATTCTAAATTTTCTGAACTTTCTTCTCATATGACCTTTCTTCTTCTTCTTTTCCTCTCTTATCTTCCTTTTCCTTAGCTCCTTCCTGGCCCAAGATGTTATTCTTCCTTGAAGTCGGTGGCTCCCATGATAAAGGACCTTCCTTTAGAAGTCACTTCAATCCTAAGGGCATGGCACCTTCAACCTTTGTTGGTCTTAGCCAAGAATTTGTAGAAATTCTCCTATGATTGGCCTAGCATTTCAGCCTTAGTGGAATTATGGCACCTTCAAACACACACTTTCATATTCCCAACCTTTGAAGCTACCATCCTTATAGAAGAGGTAGAGACCTACCTAGCCCTTCCTAAGACTAAGGTGGCGGATGAAGAATTGGTGTGTCACACGGTCGAGCCCATAGACCCATCACCTATCTTGGGAGATTTCCTACCCAATCCAAAAGATGTGAGAACCATGATTAGCCCTCGCCATATTCATTTAATACCTTTAGCACAATGGATCACCTCTCATTGCAAGAACAAATATGGAAAATATGAAGCCATCGCAAAAGCCGTCTCTATTTGTTTGTGCGGGGTTTTTCTCTTTACTACTATCGACCACCTCTTTGATATTCAAAATCTCAGCATTGTTAGTGGTTTGTGGCGGGGTTCATCCATCTCCCAAGCCGTCCTTTCATACCTTTATGAAGGTCTTAGTTCAGCTTCACTAGGGGGTCCCCTCTATGGGTCAATGATCATCATTGAGTGTTGGATGGGAATTAGGCTCAAATTTCTACCCAAGGAGGACTTACCTTCAACTAGCTGTATATTTGGGAGCCACCCTCTCTACTTCATAGGAGGTGCATTTGGATTCTCTTCACAGGTTGAATGCCGGACTGCAGACAAGAAAACACAGGATGATTGGTGCCTCTTCCTCAACACTTTGCCAATTGACAAGTTCGTGATGTGACCCCAGGCTCTTTAAGGTACTACCCTCATATTATCCCGGCGACTAGGCCTAGACCTACAGCTAGTGGGGAGCACTACCTTGGCGATCTACAACCCGCACCGGTGCTACTTATAAATTGGGCTACCTCGCACTACGGTTCAAGCACTATCACACTTCCCTCCCCTTCAAGCTACGAAGATTGAGACCGAGGAGGATGAATGGGATGTCCGTAGCACTCTGACCATGTGGGAGATTAGTCGAGTCCGTACCTTGCAAGCAGAAGTGAAGGAGAGTGACGAGGAATACCGTGCCTATGTGAAGGAACTACGCAAGATCCAGCCTCATGCGGATAGGAAATTGAATGTATTTTGAACTTTATGAATTTGAATTTCATTTCTCCATTAAATGAATGATGTATCATGACTTTGAATGAATGAATAAGCGACTTGTTTTAAAAGATATGCAATGGCCTTGCAATTTTGCTTGATAGATAAAAGGGAAGGAGTTCTCTGTTTGACAAACGGTCCATCAAAGGACCGCTAGAGGACCCTAACGGTCTAGTGATAGACCGCAAGGGAGAAGACTTAGGGAAACACTGAGTTTTCTGACTCTCAGGTGACTCATGCGGTCTCCTACTAGACCGCCAGAGGGGTGCTAATGGTCTAGCGATAGACCGTTTAGAGAAGGGAGTCAAAAAAACTGAGTTTTGATTCTTGGGTGAAGTAAACGGTCCCTGGATGACCGTTAGGGTGAATTAAGCGGTCTATAATTAGACCGCTAGGGATGGAAAACTGTGAGCCTTGAATCCTGGTAATGGAACATGTGTCTGCACACACTTAAAACAAGAAACAAGTTAGATCTGTTCTTAGGCTCAACCCCTTGCCTGCAGCAAGTTAGAGAATGACCAATTTCTTGATATTTGGTCAAGGGGTGGAGCCTTATTAAATAGGTAAGGATGCAGTAATTAAATGCAAATGCATGCTATGCAAAGATGATGTTGTTTGATTTTTGTTGGATTTTTAAGATATTTGATTTTTCTAGATTTTGAAATATCTAATTTTTTATTTTTAAATATCTAATTTTTTTAGATTTTTGAAATATCTATTTTTTTTTGGATTTTTGAAATATCTGATTTTTTTAGATTTTGAAATATCTGATTTTTTTAGATTTTGAAATGTCTGATTTTTTTGGATTTTTGAAATATCTGATTTTTTCTAACTTTTTTGGATTTTGAAATATCTGATTTTTTTAGATTTTGAAATGTCTAGTTTTTTTGGATTTTTAAAATATCTAACTTTTTTATTTTTGAAATATCGAACTTTTTTGGATTTTAAAATATCTGATTTTTTGGGATTTTGAAATGTCTGATTTTTTTTAAAATTTTTTAAATATCTGACTTTTTGTTTTTGAAATATCTGACTTTTTTTATTTTTGAAAGATAATTTCGTCCCAGCAACAAGAGCCCTACCTGTCGCACTAGGAATCTTCTGAAATCAGCGTGCTTTTGGGATGACAAACCCTGGCCAGGGCCAACCTGTGCGACGGTGCTTCTACCGAGGCCATACCTAGGGCATAATTTTAGTCCTAAAAGAAAAAGGAATTTTGGGAGGTAAGCTTAGACTAGGTATAGAGGTTTTTTCAGAGTTTGAGTCATTCTCATGACAACCCATTCAGAGATTCAGTCTGTTGCGCCAGGGCTTTTCGTCCGTCATCGATCCTTTATCCACCCTAGGCACGCATACGACCGGGCTCATGACGTTCCGCAGGAAAACTGTACTGTCACTCTTGCCATGTCTAGTTTTATTCTTGAAGCTTTTGATTTTGAACTTCGAGCTTTTGGAATGAGCTTTTGGCTTTGCTTTGTTTTCTTTTCTTTTCTTTTCTTTTCTTTTCTTTCTTTTTGTTCTTTTTGTTTGATGTTGCTGTTACTTTTCCTCTTGGGGAATCAAGTCATAACGGACTATCCTTACTTGAGACCTCCTCTCGTCAGGGTGTCTAGATCAGTCACCGCCCCCTTATTTGCCTCTTTCCCCTAGATTCAGTCAAAGAGAGAAACGAACAGGGACTTTAACCCCCCCCCCCCCCCCCCGAGCATGCCAAGGAGAAACGGTGTTGACACCAAATTGGGAAATCCGACCAGGGATGTCGTGAAGTGTGTGTGATTGCAAAACTCGGAATCCACCTTCGTGGTCAAGGAAAGGACACCTTGCTACCGGGCCATCATTAGCTTGACTCTAAGAAAAGAAACGTTTAAGATACAACCCATTCCATGCGTGAGACAGCTCCTCACCTTCTGCGTTGACTAAGCGATATGCGTTCCCTTGATAAGCCTCTCTCACGACAAACGGTCCTTCCCAGTTAGGTTACAATTTGGACCTAGGACCTCCGGATTGAATGAATTTACGTTTCAAAACCATATTGGTGCGGACACCGGAGCACACGAGCGGCACGGGTCGGCGAGTAACCGGTACCGCATGCGGAGCATGACTCGAGCCACTTCAGCGTCCATCTGGCTCGGAGACAGCCTGGAGACTCCCCCCTGAGTCTAGACATTTATCATATTTGTTTAGACGTTATTTGTGTGTAATGTGTGTGTTTCATTTTATTCGGTTTGTAATTTTGATTGTAAGAGGGGTTTATTTGTAAAATGGGACCCCCGGGCCCCACGGGCCCCCCAGACCTCTTCCCATTGATCCACCTCAGCCTAGGGCCCCATGTGGGGTCAGTCAACATTTCAAATGGAGACATCTAGAAGGTTGAATGGTAAATGCCACATGGGTAGACGATTGGACTTCAAAGTCCAAGGTAGGCTACCTACCATTCTACCATGTCCCCCCCTTGGTCAATAGGCTGCCCCCCCCCCTTATATTTTATTTAATTTTTGTGTGTGTGTCACATTCAATCTAGGCCATCCATTCCCCCATCCCTAGATCCAAGGGTGGCTATTGGATTTGATATGTAACCTATAAGTACCTTGTATTTTCTCATTTAGGATAATTAATGCCATTTGAATCAAACAAATTCCAAGAGCAAGGGCTGGTGCGCCCCCCTCCTCTCTCCTCCCTCTCCCCCTTGAAGCTGTGAAGGCTTCCATTCTGAGGTGTGACGCCTCGTGTATCGGTTCCGACGATCGCCGTCGCCGCCACGAGCCGCCACCGCACCGCCATCGCCATCAACGGAGTTCTGCCTGTGCAGTACCATAGCAGCTTGTTCGAAATTCACAGGTAACTGCAATGCTGATCTGAGATTTCGGGAGCTATGGAGCAGAGAATTGAAAAATAGTTAAAGCCCAGGTCCGCGCAGGTTCAGAAGAGTCCACTGGCCCTAGATTGAAGGATTTCGAATCCTCTTTCCAACAGCGCTGGTTTCATCGCATTCCGGCGACGGGGCTGATCGCAGCGGCCGTTTTCGCCGGAACGCGCGCTGCTGAAACAGCAACATCAGCTCGTGGACAGCATTCTCTCCACTTGAGAACAGGGGCACCCGGCCTCCGGTGAGTGTCGCCGGCTGACCGTCATCCAGGGAAGCGTGCTGCCAGGAGTCCCCATTACAGTGGGACCCACCCCGCTAGACCCGGAGGATAGGACAGCGTGTGGGCGCCACGGCCCATTGATTGCGCCGTCCGGAAAGCACGAGAACGCGGAGTTCGGCGCGTCGAGACGACATCAAGATGCTGCCCGTCAACCTGATTTGCGTGATCCCCGGGACCCACATGTGACCTTTTACCTCCCTGCGTGGAGTGGGTTGAATCTCTTTGTACCGCTGTGAATTATGTTAACCGGGGGCCCGTAAGTCAGCCGGGGTGTCTTCGTCACGCCGGGTGCGTGGAGGTAAAGGTCTTAACTCCTTGGCGTTACATTGCTTAGCTAGTATACGGTCTTAGGCTGCTGCCGAGAGTGTAGGTACTAGCCCGTGTGTCCATGTTACCGCTGTGAGAGTGAGAGTGACCCGTCCCGTGACTCGATCCGAGTCCGGAAGTTGAGTCGGACTACCCTTGACCTCCGCCGGTTCCTTAACCGCGCACGGTCCGCGCATTCCCTCGCTTGGGACGACGAGTGAGCTTCCACTTCTGTTAGCGATGTTTCGCTACTAGGAGCTCGTAGTGTCGGGCTTAGTGTCTCCCTGGTGTGTGTTGCTGGTCGCGTCCACATCTAGAGTCTGAGGTCCACCCCACGTAGAGTCGCCTCCCGTGTCCGTCCCGCATCAGTTTGGTATCAGAGACAGGTTGAGTCTAGGGTAGTCTTTGCATAAGTCTTGCATGCATCATGGCCTAAGTCGAGTCTAGAACCATCATTACTTTCAAAACAAAAAAAAGAGTGTTTTCAAATTGCATTTCACCCAATAGCCCGGTATATTAAAAGGCGTTGCCCGAACATTAGGTTATGCCTATCGGGAAGGTAGCATACTTGCGCGAATGATCTTCAGATTGCTTATCTCCGCCACGTACCGGATATTGGTTAGGTCTACGTGCATCATTTTTTTGCATTAGTGAGTGTTTGCATTAGTCGGTGTCTTCTAGTTCGTGTAGTCCTATAAGAGTCAGTCAGTCTTGTCCAAGTGTCGGCATGTCTAACATGTAGTTCCCCAATTTCTCATGGAGTCCCAATCACCCGGGCGATATGACCGTTGGCCCACCCATGGGCTTGGCAACCATCCTCTTCGCTTCTGTAGGCCTAAAGCCTCAGATTTTTTTGGCTCCAATGACCCGGGCATCTACCTCAAGTGGGAGGCCACCATGGACACCTACTTTGATTGTTATACTATGTCCGAGGCAATGCAATTCTCTTTCGCCAAAGAGCGGCTTCTTCATGAGGCTGCCGAAAAGTGGGATTACATCGAAATAATGAGAGAGGTTAGGGGGCAATGGCCCATCGAGTCATGGTGGGACATGAAGAGAGAGCTTAGGAAGGTCTACGTGCCCCAACCGGTCACCTCCAACCGGCCCCACCCAATCACTTCCAACCAAGTGGGTTCTAGTCGGAGGCAAAGAGTCTCACACGTAGATGAGCCAAGACCCAATCCTAGGACGGTTGACTACGGGCGAGTCCACCATGATATCCCTATTCCAACCCACTCGGTTGCCGAACTTATGCAAATGATTTTGGACCGGTTGGATGGGGTGGATAGGACACGTACTCCTAGTGATGTACTCCTACCCGAGCCTAAGGAGGTCATCGCTGGTAGTCTTAACCCGACCCCATCAACGGAGTCCCCAAGCCCTCTCTCCATCATAGTGGATCCTCTTCCCCACCCATGAGAGCTCTATTACCATCACACTCACCTTCCGATCTTATTTCGGAGCCCTCTCATTTGGAGCCACCAAAGCCCGAGCCACCCGTGTTTCTAACGGGTACACTTTTCATAACCGAGCCACTCCTTAGCTGGCTTAAGAATGGCCTGGCCCCAGCTCCCCTCCCATCTATGGACCCTATCCTACCTCTGGTGCCAATCCATTCATTTCACACCACTTTTCGATCTAGTCACTGTGTGGATACATTAGATTACCTTCTCAAAGGGTTAGACCGGCAATTGACATTTACGCACTTGTTGGCTCCAAGCTTCGACCGACCCACAGGTCGTAGTTTCACTCATCCCGCTTTAGGGTCCATCACCTCCGTGTACACCGTGGGTCATGTTACCACGGAGGTTCTTCTACTCCTCCCTATGCCGGCCGAGCCCGACTTCATTCCAATTTGCCCAAGGGAGAAATCTTACTTTCTACCTATGACTGCCGTCCCATCTCTCATAATGAATGAAGGTGATCATTTACACCTCCAAGATTTCCAAATGTGAGACAGTGATTTATGGAAGCCTAGTCCAAGGGGTCATACCTTCTTTGATCCCTTCGACCCATTCTCTTGTGGACCCCATGACCCACCATATTTATTCCACCTTTTTGAGAGAGTCCACCATCATACCCCCACCGTCTCATCTCCCTTCATGGATGAAAGAGATCAACAACACCTTCTAGACTTCCACACATGGGATCTTGAGATGAGGGAATCCATATCGAGAGTTCACACATTCTTTGATCCCTTCGATCCCTTTCTTCATAGGCCCCTTGGCCCACAACCTCCATTCCCCCTCTTTAAGGAAGCCCACTATCACACCCCTCCTACTCGGGCCCGGCAACCTTCACATGGCAATAGGTCTGAACCGTCATTTGGGGGTAATGAAGACTTTGGTTCCCCCGGCCCACCTCAACCACCCAAGCCTCCCATATTTCCCACATCCAAACCCCATGTCCATGGTTGGTGCATCGTAGGATGTCTAGGAGTCCACCATGACATTTACCTCCGGTTATGTCAAATGCATGCATGGCACACATTCGGATGTCCTGGACCACCTTGCATATGATTGGGTTTTACTAACTGTAGGGTTGTTTAGGGTCGTGTGTGCATCCGTGTGTTTCTTTTCTTTTGCTAAGCATGTTAGGTCGTGTGTGCATCCTGTGTTTCTTTTCTTTTGCTAATCATGTTAGGAGTCTGCATGACGATATCCGTCGTCACAGTTGAGGCCAGCAATGCACGGTACAAGGAGTTAGCCGATGCCCACCGACACCACCGAGAGTTCCAGGAGGGCGAATATGTCATGATCAGGGTAAGACCTGAACGGTTTCCCTCTGGAACCGTTAAGAAGTTGTAAGCTCGCGAAGCCGGTCCATTTAGAGTGTTGAAACGCGTTGGATCCAATGCGTATGTTGTGGACCTGCCTGAGGAATATGGTATAAGCTCTACTTTTAATATTTCGGATCTAGTTGCATATAGGGACCCAGCGGTGATCCCTAGTGAGCCTTTCGAGCCATCTCCTCCCCTTGAGAGTGATCCCACACCTGAGTGTCCACCTCCAGCCCCGTTGTCACGGTAGCGTGAGCATATCGATCATATACTGGATGAGCAGGTGACAAATTACCAGGAGTGGATCCTACCCGCGCTACCTAGTGCGATGGAGAGGACGGCCCTCTACCGAGGACACGTGCATCACGCATGGAGAGTTGCAGCAGATTGATCCGGACCTTCTGGAGCGATACCGGAGCGATGCAGACCCTTACTCGACAGGGTCAAGTTTCTCCCACCCGGGGAGAATTGGTGCGGACACCGGAGCACACGAGCGGCACGGGTCGGCGAGCCACCGGTACCGCACGCGGAGCATGACTCGAGCCACTTCAGCGTCCATCTGGCTCGGAGACAGCCTGGAGACTCCCCCCTGAGTCTCGACATTTATCATATTTGTTTAGACGTTATTTGTGTGTAATGTGTGTGTTTCATTTTATTCGGTTTGTAATTTTGATTGTAAGAGGGGTTTATTTATAAAATGGGACCCCCGGGCCCCACGGGCCCCCCAGACCTCTTCCCATTGATCCACCTCAGCCTAGGGCCCCATGTGGGGTCAGTCAACATTTCAAATGGAGACATCTAGAAGGTTGAATGGTAAATGCCACATGGGTAGACGATTGGACTTTAAAGTCCAAGGTAGGCTACCTACCATTCTACCATGTCCCTCCCTTGGTCAATAGGCTGCCCCCCCCTTATATTTTATTTAATTTTTGTGTGTGTCACATTCAATCTAGGCCATCCATTCCCCCATCCCTAGATCCAAGGGTGGCTATTGGATTTGATATGTAACCTATAAGTACCTTGTATTTTCTCATTTAGGATAATTAATGCCATTTGAATCAAACAAATTCCAAGAGCAAGGGCTGGTGCGCCCCCATCCTCTCTCCTCCCTCTCCCCCTTGAAGATGTGAAGGCTTCCATTCTGAGGTGTGACGCCTCGTGTATCGGTTCCGACGATCACCGCCGCCGCCACGAGCCGCCACCGCACCGCCATCGCCATCAACGGAGTTTTGCCTGTGCAGTACCATAGCAACTTGTTCGAAATTCACAGGAAACTGATATGCTGATCTGAGATTTCGGGAGCTGTGGAGCAGAGAATTGAAAAATAGTTAAAGCCCAGGTCCGCGCAGGTTCAGAAGAGTCCACTGGCCCTAGATTGAAGGATTTCGAATCCACTTTCCAACAGCGCTGGTTTCATCGCATTCCGGCGACGAGGCTGATCGCAGCGCAGTTTTCGCCGGAACGCGCGCTGCTGAAACAACAACATCAGCTCGTGGACAGCACTCTCTCCACTTGGGAACCGGGGCACCCGGCCTCCGGTGAGTGTCGCCGGCTGACCGCTGTCCAGGGAAGCATGCTGCCAGGAGTCCCCATTACAGTGGGACCCACCCTGCCAGACCCGAAGGACAGGATAGCGTGTGGGCCCCACGGCCCATTGATTGCTCCGTCCGGAAAGCACGAGAACGCGGAGTTCAGCGCGTCGAGACGACATCAAGATGCTGCCCGTCAACCTGATTTGCGTGATCCCTGGGGCCCACATGTGACCTTTTACCTCCCTGCGTGGAGTGGGTTGAATCTCTTTGTACCGCTGTGAATTATGTTAACCGGGGGCCCGTAAGTCAGCCGGGGTGTCTTCGCCACGCCGGGTGCGTGGAGGTAAAGGTCTTAACTCCTTGGTGTTACATTGCTTAGCTAGTATGCGGTCTTAGGCCGCTGCCGAGAGTGTAGGTACTAGCCCGTGTGTCCATGTTACCGCTGTGAGAGTGAGAGTGACCCGTCCCGCGACTCGATCCGAGTCCGGAAGTTGAGTCGGACTACCCTTGACCTCCGCCGGTTCCTTAACCGCGCACGGTCCGCGCTTTCCCTCGCTTGGGACGACGAGTGAGCTTCCACTTCTGTTAGTGACGTTTCGCCACTAGGAGCTCGTAGTGTCAGTCTTAGTGTCTCCCTGGTGTGTGTTGCTGGTCGCGTCCACATCTAGAGTCTGAGGTCCACCACACGTAGAGTCGCCTCCCGTGTCCGTCCCGCATCACATATCACCTATTTAAAATTTATGTTCGATTACCTTCTTTGGAAAATAATGCGAACTTCTCTTTTGATAAACGGACACGTGATCGGCCGCATTCATCCTCTTCTCATCCAGGAGATCCAGCTGAACGATTAACGTCTCTCGACGTTCATCGATATTAAGTTCCTTATCGAGCTGCACCCTTAGGGAAGGGATCAAAATATCATATGGTAGCACCACCTCCATCCCGTAAGTGAGAGCATAGGGGGTTTGCCCCGTAGGAGTACGGATGGAGGTGCGGTAAGCCCATAGAGCTTCCACCAAACGTTCAGGCCAATAAGAAAATTTGTGAGATTCGCATATTTTCTTTATCATTTTAAGAAGGGTTTTATTAGTAGCTTCGGCTTGACCATTACCTTGAGGATAATATGCCGATGAATGATGCAATGCAATATTGAACTTCTTATAGAGGTCTTGGAGCTCTTGAGAGATAAATTGGGGTCCATTGTCGGTGACGATGCTGCTTGGCACTTCGAACCGCAAGATGATATTCTTCAAAATAAAGCGACACACCGTGGTAGCTTTGATCTCTGCGTATGTCTCCGCTTCGGCCCACTTGGTAAAGTACTCAGTGGCGGTAAGGATGAAGGGTTTTTACTTAGTCTGAGAATTGGGATCACCGAGCTGGCCAACAATGTCGAAAGTCCACATAGAGAATGGCCAAGGAGCAGAGAGAGGATGAAGAGATGAGACAGGAGTATGGATTTTATCAGCGTGGAGTTGGCACTTAAGACACCTCCGGACATAGAGAGAGCAATCTTCCTCTAGAGTGGGCCAATAGTAACCCAACCTAAGGATTTTCTTCGCTAGAGCCTGGCCATTGACATGACCTCCACACTCACTTGAATGGGCTGCTTCGGCCACCTTCCAAGCTTCATCATCATCGAGACATCTTATGCACATCCCATTGAGAGCGCGCATGTACAATTCTCCAACAATGATAGTGTACTTTGAGGCGACTCTTCTAATAGCCTTACGCTGCTCGGCACTTGCCCTTTCTAAGAATGATACATCCCTGCAATACAGCTCGATTTCATGGTACCATGACAATTCTTCTTCTTCCAGAATCTCTTCTAACTCAGTTAAAGATACTTCCTTTAAATCTTCCTTCTTAGCCCTAGCCTATACAGTTTTCCTAAGGTTGTTGTACCAAGGATCTTGAAGAGAAGGGGCGTCTAATCTCTGGACGACGATAGTCTCAGTGCTTCGACTGAGTGGGAAAGACAAGGAGGAGGCGAGTGATGCCAATGCATCAGCAAGAATGTTCTGAGATCGAGGAGTATGGATATAGATTAACTTACGGAATTGCCTAGCCAAGAGAGTGACCAAATCCTGATATGGCTTCAGCTTCTGGTCACGAGTGCGGTAAGTGGATAGGACCTGTCGCAGGACGAGCTGAGAATCTCCTATGATGTTTAAGTAGCGCGCGTCCAAGAGATAGGCGTGCTTCAATCAGCCAGGAGAGCCTCATACTCGGCGATGTTGTTGGTAGCAGGAAAGTAAAGCTGATATGCAAAGGGAATTCTAACTCCTTCCGGAGTAAGAAGAACAGCGCCTATCCCTCGGCCTTGGGAATTGAGTGCACCATCAAAGTGTAGAGACCAAAAGGGATGATGCGTAAGAACAGAGAGATGCTCATCAGGGAAATCATCCTGAGTAGAGTCCGTGCAGGGGATAGGAAGATGGGCAAGATGCTCAGCGATAGCATATCCTTTGATTACCTTCTGAACAACGAATGTGATATCGAGCTGAGAGAGGAAGCTCTGCCAGCGAGCTTACCTACTAGAAAGGATAGGCTTTTCTAAGAGATAACGAAGTGGGTCCATTCTAGAGATCAACCTAACTGGGTGGGCTAGAAAATAGTGTTTTAGCTTCTGAGCTACCCAAACTAAGGCGGCACAAGTTTTCTCCATGGTAGTGTGCTTGGCTTCCGTGGGGTTAAATAACCTGGAGAGGTAGTAAGCTGCCCGCTCTTTGCCTTCATCATCTACTTGTGCCAGGACAACTCCTAGGGAGTCCTCGATTACAGAAATGTATAGGATCAGGGGTTTCCCAGGGACAGGATGTTGTAAAATCGGAGGATTAGACAAATATACTTTCAAATCATCATAGGCCTTCTGACAGTCTTCATTCCATTCAAACTTGACCCCCGCCTTTAGTAATTCATAAAACAGGCGGCACCTCTGAGAATGTTGGGATATGAATATTATGATGAATTGTAATCGTCCAATCAGTCCTCGAAGTTTCGTGATATTCTTAGGCGGAGGCATGTCCATGACGGCCTTTGCTTTGTTAGTATCAATCTGAATCCCCCGTTTACTAACTATGAAGCCTAGCAACTTCCCTGAAGAGACTCCAAAAACACACTTCTTTCGATTCATTTTTAATTGGTACTCCCTAGCTCTCTAAAGCACCTTAGCTAGAATGGCGGGGTGTTCATCTTTGGTACTTGACTTCACCAAGATATCATCCACGTAAGCTTCCATGTAAACATGCATCATATCATGGAATATAGCCATCATCGCCCTTTGATAAGTGGCACCCGCGTTCTTCAAACCAAATGGCATGACAACATAGCAGTATGTACCCCAGGGCATGGTGAAGGAGGTTTTCTCTTGATCTTCGGGAGAGAGACGGATTTGGTTGTAGCCTGAATAACCATCCATGAATGACAATGCTTCGTACCTGACGGTGTTGTCCACCAATACGTCTATGTGAGGCAGCGGGAAATCATCATTGGGACATGCTTTGTTTAGATCCCTGAAATCAATGTAAATGCACACCTTTCCATCCTTCTTGATGACAGGGACTATATTCGCCACCCACTGAGGATATAAAATAACTCTAATGAACTTGGTCTTGTGTAATTTATCGACTTCTTCCTTCATCCTCAAGGCCATGTGGGGGTGAAATCTCCTTAGTTTTTGTTTAACGGGCGTTGCCCCTGGCTTGAGCACTAATCGATGTTCAACCAAAGAGGGGTCAAGACCGGGCATGACCTCGTAAGACCAGGCAAAAGAATCGCTATACTCCCTTAAGACATTGACTAAATCTTCTTCAACTTCCAGAGGGAGATTAGCAGCAATAATGATGGGCCTGGGGTCTTCTTTAGTTCCCAAATTTATTTCCTTCGTAGGTTCATCCACTGCTGATGATGGCTCATCAAATCTCTTAAAACCTTGTGCATACAAATCGGCAGTGTCATCTACGTCGCTGTCCTTAATATCCACCGGGTCCTTTTCATCCATGACTTCATAGACTCCTAGTCCGTCGTCGCTCGACACCCCACCTTGCTCCTCATCTTCTTCGATCACAATTGCCATAGCTATGAACTCCGGGCATTTCAGAAGATCATGACACCGCTGAGCTAGATCCTGTAAGAACCTATCATGAATAGATTTGGAATGACAAGCTGGTGGGTGCGGCTAAAGCAAGGAAGGGTTGGATGACCTAGAACAAGACCCTACTTCTCTAGACTTACCAAACTCAACTACCCTAGACTCGAAAGACCCTACGTCTAACCTAGGAGAGAGAAAATCCAATGGGAGGGAGGCAGTAGGGGCCTCATTCCCCTGGGAGGACGATGGAGAATAGACAGCGTAATCTTCCACTGAAATCTCTGTTTCGAAGTTGACGTTTTTTTTTTAGATCAGTGGAGATCATGCAACAAGATGAAGAGGAAGGTGGAGGAGGAAGCCTAACAGGATACTTAGATGGACAGAAGAGATCGAAGAATGGATCAGAGGAGGAGAAGAAAGGAGTAAATAGATCGACTGGCGACAGCACGTGCATGTCCTGACAATGAGAAAATCCGTAGGAAGCTCTAATAGCAGTGGATTGATTAAGATGGGAGGTGAGCGGGGTATGGATGCTAGCTTTTGAAAGAATGAAGACAGGCGGGAAGGGGACCCAGTGAATATGACGGGTGAGCTCCCCCTTTCCCGCGGGTAGTGAACTGGCTTCTTCGGCTCATAGCACACAAGTCGTACCTCCTGGTTTGTCTGGAAGCTTTCTTCTTCATAAAACAACATTTCAAATGCTTGGCTGAAATCAATCATATCGTCGACCGGCCCCTTAGGCAGCAATAGCAGGCTGTCGACTGTGTAAGCTGTACTTTCTTCCTTGGGTTGACTTGGTGGCGTCTTATAAATGCCTGGCTGGAGAGGGCCTTTAACAAATTGCTGGCAGTAGTCCCATGTCAATGGCCCAGAGTCACCCAAAATTGAGAGTGTGGATTCTCGATATTCGAGGCCCCTCTTGTTCATCTTTTTGCCTTTGGGGATCGGTTTGGTTGGCCATTCCAACTGTGCGTCGAGACCTCTCCCCGGCTGATAACCCAACTTTAATATCATATTCCACCCCTTTGAGTCTCAAATCTGGGGCTTTATTTTGACATCGACCGGCACAGTGATGGGCTTGCGTGGCGCATAGGCCCATGGAAAATCCAGATCTAAAACTGAAATAACAGGCCGCGTGCTGGGCCATAGCGTCAGCAAAATCTTCTCGGAGATGGCCTTGACAGACTGGACTGTGGACATGCTCTTTACTTTGACCACCCTCCCTTGAAAAGGGAATTTGAGGCATTGGTGGGCAGTGGATGGTACGGCATTGAGATTATCGATCCACAGACGACCCAAGATAGCCTTGAACACAGGGTCGATATCCAGTACATAAAATTCAATGGGCATAGTAAGAGGCCCGAGCTCGGCCTGAATAGTGACCACCCCATGACATGCCCTCCTAGAATTATCATACGCTGCAATAGTAGTCGGGGTTGGCTTTAGCAGATCTTCTGACAAGTTGCAGGCCCTTAGGGTGCTGAGAGGGCAGACATTAATAGAAGCCCATGTATTTGTTGTGCCCCTGTGGCTATGGTTTAATTGTCTAAATGTGTTTTAATGATGCTTGAACTATGAGTCATACATATGGTTGATAAGAATGTTGCTAATGGCATTTCTAATGTGTTGATTGGCTCATGAAGAAGTGGAAATATTCCTTGAAAAGTCAACATTGGTCAACATAGGTCAATGAAGGTTAACGCTACTGATCAAACTAGAAGTCAGCTCCTAGACAGATTTGGTCCATGCATATCTCAATATGAGGCACTAAGGTCGATGCTACCTTAGTCTGATGGAAATCAAAGCATGCTGCCAGGCCAAAGCTGATCGTGGAAGCTACTGGGCCGTTGATGAACGCGCTACCTTTGGGTAGCGCGACCTGAAGAAAGCGCTAGGTTCCCCTAGCGCGATCTCAGCCAGAAGCTCGACTGCAGACGGTCCAACTTCCCGGCGCTTGGAACTCCGAATGTCTTCAATGTCCACTATTTTCCATTGATGTAATCAATGTTTTAGTGTCGTTTTGTCTTTCCCTACCCCCTATATATGTATCCCATCTCGTTTGATTAAGCAATGAAGAAATGAATATTTGAAAGAGTTTGTAAGTATAGCAATGGCACTCACCCCAATCTTTGGAACCCCCTTTCTCTCCTCCCCTCTTCGGGTGCGATGCCCATTCTTCTTCTCCTGATCCTCTACCTTTCACCTTCTCTAGAGGACGACCGAGGTTCTGGATGCACCAGTTCTGCGATGGGATCGGGTGTGAGGCCCCATCCGGGGCTTCGTTCTTCCCCCACCGACGAACGCCGCCCTCCACCATCGCCAACGACGCTGCTATGGTCAAGAGGAAGCTCGGTTGCACCAGTCCTGCGATGGGATCGGGTGAGAGGCCCCAGCCAAGCCCCCTCATGATCCTAACACGCCCTGCCACGTCCCTTTCTCCCTCGTCGCCCACCCCCACTTCCACCTTCACCAAGTTATCCTAGCTAGTATTAGGTTAGTTTAATTTATGTTTAGGTCCCCTCATGTGTTTGTTTAAGATCCCTCGTGTAATACCCACTCTCCTATGTGTCCTCCCCATGTGATTCACTCCCCGAAAGCATCCACGAGCGCCCCAAAGTCAAAGTTTATCATTTTACTGCTGTCTGAGAACGCGCTAGGAGGCTATAGTGCGACCTTGATCAGAAGGAAGAAGACCCTCAAGCCCGTTTCACATCATAGTCAGAGATGAAGTGAGGTCGATGCTAGCTGTGCTTTCAAGCATCTAAGGTCGATGCTAGTTCGCTCAACAGCAACTGAGGTCGAAGCCACTTCAGCGCTCCAACAACTGAAGGTCGATGCTACTTTAGTCAGTGATGAAGTAAGGTCGATGCTACCTTAGTCAGAGAAGAACTAAGGTCGATGCTAGGTTCTAGTTCAAGCAACTAAGTCGATGCTAGTTGTGATGACAGTCATTCTTAGGTCGATGCTAGTTTGTGTGCTGCAGCTAAGGTCGATGCTACTCCAGCCAGCGGGCAGCTATGGTCGATGCTACTCCAGCCAGCAGGCAGCTAAGGTCGATGCTACTTCAGCCTGCATGTAACTAAGGTCGATGCTATTTCAGCCAGCTGGCAGCTAAGGTCGATGCTACTCCAGCCAGTAGGCAGCTAAGGTCGATGCTACCTCAGCCTGTAGGCAACTAAGGTTGATGCTATTTCAGCCAGCGGGCAGCTAAGGTCGATGCTACTACAGCCAGTGGGCAGCTAAGGTCGATGCTACTCCAGCCAGCAGGCAGCTAAGGTCGATGCTACTTCAGCCTGCAGGTAGCTAAGGTCGATGCACATCGAGCTGGCGCAAGACCAAGGTCGGTGCACATCAGTTAAAGTCGGTGCACATTTGAAAACAAGGTCTGTACACGTTACTGAAGGTCGATGCACGTTTGGTTTCAAGACTACATAAGGTCGGTGCATGTTTTGTCGTATGCATATACAGTCAGTGCATGTTCATATGTCAGGTCGGTGCACATTTGTTGTTTGCAGAAAAGGGTCTGTGCACATTTGCACTATGCACTACAAAGTCTGTGCATGGTGTGCCTTCAACACTTCAGGGCCTGTGCACATTTTGCTTTCACCAAAGCAAGGTCTGTGCATGTTTGCTTACAATGTAAACTGAAGTCAGTGCACATATGCCAATCAGCTAAGGAAGTCCATGCACATTTGCTTTCAACGCACGTTGAAGTCGGTGCACAAATGGGATTCTGCCCAGAAAGTCTATGCACATTTATGCACGGTAGTTGTTAGGCCTGTCACTTTCTTATCAAAACTAAAAATGGATTTGGGCACTTAAGCCCTACTCCAAATCATTGAAAGGGACATCCTTCGACTGTTCAAAGTTCTGGAAGATCAGTTGTCAATAAAGATTCTCACTTTCCAACTGGGCGAATGACAAATCTACTAGAAAGGGTCTCCATCCTAAAAGGGGTCAAACCTTAAGGTGATAGTCTCGTACTTGATGAAGATATGTTCGGCCAGCTAATGGAAACTGCAGTGTACCGCTCGAAGCAGTCTGGGCAGCAAATGAGAAATCACTGCACCTTATCACCTCCGAACCAATCAGATGCTATCATGCTCCTATGATCAGGCCGCTATTCTGAAAATAAAGGGCTCAGATTACTTCTTACCAGATGAGGAGCTACAAACTTTGTACGCTGGGAGAAAGTAAAGGAGAATGTCGAAACCAAAAGAGGATAAGCTGAAGACATATTCTGAGGAAGAAGGTTGAACAGCCAGTCCAAGGACAAAGGGGGTTCGTTCAAGAATGGAAAACAAAGGCCTTGAAGAATGCAAGCCATTGGGCATATACATATAGATAACCAAAAGGCAGAATAATATAAGAGAGGAGCACGGAGCAGAAAGCTAGCAGCAAGCTCATGGAAAGTGTGCAGCAGTGAGAAGAAGCCTTGAGACGAATACTCCCCAGCTGCAACTTCGAAGCTTCTGAAGACAGTTGTCCTCATCTCCTCTTCTCCTCCAGCGAGAAGAAGGGGAAGAAGCTTCTACTTCCTACGGGGGAGAACCTGCTCCTTTAGGAAGAACTCCATCTGGAAGAAGCAAGGATCACCATCCAGATACCAGATAGGACCTTTTTGTTCTATCCTCAAGAGTCTCTCATCCTGTCTGGGTTTTTCATTTGTGTTACTTTTCTTTAACTTGAACACATCTCTTGATACCTTGTTCGGTCCCTACAGGGAGTTGTAGGAAGACAGACAGAAGGAAGTCTGGTCTGTGGTTTGGCCGGTTGGGTCTGTAAGCTGTGTGTCAGCTTGGCTATGTGAGCCCGTAAGCTGTGTGTCAGCTTGGCTATGTGAGCCCGCAAGCTGTGTGTCAGCATTTGTTTAGTGCAGTTGCACTAGTGAAGCCTCACTTGGTTGAGTGAGGGGTGGACGTAGGACTCTGGGATTGAGTCCGAACCACCTTAAAACTCCTTGTCTAGTGTGGTTGTCTGTGATCTTGTTTTGCGGTAGATGCTTTTGGATCTTCTTGGGCGTTAGCCTACCTTTTATTATGCTATGCTTTAATTTTTAAAAGGGGGGGCCGATCTTTTCACCCCTTTCCTCTAGATCCGCCACCACGACACAACAGGTGGTATTATAGCCAATCTCTCATGCAAGGGTCCAACGACCTTAAGAGAAACGATGGAATGGCATCAAGGGGTCAAATGTCTGAGGGTCATTCTGTTAACAGGCCACCCTTCTTCACTGGTACTAATTACCCGTATTGGAAAAATCACATGCAGGTGTTCATTCAGGCGCAAGACTATGAGATGTGGAAGGCAATGAGTAAAGGTCCGTACGAGCTACCTCCTGATGAAGAGCAATGGGCTGAGGAACAGATAAGAAGATCTACACTCAACCGGGGCGCAAGGCATTTATTGCAGTGCTCTCTTCACCCAGCGGAGTTCTCAAGAGTGTCTACATGTACCTCTGCCAAAGAGATGTGGGACAGATTAGAAATAATCTATGAAGACACTGCTCAGGTACGTGAAACAAAGGCCAACCTACTCATTATAGAATATGAGATGTTTAGGATGAGGCCTGAAGAATCTATTTCAGACATATACACTCGTCTGTCTCTGCTCACTAACAGTCTGACTGGTTTAGGAAAGACATATACAGAATAAGAGATTGTAAGAAAAATTTTAAGGTCATTGACTTTGGCCTGGCACACGAAGGCAACTATTGTACAAGAGTCAAAAGACCTTTCACAAACCAAGGTGGATGAACTCATAGGTTCCCTGATGACCTATGAGATAAACTTGAAGAGTAAGAAAGTCGAGGTAAGTAAGAAAAAGCCTCTCGCTCTGAAAGCTGGACCAAGCACTCAAGCCACTTCCGAGGAAGGTGAGACCTCTTGCAGTGAGCAAGATGAAGATCAAGTGGCTATACTCACTCGCAGGTTCAGAATTTTTTTGAGAAATGAAGGTAAAGGCTTCAGAAAATGGAAGCCTCTGGTAAAAAAAGCGTACAAATATAAAATTGAAAACTTAAACAAATCCGACAGAGTTATTTATTATTCTTGCAACAAACCAGGGCATATCCGAATTGAATGTCCTGAAAAAGTGAAGAAAGCCTTCAGGAAGGAGAAAGGCAAGAAGAAGAAAAACAAAGCCATAGTATGCACATGGAGTGATGAGGAAGAGCAGGAAGATGGAACAAGCTCCTCAGAAGATGAAACAGAAGACATATGCGTCATGGCAAATGGGGATGAACAATCTGAGGTTTGTTCCCCTATTGAGCACTTTACAATCACTGACTGGGAAGAAGCTTATATTGAGCTTATGAAAAATTTGACATGTATAGAAAGGAAAACAGGGCCTTAAAAAAGAAAATCAATTCAACTGTGCATGATCAAAGCTTAGATGATAAAACTGCTTCACTAGAATCTGAAATCGAAGATTTGAAGAAAATGATAGAAGACATGGAACAAGGGAGAAATGAAATGAGAGATCTGGAAGTTGAAAACGAAAATCTGAGGGATGAAATTGATGATCTGAAAAGAAAATGGAAAGTTAAGAAAAAGATAGAAATTTGAGCAATGAAAAATATGAAGCTATAAAACAAGTCAACTCTAAGATACTTGAAGATGCTGAAAAACTTCAAAAAGAGTTGAAATATAAATAAAATTCTTTGGAGAAATTTGTAGATGGAAGACATAACCTAGATGCTTTGCTAGGTACTAAAATGAACTTTAACAAAGAAGGGTTGGGTTTTAATCCCACAAAAAAAAAATTGGTTTAAAAACTGTCACTTTTGTATCTTCTGCAGGTGCCTCAAGTTCAAACACCAAACCTACTCAAAACAAAGGAAAAGAAAAGGTGGGAGAACCCATAAAGAAAAATCTTGAAAAACCCAAAAATTCTCCTCAAAAATCCAAGCCGAACCACCAGAAATCAAAGGTTAAGCCAGTTTACACCAAAGTTAGAGGTGGTCAAAGGGGGAATGCTAGTCTATATCATCCTCAGCAAGGGTCAAGGCATCCCTCGTATTCCAATAGTCAGGAAGATAGAAACCCCTTCATGCATCAAAGCACATACTCCTATAGGTCGATGCAGTCAAATGGTTGGCCCTTTCATAGGTTGATGCAGTCATATGGTTGGCCCTATCATAGGTCGGTGCAGTCATACACATACAGACCTGATCCAACCTATTACCCTATGAACCACCATACCTTCTATAAGCCAAGGACAAACTATAAAAACTAGAATCACCCCTTTCCAAACTTCTACCAAAAGCCAAAGGGTAACAAGGTTCCTGAATAGGGTAGAAAACTAAAAATTGAAAACAGAAACTCTTCATCAAGCAAGAAAATGAAAAATGAGAAGAAAATATGGATTCCCAAATCTATTTTATCTTGCTTTGCTGAAATGAAAGGTTTACTGGGACCCAATTATCCTTGGGTTCCAAACATTATTACTTGATTTCCTGTGTAAGAGTGTCTTGCAGCCGTGCACAACAAATGGTATCTTGATAGTGGCTGTTCAAAACACATGACTGGGGACAGAACAAAGTTTTATCTCTTGGTGGAAATGGAAGGTGGGCATAGAACCTTTGGAGGGAACAATAAAGGAAAATCATCGGTTCAGGTAAAGTTGGCAAAAATCCCTCCAATTCCATTGAAAATGTCTTGTTGGTTGAAGGGTTGGAATATAATCTTTTGAGTATAAGTCAATTATGTGATAAAGGACATAGAGTAGTGTTTGACTCTTCTGAATGTAAAATTTTGAAACCAAACTCCAAAGAAAAAAAGTTTTCTGGAAAAAGAGTCAACAATGTGTACATAATTGTCTTAGATGATCCAGCCCATTTGAATCTTTGTCTTGCTGCACCTCAATCTGAACTTGCATGTCTGTGGCATCGTAGACTAGAACATGCTAGCTATAATGTTCTACATAAACTCTTGAAACATTGTATGGTGAAAGGACTGCCTGAACTCAAATTCAAACAAAATGATAAAATCTGTGAGGAATGCACCCTAGCAAAACAAACTAGAAAATCTTTCTCCAGCAGAACTATAAGCCTATCATCCAAACCACTTGAACTAATCCATATGGACTTGTTCAGTCCAACAAGAACCACTAGCTTAAGTGGAAGGAGATATGGGTATGTTTTAGTAGGTGATTTCTCTAGGTTCACATGGGTGTTTCCTCTTGTGCATAAAAATGATGTCTTTAATTAGTTTCAGGCACTCTACATGAAGGTCAAGCAAGATGGTAAGTTTAAAATTGCTAACATACTTTCAGATCATGGTGGTGAATTCGACAATGCTGATTTTGATAATCTTTACAGGACTAAAGGAATCAATCATAGGTTTTCATCACCGAGAACCCCTGAAAAAAATGGAGTGGTACAGAGAAGAAATAGAACTCTCATTGAAATGGCTAGAACCATGCTTGCTGAAAAGCAACTACCAAAGAGGTTTTGGGCAGAAGCAGTGAACATTGCTTGCTACATCATCAACCGCTCAATGGTAAGGCCAATCACTAAAATGACTCCTTATAAGCTGTTCAAAGGTAAGAAGCCATCTCTCTCTCACATGAAAGAATTTGGTTCAAAATGTTTTGTTCATAATAATGAAAAAAGAGATTTAGACAAATTTGAGCACAAGAGTGAAGAAGGTATATTTCTTGGATATTCTGATAGGTCCAGAGCTTATAGGGTCTATAATCTGAAAAGTCTAACTATGGAAGAGTCACCTCATGTTACATTTGATGAAACTTATGATGATAAATGTAACAGGAAAAATGATGATGATGAGGAGTTCATAGACACCAAGAAAAAGAATGACCCTTCACAGGAGGAGACAAAAAGAAATGATGATGTGGCAGATCCAAGCAATACAACGGTCACGGTTATAGGTGCAGGTAACAATCCTATGGATATTAGAGTGCTTAAAGATCATCCACTAGAAAACATCATAGGTAGCTTACAAGATCCACCTAGAACTAGGTCACATTTCAGAATTGTTGATGAACTAGAACAACTTGCTCTTGTCTCCCAAATTGAACCAAAGAACATTGAAGAAGCTTTGAAAGATGAGAACTGGATAAATTCCATGCAAGAAGAATTAAACCAGTTTCATAGAAATAATGTGTGGCATCTAGTTCCTAGACCCTCATCAAAAATTGTCATAGGTACTAAATGGGTTTTTAGGAACAAGCTTAGTGAAGATGGAACCATACTAAGGAATAAAGCTAGATTAGTGGCTCAGGGGTATGCTCAAGAATTTGGAATTGATTTTGAAGAGTCTTTTGCCCCTATAGCCAGATTAGAAGTAATTAGGATTTTGCTTGCTTTTGATTGTGCTCATAAAATAAAACTGCAACAAATGGATGTAAAGAGTTCCTTTCTAAATGGCTTGATAAAAGAAGAGGTTTTTGTTGAACAACCCCCCGGTTTTGAATGTTCTTATCATGAAGATTATATATTCAAGCTGGACAGGGCTCTCTATGGTCTGAAGCAAGCACCCCGAGCTTGGTGTGATAGACTAAGCTCGTTCCTCACTGAAAAAGGTTACATTAGAGGTAATGTGGACCAAACCCTCTTCACAAAAAGACAAGGTAAAGATATCTTATTAGTTTAAATCTATGTTGATGATATTATGTTTGGTTCTACAAAGCCCAAAATGTGCGAGGATTTTGCTGACCTTATGACCAGTGAGTTTGAGATGAGCCTAATGGGTGAGCTTAAATTTTTTCTTGACTTGTAGATCTGTCAGAGTGATGAATGATGATTTATAAATCAAGCCAAGTACGTGAATGAGTTGCTGAAAAGGTTTGATATGACAAATTGTAAATCTATTTCAACTCCTATGGGAACAACTACATCACTAGATGCAGATAAGAAAGGAAGATTGGTGGATGCAAAGTACTATAGAGGTATGATTGGTTCATTACTCTACTTAACTGCATCTAGACTAGATATCCAGTTTAGTGTTTACCTTTGTGCTAGATTCCAAGCTAGTCTTAGAGAATCTCACTTGACTGTTGTCAAACGTATCTTTAGATACCTTGCTAGCACTCAAGACTTGGGATTGTGGTTTCCAGCATCTTGTGAATTTTCTCTCATTACTTATTCAGACGCTGACTATACAGGATGCAAACTAGATCGCAAGAGCACTAGTGGCTATTGCCAATTCTTGGGTGGATGTTTAGTCTCTTGGACTTCCAAGAAACAACACTCGATTGCACTCTCTACTATAGAGGGGGAATATGTAGCTGCAGGGAGTTGTGGCACTCAAGTGTTGTGGATTAAACATCAACTCTAGGATTTCTTAGTGGATCTTGGATGTGTCCCTATCTTATGTGATAACACTAGTGCTATAAGTCTTGCTAAAAATCCAGTCCTGCACTCTAGGACCATGCATATAGATATCGGGCATCACTTTATTAGAGATGAAGTTTTCAAGAAAAACTTTGAGCTACATTTTGTCCAATCATAAAATTAGGTTGTAGATATCTTCACCAAGCCATTATGCACAGATAGGTTTTCAACATTAAGAAGGGAGTTAGGGCTATGTAGAGCTCAATCAGATCAGATTTGAGTTGCTTAATTAACTCTCTAACTGTGCAACTAGCATAATGTCTATAAGTACCTATTTTTTGAAAAAAAAATTGCTTGTTTCTATTAGTGTGCTTTTTCATAAATAATCTTAGTGATCATCGTTCATATTGCACATCACTATGTCCAGTCAACTGTGTTTTCATGCACGACCATGGTATATCAATTACTGAATTATGGAAAGGCAGGTTATGCTTGCCTGAAAACATTCACTATGCGTGAGGGGGTCTTGGGACCTATGTTCTCCGTCAAGTACCAACGGTCAAGAAATCATGTAGAGTAATCTAGACACTCATGTGCAAAATAATTCATCTCACTGCATATGTGCAACATTCAGAGTAAATCATACACAGCATGTAGTCAGGGGGAGCATCTGTCAAATTTTGGGAATTACATTTGTGTCAGTCCATCTGTTTTTACAAGTCAACCGAAAACTCTCTACTCATTGCAAATTACCTCTCTTTGAACTACCCTTGATTCAGAATATTGTCAATCTACTCATTCATTCATTACAATTGAGCAAATCATTTATAGGAATCTTCTTGCTCTCTGATTGACCTTGAATAACTCTAATGGTTTAGGTCAACTACATTTCAAGAGTTTGAGAGATAATCTCCTCAGGTTTAGTAGACCTCAACCATCTTCTACAAAATGATATGTCCCTGTGCACTCTCTAGGAATCAAAAAATCTGAGATCACTAGCAACCTTGTGTAGACACGCCAAAATTGACGTTACTGTGAGCACATCTCACATTACCTTGTAATGTCTCAATTTGACCCTCAAATTACCTTTGTTTCAGTAGTTTTTCTCACTTTTCTTGGATTTCTCCCTTTTTTTCACCATTTTCTTATTTTTTCCTATTTTCCTGGATTTTCCTGGATTTTCCTGATTTTCTGGGCATTTTTCTCTATTTTTATGAATTTTTCGGAATTAACGACTTGAAGAGAGGCGTCATTTCTTTTTAAGAAAATTAAAAGAAAATAAAAGAAAATTAACGACTACAGTGAGGGGCGTCCATTTCTCTCAAATTCCCATTTTTCTAGAATTTTCTGAAGTTTTTTCGGAATTTTTTGGAATTAACGACCTATTATAGGACGTTGCCTTTATTTTAAATAAAATTAAAATCAAAAAATTGAAATTAACGACATGTGCACAGGGCGTCACTTTCAAATTGAATATTTTAATATTATTTTCAACCCCCTTTAAGAGGTGATTTGGTGGCCTTCCGGGTGTCAGAAAAATACGAAAAAATAGTCATTGGAATCAGCACATTGAGATGCACCTCCACCTAAAAAATGAGAAAATAATATTGAGAAATGAAAAATGGCCATATTTTGAATATTTTGAATTAACGTCCTTGTTCAGGTCGTGTTTCACCTTTGAGTCCTACTCGAACGCAGCCTTTCTCAGAGAGTTCCCTGCTATGTTTGGGTGCTTTGCTCAGTTAGGGAATTGGAGTCCTTACCCACTTTGACTCTTGCTTGATCTGATCTTCCCAAAATTGGATTTTGAGTCTTTAAATAGAGCATGGCTGCTCTGTTCGAGGGTTCCAATTTTTTTTTAGGTTCCTGGGTTCCGGAGCTTTGTTTTTTTTTCTTCTTTCATTCTACAGGCTGCTGCTGTTCCTGGCTAAGGAGGAGTTTCTCGTTTCACCGTCTTCATCCAACAGGGGCTCTCTCTCCCTTGAATATCAAAGCCAGAGAACAGATTCTTCTTTCTCCTTCTCTCTTTGGTTATTTCATTATTTGCATGCATGCATCATACCTGTTCATCTTGTTAATTGCTATTCTCAATTACGTTGAGAACAACTCCAGCAGTGCAACTCTTGCACGTTTCTTTTATTATTTCATTCATATCATCATATATCATCATACCCTTTTTGCATAAGGGGTTTAAAGGGCTAACACCCATAAGGTGTGTTCTTTTACATGTTATTCATGCTCATCTTATTAAGAATTGATGCTACACTCACCATATTTCTAATCCAATCAATCCTTTGGTGTTTGTCAATTTTGCAAGGGTAATCAAGAAAGAAGAACTCTCTTCATGGGCCGGCCGATTGGAAGAGAAAGGAGCACTCACATCACCCGCGTTTCAAGGTATTTTTCACGATCCCTCCATATTGTTATTATCATATTTTTGAGGCCTCGCGTCTCTGGCGATCACACTTCCCTTTAGCACCATGTGCTTATACCCTTTTATCCCTTTTATGCATATTCTTTCATTATTTTTATTCTAAGTGGATTTCTTAGGATCTACAAATTGGCGATCACGGTGGGACACCTTTTTATTTTCTTTTGATTACCCTTTCCCTTGGGCACCCACGTGTGCCATCTCCCTTTTTGCACCCACGGTGAGCCTCCTTTTGTGCCCCACGGGCACCCTCCACCGTGCATTGCACTCTCCCCATGTGATCTATCAGTTTGATAGGTTTTTTTTAGAATTTCCATTTGTCCAAAATTTTTTGATGAGCATGCTAATATCTTAATTCATATATTTGTTGATTGCCTGTGACTGTGAGTGTTTGATAATGCTGGCCGTGGAGTCTTTCTGGGAATTCACGCCTCTGTCAGAGGTGCGTTTTATTTTAACGCCCTAACCCAGGGCGTCGTATGCCTGTTTAACGCCTTCTGATAGGGCGCCTTCCATCATATCTGCTGCTTATGTGAATTCACGCCCTTCCCCAGGGCGTCCTTTTGTTTCTTAGCGCCCCACATCAAGGCGCGGTTTTAGATTTGACGCCCTCACCCAGGGGCGTCCTTTTATATATAGCGCCTCACTCCAAGGCGCGTTTTCACTGCTTATGGGCCCTCACAACGATTCACGACAGCCACGCTGTCATCCTTGGTAGCGCCCCCTGCCAGGACGTTTCTTTCCTGTGGGTTTACAGAACCCTCCCGTGGGTGGCTTTTTCATGCTGATTCATGCTTATATTCATTGACTGATTCTATTACTGTGGTTGGCTCGCTTACCCTGCATTCATTCATTTGCATTGGTTTGGGAGACCTCCTCTCTCTACATTAGGATTCCACACACCCTTTTGGTGAAGGAAGGACCCTCCATTGAGCACTCCGTCTCTTTGGATTGGAAATTCCTAAACCAAGCCTCCATAAGTCCCCGCACCCGTGGATTCCCTCACGGACGCCGGGCAGGTTGTACCCTTTGAAGTCCCGGGTTTAGTTGGCCATACACGGTGAGAGAGTGTTCCTAGTTGACATTGAAGTGAACTCATATTGAAACTAGGTTCCTCCCTTGTGTGAATCATAATTTTGTTAAAAATCCTTAATTCACCAAGATTCAAACATAATAAGTCAAAGGTAACCATCCCAACTTGTTTGCTATTTTTGTGAACTGTTTTGATTGCACATTGAATTATTTGGATTACCTTGATAAGAAAGTCAACATGTTCTACTCAATTAATGTTCATGAGGGTGATCAACCTAGCACATCTTATTCCCCTCAATTTCAACATGTTCATCATTCTCACCATAATTCTTTCAAAGGATCACGTCCTCATTCTTACGGTGTTGCCCGACCCATGGGCAATATCCAATCCCATGGTCCTTCAATCCAATCGCGAGCCACTACTCCTACGGGACCGTCTCATCCCAATGATGAGAAGGTTTCCCAAATCATTCATGCATTAGATCATCTTACCCCTCAGCAAATCCAAGCCCTTAAGGCCTCTGTTGAGGGTGCATCTCATTCATCTCATCCTCCCTCCAATCCTATGCGGGTGGCCCATCACCCACTTCCCTCTTCTATTCATATTCCTACTCGGGTGATCCGACACCTGCCTCCTTCTATTCCTCCTCCATCACGGCCCCAAGGCCCATCTATTCCTTGCAATCCGGCCCATCCGAGTTCTTCTATGGGTCGGCCCATTAATCCCCTTCCACGGCCTTTTTATACGGCCCCTCCTTCAAGGCCCTGTCAACCCTATGTTGCTCAGGTCACACCCCTCCAGCAAGATCTTATCGACAAAGTCGCTTCTTTGGAGGAACAATTAAAGAGGGTTACGAGCCCACGGCCCGCTCCTCCTACTCCAGTCAATCCCCTTCATGCTGCTTTAAATGACATTACAAAGATGGAGAAAGAGTGAAAAGACAGGAGAGACGATTACGGCATCGGCGGTTCAAGCAAGCAAGAGCCGGTGATTGAAGAATTTGAAGCAATATACGATGATGAAGCTGCACAGGCACCCCTTCCGAGTTTCCTTCGTTTCCCTCTCCCCCCACTATCATTTGATGAACCCCCTGCTCAGGACGAAGCCACCGTCCCTAATCCAACCCCTATTTCCGAGACCTCTTGGTGTTACGACGATGGGTCGGTACTTCAATCACCCATGCCGGCGCATCTTGAGTCTCCTCCTCCTAACACCGCTCGCCCCGTTCGGCGTTTTCTCCGCACCAAACCTCCACCAATTACACCTCCATCGGTTATGCTAGCCTCCACACCATCGGCCTCCACCGAGCCTAACGTCGAACTTTCCCCAATTCAACCCTCCATTACACCTTTAACACCAAACCCAACTACCCCTACTCCACCACTTAACCTATTACCCGTGGCTAATCCTGAGCAGGATCAACCCTTTTTTAGACTCGAGCCAACCCCAACTGCTTCCGAGCAAAGGGAGAAGCTCGACGTGTTTGAACCTCCGCCTCCACTTATCCTTTCTCCAACGCCTTCCACTATACCCCCACCATCCACGGAGCCTCCCACCTCCGCTTCACCTCCCTTTACTACTCGGAAGGGGAGCGCTGCTACAAATACTTGTGCCGAGGATGATCAAGAGCCGCGAAAGAAGAATTTGGCCACTGCTGTGCAGTTCAAGATGCAAGAGTTCATTTGTCGGATGCCAATCCGGGTTATGGGGCCAAGCACGGCTGAAGAGGTCAAGCCGCCACTGCTCGCTAGAGAAGAATGCCAAGCGTTGATGCTACCTAAGGGCTGGGCAGGGCACCCCTTGTTCCAATTTCTGAATCTTGAACCCATTCTTCCATGCAAGGGGCGAATGCCAATTCCATTCAACATCATTTATATGCCGCAGTCCTTGGGCATGGCAATGCTTCCTATCTCAACTCTTCAACTCCCTCACACTATTACTTTTACTCTCCAAGGGAGTTGTTATTTACTATTGAAGTTTCATCATGGGCTTGTGCTTTATCTGTTGGGCCAATTGGTTATACACTCTCACTGCCATGGAAGGGGGGTTATCTTGGTGCCGAAAGGCCTTCTACTATTTCATCCACTTTCTTATCTATCACATTTTTTTCATGGGCCACTCCAAGGGTAAAGAGGAGGATCTCATCCTCTCACCCTTCATGTTCTTCATATTCTTTGCATCTCATGCATCCTGTTGCGTCTATGCATTCATCGCATCTGTTGCATTGCATTCACATGTATTTGCACTTCTTCTTTCCCGGGTTTCTGGACCCGTATCTTCCCCGCCTTCCGGAACCTCCGGATCTTCCGCATTTCCCATCTTATTCATCTTGATCCTCTTCTAATCCACTCTCCCCAGGGCATCGCGTTCCCCTTTCTGTTATTTCCCTGGCACCTCCAGGTGTTTCACCCCTCCTTTTAGGGCATGACGCCCTTCCTGATTTCATCCCTCCGGAACCTCCGGATTCTCCATCTTATTCTTTCTATCTTTTTCCAGGGCATGACGCCCCTTTCCATTTGCTTCCTCCGGAACCTCCGGACCCTCCATCTTTCTTCCAGTTCATCTTTCTGCTCTTCGAGGGCATCACATCCCTCATTTTCTTCTTCCTTTTCCATCATCTTTTTCCCCATTATTTCCCAGGGCACGCGTCCCTCGATATTTTATCCCTTTGGAGCCTACTGATTCTTCCCCTCACGATTCTCCTCCTCTGTCGCCAGACCCTCCGGATCCGCCTCTTTCCATCTATCAATTTCTTCTTCTGATTCCCCCTAATCCTGGGTCCGACCCAACTTCTTCCACATCCACTGCCCTGGGCATCTGCCCATTCTCTCACTGCTTTCGAGGCTTTAGTCCTCACTCCTCCTTCTAATTCTCCGCTTCTTCTGTAGACATTTCATGTGATCAGGGTCTCCACACCTTAGTGAGGGAGTTCTAGCCCTCGCCTCTTTTCCTTTTTTTCCTTATTCGTCTGAGTCTGGTCTTGGCACCACTCCTTCTTGTTAAGCCACTTTCAACCCTTTGCTTCCGATCCTTTTGACTGCCAAAGAGGACTATCCCACGATGATCAACCTCGCCTCTGACAGCTGCTTCTACAAAGGTTGCAAGGTAGCATATTGTCGTAAGTATGTATTTTTATGCATCATTATCCCATTGCTTCACGCATGATTTTCAAAATAAAGTGCTTCTTAACAAAATCAAAAGTGGTGTTTTAAACCTTTATCTTAATTAAATCATTCTCAAAAAGAGTCTTTAGGCTTGCATTTGCAGCACCTTTGGTAATAAAAACCCGCGCTGAGAATTCAACATTCTCTCCCTGCTTGTTAAGGGCAACCCTTAGCTGGGCATTCCACACACTTCACGGTGTCCTTAGCTGGCTCCTTTGATAAAGCACCGTCCCTACTTTGGCCATGCCATGAGTATATCTGAAAGTCTTTTCTCTTCTTTACTCGGCCGAATGCAGGGGCAAGAGGTTGACGGATGAGATGACCGACCCAGGGTAATCCCCAATACGAGAGGAGTCTCAAATAGGGGCAGTCTTGACCCAAAATCAATATGAGTTTTCATATGAGTTTTAATGATATATATCTCGCCAGAAAGGGCTATTATGAAAATCAAGTCACAAAATTTTGATAAAGCAAAATTATGAATTATGGCATGACAAGAGTGGCAAAGTCTCCGCAGGGAAAACCCTGGTCGTATGCATGTCAAGGGTCTAAAAATTAAAGGCATAAAGCCCCGGCACAACAGACTACCTCTTTGAGGGGAAACACCTTGGAAGGAATTCGAGTCCCGACATCTCCCATCCTGCATAAAGCTTATCCTCAATTATTCTTCTCTTCTCCCTCTAAGACCGAATGTTTCTCGGGTATGGCCTTGGTAGGGGCACCGTTAATCAAGGGTAGCTGGTCATAGGACGCCACCTTTAAATGCACGCTCAGCTCTGGGCAGTTTTTAGTGAAAAGAGAAGGAACGAGGACCCCTAGCCAGTGGTTCCAAAAACACCCTTTGATGCTGCAATAGCAATGTCTAAACCAAACCAAAATTTTTTTGAATATTTCCTGAGCAAAATCAAACAAAAAATCAGATATTTCTCCAAAGATTCATAAAAATTGAAATATTTTCCAAAATCCATAAAAATTTGAATATCTTTTTCAAAACTCATAAAATGTTGCATATTTCAAAAATCCAAAAAAAATTACATTGTATTGTCTGATGGTGTTTTGCAGGGACAACTTTGCAAGGACCAAGAGCACGGGATGAGTCCTCTCTCCACTTATTGCTATCAATCTATTGATTCTTCCCGATATTCTCATGACATGCCACCCTGGGCATTTTGATTATCATTTCCTCATATCTCCTGATTGTCGTTCATCTCCAGATCTTTTTAATCAACTCCTGCTGATTTCACTTGATCGCTTTGCCACTGGGCATTATTTGATTATGATCATTCAACTCCAAATCTTGGCATGCCAAGATTGTCATCCTCATGACAAACGACAAACAATGATGTTTTGCAATGCAATGCTATTCATGCTATACATGTTTGAATGATATTGATACAAAATTTGATTGCTTTGATGTCCATACTTGCTTTGATGCTTTGATTCATGTTATACTTGCTATGCTTAAATGCCTTATACATTGCTTGTTATCTTTTATATCTTGGCTGATGAATCTTTGAGCGCAGGATAAGAAGTTCTTGGTCCCACCGACTGGGCATCATCATCCAAGCCCCACGGTGCTTGCACCTCATTTCTCAGTTCCCCCATGTTTATTGCTTCACCATCCCCCTGTATGCATTCAACTATATGTTATATACGCTACTAGATTATATCAAGGACCTTGTGACTTTGGTAAATCTGGGATTTGAGTTCCCCTTCATCAAAAATAATGATGATTCCAGAGGAGTCTTAGTCACACGGATAGGCCGTTGAGCCGTCCAAGACAGGGGACGATGGTTCCCTTTTACAAGTTGATGCATGGATAAACGGGCTTCGACTTAGTATCGGCTCGCAGAATCGGTTTCTTGACCCAGTCTGGGCAGCTTAACAATATTATCCTTGATCATCTTATAGTTTCATTTGTTTTAATTTTTCCTTTTAAACCCAGCATGCATTCATATAGGACTTTGAATTAACGTTGGAAAATCATTCTGATAAGCTGATTTGGAGAGTCAAATTGATCACTGTTTTCCAAGATATGAGATATTCATTACTGAATGGAATCCTCAGTTCGTTTTGTCACTGTTTTGGGTCATTTTCTCGAAAGCTCCTTGTTTGGATTTCTATCATCTTATTTTAATCATTTTCCCTTGATCCACCTTGGCTGCAGCACGTCCACATTGGCTGGTAACCGCTCCCCAATGGTGAAACCTACAGGTTTGTGACCTGGGGTACTTCCACCGCGCTGGAAGTTGATCATTCTTTTATCTCCTTCGTGCCCGCTTTTATCCAAACATCGTTGATTTCATTGAATTTCCCGAGATTGCTTCATCTCGAGCTTTTGATTTCATTCTCATCAAGTGATGTTGATTGCGTGTCTCATCACACCTTGTCATCTACTTTTCAGTTTGCTCTGCTCCCTTGCAAAGCAGACGCCAAGGCGGGGTAGCTGTAGACACGTCAAAATTGACGTTACTGTGAGCACATCTCATATTACCTTGTAATGCCCCAATTTCACCCTCAAATTACCTTTGTTTGAGTGGTTTTTCTAACTTTTCTTGGATTTCTCCCTTTTTTCACCCTTTTCTTATTTTTTTCCTATTTTCCTGGATTTTCTTAGATTTTCTGGGTATTTTTCTCTATTTTTATGAATTTTTCAGAATTAACGACTTGAAGAGGGGCGTCATTTCTTTTTAAGAAAATTAAAAGAAAATAAAAGAAAATTAACGACTACAGTGAGGGGCGTCCATTTCTCTCAAATTCCCATTTTTCTAGAATTTTCTGAAGTTTTTTCAGAATTTTTTGGAATTAACGACCTATTATAAGACGTTGCCTTTATTTTAAATAAAATTAAAATCAAAAAATTGAAATTAACGACATGTGCACAGGGCGTCACTTTCAAATTGAATATTTTAATATTATTTTCAACCCCCTTTAAGAGGTGATTTGGTGGCCTTCGGGTGTCAGAAAAATACGAAAAAATAGTCATTGGAATCAGCACATTGAGATGCACCTCCACCTAAAAAATGGGAAAATAATATTGAGAAATGAAAAATAGCCCTATTTTGAATATTTTGAATTAACGTCCTTGTTCAGGTCCGTGTTTCACCTTTGAGTCCTACTCGAACGCAGCCTTTCTCAGAGAGTTCCCTGCTATGTTTGGGTGCTTTGCTCAATTAAGGAATTGGAGTCCTTACCCACTTTGACTCTTGCTTGATCTGATCTTCCCAAAATTGGATTTTGAGTCTTTAAATAGAGCATGGCTGCTCTGTTCGAGGGTTCCAATTTTTTTTTAGGTTCCTGGGTTCCGGAGCTTTGTTTTTTTTTCTTCTTTCATTCTACAGGCTGCTGTTGTTCCTGGCTAAGGAGGAGTTTCTCGTTTCACCGTCTTCATCCAACAGGGGCTCTCTCTCCCTTGAATATCAAAGCCAGAGAACAGATTCTTCTTTCTCCTTCTCTCTTTGGTTATTTCATTATTTGCATGCATGCATCATACCTGTTCATCTTGTTAATTGCTATTCTCAATTACATTGAGAACAACTCCAGCAGTGCAACTCTTGCACGTTTCTTTTATTATTTCATTCATATCATCATATATCATCCTACCCTTTTTGCATAAGGGGTTTAAAGGGATAACACCCATAAGGTGTGTTCTTTTACATGTTATTCATACTCATCTTATTAAGAATTGATGCTACACTCACCATATTTCTAATCCAATCAATCCTTTGGTGTTTGTCGATTTTGCAAGGGTAATCAAGAAAGAAGAACTCTCTTCATCGGCCGGCCGATTGGAAGAGAAAGGAGCACTCACATCACCCGCGTTTCAAGGTATTTTTCGCGATCCCTCCATATTGTTATTGTCATATTTTTGAGGCCTCGCGTCTCTGGCGATCACACTTCCCTTTAGCACCATGTGCTTATACCCTTTTATTCCTTTTATGCATATTCTTTCATTATTTTTATTCTAAGTGGATTTCTTAGGATCTACACCTTGGTTGAGCAACCTTGCTTAAGTATTGTCCTTAAACATTGCATAGTCTGAAATTTTCTAAGTCGATGCTAGTTGTGATGATAGTCATGCTTAGGTCGATGCTAGTTTGTGTGCTGCAGCTAAGGTCGATGCTACTCCAGCCAGTAGGCAGCTAAGGTCGATGCTACTTCAGCCTGTAGGCAACTAAGGTCGATGCTATTTCAGCCAGCGGACAGCTAAAATCAATGCTACTCTAGCCAGCAGGCAGCTAAGGTCGATGCTACCTCAGCCTGCAGGCAACTAAGGTCGATGCTATTTCAGCCAGCGGGCAGCTAAGGTCGATGCTACTCAAGCCAGCAGGCAGCTAAGGTCGATGCACATCGAGCTGCCGCAAGACCAAGGTCGGTGCATATCAGTTAAAGCCGATGCACATTTAAAAACAAGGTATGTGCACGTTGCTGAAGGTCGATGCACATTTGGTTTCAAGACTACATAAGGTCGGTGCATGTTTTACCGTATGCATATACGGTCAGTGCATGTTCATATGTCAGGTCGGTGCACATTTGCTGTTTACAGAAAAAGGGTCGGTGCACATTTGCAGGATAGCCTATCAAGGTCTGTGCACATTTGTTGTTTACAGAAAAAGGGTCAGTGCACATTTCCACTATGCACTACAAAGTCTGTGCTTGGTGTGCCTTCAACACTTTAGGGTCTGAGCACATTTTGCTTTCACCAAAGCAAGGTCTGTGCATGTTTGCTTACAAGGCAAACTGAAGTCGGTGCACATATGCCAGTCAGCTAAGGAAGTCTGTGCACATTTGCTTTCAACGCACGTTGAAGTCGGTGCACAAATGGGATTCTGCCCAGAAAGTCTATGCACATTTATGCACGGTAGCTGTCAGGCCTGTCCCTTTCTTATCAAAACTAAAAATGGATTTGGGCCCGTAAGCCCTACTCCAAATCATTGAAAGGGACATCCTTCTACTGTTCAAAGTTCTGGAAGATCAGTTGTCAGTAAAGATTCTCACTTTCTAGCTGGGCGAATGACAAATCTCCTAGAAAGGGTCTCCATCCTAAAAGGGGTCAAACCTTAAGGAGATAGTCTTGTACTTGATGAAGATCTATTCGGCTAGCTAATGGAAACTATAGTGTACCGCTCAAAGCAGTCTGGGCAGCAAATGAGAAATCACTGCACCTTATCACCTCCGAACCAATCAGACGCTATCCTGCTCCTGTGTTCAGGCCGCTATTCTGAAAATAGAGGGCCCAGATTAGTTCTTACCAGATGAGGAGCTACAAACTTTGTACGCTGGGAGAAAGCAAAGGAGAATGTCGGAACCAAAAGAGGATAAGCTGAAGACATATTCTGATGAAGAAGGCTGAACAGCTAGTCGAAGGAAAAAGGGAGTTCGTTCAAGAATGGAAAAGAAAGGCTTGGAAGAATGCAAGCCATTGGGCATATACATATAGATAACCAAAAAGCCAAACAATATAAGAGAGGAGCGCGGAGCAGAAAGCTAGCAGCAAGCTCGTGGAAAGTGTGCAATAGTGAGAAGAAGCCTTGAGACGAATACTCCCCAACTGCAACTTCGAAGCTTCTGAAGACAGTTGTCCTCATCTCCTCTTCTCCTCCAGCGAGAAGAAGGGGAAGAAGCTTCTACTTCCTACGGAGGAGAACATGCTCCTTTAGGAAGAACTCCATCTGGAAGAAGCAAGGATCGCCATCCAAATACCAGACATGACCTTTTTGTTCTATCCTCAAGGGTCTCTCATCCTGTCTGGGTTTTTTTATTTGTGTTACTTTTCTTTAACTTGAACACATCTCTTGATACCTTGTTCGGTCCCTACAGGGAGTTGTAGGAAGATAGATAGAAGGAAGTCTGGTCTGTGGTTTAGCTAGTTAGGCCCATAAGCTGTGTGTCTGCTTGGCTATGTGAGCCCGCAAGCTGTGTGTCAGCATTTTTTTAGTGCAGTTGCACTAGTGAAGTGTCACTTGGTTGAGTGAGGGTGGCCGTAGGACTCTGGGATTGAGTCCGAACCACCTTAAAACTCCTTGTCTAGTGTGGTTGTCTGTGTGCTTGTTTTACGGTAGATGCTTGCATAGGCCGTCTTCCTATCTCACTTTGACTCCTATCTTGTAGATATTCCTGGGCGTTAGCCTACCTTTTATTCCGCTGTGCTTTAATTTTTAAAAAGGATGGCTGATCTATTCACCCCTCCCCTCTAGATCCGCCACCACCACACAACAGTATCTATCAACGTTGCGTCTATGCTGACTTTATTGAGAGTGATAGAGATGCATAGCGGCATCTGTCGAGCTTCAGGGGGTGCTAGTTTAGTTTCAAAGAATGTAATTGCCGGCCCTTTAGAGATTGTGGCCAGAGCTGTTGGTAGGCTATCCACTGCCATGTCTTCATTCACCATCACCTTCTGAAGGAAATTGCAGAGTGCATCGTGGTGAAGCGTGGACCTCTTAATCAATTCCAGCACAGAAATCTTAGCAGGCACTCTATCTAGGTGATGTAGCAAATCATATTGTGTCTCGGGCAGCGGATCTGCCTCCTCCTGATCGGCGGCCTGTTGCGAGGATTGGGGATTCGGTGCAGGAGCACCGGTGGAAGGATAATTGCTATGGAACAAACGCTCGCTCCGCAGGGCAAGGTTTTGGGCCGGCATGGTGCCAGTTGGGTTCAAGAAAAGTGGCTTGATGGGCCCGGCGGGGTGGATGAGTGAAGGAGTAGAGGGTGTAGTGGAAGTAATGGGGGTGATAGGAGTAGGGGTGGTAATAATAGGTGTTATGGGGGTAGTGGAGATGATAGGCTTTGGAGGGGTGACGGGTGAAGGGTTTGATGGAGGGATGGTAATGATAGGTACTGGTGCGAGCGGTGGAGTGGAGATAGGCGGGATAGACGGTAGGATGAGGGGTTTAGCGATCACGGGTGATGGAGTGGTTTGACGGTTAAGCGGACGGATGATGGGGGTAGAGGGTAAAGAAGGGTTGCGGTAGCTATAGTGGAGGGCCATGAGCCACTTCACTGAGGCTTCATCATCATAGGACCACCCGGCGTCAGGAGCCGGGGATTGAACAAGATTAACTTGGGCCGGTGCTGGTGGTTGTGGTTGCGGAGCGGGCGGATGATTCGGCATGGGATTTTGATGGATCCCCAAGTCCTGAACGGGCTGTTGCTACTGTTGTGGCTGCTGTTGTGGCTGCGGTGCTTGTTCCTGCTACACTTGCTGCCTCGGCGGTTGCCTTCTTTTCTCTTTGATTTCAACAATGGCTTTATGCATCGCGGCCCAATCAATACGCTGCCCTTCATGGAGATCGTACACCAGATCTCTGAACTGATAGCATCCTTCGATAGTGTGCCCGGGCTGTCTATGGAACTTGCAATATTTGGACTGATCGACGGCCGGGTTCCAATTGGGCCGTTCCGGAGGAAGCGGAATTGCACTTATGGACATGAGAGCGGAGAAGATATCAGTGAGGGACTCAGGCAAAGGAGGATATTGCGCTCTTCTTGGACCCGGGTGTTTGTTGTTGTAGCAGTTGGGTGGAGGGACATTGTGGTATTGTGAAGGTTGTTGCGGTTGTTGTGGAGTGCGGAAGGTATTTTGTGGAGCGGAGAAGATAGGTTGGGTGTTTTGCAGAGCGGGAAAGGTAGACTGGGATGTTTGGAAGTGGAGAATTGGGGATTGAGCGGGTTTTGTGGAGGGCGGAATGGAGTGGACTAGTTAGGGAAAGGGAATGCAACGGCTTGCACTTGTTCATTAGTCTGGACCCCCTCGGTGACAGGCCCCTGAGGCTTTCTATTATATTCGGGCTTTTGGGCCTCAAAGAGAGAATGGATGGGTGAGTCCTTGAACTGGGTTTGAATGAATCTCGCCCGGCTATACAACTGGTGCATGTTGGCGAAATCGTTCGGAAAGTGGGTGTAGCATTGAATATGAGCAACTTGACCTTTTCTTCCTCCGGAATATGACCTGGCACCCGGGAGGCCTGCCTCCATCTGTCGGCATAGATAGCAAAGTCTTCATCTGCCTTCATCTTTTCGGCTACAAGATCTGTAAATGAGTACTCTGGGCCAACCCGATCTTGGAATCTGTGAATGAATTTCTCCTTGACTACCTTAAAGCTTTCCGCATCCTCTAATGGCAAAGCATAAAACCATTCCAACGCAACTCCATCTAGAGATCGGTGGAATAAATACGCCATAAGGCAATCATCATATTGAATCTGCGCCGATTCATACATAAAATCCCTCACATGAATAAATGGATTACTGTTCTCGTCATACTTGCGGTATGTGGGGAGCTCAGATTGGGGAGGGAATCGGATATTATGGAAGCTAGGAACCGGAACATCCGCTAAAGATTGTGGGCCAACCCGCTTTTGAAGGAAGTCAAGTTGTTGTTGCATGCCGGCCCATTTGTCAAGGAATTCCTGCTCCCGAGATGGAGTAGGTGGAGTGAAAGGAGCGTGTTCAAGGCGAGGAGCTGAAGGATAAATTGAAGGAGGGGGAGGAGGCCCATATGAATGATATTGGGCCGGAGGATGACCCAAACTGGAGTGGACATGGGTCGCCCCTTGCTGCGGGAGAGCGAGATCGGCCGGGCTAACAAGGGCATGTGGCATTGACATAATGGGTCTGTAAGACTCGGCCTGAGTAAATGAGGGGACAACGGACTTCCCCTTATCAAGAATTTGATGGGCCGAGCCAAAGGACTGGCCCGCTTCTAAATTGGAGAACTGAAGGGTCCTGGACTGGACCGGGGTAAGATCAATAGGAATGGGTGAAACCTCGGGCCCATCAACCCTAGATTGAGAGATAAAGGTAGTGGATAGACCTTGTGCAATTGTGGGAGATGGGGCATTGGACCCCTGCAAAGTCTGATAAATGGCCTGAAGTTGGGCCGGATCCAACTAGGCCATCATGTAAAAGATCTGACTAGTAGGATTATTGGAGGAGAGGGAGGGTTGCGTGCCCTCCATGGGAACAGAGGATGGAGGAGGGACGTACCCTTCTCCTGATTGAAGCTGGACAACCCTAGGTGGGTCCTCCAAGAGTTTCTTGGGAAGAGATTCCTCATGGGAGCGGGGAAGATCATAGGGAGACATGTTTGACTCGATCAAGGGGTTGGAATAAGATGTGAAAGAGGAATTGCCCCTAGAAGATGAATCTAGTGACCGAAAGCAACTCCACATGCAACATGGTACCTTTAAACAAAACAACACAAACAACCATAAATAAGTGACTAGACAAGATGACTCCAAACTTTATGAAAATGAGAAAGAGATAGGACGACCAAAGTCAACCAAGTTATGATGATGCACAAATCTTCTTTATTTCTTCTTTTGGAACCTTTAGTGATTTGAATTTAATATGTTCTCTTTAACAATAGGTCCCTACTAGGAAGGATATTGGGGACTTGGTTAACTCTAGATGTAAACTCTCCCTTACTTATGCAACCTAGACACGGGGTTGTGAGGGTATAACCGACCCGGCGTCCGTGTGGGAACCACGGCTCACGGGGACTTATAGAGGTCCTCGATGTGGTCACCTAGTTGACCCCAAGGAATATGGAGGCGAGAGGATCACACACCAAGGTAGGAATGTAAACTATGATATGAAAGATGAATGACCCTATGTGCACCGGAGTGCATGCAATTTCTAACCTAATAACTAGCAAATAATGTGCAAACAATGATGTAAATATATGCCACAATAGAGGAGGAGACCAGATAGCACCCAAGAATAATAACACAGTCAAAAATTGTTGAAATAACAGCAACATTGGGATACGTACCTATAACTGGAGCAAACGGTCTTATGGGATACTGCTAAGAATACCAGATGGTCTATTACTAGACAGCCAGAAAGCCATAAACGGTCGGGGAGGAGACCGCCAGGGAGCCAGAGAGCAGAAAACAACAAGAAATAAATGGGAAAATTGAGAAAAACACAAGGGCAACTGAGAATAACTAAGAACAACATGTCAAACAGAAACTCAGCATGATTGGCACTAGATGTCCCACCGTGATCGCCAAAAAATGAGGGTTGTTGATGTTTTCTTCCTCCCTTCTCTTGTGTGAGATGTGAGAGTGAGAGGGTGATGAATATGTGTGTGAATGTGAATATGTGAGTAAGTTATGCACTAACTCAAGTAATCAACATGAAACTGTAGCATGTGGGCATGTCATCTCAAATATAGTAGAAATGTAAAAGGAGAACTAAAAACACACGCCGTGGGCGTAGAGGAAGGAGATGAAATAAAACACACACTGGGGTGTGGAGCAACTAAAGTAAAGGAAGACAAGCAAGAGAATGAACAATGCCCAAAGTAAAGAATGATGTGATCGCCACCAAAGTAAATAAAATAGCAAAACTGCAACATGTACCTTGGAAAGGGCCGAGTGAAGCCACCCGCCATGGGAGAGAGAAAACCCAGATACTGCAGCGGCAAATGGTCTACCAGACGACCGCTAGAAGACAGCAAATGGCCCTACGATAGACCGCCTGAAATATGAAAACGGTCTAATGAATGACCGCTAGAGCACCCGGAATAGTGAAGTGGAACTTGAATCTCCACCCCTCCTGGCCGGCCAGAAGAGTTGGGTCTCGTGCAATGAGTCCTGTAAACCTGCAAGAGAATGTAGACAGAGAAAAACGGCCCAATTAGCCCTTGGGACAAGTGTAGTACCTATAATGCAATTAAGCTAAGATGCATAAAAGGAAGGGCGAATACCTGGGGGTTGGTGGGTTTTTTTAACACCTGTGGGGCATGGAAAAGATAGGAGGATGTTTTAAAATGTGCTGTGAGTGTAGAGAACATGGGAAGAAGAAGGAGGAAGGTGCTATGAAGATGCAAAGGAAAGACCAAGACTAAGAGGAAAAGACACAAAACTAAACCAAAGGAACTTGATACTCCCTTAACCAGAAGCCTTATGGACGTAGAAATAGCTTCTCCCTGGTTGGTACTCACTCCAGAACGCAGCAGCACTTCATGGCAAGCTCTATAAATCTCCCCCTCAAGCTATGAAGTCAAGGGTCCTATTTATAGGCCCTCAAACCCTAGGTTCGAGTTGGAGGGATAATGACACGAAAATAGGCCTAAAACTAGATAAACCTTGAAGATAATACTCCCAAGAGTCCATAGAAACAAATAGAAGCTTCTAAGTACCTCTATCTAGAGAGAAAACATTAAACCAAGGACTCTAGTTTGACTACGGCGAAGCAAAGGATGAACAGTGAAGCAGGACTCTCGGCCTCCTCAAACGGTCTTACGATTGACCGCAAGGCATCATAAACGGTCTAGCAAACGACTGCTAGGCTCATTCGTCAGAAGAAGATAAGATCAAACAGACCAAACAGGATTCTTTGCTGCCCCAACGGTCTAGCAAATGACCGCTAGACAAGCCAAACGGTCGCACGATTGACCGCTAGGCTAGTAAGCGTGACAAAAGAGATAAAGACCAATAAATCTTCAAGTTAATCCACATTAAATCCCTTATTAGCCCTTATCCAGGCCCAATAAGCTGTATTGACGAGAAATCAAGGGAGTTAGGCCCAACCAGGGAGAATAACCCATAAAAATAGGCCTCAAATTGACCAAAAAATTCCCAATAAGCAGTGAACAACTCGGGACATCATAAAAATAGATAAGGAGATGACCCAACTCATTGGTCACAAAACGGGTGTCAACAACTAAGTCCCTAGGAATTGATGCAATTTATCAATTAGAAGACTCTAGAGGGTATCAGGATTGGATTGAAGACCTAATTAGGACTCTAAGTTCTTTCAAATCCATGAAACCTAGCTAAAACCTATAAATAGACCCCAGAACCACCCTGCGCGACCCTTACATTTGGCTCACGTGGAAATAAGGTAAGGAGGTTTTATTTCAGGTAGGTTCTTTAGAATCTTTTATTCACAATACTCAGGTCTAACTCCCCTCAAAATTTGTTCTAAGAGATCAAGTCTACAAGGAGTTAGAGACTTCCAAAGTTGTTGATCCTACACCAATACCCCAGGAATCTGTGCAACGGCCCAGTGAAGATCAGGGGAATAGAAGTCCTAAATGAGGTATTTAGAACTAGTAACTTTAGAACTTTTTCTTACCCTTTATATCTTCTATCTACCCTCAAAATTTCACATCTTTAGGACAAGAGAGTCAGGAAATACAAGGGTGTGAAGTTGCTGATTTGGTTCAGGACGAGCAAAGAATTAGGGTTAACTTCCAGCTTAAATTCAAAGTCTAAAGCCCAGGACAAAGGTAGGTTATCTCATGAAAGGCTTAAACTTTATGTCAGGGGTAAAAGCCCTCTGATTTTAGTTAATTTCATGCACTGTACACCAAGAATTTTATGATTTATTAGAGACTATGCATCTAGTATACTCCTCATGTACAATTCTTACCCCTAATTGAAGTTAAAAGAAGAATTTTGTTGTTTATTACATAAACCCACGCATATTGTTGGCCTATACTCATTCTATCATGCTGTAGGAGTTTATACATGTTGATTTCCAGGCATGATATGTCTTAAATTAATATTTTTATTAGGTTTTCTGTAACACAGGAAGAAACGATCTTCCTGTAGACCGCCAGAAACCCTAGCGGTCGCACGTCCCAGTGAAACGATCCTCCACTAGACCGTTTGAGTTTCTGATTTCTGTCTTTAAGTTAACCCAAAACTTAATGCAGAATGGCCCTAATTAATGTATGATAAGCCTAGTTAAGCAAGTCTTATTCCTGTTTGAAGTGCTATTATCATATATCTAGTTATGTTAAAAGAGAGTTCTAATAGATTTCATGATTCCTTATGCACTTAGAACTATTTTTACACTTATGTTATTTTTATGACCAAATCATATACTTTTGTAATTAACCTGAATTTATATGATTTATGGACTAGTCATGGTTTAATCGTTGTTTTACCATGGTATCTCTCTTATAAGAGTCATTTTCTTAAGTACATGGCACATATCTCGGTATGTTGTCATTAGTTACACCTTTGCACATTAAGTACATAATCTTGGACTTGATAACCTCTCCATTGGATATTCCTTCCAACAGACTAGAAAATCTTGTTTCAAGGCCTCCGTAAGACTCCGTGAGCCTGGGATTCCTAGTAGGACGCCGAACTGGTTGTATCGTTAAAACCCATTGTCTAGAAAAGCATTTACCGGTGTTTTGTGTATTCTAGACATTAGCGGCCCTCTGGACGACCATCTGATTCCTTAAGCGACCCTTCACTAGACCGCTAAAGGATACTAAACAGCCATCCGCTAGACCGCTAAAGCTCCAAATGGTTTTACTGCATCGATGTCTTTATTCTAGGAAACGGTCCATGAATACACCGCCAGGCGTGCTAAATGGTCCAGTAATAGACCGCTTGGTTCCTGATTTAGTCTAACCCAAGGTTTGACCTTTGGGGTTGATTTTCTTGAGTTCCTAGATGATCTTAGGATTATCTGGAGTCTCAACCTACGTTAAGTAAGTCAATATTAATGGTATGGAATGTAATGAGAGTACCGTTATGCTGCCGAATTTCTTCCGTAGCATGATGTCCATTTATGTCATCCTTGAAATCTCTTGTTCTTAATTGAAGCATTCTTGCCTTGGTTACTTTATCATGGAATTGTTGTTGAAATTGTACATTATTGGCCACATTATTGTTATAATCGTTGAAGTAGCTTGATTTATACTTAAAAATACAGTTCGAGCACTGATTATGTTCAAGGGCTCTATGCTAGTCCCCTCGGCTGATTGTCGGAAATATACTATAAACCATGGGATACGATGCTACTGGCGTCGCATTGCGCTAGGAGTACTTTTTTTAGAAATAAGTGAAAATCCACGGAATGTGAATAAAGATCCACGTAAATTCATGAAGTACTTGCTATTAAGCGAAAAGTACTTTTCTTGCTTGTTACATGACTTTCTAGTACATTCTTGTTACATGCTTATTCATGGAAAGGCCAAAATTTACATTCTTGTTATATACTTGGTCAATCGTATACTCATATATCGTACTTGATCATATCTCGTTACTTGGTTATATACGTGTTTTGTCATATCGGCATGATTTATCTTATTCTCTAGAGCTAAAATGATAATCACTTAAATTGCCTTCATGTTGATACGAAGATACCTACTGGACAAGTGTGCTCATTACCTATTTTCTGAATGTTTCAGGAAGAATAGAGGAATCAGATTCAGATTATACAAGTAACGGGTCCGAGAGTGATTGAAGGACATATGAACGAGAGAAGTCTTAGTTGTCAAGTGTCTAGTCGAGTCATGATGTAATGTTCATTTTATTGAGTCTACTAAAGAGAGTTAAAGATCTTACGTACTTTGATATTATTATTGTCATGGAATAAAGTGAAGTTTTGGAAAAATTTACTTGTGCAATTACTTTTATGTGATTGTCTTGCGCTCTGATTATATTACTTGCTTGAGGCGTACTAGCCGACTATTCATGTTCCCGATTATTTTTGCTGTATAATCTCGGGGCGTGACAGTTAGAGTGGTATCAGAGCCTATGACTAGAAGTCCTAGGGGAAAGTCACCCAAGGTTTAAGGACCCACACCTATGAAACTAGGAAAGAAAAAAAAATCTCCAATCCATGTGAGAATTGGGTAGAACCTGAATGAGATAGTAATTAGAATTATTTCTAAGATTAACCTCACTCATTCCATTAGAATTAACAAAATTCATTACTCTTCGCAGGTACCTCCTTCTTACGATGGCTCATCGTGTTGACTGGAACGGTATGCAGCAAACCATTGCAGGTCTCACCCAAGCATTACAGAATATGGCCCAAGTTGGCGCAGGGGCAAGAGCTGGAGACCTACACTGTAATTTTCGGAGCTTAAATCCTCCGCGGTTCTCAAGATCTTCTAATCCTGATGAGGCTGAAAATTGGATAGATGAAAGGAACCGTATATTCGAGGTCATGCAATGTGTCGACCAAGAAAAGGTTCGTCTTGCCACGTTCCAACTCAATAAAGATGCCCGTACATGGTGGAAGTATGTTCCGGCACCGCCTCAAGATACACCACACACTTGGGAGGGGTTCCTTACACTCTTCCGGTTAAAGTACTTCTCCGAACATGTCAAGGAGAGGAAAGCTATGGAATTTGTTGCGTTACGTCAAGGCATGATGATAGTAGCGGAGTATGAACTCCAATTTTCTGGGCTAGCGCCTTATGCTCCTCATCTGGTTAGTACCGACCTATTAAAAGCTAATCGGTTTATGAATGGATTGAGGCCCGACTTTATTCAACAACTTGGAACTCAAAATATCCGTACATATGCGGAGATGGTCCAACGGGCACAGCTATGCGAAAGGACCTTGGAGAAGGTCGAAAAACTTAAGGGAAAAGGAGAGGAGCCGAGCCGAAGGTCTTATCGGCATGAAAAGAAGGGAAAGTTTAGTATCACGGAACCTTACAAATCTCAGATAGCAAGAAAAGATCCAGGAATGGGAGTGGTAGTGGCTACCACAAGAACAAGAAGGTCAAAGAAGAAGAAAAGCAAGTCATGGCGGCTTGCACATTTTGCGAGAAGTTCGGCCACTCAGCCGAAGAGTGCTGGAAGCATCTCGACGCTTGTTTACGATGTGGCAGTCGGGAGCACCGCATGTCGGATTACCCCCTTATGAGGGAACACTTTTCCAGTGGTGGACGTAAGCGACAGGCTCGTCTTAATGCTATTATGGAAGATGAAGAAGCGTCCAAGAATGATGGGCTAATGGAAGGTACTATCCAAATCTATTCACATCCTACATTCATACTATTTGATATTGGTGCTTCTCATTCCTTTATATCTACTGCTTTCGTAAAAACCTTACCAATTTCATCAGTTCCTCTACCTTCGAACCTAGCAATCACTACACCATTAGGTCCTGAAACAAAACTTACAACCTACTACCCCGATAGCGAGGTAATGGTAGAAGGACATAATCTTCCTGCAAATCTTGTATGCCTTGACATGGAGGGCTACGATGCTATTTTAGGTGTAGATTGGCTTGTAGACCACGACGCCTATATAAATTACCGCAATCAAATTATCTCTTTTCGGAAACCAGCTCTTCCAAGGTTTTCCTTCTTGGTATCAAATATAGGAAGCCTCCTTCCATTATTTTATCTCTTCACGCTTGCAAACTTATTTCGCAAGGATGTGAAGCTTTTCTTGCTTCCGTAATTGTTACCGAGTCCAAGGGAATCATCTTAGAAGACATTCTCATTGTGAATGAGTTTCCCGATGTATTTCCATCAGATTTGCCCGGTTTACCGACTGAAAGGGAAGTAAACTTCTTCATTGAACTCATTCCCGGAGCAGCACCTGTTTCAATAGCTCCCTACAGGATGTCCCCCACATAACTCAAAGAATTGAAGAAACAACTTCAGGAATTATTAGACAAGGGTTTTATTCGACCTAACACATCCCCTTGGGGTGGGTCAGTTCTATTTGTCAAGAAGAAGGATGGATCTCTCAAGCTATGTATCGACTACTGACGACTGAATCAACTCACAATTAAGAATAAATATCTGTTTCTGCGTATAGATGAACTCTTTGATCAGATTTCAAGAGCAGAATATTTTTTCTAGATAGACCTCAGGTCAGGATATCATCAGCTCAAGATCAAAGACGAAGACATACACAAAACTACTTTTCAGAGCAGATATGGCCACTATGAATTCGTGGTAATGCCATTCGGGTTAACCAATGCCCTGGCAGCATTTATGCAACTAATAAATAATGTCTTCAGGCCTTATCTTGATCAGTTTGTAGTCGTCATCATTGATGATATTCTTATATACTCCAAAACAAAGGAGGAACATGAACAGCACTTAAGAGTAGCCCTGCAGACACTAAGAGAGCACAAACCTTATGCAAAGCTTAGTAAGTGCGAGTTCTGGCTAAAGCAGGTCTCTTTCCTTGGCCATATTATTTCAAAGGAAGGTATCATTATGGACCCATCTAAAATAGAGGTTGTTAAGAGCTGGAGCCGGCCGACGACTGTGTCTAAAGTCAGGAGTTTTCTAGGTCTGGCTGGTTATTACTGGAGATTTATCAAAGATTTCTCAAAGATCGCTGCTCCTTTGACTAGACTCACAGGAAAGGACAATCCGTTTATATGGTCGAAGGATTGCGAAGAGAGTTTTCAAACTCTGAAAGAACACCTTACCACTGCACCTATATTAACGCTACCGACAGAAGGTGGTGGCTTTGAAGTCTATACAGATGCATCTGGTATTGGCTTAGGATACGTTCTTATGCAAAATGGAAAGGTGATTTGCTATTCATCAAGACAATTGAAGCATCATGAAGAAAACTACCATGTGCATGATCTGGAATTGGCTACGGTTATATTCGCATTGTAGATTTGGCGACATTACCTTTATGGGGAGAAATTCATCATATTTTCAGATCATAAAAGTCTAAAATATCTTTTCACCCAAAAGGAGTTAAACATGCGACAACGCAGATGGTTGGAGTATCTCAAATACTTCGACTTTACTATCCAATATCATCCGGGGAAAGCAAATGTTGCAGCCGACGCTCTTAGCAAAAAACCAATGGCAACTCTAGCAAGCCTCAAGAAAGGTATAACTTGTCTTATTGAAGATTTTTCTCATTTAAATCTTGATATTGACAGAGAAGGAGAAGGAGGTATGGTTGCCAACATAAGGTTTCTGATGTGACACAGCCCAAGGTTGACTAAGTATGAGTTGATGAGCCTAGGACCTAGACCCGCAAGCATATAAGAGTAGTTAACGAACTTACACTAGCGGCTCACTCGCATGGCGCACGTGATCTCCCGATGGTGACCGGGGATGATGGCAAGGGTCCGAGGGGGAACCCAATCGATTCTAAAGTCCCAGTGGGCTTAGGCTGACCCCTAAGGGTCTAGGTTACCCAACTTCATGGGCCGCTGGCCCGCAGGGGCGGGGTTTGGGTGGCACTCACTCACAGTCCGCGGTGGACACACTCAAAATAGCATACAAGATCGGGCTCTCTTCTCACCATCCGACGGCCATGTGAAGCAATACTAAATTTGCAAAGTAGAGGCATTCAAGGGTAGTATCAGATGCTCACCTGATCGGTGTGAAAACACCGATCCCGCTCGGAGATGAGGGCGCGCCGGGAAGCGTGGGTATACACCCAAACGCTGCGGCGATGACGCTTGACCTGAAATTTAAAAGAAGTATAGCACTACTCCTCTCGCAGGAGGGGATTCTTGGGGTGGGGGTTAACTTCTTACAACCAAAACTACCTCCACACAGGGAGGGGCCTTCAGCCGACCAAGCGGGGACGGAAGAAAGTGAACTAAACATAAACAAAGGAAGCCGATGCCGAATCTGCCACCCTCTGTGCTTCTGGACAGTCACCCGCTTATCTGGACGCTGTGACCACTCCAGATTTTTGTTGAAGGCAAGACCAGTGGGGAATTCTTCGTACTTTGATCAGGATGAAGCCAGAATTTCACTGAATTCTCTGAACACTGGTGTTGGCCGTGACCGACGCCCGAACAGAGACGCAGTTCTGCTGCTCTGACTGATCCAGGTTCACAACAGTGGGAAGAAGAAGGTGCCACGGGCTCTCCAGAGATCCAATTGGGGCGTGGCTGGTACTGAAAGAACCTTTGACAAGCCCTCTTCGAAACGAGGGTCACTATAACTTCAGCTGATGTCGGAGTAGTACGAGCTCGAACAGTGACAGGGGGTCGGAGAAGACTGACAGGAAGCAGAGCTGTGGGCCCGGGGGAAGAAAATGAGAAAATTTAGCTCCGGAAGTCAAAAGGGGCTCCGCTTCTTGATTCTGAAAGCCGACTTGTCGAAGAAGCTCCCGGTCAAGCCACGCCTCCAGATCTTCACGAGAGTGGTCGGGGCAGTCTCTGGAATCAGCTTCTGGTCTTCAGTCTGGGGCAGAATGCGCAGTTGGACGAGATCCTCTCTTTCGAATAGCTCCGAACATGGATGCCGGCGGGACCACCTTCGTTGCGTAGGTGACTCGACGACGTTTCTAGAAATATAAGATTGGCCACCTGGATTCTCGAGGGGAGTTCGTGGCTGCCTCTGCAAATCACTGCAACTCTGCTGCCTACAATAGAGAAAGAACATAGTGAAGAAGAGGGTGTGGGGAGGGGATGGCCAAGAGACTATGGAGTGGGGGGGAATGATTAGTGGCTGTGGGAAGAAGATGGGGTGTGTTAGGGATGGTGAGGGCTATGGAGATGAAGGTGGGGGAGGGCGAAATGGGGCTGGAGAGGGTTGTGAGTGGAGTGGAGGGGAGGGTGGAGCCTTGAGTGAGCAAAGGGAGGGCAAAGGGGAGGGGGGCGAACTTGGCTTGGGTGTGGGGATGTGGGGGGCGAACTAGGGTGATTAGGGGGTGGGGGAGATGAAAGGGCACAGCCCAAAGGGAGGGAATTTCAAATTTGGGGTCTTGGGAGGAGCCCCTTCAGCCTTGGGGAGGTAGAAGGGTGCTTGGGGAAGGGAATGAGGTAGGTGGTGGTTGGAGGGTGGAGTAGAGATTGGTGGAAGCTTTCTTGGAACAAGGGTGGAGTTAATGGGGTGGTGGGTGGTTGGGGAGGTGATTGAATGAGGGGAGGGGAGTTAAGAGGTAGGTGGGAGGGGGAGAGAGAGAATGGGGCGGAGCCCCCCTTGTGGGAGAGAGAAGGAGAGAGAGAGAGAACTAGATAATGAGAGGTATAGAGGGATTTGGAAAGATGTTTTCAATATTCATGCAAAAGTAATTACATGGGGAGAGATGGGGCCTATTTATAGGTAACCACTCTTTACATGATCAAAATAACCCTGACAATAAGACAAAAGACCCAACATGTCCTAGACTCAATCTATTAGGCCCAAAGCTAAGGTACTAAGGCCCAATTAAGCATAACAAGAGAAATGGACTAGAACAACATGACTCAATAAAGGAAAATACATAAGATAGGACTCAATAAAATTGAAAATACATAAGATGAGACTTAGAAAATGAAGATAACATGTGTAGATCATAGTCAACCCATATCAAGAGTGTGCAGGTGACCCGAGCCAGAGGGAGTGTCGTGAGATGTCCTCATCAAATCCCCTGGGGTGGGGAGAACTCGACCCCGTCGAGTATGGGTCTGCCTGGCTGTAGTAACGCTCCAGAATGTTGGGGTCCAAGCGCAGCAGGTCCTCCCGACTCACCCAAGTATCCTCTATCGGGGGACGATTCTTCCACCTAACCAGGTAGCGCTGATACACCTTGTGCCTAGTAATGGTACTTTGCTCATCCAGTATTGCCTCTACCTGCTCTCGTCGGTCTCTCAAGCTAGGAAGTGAAGTCCCACCAGGAGTGTCTCTCTCAAGGGGGGTAAAGGCTCGAGCTCCTCACTGGGTCCCACCGCGGGGCCCTTGTAGGGTTCTAGGTCCACCACATTGAAGGTAGGGTGTACCCCAAAACTCTCAGGTAGGTCTAGCTCATAAGCATTACTACCAAGTCATCTCAGAACTCGAAAGGGTCCCGAACCCCGTGCCCTCAACTTGTAGGCAGGCCCTGGAAGGAGCTGCTCCATCCTCACCATCACCGAGTCTCCCACTTGGAACTCGTAGTGGCGCCGTCGAGCATCTGCCTGCATTTTGTAAGCCTCATTGCTCTTTCCTATATGCTTGCGAGAATGCGTATGCCATGCACTATGGGGCGATGTTGGTGTGAAAAGTATGGTGTGCAAAGGTGGACCTGGGCAGCCAAATGTACACCGATCACACTTTGATGCCATGAAGACTATGACAGTCTTAGGAGGGCCGGGACATCCATAGATGAACCTTTTATGCATGGGTGTGACAAATGTCGGGGGACCCGGACATCCATGTATGCTCCTCTCATGCTTAAGACTCATGATGAATGAAGGTGGGCCAATACATCCGAATACGGTCCACTTATGCTTCCTACTTGACATGTGGGTGATGTGAATGAATGTACCCGACTTATGAATCATGTCAAATGTTGTGGTAAGCCTAGACACATGCATGTTTATCCCAAAGGTGACTCCCATGTGCATAGATGTGGGATGACTGTTGAACGTCCATGTGAATGGGTCGAAGGGATCTAGGAAGGTGGTTATGGGGTGGGGCACTTCATCAATCCCAAGGTGTTTGTTGCCTAAGGTCAAGGCTCTCATGGTGTAACCCGATTCTAGGAAGGGAGGAGTTTGGGTCAACATGGGCGATATGGGTAGGGTGAGGTGGGTGGTGAATAGGGGGAGTGGGTTACATGGAGATCTAGGCTCCTTTAGGAAGGGGTTAAAGGGATCATGGCAAGGGTCACCTAGATAGGGGTACTCCATGTTCTCAAGGTCCTCAAATGGTGAGTCATCCTCCTCCAAAATAATTGGGCCAAGGTTGCTAATGGGTTGGCCAATCAAAGCACTTGGGATCTCAACGGTTGGGGAGTAGACTATGATGGGTTCCTCCTCCATGGGAAGAAAGAGTATGATCTCACTCGTAAATTGGCCATTGGTGTAGATGGAAGTGATGGAGCCAACGGTGGGGTAAGCTAGGCTAATGGTGCTAGGCTCCGACGGCCTCATGGCTAGCATATCGGTCAAGTGGACTTGCCAATGTAGGTAGGCCACTAAGTCTCCCAAATCTTCCACGCAATAGGAGGTTTGATAAGTGACATGAGGCTGAGTGGGAATGATTTGGGATTGATGTTCCATGGGTAGGTGGCTTGGTTGTGAACTAGGAATGGTGAGGCCTCGCTTGAGCCATTGGAGTACGGACTCATCTATGGTGACGGTGTCATGGGGAAGGGTGTGTAGCTCTTGAGGAGCTAGGCTAGGAGTGGTGGGTGAGGTGTGTGGCCCTTGGATTTCCTCTATTTTGGGAGGTGGATCCGGATTGGTGTCCCTCTCCACTTGGGTGGGTGTGTGGGTTGCAACTCCTAAGGACAATGGGGTAGGAAGGTCTATGGTGGGTGGGTTGGTGATAGTCGATGCATGGCGCACCCGAGGAGGTGAGCAAGGTCGGACGTGGGTTGGAAATGGGAGTGGAAGTAGTGGAGGCCTAAATTGGGGTAGGATTGGGGTGGGAAGTGGAAGGTGGGTTGGGTGAGAAGATTTGGGTTGATTGATTTTGGGAGATGTGTCCCTTTTTGGGGACGATGGTGAGGTTGCGGTGGTGGCCAAGGGGGCTTGTAGGGTACGGGTTTGGTGAGGGGATTTGGGTTTGGGGGTGGTGGCCATTATGGGCCTAGGTGGAGGGGTGGACATGGGGTCCAATTGGGTATGTGGACATATGGTTGTGGTTGGAGTAGGAGAGGTGGGAAATGGTGGGGAATGCGTGATTAGGGTCTTGGGTTGGCCAAGGGAAAATGAAGGAATTGAAATGCTCTTTGGGACTTGGTGTTTGGAATGGGAGGGAAAAATATATCTAGCCCTAAGTTGTTCCTTCATGTCCCCCCATGTTGTGAGGGGAACTTCCCTTCTAATTACCCTTAAGCCTTCAATTTTCAACCAGTGAGTTTGAGCCCTTTTGGTTAGTTGCATTTTCGCACATCGAACCTTCCTATCCTCGGACATGGGGTTCCTCTCAAAGTAAAGGTCCATTGATGCCTCCCAATCTCAATAGTCATTAAGATGAGTTCCATCAAAAGTGGGAGGTGGGGGACATGTCCTTCTATCGTCCGTCCTTGGGGCGGGCCCATTTTCTCCAAGTTGGTTGAGTCGACCCGATATGTTATCAAGCCGCTCATTGGCATAGGTCAAGGCCTTCATGAGGTAGTTGACATGGCCAGGGAGGTCATGTATGTTAGGGGTAGGCATCCTTTGGTGGTTTGGACTTATGGAGAGGACCGATTGGTAAGGTCGGTAAGAGGTGGCCATGCTAGTGGACAAAGAGATGCAACCGAGGACTCTAAATGCATAAACATGCCCAAGGACAAACTTGATAGAGACAAGTTGTGAACTTGCTCTGATACCACTTGATGTGACATAGCCCAAGGTTGACTAAGTATGAGTTGATGAGCCTAGGACCTAGACCCGCAAGCATATAAGAGAAGTTAACGAACTTACACTAGCGGCTCACTCGCATGGCGCACGTGATCTCCCGATGGTGACCGGGGATGATGGCAAGGGTCCGAGGGGGAACCCAATCGATTCTAAAGTCCCAGCGGGCTTAGGCTGACCCCTAAGGGTCTAGGTTACCCAACTTCGTGGGGGGCTGGCCCGCAGGGGCGGGGTTTAGGTGGCACTCACTCACGGTCTGCGGTGGACACACTCAAAATAGCATACAAGATCGGGCTCTCTTCTCACCGTCCGACGGGCATGTGAAGCAATACTAAATTTGCAAAGTAGAGGCATTCAAGGGTAGTATAAGATGCTCACCTGATCGGTGTGAAAACACCGATCCCGCTCGGAGATGAGGGTGCGCCGGGAAGCGTGGGTATACACCCAAACGTTGCGGTGATGACGCTTGACCTGAAATTTAAAAGAAGTACAGCACTACTCCTCTTGCAGGAGGGGGTTCTTGGGGTGGGGGTTAACTTCTTACAACCAAAACTACCTCCACATAGGGAGGGGCCTTCAGCCGGCCAAGTGGGGAGGGAAGAAAGCGAACTAAACGTAAACAAAGGAAGCCGATGCCGAATCTGCCACCCTCTGTGCTTCTGGACAATCACCCGCTTATCTGGACGCTGTGACCACTCCAGATTTTTTTTGAAGGGGAGACCAGTGGGGATTTCTTCGTACTTTGATCAGGATGAAGCCAGAATTTTACTGAATTCTCTGAACGCCGGTGCTGGCCGTGACCGACGCCCGAACAGAGAGGCAGTTCTGCTACTCTGACTGATCCAGGTTCACAACAGTGGGAAGAAGAAGGTGCCACGGGCTCTCCATAGATCCAATTGGGGTGTGGATAGTACTGAAAGAACCGTTGATAAGCCCTCTTCGAAACGAGGGTCACTGGAACTTCAGCTGATGTTGGAGTAGGCCGTACGAGCTCTAACAGTGACAGGGGTTCGGAGAAGACTGACAGGAAGCAGAGCTGCGCGCCCGGGGGAAGAAAATGAGAAAACTTAGCTCCGAAGTCAAAAGGGGCTCCGCTTCTTGATTCTGAAAGCCGACTTGTCGAAGAAGCTCCGGTCAAGCCACGCCTCCAGATCTTCACGAGAGTGGTCGGGGCAGTCTCTGGAATCAGCTTCTGGTCTTCAGTCTGGGGCAGAATGCGCAGTTGGACGAGATCCTCTCTTCCGAACAGCTCCGAACTTGGATGCCGGCGGGACCACCTTCGCTGCGTAGCTGACTCGACGACGTTTCCAGCAATATAATATTGGCCACCTGGATCATCGAGGGGAGTTCGTGGCTGCCTCTGCAAGTCACTGCAACTCTGCTGCCTACAACAGAGAAAGAAGATAGTGAAGAAGAGGGTGTGGGGAGGGGATGGCCAAGAGACTATGGAGTGGGGGGGATGATTAGTGGCTGTGGGAAGGAGATGGGGTGTGTTAGGGATGGTGAGGGCTATGGAGATGAAGGTGGGGAAGGGCGAAATGGGGCTGGAGAGGGTTGTGAGTGGAGTGGAGGGGAGGGTGGAGCCTTGGGTGAGCAAAGGGAGGGCAAAGGGGAGGGGGGCGAACTTGGCTTGGGTGTGGGGATGTGGGGGGCGAACTAGGGTGATTAGGGGGTGGGGGAGATGAAAGGGCACAGCCCAAAGGGAGGGAATTTCAAATTTGGGGTCTTGGGAGGAGCCCCTTCAGCCTTGGGGAGGTAGAAGGGTGCTTGGGGAAGGGAATGAGGTAGGTGGTGGTTGGAGGGTGGAGTAGAGATTGGTGGAAGCTTTCTTAGAACAAGGGTGGAGTTAATGGGGTGGTGGGTGGTTGGGGAGGTGATTGAATGAGGGGAGGGGAGTTAAGAGGTAGGTGGGAGGGGGAGAGAGAGAATGGGGCGCAGTCCCCCTTGTGGGAGAGAGAAGGAGAGAGAGAGAGAACTAGATAATGAGAGGTATAGAGGGATTTGGAAAGATGTTTTCAATATTCATGCAAAAGTGATTACATGGGGAGAGATGGGGCCTATTTATAAGAAACCACTCTTTACATGATCAAAATAACCCTGACAATAAGATAAAAGACCCAACATGTCCTAGACTCAATCTATTAGGCCCAAAGCTAAGGTACTAAGGCCCAATTAAGCATAACAAGAGAAATGGACTAGAACAACATGACTCAATAAAGAAAAATACATAAGATATGACTCAATAAAAATGAAAATACATAAGATGAGACTTAGAAAATGAAGATAACATGTGTAGATCATAGTCAATCCATATCAAGAGTGTGCAGGTGACCCGAGCCAGAGGGAGTGTCGTGAGATGTCCTCATCAGTTTCAACCTACATTGATCAAGGACATAGTCCAATTGCAAGAAAATGACCCCAGATTGATGGAGATTAAGGATAATATTGATCAGAGATTAGAATTTTCTATCTCAAATGATGGAAGACTATTGTTTAAGGATCGAATTTGTGTACCGAATCATGATGACACTAAGAAATTGATCATGGTAGAAGCTCATAAATAAAGGAATGCTATTCACCCTGGTTCTACCAAGATGTATCAAGATTTGAAAAGAAACTTTTGGTGGCCCAATATGAAAAGAGAAGTAGCAGATTTTGTGTCCCGATGTGTCACTTGTCAACAAGTAAAGGCATAACATTTAAAACCCGCTGGAAAATTACACCCCTTGAATATTCCCGAGTGGAAATAGAAAAGTATAGGGATGGATTTTATCCTGGGTTTACCTAAGATAAAAGGAGGACATGATGGTATATGGGTGATCATAGACCGATTGACTAAATCTGCACATTTTCTACCAATCAAAAGTCGATGGTCTGTGGATGTACTAACAGCATTATACATGAAGGAGATTGTCAAACTACATGGTGTCCCTATCACCATTATATCCGACCGAGATCCTCGATTCACATCACAATTCTGGAAAGGTCTTCAACATTCATTAGGGACCCGACTTAATTTTAGCACTGCATTTCATCCACAAACTGATGGTCAAACTGAAAGGACAAATCAGGTAGTGGAAGATATACTTAGGGAATGTGTTTTTGACTTTGGAGGAAGTTGGCACGACCATTTACCTCTAGTGGAATTTTCTTATAACAATAGCTACCAAGCTAGTATACAAATGGTACCATTCGAGACTTTGTATGGCAGCAGCTGTCGATCCCCTATTTGCTGGAATGAAGTAGGAGAAAGGCAATTTCTCGGTCCCGATATCATCAATGATACTATCGAGAAGATAAAGCTTATTCGGGAAAGACTTCATATGGCACAAGACAGGCAAAAATCATATGCTGATAATCGAAGGCGCGACCTGGAATTTCAAGTAGGTGACCATTTATTTCTTAAAGTTTTTCCATGTCGAGATATTCGAAGATTCGGTATCAAAGGCAAGCTAACTCTAAGATTCATTAGCCCCTTTGAGATTCTCGAAAGGATTGGTGAAGTCGCATATCGAGTAGCTTTACCCCCTCAACTATCTGAAGTTCATGATGTATTCCACGTCTCAATGCTCAAGAAGTATGTACCTGATCCCTTCGATGTCATCACTTACGACAACCAAGAGATTAAAAAGGACTTGACATACGAGCAAGAGCCAGTCAAGATCAATGAACGAGAAGTACATCAACTTCGGAATAAAACCATTCCTATGGTCAAGATCCAATGGACCAAGTTATGTCCACATGAAGCAACATGGGAAACTAAAAAAATCATGCGCAAAAGATTTTCAGAGATATTTGAATGTAAGTACACTCTCCATAAATCCATGTATTGAATTTGGGGATCAAATTCTCTTAAGTGGGGGAGGGTGTAACGCCCAAGAATTTTGTAAAAATTTTCTAGATTTAAATAGAATTATTAAACATTTAAATGAGCTATTAAACGAATTACTATTAATTAAGTCTCATTAAGTAAAGGCCTTCTACTAATAAATAAATTAGGCCCACTTAATTGAACCACAGGGACCTAAAACCCAAGCCCAAAAGAGTTGGCCCATATTCTAGAAGCTTAAATTTCAGAATTTAAGTGGATAAATAGGATAAATAAATGGATAATAGGGGGAAGAGTTTGAAACAGTTCAGACTCGGCACCCAAGGTAATTGGCGGTCTACGTAAGACCACATAGGGAAATAAACGGCCATCCATTAGACGGCATACCAGAGCCCGATCGTGATCAGTAAAGGTTGCATAAAAACTCTATTTTTTTAGACTAAGTCCCTAGGAATTGATGCAATCCGTCAATTAGAAGACTCTAGAGGATATGAGGATTCGATTGAAGACCTAATTAGGACTCTAAGTTCATTCAAATCCATGAAACCTAGCTAAAACCTATAAATAGACCCCAGAACCACCCTGCGCGACCCTTACATTTGGCTCGCGTGGAACTAAGGTAAGGAGGTTTTATTTCAGGTAGATTCTTTAGAATCTTTTATTCACAATACTCAGGTCTAACTCCCCTCAAAATTTCGTTCTAGGAGATCAAGTCTACAAGGACTTAGGGGCTTCCAAAGGTGCTAATCCTACACCAATAACTCAGGAATCTGTGCAACAGCCCAGTGAAGATCAGGAGAATAGAAGCCCTAAACGAGGTATTTGGAACTAGTAACTTTAGAACTTTTTGTTACCCTTTATATCTTCTATCTACCCTCAAAATTTCACGTCTTCAGGATAAGAGAGTCAGGAAATACAAGGGTGTGAAGTTACTGATTCGGTTCAGGACGAGCAGAGAATTAGGGTTAACTTCCAGCCTTAAATTCAAAGTCTAAAGTCCAGGACAAAGGTAGGTTATCTCATGAAAGGCTTAAACTTTATGTCAGGGATAAAAGCCCTCTAATTTCAGTTGATTTCATGCACTATACATCAAGAATTTTATGATTTATTAGGGACTATGCATCTAGTATACTCCTCATGTACAATTCTTAGCCCTAATTGAAGTTAAAAGAAGAATTTTCTTATTTATTACACAAACCCACGCATATTGTTGGCCTATACTAATTCTATCATGCTGTAGGAGTTTATACATGTTGATTTCCAGGCATGATATGTCTTAGATTAATATTTTTATTAGGTTTTCTGTAACACAGGAAGAAACGGTCTTCCTGTAGACCGCCAGAAACCCTAGCGGTCGCACGATAGACCGTTTGGCCCAGTGAAACGGTCCTCCACTAGACCGTTTGAGTTTCTGATTTCTGTATTTAAGTTAACCCGAAACTTAATGCAGAATGGCCCTAATTAATGTATGATAAGCCTAGTTAAGTAAGTCTTATTCCCGTTTCAAGTGCTATTATCATATATCTAGTTATGTTAACAGAGTGTTCTAATAGATTTCATGATTCCTTATGCACTTAGAACTTTTTTTACACTTATGTTATTTTTATGACCAAATCATATACTTTTGTATTAACCTGAATTTATATGATTTATGGACTAGTCATGGTTTAATCATTATTTTACCATGGTATCTCTCTTATAAGAGTCATTTTCTTAAGTACATGACACATATCCCGGTATGTTGTCATTAGTTACACCTTTGCACATTAACTACATAATCTTGGACTTGATAACCTCTCCATTGTATATTCCTTCCAACGGACTAGGAAATCTTATTTCAAGGCCTCCGTAAGACTCCGTGAGTCTGGGATTCCCACTAGGACGCCGAGTTGATTGTATCGTTAAAACCCATTGTCTAGAAAAGCACTTACCGGTGTTTTGTGTATTCTGGACATTAGCGGCCCTCTAGACGACCGTCTAATTTCAGTAAGCGGCCCTTCACTAGACTGCTAAGGGATACTAGACGGCCATCCACTAGACCGCTAAAGCTCCAGATGGTTTTACTGTATCGATGTCTTTATTCTAGGAAATGGTCCATGAATAGACCGCCAGGCGTGCTAAACGGTCCTTTAATAGACCACTTAGTTTCTGATTTAGTCTAACCCAAGGTTTGACCTTTGGGGTTGATTTTCTTGAGTTCCTAGATGATCTTAGGATTATCTGGAGTCTCAACCTACGTTAAGTAAGTCAATATTAAAGGTATGGAACGTAATGAGAGTACCGTTATGCTGTCGAATTTCTTTCGTAGCATGATGTCCATTTAAGTCATCCTTGAAATCTCTTGTTCTTAATTGAAGCATTCTTGCCTTGGTTACTTTATCAAGGAATTGTTGTTGAAATTGTACATTATTGGCCACATTATTGTTATAATTATGGAAGTAGCTTGATTTATACTTGAAGATGCAGTTCGAGCACTGATTGTGTTCAAGGGCTCTATGCTAGTCCCCTCGACTGATTGTCGGAAACATACTGTAAACAATGGGATATGATGCTACTGACATCGTATTGCGCTAGGAGTACTTTCTTTATAAATAAGTGAAAATCCATAGAATGTGAATAAAGATCCACGTAAATTCACGAAATACTTACTATTAAGCGAAAAGTACTTTTCTTGCTTGTTACATGACTTTCTAGTACATTCTTGTTACATTCTTGTTCATGGAAAGGCCAAAATTTACATTCTTGTTATATACTTGGTCAATCGTATTCTCATATCTCGTACTTGATCATATCTCGTTACTTGGTTATATACGTGTTTTGTCGTATCGGCATGATTTATCTTATTCTCTAGAGCTAAAATGTTAATCACTTAAATTACCTTCATGTTGATACGAAGATACCTACTGGGTAAGTGTGCTCATTACCTATTTTTTGAATGTTTCAGAAAGTATAGAGGAATCGGATTCGTATTATACAAGTAACGGGTCCGAGAGTGATTGAAGGACATATAAATGAGATAAGCCTTAGTTGTCAAGTGTCTAGTCGAGTCATGATGTAATCTTCATTTTATTGAGTCTAGTAAAGAGAGTCAAAGATCTTACGTACTTTGATGTTATTATTGTCATAGAATAAAGTGATGTTTTGGGAAAAGTTTACTTGTGTAATTACTTTTATGTGATTATCTTGCGCTCTGATTATATTACTTGCTCAAGACGTACTAACTGACTGTTCATGTTCCCGATTGTTTCCACTGCATAATCTCAGGGCGTGACAAAAATTGAAGCTGTAACTTCTATACAAGCGCGCCTCTGCCAGGACCAAAATACAGTCACCCGCCTTAGCCATGTTGTGGTCGCCTCACGGCTGGCTGCTACACAGACTCCTCCGAGGCCTACCTTAACATGCTATCATGTCGCTAACACCTACGCCCTACACCATGCCGAGCCGCCTGCCGACACCTCCTCCTGTTCCGTCGGCGAGGGCCACGGACAGGGGAAGAGGATGCGACTAGATCCTCCTGAACCATCTGAGGGAGACCCTATTGGAATTGCATTGCCTGACCATACTCCTGGGCGTGCAGCAACTCTACCTCCAAAATCGCCGCCGTCCGGAACGCTACCTCCATGTCGGTGACCCCGGACGCCATGAGGGTCCGACGAATCTCTAGCGTCAGTCCAGCAATGAACTGTTGAGTCAAAAATCGTGGATCCGCCATGGCCGGTGATGCATAACGGCGCAAATCCCTGAACCTTGCCAAATGTAGGGCAACTGGCAGCGCTCCCTGAGTCAATGCCAGAACTTTGATGGACAAATTGAAAATATATGCCGCTCTTGGTGCACCGGGGATCGCATCTACCGGAGGGGGCAGTGCTCTGCACTGCACGTCCAGGGCCCCTGCGGCCAGCTCTATCTGGGACTGCGCCTCCCCCCTTTCCGTCATCGTGGATCCTAGCAGCCAATGAACACAACACGAAAATATAACTGAAGTTTTAAAAATGATAAACATGTCTATCACCCAATGAACCGAAAAAAATATGAATTCCATTCAAATTCACCAGACTTTGTAAACATTGGTTGTGTGTACTGATATGTTCAACCCAAGCATATCTTTCTACTTCACGTGCCTAGTTACTCAATGACTATTTGAAAGTTTGGAACATTCAATTTTTTTGCAGCTCAATTTTTAATATTAGGATGGGAAATATTTTAAAATAGTGATTGTAGAAAACATTTGGCTAAAAAAATTAATTCTGTATTTCCTTTTTCTTGGGTGGGAGGGGAGCTTGGACTATAGGGATAAGTGGGGAGCTTGAACAAGGGACAGCAAGACACCATAGTGATATGGAGCTACATATATAGCCATTAGCCAACAAAAGAGACATATGACATAAGGGACCAGATGAGCAGTGGCAAATTTCTTCAGAAGCCTGCAATTGGCCCAAGGTAAGAACATTCATACTAAGGTGTTGGCTATTCTTCCAACTGAACCCCCCCCCACTGACCTCCCCCTCCCCCCCCACCATCCCTGAACCCCCCCTCCCACCGACCTCCCCCTGAGTTGGAGGGCTGTAACAAACCAACCGAGCTCGGTTAAGATAGATGACTTATTTTGCCCTTACCCTGCTTGATTAACAAACTGACCCAGAGTTAAAAGGGCAGTATCTCCTTCTTTCCCCTTTTCTGTCCCTACATACATGGCTATATATGCCCTTATTTGCTCTCACTTCGATCTTCTCTTCCTCCTCTCCCTACATACATGGCTATATATCCTTTAATTTTTTTGAAAAGGTTTGATTATCATTTAAGCTCATAGAAACATATATATGTACAAAAAAAGGGAATAAAAGATTCATGATTCAAGTACAATCCCCACCGACGTCCTCCCCTCCCCCCCCACCAGAACCCCACCACCCTCCAGGAGACCCTCCCTGAACCCCCCCACCGAGCTCCCCCTAGCCCTGTCAATGGATTCGCCGGATCCGAATATCCGATCCGAATTCGAAAAAATAATCGGATTCGGGGCAGTTTCTATGATTCGAAATGAGGCATCTGTGCAAATCTGAGAAGACACTTTCCCGATCCGAAATCCTTGATCTTACTCACTTTTTATGTTGCTGTCAAGTTGGCATTGAGTATTCATTCTATGCAGGTTCCGTCTGATGGCCCTCCTATGCTACAAGATATCCATGGATAGCTTTAATGAAAAAAAGCAATGATGATGGCCATATCCATGGACAACTTTAATGAAAGTAATTTAAATGGAATAAGAAGCATGTAGCCTTAATGTCTGTTTTATTATTCTATTTTATTATGCTGATGGCCATATCCATGGACAGCAATGATTGAAATTTCACCATCTCGGGTCCATTTCCATACTGGATATCAGTTTATTTCGGATTTGAATCAAGTTCGGATCTCATGTTATCAGATCCGGACTCAGATCATGAAGAATCTGATCCGGATCCGGTTCATTGACACCCCTAGCTCCCCCTCCCACCGAGCTCCCCCCTCCTCCCACCAAGCCCCCCCCCTTCTGCTCCCAACGAGCTCCCCCCCCCTCCTGCTCCCACTGAACCACCAAATAGATTTTCTCGCTATCCTATTCCTTTCTTTTCTTTCTTCTCTATTTTTTTTTCTTTTTTTTAGTGCCCACAATGCCCCACCCCCCTCTAATTTAGTTAATATTAAACAAGACATCCTAATAATAAATCTAAGTAAGATTACATAAATTAAAATAAAATGAAACAACATATAAATATGAAATTAATTTTTTACTTACTATTTATTTGTAAAAAATTCTCTGATTCTTTCGTTCCCTTTCCCTCGGCCGATTATCCTACGATGAATACAACAATAAATTAAATAAAATAAAAAATAATTATTTTATCTACGTGTGTGAGACGGGTGTGCACGTGTGCCTGTGAGGGGGGGGCAACAGGAGCCCTGCGGCCAACGGTAGAGGGAGAGGGAGAGGGGGGCCTGCGGCCAACGGTAGAGGGAGAGGGGGGCCTGAGGCGTGTGTGCGTGTGTCTGTGTGTGTGTGTGTGTGTGTGTGTGTGTGTGTGTGTGTGTGTGTGTGTGTGTGTGTGTGTGTGTCTGTGAGGGGGAGGGGGGCCACGGACAGGGGAAGAGAGGGCAGTGGAGGGGGTGGGGGAGGGCAGCCAGAGGGAGTGAGGGAGCAGGAGAGGGGAGAGGGAGAGGGAGTGAGGGAGCGGGATAGGGGAGAGGGAGAGGGATTGAGTGAGGGAGGGGAACAGGATCGGGAGAGGGGGAGGGAGATAGGGAGAGGGAGAGCGGCGAGAGGGAGCGGAGGGGGGAGATAGGGAGAGGGAGAGCACTTATCGGCGATGATGGGAGGAGGCTGGCGGCGACGGTGAGGATGGGAGGAGGATGGCGGCGACGATGACCGTGAGAGGGAGGGAGGCTGGCGACGGCGACGAGGACGGCGGGGCCTCCAGCGACAGCGAGGACGGTGGCTCCGGCGGCGACGACGGTGAGCAGAGGAGAAAGAGAGAGTGAGAGGGAGAGTGGGGGCCTCCGGTGACGGCAAGGATGGCAGCTCCGGCGGCGACGACGGTGAGCAGAGGAGAAAGAGAGAGTGAGAGGGAGAGTGGGGGGTGGAAATGGGGGCGGGTGGAAGGGGTGGGAGGAAGGGTTCGATCGTGGTGGGGGGGAATGTTGCGATGGAAATACATATGGAACTAAGTTACGTCTGTAATTTTAGACGGATTATTTTCTGTCTGAATATACATCTCAATTTTGTGACGACAATACGGACGGAACATATTCCGTCTATAATTTCAGATGGAATATTTCTATCTGAATATCCATCACCAATTGAGACGTATATTCAGACAGAGTATAGTATGTCCAAAACACAGATGGAATTTACGACAGAAATTAATCCGTCGCAAATTTCCGTCGCAAACACCGTTTTTTCTTGTAGTGTTACAGTTTTGCACTTGTCAAATCTACGATCAATTTGCCACAATGAAATCAAGACAGGAGCTGCTCTAGTTGATTTGATGCTGGTCAAATTCGCAAGTCATTGAAATCCTCTTCTCATATTGCAAATATGGGTAAACAATGCAAATTATATCAAATTTCGATTTAACATTCATATATATATTTGTAAATCTTCAAAGTTTACAATCAATTACTTCTATTCTCACAAACCTTCAAAATTTACAATTAATTACGAACTTATCTAAATTGAGTGCATCGATCAGGTTTTGTGTTTTCCAATTGATTAATCAAGGGATTTCTGATACTACTCCTAGATGCATAATTAACGTTATCTCTTTATCGGATAACGGGGTAGGGTCCACGTGAACCTCACGATCGCCCGATCCCCATAGTCAGATCAATCAAGCACGAGCGCACACGAAATTTCTAAAAATCAACGTTTCTTTGGGACTAGTGCGCCCCCACACTTCAATTTTCCAAGCCCAGAGAGATGTGCCTTCTCTTTTTTTGTTTTTGGAAGAAAACAATCCATTAAGTAAAGGAACCAGAGTTAACAAACTGAATTATACATGTAGGGATATCGGGGAAGGCCCAGGAGCGACTCCTATGAAGCAGGAGGGCCTCTCTGGCCAACACATGAGCCAACCTGTTGGCAGATCTGGGAACAAAACAGACCTGGAGGTTGTGAGATAGAAGACACCTGCAATCCTGAATGATGGGAAGAATCCGCCAAGGGGGGGAGATGTGCCATTTATATAGTTCACCACATTAAGAGCATCACCTTCGACCACAATGTCCTGTAATAGGGAGGCCGCGAGCTTCAGCGCCTGGAGAAGAGCTAAAGCCTCAGCCATCTCTGGAGAGGAGACCTCGGGCAGGAACATTTGTGAACAGAAATCTAGGCTGGCATCTGGGTTGAGGAGAATAATGCCCAGTGCTCCCTGACCTCCGGAGAAGGCAGCATCCGCCTGGATTTTGGGGAGGTGGACCTGGGGAGTAAGCTCGGGAGCAGGCAGCCTTGAGGAAGATTTGTTGCTGGAGCCATAACTGGACATCCAGAAATAGTGGTCCTTCAATGCTTTGGTGATGGTTATACTAGGATATTCCTCAATGCCTTCGAAGATCTTTTTACATCTCGCTACCCATATCTGCCAGATAATAGCATAACATAAAGATAAGAAAGTTAAATCCTTTGGGTCTCTGGAGAAAGGGGGCTTGGACCATTCCAGGATTCTATCTTCAAGAGCTTTTGGGTCCTCGGCAGAGTGGTAATTTAGGGGGGATAACAACCAGATGGCTCGGGCATTGTTACATTGGAATAACATGTGATGTGCAGTTTCAGCAGTAGAATTGCAAAGGGGGCAATTGGGGTCGACCCCTTTGATACTTCTTGCAATTCTGGCGTTAACCGGAGCAGCTCCCACAATACACTTCCATATGATAATGGTAACCTTGGGGGGGAAGCTATTACAATGCCTTGAATTCCATAGGAGCTGCCATATGTTGTGGGTGGTGGATGATGATGGGGGGAGAGATTTCTCCGTTGGCATCCTATATGCTGACTTGATTGAAAAATTACCATTCTTGGTGTGGCTCTAAATAGCTGAATCCCCCTGGGGTCTAGATTGCTGCGGTAGGTGAATTCTTAGGATATCATGTACAGTGTCTTCCTGGAAGGTGGCCTTGATGAGGGGCCAGTTCCATTGTTGGTTGGAGATTAATTAGGATACCAGAACCGGATGGGATTGAGTGAGGTCTTCTAGAGGAGCAGGGGGGCATAATCTATCCGGTATCCATTTGTCCACCCAAATGCTAGTAGTTCTGCCATCTTGAATCAATTTGAGAATACCCTCCTTGACCTCATTCCGGATTGAGAGAATGGCATTCCATATGTGTGAGCATCTGGCTGGTTTGTTAGAGGACCAGAAATCTAAGCCTTTAAGATATTTGGCTCTCAGAAGATTAACCCATGGCGACTGCTGATCAGTAATGAACATCCACACAATCTTCATGATGGCGGCCCTGTTATAGATAAGAGGGTCTCTGAAGCCCAATCCCCCGGCTTTTTTGTGAAGTTTTAGCTTCTCCCATTTACAGAAATGAATCCTGTGGTGCTGTGAATCTGCCCCCCACCAAAAGCTGCATTGTAATTTGTTTAACATGTGAATGATGCCCTTGGGGAGGAGGGAGGTGCCCATGATGTGGGAGGGGATGGAGGAGTGAGTGGAATGGATGAGGGTGGCTCTCCCTACCGGGGACAGAGTTTTGCATTTCCAGTGGCTGAGCTTAGACATGATCCGATGTTCCAGGAATTTGTATTGTTGTATTCTCCTTCTCTCGGGCCATAATGGAACTCCCAGATACATCTCATTTCTAGGGAGGCAATGGATATGGGTGTATTGACTAGTATAGCTGTAATGTCCTGACTTTTTCGGATCCTTCTTTTTGGGTCTCGGATTTGGTTTCACGGAGCGTCTGGCTCTGTTGTGTCCGAAATTTCATTTCGGACATCTTTCGTGTTCGGATCGGTGCGATCCGGAGTTGTTTCGGAGGCCCGGAAGCGTTCCGCAGCTTTTCCGCGTGTGTTTTCCGATTCCCGGTGTGTGTTTCGGTAATTCCTTCGGAACCTCGTTGCGGGTGAACCGGGTCGTTCACCAGGGCGCGAGTGGTACCGTTGCGATCGGTGCATTCCGAGGATTGCGAAAACGTGATTTTCTATTTTTTGATATTTTTGAGAATTTTCAGATTTTCCTATATTAATCTCCTTTTTCTCTCTCTCCCCTCTCATTTCTCTCTTCTCTCCCTCTCTCTTCTCACGCTCTCTCCTCTCTCCCTCTCTCTCCGGCGGATGACGAGGTGGAGTGTGGGCGAGGCGGGGACGACGCGGGCGAGGCACGGGCGAGGATGGATGAGGATCGAGGCGGTGGAGGCGTGGTGAAGCTCGGCCGTGGGTTCGTGGAACAGCGAGGCTTCAACGGCATTTTCTTCGTGGATCGGCGTCCACGGCGCGTCAAATCTTCGGCGGAGGTAGGGAGATGGACCCTCAACTCGCGTACTTCATTTCCTGCGAGTTTTGTAGGCCGTGGTGAGCCGAATGGGCTTGTCTGGGTGTTTTGGAGAAAATGTATGTTTTTGGGGTGTGAGCTGGATCTCCCGTTTTACGGTGTTTTTGGGCGATCCAGGGGTTTAGATGCATGCCTAGGGGCTTGGGGAAGGTTTCCCCTTTTGTTTCCCCTTCACCTGGGGGTGAACAGGTCGTGGAATGGTTTTTCTCGCGATTTCCACCATTTTCGGGCGCAGACTGAGAACGCGCTAGTCTCGGCTAGCGCGTTCTTGAGGGTCGCGCCGTCCCGATAGGGCGTGTTCATGGGAGAAGATGAACAGTATGGCAGTTCCTGTCGCGCTATAGGGTTATGGCCCGTTCTGGATTGTCGCGCTATAGGATCATAGCGCGACCTGGCCTGGTCGCGCTATGGACCTATAGCGCGTTCATTACTGTCGCGCTATAGGATCCTAGCGCGTTCTGCTTGAACGCGCTAGGGACATATAGCGCGTTCTTGGAGGTGACCAGTCGGGCTGCCCGGGGCGGGCGGTCTGCGGCTGATCGTGCTCCCCTTGGGCCGTGTGTGTCCCGGACACCCCGTGGAGTTCCGTGACTCTGTCTTTGGGTGTCCGGAGGACCGTTTACTTCGATTAGTGTCCCCGTGAGTTTAAGGGTCTGGGTGACCTTCTAGCGTTCCGATTGTGTTGTGTTGGTCTCCGGTCGACCCGGTTGTGACCCAGTGGTCGATCTTTGGCCTCGTGAGTGTCCCGGACACCCCGTGGGTTTCGTTACCGTGTTTTGGGGTGTCTGGAAGTACCGTGTTACCTCAATAAGCGTGCCCGTGGTCTTGGTGGGTCCGGGTGACCCCAGGTGTTCCGGGTTTCGGGTTCTTGCTAGATCGAGTCACCGTGTATCGGTGTGAGTGTGGTGAGGTTTCCCCGCAGGTCGTTGCTTCTCTATAAGGTGGCTTCCGAGTGGGCCAAGCGTGTGGCCTTGAACGGTGAGTCCAGTCTCCCAGCCTGGGGCTGGAGGTTTCTTAAGTCCCTCCCCGAGGGATGGGTCTCGGCGGTTGTGAACTGCCTCGTGAGTTATCGCATCGTGGTTTTGGACATAGGGATTAGGCCAGATTGACGGCTCGGTGCTGTCATGCGCAACGGTCTCGACCCCGAGTCTTGTGACTCAAAGACCGTTGAGTTTAGTAGGTCTAGTGGACCATCTAGAGTCTGGTGGCGTCGTGCCACCTGTTACTCCGTGTTACTCACAATGGGTGCGTGCGTGGTTTCTTGTGTCCACGTTCTGTGACACGTCCACTAGTCGTAGCCTTCTTACGGCACGCGTGTGCTGACCAACCTGGGAGTGGTGGAGCAGCTGACCCGAGAAAGACAGTGAGTAGGTTGGTTACCGTAGGGCCCCAACGTACAGCCGAGTCCGGGCTTAGGGGGAATTACCAGCTTGTGGACAGGCCTAGGGCGTATGGTCTGAGTGTGCACACGAGGTTGGGGGCGTCGGACGGCGCCGGCAGGTGCGACCCCAACTAGTCCTTGTTCTGTGGTACTGGTTACTGAGTGTGTCTGAGTCTCCGCCTGGGGCATTGTAGCTAGACACTTGTGACACGGTGTAAGACGTCAGGGGACGCATCCGATCGTTCTTCTAGTGGGTGGTGCTCCTGTCACGTGACGTGTGTTGTCGAGTACCGGGTTTTGTTTCCGCCTGCGAGACGGGACTTCGTGAGTGGTTTCAGGAGTGTTCCTGGAGTCGAGGTCTGGGGTTGCCGGTGGGTGTCACCAAGGGCCTTTCCTCAGACAGCGTTGTGTTCACGACGGTGAGGTCATGACCGTGTTCCGTGACCGTGTGGTTTTGGCTTGGGCCCTTTTTGTGAGGGCAGGCCTTTGCTTCGGAGGTATCGTGGCGTTCTCCTAGTAGAGTGGCTAGGGCGGCTCGTGTTTAGTGGTCCCCGATCGTGGAATCGGGTGGTCGGGTGCGTGTCCCCCGACGGGAGACTAGGTCGTGTTTTCTGGTACAGTAGGAGTAGCTGTAGAGCCAAGGTTTTACCGGCGACCGATTTGCTGTTCCTGCTGTTACTGTTGTTCTTGCTGTTGTAGCTTTCCTTCTGCCGTTGTTTCTCAGTTGGGGTTCCGCGGGATCCCTACTGGGCCAGTGACAGGAGACTCACCCCTGCGTTTCAGGTGCGGTGGTTCTTCCTCGAGGTTCAAGGGCATTGCGTGGAGGTTCTTAGTTGCCGACTTGTCGGGCCGAGTGTTCACTTGGCATGTGGTACGTTTTACTGCTTTAGACTGTACTTTCTGCTGGACTGGACTCTGTTGCAGTTGTCCATTTATTTCTGTTAATTGTTGAATTGTCCTGCCTTATTTCCTATTTCTTTGTACCTCCACACTCCTTTTTAGCCCTTTCGAGCCTCCTGCTCGTGGGCTGCGGGCCGGGATTCGAATGGTATCGGGCTCCTCCCGGTATCCGGATCTCGGGTCGTCACAATAGCTTTGGGTGGGAGGAGAGACATTGGGACTATAGATGAAACCAGATTTCTGTCTATTAGGAAACTGACCTGACCAGGATGCATATGTGTGGAGAACATCTATGTATTCTTGAATCTCGATTTCCTCTGCCTTCCCGAAGAGAAAGACATCATCCGCATACATGACATGAGTGATAGTGGGAGCTCGGTAGTTTACCTTGAGGCCTTGTATCCTTCCTTCCTCCAATCTGGCCCTGAGTAGGTTAGATAGGACTTCGGCATTGATAATATACAAATATGGGGAGAGTGGACAACCTTGCCTTAAACCTCTGGGTGGAATAATATTCCCCGTAGGCTCACCATTGATGTTGATGGAGTAAGTGGCAGTGCCAACACATTGCTGGACCAGGTTCCTGGAATGGGCTGAGAAACCCAATGATTCCATGGGTACGTCAATAAAATGCCATTCAAGACTGTCATAAGCTCTAATGATGTCTAGTTTAAACTTGAAGAGGCCAACCTTCCCTTGCTTTGTGCGGATAGAGTGCATCAATTCCTACACGGTGATTATACAATCTGAAGTTGACCTGTTAGGCCAAAAAGCACACTGGTTAGGGGAGATAACATGTTGGAGGATGGATTTAGCTCTATTGGCCAGGATCTTGGTGATAATTTTATACAGTACATTGCACAAGCTAATGGGTTTGTAGTCAGAGGGAGTACTGGCAGGGAGTTTTATGGGGATGAGGGTGATATGGGTGTGGTTGAGGCTAGTGGGGATTGAGTGGCTGATGAAGACGGATGTAATGAGGTCGATGCATTGGGATTTAAGGAGGGGCCAATATTTTTGATAGAATATGGGGGGGAAGCCATCATGCCCTGGGGATTTCCTGGGATTCATGGTGAAAAGGGCTTCTTCTATTTCAAGGATGGAGGGAGGGGAGTGAAGAATGTGTCTTCGGATTGGGATATAGCTCTGGTAGCTGGGGGGAGGTGCCGAGAGGGAGGGCTGGGTGTAGAAGAGGTGTAGAGGTCTTGGAAGTGGTTAACAAAATATTCCTTGATAGTAAGAATATCCCCAATTCAACTATTGTCGGGCAGTTTAACCCAGGAGAGCCTGTTGGATGTCCTTCTATTCAGAACCTTGGTATGAAAGTATTTGGTACATCGATCGCCCTCTTTGGCCAAGTGAGCCTTGGCCCTTTGTCTCCAGTATTCCTCTTGGAGCCTGACATGATCCTCTAGTTGACTTTCCAGAATGGCTTCTGATTTGATATTCTCTACAGTAGGAGGAAGGGATCGGAGCAGCTTCATTTCTTTTGTGATTTCCTTCACCCTTTGTAGGGGGTTTCTGAATGTGTTGGCCCTCCATCTCCTTATACTTGACTGCAAAATCAGGGTCTTCTGATGATAATTGGATACCAGTGGGGGAGTATTGGCCCAGCTATCATGGATCATGGCCTCAAGGTCTTCTCTCAGAGTCCACATAGACTCGAATTTGAAAGAAAGTCTTCTGCCTTTGTTGTTCCTGTGCAGGTTGGTGTAGATGGGATTGTGATCGCTGGCAATGCGGGGGAGATGGTGGATGGCAGCCTGCGGGAACATCATCCTCCACTCAACATTTGCTAGTGATCTGTCTAACCTTTCTCTGATGTGCCATTGAGCCATTCTGCGATTTGTCCAGGTAAATGCAGGGCCATCAAACCCCAGATCCAGCAGACCAGTAGCAAGGGAGAAATTCTGAAAATCTTTCATCTGTTGGAAACTGACCGAGGAACCCCCAGCTTTTTCCCTAGGCTCCAATATAGAATTCATATCTCCCGTTACTAATATGGGGCCTTTGTAGATGTTGATGACTGCTGTGAGGTTCAGCCAGAAAGCCTGTCTGCAGGATCTTCTGGCTGGGGCGTATATGTAGTAGAGCCTCCAGGATGTCAAGGGGGGGTCCTCTATTTCCAAGGATATCCAGTGAGGGATAATTTGAATGACCTGAACTTTGGAAGTGGGGTTCCACCACACCCAGAGGCCACCAGCCCTACCCTCGGGGTCTATGTAAGCATAGGAGTCTGGGCATTTGGTGTTAAAGAAGGAAATACTGGTATGGGGAGAGGCTTTGGTTTCAGATAGGAAGAGGATATCAGGTTGGATGGAGTGGGTTAGTTGGTTGAGGTATGGAATTGTGGAGGGCCCACCCACCCCTCTACAATTCCAGGACAATATCTTCATTTTGGGCCTGGCGGCTCATTGAGGTCGGCCGCAGGAACCTTGTTATTGGAAGGGTAGCTTGGACTGCAGGGGGACTTCTTTGGGGCTAAGTGTTTGGATATGGCAGCGTGTTTGAGATTCTTGTTACTGAGTTTAGGGGGGATTCTGGAGGCTTTCCCAGGTGGAAGAGGATGAGGGAGTGAGTGGGGGGATCTATTTTGGCTCTTTTGGGGGTGTGGGCCTGAGGTGTAGTAGGATCGGGGGCAGCTTTCCTTTTGCCTTGGCTGTATGTGGAACTGGGAGGGGTGGTTGGTTGGGGTGGGTTGGGGGGATGGTCGTGGTGTGTGGTGGGGGGGAGGGATTGGGGGAGGGGCGTGGGGGGGGGGGACAAGGAGTGGGGGAGATGGGGGGGTGTTTTCCGTTGTGGTAGAAAGCGGGTGGCTTGGGGATGGCTGGTTGAGGTGAGATGGGTTACTGATGGGGAGTGCTGGGGTTGGGTGTGAGGGGATGATTTGGGTTTGTTGACTGGAGCTGAGGGAGGGGGTTAACTTAGAGGGGATAGGAGCGTGGGAAAGGGTAGGGTGGGGATGAAGTTCGACTGGGATGGAGGGTTGGGCCACCTCAGCAGCGTGGGCTGGGCTCTGCCCAGGAGGGGGACTCTCTTGGAAGAGAATTCTTTTGCACTTGGGAGGAGGTGGGGCTCCTGCTGAATACGAGGCCTCCCCTGTGGAGTTACTTTCACCTCTGTTGCGTTGTGGAGAGGGGGACCTGAGCTTGCTGGGGTCTCTCAGAGTGAAGGAGGGAGAAGAGGAGCTAACCCTCAGCCAGTCTCCGTATTCATATTCGATCATTTCGACCAATTCCTATCTCAGCTAGGGGGAGTAAGCATCTTTAATGTGCCTTTTCAGTTCTTCCAACTCAGAACAACTATCGTCTTCGTGGTCCACACAACCGCAAAAGTGGCAGAACCAGGGCAGACATTCGTAGGCAACCTGGAAGGACCGAATGGAGTTGTCTAGGAGTCTGGCTTGGATACTAGTCTTGAGGGCCTTATTTATGCTGACTGAAATTTTGAAGCGGGTAAACCAACCCCAGGATGAAATCTCTCTGGGGATGGGGGAATAGGGATCCCCTAGTTGGGTTGCCGAAGCTTTGATGGATGCTGGATTGAGAAGTTCCTCTGGCAGGTCAAAAATCCGAACCCATAAATCTGCTTTGGTTAGAGAATATTGGGAGGGCGCCATATAAGATTCACCCCTCTGGAATAGCATAATATCCTTCTTGAATAACCATGGGGATCTTTTACAAATGAGGTCTACTTCCTGGGGGTCAGAGAATCGGACCAGGTATGAATCATTTAGGTAGTCGATGAGTTGCCACTCACCTTTAGGCTTCCAGAGATTTGCCATCCATTCTTTGAGACCTGCTACTCTGATCTTGGACTTTGACAGGATCTTTACCACCAGTGAACATCTCCAGCGATCACGGTCGGCATGATCTATGTGGGAGACGTCGATAACTTCTGTGTTCTTCTCCCTGACCATCAACTGCCTGAAGCAGGTTCCGATAGCCTCGTCATCTTCCTGCATAGGCTCACTCTCACTGTCTGCCATGGCGCAATAGGATGGGGAGGTGGACCACGACCGGAGGGGAGTAGGCAAGGGCCAGGGGGGACGGAAGAATGGGGGTCTAACAAGGAGAAGAGGGGGCGGGGTTTGACCGGGAGGGGAAGGGACCAGAACGGCTGGGGGGAGGAAGCGACGAAGGGAGAGGACCGTTGTAATATCCCGGACCTTTCAGATCCTTCTTTGTGGGTCCCGGATCTGGTTTCTCGGAGTGTCTAGCTTTGCTGTGTCTAAAATTTTGTTTCGGACATCTTTTGTGTTCGGGTCGGCGCGATCCGGAGTCATTTCGGAGGCCCGGAGTGCGTCTGCGGCTTTTCCGCGCGTATTTTCCGATTTCCAGTGTGTGTTTCGGTAATTCTTTCGGAACCTCGTTGCGGGTGAATCATATCGTTCACCTAGGTGAGAGTGGTACCGTTGCGATCGGTGCGTTCCGAGGATCGTAAAAATGTAATTTTTATTTTTCGATACTTTCCATAATTTCTAGATTTTTTATAAATATCATTCTTTTTCTCTCTCTCCCCCACCCTTCTTCTTCCTCTTTCTTCCTCCCCCAACCGTGAGCGCCCCTCTTCCCCTCTCTCTCCCATTTCGATGTGGCGGGCCTCTCTCCGGCTGCAGACGGTGGTTGGGCGATGGCGCGGCGACGTGGGTGGCGGCGAGGCGATCTCGTGGGCGTGCGGTGCTCGTGGGAAGCATGAAGGAGCGGGATTTCTAAAAGGTTTCATCGTGATTCGTGGATGATCCGGCGTGTCTCGGGGCGAATTTGAGGTAGGGTGACGTTCCCTAGCTCTCCGCGTTTCATTTCCGTGATTTCTAGCCCGGTGTGAGGCCGAGAGGGGTCGATTCCATGTCTGGAGGGTAAAACTATGATTTTGGGAGAGTTCGCCCGATCTATGATTTTAGGCCATGATTTCGTGTTTTGATGACTTAGAAGCATGCTAGGGGTCACCAGGGGTCTTCCCCTTTGATTTTCCCCTCTCCTACGGAGGCATGGGGGCGTGGTTGGAATTTTTGGGCGTTTCACACCGTTTCACCATCGGGTCGGTGTGATGGTCCTTCCAGTGACCGTCACACCATGTGACGCACCTAGGTGGGTGCGTCACAGACCTGTTTTAGCCAACTGGGGGTCTGTGGGCTGTGACGGTCCCACGATAGACCGCCACGGCGCTGTGACGTGCCTGGGTTGGACCGTCAGGGACGATTCGACCGTTGGTTTTTGACCGTTGGGGGTCAAGGCATGTGACGCACCAGACCTAACGCGTCTCACCCTTGTGACGCCCCTCTGTGGGTGCGTCAGAGTTGACGTTCTCTCGCACTGTAATGCACTAGGGTTGGTACGTTACAGGCTGTGACGCACCGAGTGGCACACGTCATAGTCGGTTTCCTCTTGTCTTGTGACGCACCAGGGCGAGCGCGTCACAAACTGTGACGCACCAGGGTAGGCGCGTCACACGCTGTTTTACACTGAGGGTCTGACGCCCCTGTGTTGGGCCATCAGATGGCTGTGACGGTCCAGCCTTAGACTGTCAGAGCCTGTGGCGCGTCTAGAGTAGACCACCAGGCTCAAGGTTGCACCGGGTGGTTTGCAGTCCTGTTTCTTTGCCGACCGTGGTCGCCGTGCGATGGTGCTCGTACGTGGGACGGTCCCCGTACGTCGTCGGATGCGGACGTGGTTTTCCGTTGACTTGAGAGTCTACTCCTTTAGTGACCCTCCACTAGTCGTAGCCCACCACTACGTGTGTGCTGGTCTCACCTGGGAGTAGGTGTACGGGCTTACCCTAAGGATGATTTTACACTGGATTCTGTCGGGCCCCACGTCTACCAGCCAGAGTCCGACTGAGAGGAAAACCAGTCAGAGGGCCAGACCAGAGACGCACGGTCTGTGTGTGCACACGTGGTTGGGGGTAGTGGACATGCGGTGACGAGTGTGACCCCAGCTAGTCACTTGTTTTGTGGTTACTTGTACGGTGTTCGTGTCTTTGGTAGGCGCTACCACGTCAGGCAGTTCACCCGGGGTGTGGTATAAGACGTCAGGGGACGCTACCGACTATGCTTCTAGTGCGAGGTACTCCTGTCGAGTTCGGAGTGACAGGCTGTCAGTTGTTACGACTTTGACCTTCGGATTTTTATCGTGTTGGCCGTGGTGTTCCAGTCATTTCACCGTGGCACATTTATCGATTTTCGTGCCGTGAGACCGGTATTTTATATATGGCAAGGCTTCCCTTTCTGAGGTACTCGCTTACTGCTAGCGTAGCAGTTTCTCCGTTTGTGAGGTAGGGTTCAAGTGATCCCTACTGAGTCTTATTCTGAGACTCATTCCCTATGTATTTTCACCGTATTTCAGGCGAGGCGTGGCTTCAGGGGAGCGCGTCTGAGGCTCAATGTGGTTCAGGTGCCGAGCGTTAGTGCCCGAGGTTAGAGGCGGGGTGTGCCCCGTGTAGCTATACTTTTTTTTTTGTCTCTGTACTAGTTGTGGACTACTACTACTGTTGTTATTTTATTGTTATCTTGTGGACCATGTATCATGAAAAATGTTAATTTATTTCCTGTTTAATTATACAACTGTTTAATTTTTACAATTATTTGTGATACTCGTGTAGTCTCCACACCATCCTTTTAACCCTTCCGAGTCTTCGGACTCGTGGGTGGCGATGCGAATCTCAGGTTATCGGGCCTTCCCGGTAATTGGATTCTCGGGTCGTTACAGCTGGTATCAGAGAGCGGTTGTGGGATTATACAAGAATCATAAGTAATTGTGGTAGTCCACTAGTCCACAGTGATGATGTACAGTTGACGCTGACATCGGGCATCGTGTGTTTTTCTTAACCTTGTTGTTCCGTGTTTCCTGTCTTTTGCTTCAGGAGCGAGCATGGCGTCGAGGCTGAGCACTCGCTCTCAGCAAGGGCAGTCGGCTGGAGGTCAAGAGATCCAGCAGGAGCTTCAGCAGGAGCAGGAGGAGCAGAGTAGAGTGCCACCAGCGACCACCGAGGCAGTGGATACTGGGAGGTTTCCGGGGGCCGAGGATTTCTTCCGTGGCATTTACCAGCTTATGTCGTAGCAGTTCGGCGGAGAGACTGGTGAGGGCTCGTCGATCAGGGGTGGGCCAGGCCGAGCAGTGAGGGATTTCATGCAGTTTCATCCACCTTACTATGGCGGTTAGTCAAACCCTGATATGGCTCAGAGTTGGCTCGACGAGATGGAGCGGGTGTTCAGTTCCATATGGTGTACTGTAGAGGACAAGGTGATGTTGGTCTATAACCAGTTGTAGGGCACGGCTCGTGAGTGGTGGTCTTCCGAATGGAAGACGTCTTTTCGGTCACGTCCCCTTGAGCAGATTGCGTGGAGTGACTTTATCAGTACTTTCGAGCGTGCCTACTGTCCAGAGTATATTGCTACGCAGCGGATGCGTCAATTTTTGGAGCTAATCTAGGGCGACATGTCCGTGTTACAGTACAGGACCCGATTGGTTGAGCTGGGTCGTTATGCACCTCATATCATGAAGCATGAGAGGGTAAAGACCGCACAGTTCATACAGGACTTAAGACGGGAGTTGAGGCACCATTTGATCGCGAATGAGGCCACTGATTAGGAGACAACGTCTCGTGTGGCGGCTTCTTTGGAGATGGATATGCAAAGGACTCGAGGACCGATTAGCCAGGGACAGTTTTTGTCGGGTCACAGCCAGCAGTCGACTACCCAGCAGCAGGGTTCTTTTCAGCATGCATCGGGTGGTTCGGGAGCGCCGGCACCGGCAGCGTCGGTGATAGGATCTGTGTCTTTTGGCTCTAAAGTCAAGAAGTTTCTTAAGAAGAGTTTCCACAAGAAGTGCAAGGATCAGGGGCAGGCATCATCGGACAGTGTACAGCAGCCGATTCCTTTTCAGCGTCAGGGATCAGTGGGTGGATCGCGAGGACCGTGTTCACGATGTGGTGAGTACCATCCAGGCAGGCAGTGCACGGCACCGATAGTTTATTTTCGGTGTGACCAGCAAGGGCATATAGCGCGTGACTATCCTCAGAGGCAGCAGCAGTAGTTTCCTCAGCCGCAGCAGGTTCCCCAGCAGCAGAGGCCACAACAGCAGCAGGGACAGTATCCGCCGCGACCCAGGTCAGCGAGTGTGGGAGGCAGGCAGAGATCTCGAGGCCAGATTACACACATGACCAGACCAGAGGCAGTGGCGTCACAGCTCGTGGAAGGTACCATTTAGGTTTTGAGTTGTGCGGCTCAGGTTTTGTTTAATTCTGGCGCATCTCATTCGTTTATTTCGGAGGATTTTGCGCTGAGTATCGAGGAGCCGGTGACCCAGTTGTCCTGTGATATGGCAGTGGAGTTACATTCGGGTGATTTTATGATCACTCCGTATTGTTTCGATGAGGTTCCTGTGTGGGTGGAAGGGCGGAATTTATCAGCTAGGCTCTATGTGTTGTCGTTTCAGGACTTTGATGTGATTTTAGGCATGGATTGGCTCGAGGTACATCATACTTTGGTGGATTGTGGATCGAATAGAGTTTACTTTCGGTGACTTCGTGGACCCACCTTCTATTTCAAGGTATCAGGTCTTCCTCTTCCCGCTTTCTTATTTCTGCGATTCGAGCTCGCCGTTTGCTTGATGCGGGTTGTCAGGGTTTTCTCGCTTCTGTGGTCTTGGTAGATCAGCCGTGTTCGGATGTCGAGGACATTCTGGTGGTGTGCGAGTTTCTTAATATTTTTTTAGAGGACTTACCTAGATTACCTCCCCAGCGGGAGATTGATTTCGTGATCGAGATTGTGTCTGGTACGGGACCTTTGGCGAAGGCTCCCTACCGTATGGCTCCCGCTGAGTTGAGGGAGTTGAGGGCGCAGTTGTAGAAGCTGCTGACCAAGGGGTATATTCATCCTAGCTTTTTCCCTTGGGGTGCGCCCTTGTTGTTCGTGAAGAAGAAGGACGGTAGCTTGCGGTTGTGCATTGACTACCGGCAGCTGAATGAGGTGACCATTAAAAATAAGTATCTATTGCCACGGATTGATGATTTGTTCGACCAGCTTCAGTCTGCTCGAGTATTCTCACGGATTGATTTACGATTCGATTACTATCAGCTGAGGATTCACCAGTCCAATGTAGAGAAGACTGCGTTCAGTACTAGGTGTGGACATTATGAGTTCTTGGTGATGTCGTTCGGGCTCACCAATGCCCTCACAGCCTTCATGGACTTGATGCAGAGGGTGTTTCATCCTTACCTGGACCAGTTCATGGTCGTGTTTGTAGACGACATCCTTGTGTATTCGCGGTCTGTTGAGGAGCACGCGTACCATTTGGGTGTGGTGCTGCACACGTTACGAGATCACTAGTTGTATGTGAAGCTCACTAAGTGCGAGTTCTGGCTTCGTGAGGTGCACTTTTTGGGGCACCTGATTTCTGGTGATGATATTTCCGTGGATCTTGCCAAGGTCAAGGCAGTAATGCAGTGGCCGAGGCCGAGGTCTGTGACGGAGATCCGGAGTTTCTTGGGGCTTGCGGGCTATTATCGTCGATTTATCCAGGATTTTTCTCGCATTGCGGTCACGATGACCAGACTCACGCGGAAGGATGCGCCTTTCGTCTAGTCTGATGAGTGTGAGCAGAGTTTTAGGGGACTGAAGATATTGTTCACCTCAGCTCCGGTGTTAGTTTTATCTTCTAGATCGGGAGGTTTTGTGGTGTGTACAGATGCTTCCGGGGTCGGATTGGGTGCTGTGTTGATGCAGCATGGTAGAGTGGTGACGTATGCATCTCGACAACTGAAGTCCCACGAGGAGAACTACCCTACCCATGACCTGGAGTTGGAGGTTGTGATCTTCACGCTGAAGATCTGGAGGCATTATCTGTACGGTGAGAAGTTCGAGGTGTTCACTGACCATCAGAGTTTGAGGTATGTGTTCACGTAGAGGGACCTTAACCTCAGACAGAGGTGTTGGATGGAGTATATGCAGGATTATGACTTCACCCTATCTTATCAGTCGGGCAGTATGAATGTCATCGCCAATGCTTTGAGTCGGAAGGTCGCGGTCAGTGCCTTGATGTTGAGGAAGTGGAGGCTCTGGGAACAAGTGCCCGAAGTATCTTTCAGGCTCAAGATTCTCCAAGAGCTAGGGTTAACCGTACTTGTGAGTCTGACTATCGCGCCTGCTATCCATCGTCAGGTGACAGTGGCTCAGCATGCAGACTCTGAGTTGTCCCGGATTTTGGCCATGGCTGATGTGGAGCTCGGTGAGGACGGTGTTGTGAGGTTCTGTGATAGCCTGTACGTCCCAGCCGAGGAGCGAGTTCATCGTGCGGTGTTACGTGAGGCTCATGGGAGCAGGTACACCGTACACCCGGGTGCGACGAAGATGTATCAGAACTTACCGAGGCAGTTCTGGTGGCCTGGCATGAAGAGAGATGTTTCCAAATTTGTGGCCAGGTGCCTGACCTGTCAGCAGGTGAAGGCGGAGCATCAGTAACCGGGAGGTACTCTCCAGCCCTTGGATGTTCCCACGTGGAAATGGGACCACGTGACCACGGATTTCGTGGTGGGATTGCCGAGGACTCCGAGTGGATATGACAGTATTTGGTTACTGGTGAATAGGCTGACGAAGGTGACTCGATTGTTACCGGTCAAAGACAGCTAGAGTGTGCCTAAGTTGGCTCGTCTTTATATGGAGCAGATCGTTCCGTTGCATGGGATTCCCATCTCCATTGTGTCAGATCGGGATCCGCGGTTCACTTCTGGATTCTGGAGGAATTTTCAGCGAACTATTGGCACGGATTTAACATTTAGCTCAGCGTACCATCCTCAGTCAGATGGTCAGTCAGAGAGGACCATCCAGACCTTGAAGGATATGTTGAGATCCTGCTGCTTGGAGTGGTAGGGGAGTTGGATTCACCACCTACCATTGGTAGAGTTTGCCTACAACAACAGCTATCATTCGAGCATCGACATGGCTCCTTATGAGGCGTTGTATGGGCGTCCGTCTCGGACTCAATTGGATTGGTTTGAGGTTGGTGAGCGTGTTTTGACGGGACCGGAGTTGGTGCAGCAGTGTGTGGATGTTGTATACTTGGTTCGTCAGGACATGTTGGCAGCCCAGAGTCGATAGAAGAGCTATGCTGACCGGAGGAGGCAGCCCCTCACGTTCGTCGTTGGCGATCGTGTGTTCTTGAGAGTTTCTCCGATGAAGGGGGTTTGCGCTTTGGACGGCGTTGGAAGCTGAGTCCCCGCTATGTTGGTCCGTTTTCCATTGTAGAGCGCATCGGTGAGGTAGCTTATCGGTTGCAGTTACCCCCTGAGTTGGCGTCGGTGCATGACGTGTTTCACGTCTCGATGTTGCGGAAGTATATGTCCGATGACTCTCATGTGCTTGAGGTTTCTGTTTGGACCAAGGTGACTCCAGATCTTTCTCTCCCATAGTGTCCCGTCCGCGTTGAGGATAGGTGAGAGCAGCGCCTGCGGAACAAGGTCATCCCCTTGGTTAAGGTGGTGTGGCAGCGGCACTCTGGTGGTGAGGCTTCTTGGGAGCGTGAGGACGAGATACGTCAGCAGTTCCCTTACTTGTTTGAGTGAGTCTTCCTTTTCTTTCCCCTTGGGTTGTTCTCAATTTCGAGGACGAAATTCCTTTAAGGGGGGAGGGATGTAATATCCCGGACCTTTCGGATCCTTCTTCGTAGATCTCGAATCTGGTTTCTCAGAGTGTCAGGCTTCGTTGTGTCCGAAATTTTATTTCGGACATCTTTTGTGTTTGGGTCGGCGCGATCCGGAGTCGTTTCGGAGGTCTGGAGTGCGTCCGCGACTTTTCCGCATGTGTTTTCTGATTTTCGGTGTGTGTTTTGGCAATTTCTTCGGAACCTCATTGCGGGTGAACCGGGTCGTTCATCTAGACGAGAGTGGTACCGTTGCGATCGGTGCGTTCCGAATATCGCGGAAATGTAATTTTTAATTTTTTGATATTTTTTGAAATTTCTAGATTTTCTATAAATATCACTCTTTTTCTCTCTCTCCCCCACCCTTCTTCTTCTTCCTCTTTCTTCCTCCCCCAACCGTGAGCGTCCCTCTTCCCCTCTCTCTCCCATTTCGACGCGGCGGGCCTCTCTCCGGCTGCAGACGGCGGCTGGGCGACGGCGCGGCGAGGTGGGTGGCGGCGAGGCGATCTCGTGGGCCTGCGGTGCTAGTGGGAAGCATGAAGGAGCGGGGTTTCTAAAAGCTTTCATCGTGATTCGTGGACGATCCGGCGAGTCTCGGGGCAAATTTGAGGTAGGGTGATGTTCCCTAGCTCTCCGCGTTTTATTTCTGTGGTTTCTAGCCCTGTGTGAGGCCAAGAGGGGTCGATTCCATGCTAGGAGGGTAAAATCATGATTTTGGGAGAGTTCGCCCGATCTATGATTTTAGGCCATGATTTCACATTTTGATGACTTAGAAGCATGCTAGGGGTCCCCAGAGGTCTTCCCCTTTGATTTCCCCCTCTCCTACGGAGTCATGGGGGCGTGGTTAGAATTTTTGGGCATTTCACGCTGTTTCACCGTCGGGTCGGTGTGACGGTCCTTCCAGTGACCGTCACACCATGTGACGTGCCTAGGTGGGTGCGTCACAGACCTGTTTTAGCCAACTGGGGGTCTGTGGGCTATGACAGTCCCATGATAGACCGCCACGGCGCTGTGATGCGCCTGGGTTGGACCGTCAGGGATGATTCGACCGTTGGCTTGACCGTTGATTTTTGACCGTTGGGGGTCAAGGCATGTGACACACCAGACCTGGCGCGTCACACCCTTGTGACGCCCCTATGTGGGTGCGTCAGAGTTGACGTTCTCTCGCACTGTAACGCACCGGGGTTGGTCCGTTACAGGCTGTGACGCATCGAGTGGCACGCGTCACAGTCGGTTTCCTCTTGTCTTATGACGCACCAGGTAGGGTGCGTCACATACTGTGACGCACCAGGGTAGGCACGTCACACGCTGTTTTGAAATGAGGGTCTGACGCCCCTGTGTTGGGCTGTCAGATGGCTGTGACGGTCCAGCCTTAGACCGTCAGAGCCTGTGGCACATCTAGAGTAGACCGTCAGGCTCAGGACTGCACCGGGTGGTTTGCAGTCCCGTTTCTTAGCCGACTGTGGTCGCCGTGCGACGGTGCTGGTATGTGCGATGGTCTCCGTACGTCGTCGGATGCGGACGTGATTTTTCGTTGACTTGAGTGTCTACTCCTTTTGTGACCCTCCACTAGTCATACCCCATCAGTACGCGTGTACTGGTCTCACCTGAGAGTAGGTGTACGGGCTTACCCTGAGGATGATTTTAGACTGGTTTCTGTCGGGCCCCACGTCTACCAGCCAGAGTCCGGCTGAGAGGAAAATCAGTCAGAGGGCCAGACCAGATACGCACGGTCTGTGTGTGCACACGTGGTTGGGGGCAGTGGACACGCACTGATGAGCGTGACCCCAGCTAGTCACTTGCTTTGTGGTTACTTGTACAGTGTTCGTGCCTTTGGTAGGCGCTACCACGTCAGGCAGTTCACCCACGGTGCGGTATAAGACGTCAGGGGACGCTACCGACTGTGCTTCTAGTGCGAGGTACTCCTGTCGAGTTCGGAGTGACAAGCTGTCAGTCTTTGCGACTTCGACCTTCGGGTTTTTGTCGTGTTGGCCATGGTGTTCAGGTCATTTTACCGTGACACCTGTGTCGATTTTCGTGCCGTGAGACCGATATTTTGTAGATGGCTAGGCTTCCCTTTCCGAGGTACTCGCTTACTGCTAGCGTAGTGGTTTCTCCGTTTACGAGGTAGGGTTCGAGTGATCCCTACTGGGTCTTGTTCTGAGACTCATTCCCTGCGTATTTTCACCGTGTTTTAGGCGAGGCGCGACTTCTGGGGAGCGCGTCTCAGGCTCAGCGTGGTTCAGGTGTCCAGCGTTAGTGCTAGAGGTCAGAGCCGGGGTATGTCCCGTGTAGCTGTACTTTTCTTTTTATCTATGTACTAGTTGTGGACTACTTCTACTGTTGTTATTTTATTATTATCTTGTGGACCATGTATCATGAAAAATGTTAATTTATTTCTTGCTTAATTATACAACTATTTAATTTCTGTAATTATTTGTGATACTCGTGTAGTCTCCACACCATCCTTTTAACCCTTCCGAGTCTTCGGACTCGTGGGTGGCGGTGCGAGTCTCGAGTTATCGTACCTTCCCGGTAATCAGATTCTCGGGTCGTTACAATCGTGGCCGGAGAAGGATCGAGGGCGGCCGAGGTGGAAAAGTCGAGGGAGGGGATGGGGAAATGGAGGGTGGTTCGGATAAGGTGGGGGTGGGAGGGGAGGAAGAGAGGGCTGGGTCGGACCAGCAAGGGAAGGGGAACAAAAGGAAGGCGGAATGGGGAAATGGAGTGGGGGAAAGAGGATGGAAAGGGGGAGCAGGGGCTTGATGGGAAAGCCTGAGGGGCCGGAGGGACAGAAGGGTCGTTCTGGGAGGGAGTCGGGGACCGAGAGGGTGGGGGTAATGGTGGACCGGATGGGGCGGGGGGAGGGGGGGAAGGGGGGGCAGAGGGGAGCGTTAACCGGTGAGGTCAGGTGCGGAGATCACCGAGCGATCTGGAGAGGACCTCCGCCGGAGGGACGGGGGGACCGCACCGAGAGAGGGAGGGAACAAGGGTGAGGCAGATGGGGCCTAGGTGGGGGAAGGAGGGGGGGACGGAGGAGGGAAGGGTTCCGGCAAACTCCGGGGGAGGACACCAAGGGTTTCGGAGGGTTGCTCCGATTTTTCATAACTCTCTCTTAACTCAGATGTGCCATCTCATACCCCCTCGTCCATAGACTTAATTGATAATTTCATGGAACATTTCACTAAATGACTTGAAATTTTTAGAGATTGTAAATAAATATATGAAATGGAGGGGCTAATCCATAAATATGAAAAATATAGAGGTTGAAAACTAAAAATCCCTTCCTAACTAAAATTCAGGGTTTGTCGACTCGGTGCGTGTCGTCCCGACCCGCACGACCCGACCCGACCCGACCCAGGCTGTGGGCGGGACGCCCGGGTCGTGGGTCGTCACCGGGTCGCCCCACTAATTTAATATTATATTATATTATATGTATAAAGTGTCTTTTTCTATTTTATTTTATTATTTTATATATATTATATATAGCCTTTTTTTATCCACACTTGGAATGAGATAGATCGAGACGGACCGAGTCGGGACCGACCCGATCCGTCCCAGCCCGTGACTGGGACAGGCGGGTCGATTGAGACGCCAAACCCTGCTAAAATCCCTGATATAATGAGAAAGAAAATAGATCAACTCTAAGATAATATAAATTAAATTTGATCCATCGAATGTGAGAGAAAGTCTATTTTTAAATTATAAAATATATGTCACACTAGACAACAAAGGTAGAGCTCGACTCTGCATCTACCATAAGGAGATCAATATATATATATATATATGTGAGTAATGCTTTGTGCACCGCATGCGGTGCACAAAAGCCACCTCAATGTGCAACACCTCCTCCTATTGGCCCCCCAAAAGGTGAAATGACCATATTTAATGCAAAAAAGATAGCCCGCGTCAGCCCCGTGTCAGACCGTCAGCCCCGTGTCAGACCCGGTCGGCCACTCGGTCTGCCCCCTTTTTTACTCGGTAGGAAATACGGGAGTAAAATATTTTATTGTATGCAATGGGAGTGAAATATCTAATGCAAAATATTTCACCCATGTGCAAAAGATTTCAGTTGAATGTAAAATATTTCACCCCTGTTAAGAATACAAAAGAAATATAACTTAGACTGCCTGACTCATTAGTATGCAAAATATTTCACTCCAATTCAAAATGTTTCACCCCTCTGCAAAAGATTTCAGTTGTATGTAAAATATTTCACCCCTGTTAAGAAGACAAAAGAAATATAACTTAGACTGTCTGAGTCATTAGTATGCAAAATATTTCACTCCACTTTAAAATTTTCACCCCTGTGCAAAATATTTCAGTTGTATGCAAAATATTTCACCACTGCTAAGAAGGCAAAAGAAATATAACCGAGGCTGCCTGAGTCATTAAAGAGTAAAATATTTTACTCCACTTCAAAATGTTTCACCCCTGTGTAAAAGATTTCAGTTGGATGCAAAATATTTCACCCCTGCTAAGAAGGCAAAAGGGATATACCCGAGGCTGCCTGAGTCATTAAAGAGTAGAATATTTCACTCCACTTCAACATGTTTCACCCCTGTACAAAATATTTCAGTTGTATGTAAAATATTTCACTCCTACTAAGAAGGCAAAAGAAATATAACCGAGGTCGGTGCAAGCCAATGTCGGTGCATGTTTCAATCTCGGTGCTAGTAGCATCTCATGCACACACAAGGACTGTGCAGTTATTGCCTTATGCATAAACACCGTCGGTGCTAGTTTTGTATAAGGTCAGTGCAAGTTTCGTCCATACGCATATAAGGTCAGTGCATGTTTGTTGTCCTTGGCACAAGCCAACATCGGTGCATGTTTCAGTCTCAGTGGTAAGAGCATCTCATGCATACACAAGGTTGGTGCAGTTATTGCCTTATGCATAAACACGGTCGGGAGTGAAATATTTTACATACAACTGAAATATTTTGCACAAGGGTGAAACATTTTGAAGTGGAGTGAAATATTCTGTTCTTTAATGACTCAGGCAGCCTCGGTTATATCTCTTTTGCCTTCTTAGCGGGGGTGAAATATTTTGCATACAACTGAAATCTTTTACACAGGGGTGAAACATTTTGAAGTGGAGTGAAATATTTTACTCTTTAATGACTCAGGCATCCTCGGTTATATTTCTTTTACCTTTTTAGCAGGGGTGAAATATTTTGCATAGGGGTGAAACATTTTGAAGTGGAGTAAAATATTTTACATACTAATGACTCAGGTGTTGTGCCCCTTAGGCACAAGCATATGCTATGTTGTTTTGATGATAGCAACACAGTGAGAGTATCACAGGTGCATTCATTACAGTGAGTCAATCATTGTGTTTAGCATACATTACATTTGTCCTCTGTATAGATGCACTGCATTCTGTCAGATAGCTTCAGTTCAATATCTGCTATGTGCATACATTGCATCAGTGCACTTAGATGGGTCGACCCCCTCTTAGATGGGTCGACCCCCCCAGACTCGCATGTCTATACATTCATGGCATTTATGCAACGTTTGTTCTGAAGTCTATACATTACATTGCTGCCTTGCTGCGTTGCATGTCATATAGTCTATACATCCATTGCTTCAGTTCAATATCTGCCTTGTGCATACATTGCATCGGTGCATTGCTTCTTCTGTGCATATACTGCATCAGTGCAAACAGTTGCTGCATGCGTCTGTTAAGAAGTCTGCACATTCTTCAGGTGCATCGGTGAATTGCTTCTTCTGTGCATACACTGCATTATGGCATGCACACTAGCAAGTCTATACATCGGACTGTTTTAAGCAAAGTCTGTACATCGCTCATGATGTCTGAACGACGAGCAAGTATGTACATCGGACTAGTCTGCATCGACTAAGTCCATACATCGTCCAGTGCATTGCATGCATCATTCATGAAGTCTGTACATTGAGCTGAAGGCTAGCTAAGTCTATACATCGTCTGTCTTCTTAGAGTCTCATGCATAACATGAAGTATGTACATCGCACAGCATTCAAGTCTGTACATTGCATTCTATGCTTCAAGCCACACTAAGTCTATACAGCATGTGTGCTTCATGCATTTGTGCATCGTTCACTCTAAGTATATACATTGCTCCATACATTACAAAGTCTGCATAGTGAACATGAAGTCTGTACACGCTTCAAGTGGTAAGTATGTACATTGTTCAAAACACAAGTCCATACAGCCATTGTGCATTCGTTCTTGATGTACATACTTTACTTTGCATTCACAACGTGAAGTCTGTACATGCCTTGTCTTTACACTGCAGAGTCTACACACTGCATTGCATTCATACAGTCTATACATCGCTTAAACCTTCAACTAACAATTCTATTTCGACTGTCTGACAGGGATTTTTGCAGAGACTGATGACAGGGCACGTGATCCAAGGATGGACGAGGTGCCCAGGATCATGACACGTGTACAGTAACAGGCTGAGAAGCTGCCACGTGGACTGAGGCCTTTGGGCGGGAAATGTGGAGAGCACACGCCCTAGCTGCTGCTGCTATAAAAGGAAGCCTTCTTCCTCAGAAGAAGACTGATCGTGATTGAAGCAGAAGTAGAGGATAGCCAGCACGATCCAGTGTGAAGAGAAGGAGAAGAAAAAGAGAAAGAGACAAAGAGCAGAAAAGAAAGAAGAGAAAAAGTGAGAGATAGAGAGCTCGAGCAGATAAAAGAGGAAGAGAAAGAAAAAGAGAAAGAAAGAGAGACAGAGTGATCGGAAGAAGAAGAAGGGCAGAGAGAGTCTTCATTCTGAAGATCAGTCTTCACTGGACCGTGGATCAAATCCAGGCCAGTCAGCTCTGTTGAGAGCCATATTATTTGTGCTTCATTTATAGCTTTCAGTCGATGTTTGTTTCCCATTTTCTTGTTTCATCTTTTACCTTTCTTCAAGCTGTTAGTCAGCGTTTGCAGAGGTGCTGCCTCTGGACGGGTCAAGCTGTAATCCCCAGCGGTTGCAGTGGTGGATTCCACTAGACAGCAAGCTGTGTTACTCAGCGGGCGAGGTGGATACCTCGAACAGCAAGCTGTGAGGCTCAGCGGGTTGTATGGCAAGCTGTGATGCCCAGCTGTTCAAGCTGTGAGTCAGCGAGATCCACACTCTGGTTTGAGTGTGGGGTGGACGTAGGTCTGCAGGATCGAACCACCTAAAAACCCTATTGTCCATTGTGGTTTATTTTGTCTAATTGTGCTTCCGCTAGTTGAATGCTTAGGCGCACTATATATGTTTGTTTACTGGTTCAGCTGAAACTTTAATTAGCTTTTCAGATTGGCTAAATTTGTCTAGTTAGCATTCTAGATCTTATTGAGCGAAATTTTTAAAGGGCTGATCCATTCACCCCCTCTAGATCCAACGCACCGAACCCAACACTTGGTATCAGAGCAGGTTTCTGATCTAACAGATCTAACAATCTGCAGAGGATCCTGCTAGTTCGTGGTGCGTTTCAGAGTGGGCTTCTCATGCTCGGTGTTTAGTTTCATTGACTTGTGCCTTGCTTTGCTTATCTAATTTTGGTACATTTCTTGTCGATTGTTTTGCGCATTGAATCTGTTTGCCATCTGTCCAAATGGGTCGTCCTCCAATTTATGATGGTTCTAACTTAAATAGTTGGCTAGGAGGCCTATGTGTGTACGTAAACTCCATTGATCCCAAACTATGGAGGCTACTATCTAAAGGCCCACACAAATTATCTCATGATGAGACCAAGTGGTCTAGAGAGGACAGTATAAAGAACCGTGACAATGTCATAATTCTTAATATCTTGAGAGCAGCGATTAATACTGATATATATCCTTTTGCTCTCAGGTGCACTTCTGGAAAGGAGATATATGACAGAGTCATTTCTACTCATAACGAACAAGATGATAGCTGCATGATGGCAAACCGGGGAAATGATGATGAGGAAGTCTCATCCAAGGTAAATTCTGAATCTGAGTCCGAAGAGATTTCAATTGATGAATTATGGGAAATAAATGAGGAACTGTCTGATAGATGTAAAATTTTAAAATCTGAGAATAGAAGGTTTAAAAAGAGATGTGAATAGATTAACTCTAATGTTCCCTGTGAAAACTGTCAAAGACTGAAAACATCTCATGATATGTACTTAGCTGATCTGAATATGAGTGAGGAACAAATTTCTTTATTGGAAATTAAGAATCAGAAATTCACAGATAAGATTTCTGAACTAGAAGATAAGGTGAATTCATTGGAAAATGATCAAATCTTAACTAATGAACTAGTTCAGAATGAACAAATAAGAAAGGAGAATGAAGAGCTGAAGCTTCTAAATTCTGCCATGTCTGAGAGGTTTTTAATGCTGGAAAAAGGGAAGAGTTCAATTGAAAATGAATGTGAGAGAGTGAGTACATTAATAGAAGAGATTGATAGCTACAAAGCCATTAATGTCTTACTTAATGAAAAGATCACAGATTCTGAAATGCTCATTTCCTCTCTCAAAAATGAAATCACTGAATTGAACAAATCTCTATCTAAGTCTTTCAAGAATGAAGAAAATCTGAAAATTACTAATGGAAGGAGTAAACATGAAGTGAGAAAAAGACTGTACACAACCTGTGTGCGTAGCTCTGAGTTAGCTAGCACTTCAGTTTCTCCTTCATGTCTGCCTGCTAATCAGATAGAAAAATAAAAGAAAACAAAACAGAATAAAAATTTGTATGCTGAAATTTCTCAGGCCAAACTGCTTCATGTTAAAAGAAAGAATGTTAAATATTTCTACTGTGGTAAATCTGGCCATGAGATGGATGTTTGCTTTGTCATGAGAAAGGATGAATTGAAATCTGATAGAATTCATGTTAGGAATTCTAAAACGAAGAAACATTCTCATGATCAAAATAGAAGGATAAAATATTTTTACTGTCATGAGATAGGTCATCTTATGCATAATCGTAGATTAAAGAAACAGGATGATCTCAATGCTAGAAAACTACATGATATGAATGTTCATGTTAAAAATCATGCAAATCATAAGAAGAACATTCAATACTTTCAGTGTGGCAAACTGGGCCACATTGCTGCTCAATGTTGGCACATTCATGGGAAGAAATTTCATTCTGAATTTATTAATTTCCATGAAAATAAAAATATTTTTGAAAGGAAAAATTTTGGTTCTATGAAAAAATACACTGGGTGCTTCGAATGTGGAAAGCATGGCCATACAGTCAAGGACTGCTGGCATGCTCAGGGAAATAGATTGAATTCTAAATCTGTAAAATTCCCTGCTCATTATGATGCTGATAGAAACAAATGTGCTTTTAAAGAAAAATCCTTTGCATGTTTTAAATGTGGAAGATCTGGTCACAGGGCTGCAACATGTTGGGTGGCAAGATATCAAAACCAGACTGGTTTTGGTCAACAGAATTTTAATTCTGTTAACAAAAATTTTCATGCATATGCACATAGAACTCCTGCTCATAGGAATGTGCACAAAATAAATTTCAGAACTACTGCATCATGCCACTACTGTAGTCAGATAGGTCATTCAATGAATGATTACCATGTGATGAGAATTGATGACCTTCATGCACAGAAATTGGCTACCATACCTGCTAGATATGTGACTGTTAGTGCAGGACCCAAGAATGTTTGGGTACCTGCCCATGCCAAATAGTGTGCTAACTTGCAGGTGTGCCTTGGTGGGAGAAATAAAAGGGGTTAACCAAGGCACTCAAGAATGAAAATCCCATGATTACACTATTTCAGGTCAGTTCCAAAACTCTGTATTTAAATTCCATCATCTGAATTTGTGAGTACGAAAGATGTGAATTTCATGTTGATTTGTTCGTTTAATCTCTGATGTCTCTTCTTGTTTAGCTGATCAGTCTGCATTCCAGACTCAACTACTGAATTTACTCTGCACATATCTGATGCTCTTCTCTTGCACTGATTGCACTATGTAAATAGGATGCTAGATGCACTGCACAATCATTGTTGTAGTCGATGCATACCTTGCACTGTGTTAGAATGGGTCATTTAGTGCATGAAGTCGATGCATGTGTCACATGTCTGCATATATCATTTGCATGACTATTTGTGAAATCTGCTTTGCACTGTATCTCCTTGCATAACCCTAGTATATCAAATAGTAAGTTACTAAAAGGCAAGGAAATCTGTCTGGAGGTTCTTACTATGTGTGAGATGGTCATTGAGACTAAGTTCTTCGCCAAGTACCAAGGGTCTAGTCTTCATATAGAGCGGTGTATTGCATATCATTCATTTTGAAAAATCTGAAAAAGGATAAAAATGTTCATGACTTGGGTGCATAAACTTGAAATGATTGCATACTTGCTCTATGTATAATTGTTGCATAGTCTGCATGTAGAACAATGTATTGTATAGCATATCTTTTGCATCTTTGTGTCAGGGGGAGCTGAGAATTCTGTTCAATACATTGAATCATTTTCACTTCTCATTGTCCCCATTCAATTCTGTCATATTCTTTGACATCAGATGCTATTGAACCATATTGCCAATTGCTATCAATTCTCTTAACCTTCACTGAACAATAGCATTGCTTCTGGTTTAGTGTATTAAGCTGTGGTTATTGCAATTGTTCAATTATAAGAATTACACTTACAAATTGAAAGGAACTAAAGGTTTAACATTTATAAACTGAAGAGTTAAGTGTCTGCACTTCAGAATTTGAGATAAAAGAAAATTTTTATAACTCTTAATCTTTGTCTTATAGTTAGAATAGAAAAAAAAATTTTACCTGAATGTGTTAATCTGAAAATGCCTAGAAAAGGTAAATAGAGTGTGTACTATTTTTTTTAAACAATCACTCTAAAATAAATAAGGGCAGCAGTAAATAAGATCAACAATGCAAAGAGCTGAACACAGTGACAGAGCAATGGCTGAATTACACTCAGAAACTGTGATCTCATCCAAAGAAGTAGGAGAATTCATATGTCATGAAGTGCTTCAGACTACCTCTGTTCATAGAGTCAAATCTATAGGGGGAGTCCTCACCAAGTAACTGGGGGCACTGGCCTCTGATCAAAGTGTGCCCTTAATGTTAAAAGTGAAGATTGTTCCTTGTAGGCCTTGATTTGAAATAGATCTAGTAGTTTATGCCTAGTAACTGGGGGTATCTGTCTCTGATCAAGGTGTACGCCAAATGTCAACAACATAAATGCCGCTGGTCTATTCACTTAACTCAGTTTCTGAAAAATCAAAAGTGAAAAATAAACTGCTGTAACCCTTTGAAAAACAAAAGTCATTGAGTGTAAATTATTTTTCTCAATACATATTCAAGTTGCATTTCTTGAACTTCCATGTTTGATCACAAAGGGTATTATTTCTGACTTATCTATTAAAACCATGTACCATTGATTCATTGCTATAAATGGAGTCTATAACTCTTTTTTCAGTGATCAGCTGTTTTACTCTATCTTTATCACTGTTAAACCTGAATTTTTGTCAAGATTGTATATTGCTGATACTTATACTTTAACAGTTGTTTATAATCATGCTCATTTTCTGAACCACTGCTTCAGCTGTTGTGTAGTGACCCCTTACTCTATTCATGTTCCTTTCTTACCTTTGATCATTGTTTCATCTGTCCATATTCCTTCTCAAAGGGGGAGCAATAATTCAGGGGGAGTTATTAATTCAGGGGGAGTTTGAGCTGTTATGCAATGTATTCTGCATGTTGCACTCATTTGTTTTCTTTCTTTTTGATCATGTCAAAGGGGGAGAATATTTGGTTGGTGACTCACTGTCACTTTGTTGCCATCATCAAAAAGGGGGAGAATGTTGTGCCCCTTAGGCACAAGCATATGCTATGTTGTTTTGATGATAGCAACACAGTGAGAGTATCACAGGTGCATTCATTACAGTGAGTCAGTCATTGTGTTTAGCATACATTGCATTTGTCCTCTGTATAAATACACTGCATTCTGTCAGATAGCTTCAGTTCAATATCTGCTATGTGCATACATTGCATCAGTGCACTTAGATGGGTCGACCCCCCTCTTAGATGGGTCGACCCCCCCAGACTCACATGTCTATACATTTATGGCATTTGTGCAACATTTGTTCTGAAGTCTATACATTGCATTGCTGCCTTGCTGCGTTGCATGACATATAGTCTATACATCCATTGCTTCAGTTCAATATCTACCTTGTGCATACATTGCATCGGTGCATTGCTTCTTCTATGCATATACTGCATCAGTGCAAACAGTTGCTGCATGCGTCTGTTAAGAAGTCTGTACATTCTTCAGGTGCATCGGTGCATTGCTTCTTCTGTGCATACACTGCATTGTGGCATGCACACTAACAAGTCTGTATATCGGACTATTTTAGGCAAAGTCTGTACATCGCTCATGATGTCTGAATGACGAGCAAGTATGTACATCGGACTAGTCTGCATCGGCTAAGTCCATACATCGTCCAGTGCATTGCATGCATTATTCATGAAGTCTGTACATCGAGCTGAAGGCTGGCTAAGTCTATACATCGTCTGTCTTCTTAGAGTCTCATGCATAACATGAAGTCTGTACATCGGAAGAAGAAGAAGGGCAGAGAGGCTTCATTCTGAAGATCAGTCTTCACTAGACCGTGGATCAAATCCAGGCCAGTCAGCTCTGTTGAGAGCCATATTATTTGTGCTTCATTTACAGCTTTCAGTCGCTGTTTGTTTCCCATTTTCTTGTTTCATCTTTTACCTTTCTTCAAGCTGTTAGTCAGCGTTTGCAGAGGTGTTGCCTCTGGACGGGTCAAGCTGTAATCCTCATCGGTTGCAGTGGTGGATTCCACTGGACAGCAAGCTGTGTTGCTCAGCGGGCGAGGTGGATACCTCGGACAGCAAGCTGTGAGGCTCAGCGGGTTGTATGGCAAGCTGTGATGCCCAGCTGTTCAAACTGTGAGTCAGCGGGATCCACACTCTGGTTTGAGTGTGGGGTGGACGTTGGTCTGCAGGACCGAATCACCTAAAAACCCTCTTGTCCATTGTGGTTTATTTTGTCTAATTGTGCTTCCGCTAGTTGAATGCTTAGGCGCGCTATATATGTTTGTTTACTGGTTCAGCTGAAACTTTAATTAGCTTTTCAGATTGGCTAAATTTGTCTAGTTAACATTCTAGATCTTATTGAGCGAAATTTTTAAAGGGCTGATCCATTCACCCCCCTCTGGATCCAACGCACCGAACCCAACATCAGGCAGTCTAAGTTATATTTCTTTTACCTTCTTAACAGGGGTGAAATATTTTACATACAACTGAAATCTTTTGCATAGGCGTGAAATATTTTACATTAAATATTTCACTCCCATTGCATACAACAAAATATTTCACTCCCGTATTTTCTACTGAGTAAAAAAGCGGACCGACCGGGTGGCCGACCGGATTTGACACGAGGCTGACGCGAGCTGTCCTTTTTACATTAAATATGGTCATTTCACCTTTTAGGGGGCCAATGAGAGGGAGTGTTATACAATGAGATGACTTTTGTGCACCGCATGCGGTGCACAAAGCATTACTATATGTGTGTGTGTGTGGCATCCTGGTTAAGTACGCGTTGCTTTCAATTGTCATATATAATTATTATTTCTTATTTTTGTTCGGCCGCATATAGTACCACTGTAGCAGTCACAAATGTCCCTTCCTAATAATATGTCTAGAATTGAAGTGTTTAGTTCCACTGTAATGAAATTTTTTTCCCCTTTTAAAATAGACTTCTAAATAAATACTTTAAAAAGACATTTAGCAAAGAAATATACTCCATGACATGAAATGCAGAGACCGTATATATCAGTCCAAGAGCGTGTTTGATCTTGAAATAATAAACGTCGGATAGTCAATCCATGTGAGAGGGAAATGTGGTCCACAATTTTTTCTCACACTCATCCCCCATTAATCGGGGTGAGGTGAGTTATTCGCGCCTCTTGGGGGCATAAATAACTCCCCCACCCTCACAATCAAACATGCCCCAAGTTATCCTTTGCCGGTCGATGGGATTGAAATCGACTGGGGGTACGTAGGTAGGTTCCGATAATTTGTCAATATCCAATTAATTCGTCCAATTTTTAGCCGGTATCTATCACGGGCAGGGTTTGTAATCTCGGTCCGAGACAGTCTGACCCGCACGACTTTGACCCGACACAAGTGGTGGGCAAGACGTTCGGGCCGTGGGTCGTGACCGGGAGGTTCCATTTATTTAATATTTTATTTTAAATATAAAATATTTTATAGATAAGATGGTTAAATATTTTCATTAGTTTTTAAGGGCGTTCAACAGATTTGAACTCAAGATGTCTTAAACAAAGTGCACAGATCACTTAACCAAATGAGTTAAGAATTTTGTTGTATTATTTTATATATATTATATATAGAGAGTCTTTTTTTATTTTGACATTTGACGGGATGGAACGAGACAGAGCGGGACGGTATCATCCCGTGCCGTCTCGAGCCGTGACCCGGACGACCGAGACGCCCGGGACAATAAACCTTGATCACTTTTTTTTTGGCACACGAGATATTAGATATATACTCTCAAACTCTTACATATTTTAATGTGTACTCTTATATACATTATTCGTATTCTTATATATCTCTCCTTAATAAATCATATTTCACCGTGTATACTCCCGTCACATGTCGTTTGTTTAACCTAAATTTAAGTACATTAAAACAAAAATAGTTAATCTACCCTTGTTTAAATATCGATCTTCTCGATCATGTTTTTAAAATAATGACATCTATTCACCTAAACTTTTCATAATCTTTATTTATTTCTTCAAACTCTTACATTTTACGCGTCCAACAAAATATTGTGTTACCTGTGACAGTATTGAAACCTGAGCGACATAAACAAAACAATATCACTTAGTATGGAGATGTATATGATAACGTAAAGAATAAAGATGTACGGAGTATGATCCTAGGGGGCATGAATAAAATTATCATTTTTCATTTTTTTTCTTTAGTACCATTGCCTTCCAAAAGAGACAAAAAAAAAAGCCATCGGAAGCAAATCAAGCATAGAGTTTCTTTAGGCCATCTTTGATAACCGAATAAACCGGGTTAGGGTAACATATTCTCTCAAACTTGCTTTGGGACGTGGGTTAACATGCTCGGGCTCAATTAGGATAAGCCTGGGTTAAGGGGCTTAATCGGGGAATAACTCATTCGACCTCTTCTGGTCAAATGTCGTAACTTGGTGACTGAGTTCGGCACGAACGGTGGTCGTGCGACGAGGAGGCGGCTACGTCCGGCGTCGGCGGTGGGATTGGGGTGCACGGCATCGTCCGCGGCATCTCTGGCATCGACCGGGGCCGGTTTCATCGTCATCCATCGCAGCAGCGGCATCCGATCGGGCTTCTTCTCCAGGAGTCCGGCGGTGGTTGCAGCGAGGAGGTGAGGGCGCCCGACGGAGGCGGCGGCTTTGGGCAGTACGGCGACGTCTGGCGACATCTCTGACGTCGTCCGGTGTCGATTTCCTCACCTCCCATGGCCGCCGTATGCGTTTGTTCAGGCTTCTTCTCCAAGGCATCCGGCGTTGAGCACAAATAGGGCGGTGGTTGCAGCAAGGAGGCGGCGGTGTCCGGCGTCGACAGTGGGTTTGGGTAGCAAGGCTGTGTCCAACGGCGTCTCTAGCATTGACCGCCATTGATTTCCTCATCTTCTATCACCGCCGTATGGCATATCTGGCGGGCTTCTTCCCCGCCTCCGGCGTTGAACACACGAAACTCTATTTAACCTTGTTTAGAGGCTATCAAAGTAGGTATATGGGTAAGGTCGGTCACGTCACTCCGAGTTAAATTATTCCCCTTGTCCTAACCAGTTATCAAAGAGGGCACTAAGAAACATGTGATGCTTTCTTATTATTGTTTAAGAAGCATAGAGGGCAGTAGCTGGGTAACTATTAAGTCCACTATCACTTGAATCTACAAATAGTAGATGTGATCAAGTTTGTGACAGAGACTCCAAATTAAATGTAGCTAGAGTTTACTGTTAAGATGGGTTTCGAACAATCTAAAGAATTCAAGCCATAAACATTTCTTTTTATTTTCCTGCATGGACGTCTCTTAATTTCACAAGTGAGCAGCAAGGAGCACCGAATTGGTGACTTTCCTCCAAGTACCTCGTGAAGCCCCGGCCTTAGATGACAAATTGGCGATGAAATCTACACAGATATTGTTAGGGTCACATCATGATGCACCAGATACATGGGATGCCACAAAACAATAGATGCAAAATAAATGGAGTGATCTTAGTTGTTGTGATGCAAGATATCTTAACTAACGTCATGACATCGTGACATCCTCTCCTCTCATCGGTTATATCTAACTAAATCACAATCATTTAGAAAAAAATATAAATATTTTTTTTTTGAAAAGTTCACTGAACCTAGGGTGCTTTTGAGAATGAGGATGGGATTTGCTTCTTTTTTTTTTCTAAACTTTCCCGGGGAGAAAAGAAGCTCATTTGGAGGAGCTTCTTCAGCTTTAAAAGCGACACTTTTTCTTTTTATATTTTTTTAAATTCAAAAGGTCAACTATTTATAGAAAAACTCGGCATGATATTAAACTATTTATTCTAAATTTTAATATGTGAGACTTTCGAGACCAAAAATAACCTCGTAAATCCTTATCAAAGGTGACCCAGGAGATGGGAGATTGAGTATATAGTCATTTATGACATCTTATATTTGTGATCATGCCAATACTCATATAGTCAGTTGACTTCACCAATATATCACCATGTGTCCATAGAAACCTTCATCTTCAAGGGCTTTTCCACTTTCTTTATAAGCACAACATGATTTATCTTCAAATTAAAAGAAAAGAACCAAGTAGTTGTAAGAGCCGAACAAAATTGGCAAGAGTTGGGCAGAAATGTAATCCTAAAAAATCATTAAATATAAACAACAGTTACAATCAAGTCCTCACAGAAAAACTCTCTAACATAAATATCATATCACGACCCAATAACTCTTAAAACAATACTCCCTCTCAAGATGATGCAAAGATGTTTCACATGCCCATCTTGTCTATAGTGGTTGTAAAGGAATGGGTTCCCAACCACTTAGTAAAGATATCAGCTATTTGCTCATTAGTTCAAACAAAAGGCATGTAGATTTCACCCCTCTCTAACTTCTCCTCGATGAAGTGCCTATCAATCTCAATATACTTTGTTATATCATGTTGTACAGGGTTGTTAGCAATGTCAATAGTTGCCTTGTTGTCACAATAGAGCATGAGGGGTACCTACTGAGTGAAGTGAAGCTCAAACATCAAATTTCTGATCCACAGTAGCTCACAAACTCCCTGAGCCATAGCTCTATATTCAGCCTATGCAGTAGAACGAGTAACGACTAATTGCTTCTTGCTATGCCACATTGTCAAGTTACCCCCAACAAATACACAGTATCCTGAGGTGGACCGTCTACCATCAATTGAGCTAGCCCAATCCGCGTCTGTATAGCATTCAACCTTCAGGTGATCATTTTTGGAGAAGAGAATACCATGACCTGGACAACCTTTCACATACTTCAGGATCTGATGTACTACTTCCAAATGTGGCTTCCTGGGTTGTACGTACTTGCTCACCACACTAACATCATAAGCAATGTCTAATCTAGTATGAGAGAGATAGATCAGCCTTCCTACTAATCGTTGGTGCTGGACTGCATCGAGTGGCTCACCAACATCTCCACAAAGCTGATGATTCTGTTCAATGGGAATGACGGCAGGCTTGCAACCAAGCATCCATGTATTAGATAATAAACCAAGCACATACTTCTGTTTGAAATGAAATGACATGCTTGGACCTAGCTACCTCAATGCCTAAGAAGTACCTCAATTCTCCCAAATTATTTACCTCAAACTCTTGAGCAAGTATGATCTTCATATTATTCATCTCCTCAAAGTCATCACCTATAACCATAATGTCATCAACATAAATAATAAGTATAGCCACCCTTCCCTCTCTATGTCTGAAAAACATGATATGATTAGCATTGTCTATCTATATCCCATAGCAACTAAAACTCTTCTGAACCTATCAAACCATGCACGCAATGATTGTTTTAGTCCATACAATGACCTCTGCAATCTACACACCTTCCCCTGTGTCTCGATGCTAGCGAAGCCTGATGGAATTTCCATATATATCTCCTCGTTCAAATCTCTGTGAAGAAAGGCATTCTTCACATCAAGTTGAAAAAGTTTCCACCCTAAATTGGCTGCACAAGAAATCAATGTACGAACATAATTCATCTTGGCCACCGGAGTAAATGCTTCATCATAGTTAACTCTATATGTCTAAGTAAGCTTTCATCATCTGTCAAGCCTTATATTTGTCAACCAACTTTTTGGTGTGCATTTCACTATATACACCCATCTACATCCCACAGGACGGTTTCCTACATGCAATGACATGTGGACGCACTCAAAATTCTCTTTTTATATTATAAACATATCTTTATCATTTATCGGTTTATTGAGTGTGAGGGCGTGCCAGTCACTGAAGTGACGATTTGTGTTCAGACTTCGAGACTGGAGTGGTCTGAAGTCTGCGGTGCGCTCTGTCTGACTAACCAGATGATTATGGGTATCGGGTTGGGACTGGAGACCCGCCGTGCCATAAAGGTCACGGCGTTAATTACATTCCCTCGGAGAGGGGAAAACCTTTAATTAATCGCCAAGAAATGGGGACGTATGGCCTATAAATCAATCTTCACGAACTAAGTAAACAATGGGTAAAAGCAATGAGATCTCTCATATTAGGGTCCAACAAGCTACTTGAGGCCATATCGGTCGTGTACAGATCATTTTATATTCGGACAAACGCCCGGGTTGAAAATCATCATAAACGTTTTGGTGAAATCGGAGCATATGTATGCCGGGGCACGGCAAGTTTGATATCTGAGGAAATGAAGAAGTTCAGTTAAATCTCGGTTAAACGAGTCAAATTCCATGAATTATCGGCCCGGTGCGAAGTTGCGCTATGGCTTTAACGGGATGGTCCCCGGGAGCCAAGCACGCCTTGCGGGGGCACTTTAGTATTTCCCCCTACTTGGGGTCAAAGGAAAAAGATCCGGATAGCTCGCCGTTTGAATTCTCTCAATGAGGGTGTTTTTTAGGAGATTTTTATCACTAACCCATTTTATATTGTTATCTTAAAAGTTTTCATCATTATCTGACTACTACGATTGAGCATTCATCATCACCCCCTCCCTCTTTTTTTTATAGGTTTTAGTCGAGAATCAACAGAGAGCCCGCTGGCAAAGGGGCTGGTCGACCTCACTGTCGAGGTCGGGTCGACCCCACCTCTAGCAGACCAAGGGGACAGCCATTTTTTTTGTTTTCCCTTTTTTTATGAATGCTTCTTTCATTTTTTTCCTTTTTTTTGTTTACAGGGTGCTTCGGTCGACCGAGATTCCAGTTCGGTCGACCGAAGCTCCTATAAGAGGAATCCCATTAGAGGAGTCGACCCCACCTCCGATCGGTCGACCGAATTGGCTCAGTCGGTCAACCGATCCTGCCAGTACAAATGACATCCACACAGGTCGACCTATCCAGGTTAAGACAGGGATCCCAGTGATTCTTTTGGTGTTTTCTTGCTCTTCTATTCTTTCTCTTGTTCATGTGGTCAGGTCCATTTTCTCATCTTGATTAACTCCTTTCTTTTTGTTTTGCTATGGGCATTTTATCATTTCCTCATTCTTTCATTCATCTTCCTTTTCTTTTATTGAAGTGCAACCGATTTTTTTTGTCCTTCCTCCTCTTTTATTCATCTCACATGATCTTCTTTATTCATGAAACGCATGTATGATCCATATAACAAAGTGAGCATGCTCAAGACTTATGGGAGTTCAATGATCATGCAAAGTGCATGGTTATCTATATGAGAAATCGATGTGGAACGTATTATCATGCTTGCGAGAAAACTCTACACAATGGCTATTATGAAATGCACACTTCATATACATAAAAATCCATTTTTTGTGGCAGGCAGAACTGCCTTGGTGCAGGGGGGGTCGGCCCCCTCATGTGCAGGGTTCGACCCCTGCACTGAGTGGTTCTCTCGAATAGAAAGTGGCATGAAGGGGCAATGCTCCCTGGTCATGAAGGTTAAAATCCGGACATGATGCATGTAAATGCCCATTTATGGAGGTCGTGATCATTTGATTTATTCTGTTTTATCTGAGCATCCACTCTTCATTTTTTATTCTTTGACAAATTGGGTTTCAGGTAGAGAGAAAGGGGAGAGGGTCAACCCTTGCACACAGGGGGGTCGACCCCTGCAGCATCTAGGTGCAACACCTAGGAAGGACATGATGCAATGCAAATGCAACTGTATGATTGTGCACAACTCATGTATGTACATCGGGAGACTAAAGCTTTTGGGGCTGGGATGTTGGTTCTAAACTGGGGGTTTTAAACTCATGCTCACCCACTTTGAGTTCAATAGTGCAGAAATTGTGAGTGATCATTATACTTTTCTTGATGTATATCAGTCTAGACTAGACTTCAGTCCTTGAATCATGAGGTTTCAGGATCAAAACACATTTTTTTCTATTTTGCTTATTCCATTTCCAGTAGTTTTTTAGAATTGCATCTAGCCATTACATCTTCTGAATTTTAGTTCATAGTAGGTTTTTTAGTTTAGCCACCGGTTCATGTAGGGTTGCTCGTCTCAATTCGCTTCCATTACTTGTTTCCGTTCCATTCCTTCCTTTATCACTTTTTTGGTTTTTTTATAAGTCCAAATCCACTGGTGAAAATTTGGTAGCACCTCCCCTTAACCCAGAGCTTTGGGGGGGGGGGTTTAATTGGGTACGCATCCACGGGGAGAACTCTGAGATGGCCCCGAAATAAAAGGGTGCGCACGGAAGCGGTAACACCCATAAGATCATCTTCACGAGTCCCCGGAGGGAACAAATGGGTCCAATGAAACGTACGATTCAGGAAATCCGGATTCGGGAGGAACAACATTTCTAAAAGGGAGAATCGAGGGAAGCGGCCTAAAGGGAACCCAGGTGGGAATGGACCCCGAGTCATACTCATAGGTTTGTGTAAACCCAGGGCCCTTCCTCAAAGCCATTCTTTGCATTTCTTCTCAAAACAATGGTATCGAAAGGTTATTCACATAATATTACATCCGGGGCTAAGGTTCATGCTTCTCAGCTCATTGGCACCATGACCATAGAATTGGTCAAGTCCCAAGATGAGATTTTAAGAAGAAAATCGCGCTCATGGTGAAGTAAAGATGAAGTATATTGGACTTCCGATGGTTGGCAACCCAGGGCCACACTCATGGGTCGGAGTGAGCTCCGAGCTGATGGCCATCGTGATAATAGCTAAATTTCCGTAGGGGTGGCCTGAAGAAATTAAAAAAGGGGTTCATCCTATCTACTGGGAGAGCAAAGAGAAAGCCCGAGAAAAGAAAGAATAATGTAGAGCTATAAAAAAAATCTGGATCGGAGTCCAACGCCTTCATTCACTCAACCTAGAGAGGGGTACATCAGAGGTGGCCTCAGAAGAAAGAAATCACCCTATCTTCTAGCAGGACAGAAGGGAGCAGACGGAGATATCATGCTACAATATCAAAGAATAATATCGAAGCTTGTAAAACATTGGGATCAAAGGCCCCATCTCTTTTACTTCTGAATGCACAGCTACATCTAAGCCATAAGGCTTTACAAATCGTAGGAAGAGAAAAAGAAAAAAAAAGCATAAATGAGACCTACCCTTTTACAACTGTCTCTCACACGCCCTTCTTTTCTCTCCCTCAGCTCTCTATCTCTCTGAACTCCTTCAATAGCAATTTTCGGAGCTCTGAATCAGAAGAAGAAGAAGAAGCCTCACTGTTCATCAGCGTCGGCTTTATATAGGGGCCGAAGCCCCTGTTTTGGAGGGAAAGCAACCTCCACATTTTTTTCTTTTCTTCATCTGCTGATGTTGCTACCATGCTGCTGCTGTTGCGCTGTCGAAATGTGGTTGCTGCTGCTCCGGCTGTTGCTGTAGCTGCTGTCTTTGACGTGGCTGTTGCTAGTTCGTGGGAGGGGCGCGAGCAATTGTCACGCCCCGATCCGATAGCAGCGGAACGTATTGGTCGGAACGTGGCAGCGATACAGTCGTGAATAATCAGAGCAACTCATAAGACACAACTTCAAGGCCAGACAATAATGATGAAAATACAATTCTTATTAATATCCAATGTCAAACTTACAGTTTTTGACTCACTTACATATTTAAATGAACAGACTCATTACTCTTAATAAAAAGGAAAAGACTCAATGATAGGACAAGACTCAAGAAGATAAAAGACATAGACTCGATTCCATAACACTCAACACTCTTGCCCTTCCCCATCTGATGGATTATCTTCAATGTCATTACCTGAAAAATGTTGAAAATAGGCTGGTGAGCAAAACGCATGATGATCAATCAGAATATAAGTGATTAGCCAATTAACATGTTCACGACGATGCAATGCATGGAACTAGAAAATCATGATGATCAATCTATCAGGAAAGATGAATACTAAAGTCAAAGGCAGTTACGAGATCAAGAGAAATAGGGAGGAATTCCCATGCAGAGTCAAGGACAAGCTATTAGAATATAACAAGGACAGTTACTCGGATGAACATAACTTCAGAATTGGCCAGAATATAACAGAGTTTCAATATATATATAAGCAGAATTAAACAATCTAGCAGAATATCTAAATTATCAGAATAACCGAACAACAAAATATCAGAATAACAGAATTAACAGAATTTGCAGAATGACAGATATAACAGAATAACAAAATATAACAGATGTACAGAGTTTGGTGCAATGCCACACCCAGAATTACCATGGTTTACAGAATTGGACTTCCGTCCTACATGGCACTGAAAAGTCGCGGACCCACAGCCCTTAATGTTTCAGAATCAGATTTGGCCAAATACAGAGTCAAAGGGTTATGTTCTCGAATTGATGACAAGAAGATTCCAAAAGGAGTAGAGTGTCAACAGTAACGGAAAACCCAACTGACACGGATAGGATCCAGGGTTTTTAAGGTACAACCAGCTCGGCTGCTTTGAGGGAATCCAAAGCTAGCGGAGTCTTACGGAGGTCTCTATGATAAAGTCACCGGTCCAAAGGAACGGAATGTCCCACGGAGAGTTCGTCTATCACCGAGAAATAGTGGTAATCGATTAAACAACGTAAAACATGGGACTATATTCACGGAATGGAACATAGTACCTATACACATAACCCCTTGTCAAGGGTTACTGAAAAACCACGAAATCAGGAAATCAATTGATTGGCGTCTGGGCTTAAGTCATCATTTTATGAATTGATGCCCTTGTCAGGTAAATGACGACTGTTCACGCAGTCGTTATATTTAGATTAATATCATTTTGATTATTATAAAAATGACGCCTGTGATTAAGTCTTCATTTCAGGAATTGACGCCTTTGGCTAGGTCGTCAGTTCCAAATATGACGACTACAATTTAAGTCGTTATATCCAGATACTATTATCATAAAAATCTTTTAAACATTCTAAATTTCAGACATTATATGAATGACGCCTTTCATTAAGGCTTCAATTCTGTAATTAGCGCCCTCGTCAGGGGCGTCATATATAAAATTACAGGGTAGTGTATATGTCATCATTTTAATATCAGGAACATTATTACTCATTTCTATAATTTCATAGTTTATCACTAATTTGGCACCCGTTTCCAGGGGCGTCCATTCAATTGACGACTTGAATGGGGTCGTTATTTATTTGTTATATGATTTGCACCTGCAGGTACAATCCTAGACACATGGATTTTGGAGTATGTCCATTCAAGGAACTAAGGACAAGTTCTGGTAGAGAAAAATAACAGGAATCTAATAATATAATCATGCATTAAATTAGATGTCAGGGTTCAAAGTTATTAAATTTTGAACATTCGGTATTATTAAATAACTAGAAAATTGACGACTGTTTACACAGTCGTCGGTTTAAAATGACGCCCTGGTATGGGTCGTCAATTTCATTCATGCAGTAAACAGAGAAACTTCATTCTGGAAAACGAAATCTGTAACTACTGAAGACATATACAGACCTATATGCATGTATTAACTTGGTAACTATAGAATTTTGCTAAGTCTTGAGAAAACCTACGGATGCATTAAAAGATTAAGGTATATACATGCAGGGATCATGTTAAAGTTTAACTATTAACGGGTTTAGCTTGATGTCGAGAACACTCATGAGAAACTATAGACTATGAACTCGAATATGAGCATGCTGTTTATGATCATAAGAGCATGTATCATCTTTGTTAATTGAGTTTAGCCATCAGAGAGAACACCTACCCCGTGTGATGATTTGGACGGTGAACAGAGAGATTAAGACAGTAAACGGCAGCAGTTCTTCCTGTTGTACTTAGAACAGAGCCTCCGTTGCTCTATGAAGAAAAGAATAACAGCAGCAGAGGTTTTTCTCCTTTCTCGGGAATCAAGAACAGCCGCAGCAGTAGGTGAAAGAGCAAGGAGGAAGCAGCAGCCTGCAACGATAGTAGCCGTCGCAGTAGAGAACACAGGGCCCGTGAAGGTTGAAGAGAAGAAGCACAGTTTCTGCATGACTTCTCCTCACGACGGCACAACAGCAGGTTGAAGTTGAGAGCTAGACATTCAACGGGTTGGGTTTCTGTGGGGTATTTATAGTGCTTGGGAACCCAATGGGTTTAGTGTTCGACTGGGACTCAAAACTCCAGAGTACATGTCCTAATAGTATTACGATTTGCCTTACTAATCTTTCCGAAACACAACACTTCCTAGTTAGAGTGATTTGGAAATGACGCCTCATGTTGGGGCGTTATTTCAATAATTGACGCTTGTATATACAGTCGTCAAAAAAATAAAATGACGACTTGCTAGGAGGCGTCATTCACCTTTCCCTATTTGTTAATTTAAGGTGTAACAATCTTTCTGGATTTTTATCTTTTTTCCTTGATGTGATCTAGATGGAAAATTTTAGGGGTACGAGTTTTCCATTTTTCTCTATTTTTCAATGTAATTAGTTTTCCAAAATTCTTTAATAAAAAAATAGCACTATTCATTTACAATAAAATAACGACTTTGTTTAAGTCGTTTCTTATGGAATCAACGCCTATACGAATGGGCGTCCATTGGCATTTGGCATTTCTCCATGCCCTTGTAAGGACCAAAATTGTATTTATACCCTAGAAACCTTATCTATATATCTTATTTTATATCATTTGTACTTTAAATAACGACATACTATATGTCGTTTATTATGTGAATCACGCCCACACAAACGAGCGTCATTTGATTTTGGCCCTTTCTCAATGCCCTTGAAAGAACCGAAATTGCATATATGCTCATTCTTTTATTTTTTTACATATCTTTAATGTAATTAAATCATATATATATATCCTTCTCCCTTCTAATAAGATTATAATGCAATAAATGTGGAATATTAAATTTTCTAAATTAGTAATAAAATATGAATTGATATTTTTTTCGAGATTTAATGATTCTTAATTCAATTAAAATTACGTTGTGCATTAAATGACTACCTAAAATAACATGTCATTCTTAAATTTATTATAATACAATAGTAGTGTCCATGAGTTCTTTTGTCAGACTTTTTAGGATGTCGGGGGTTGTGACTCAAGGGCCCTTACAGTGTGTGTGGGTTTCATATATCTTGATATATATACTAAACCTATTTCAAAATTACCGGGTGTTACAGCAATTAATGCATGGTATGAGGGAGCAAGGGCCTCCGTTCGAGCTAGCGGGAAGGCCCATCGGACGCCAAGGTGGCTTGCCGGTCGTCGCTCCGGACCGCTAGTCACAAGCGCTGGCCAACGCGAAGGCTTCAAATGTGAGGGGGAGAGATCGCATGGGAAGAGGGAGAAACGGGGGGAGAGGGTGTGACTCATGTCACTGCTCAACTAATTTCCTCCTATTTCCCTTTTTTTAAAATCCCTCTCTCCTTTTTCTTTGACCTCCTTTCTTTCCCATTTGCGCACACACCCTTGTGGGCCCCTTCTCCCCTTTGTATTGGGCTTGGCCCCTTTGTGTTGAGCTTTGCCCATTCTCCTTCATTTTGTTATTGCATTTGACCCATCTATATTGGGCCCATTACATCCATCAATTCTTTTTTTTATTTGAGCCCATTTATGCTTGGGCCTTCTTCCTTTCTCTCTCTTCCCTTTTTGCCTTTGGGAGTTGATGTGTCGGCTTCGGTGCATCGACGCTCCACTCATTAGTGATTTTTTTGGTGTCCACAAATGCCCCCCACTCGCAGACGTTGCGAGCGAGGGATGCGAAAGCGGGGCCTGCGGGTGAAGCTTCTTGTTCGGCGCCTTTAAGATGACATCGTCATCATTGGGTCTATGCCGACGCAAGGGTATCCGGTCTATCTGTTCTTAGACGGAAGGTCTAAGCCGTCGTGTTGTATCGATGGGTTCTGATGAAAAATCAGACGTCAATCATGACATCGGGTATAGGTCATCGTAAAGACATCGGGTTCATCTGGTCTTAGACAGAAGGTCTAAGCCATTGGGTTACATTGAACGTCGCGGTGGAACGGATGGATTAATCTTGACAGAGAGCCTGGCACCAATCGGATTGGGTTCATGCTGACGCAAGGAATTAGGTTCATCTAGCTTAAACGGAAGGTCTGAGCCAGCCCCTCGGGTAAGACCCTGGGAGGCCATAGGCACCGAGTCAAGTGTATCATCAGTACTGAGATTGCACCAAGCAAGGAAATTGGGTTTCTCCAACTTAGATGAAAAGCCTACCTCGGACATCTCGGCCAAGACCTCAGAAGGATAAGGGCATCGAATTGAGGCATTTAAAGGGTTGCACCCCCCCTCTCTCCCTTTCTTTTCTCCTCTCCTCTTCTCTTTTTTCTTTTTTTCTTTTTTTCTTTTTTTCTTTCTTGTTTTATTGATACTGAATTTGTGTCAACACAAGGCATCACGGCGGTTGAACCTCTTCGAGTATCATGAACATCTTTGAACATCGTTGACATTTGCTGGCTCGGACGCCGATGGTTAAATATATTGCACATCTTTGACATCACGGCACATCTGTCGGCTTGAACATCGATGGTTGAACATCTTTATCATCATCGGACATCTGTCGACGCGGGCGCCAATGGTTTAACATCTATAACATCTTTATCATCATCAAAGCATCTGTCGGTGCGGGCACCAATGGTTTAACATCTTTAACATCATTATCGTCATCAGAACATCTGTCGACGCGGGCGCCAATGGTTTAACATCTTCATCTTCATCAAACATCAGAACATCTGTCGACGCAGGCACGAATGGTTTAACATCTTCATCTTCATCAAACATCTATCGACGCAGGCGCTGATGGTTTAACATCTTAATCATCACATCTTCATCTTCATCGAACATTTGTCAGGCTGCATGCCTATGGTTGAACATCTTTAACATCTTTGTATAGCTTCAAACATCTATCGGGCTGAATGTCGATGCTCGAACATCTTTAAACATCCTTGACCATCTTCAAACATCTGTCAAGTTGAATGCCGACGGTTGAACATCTTTAACACCATTAAACATCTTCAAACATCGTTGAACATCTTTAAGCCATCTTTGAACCTCTTCAAATATCTTTAAGCATTTTTTGATATCATCAAGCATCTACTGGCATGAGCGCCGGCAGCTGATCGCCTTTAAGCATCTTCGCCCATCTTGCAGCATCTTTAAGCATCTTTGAACAATGGTCGGCCTGAATGCCGACGTCTGAACATCTTGAATGTATTGAAATATTTTTCAGCTTGGATGTCGACCATTAAACTTCTTAAACCTCTTGGAATGTCTGTCGACTTGGATGCCGACCATTGAACTGTTTCATATCTTTACATATCTGTCGGCCCGGATGCCAATGGTTGAACATCTTGGATATCTATCGGCATGGGTGCCACCAATTTTGATCATCATTTCCAAGCACTCATCATTCTGCATTGATCTTCTACCATTGTTCATTATGACCATTGATCATCATCTTTATCATTCTTTCATCCTTTTCATCATCACCATTTCATTATCTTGATTGTCATTTGGGTGATCATCTTCATCATGATCTTGATCATCATTTTCATCATCTCTGCATCATGATCTCGACATCATTTTCGTCATCTTTTCATCATGATCTTGATCATCATTTTCATTTTTTCTCTTCATCATGGTCTTGATCATCATTTTCGTCATCTCTTCATCATGATCTTGATCATCATTTTCATTTTTTCTCTTCATCATGAGCTTCATCATCATTTTCATAATCTTTTCATATTTTCAATCATTTTTGTTTTCATCATTCATCGTGATCTCCATGATCATTTCATCTTGACGTCCTTTCCTTCATCAACATTTTTATTGATACAAATTCATCCGCGACTCCGGTTGGTTTACCCGGTGGGATTGTTGATAGCTTTGGAGGCTTCGCTAGTACATTGGCTTGAGCATCTTCACTTTGGCCAACCCGGCTCCTCTCTTAAAGAAGAATCGCTCTTATGAGCTTGCATGAGGAGAGCTAGATCTTCGAGGGATAACACAGCCCATTATCATTTTATTATTTCCATCGTGGCTACCTTGGAAGTGTAGCCTAAGGACATCATTTTGATCATACATCATGCTTTTTATCATCATCTCGAGTTAGCATTGCCCCCTGACTAAATTAATCTCGTTTGACGATTGGACATCTTGCCACTCTCCATAGGGCATCCTCCGCAGTGTGCCAGAGCACGTGGAGCTGGAGTGTATCTTGCTGCATCTTTCATTTGGGGAGAGCGTCTCTCAAAGAGATTTTAGCTTCATCATTCTGCCGTTGGCCTTGACATCGGCTAGCTTTGTTTTTTGTGCATTTTGTCAACTTTAACAGGCGTCGACAACATATCGTTGTATAGGGCGGTAACTTCTTCATCTTCGGGTTTTTATCTTCTTTTCTTTTCAATATCAACCCCCGAGAGGGAGCACCATTTGCATCTTGCACATTTTCTACGTGCCATAATCCAAGGGGCTTGAAACGCCCTTTAAAGCACATTGTTCTTCAGCTGGTGTGGTGAAGCCATGTTGGCCGTCTTCTTGAAGTTGGGCATCTGGTGAGGACGCGGTGGCTCCACCCTATACTCACCCATTTGCAATTCGCCCCTTTGGATCAGGCTTTCAATATTATCTTTGAATACATAGCAATCCTCAATGGAGTGCCCCCTTTATTGGTGATAAGGGCAGAATTGGGGGTCATCTTTCCATCTGGCATCACTCGGTCTTTCATGCTTCAGTAGGATGACCTTGTCGTGCTCACGGGCCCATTCAAACAACATTTGGGTTTTGTCATCCTTCGAGAAGGAGTAGGGCTTCATCATCTTGGCTAATAATGAGAGTTGTTACTTGGCAGGCTCGGATGCAGAAGAGTGGGCCGCCTCCTTTGCCTTCTCCCTTTGCTTCTCGAAGGCTATGAAATCGGCGACATGGATTTCTTCTTGCATCGACCGCCCATCAATTGGCTCATTCTTTTGATTTGGAGTAGCCGTAGCCGAGCGGTATTTTGCCAGGAAGGCCTCAGCATCAGCTGCCAGCTTATTTAGATGTTCAAAGGTTCTGACTTCAATGCCCATCACCCTTTGTAGGATTTCATCTTTCAGATTTCTTTCACATCTTTGAATGGTGTCCTCATAGCTCAGAGGGCTCCTGCATCTTTCAAGGGGGTTTCCCCCTCTTCTTGTATAGTCCAAAGCGGACTCATCATCTTCTTGGTTGATCTTATACAAATCCGCCTCGGTGATTCCTCCCTCAGCCATCTTCATTTCAGTTGTTCGCTCCATGCTAGGCTTGTTCATTGCTACCGGAGCTGTCAAATTTGGGTGCGGGCCAGCTAGGTCTAAACCCGTTTCGCCCAATTTTCTTTTCATCATTTTGATTTCTTGCATCTTCTGGCATAAACCTAACATCAGAGCAGGGCCAGGTTGGGAGGAGCCAGGAATACCGTCTCCCACCTTGATTTCAGGTGGGGGCAGCACCATCTTATTATCGTGACTGAACGCGTCCAGTCCTCTAGAGGTTGATGCTCCTGCCCCCATACCCCCACATGAGGGAGTATGATGGCATATATCTTCGTTAGGCAGTGGAGAGTGCCCCCTCACCTCTCGGGGCTCATCATTATGACGGGAGGTAGAAACCTCGGGCTGATCTGGCCTCACCGGCTCAAAACATATTGCTTCTTCTTCTTCTTCCTCATCTTAGCTTGTGTCGGACAAAGCCAACAATGTGTTGCAAGAGAGGATGATGCCTCCTCTTTCATCTTTTGACTTCTTCTCCTTCTTTCCCTCTGTGGCCAGCAACTGCCCCCACAGTGGGTCATCTGGTGCACTCGGCTCTCCTGATTTCTTTTCTACATTTTGTATCAGGTCCAAGGATTCAAAGTGCTCCCGTCATACGTGTGCATGGGTATGGGCCGAACAAGCCTCCAACACCCCTTCAGGCAACTGCTGGTGTATAGATATCATGTTGATTATTCTTTTAAGATCGGGGAGTTCATAGGGGCGTGGAGGATCCACCTCATATTCGCCCACTTGGAGTTCTCCCTTCTTGATCAGGCCTTCGATGACATCTTTAAATACAAAGCAATCTCTTATAGGGTGCCCCAGTGCCTGATGATACGGGCAGAAGTGGGGATCATCTTGTCTTCTAGCATCACCCGGTCTCTTCGGCTATTGGAATGTGATCTTGTTGTATTTCGTGGCCCTTTCAAACAGGGCTGGGGTCCTCTCCTTAGGAAAGGAATACAGCTTGCTCATCCTGGCTCGCAAGGAGGACCCTTCTTGTCACTCAGCCGGCCTGGTAGGAGGAGGGTCGGTGACCCCTTTATCTTTATATTTTCACTGCTCGAGCGCCTTGAAGTCAACAGTATGCACTTCTTCAGGCGCGGGCTGCTTATTGGCTGATCTAGCCTTCTGGCTTGAGGGGGCAGGGGCAGAGGAATAACTGGAGAAGAAAGCCTCGATCTCCGCCACCACATTGTTTAATCGGTCGAAAGACTTAATTTCACTTCCGATCATCCTTTCAAGTATCTCCCGCTTCAGGTTTTGTTTGCAGATCTGGACTGCATCTTCCTGGTGTGGCGGGCGCCTGCATCTCATGTTGAGATTTCACCATCTTTTAATGAATTCCAAAGCAGTTTCATCATTCTTCTGCTTGGAAGCATATAATTCAGCCACGGTCACTTCTCTTTCGGCGACGTGGAATCGCTCTCGAAATTTTCTCTGCATATCCGGCCAATCATTGATGGAACCGACTGACAAGTTTGAGTACCATTCGAAGGCGAGCCCTGTAAGTAGGATCCGAAGAACTTCAATAGATATGATTCCTCGGCCGCCAGATCGCCCATCACATTGATTTAGTAGACTATATGTTCTTTTGGCGAGCCTTGTGCATGAAACTTATCGAACTTCGGCGGTTTATTGACACCGGGAGTCAATCTTTTGGCAGCATGATGGATAGGATAAGGCACCATGTACACATAGAAAGAGAAATAATTATCACTACCCCTATCCGCCAGCTTCATCTCAATCATCTGTTCTATCATCGTTTTGTTTACAGCCGGGTCTATGGGACTCGGGCAGGGGTGTGCTTGTTGCATTTGTAGCACGGTCGACGCCGTCGCTAGAGATATGGCTGCAGTCCCCTGGAGTTGAAGAGGGGGCTGCAGCATCGGGGTCATGCCCCCAGTGTGATTGAGTGCTGGCTGGGAGGCCATTACTTGAGGGGAAGCCTTGAATTCTTCGGTGCATCGCTGCGAGGCCTCATAAGGGACCTCGACTTGTTTTGAGGTTGAAGCATGCCCAGTCAGCTCGTTGACTTGCCTCTTCAGCATTTCGATCTCATGTTTATATTCTTGGAGCAACATCATCATTATCGCCGGATCGGGTGGTGAGGGGCTGGCAGCCTAACTTCCCCCTTCCGTCGGGACATTCGGAGAATCTACAGTTTCCTGCTTCTTTGGATGATTCTCCTAGCCGACTGACCAAGGAAGGTCCATCTGTCGAGCATCGGGGTCATCAGTGTAGTTTCTTCATAAAGAGGCGGCTTATGGCAGCCCGATCTTACTTCTTTTGTCTTCTCTAGGTTAACTTGCCGTCCCCGACCTTTATTTGTAGCATCTACAGCTTCTAGGGGTTGTTACATCCCCGAAGAGGTATTTCTGCAGCTGTAGGAGTTCTTTCGGATAGCCTGAGTAATATCAATTCGCCCTCTAGTAGGGCAGATCACAGCTCGTCGCACTTTGACTCGAGCCGGAGATTTGGAGGCGGGCCGGCCTTGCTTGGTCATTCCGCTGCATCTTGTATCTTATAGACAAATATCTTCCCGCAGAGTGCAGGGCCGAAGTGTTGGCTTACGAGGCGATGCCTCGATCGGCATCTCTATCTTGTCTTTCGATTTTTCTTCTCTTCTTGGAGTCGGGGCCCGTAATTGCTTGGGCAACCAAGTTTGTTTAAATCTGATTGGCTTAGGGGCCAATCCTCCCTTTGTTTCAGACTTAAAGCGGTCCATTCTTCATTGGGCCAACGCCTAGAAGGAGTTACGCACTGGCACCGTGCAGATCACCCTGTCGGGTGTAATCATGGCCAGTCGGCCGTTTAGAAATATTCGGATGCCTCCAATGAGTATGGACTTGCCCGAAGTAGAGATCCGGCTCCACAGGGTGCGGGTGTTCTTCTTGGTCACCCTTCTGGCAGCTGGGGTGCGCCCTTTGCTATCTGAGGCGCGGTGATGGGTGTGGTGGACGTTGGAGTCTGTTAGGATAGGTGATACGCAGAAATAGATCCAGAGGGGGGGGTGAATGGATCTTTTAGAAATATTGCCCAATTAAACTATAAACACACTCTAAGAAACGATTGAAAATATCACCACCGAAGATGCCTAGAAATGAAGGTTTCTATTGAACCAGTGGGCAAACACTTATCATGCTAACACAGGATCAGCGAGCGACAAGATATAATCCACAACGTTCAGGCTCAAGCAAGTCAGATATCGAATTGAGTAAATAGCGCTCAAACGAACGGTAAACAAAACCTATGAAGGAGAAAGGAGATAAATAACAATCACACCAATGCAAACCACTGCTCACAGAATTTTTAGGTAGTTCGGCCAGACACCAGTCTGCCTACGTCCACCCCTCACTTAAAACCAGAGTGAGGCTTCCCTTGCAAAATGCAAGACGCAGACTCAGTCTACAAATAAGACGCTGCCTAACAGCTTGATAATCGAGAGAGATAAATCCCTCAACCAAGTTCTGCAACCCACAGAACCAGAACCAAAGGACCAATCCTCCTTTCCTCCAAACCGGAGGGAAATTCACGAGTAGCACACCACTACTCGCAACCGGAGAAATAGTCTCCCTTCCTCTGATACCCAGAGGGAAACCGGAGATCACTCTCCCTTCTCCTATGTCCACAGGAGGAACCCCGAACTCCAAACAGAGTATCAAAAGAACAAAGAAAATGGAAGATGAAAGTAACAAAAGAGAAAATAAACTGACAAACACAACTCAATGAAAAATGTAGCTCACGCAGGAGCACAGCAGTTCCGGAGCTGATCCTCGAACTGAACTTCTTCACTCGATTCTTCTTCTCTGCTCGACCTCAGGCTCAGACTCTCTCTTTTCTTTTCTTCACTCTCCCTTCCTCGTGAGCTCACTATCTCCTCACTCACTCTCTGCTCCGTTCTCTTCTTTCTTCCTCTACTGCTCTCTCTATACTAGCTCTCTGTAGCTCGCTCTCTCTCTCTCTCTCTCTCTTTTTCTCTCTATTCCTGCTGCTCTCTGGATTCTCTTCTTCTGATCTTCTCAATCTTCTCATCAGTTGTCTTCGATCGCAGTAGAATGCTTTTATATATTCTTTAGTCCAGGGGTCCCACGGGCTCACGCAATGGGCGTGTGGAGGCCTCGTTCCCGTCAAGTGATTTTTGGAGGGCTTTGCTGAGCAATCCACGTGGCAGATTTCTCTGGACGCATCTACCTTGGATCACATGCCCTTTTTAATCATGTCAGTTGTAGCAAAGGCATTTTGTCAGAAGTCAACCATTTATCGATGTGCACAGACCTAAGATGGCATAAGATTAAAACATGCACAGACCTAATGTGGTATATGCAAAGTATGCACAGACCCTTTTATGCATGTGGCAAAACATATATCTATGTTTTATGCCTATGACAACATGTGCACAGACCTTTTTCGTGCGACAGACAAAAACGTGCACCGACTATATGAATGTAGTTAATAGAAATATGCACCGACTTGATATACATACTGAAGAAGTATGCACCGACCTTATATATATATGCCTGAGTGAAAAGATGCACCGACCGTGTATATGCCTTAGACATAAACATGCACTGACCATGTATATGCCTTAGACATAAACATGCACCGACCGTGTATATGCCTTGACAAAAACATGCACCGACCTATATATATATATATATATATGTGTGTGTGTGTGTGTGTGTGTGTGTGTATATATATATATATATATATGTATATATATATGCATGAGACAATCAATGCACTGACCTTTATGCATTTGGCAAAGAGTATACAGACATCTATATGCAACATGCATAAACATTAGATGCCATGAACTAAAACGAGCTCAGACCCTATGTGCAGCCACATAACATGTGCACCGACCTTATGTGTAAACAGTTGAAATGTGCACCGACCTTGACCATTTAACACCTAAACCTGCACCAACCTTTATGTAATCCATGCTCTGACTTCTATATGCGTGAGACATGCACCGACCTATGAATGCAGTATGTATGACACTAGCACCGACCCTAGTTAGTATATAAGCATACTAGCATCGACCTTAGTTAGTTAACACATATACTAGCATCGACCTCAATTAGTATATAAACATACTAACATCAACCTTAGTTAGTTATATCAACATACTAACATCGACCTTAGCTAATATACAAGCATACTAACATCGACCTTAGCTATCAATGACCTTAACATGCATTGACCTTCTTAATGCGTGAACAGTAAGATGCATTGACCTTAGATGTTGCATGCAGAACTAGCATCAACCTTATGAACTGAAATTAACACATGAGCATAGAGTTTAAGGTATATGCACTAACCTATATTTTTCAGGTTGAAGTGTGCATTGACCTTACCTGGCGTTGACTTTTAGTTACCAACGTTGACTGTTCATCCCCTTTTTTGAATAGTCATTATTCTAAGCCATTTAGATCATGTCCTGACACATATTTCATACTGCTATATAGAGATGATGAAATTTAGTAATAAAGCCATCAAAATTGTGTCATCAAGAATATATAATAAGTCATAATATTTGTCATCATCAAAACTTCAAAACCACAGGGATAACAATCTCCCCCTTTTTGATGATGGCAATATTATGAGTCATTGCATTAATTCATCATGATGATCATGCCAGCATGAACATGGAGTGGCTTAGACTATGTCAACAGAGAATATACCAACAGACAGAAATAACCAATCCATAGTCAAACCTCAGAATAGCCAATCAATGACTCACAAAAATTCTCCCCCTTTGACAACAGCAAAAAGAAGGGAACATGAAGGATGCTGACAACAATCTCCCCCTTTGACAACAATCTCCCCCTTTATGAATTAGTATGCAACATGATTCACTGACAAGGAAACTCCCCCTGAACAGATGCTTCTTTGTATCTTCAGAGCAAATGGAGTCTAATGAAATGAATGAGTAGTGAACCACAGGGACATTCAGATTGGATAATCAAGTCATATTAATTTCAATGATTGGACAAAGGTTGAACAATCACATTTAACAGTCAATTGAAGTCGGTCATAGATAATCAGATGAAACACATTCAGACAGTGAGATCAAATGAGAGCAATAAGAATTAAGCACATTCAGAAAGTCTCAAGAATAGTGAGAATTAAACACATTCAGCAAGATTTTCAAAAGATTATACCAATTTCATAAATCCAAATATAGGAAATTTTTCAGAGTCTCCCATTATAAAGGTTTATGAATGAACTTTATTGAACTGCATAGTTTAAAGATGATGTATACATGATTTGACAATAAAGTACTGTATTCATATCTGAAATCAAGATTTAATAAAAATGAACCAAAAACTCATATTAACATCTTGATTAATCTCCCTTCATCTTACTCAATCAATTTCAATGACTTCTTTAGAAATTACACTCATAAGTATTAAGGTTAAACAATCGTGAAACCATTTGATTTTATCAAGGGTTATAGCAATTTATCCTTTGTATTCTTTTTCAGATTTTTCATTTAATCAAGTGGATGACTTTTGCTATTAAATCTTACAAGTAATCTAGTTCAGTACACACATTGTAGCTAAAGGATATATGTTGTTTAGACGTCAATATCCCTAAGTACTTAGTGTGACTAACAGTCATGCTTTAAAATTAAACAGAGTTAAGTTTTAACCTCATGACATACCCTTTCTCATTTCTTTGATGAGTGAGATATATTTCTCAGTGTGTCAGCCATTTCTCTGCCCATTTTTTAATGATTTTAAGCAGAGTTAATTAAGACACCTCATGACACAGTCCTTTGGACATGTGTTTCTCAGTGAGCAAAGTCATGGCTCTTGCAAAATTTACCAGATTTGACCCTTGGACATTTTCAGAAAGTTCAAATGTTTAAAATTAATACAGATTTCATGTATTTCAACCAAATAAAGTCATGATTTCAACATTTTCAGATTTCAGAAGATTTGACAAGACTTAACATGAACCAGTTGATTCAGGTTTATTAAAGTTGATTCAGATATTTTCAAGATATTTATAACCAACCTAAATGAATACATTAAATTTAAACCAATTTGATATTTTAGACATTCATAAATCTGTATAATAGAAGATTCCTCATTAAATTGATTTTTCAGATTTATGAGCAAGGTACATAGATTAAAATTTTTTCTGAAATTCAGATAGTTCAGAAACAGTAATAGGAACGGCAGGAATTCCAAACACATAACCAGATATTTCAATACATTTTGTGTAGAGAGCAGAAAAGTGAATTTCAAGTTTTTTTTCAAAAAATTTCAAGAAACATTCAGATGTTTTCAACAGCAGCCAATGAAGTTTGATACCAATTGTTCAACAAAATAATTTAAAGGGTTTTAAGAATCATATGGAATCAGTGATCTGGGAGCAATGCAGATGTTCAATGTTTGCCGAAGATCAATGTTCAATGAGTTCAGTAATTTGAAACCAGTGACATACCAACTTGAGACAGAATTGACATGAATGTCAGTAAAGAAAGTTGGATTTCAAGGTGAGCTGGTAAATAGAATCAAAACTAGGAACAATACTTGGCGGAGATTGGATCCAAGATCTACTCACGAAGGATTAACCTTCCTGATATGCCTGACCTATCTTTCCAGCTAAATCTTTTTATATACTGTCTAGTTGATACAAGATAGCACGGAACTGTTTCAAATGAGTCTCCCCCTCAGCAAATCCAGGAGCAGTGTTCTCAAAGAATTACAGTTGAATTGTCAATTGTTTAAAGGATTTGAGATCAGATGAAGGCAAGAGAGATTAACTGATACCAATGTTTGAAAGAAATTGCTGGAAGAGCAAACATAATCAGTATGGCCAAAGATAGCCAAACAGTTCAGGAATTTTTGATGCTCCCCCTAAATGCATGCAATCAAACAATCTTTTTGGAATTTTCATTAATGATGATATGCAATGAAATCTGTATGCATATGCATTGACTATTTTTCACAGAATGCATTGATCCACCATACATGAATTGCAACCATTTGTTTGACAGTCTCTCCCTAACTTTATACAATTTATGCAATGAAAGCTAAGCATGGGGTTTTATGACTGGACTGCCCTATGTGCAAATTTACCCATGGAACAAGGTAGAGGATTTCCATTTGATATACCTCTAGGTCATTCATGACAATGTGATGCATATGCAGTCCTATCAGATTTTCAATGAATTATGCCAAACAAATGTGTATGCATACAATTGACATATGCAGTTCAGATATATGTACAAATATGTAAACTATGCTCATGAGTTTTTAAATTTCTCTATGTGCACAATTGACCCATGGTACTTGGTGGAGAGCTTGGTCTAAAGACCATCTCACACATTGTTAGAACTTCCAGATAGACTTAATCTGTCTTTTTGTGTCAAACCATTTGATATACCACGAAGTCATGCATGAAAATACATAACAGTTTCAAAATATGCAAGACAATTCAATTGAATGTGCATATGTGAAAATATATGCAGACATGATATTTCATGCATTAAAATTTATTTCATCTCCCTCTCAGACATGCAACCAGTTGAAGCACAGTTAAAACATAAATGCATGCAGATTGGAAATGAATTCAACATATCTTCAATGAATATGTGCACACACAGCTCAAAGTATGAACTAAACTTATGTAGCTCAATGCAAATGTCAAAACAAATAAAAGAACATGTATGCATGAAACTTTTGACTGATCAGATTTAACATGATATGCAGTTAAAATATGTTCCTAAGAAATTCAATTGAACAGATGTGAAGAATGTAAGACATTACCTGAATGGGGTTTTACCAATTTGGGTGCCTTGTTTTATTTACCCCTTTTTATTCTTCAGCCCCAAGGCACACCTGCAAGAACAGTTCCTTATTTTGTAAATTTAGGAACCCAAGAATTCTTGGGTCCTAAATTGTCAGTGGCACCTCTAGAGGGTGCTTTCCACATTTTCTGAGCAAATAGATCATCAGTCTTCATCATAAAATAGTTAGACATTGAATGTCCTAACTGACCACAATAATAACATGAAATAACAGATTTTAAATTCTTTTTATGCACATTAGCATTAACATAAAATCTATGTGCATGTTCATGAAAGTTTCTGTATTTATCATAGAAATTTCTCATTTTATTGCCTCCAAACACGTCCTCATTTACAGGAAATCTAGGATATCTAGAATTTACATTTCTTTCCTAGACATGCCAACAGTCCTTGACTGTATGACCATGCTTCCCACATTCAAAACAAGGAGAAAATTTTCTTCTCTTAATAATTGACCAGCACTCACTAGCTAGATGGCCTGGCTTCCAACAGTTGGAACACATAGAAGATTTTCCTTTGAAAGTGAATTTATCTTTACTGAAGGCATTCTATTTTGCAGTGAATCTAACATGTTTAGAATGAACTTTTCCCTGGGCATGCCAGCAATGGGCAGCAATATGACCCATCTTGCCACAATGAAAACAGTTAATTTTCTTATTCTGAAATGCATGATTTCTGACTTGAGTTTTCCTAACATGCATTTTACTGGCATTCAGATCATCTAATTCAATTAATCTACATTCATGCATTTGATGACCAGCCTTGTGACAGTAATGGCATGTCACGAATTTCTTTTTGTGTGTATGTATAGGTGTGTCAGTGTTATTTACAGCATGCACATTCTCAACATAAGTGTGGTTCAGTCTTTTCTGCAAGTGACTGGTCTTTTTCATTTTTTCAGTTTGTTTGTGAGTTTTCTGATTCACAATATCCTCAGGATCCTTTTGAGCTGTGAATTGAGAAAGTAGAGAGTTTTTTGTGCTAGTTTGATTAGTGCTGGATAAAAATGATGTATGAATTTTATTTCCAAAGCTCTTCGTATTTACTGGATTATACCCCAGCCCTTCTTTCTGAAAATTCACTTTCATCCCCAGCAGCTTATCCAAGTTATCTTGTCCTTTAACAAATTTAGACAAAGAACTTTTTAGATCTTCAATTTCATTTTTCAGAGATGTAATATGTATCTCATAACTAGCAATCTCTTGTTCACTACAATTCACACACTTATTTAGCACCTTATTTGCAGTTTTATAGTTCTCAACTTCTTGTTCCAGATTGTGCAATTTTTTAGACTCTTTTATACAAACAGATTTTCCTTTTTCTAAAGCAAGAAGCCTCTCAGACATAGTATTGTTTAACATCTTCACATTTTCATTTTCTTTTTGCATCAATTTTAATTTTTTAGATTCATCACTGATCACAGATTTTCCTTTTTCTAGAATTAGCAACCTTTCAGATGTGACATCATTTATTTCTTTCAATTCTTCATTTTCAGATTTTAACTCCTTGATCTGTTCAGCAAGTTTTCCATCATTAGACATGGAACTCAGCTCTTCAATTAGATAATCCTCTCTCTGTTCATTTTCTAATTTTTCATCCAACAAATTTTTGTTCTCTTCCCTCAAGGATGCAATTAAGTTTTGATGCCATTCCAAATCACTGTGAAGGTTTACATTTATTTCCTTCAGAAATTGACATTTATTACAAACTGATTTATCAGAGGAAGTTGTTTCAGCTTTGTGTTTTTCACATTGTTTCCTAAGACGTTCATTCTCAGATTTTAAAGCATTCAATTCAGAGCTAACACACTCAAGATCTTTCAACAGTTTTTCATTCTGAACTAAATTATTGATATGAACCTGATCATCATCAATCAAGCTAAGTTTTTCTTTTAGTTCAAAATTTTCATTCACAAGTTCTTGATTTTCATTTTTATATAGTCCAATTTATTTCTTAAGCATTTGGACATCAGACAAGCATGCATCATAGGACTGTTTCAGTTTTAAGCAATTTTCACATGAGGACTCTGAACTATTCAGATCAATTTTATTTTTCAATTTTTAATATTATTTTCTTAACATCTCATGTGACTCTAATAGCTCACCATATGCATCCAACCAATCATCTAAAGTATAACTCTCGAAGGGGTTTACCTGATCATCATCCTCTTCTTCATTTTGGCTGCTACTTTGATTACTGTCATTTGCCATCATGCATCGGTCTTCATTTCCACGGCTGGCAGTCTTCAGCTTGTCCAGTATCTCCTTAGCTGACCTGCAATTATGAAAACAAGAGTGGAGTGCCTTGTTAGTCGCTGCCTTCATCAATTCCAAGGCTCTTTGATTTTCATCCCACATCGATCTATGTCTGTCAGTCCATTTGGACTTGTTCTTTAGTAGACTGTGTGGACCGTGAGTAATGATCTTCCACATATTAAGATTAACATACTTGACAAACATGTGCAAGTTGTTAAGCCATAAGTCAAAATTAGTACCATCGAAAATCGGTGGATGAGCCATGGATATAAACAGTAGAATATGACAAAATAAAAATGGCGACCAGGGATGTACCACAAAAACGTAGGATCTACTACAGATCATTGAATCTGGGCAATCAGAACCCGCTCTGATACCAATTGTTAGGACAGGTGGTACGCGGAAATAGATCCAGAGGGGGGGTGAATGGATCTTTTGGAAATATCACCCAATTAAACTATAAACACACTCTAAGAAACGATTGAAAATATCACCACCGAAGACACCTAGAAATGAAGGTTTCTATTGAACCAGTGGGCAAACACTTATCATGCTAACACAGGATCAGCGAGCGACAAGATATAATCCACAGCGTTCAGGCTCAAGCAAGTCGGATATCGAATTGAGTAAATAGCGCTCAAACGGACGGTAAACAAAACATGTGAAGGAGAAGGGAGATAAAGAACAATCACACCAATGCAAACCACTGCTCACAGGATTTTTAGGTGGTTCGGCCAGACACCAGTCTGCCTACGTCCACCCCTCACTTCAAACCGGAGTGAGGCTTCCCTTGCAAAATGCAAGACGCAGACTCAGTCTGCAAACAAGATGCTGCCTAACAGCTTGATAACCGAGGGAGACAAATCCCTCAACCAAGTTCTGCAACCCACAGAACCAGAACTGAAGGACCAATCCTCCCTTCCTCCAAATCAGAGGGAAATCCACGAGTAGCACACCACTACTCGCAACCGGAGACACAGTCTCCCTTCCTCTGATACCCAGAGGGAAATCGAAGATCACTCTCCCTTCTCCTGTGTCCACAGGAGGAACCCCGAACTCCGAACAGAGTATCGGAAGAACAAAGAAAATGGAAGATGAAAGTAACAAAAGAGAAAATAAACTGACGAACACAACTCAATGAACAATGTAGCTCACGCAGGAGCACAGCAGTTCTGGATTTGATCTTGGAACTGAACTTCTTCACTCGATTCTACTTCTCTGCTCGACCTCAGGCTCAGACTCTCTCTTTTCTTTTCTTCACTCTTCCTTCCTCGCGAGCTCACTATCTCCTCACTCACTCTCTGCTTTACTTTTTGATCTTCTCTCTTTCCTCTCCGTTCTCTTCTTTCTTCCTCTACTGCTCTCTCTATACTAGCTCTCTGCAGCTCGCTCTCTCTCTCTCTCTTTTTCTCTCTATTCCTGCTGCTCTCTGGATTCTCTTCTTCTGATCTTCTCAATCTTCTCATCAGTTGTCTTTGATCACAGTAGAATGCTTTTATATATTCTTCAGGCCAGGGGTCCCACAGGCTCACGCAATGGGCGTGTGGAGGCCTCATTCCCGTCAAGTGATTTTTGGAGGGCTTTGCTGAGCAATCCACGTGGCAGATTTCTCTGGACGCATCTACCTTGGATCACATGCCCTTTTTAATCCTGTCAGTTGTAGCAAAGGCATTTCGTCAGAAGTCAGCCATTTATCGATGTGCACAGACCTAAGATGGCATAAGATTAAAACATGCACAGACCTAATGTGGTATATGCAAAGTATGCACGTACCCTTTTATGCCTGTGGCAAAACATATATCTATGTTTTATGCCTATGACAACATGTGCACAGACCTTTTTCGTGCGACAGACAAAAACGTGCACCGATTATATGAATGCAGTTAATAGAAACATGCACCGACTTGATATACATACTGAAGAAGTATGCACCGACCTTATATATATATGCCTGAGCGAAAAGATGCACCGACCGTGTATATGCCTTAGACATAAACATGCACCGACCATGAATATGCCTTAGACATAAACATGCACCGACTGTGTATATGCCTTGACAAAAACATGCACCGACATATATATATATATATATATATGCATGAGACAATCAATGCACTGACCTTTATGCATTTGGCAAAGAGTATACAGACATCTATATGCAACATGCATGGACATTAGATGCCATGAACTAAAATGAGCTCAGACCCTATGTGCAGCCACATAACATGTCCACCGACCTTATGTGTAAACAGCTGAAATGTGCACCGACCTTGAGCATTTAACACCTAAACCTGCACCGACCTTTATGTAATCCATGCTCTGACTTCTATATGCGTGAGACATGCACCAACCTATGAATGCAGTATGTATGACACTAGCACCGACCCTAGTTAGTATATAAGCATACTAGCATCGACCTTAGTTAGTGAACACATATACTAGCATCGACCTCAATTAGTATATAAATATACTAACATCGACCTTAGTTAGTTATATCAACATACTAACATTGACCTTAGCTAATATACAAGCATACTAACATCGACCTTAGCTATCAATGACCTAAACATGCATTGACCTTCTTAATGCGTGAACAGTAAGATGCATTGACCTTAGATGTTGCATGCAGAACTAGCATCAACCTTATGAACTGAAATTAACACATGAGCACAGAGTTTAAGGTATATTCACAAACCTATATTCTTTAGGTTGAAGTGTGCATTGACCTTATCTGGCGTTGACTTTTAGTTACAAGCGTTGACTGTTCATCCCCCTTTTTGAATAGTCATTATTCTGAACCATTTAGATCATGTCCTGACACATATTTCATACTGCTATATAGAGATGATAAAATTTCATAATAAAGCCATCAAAATTGTGTCATCAAGAATATATAATAAGTCATAATATTTATCATCATCAAAACTTCAAAATCGCAGGGACAACAATAGTCCACTATTGTGATCTTCTTCGGTGTCGCCGTTGCAGTGGCAACGGGCTTCACCTCCCGGGTGTCTAGGAGATCCACAAACACCACCCCCCAGGAAGTTGGGGAAGCCAACGACGGGAGGGAAATTGCCAAACTGGGTCGGCACCGCAAGGTAGCTATGCTCGGCATGGTTGGCGATCACGAGCGGTCCAAAAGTGACTGCATTGATCTCCTCGGAATTCATCCCTCTGCAATTTCAAATTGAGGATGTCAGCATTTTAGGAGGAGGCCATGGGGTCCCAAATCTCGAGGAATAAATGAAAGGTAGTCCAGTCCCACCGGGCATGGCAACTTGTGGACGCACTCAAAATTCTTTTTTTATATTATAAATGTATCTTTATCATTTATCAGTTTATTGAGTACGAGGGCTTGCCAGTCATCGAAGTGACGATTTGTGTTCAGGCTTCGAGATTGGAGTGGTCCGAAGTCCACGGTGCCCTCCGTCTGACTAACCAAACGATTATGGGTATCGGGTCGGGACTGGAGACCCGTCGTGTCATAAAGGTCACGGCCTTAATTACATCCCCTCGGAGAGGGGAAAACCTTTGATTAATCGCCAAGAAATGGGGCTGTATGGCCTATAAATCAATCTTCACGAACTAAGTAAAGAACGGGTAAAAGTAATGATATCCCTCATATTAGGGTCCAAGAATCTACTTGAGGCCATATCAGTCGTGTATAGACCATTTTATATTCAGACAAACGCTCGGGTTGAAAATCATCATAAACGTTTTGGTGAAATCGGAGCATATGTATGCCAGGACATAGCAAGTTCGATATCTGAGGAAATGAAGAAGTTCAGTTAAATCTTGGTTAAACGAGTCAAATTCTATGAATTATCGGCCCGGTGTGAAGTTGCGCTATGGCTTTAACGGGATGGTCCCCGGGAGCCAAGCACGACTTACGAGGGCACTTTAGTATTTCACTCTACTTGGAGTCAAAGGAAAAAGATCCGGATAGCTCGTCGTTTGAATTCTCTCAATGAGGGTGTCTTTTAGGAGATTTTTATAATTAACCCATTTTATATTTGTTGGGTCTCGTAGTGCTGGACGACGGATCTAGAGGGGGGGTGAATAGATCCCTCTATAAAAATTATGTCCCATTTAAAACACAAACCTACTCACAGTGGAATTCAACTCAATGCCTAAGACAATTAGGCAAAATGTAGATTAACTAAGAGGCAATTTGATGGACGTTAAAACTTATGTGCGACTTGTAGAACCAAGCATAAACTACCTCTATGTGTGTGTGCAAATTATATGTATGAAGCAGTCTAATTAGATAGTGTATGTGTGTGATAGTGTCAATTTAAACCTATGAAGGAGATAGAAGAAAAGGACAATCACACAGGCATTCACAATGACGCAATGATTTTTAGGTGGTTCGGGACCACGACGGGCTCCCTACGTCCACCCCTCACTCAACTGAGTGAGGCTTCCTCAACACACTGTGAATGCAGTAAACACAGGGATTTCTCCCCACACACATGGGGTAAAAACCCCAACACACACGCTGCGAATGCACCAAACATGGGGATTTCTCCCCACACACACGCGGATATCCACCGCACCAAACGACGCACAGGCGTCAATCACAAACACTCAGAGAACCCATTCTTCGAACACCCACACATAAAATTCGTTCAGAAGTTAATAACAAGTTCACAAATGAATGCACTAAGCTCAAAACATATTCTAAAGATTGAAACAATAAAGATCTCGCAAGTAAAAAGCTCCCCTTTCTCAACAAAATCCGGTTCTCCTTGATACGTAGGTGGATGATCACGAGGTCACCATCATCTTGCTCCTTTCTTCATTCGGCACAACTTTCTTTTCATCCACGAGCTCCAAAAATACCTTGATGTAGATGATATACTCCTTTCTTGAGCTCCTCCTTGCTTTCTCCCCTTTCTTCCCCTACAAGATAGAAAACATAAGCATTAGGGTTCTTCTTTCACAAATTCGGAGTTCACATATATATATATATATAACAAAGAGTGAACAAAAGACTCATAAAACCCTCCTAAAGTGTGTTAAAAACACCCTCATATGACTAGGAACCTTTTGGGGGTAATATGGTAAAGTTTCCAAGTCAAAACAATGGGTTCCAATGACTTTCACAACTCCCGTGCCAGAAGGGGTCAACCCTTGTGTTTTCTGCACACATATTGCCCAGGATAGAACCCAGGCCAGAAGGGGTCGACCCCTGGGGTTGACCCCCTACACAGCCCAGCCTGTCTGCATTGCAGACAGACCAAGGCCCAGAGAGGGTTGACCCCAGGGGTCGACCCCTCTACAGGAGGTGTTGAAAAAACCATTTTAAGCCCCTTTAAGCCATATAAGTCCAATGGATTAATGTGACCAAAGTCCCATGATTCCGGAAGAATTATTTTGATGGTTTGAACCTGCAAAACCATAGTAAAACCAAATTAGTATGGATTTGAAATCCAAATAACTCTTCCTTTTATAACTAGCATTTCTTGAATGAAAATGCCCAATTTAGCACTTAGTTGAAATAAGAACATAATCATTTAGCCATTTTTCACCATGATTGATTAAAGGACTTAACCACATTATGAACCTTAAGGATTCATGAAAGAACCATAAAGAAGATGCATGAAAGCTCAACCAAAATAGAACTACAAGAACACAAAGGCTCATAACACATGCAAGGGGTCGACTCCACATATCACATGACTATGTAGCAAGACTTCTAGATTCTGTAACATATGAATCATGGCAATGATCGTGAATGCACACTATCAACAAGGACATATGCAAGCATACATATTATCGAGAGCATATGCAAGCATACATAAAGTTTAGTTATCATCAAAAATATATGCAAGGCACATAACAATCTCCCCCTTTTTGATGATGACAAATTTTATGACATAGATCACAGATCAATATTCTTTCTCCCCCTTTGACATAATCAAAAGGCGGGAGGAAGGCAATGAAGTTCAAATTTCATATTCATGAATCAATAAAGGCCCATTTGAGATTTTCATATGATACAATAGCAAAGCAAAGATAAGATGTTTGCCAAAAAACTTAACAGTTGAGACATCAAATGATTTTCTTTGATTTTCAGATTTTTAGTGTTCTTTTAAAATGCATGAAGCTGGATGCATACCAATGATGACATATGAAATACACACAATGCAACCAGACAAATACATATATATACATGCAACATAGCTCCCCCTTACTTATTTAAGAAGGGAATAGGTGTACGAAAAGTGCAGGTGAGTCAATACAACCAGGATGTTCATGTATAACACCTAGGAGATTATGCAGTCTTATAGAAGAATCATACAATTGCAAGAGCAGTCATTCAATTTTCTGAATACATATTAAATCAAATTACCAGATGTATAAGTGAGTAACATGAAAATAGATTGTTGCAATATAGATATTCAGATTTTCAGTTCAACACAGAAGTAATTACACAAACTACATTTCAATCTAGAGAATAGCGTATTGGAGGCTTCGCTCTGCCTCAATCAATTTTTCATTAGAATTTTTCCCCAAAAAAATTCAAAATAACAATCTGATTTTTTCTTAGAGTGATCAGGTTCAAATATTTTCTTTTTACGCGAGGAGAGACATGGAGCTCATGCTAGACTCCCCGATTACTTAGAGCATTGACCGTCTCACTTCACTTTGAACAGAGATACTCTAGTACAACACTCTTCAGAAATGAATCACATCACATCTCAGGTGACCTGCATCCAATTTACTCAGTGAGACTGAGCATTGCTCTATCTTTCATTTCATCTAAATTTTTCAAGCTGAGGCAGGCAGCTTTTTCCTCAACTGCCTCTTTGTCATTCATGCAGCAAGTTTAATTTCTTTAGAGTGTTGAAGAGAAACTCCTATATCCTTATGTGTAACACTCATTTTCACATTTTATGCATGAAGTGTATGAATTTGATTTAGCATGTATATCGAAAATATTGTGAGCACTTAACAATGCAACTCCCCCTACATAGATGCACTTATCAAATCTTTACTCCCCCTGAGTGTATGACAAGAAACACTACAGTGATAACTCAGATGCAAAGTGATTTAACAAGAAGGCATAAGGTCATAGAAATTCTAAGGATGGGGGTGAATAGCATATAATAACATGCAAGCACACAGTGAGATCATGTAATATGCAATGCAGAAGGCAACATGTGAATCTCATGCAGTTCTAGTGCAAAATGCAAATTTTAGTTTTCATATGAATGATCAAATGCATATAATGCATGAATTCTAAAACATGCAACCTATAACCTATACGAAAATGCAGTGCAAGATTTCAAATTTCACATGAAAATCTTATATGCATCTAATCCAATGAATGCATGAAATGCATTTTTGCAAATGTGAGAACACAGTTTTATTTTGAAAAGAGAATTCAGAAAATTCATTCAAAGCTTCAAAATCATCACATATGAACTGATAGTTTGTCTATGTGCAAGATAGATTTTCATTATAAACTCACATTAGGCAAGAAACAAACTCTCCTTAAAAATATTTTTGTTTTTATCCAAAAAAATGAGTAGCACAGTGGTAAAGACCACAAAATAGTTAATCAAATTCAATCCTCAAAATGTGTAGCCACAAAATAACATCATCATCCTAAGAGAGTGGAATAGCATCAATCTCAAATTTTTCAACTAGCAAACCTCCCCTTTAATCAAATGCATGAATTTCAGAAAATACAATCAAGTTTGATGCCATATGCAACCAATGGATGATAGACTCACGGTACCAGGCGGAGGCACATTCTTACGCATGGTGATAGCTTTCAGACAGGCTTGACCTGCCCTTCCATATGTCACCATTTTATATACCATGTAGTCATGAAATGATAATTAGAAAAATACAATGCTTTCCCATATGACATCGGGGGTTTGGCAAACAAATGAGCATGGTGTGACAGCTGAAAATTCATTCTTAACCAAACATTTGATATTTTTCGAGTTCTAGTACAAGACGGAGTACATTGGTCCGAAGACAAGCTCACGCATGGTGAGAGTTTCAGGCAAACATAATATGCCCATCTATAGATCTTCATTTGATATACCAAATACTCGGTTAATCTCAAATGTACACATGCACTTCAGATTGAAAGATATTCAATAGGCATGATGTCATGCATACGTCTCAAAATTTTCAATTTGATCAACCACATTTATTTTCCATGTAAGGCCCCAGAATTTTTATAAATTATTTTTGGTATATTTAATTATTTTCTGAGAATTTTAAAGACCCAAAATGGATTATTAAATAAATATTAGATTAAATAAATCATTATAAGGCCCAATTTATGTTAAGTAATTAATCCATGTTTGATAATTGAAACCCACAAGGTTAAAAGACCAAGCCCATTAAGTTCGGCCCATATTCTAGAAGGTTATTTAGCCTATTTACGTATTTTAAGATAAATATCATTTTTATAGATAATAATATGGATAATTAACAAAAGAGTTTGATTAATGTTGAACTCTATGCACGTTGGATGTAGCGGTCTATCGTGCGACCGCCACAGCCATGTAACGCACCAGTCTTGATGCATTACATTCTGTCAGTTCCATGAAAGAAAGAACGAGCAAAAAGATTAGAACTTTAGGATCTTATCTACAAGAGATCGACTTGGGAGAGTTTATAATATTACTAAGGACTCTTAGGGATTAGGTTCTGGCAAATTAAGACTCTAGAATCGATCTAATCTTCAAAACCCTATAAATAGGACCTAGTTCTGAACTGAGCGACCCTTACTTTTGGCTCGTGAAGAATCAAGGTAAGGAGATATAATTTCGGGTAAGTTCTTTAGAAGATTTTGTTTAGTATATTTTAGACTAATAGTTCTCTAAATTTCGTGCCAGGAGATCAAGCAACCAAGGAGATTGAAGTTTCCAAAGTTGTTGGTTCGACCATAGTAACCCAGGATTCAGAGCAAAGGACCCCTGAAGATCAAGAGGTTAGGACGTCTAAACGAGGTAATTAGAATTCAATCCTTTAGAACTTTTTAATCACCTTAGTTTCATATTCTTACCCTCAAAATTTCACATCTTTAGGACAAGAGGTTGGAGAGATAGAGTAGCAGGAAGTTGCTGGAAAATCGTTGGAAAAGGAGAGTTAGGGCTCGATTTTCATATTCAAATTAGAAGTTTAAAGCTCAGATAAAAGGGTAGGTTATCTCATGATTGGTAAAACATCTTGTTAGGGATAAAAGTCCTCTGATTGTGTTTGATTTCATGCATTATAGACTATGAATTTCATGTTTTAGTAGGTTCATGCATACATACATATCCTTAGCCCAAATCAAAGATCAAAGATGTTATCTTGTTAATTCACTGCAACCTATACATATAGATGACCTTTACTTCGTTTTGTCATGATTGGGGTAGATAAATCTTTTCAAAATATGACATGGTTTTAAATCATAGTCTTTTAATTTCTTTATATTGTTAGCAGGGACTCTGACGCATCAAGGTAAGACCGTCATAGTGATCTAACGGCCTTACGATAAGCCGTCACACTCTCTATTGTATTTAGATTACTTTGTTGTCTCTGACGGACCATAGATGGAGCGTTACATTACTGTAACGGCCCCTCGATAGACCGTCACAATCACTGTGACGCACCTACTCTCGACCGTCAGGGTAGTCCTGGACAGAAGTGAAAATCAGTCAAGTTAACTTATAAATAAGCCTAGTTATCTAAGTTCTAACCTGATTTCATGTCTTTAAGATTATCTACTGATTCATAATAGGAATTGCATGAGTAAGATATTTTAAGTTATTTTAAGTTATGATTAATTTCATATGCCAAAATTCTATGGTTTTGTATTTTAAATCACAATTTTAAATGTTGTATTGACGGAGTTTTATCATGGTTTTCACGTCGTTTCACAGTCTATCTCTATCAATAGAGTCATTTTCTTTAAGTATATGGCATATATTCCGGTATATTGCCATTAGTTCACACTTTGCATTATAGGAACATTATTCTTGGACATGAGGACCTCTGTATTGGATATTCCTTCCAATGTAATAAGAAATCTTATTGCAAGGCCTCCGTAATTCTCCGCGAGCCTGGGATTCCCACTAGGACGCCGAGTTGGTTGTACCATTAAAACCCAAGTGATTAGAACACACTATTGAGGTTTCTGGTTATCAGTAGTGTAACGGACCTATATTGGACCATCAGGCATATGTAACGGCCCAATATACAACCGTCACATTTAACTGAGTCCAATTACTGTTTCTGGATTTAGTCGTTCTAACGCATCAACTCTAGACTGTCACGTCAATGTAACGGCCCAATACTGGAGCGTCACATCATGTAACGGCCCAGTACACGACCGTCACACTGCTTGAGTATTTTAACCCAAGGTTTGACCAAGGGTTGATATTCCAAAGGTTTCTAGATATACTCTGGATGATCTTGAACTTATCATATTGATCAAGAAACCTAATATAATGAATGGAAGATAAAGAATGTACCGTTATGCTGCCGATTTATTTTAAGCATAACATAGTATAAGTCATTCTTGATTTCTCATGATTCTTATTAAAACAATCATTCATTGAATTGTTGTTATCAAGAGCTTGTTGGAATTGTACATTCTTGGCCACACTTTATTGTTACATGCGTGGAAAAAAAAGTTTGATTTATACTTGAAGATGCGATCGAGCACTGATTGTGTTCAAGGGCTCTATGCTAGTCCCCTCGGCTGATTGTCGGAAACATACTATTATAAACCATGGGGCATGATGCTACTGGCGTCGCATTACACTGGGAGTACTTTCTTTATAAATAAGTGAAACTCCATAACACAATACAGCATGATTGATACTTGACTTTCTTGATATTCCACAGAAATTCACGAAGTACTTGCTCATAAGTAAAAGATACTGGAGTGATGATTATGTGGCTTGCTAGTACATTCTCGTTACATTCTTATTCATGAAAGGCCATATCATGTTCTTATAACATTCTTGCTAGTTCATACTTGCTCTCATTCTATCTTACATACTTTGGTTTAATCGCATGAGTGATCGCATTCGCGTGATTTTACCTTATTTCTCTAGAGCTAAAATGTTAATTACTTTAATGATGTCTTCATGTTGATGCGAAGATACCTACTGGGCTAGTGTGCTCATTACCTATTTCCATTCTTTTACAGGAAATGAAAGTGAGTCAGGTTCGGATTCAGAATGTTCAAGTAGCGGATCCGAGAGTGAATAAAGTATGAGTGAAGACTTAGGAAGTTTACATTGTTTAGATCGAGTCTATGTAATTTCTTATTTCTTGAGTCTAGCATGATGGAAGTTGAATTAGTGGTTGTATTTGAATAGTGGATTTGATTATTAATGAAAGTTGAAGTTGAGTAAATATTATGCGATTGCATTCTTATGTGTGATTGCCTTGCGCTCTGATCATTCTTGCTTGCAAGAGACTTTCCATGCCGGCTGTTCGCGTTCCTCGAGCGAGTCTTCCACTGTAATAAAGGCTCGGGGCCAGTTAAGTTGGTATCAGAGCCTAAGTCTCAGGACTTAGGGAGAAGAGTTATGTCATAGGATAAGTCCAAGGTTTAAGGACCTCTACCTATGAACTAAGTAAGAAACTTCCACACCCACGTGAGGATTGGGTAGAGCCCGAGATGAGATAGTTATATAGAAATTATCTTAGGATAAATCTTCCCGACTCTAAATAACTAAAATATCCATGATTCTCAGGTACCTTGATTCTCGATGGCTCATCGTATAAACTGGGACGAGATGCAGCAAACTGTTGCGGGACTTACTCAAGCCCTACAAATAGTGGCCCAAGCCGGTGGAAGGGCTGGCGCGGGTAACTTGCACGGTAATTTTTAAAGTTTAAATCCTCCACGATTCTCTGGATCTTCTAACCCGGATGAAGCGGAAAATTGGATCGACGAAATGAATCGAATATTTGATGTCATGCAATGCACTGACCAGGAGAAGGTTCGACTTGTCACGTTCTAACTCAACAAGGATGCTCGTACATGGTGGAAATCTATTCCGACACCACCTGCAGATGCACCTTATACATGGGAGGGTTTTCTTACACTTTTTCGAGCCAAGTACTTTTCCGAGCATGTAAAGGAGAGAAAAGCTATAGAATTTGCCTCCTTAAAATAAGACGCGATGTCTGTGGCAGAATATGAATTACAATTCTCTCGACTAGCACCGTATGCTCCTCCCTTGATAAGCACAGATTTATTGAAAGCCAACCGATTTATGGATGGTTTAAGACCCGGATTTATCCAACAACTTGGAACCCAGAATATCCGCACCTATACTGAGATGGTTCAAAGAGTGCATCTATGTGAAAGAACCATGGAGAAGGTGGAAAGGCTTCGAGGAGAAAGGTCAAGCCAAAAACATGATAGGCAAGAAGAGAAAGAAGTGGATGAGGATGAAAATCGTCACATTAAGAGGTTCCGTAATGGGAACGGTAATGGAAAAAGAAATGGAAAAAGAAATGAAAATGGAAATGGAAAGAACGAGAAAGTTAAAGAAGAGAAGGAGCAAGCCGTGGCACCTTGCTCATTTTGTGAAAAGTTTGGGCACTCGACAGAACAATGTTGGAAGCGTCTCGGCGCTTGTCTCAATGTAGAAGTCGGGAACATCGCTTGTCCCTATGTCCTTTCATCAACGGACAATCATCAAAGGATAACAACGGATGCGGGAAGCAAGGTCGATTAAATGCCATTCTAGACGAGGGAGGTGAGATGATAAAAGGTACTCTCTTAACCCATTCGCCTTACGTTAATTCTTAATACATTAAAATACGTACACTCTCCATAAAAAACTCATATATTGAATTTGGGGACCAAATTCTCTTAAGTGGGGGAGGGTGTAAGGCCCCAGAATTTTTATAAATTATTTTTGGTATATTTAATTATTTTTTGGGAATTTTAAAGACCCAAAATGGATTAATAAATAAATATTAGATTAAATAAATCATTATAAGGCCCAATTTGTGTTAAGTAACTAATCCAGCTTTGACAATTGAAACCTAAAAGGTTAAAAGACCAAGCCCATTAAGTTTGGCCCATATTCTAGAAGGTTATTTAGCATATTTACGTATTTTAAGGATAAATACCATTTTTATGGATAATAATATAGATAATTAACAAAAGAGTTTGATTGATGTTGAACTCTGTGCACGCTGGATGTAGCGGTCTATCGTGCGACCGCCACAGCCATGTAACGTACCAGTCTTGATGCGTTACATTCTGTCAGTTCCGTGAAAGAAAGAACGAGCAAAAAGATTAGAACTTTAGGATCTTATCTACAAGAGATCGACTTGGGAGAGTTTATAATATTACTAAGGACTCTTCGGGATTAGGTTCTGGCAAATTAAGGACTCTAGAATCGATCTAATCTTCAAAACCCTATAAATAGGACCTAGTTCTGAACTGAGCGACCCTTACTTTTGGCTCGTGAAGAATCAAGGTAAGGAGATATAATTTCGGGTAAGTTCTTTAGAAGATTTTGTTTAGTATACTTTAGACTAATAGTTCTCCAAATTTCGTGCTAGGAGATCAAGTAACGAAGGAGATTGAAGTTTCCAAAGTTGCTGGTTCGACCATAGTAACCCAGGATTCAGAGCAAAGGACCCCTTAAGATCAAGAGGTTAGGACGTCTAAACGAGGTAATTAGAATTCAATCCTTTAGAACTTTTTAATCACCTTAGTTTCATATTCTTACTCTCAAAATTTCACATCTTTAAGACAAGAGGTTGGAGAGATAGAGCAGCAGGAAGTTGCTGGAAAATCGCTGGAAAAGGAGAGCTAGGGCTCGATTTTCAGATTCAAATTAGAAGTTTAAAGCTCAGATAAAAGGGTAGGTTATCTCATGATTGGTAAAACATCTTGTTAGGGATAAAAGCCCTCTGATTGTGTTTGATTTCATGCATTATAGACTATGATTTTCATGTTTTAGTGGGTTCATGCATACATACATATCCTTAGCCCTAATCAAAGATCAAAGATGTTATCTTGTTAATTCACTACAACCTATGCATCTAGATGACCTTTACTTCGTTTTATCATGATTGGGGTAGATAAATATTTTCAAAACATGACATGGTTTTAAATCATAGTCTTTTAATTTTTTTATACTGTTAGCAGGGACTCTAACGCATCAAGGTAAGACCGTCACAGTGATCTAACGGCCTTACGATAAGCCGTCACACTCTCTGTTGTATTTAGATTGCTCTGTTGCCTCTAACGGATCATAGATGGAGCGTTACATTACTGTAACGGCCCCTCGATAGACCGTCACAATCATTGTGACGCACCTACGCTCGACCATCAGGGTAGTCATGGACAGAAGTGAAAATCAGTCAAGTTAACTTATAAATAAGCCTAGTTATCTAAGTTCTAACCTGATTTCATGTCTTTAAGATTATCTACTGATTCATAATAGGAATTGCATGAGTAAGGTATTTTAAGTTATTTTAAGTTATGATTAATTTCATATGCCAAAATTCTATGGTTTTGTATTTTAAATCATGATTTTAAATGTTGTATTGACAGAGTTTTATCATTGTTTTCACGTCGTTTCACAGTCTATCTCTATCAATAGAGTCATTTTCTTTAAGTACATGGCATATATTCCGGTATATGGCCATTAGTTCACACTTTGCATTATAGGAATATTATTCTTGGACATGAGGACCTCTCTATTGGATATTCCTTCCAATGGACTAAGAAATCTTGTTGCAAGGCCTCCGTGATTCTCCGCGAGCCTGGGATTCCCACTAGGACGCCGAGTTGGTTGTACTATTAAAACCCAAGTGATTAGAACACACTATTGAGGTTTCTGATTATCAGTAGTGTAACGGACCTATATTGGACTGTCAGGCATATGTAACGGCCCAATATACAACCGTCACATTTAACTGAGTCCAATTACTGTTTCTGGATTTAGTCGTTCTAACGCATCAACTCTAGACCGTCACGTCAATGTAACGGCCCAATACTGGAGCGTCACATCATGTAACGGCCCAGTACACAACCGTTACACTACTTGAGTATTTTAACCCAAGGTTTGACCAAGGGTTGATATTCCAAAGGTTTCTAGATAGACTCTGGATGATCTCGAACTTATCATATTGATCAAGAAACCTAATATAATGAATGGAAGATAAAGAATGTACCGTTATGCTGCCGATTTATTTTAAGCATAACATAGTATAAGTCATTCTTGATTTCTCATGATTCTTATTAAAGTAATCATTCATTGAATTGTTGTTATCAAGAGCTTGTTGGAATTGTACATTCTTGGCCACACTTTATTGTTACATGCGTGGAAAAAAAGGTTTGATTTATACTTGAAGATGCGATCGAGCACTGATTGTGTTCAAGGGCTCTATGCTAGTCCCCTCGGCTGATTGTCGAAAACATACTATTATAAACCATGCGGTATGATGCTACTGGTGTCGCATTACGTTGGGAGTACTTTCTTTATAAATAAGTGAAAATTCACAACACAATACAGCATGATTGATACTTGACTTTCTTGATATTCCACAGAAATTCACAAAGTACTTGCTCATAAGCAAAAGATACTAGAGTGATGATTATGTGGCTTGCTAGTATATTCTCATTACATTCTTGTTCATGAAAGGCCATATCATGTTCTTATGACATTCTTGCTAGTTCATACTTGCTTTCATTCTATCTTACATACTTTGGTTTAATCGCATGATTGATCGCATTCGCGTGATTTTACCTTATTTCTCTAGAGCTAAAATGTTAATTACTTTAATGATGCCTTCATGTTGATGCAAAGATACCTACTGGGTAAGTGTGCTCATTACCTATTTTCATTCTTTTTCATGAAATGGAAGTGAGTCGGGTTCGGATTCGGAATGTTCAAGTAGCGGATCCGAGAGTGAATAAAGAATGAGCGAAGACTTAGGATGTTTACATTGTTTAGATCGAGTCTATGTAATTTCTTATTTCTTGAGTCTAGCATGATGGAAGTTGAATTAGTGGTTGTATTTGAATAGTGAATTTAATTATTAATGAAAGTTGAAGTTGAGTAAATATTGTGCGATTGCATTCTTATGTGTGATTGCCTTGCGCTCTGATCATTCTTGCTTGCAAGAGACTTTTCATGCTGACTGTTCGCATTCCTCGAGCGAGTCTTCCGCTGTAATAAAGGCTCGGGGCGTGACATTCCACACAACTGAAAGCAATCAAAAACTATTCAAAGTTTCACATATAATGCTTATAAAAAGAACACTAGCATCTTGAAGAAGAGCTTCAAAGAAAAACTTTATTTTCTTACCTTTGCCTTGAGAGACGCTTATTTGTCAACATCCCTGCATTGGCCTCAAGACACTCCTGCAACAAGGTTCTCATTTAACAGTTTTGGGTGCCCAAATCTTCTTAGGTCCCGGATGGTTAACATGAGCATTCAATTTCTTTAAGGCATGCAAATCATCAATTTTCATCCAACTATAATTATCCATGAAATGACGAAATTCACCACAGTAATGACATTGTGCATGCTGACTCATTTTCTTTGTATGAGCATGAGAGGTGAATGTCTGTGTATAGACAGGAGGTCTACCATTATGAGCATGAAACTTGTTTTTCCCTTTCAACAACCAACAATCTTTCAACATGTGACCTAATTTTCCACAGTGATAACAAGAGCAAGATTTTCTATTTGAAGATTATTTTCATCTACCTAGGGCAATAAATCTTTTGCATGATTCTGAATCATCCTTTTTCATAACAAGATAGTCATTCATCACATGTCCACGCTAACCACCGTAAAAATAACACATAGCAGATTTTCGGATATAAGCATGCTTCATGTGACTCTTATGAGCATCAAATTTTCTATTCTGACTCTTAGGACCACTTTGACATTTTGGTGAGGGAGCATATTATTTGGTCCTAGGTTGGGCCAGAGTTTTAATATTGGGTTTCTCAACAAAAGACGCATCAGAAGAACAGGAGGCATGCACAAATGACGTTTGAGTTTTCAGACCAAAGGCTTTCTTTTTACTAGGTTCATACCCTAGACCTTCCCGTTGGAAATTTACCTTGGTCCCCAAGAGTTTGTCAAGATTCTCTTTACCATTGACAAATTTTAAGAGAGAATTATTCAAATCATGAATTTCATTTTCTAATGAGGAAATGTGCAGTTCTGAACTAGTAAGCTCTTCCTCACATGAAGTAACTCTCTCATTTAACATGACATTGATAGCTTTATAACTTTCAATTTTCTATTCCAGCATATGCAATTTCTCAGAATCATTTACAACCATAGATTTTCCTTTCTCAAGGGCTAACAATCTTTCAGACATGCTATTGTTCAAATGTTTCAGTCTTTCATTTTCTTTCCTTAAACATGAAATAGTTTCTCTATGCATTTCAGCATTGAACATAGAAGACTCACTTAGTTCCTTAAGCTCAGCACATTTTTCACCAAGGGAGTCATGAGTGGTGTTTTCAGCTTTCCTTTTCAATTATCTATTTTCTGCCTTAATCTTGTTATATTTTTTTGACAATTTTCTATAAGCATCAATCAATTCTTCAATTGACACTTCATCATATGCGGTGTCAGAATTTACCTCAGTTACAGTTTTATAACTGAGTTGCTCGGACTCTTCGCTCGCATGATCACTCTTGTTGGCCATTAAACAATCGTCCTCCAGCTTCTCTTCATGAAGCTCCATCAGACCATCCAAGATTTCCTTCCCCGTCCTACATGAGGAAACAAATGGAAACGTGTTAAGATTTATGGCAGATTTCAATACTCTTAGGACTGTTAAATTATCATGGTTCTTCTGTCTGTCCTCATCAGATCATTTAGTCCCATCTAGAGGCAATTCATTGGAGCCATGATAAATCAATTTCCAGAGATTAGGATTAACAGAGTTTATAGCCCTACATAATCTGCCCAATCACAAGGGAAAATCAAAGCCATTAAGAGCATGTGCGGAATTCATCAAAAATTGTTCGACAGAAAAATTCATGATTGAACAAGCATTGGGATCACTCTGTAGATCGTTAGATCTAGGGACAACAAAGCCTTGCTCTGATACCAATTGTTGGGTCCCATAGTGCTAGAAGACAGATCTAGAGGGGGGTGAATAGATCCCTCTATAAAAATTATGTCCTATTTAAAAAACAAACCTACTTACAGCGAAATTCAACTCAATGCCTAAGATAATTAGGCAAAATGTAGATTAACTAAGAGATAATTTGATGGACGTTCAAAATTATGTGCGACTTGTAGAACCAAGCACAAACTAGCTCTATGTGTGTGTGCAAATTAGATGTATGAAGCAGTCTAATTAGATAGAGTGTATGTGTGTGATAGTGTCAGTTTAAACCTGTGAAGGAGATAGAAGAAAAGGACAATCACACAGGCATTCACAATGACACAATGATTTTTAGGTGGTTCGGGATCACGACGGGCTCCCTACGTCCACCCCTCACTCAACCGAGTGAGGCTTCCTCAACACGCTGCGAATGTAACAAACACGGGGATTTCTCCCCACACACACGGGGTAAAAACCCCAACACAAATGTGGATATCCACTGCACCAAACGATGCACACGTGTCAATCACAAACACTCGAAGAATGCATTCTCCAAATACCCACACATGAAATTCGTTCAGAAGTTAATAACAAGTTCACAAATGAATGCATTAAGCCCAAAACATAATCTAAAGACTAAAACAATAAAGATCTCTCAAGTAAAAAGCTCCCCCTTCCCAACAAAATCCGATTGTCCTTGGTACGTAGGAGGATGATCACGAGGTCACCATCATCTTGCTCCTTTCTTCATTCCGCACAACTTTCTCATCATCCACGAGCTCCAAAAATACCTTGATGTAGATGATATACTCCTTTCTTGAGCTCCTCCTTGCTTTCTCCCCTTTCTTCCCCTACAAGATAGAAAATATAAGCATTAGGGTTCTTCTTTCACAAATTCGGAGTTCACACACACACACACACACACACACACACACATATATATATATATATATATATATATATATATATATATATATATATATATATATATATATATATCAAAGAGTGGACAAAAGACTCATAAAACCCTCCTAAAGTGTGTTAAAAACACCCTCATATGACTAGGAACCTTTTGGGGGTAATATGGTAAAGTTTCCAAGTCAAAACAATGGGTTCCAATGACTTTCGCAACTCCCGTGCCGGAAGGGGTCGACCCCCAAGGTCGACCCTTGTGTTTTCTGCACACAGATTGCCGAGGACAAAACCCAGGCCAGAAGGGGTCGACCCTTGGGGTCGACCCCGTACACAGCCCAGCCTGTTTGAATTGCAGACAAACCAAGGCCCAGAGAGAGTCGACCCTAGGGGTCGACCCCTCTGCATGAGGTGTTGAAAAAACCATTTTAAGCCCTTTTAAGCCATATAAGTCCAATGGATTAATGTGACCAAAGTCTCTTGATTCTGGAAGAATTATTTTGATGGTTTGAACTTGCAAAACCATAGAAAAACTAAATTAGTGTGGATTTGAAATTCAAATAGCTCTTCCTTTTATAACTATCATTTCTTGAATGAAAATGCACAATTTAGCACTTAGTTGAAATAAGAACATAGTCATTTAGCCATTTTCCACCATGATTGATATAAAGGACTTAAACACATTATGAACCTCAAGGATTCATGAAGGAACCATAATGAAGATGCATGAAAGCTCAACCAAAATAGAACAACAAGAATACAAAGGCTCACAACACATGCACGGGGTCGACTCCACATGTAAGGCCCCAGAATTTTTATAAATTATTTTTGATATATTTAATTATTTTTTTGGAATTTTAAAGACCTAAAATAGATTAATAAATGAATATTATATTAAATAAATCATTATAAGGCCCAATTTATGATAAATAATTAACCTAGCATATTTAAATAAAATTCAAAAGGTTTAAGGACCAAACCCATTAAGTTTGGCCCATAGTCTAGATGGTTATTTAGCCTATTTACGTATTTTAAGGATAGAATACCATTTTTATGGATAATAATATAGATAATTAACAAAAGAGTTTGAGTTATGTTGAACTCTGTGCACGTTGGATGTAGCGGTCTATCGTGCGACCGCCATAGCCATGTAACGCACCAGTCTTGATGCGTTACATCATGTCAGTTCCGTGAATGGAAGAACGAGCAAAAAGACTGAAACTTTGGGATCCTCTCTACAAGAGACCTAATTGGGAGAACTTGTAAGGTTACTAGGGACTCTTAGGGATCAGGTTCTGGCAAATTAAGGACTCTAGAATCGATCTAATCCTCAAACCCTAGTCAAAACCCTATAAATAGGACCTAGTTTTGACCTGAGTAACCCTTACTTTTGCTCGTGAAGAAGCAAATTAAGGAGTCACAATTTTGGGTAAGTTCTTTAGAAGATTTTGTTTATAATACTAAGGTCTAATAGCTCACCAAATTTCGTGCTAGGAGATCAAGTAACCAAGAAGATAGGGGCTTCTAAAGTCGCTGATTCAGTCATAGTAGCCCAGAATTCAGAGCAAAAGACCACTGAAGATTAAGAGATTAGGACGTCTAAAGGAGGTAATTGGAGTTCAGCCCTTTAGAACTTTTTGTTCACCTTAGTTTCAGCTTCTTACCCTCAAAATTTCACATCCTTAGCTCAAGAGATTAGAGAGATAGAGCGACGTGAAGTTGCTAAAAAACCTCAGGAAGGGAAGAACTAGGGCGTGTCTTGTAGTCCCAAATTGGAAGATTAAAGCTCATTTAAAAGGTAGTGTGAACGCGTCACGTGGTGGAAAGAGAGAGAGAGATGTGGTATTTCCCTCTCTCTTTAATAAAGGGTGAAAGAAATGAGGACAAAAATAATGGCAACGCGCGCTATAGGGGATATGGGAAGAACGGTGGACAAGTACGACCTACAGATGACACTCTGGTTGAGACATAGAGAATTTAGACTGATCGAACTCCGGTACGTGGCGGAGATAGGGGTTCGAAGACCCTCTCGCGTAAACTGAACCCCTTCCCGGTAGGCGTGACCCACCGTTCCGAGAGCAGCTTTTCAGATACCGAATTCGAGTCCTGGGACTCTACGTAATAGGAGTTGACAGACGGAAAGACACGTAGACTCGGAATTTGTAACGGTATATCACTCCTCGGACAGTTACGAGAATAATATGAATAAAAGCACACCACCGCAGGATATTGGTCTTTGCGGGGTTTTAACAGGAATATAGCAATATGAGCAGTAATTAATATATGTACATATGGAAACAACCGCGAGACATTGGCCTTACGGGATTTTTAATGCAACATAAATAATACATATAAGTATATATATAAACCACCACGAGACATTGGCCTCTGCGGGGTTTTTACTATAACATAGATAATAAATATAAGTATATATATATATATATATATAAACCACCACGAGACTTTGGCCTCTGCTGGTTTTTACTATAACATAGATAATAAATATAAGTATATATATATATATAAACCACCACGAGACTTTGGCCTCTGCGGGGTTTTTACTATAACATAGATAATAAATATAAGTATATATATATACCACCACGAGACATTGGCCTCTGCGGGTTGTTTACTACGATATAGATAATAAATATAAGTATATATATAAACCACCACGAGACATTGGCCTCTGCGGGGTTGTTTACTACGATATAAATAATGAATATGAGTATATATATATAAACCACCACGAGACTTTGGCCTCTGCGGGGTCTTTACTATAATATAGATAATAAATATAGGTATATATGACAGGAAAGGAAAAGGGATCAAATAAACCGCCGCGAGATGTTATTCTCCGCGGGATTTTAAAGCGATGATAGGGGAATGCTGAAATTAAATAGTTAGGGGTTAGAGAGTAAAGTGTAGAAAATGAAACACTGAAAGGGAAATGGTCGTGGGAGGTGACCCACCGCACCAGTTAGGAGTTAGATATACAGAAAGTAAATCACAGAAACCGCCGCGGGGAATAATTCTCCGCGCGGGTGAGGCCAAAGACAGAAGAAGATGACCGCTGCGGGAAGTAACTCTCCGCGGGTGTTATTAAAACAAAGATGATCAAAATGAAGCGCGCGTTAGAGGTTTTGTGATCGCCAGGGACCGAGGGTCCCGAGTGGATTGATCGCTTTTGCCTTTGACACGGGAGTTGCGTGGGTTCCTTCTTCCTCTTCGTTCGACTGGCCGGAGAAGAGGGCTTTGAATTGGTTACCCTGCAAAATGAACAAACACAGAAAACTAAGTCAGAACAAAAATATGATATGATAACAACTCATGGAATAAAACACTGATAACATGAATAACAAACTAAAAACACAACAAAATAAAAAGGTAAAAAAAAAAGAAGCAGTCGATGGCGATGCAAGCGCTGGGGCGAGCAAGCGGTGGGACGAAACGATTTCCCTCGCGTGGGAGAGCTGATTGGGCCGAGGGCCCGCTTTTAGTTCTGCACAGATTCAAGAAAGATTAAATATGTGTACACATAGAAACACATAGAAATATGTATATATATAATGGTATATATATATATGGGGATATTATAATCAAATAAAATAAAATATATTATAATAAAATAAAACCCAATTCTATTATATATGTATATATATTATGTAAATCCAGAACAACACACACATTTATATAACATATACAGGAATTCTTACACACATATAAATATGATAGGTATACTATACATTCTTCTCGGTTTATACATATGGTTTTTTAATGAGAAAATACTTATAATATATAGGCCCTCTCTCTCTTTATCTCCCAGTGTCACTATATATAAAAGGATATATATACGTGTGTGAAGAAGTGAAGATTAACATAATAAATAACTTACGTGCATGAGTGTGTGTCGTGTGAACATGGGAAAGGGGGAGAGAGACAACGTAAGAGGAAGAGATAAACAGCGTGAGAGGGGGAGAGAAAAGAGACAGACAGAGAAGCAGAGAAAGAGAAAATCGTGAGAGGGAAAGAGAGGGAGAGAGAGGACGCGGCGAGTGAGAGAAGGAAAGAGAAAATAATAAAATAAAATAAAAAGAGAGAAAGATATCTAAAGAGAGGGGTCGAGAGAGGAAAATGAAAGAGAGGGAGAGAAGAGAGAGAAGCGAGAGATCGGGTAGGAGAGAGGGGGGAGGAATAAAAAAATAAAAAAAAGAAGGATGAGATTGGGATCGAGAGAGAGAGAGAGAAGAGAGAGGAAGAGTGAGAGAAGCAGGAGAGGGGGGAGGAGAGAGAGATAGAGAGAGGAGAGAGATATTTATATAAAAATAATAATAAAGAATGGAGAGAAGGATGAGAGAGAGGCGGGATAGAGAGACAGAGAGAGGGGGAGAGTGTAGCGAGAGAACAGAGAGAGAGGGGGGTGCGAGAGGGAGTTTGAGAGTGGGGAGAAGACAGAGACGGTGGAGAGAGAAGAAAGATAAGGAGAGAGATTTAAAAAAATATTAAACTAAGAGAGAGAGAGAGAGATCAGGTGAGGAGATGAGAGGGAGAGAGAGGGGAACAGAGAGAAACTGAGAGAGGGAGAGAGAAGAGAGAGAGAGATACGGTGGGATGAGGAGGAGAGAGAGGGGGAGGGAGAGAGAAGCAGAGATGAGGGAAAGAGATCGCGGGAGGAAGAGAAGAGAGAAACGGAGAGAGGGAGAGAGGGAGGCCGGCGGTGGGCGGCCGGTGGCGACGAACAGCGGCAGCCGAAGGCGGTGGTTGCGGACGGCAGCCGTGGGCACCCAGAGGTTCGGAGATGGCGTCTGGGGCTTCACGGCAGACGGCCGGAGGTGGCGAGGTTGGCAGGCGTGCAGCGGAGATGGAGGCTTCGCGGGTGTGGCCGGCGGATGACGACGACGACGGCGACGGAGGGGCGGCTCGCAGGCGGACAACGCGGAGAGGGGGCGTGCATGCACCGGGGGTGGCTCGTGGGCGATGGAGTCGTGGGCATGCAGGGGTGGTGAACGACGGCAGCGGCGTCGGGAGCTTCACGACAGTTCGGGGCGGACGGCATGGCGGTGGCTCGGACGGCGATCGGTGAGGTTGATGACGATGACGTGGGCGTGATGGTTGGCGGTGCACCGGTGGTGGGGGTGCTGTCGGCGTGGTGGAGGCCTACCGTGGGCGTCCAGAGACGGTGGCGCAACAGCGGTGTGGGAGTTGTCTGGCGGTGGGACGACGATGGCGGCCCGGTGAAAGGTACAGCGGCGGTCAGAGGGTGCAGCGGCGTTGTGGAGGGAGGCAGCTTGGTGCGGCAGACGTGGGGGACTGTCGAAGGCGTGGAGACGGTGGTGGTCGCGGTGGTGACGACCGAGGTGGCCGGGTCGCATGAGGTTGCTGCCGTGGGGCTTCGGTCGTCGAAAGTGTACGTAGTGGAGAAGGAAGAGGTGGACGGCGGTGGTGGTGGGTTACTCACGGGGGGTGAAGCTTTGGGGTGAGGTATGGGAGGCGACAGTCATGGCCGGAGGGAGACGATGGTGGACGTTGGCAAGGGGGCTTCGCGGTGGATGGGAGCTAACGTAGAGGGGGTTTCACGAGAGAGATGGAATGGGATGGGTGCATGCGGTGGTGAGGAAGAGTGAGGAGGAGTGCAAAAGGGGAGGAGTGTGTGCGTATGTGTGTGTGCCGTGGGGGAGAGGAGTGTGAGCAGTGAGAGGTGTGTGTGTGTATGTGTGTGCCGTGGGGAAGAAGGGTGTGTGCAGTGAAGTGAGAGGGAAAGAAAGAGACGGAGAGGGTGAGGGAGAGTGTGTGCGTGTGGGTGAGATAGTAATAATAATACATATATTTTGTTTTGTTTTGTTGCATTTTATTTATTTTATTTTTTTTTGCTCCTTTTTATATATATTTTTGTTTGTTTGTTTTGTTTATTTTTATTTTTTTTGGTTTATTTGTTTGTATTTTTTGTTTATTTTTAATGGTTATTCTATTTTTTTATTTTAATTTTTTTTATTTTTTATGTACATGTATTTTTGCTTAAATAACCACTTGATATGTATATATATATTTATATAAAGATAAAATTATTAAATAAAACTAATAGAATTATATATTTACATACATATGCTTATATTAATTTCTCTCTCTGTCAAATAAATATAATCTAACCAAAAGTACAGAAATCGCTCAAATAAAAGAAAATGTAAGCCACTTCAGGGCATTACGGTACAATATGGGATTTACTCATCGTAACGTCAGAAATGGCGTGTCTACAGGTAGGTTATCTCATGATTGGCAAAAACATCTTGTTAGGGATAAAAACCCTCTGATTATGCTTGATTTCATGCATTATAGACTAAGAATTTCATGTTTTAATAGTTCTATACATTCATGCATCTCTTAGCCCTAAATGGAAAATAAAAGATATTATCTTATCTATTCACTAAAACCCATGCATATAGTTGGCTTATACTCCGTTTATCATGTCTAGAATAGTTGTAGTATTTTGATTTCCAGGCATGTTATGTTTTCATAAACCTTTACTTTATTTTACTGCCAGCAGACGATCTGACGCATCAAGATAAGACCATCACAATGACCTAACGGCCTTACGATAAGCCATCACACCCACTGTTGCATTTGAATTGTTTTGTTGTCTCTGACGCACCATAACAGGAGTGTTACACTACTGTAACGGTCCCTCGATAAACCGTCACAAGACTGTAACGCGCCTATTCTAGACCGTCAGAGTAACTGTTGACAGAATTGAAGAACAGTCACATTAACTTATAAATATGCCTAGTTATCTAAGCTTTGACCTGTTAATATGACTTTAAATTTATTAATGTTGTGCCCCTTGTGCTTTGTTGATGATGTGGTGTTTTAATGATAGTAACATGAATGAGTCACCACATTGTCTTGAATATGTCTGACCTTTTCTGTGGGAGATTGCATAAGTGTGCCATGTCTGAATTGTGAAGAATGCATGTGTATGCTTGAGTCATGCTGTGATATATTGGCTTGTGCTTGATTTCTGTTCTGTGCATTGCTTCTCTGCTGATATGCTCATGCATTATATTAGGCTAAGTCTGTACAGCCTACGTCTCTTGCAACGTCAACGCTGTGAGCATTCTCAAGTCTGCAGCGTCAACGCTGTGAGTATGCACTTTGTTTCAGGTTCTTCAAGTCTATACAGACTTTAGCGTCTCATTTAGCGTCTAAGGCAAAGTCTACACATTGGCTAAGTGTGTACATCGCTTACATTTTTTTTGAGACCAAGTCCATACATCGTGAAAGTCTATACACTCCTCTTGGCCTTAGCATCTGTTTTGAAGTCCATACATTGGTCTTCAGTTCAAGTCTGTATAGCGTTATGTTCTCTTTGGAAAGTCTGTACAGCGTCAAGTCTGCACATTGGGGTTTCACGAGAAGTCTACACATTGGTCTCCACCTGAAGTCTATACATTGGCTAAGGGTCTTCAAGTCTATACACAGTTGTCTGATGCATATTGTTTGAAGTCTGTACAACATGCCTTGTTATTCACAACTTTCTTGTTTGTGACTTCCCTAGTGTTTTGATGATGAGCATCACTATGTTAAGTATTCTCATTTTAATCAGATATCTTGCGTAATGTTATGCATTTGAAATTTCCATGATTAACAGGAAAACTGCTATGAGGTAGTACTTTGTGTGTCCGTATTGTTTCTTTCATACTTCGTGTTGATTTCCTGTAACTTCGAGTCACTTCACCTTCTGTCTTCGTGATGTTTACTGAAGCAGCTCGAATTGTTCTGAAGAACTTTGAGTCGTTTCCCTGTGAACCTCGTGTCGTTTCCTCATTATTTAGTTGCTCATCTCGAGTCATCCTTCATGATTGCTCTTGTGTTTTCGTGTCACTTACTGTTGTTCCTCGAGTCGTTCTTTCCTGGTTTCACTGCTTCATCACGTGTCGTGATAGCCGTGTCTGTCTTCTATCTTCGTGTTGATTTTACTTCGTGCATTCTTCTCTAAATTCAACCTTTAAGTGTCTCAAGTCGAGTCTGACTGTGTTGTCTCCATGTCGTCCTTAGTTCGAGTCGTTTCTTTGTTATTTCTGTCTTCGTGTTGCTTTTCCTAGACATCGTGTCTTTCTTGTTTTGTAACCACACTTCGTGTCGGTTTCTGTTTTCATCTTCGAGTTGTTGTCAGCCCGTGTCGTCCTCGTCTTCGAGTCGTTCGTACGTTCGAGCAACTTAGTACTCGAGCTATTTTCGTGTGTATTCAAGTCTTTTTAGTAAAGTGTCGTTTCACCTCGTGCCGTTCTCTTTGTTGTTTGTTATGTCGTGTTGTTTTTTAATTCGTGTCTTCGTGTTGCTTTTGTATTCGTGTCTTCGTGTTATTCTTGTGTTTATGTCCTCGTGTTGTTTCTTTCTATCTTCGTCCAAGGTTCCTTTGATCGCGTGTCTCTATCGCTTTTACTCCGTGTTATTTCCTTCTCCGTACCTCGTGTCGTTCTCAGTATAGTGCACCTATTGTTGTTCCTACACACCTCGTGCAGTTTTAGTTTTTGTGGCCCTGAGTTTTAACCGTTTTAATTCTTTGTAGGAGAAGAAGAAAAACAAAAAGAAGAAGGTGGTCCGAGGAAGAATATTCATCAGTGAATGGGAGGCACGTGATCCGAGGCTGGAAGGGCAGACAGGATTGTGACACGTGTGCTGAAGCTGGCTGAGAGACTGACACGTGGCCACAAGTTCTGGGCGAGAAATGAGGAAGCCACACGCGCCCAGTGCTGCCCTCCTGCTGGCTGCTGCTTATAAAAGGAAGCCTTCATCCAACAGATGAAGGTGATCGAAGAAGAAGCCTGGAGAGCAAAAAGTCCTTCGATCCAGAAAAAGAAAAGAGGAAGAAGCAGAAGAAGAAGAGAAGAGAAGAGACAGAGAGAGCCTGCGAAAGAAGAAGAAAAGAAAGAGAAGAAGAGCAGAAGGAAAAGAAGAAAAAGAGAGAGTTAGAGAGCTCGTGAGGGTTAAGAGAAAAAGAAAGTGAGAGAGAAGAGAAGAGGAAGAGAAGCTTACCTGAAGATCTGTCTACTGGACCGTGGATCAGATCCAGGCCAGTCAGCTCCGTTGAGAGCCATATTGTGCATTTCATTTTTCAGCGTTCTGTTTGCTGAAGTTATTTTCATTTCGTGTTTCTGTTTTTCCCCCTTTTTGTTTGGTTATCCTTGTTCTTCCGATTCTCAGTAGTGAGGTCGGGTTCCTCCTGTGGATCAGGAGAAGGGAGATCAGATCTCCAGTTGCAAGTAGCTGGGAGCTACTTGTGGGTTCCCTCCGATTTGAGGAAGGGAGACTTGTCTCCGGTTCTGGGCTTGCGGGTTGCAAGTCCAGGGGTCCCTCCGGTTGGAGGAAGAGAGGTCTTCGACCTCTGATTTACTGGTGACTAGAAGTCACTGGTTGGTTCCCTCCTGGTCTGGAGGAAGAGAGACTTTGCGTCTCTGGTTCCAAGTGACTGGGAGTCACTTAGGGTGTCCCTCCGGTTGGGAGGAAGAGGGGAGTTTGTTCCCCTGGTCAAGCTGTGTGTCAGCACCTGTTGCAGACTGAGTCTGCTTGGTTCTAGCTTTGGCTAGTGAAGCCTCACTCCGGTTGGGAGTGAGGGGTGGATGTAGGTCTGAAGGACCGAACCACCTTAAAACTATTTGTGCAGTGGTTTGCCTTGCGTTAGCTCCATATATTCTACCTCCCATTCACAGGTTGTGCATGCTTGGCTAGTTGCATTATTTAGAGAGTTAATTTTTGAGCATTATATTCTGCTTAGTGTGTTTGCGTTGTTTAGCTCTGCCTTCGTTTCTGGTTGATCAGGTGGCTGCATTGTTGCAGTCCAACTGTTTGTCCATGTGTTGCCTTATCATTTCATCTTGGAAAGCTCATTAGTCTTATTCCGCATTTCTGAGCTTTAATGTTTTAATTTGGGCTATATTTTCTAGAGGGTTACATTCACCCCCCCTCTGTATTCGGGCCTAGCACCCTAACAATTAATTGGTTCATGATAAGTATCGCATGTTAAAGGCATCTTGAATTATTTTAAGGATATGTTAATTTCATGTCAAAACACTATAGTTTGTATTAACTCTGTAATTTTAAATGATGTATTGATGAAGTTTTATCATGATTTCCTATTGTTACACATTCTCTCTATCAATAGAGTCATTTCTTTAAGTACATCGCACATATTCCGATATGTTGTCCATTAGTTCACACTTTGCACAATAAGAACATTATTCTTGGACTTGAGGGCCTCTCTATTAGATATTCCTTCCAATGGACAAGGAAATCTTGTTTCAAGGCCTCCGTAATTCTCTGCAAGCCTGGGATTCCCACTAGGACGCCGAGTTGGTTGTACCATTAAAGCCCATTTAGTAGATTACACTATCGATGTTTCTAGTTCTAACAATGTAACGGATCTATACTGGACCGTCAGGAGCATATAACGGCCCAATATACGACCGTCACATTTCACTAAGTCTATTTTATTATTTCTGGAATCAGACTAATGTAACGGCTAAATACTAGAGCGTCACATCATGTAACGGCCCAGTCCTTGACCGTCACATTGTTTGAGTGCTTAACCCGAGGTTTGACCCAAGGGTTGATGTTCCAAAGTTTCTAGATGGATTATTGATGATATAGAACTTGCCATATTATCCAAAGAGGCTTAATATAATGAAATAAAAGTTAAAGAAATGTACTGTTATGCTGCCGATTCATCTCCATAAGCATAACCTTGTTTAAAGTCAATCTTGGTCTCTCATATTCTTGATTGAAGCATTCGTTCTTTGATAATTGTTGTCATAAGCTTATTGATTGAACTTATTACATTCTTGGCCATATTTTATTGTTACACTCATGGAAGTAGCTTGATTTATACGTGAAGATGTAGTTCGGGTGCTGATTGTGTCCAAGGGCTCTATACTAGTCCCCTCGGCTGATTGCCGGAAACATACTATTATAAACCATGGGGTATGATGCTACTGGCGTCGCATTGCACTGGGAGTACTTTCTTTATAAATAAGTGAAATTCATGAGCACTCATGAAAATCTAATGAATTGCTACATGATTGACATTTTCGTGTGTAACCTTTATGGTTATGAAAGTGAAAAGTGAAAGTGCATTCTTGTTCATGAAAGGCCATGATACATTCTTGATCATATTTGGTACATTCTTGCTAGTTCATACTTGCTCTCATCCTATCTTACATGATCATCTTGTTACTTTGGTTATTCGCATGATTTGTCGCATTTGCATGATTTTATCTTATTTCTCTAGAGCTAAAATGCTAATTACTTTAATAGTGCTAATCATGTTGATGCGAAGATACCTACTGGGCAAGTGTGCTCATTACCTATTTCCAATCTTTTCAGGAGATGGAAGTGATTCGAATTTAGATTCGGGTTATACAAGTAGCGGGTCCGAGAGCGAATGAAAGTGTTGTCAAGATGAGAGTGAAGACTTGGGAAAGTCTATATTGTTTAGATCGAGTCTCTATACTTTTCCTATTTCTTGAGTTTGATAGATTGAAGGAAGTTGAAAGTTATTGTATTTTGAATACTGATTATCAATGAAATAAGTTAGAGTTTGATTAAAATCATGTGCAATTGTATTTATGTGTGTGATTGTCTCGCGCTCTGATCATTCTTGCTTGCAAGAGACTTAGCATGTCGGATGTTCACGTTTCTCGAGCAAGTCTTCCGCTGTCATAAAGGCTCGGGGCGTGACACCACATATCATATGACCAACATATCATATGACCATGTAGCAAGACTTCTAGATTCTGAAACATATGAATCATGGCAATGATCGTGAATGCACACTATCAACAAGGACATATGCAAGCATACATATTATCAAGAGCATATGCAAGCATACATAAAGTTTAGTTATCATCAAAAATATATGCAAGGCACTCAACAATATTCTTATCTTGAAAGTTTTCATCATTATCTGACTACTACGATTGAGCATTCATCATCACCCCCTCCCTCTTTTTTTTATAGGTTTCAGTCGAGAATCAGCAGAGAGCCCACTGGCAAAGGGGCTGGGTCGACCTCACTGTCAAGGTGGGGTCGACCCCACCTCCAGTAGACCAAGGGGACAACCATTTTTTTTATTTTCCATTTTTTTATAAATGTTTCTTTCATGTTTTTTATATGTTTTTTTCATCAAGCAGGTCCCACCGTGATCGTCAGAGATGTGAACGCGTCACGTGGTGGAAAGAGAGAGAGAGATGTGGTATTTCCCTCTCTCTTTAATAAAGGGTGAAAGAAATGAGGACAAAAATAATGGAAACGCGTGCTATAGGGGATATGGGAAAAACGGTGGACAAGTACGACCTACAGATGGCACTCTGGTTGAGACAGAGAGAATTTAGACTGACCGAACTCCGGTACGTGGTGGAGATAGGGGTCCGAAGACCCTCTCACGCAAACTGAACCCATTCCCGGTAGGCGTGACCCACCGTTCCGAGAGCAGCTTTTCAGATACCGAATTCGAGTCCTGGGACTCTACGTAATAGGAGTTGACAGACGGAAAGACACGTAGACTCGGAATTTGTAACGGTATATCACTCCTCGGACAGTTACGAGAATAATATGAATAAAAGCACACCACCGCAGGACATTGGTCTTTGCGGGGTTTTAACAGGAATATAGCAATATGAGCAGTAATTAATATATGTACATATGGAAACCACCGCGAGACATTGGCCTTACGGGATTTTTAATGCAACATAAATAATACATATAAGTATATATATAAACCACCACGAGACATTGGCCTCTGCGGGGTTTTTACTATAACATAGATAATAAATATAAGTATATATATATATATATATATAAACCACCACGAGACTTTGGCCTCTGCTGGTTTTTACTATAACATAGATAATAAATATAAGTATATATATATATAAACCACCACGAGACTTTGGCCTCTGCAGGGTTTTTACTATAACATAGATAATAAATATAAGTATATATATATACCACCACGAGACATTGGCCTCTGCGGGGTTGTTTACTACGATATAGATAATAAATATAAGTATATATATAAACCACCACGAGACATTGGCCTCTGCGGGGTTGTTTACTACGATATAAATAATGAATATAAGTATATATATATATAAACCACCACGAGACTTTGGCCTCTGCGGGGTCTTTACTATAATATAGATAATAAATATAAGTATATATGACAGGAAAGGAAAAGAGATCAAATAAACCGCCGCGAGATGTTGTTCTCCGCGGGATTTTAAAGCGATGATAGGGGAATGCTGAAATTAAATAGTTAGGGGTTAGAGAGTAAAGTGCAGAAAATAAAATACTGAAACGGAAATGGTCGCGGGAGGTGACCCACCGCACCAGTTAGGAGTTAGATATATAGAAAGTAAATCACAGAAACCGCCGCAGGGAATAATCCTCCGCGCGGGTGAGGCCAAAGACAGAAGAAGATGACCGCTGCGGGAAGTAACTCTCCGCGGGTGTTATTAAAACAAAGATGATCAAAATGAAGCGCGCGTTAGAGGTTTTGTGATCGCCAGGGACCGAGGGTCCCGAGTGGATTGATCACTTTTGCCTTTGACACGGGAGTTGCGTGGGTTCCTTCTTCCTCTTCGTTCGACTGGCCGGAGAAGAGGGCTTTGAATTGGTTACCCTGCAAAATGAACAAACACAGAAAACTAAGTCAGAACAAAAATATGATATGATAACAACTCATGGAATAAAACACTGATAACATGAATAACAAACTAAAAACACAACAAAATAAAAAGGTAAAAAAAAAGAAGCAGTCGATGGCGATGCAAGCGCTGGGGCGAGCAAGCGGTGGGACGAAACGATTTCCCTCGCGTGGGAGAGCTGATTGGGCCGAGGGCCCGCTTTTAGTTCTGCACAGATTCAAGAAAGATTAAATATGTGTACACATAGAAACACATAGAAATCTATATATATATAATGGTATATATATATATGGGGATATTATAATCAAATAAAATAAAATATATTATAATAAAATAAAACCCAATTCTATTATATATGTATATATATTATGTAAATCCAGAACAACACACACATTTATATAACATATACAGGAATTCTTACACACATATAAATATGATAGGTATACTATACATTCTTCTCGGTTTATACATATGGTTTTTTAATGAGAAAATACTTATAATATATAGGCCCTCTCTCTCTTTATCTCCCAGTGTCACTATATATAAAAGGATATATATACGTGTGTGAAGAAGTGAAGATTAACATAATAAATAACTTACGTGCATGAGTGTGTGTCGTGTGAACATGGGAAAGGGGGAGAGAGACAACGTAAGAGGAAGAGATAAACAGCGTGAGAGGGGGAGAGAAAAGAGACAGACAGAGAAGCAGAGAAAGAGAAAATCGTGAGAGGGAAAGAGAGGGAGAGAGAGGACGCGGCAAGTGAGAGAAGGAAAGAGAAAATAATAAAATAAAATAAAAAGAGAGAAAGATATCTAAAGAGAGGGGTCGAGAGAGGAAAATGAAAGAAAGGGAGAGAAGAGAGAGATCGGGTAGGAGAGAGGGGGGAGGAATAAAAAAATAAAAAAAAGAAGGATGAGATTGGGATCGAGAGAGAGAGAGAGAAGAGAGGGAAGAGAGAGGAAGAGTGAGAGAAGCAGGAGAGGGGGGAGGAGAGAGAGATAGAGAGAGGAGAGAGATATTTATATAATAATAATAATAAAGAATGGAGAGAAGGATGAGAGAGAGGCGGGATAGAGAGACAGAGAGAGGGGGAGAGTGTAGCGAGAGAACAGAGAGAGAGGGGGGTGCGAGAGGGAGTTTGAGAGTGGGGAGAAGACAGAGACGGTGAAGAGAGAAGAAAGATAAGGAGAGAGATTTAAAAAATATTAAAATAAGAGAGAGAGAGAGAGATCGGGTGAGGAGATGAGAGGGAGAGAGAGGGGAACAGAGAGAAACTGAGAGAGGGAGAGAGAAGTGAGAGAGAGATACGATGGGATGAGGAGGAGAGAGAGGGGGAGGGAGAGAGAAGTAGAGAGGAGGGAAAGAGATCGCGGGAGGAAGAGAAGAGAGAAACGGAGAGAGGGAGAGAGAGAGAGAGAGAGAGGCCGGCGGTGGGCGGCCGGTGGCGACGAACGGCGGCAGTCGAAGGCGGTGGTCGCGGATGGCAGCCGTGGGCCCCCGGAGGTTTGGAGATGGCGTCCGGGGCTTCACGGCAGACGGCCGGAGGTGGCGAGGTTGGCAGGCGTGCAGCGGAGATGGAGGCTTCGCGGGTGTGGCCAACGGATGACGACGGCGACGGCGGGACGGCTCGCAGGCGGACAACGCGGAGAGGGGGCGTGCATGCACCGGGGGCGGCTCGTGGGCGATGGAGTCGTGGGCATGCAGGGGTGGTGAACGACGGCAGCGGCGTCGGGAGCTTCACGGCAGTTCGGGGCGGACGGCGTGGCGGTGGCTCGGACGGCGATCGGTGAGGTTGATGACGATGAAGTGGGCATGATGGTTGGCGGTGCACCGGTGGTGGGGGTGCTGTCGACGTGGTGGAGGCCTGCCGTGGGCGTCCAGGGACGGTGGCGCAGCAGCGGTGTGGGAGTTGTCTGGCGGTGGGACGACGATGGCGGCCCGGTGAAAGGTACAGCGGCGGTCAGAGGGTGCAGCGGCGTTGTGGAGGGAGGTAGCTTGGTGCGGCGGATGTGGGGGACTGTCGAAGGCGTGGAGACGGTGGTGGTCGCGGTGGTGACGACCGAGGTGGCCGGGTCGCGTGAGGTTGCTGCCGTGGGGCTTCGGTAGTCGAAAGTGTACGTAGTGGAGAAGGAAGAGGTGGACAGCGGTGGTGGTGGGTTACTCACGGAGGGTGAAGCTTTGGGGTGAGGTATGGGAGGCGACAGTCATGGCCGGAGGGAGATGATGGTGGACGTTGGCAATGGGGCTTCGCGGTGGATGGGAGCTAACGTAGAGGGGGTTTCACGAGAGAGATGGAATGGGATGGGTGCATGCGGTGGTGAGGAAGAGTGAGGAGGAGTGCAAAAGGGGAGGAGTGTGTGCGTATGTGTGTGTGCCGTGGGGGAGAGGAGTGTGAGCAGTGAAAGGTGTGTGTGTGTGTGTATGTGTGTGCCGTGGGGAAGAAGGGTGTGTCACGGAGAGGGTGAGGGAGAGTGTGTGCGTGTGGGTGAGATAGTAATAATAATACATATATTTTATTTTGTTTTGTTGCATTTTATTTATTTTATTTTGTTTTTTTGTTTCTTTTTATATATATTTTTGTTTGTTTATTTTATTTATTTTTATTTTTTTTTGTTTATTTGTTTGTGAAGAGGCGAGATCTCGCACTGGGTCCTGAGCGGGCTATGGATCACCAGAAGATGAATCTGCAAGAGAGGGAAACGTATCAGAGGGCCCAGGGGATCTCCCTGGGGCAAAACCCTCCGATGGCTAAGTCAGTAGAGCTATGGTGGAAGCAATAATGGGGGGAGGAGAGAGCTGATGCGCGAGAATCCTCTCCACCAAAGGGTGAAGCGAATCGTGCTCAGGAGCTTAGGGTGTATGAATGCTCAGTTCATCTTACCATCTTCCGGAGGGTATCCCTTCCTTAAATAGTGCGCCGCCTTCAGGAGTCCTGTAAGCTGAGGGGTTCCCGGCGGGAGTTACGTCTTTAACGGGGGCTTTCATGGCCTGATCGTGGGAAGGTTATCCCCTTGGAGTCCGGCGGCTCCCCTGACTCTCCCGCTGGCGGAGGACTCTGAACGGCTGCACCTGCAGATAATCAACCAGCCTTACCGAGCCTCGGGGATGCTAGCTCATGTCCGAGCGATAGGCATGGCCCGGCGAGGGTGGGGTCGGATAGGTCGGCTGGAGCCTATCTCTCTCGGACGGGGAGAGGGCTTTAGGCCGGACCTTCCTTGGGACCTGACCGTTGTCTCGGGCCCTCCGAGCCTAGAAGGCCGCCGGGGAGAGTTAGTTCCTCGAGTCTTATTTATTGGGCTTTTCTCCCTAAGTGGGCCCTGTGGGCTATCACTTGGGTGGGCTCGCCCGGTTGGACCTTGTGGGTCTTGTTGGGCTACCTTTGTGGTGGGCTGCGGAAATCCCCCTCTCCGCTTGTCCCCCTCCTACTCCCGAGCCAAGGAGGCTCGGATGAGTATTTTTTCGAGGCTTTGGACCGGCGTGGCTCAGGTGGGTGGAATTCCGTTGGCGTTATGGAGCCGCTTATAGCGGTCGCCGAGGCCCGTAATAATGATCCTGACGGATTCGAAACGAAGGGGCCCCCCTTTTTCTCGGAGCACGGAACGGCGCGCCGTCACCCTCAGGGGTTTATAGGGGGCACTGTTCATCGTTCTAGGCTTCCAGGGTTTTAGGCTTTCCTTGCTTCTTGATGCGCCGTGAGAGCACAGCGGAGACGCGGAGCCTTGCGGCGGCGTTCGAGGAGTTGGCGAGGATAACCGCAGAGGCGGTCCGGCAACTTTCTTCTCCCCCGGAGTCTTCGAGCTTGTACGAGGGATCTCCTCCCGACTCGATGGCGGATCAGAGTCCGGAGCTTGTGCCGGTGAGGCGGGAACCCGTCCCCAACTGTAGTGAGTTGGGGGAAGCGGAGGTGCGGAGGTTGGAGCATCGTTTCCGGCTGCCTCTCAGATACAGCTTTGTCGCCGCCACTCCGTACGAGACGAGTTTGGATGATCGTGATGAGCTCATTTGCACCTTCCTTCTGGCTTGGAAGAGTGGATTTCGGCTCCCTTTCGATTCTTTCGTGCTGCAGCTTCTTAATTTTTTTCGGTTGGCGCCTATCCAGTTGGTGGCCAGTTCATATCTGCTGCTCTCGGCCTTCCGAATTCTTTGTCGTCAGCATGACATTTTTCCTTCTTTGGACCTCTTCCACTTCTTTTTTGAGTTGAAGGCGCACCCGTCGGCGGGGAAAGGCTTCTACTTCATCCAGGCGCGGAGGAATAGGAGCTGCATCTCGCTTGCGGCGAAGGACTCCTCGCACAAGGGGTGGAAGACCCAATTCTTCTGGGTGAAGGCGGTGGCGACGGACGAGATCTGGAGATGCCGGACCTCGCCCAACTTTCACCCGAATCTACCCCCTCGCCAGGAGGAGTTCCCTCCCCACGTGGAGCAGCAGGCTGCCCGTCTGCTGGAGAACCGTCAATCGACCGAGGAGCTGGTGACGGCGGAGAACATCGAACGGTGTCTTCTCTCGCGGTTGACGTCGACAGGTACGGCTCTTGAGGCTCTTCTTCGGGGGTGGTAGCTCTTTTCCTCCTCTTGACTGGGGCTTCTTCTTGTTGCAGACGTGAGGCGGGAGCCTCTGGAGGAGGCGGCCGAGGTCATCGATCTGGGAGATGACTCGGCAGCCGATGAGCCCGATGTCTCGGCGGGTCGCGTCCATGCCCTAGATAAGGGCAAGGGGGCGGCCCCCGAGGGGACTTCTCGATCGGCCGGCCTGAAGCGCAAGGATCCCCTGGCGGGGAACTTGCGGGAGGCCGTGAAGGCCAGGAAAAGGGCCAAGAAAACCGGCCTTCCTACCACCATCGGGGGCGATTCTGGCTCGGCGGCGCTCCCCCCTCGGGGGCAGGATGGGGCCAACCCCTCCGGGCTGGCTCTCCCATCCGCCGGGCGAGAGGGGGCCGAGGAGACCAGGGGCCCCGCAGAGGGAGGTGATGGGTCGGCTCTCCCCTCTGTGGGGGCAGAGGGGGCCGATGCCGATGTGGCCGGCGCTGGGACCGAGGGATTGGTCGGCGCAGATGGGGGTTCGCCCGCGAGGGCGTCGCAACCCCAAGTGCCGGCAGTTGCTGGTGCGGTTGATCCCGCGGCGCCGGTCGAGGGTGGGTGTTCGCCCGGGGAGGTGTTGCAACTCCAACCGACCGTGGCGAGCGGGGCGGTCAGCTTCGCTGCCCGAACAGGGTCTTCTGGCGGGGTGCCCTGGGTGGAGCATTCCCCTTTACCGGAACCTCTGGTCAGGCTCGGTATCTCGGGCGACTTGTACCGGCTCTGTCGGTCGATCGCCGAGAGGACGAGGGGGGGAGAAAGACGCAGCACTCCCGCCGGGGTCCTTGATATCTTGATGGAGGGCGGCCTGGCCATAGCTCGGACAGCGGCCGTGATGGCAGAGGCGCACGCCCGGATGGAGGCGGAGCGGTCGAGGCTCACCTGGATCCTTGGTGGATGCGAGGGGAAACTAGCCCGGCTCGAGGGGGAGCATGAGGGGCTCCGGCGGGAGTTCCTCGCATTCAGGGAGTTGGCGCGGTCGAGCCGACGGGAAGCCGAGGCGCTGGCCGAGCAGCTAGCAAGGGCCCGAGAATCGCTCGAGAGGAAGAGCAAACGTCTAGAAGACGAGCGTCAACGTCACATCGAGCTGGACGGCCTCTGGGAGCTTGAGCGCGGCGAGCTGCAGGATCGGGCGGAGGGTGCGGAGCGCCTTCACGCTGAGGCCGAGGCGGACCGAGCCCGGGCGGAGGGTCGGACGATCGAAGCTGAGCGGAGGATGACCGAGCTAGAGGAGCGTCTGGCGAGGGAGGAAGAGCGTGCGGCCGAGGCGGCGCGGGCTCGGGACGGGCAGGTCGAGGCGGAGGCGATCGAGCGCTACAAAGGCTCGGAAGCTTACTCGGCCGACCTGATTGAAGCTACCCTACCCTACTACGAGGTAGCGCTCCGCCGGGGTGCCCGAAAGGGATTCAGGCAGGGCTATCGCCGGGCGATGAGCTATGCCAATGAGCACCTTGCCGGGGGTGATTTTCCTTACGGCCAGAGTTATGACTCGGATGAGTCAGTTTCCAGCTCCTCATCCTCGGCCGGGGAAGAACCGGAGGAGTCACCTCCAGCGGGGTCACCAACTCCGGAGGCTCCAGGAGGGCTCACGACCGAGACAGTTCTCGCACAGGCGAGGTCAGTGTCCGGGCCGGCCGTCACCGAAGGCACCGGGGGTGACACGTCCCCTACTGCTGTTCCCGAGCTTCAAAGTGGGCCCGAGGCCTGATGTATTATACTTTATTTTGCCCCTTCTCCTTTTTGTCTGTTTTTCCTTTTGTAAGAGGATTTCTTTATGGGAGGCAATAAAGGACTTACTTCGTTTGATCGTTATCTTTGCCGTGATTTGGCTGGCGTATCGGGGGCAGTTGGAAGGTGCCGATATTTTCTGCACCGTTCTCGCAAGCCGATTCGGGAGACTTCTGGCGGGGCGTCCTTTCATTCCACCATGCTATGAAAGTCGAGGCGCTTCGCGAATCCCGCTAGGGCGGGGGCCGAGGAATTGGAGGTGACCTTCCAAGGGAGGTCCTATAGCGTGTTTTCGAGGGGGGAGTCATTTAAGGCGCGTGGCCTCCCTTGGCCTATAAAAAGGACCGAAGGGTGCTCCTTCCCTCTTAACACTTAGGACTCTCACCGGCGGTTTGCTCTTGTTCCCTCGTTTTCGCTCTGCATTGCGTCGCCGCGATCGGAGCATGGAGGACCCTTCAGAAGATGACGCCGCAGGCGACGGGGAGCGGCTGGTTCCAGCTGTCCTGGAATATCGATCGGGTCCCACGGTCGCCGCGCGTGCATGAGACGGGTCCGATGGTCGCCGCGTGGATCTGGAGAGGGCTTCGACGTGCGGGGGCATGCCGTTTGCCTCCTCTTGACTCTGGCGAGGCTTCCGGGCGGACGCCGAGATGGAGGGCGGATGGGGGAGTTAGGGATGCCGGCCGCCATTCCCCTCCGTGGGAGGGGAGGAGGCAGCTCCAGTTCCTTCCTCACCTCTGTCCGCAGCCTCTTTCTCTCTCTTTTGTTCTTCATTTCTTTCACTCTTCGGGGGCTGCTTGCTTTCTGTTCGCCTCCAAAGAGTTGGTGGTTTGGCAGAGAGGAGACCTTCACGGCGCTCCTTTTTCCAGGTTGTTGCCAACTTGGAAGGTAGCCTTCCTCGCGTGAAAGGTGGCCTTCTCCTTGCTGTCCCTCTGTCACCTTTGTCACGGTCCACCCGAGCCAACTGGGTCGACCATCTCTTGTCCGAGCCAGTTTCTACGCGAGGCAGAGTCAGTGGCTGGATGCGAGAAGGTCAAGACCGGGTCGGTCGGGCAATGGCCGTTTGCCGCGGTGCTAGATGGATTTTTGCTTTTCACTACGTAATGTACTGGCAGTTGCCTTTCTGATGTACCAACAGTTATCTTGAATGAATGCAAGAAAGGGGGTTTATTTTACCCGGTTTGTCGATACAGTTTTCAGAAATAAAATCTGCGTAGTGTGGTTGCGTTCTATGTCCGGGGAATGGGTTCCCCTTCCATTGTGGCTAACCTGTACGCACCTTTCCCGAGCGTCTCGATCACTCGGTAGGGGCCTTCCCAGTTGGGGGATAGCTTGCCCGCCGCGTCCAGTGGTCGAGAGGCTTCGGTCGTCCTGAGGATGAAGTCCCCTGGTTGGAATTGTCTGCCTCGGACCTTGGTGTTGTAGTATCGAGTGAGGCGGCGCTGGTATTCCGTAGCTCGGACGTTCGCGATCTCTCGGAGTTCGTCTGCCAGGTCGAGGTTCTCGAGCAACTTCTGCTCGTTTGCCTCGGGCGAAAAAGCTGATCACTCGGAGAGACGGATTGGCGATCTCTAACGGAACGACGGCTTCGGTGCCATATACCAGCTGAAAAGGGGTCTCACCGGTTGTCGTCCTGGGGGTCGTTCGGTGCGACCATAGTACGCTAGGCAGTTCCTCGAGCCAGCTACCCTTAGCCTTGCCGAGTCTGGTTTTTATGCCCTTCAAGATGGTCTTGTTGGCATTTTCAACCAGCCCGTTGGCCTGAGGGTGGGCGACCGAAGTGAAGTGGTTGCGGATATTTAGGTCGGCGCATCTGTCTCGGAAGTACCGAGAGTCGAATTGCCTCCCGTTATCGCTCACTATCACTCGGGGGATGCCAAAGCGACAGATGATCGATTTCCATACGAAACCCCAGACGACTGTCTCGGTGATCCCAGCTGTTGCTTCAGCCTCGATCCACTTGGTGAAGTAGTCGATGGCGGCGATGATGAACTTCTTCTGGGACTGGGCCGTAGGGAATGGCCCAAGGATGTCGATCCCCCACCGAGCGAAAGGGTAGGGCTCGGTAAGGGTGACAAGTTCCGTGGCCGGCTGATGGACCAAATGGTCGAACCGCTGGCAACGGTCGCAATGTTGTACGTAAGCCGTGTAGTCGCGCTGCAGGGTCGGCCACCAGTACCCTTGCCTTAGCAGGATTCTGGCCAGCGACCGACCTCCTGAATGCGCTCCGCACAGGCCTTGATGAATCTCTTCGACAGATTGGCTTGCTTCGTCGGGACCGAGACACTTCAGAAGGGGCCCGTAGAACGATCTTCGGTAGAGAGCGTTGTCGAGGATGACGAAGCGCCGAGCTTGGTATTTCATTCGGCGGGCTTCCCGAGGGTCGGAGGGCTCCCGGGAGTCCCGTAGCCAGGACAGGTAGGGGGAGCGCCAGTCGCCGGGAGTGGCCGAGTCAATGGCGAGGAGCTCCGAGTCTATGCTCAGGCGCTCTAGCTCTTCTAGGAGGACCGATCGTGTACCTTCCGGGTCTAGGGAGGAGGCCAATCGGGAGAGGGCGTCCGCCCGAGAGTTTTGCTCCCGAGCTATTCGGACTACCTCGAACTCCTCGAACTGCTGGGCCAGGCTCCGGACCAACTAGAGGTATTTGATTATAGGTACCTCTCGAGCTTCGTACTCGCCATTGACCTGGCTTGCAACTAGCTGGGAGTCGGTGTGGATCCTGACTCGCTCGGCCCCCAACTGTCGGGCCATGCGGGCTCCCGAGATAAGGGCCTCGTACTCGGAAGCATTGTTGGATGCCAGAAAGTTGAACTTTAGGGCGTATTGCAACTCTATTCCTTCGGGGGACCTTAGGAGGATCCCTGTGCCGCTACCGACCGAGTTGGACGATCCATCGACGAACAGCTCCCAGGTTGGCCCGGTTGCTGTCGGAGGCCTGTCCTCGACCGGAACGGTGCTCTTGACGATGAAGTCGGCGAGTGCTTGTCCTTTGATAGCTGATCGCGGCCGATACGAGATGTCGTAGGCCCCGAGCATGATGGCCCATTTGACGAGTCGCCCCGAGGCTTTGGGATGGGCCAGAATCTTCTTCAGTGGCTCGCCGGTTAGCACGGTGATGGGATGCCCCTGGAAGTAGGGTCGGAGGCGCTTTGCGGAGGTAACCAACGCTAGCACGAGTTTCTCAGTTGCGGGGTACCTCCGCTCGGCCTCGCCGAGCACCTTGCTGGTGTAGTAGACCGGCCTCTCGACTCCTGAGTCATTTCTGACTAGGACCGAGCTGACCGTTGATGGTGTCGCCGAGAGATAGAGCAACAAGACCTCGCCCGGGACGGGCTTGGAAAGCACCGGGGGCGAAGCCAGGAACTCTTTGAGCTCGGCGAACGCTGTTTGGCATTCCCCATCCCATGCGAACGTAGCATATGCTATCTTGGGCCCCCTCATCAGCTTGAAGAAGGGCAAGCATCGTTCGACCGCACGGGACAGGAAACGACTGAGAGCAGCGACACGCCCCGTCAGACGCTGGACGTCTTTAATGCATGTGGGCGGGCGCATGTCCAGGATGGCCTGGACCTTGTCGGGGTTGGCTTCGATCCCTCGCTGAGTGACCAGGAAACCCAGGAACTTCCCGGATCTTACTCCAAAGGCGCACTTGGCGGGGTTGAGCTTCATGCAGTACTTCAGGAGGGTGCCGAAAGTCTCGGCGAGGTCGGTGAAGTGGTCTTGGGCCCTCGGGGTCTTGACGAGCATGTCGTCGATGTAGGCCTCGACGTTCCGACCTAACTGTCCCTCGAACATATGGTTGACCAGTCGCTGGTATGTGGCTCCAGCATTCTTCAATCCGAAGGGCATCCGGGTGTAACAGTACACGCCGTAGTCGGTGATGAAGGCGGTCTTCTCCACATCTTCAGGGCTCATTCGGATCTGATGATAACCCGAATAGGCATCCAGGAAACTGAGTATCTCGTTGCCCGAGGTTGAGTCAACCAATTGGTCGATGCTCGGTAGCGGATAGCAGTCCTTGGGGGTGGCCTTGTTCAGATCGGTGAAGTCTACGCACATTCGCCACTTGCCTGTAGTCTTCGGCATCAGGACGACGTTGGCTAGCCACGTTGGGTACAGGACCGGTCTGAAAAGACCAGTTTCTTGCCCCTTGGTGACCTGCGCCTTGATGATCGCCTATTTCTCGGGCGCATGCTTCCTTCTCCGCTGCTGTACGGGTCTCACGGTGGTGTCGAGGTTGAGCTTGTGCGTCACAGTCTCCTCTGGTATACCAGGGAGTTGATCATCGGACCAAGCAAAGACCCGAACATACTCAGAAAGAAACTCCTTGTATTGCTGCTGTTCCTCTGGTGGTAGGTCGGCGCCGATCCTTACTCCTAGGGCCAGGTCGTCGTTCAGGAATACCGTTAATAACTCGCCACCGGGCTCGGTGGTCACGGCTCTTCCTTCGACTCCCCTGGGGCCCTTATCCTTCCCGTCCGGCCTTGAGGCTTCCACCGAGATGTTGTAGCACCTTCTAGCCGTGGCCTAGTTACCTCGGACTTCCCCCAACCCGTTTTTGGTGGGAAACTTCATTTTTTGGTGATAGGTAGATGGTACGGCCTTTATTCGGCTGAGAATTTTTCGGCCGAAAATGGCGTTGTACGCTATCATACCTTTAATCACTATGAAGTCCACTATGACCGTAACGGTTTTGGGTGGGGTGCCGATAGTGACCGGCAGGCTTAGGGCTCCCTCGGGGTAGGTGGCCAGGCCATTAAACCCGCAAAGGGGCGTTCGGATCGGGCGGAGTTTGGATGGGTCTTCCCCCATCTTGAGAAAATAGTCATAAGATAATACATCGGGGGCGCTCCCATTATCAACCAAAATCCTATCTACATTACAGTGATTTATCGTGGCCGAGATAACGAGGGCATCGTCATGCGGGGTGCTCAGCCCTTCCAGGTCTTGGTCGGAGAAGACTATGACCTGGGGCTCCATCGGCGGGCCTCTGGGGGGCTCTAAGGCTCGGCTGGCTCGCTCGGCATGACGTTTCCTCCCTCGGCTGGTGTCATCGCCCGATGCCGCTCCTCCGGAGATGACGTTGATGTGGACCCCTCGGGGGGCGTTGTCGATCTCCTCTGCGGCGTCTCGGTCTTCTTTGTGCTCGGTCGTGAACCGGGCTAGGTGCCCCAGACGGATGAGGCGCTCGATCTCGTCCTGGAGCTGATGGCAATCTCCGGTGTGGTGCCCGTGGTCACCGTGGAATAGGCAATGCCTGTCCCGCTTGCGGTTCTTCGACCTCATTGGCTCGGGCTGGCGGAGAAGTCCCGAGTCTTTGATGTCTTCATAGATCTCGTAGACTGGCGCGGTCAAGGGGGTGTACCGCTCGTACTTTCTTTTGTGCTCTCCTTCTCGATCGCGCTTCTTACTCGAGCCAGGATTTGGCTCGGAGGTCCGCTTTTTGTCCCGCTCCCGACCCGAGCCGGTTGCGTCTCGGCAGGCGCTGAGTACTTCTTCGCACTCGGCGTGGCGTAGTGCCAGAGTCACTAGCTCGGCAAGGGTCGAGGGAGGGTGGAGGACAAGCTCGCGGCGGAGATTCTCGTCCCGGGTGCCCCCGGTCAGTGCGGTTGTGGCTGAGGCCACATCCAGGCGGGGGATCCTGAGGGCTTCCGATTTAAATCTGTGGACGTAAGTCCGGAGCCTCTCCCCTTGCGCCTGTTTGAGGGCCAGGAGCCCCGCTACTGACCTTGGGGGGGCGCTACCGGCGAAACTCTCCTTGAAAATTCGCCCGAATTGCCTAAAGTCTCGAATGGACCCAGGGGCGAGGGCCCGGAACCATGCCTGAGCACCTTGGACCAGGGTGGCCGCGAAGGCTCGGCATTTGATGGGATTCGGCGTTCCATGAAGAGTCACCAGGGCGTCGAAGCTATCGTAGTGGTCGGCTGGGTCGCCCTGGCCGTCGTAGAGTTTGAAGGTTGGAATGGAGGCTCTGGAAGAGACCTCTGCCTTCAAGATGTACTCGGAGAAATGGATTTCTTCTCGTCCTCCAGGAGAGAGGTCTTCTGCAGGGCGCGGAGGGCACGCTCTTGCTCTGCGAACCGTCTCTCGAAATCTCGCAGCCGGAGGGACAGCTCTGGCTGCAGTCGCACCGTGGGGCTGGGGGGGGCATCTTGGCGATCTCTCGGGGCATTAGTGCCCGGGCGCGGCGGCCTCGCCCCCTGCTTCCCTCTCCTCGGCGTGGAGGAAGCCTCTTGCTCCGCAGGCGGAGCATGCGAGGGTCCTCCGACGTCGTTGCGGAGGAGCTGTCGGCCGCGAAGGGTGAAGCGGCCTCCGGCGGTGTGCTGCATCGCACTCCTTCGAGGGGGACTTCATGACGGGGCGCGGGACCTTGCGTCCCTGGCCGCCTGGGCCCTCATGAGCTCCACGAGGACGTCCATCTTTTCGTTGAGGGCCTGGAAGGCGTTGGCACCGCCGTCGAGGGGTGCCCCTGTCTCCGCCGGGGGAGGGGGGGTGGCCTGTTGGTGGGGATGCTGGCGTTGGAGGGGGGGCTCTGCGAGACCCTAGAGGGGGTGCCTCCCGCCGCCGCCACAGCCTTACCTGCCCCACCGACGGATCTCCTCCCTGAGCTTCTTCTCACCATCTTGACTTTTCGTGCGTTTCCCACAGACGGCGCCAGATGAAGGGGTGAGATCTCGCGCTGGGTCCTGAGCGGGCTATAGATCACCAGAAGATGAATCTGCAAGAGAGAGAAACGTATCAGAGGGCCCAGGGGATCTCCCTGGGGCAAAACCCTCCGATGGCTAAGTCAGTAGAGCTATGGTGGAAGCAATAATGGGGGGAGGAGAGAGCTGATGCACGAGAATCCTCTCCACCAAAGGGTGAAGCGAATCGTGCTCAGGAGCTTAGGGTGTGTGAATGCTCAGTTCATCTTACCATCTTCTGGAGGGTATCCCTTGCTTAAATAGTGTGCCGCCTTCAGGAGTCCTGTAAGCTGAGGGGTTCCCGGCGGGAGTTACGTCTTTAACGGGGGCTTTCATGGCCTGATCGTGGGAACGTTATCCCCTTGGAGTCCGGCGGCTCCCCTGACTCTCCCACTGGCGGAGGACTCTGAACGGCTGCACCTGCAGATAATCAACCGGCCTTACCGAGCCTCGGGGATGCTAGCTCATGTCCGAGCGATAGGCATGGCCCGGCGAGGGTGGGGTCGGATAGGTCGGCTGGAGCCTATCTCTCTCGGATGGGGAGAGGGCTTTAGGTCGGACCTTCCTTGGGACCTGACCGTTGTCTCGGGCCCTCCGAGCCTAGAAGGCCGCCGGGGAGAGTTAGTTCCTCGAGTCTTATTTATTGGGCTTTTCTCCCTAAGTGGGCCCTGTGGGCTATCACTCGGGTGGGCTCGCCCGGTTGGACCTTGTAGGTCTTGTTGGGCTGCCTTTGTGGTGGGCTGCGGAAATTCCCCTCTCCAGTTTGTATTTTTTGTTTATTTTTAATGATTATTCTATTTTTTTATTTTTACTTTTTTTACTTTTTAATGTACATGTATTTTTGCTTAAATAACCACTTGATATGTATATATATATTTATATAAAGATAAAATTATTAAATAAAACTAATAGAATTATATATATACATACATATGCTTATATTAATTTCTCTCTCTGTCAAATAAATATAATCTAACCAAAAGTACGGAAATCGGTCAAATAAAAGAAAATGTAAGCCACTTCAGGGCATTACGGTACAATATGGGATTTACTCATCGTAACGTCAGAAATGGCGTGTCTACAGCTGCCCCGCCTTGGCATCTACTTTGTAGGGAAAGGACGTGTAATGGAATGAAACGAAGTGCATTGAAATGAAATGGAGTGGACTGAAAAGTCGATGCCAAGGTGTGATGAGACACGCTTCTAACATCACATGATGAGAATCTTTCCCAAGTTCAACGAAGCAACCTTGAGGAAGGTCCTCCGAAATCAACGATTGTTTGGATGGTAAACAAACTAGGAAGGACATTGTGTGCGCTGGGGCACGAACAAACTAAAAGGACCAACTTCACGTTGCGGAAGTACCTGGGTCGTAAACCTCAGGTTTCACCATTGGGGAGCGGTTACCAGCCATTGTGAAGTGCTGCAGCCAAGGTGGGTCCGAGGGAAATAAACAGGTGATTGGAGACAAATCCAAACAATGGTTTCTTCCATAGGAACATCCCAAGGCAACCTTGGGAAAACTCAGTACTCGACTCAGAATGGAATATCCCATATTTAAGCAATTAAACATAGTGGCTCACACAATCCAAGTAAGTGAGTGATTTTCCACAATGAACTCAAAGTCCTACATGAATGCATGCTGGGTTTAAAAGAAAAATAAAACAAACTAAAATAGAAACTAGACAAGGATAATATTGCTAAGCTGTGGAGAGTGGGTCAGGATACCAATCCAATGAGCCGATACTGAGCCGGGGCCCGTTTATCCACGTACCGACTCATCGAACGGAACCATCATCCCCATTCTATCACAATTTAACGGCATATCCGTACGTCCTGAACTCCTCCGGGATCATCACTGTTTTTGTTGAAGGGGAACTCAAATCTCGGATTTGTCCAAGGCGTAAGGTCCTTGGCATGCTCTAGTAGCGTAAATATCATATAATACGATGCATGATAAGGGGGGACCACACTGATTGAATGATTAAGGGACAAGGCGGGACAAGGTGGGACATCGGTGGGGCGGCGATACCCCACTCAATAATTAAAACAAGATCACAACTATGCAAGCACATTATCACACACAACAAAACAGAACTGCTAACACTGTTCCTAGATTCCTTTCCTCACTATAAGTATCGCCCCTTTGGCCTTAAGAAAATGCATTCAAGGGCGAGTTAATAAAGTTGAAGCTCAGGAGGAGATCAGAGTTCGAGATGGAAGGCGAGTCTTCCCATCCCGTGAAGAAAAGCAAGCCCAGCAACGAGTGCAAGCGGCTTATCGACCTTGAAGGGCATCTTAGCGGGAGAATTCAGTCTGGAATGGTGAGTTACCATCTCTTTTTTGTGTTTCTGCAAGACTTTCTTACGCTCATTTTCGCCTTCTCCCCTTTTCTATTTCCAGCCGTATCCTCTCTTTCCTGGCCCGAGGAAGTTTTCAAGGTTACCTTGGCTATCGAAACTCACTTCGAACATCTCAATCAGTATGAGGGCCATCATCAGAAAGTGGCATCTCTAAAAGCTCGTAACTCATGCCAAACATTATAACGAGATTCACATGGATTGGGCGGCTATGGGTGCACTGGTAGAGCTTTGGCACCCTCAAACCCATACATTCATTTTCCCCACTTTCGAGGCAACTATTCTTCTCGAAGAAGCAGAACTTCTACTTGGCGTGAAGAAATTCCAGAGAAATGGCAAGGTAAAGGTTATGCGCATGCTAAGAAGGGTGACTTCCGAGGAGGTGCTCAGAAGCTTCATGCCGTCTGAAGCCATCAAGGGCGTCCAGACTCAGAAGGGAATCCATCTACAAAAACTTGCAGATTGGGTCATAAATGCTCTTGAAAAGTTGAGAAGCGATGATGATCACATTGAAGGGCTCATGAAGGGATTCACCATCTGTTTAGCGGGTGCTCTCCTATTCCCTTATACTGACGACATAGTGGAGGAAGATCAGCTAAGCGCCATCTGTGGAATTTGGGAAGGAAAGAGAGTGGGACCTGCTATCCTTGCTTATCTGTATAGCGGACTCACGGCTTCCAGTATGGGTAAGCCTCCTTTTGGTTGCGCACTCCTTTTGAATTGCTGGACTGACTTACATTTCAAATTTAACCATCGTGAGGGAATGTCGTCTACTTCAAGACTCTTCCAACAAAACCCGCTTCACCATATGGTCAATGTGTTAGGCTCTAGTGGTAGTATAGCAAATCGCGTTCCCTGGCTGAAGAAACGAGAAGACCGGCGGGCTCACTTCAGTACCTTTGAAGAGTATATGTTCACTCGTGCACCGACATGCTTACTCCCATATGAGCTTTTCACGAGGTCTTCTCTTAACATGGAGCTCCAGCTTGTTGGCCCGTCTGAATTCATCCTTTACAACACGCACCGGTGTCATACTCAGATGGGCCTCCCTCACCATTCATTTCCACTGCTATCCAACCTTCCTTTAATCAGGAAGGGAGCTGGGCACAGGGGGTGACGCAAGAAATGTGAAGACAATCAAAGTGTCATGGAAGGCCAGCATTACACTGAAGGCAACAGAGTCTGTGAGTGAGGACGAAGAACTGCTGAAAGCTTATGTAATTGAGTTGGGGAAATTGAGGCCTGAGATGCCCAAACCCTAATGTATCTTATCTTGGAATGAATATGGAAACTTTAATGCGTATTTAGATCCTAACTCTCTTCTGTTTTTTTTTTATTCCCTTTTTTCTTTCTTTTTGTTTTGTTTTTGGCACAAACATCTGCAATAGCCAGTGCTAGGTGGTAGCCAACCATTCCGGACAAGAGCCAAAAACTCAAGGCAACTAGCATAAGGAGTTGCCCTGAGATGCCCGGGAGCTGAAGATTTCTCTCCGAATGGCTAAGAGAGAGATAAAGCAAGAGATAGTAGAGAGAGAAAAGGTAAAAATAGAGCAGCACAAGAGGCCCAGGAGATGGAGCTCTGAGAGAAAGAGCATCCAGACATGGCTCGCTCTGCAGATTGAAGGGGATTAGAGCTCGCAACAGAGGAGCTCCTGGAGTTGGTAGCATCTTCATCGACAGAGCATAGGGCAGCTCAGCTAGCGGCCTCGACTTCAAGAGCTTCGCGGCCATCAGGGTCGCGAGAGAGACAGGAGGACGGCGAGGAGCACTGCCGAAGAGCAGGTGGGAACGCATGGCGCGACAAAGTGATTGCTGCGTCACGGAACTATAGAAGTCCTCCGAGGGACTTCTTGCCTTGGGAGAGAGAAGATAAGCGACCAGGAGGGTGATGAGGGTTAGTGAGTGGCTTGTTCACTCACTCCCTTCTCATGACAGGCACAAACCCTTATATAGATGTGTGAATGGAACAACTAGGTTCAAACACGGCTGGTTTGCCCTAGATGTGTTCCTTCTACTTTACGCCTCTTCTCCACCAGATGGGTTCTCGCGCAGTATGCTCGGCGAGATTTCGCCTTAAAACACGGGGCGGCGACTCACCATAGCCATGATTTTCAAAGGGGATCAGCCACAGATTTCAACAACATCGGCCCGTGGTGCTCTTTTCCTACGTGAATGCCCCTCATTTCCTCGTTTGCGCTAAAAGTAGTCGCAATAGGACAAGAGACACGGGGAATCTTTGGACCGAATAGGAGTGGCGGGTCAACAAACCACAGCTCCGCTCCATTTACTCCACATGGCGAAATGGCACGCGAGTGTACCATGGCCATGACTTTCAAAGGAATCTACCACCAATTTCAACAACGTCGACCCTTGGTCCTAGTTTCTCGCATAAATGTCCCCCACTTTCTCCTTTGCGCTAAAAGTAGTCGCAACGGGACAATGAACACGGGGAATCTTTGGACCACGTCTAGGGATGACAAGTCAACAAATCACGCCTCCGAATCGATCACTCTACATGGTAGAGTGGCCGCAAAAGTAAAGGGAGGGTGACTTGTCGTAAGGGCTGTTGATAGGGGTGATGGTGATAGATCCAGATCATCTCCTTTCCGATCCTATAAATACCTCCCCTTTCGCTTGACTTGGAAACACCGAAGTTGTAAGAGCTAATTTGAGGAGTGAAGGTTTGTAAAGGGAGAGGTAACGAGCATTGCTCATTTTTTGCAGGATGGAGGGTGAATCTAACTTCAGAGCAGAAGGCGAGTCTTCCCGCTCCTCGAAGAGGAGCCGGTCTGGTAGTAGTTCCAGAAGACTCTCAGAAGTCGAAGGACAACTGAGTGAGAGGACCCGATCATAGCTTGTAAGTGGATCCTCTCGTTCCTTTCTTCATGCTTTCTTCTCCTTTCTTCCTTAGCGAAGCTCCCTTTTGTCACTTCTTGTGGATGTGCAGGGCATGATAAGATTGCACATCTCATGGGAGCTAGTGGTAGCGGCCTATCGAGGTCTCCCGGACTTCCAGAAGGCCAGATTAGACGTGATGGGGTTCGGGGCCTTTCTCAGAATCGAGCCGATCAAGCTCGACCTTGCCCTTATCCAGGCACTGCGCGAAAGATGGGACCCGATAAGTCGGGCATTCCTGATGTCTTGGGGGCACATGGTGCCCAGCCTTGAAGACGTGGTCCGGATCACAGGCCTCAAAGTAGATAGAGAGGCCGTGACTGGCGTCACTTATGCGGACTACCGAGAAGGTGCCCAAAAGCTGCTGGGGCTAAATCTTGACGGCCGGAAGAACAGGTCAGTAGCGAAGGCGTCGATCATGGAAGCGCTAGGGATTACTGACATTCGTCCACGGGACGACGAGTCCCTGGAGGAATTCATGGAAAGAGCCGAAAGAGGAGCCCGTGCTGTGTACTGCGTGGACGCCAGCAACTGGGAAAGGACCAACATGGATCTGAGGAGGTTCCTCATCTTTCTATTGGGCAAGTTGCTACTGGGCTCCAAGGGAGACAATATACACTGCCGCTTCCTGGAGCTGCTCGTGGATTTGGAGAGAGTAGGACAGTACACCTGGGGAGCTGCCGTACTAGCGCATCTATTCATAGGTCTGTCGCAAAGGACAGGCCGAGAGGTGACAATAAATGGGTTTACGCCCTTCATTCAAGGAAAAGATTATTATTTTTTTTTGTTTTTGTTTTTATGCTTTTTTTGTATTTGTTGATGCCAATGACACATGATGGTGTAGCTATGGAGCTACTATTATATTCCAATGGGGAGAGCTCGACACTGACAGTCAATGACGATCCCGTTGGCTAGGCGGTGGCAACCCATCATGAGTATAGCACCACTATCCTACCAACTGATGGTATTGAGACGGGAGCTACAAGAGTTCCCTGCAGCGATGGTAGGATTTTTTTTCTTTTTTCTTTTTTTTTTCGTTATTCATTTTTTCATCATTTTTTTGTATTTTCAGCTAACTAAGAAGATATGTACAACCCAACATAGGTAAACTGGAGGCCTTACTCGAACATGGTCGATGTCGACCAGCCGTGGGTAATTGGAAGCCGTGCCCGATTTGGACGGGACCTCTGGCTCCATTGCTTGAATGAGATCGAGCCCCTCAGGCTGCGATTAGCCATGAGGACCCTAGGGTTTGCCCAGGAATGGGTGGATATGACCACATCACCCAGCGTCGGGAAGAAGACACGCGGGCCGGCAACTTGTGTTGATTGGAGGGTGCGCTTCCCCGAACAATATGAAGATTGGCAGCGGGGAGGCACGCTCGTGGAATCGCAGGCGCAAGACAGTGAGGATTACCTGCGACTCTACAGGGTAATGTATGCGGAGAGACTCCAGCTTGGAGGGCTTGTGGAGGTAGAATAAAACATAATTTTTTTATCTTTTACATTTTCTCATTTTTTTTGTTCTTTTGGTGAACTCCTAAGCCATAACTGTAGGATGCCCGTGACACCATAATAACGAACTTACGAGCTCGTTTGGCGGACACGGAGCAAGAGTTGAATGACACCCGAGCGGCTCTGGGTTCATCAGTAAGTATTCATGTACACACTCCTGATATGATTTGAGATTCATGGCACTAACCACTTAAATGTCACCTCATGTGCCGTAGCGTGCCCAGCTCGATGCAGTTTCATCGGCAATGGGGGCAGACGGCGCTTCTTCCAGTCTATGGATTCCTACTTCAGAGTTAGATCTACTCCACGAGCAGCTTGCTCATACCACACAACGGGCTACGGAAGCAGAAGGGATGCTTTCTGCACAGGTGAGAGTCTCACCATTTAATATCCCTTGTTCAAGCATTGCCATATGCTTGAGATGATATGTATGGCAGGAGAAAGAAATAGAGGAGGCACTCGCGCATGTCACCCAGAAGGAGACTAGAATAGCCGAGCTAGATGAGGAACTGCGTCATCGTCCAGATGACGACTCTTCTAGGGACGCTGTGGAGCTAAGGATCACCCTTTAGCTGGAGAGAGAAGACAGGGAGAGAGAACGTGTCGAGAGAGAAAGGGACAGGGAAAGAGAGAAGGCCAAGAAATTGACCGAGAAAGAGGAGAAGAGGGCCATGGAGGCCCAACTATTTGAATTGAGGACCAGTCTTGGCCTCGCCGAGCAATGGCTGAAGGATGGCGAGGAACGCTACCGAAGAGCATGAGAGCGTGGCTTTCGTGTTAGTAGCTTCTTTGCTACCCCCGCAGATCAACGCCGGGGTGTGGAGATAGGAAGAGGAGCACTGAGCAGTAGAAGTACCGCTTTTCGTAGTTGGGTAGCACCCTCTAGAGCGTCTTGTCCGGAGAGCGGTGGGACGAGTAATGTAGAGAGAGAAGGTGGAACTTAATGTACAACTTCTAGTTTTGGAATGGAATAAAAAGTTTGGTTTGTTTTTTGTTTTTCATCTCTTTCTTGCTATCTGGAATCCCTGCACACATCACTAAAACAAACAAGTCAGAATTTCTGCTCTGACTTGGCCCCTTGCTCAATAAGCATGTTTGTTTTGACTGTCCTTGATAATGGGTCAAGGGGCCAAGCCTTTATTAATAAAGGCAAGATAAAGATATGATGATGAATGCGGAACATAAACACACGGATGCAAGCGAAATTTAAAAGTGGGATGCTGCATGCAAATGCAATCATAGGAAATGTGTTTTTTTTCTGTTATTTTTATTTTTCTTGCATTTTTTTGTTGTTTTATTTTTATATCATTTTTTTTGTTTTGCATATATCTACATTTTTCTCTTTTTCCTTTTTTTTTGGTGTTTTTATCATTGTCATCATTTTTTTGTTGCTAATGCCTGGTAAGGACCCATAGGGCACCTAACCTGCATGAGAATAGGGATTTCTTACTAACCTCCCAGATATCCTAAGTGCACATCTAGGTTGATTTGGGCCTTTAGACTCCTCGAATGATAATCCCGCCGGTTAAGACTTATCCTGATGACAATGCCGTCATGCCATGCTTAGGCTCCCAGTTGCTTCCGACCACAGGGATTCACCCAAAAAGTGTTCGAGGTAAATGATTTGCCCGACCCGGGTCTATTTCCTCACAACTCTAGATGGTATGTAATGGAACACCTTGGAACCCAAATGACCAACTGCGCGACGCTGACCCGGAATCAGACGCCGTCGCACCTATAGGTGACGCGCTTGCATTGGTCTAAGCCCGAGGTTAGACTAGAAGACATTAAGGTGGTAGATAAAGGTCTTGACCGGCCAGAAACACGGAGACTCTTTCACGGCAACGACTTTTGCTTTTCAAAATAAATAACCATATGCTTGTATTGAAAGGAGGTTGCAGGCCTTGGCGAGTTTCACCCTTCGGGAACTCTATTGAGCCTTCATCTTTAGGGGAAGACGGAAGAATATTGGGGGCAAACCTCCTGAGAGGACCGACAAAACCGTTAACCCGGCGAGCCAATAGGGGCACACTTAACTTCCCCTTTCGGGCAATTTCAGACTAAATCTCGAGCATTTACATCTCATGACCCCTTTTGTGTAATTTGACTTTCAGTCGAAGGGGTTTCATTTAGTGGAATCAGGCACGGTTACGACCAGGCCTTTCTTTTGACTTTGATTTCTTGCTTTTCTTTTCTGATTTTTTTTGATAGATTTTTGCAAGGGACATAATATTTTGACATTTATGGAATCCCTCTTGGATGCCTGCGGGGACACTGCCCTCTTCTCGTGCTCTGATCGATGCTCGAGGAATTGGGTCCTAGTCTTACCCTAGGGGCTATGTTCGTGTTTCCCATGCTCAGCGTTTTAAGGGCGCCGGCTATCTCATTCGGTCGAAGAGAGAGAGAATAAAGATTTAAGCCTTCTGGAGACCTTCTGGGTGAGGCCTCACCATGAGAGATGCTAACGATCCTTATAGAACACATGTGTACATGCATGTTGCCTTCTTTTGAGTGGGCATAGGCCGAACTGGCCGGACAGGGGTCTCCACAGTTCTGGCAAACCAAGACTTCAGACCTACCAAGTCTTAATGGGCCCTATTCTAACATGGAGGTTGAATGCAATGACTTAACTACATGGTGATCTCCAGGCATCAGCATTTTGAATTTTCTATTTTTTTTATCTTTTCTTTTATTTTATACACATGTTTTGGTTGTTTTCATTATTTTTCATTATTTTTTGTTGTTTTCCTTTTCATTATCATTTTTAGTTTTTTATTTATTTTTTTTTAAAAAAAACTATGTACACCTGTCTAAGGGTAGTACTTTTTAAGATACAGTCCATTCCAAGGGTGGGATAACTCAACTCCCTCAGCATTGACTAGCCTGTAGGCGTTACCAGGATGCACAGCCTGAACCACGTATAGTCCCTCCCAATTGGGTTGGAGCTTAGAACGCGGCCCGCCAGGTTTTACAAAAATTCTTTTCACTACCATTTCACCAACTTTAAATTTTCTCTCGACAACCTTCTTTTGATAAAAACGTGCGAGTCTATTTTGGTATACACGAGCATGCTCGGCTGCGGCCATGCGCTTTTCATCTAAGAGTTCCAATTGGGCAAGGAGTGAGTCACGACGTTCGTCGAGGGGAAGTTCCTTATCCAATTGTACCCTAAGAGAAGGGACCAGAATCTCATATGGGACTACCGCCTCCATCCCGTAAGTAAGGGCGAATGGAGTTTGCCCAGTGGGAGTACGGACTGAAGTGCGATAAGCCCATAGAGCTTCAATAAGTTTTTCTGGCCAATCCGAGAATCTGCTAGACTCACAGGTTTTCTTTATGATTTTAATCAATGTTTTATTAGTGGCCTCCGCTTGGCCATTGCCTTGTGGATAATATGGTGATGAATGATGCAATGCAATCTTATACCTTTGGCAGAGGTCCTTAAGGTCCTGGGAAATGAATTGTGGCCCATTGTCGGTGATGATAGTTCTTGGGATGCCAAATCTGGCAATGATGTTCTTCATAATGAACTTGCACACTGTTGATGCCTTGATTTCCGTGTAAGCTTCGGCTTCAGCCCATTTGGTGAAGTACTCCGTTGCAGTGAGGATGAATGATTTTTGCTTGGTGAGGGAGTTAGGATCACCAAGAGGACCAATGATGTCGAATGCCCACATGGAGAAAGGCCATGGGGAGGACACTGGATGGAGAGAGGAAGATGGGGAATGGATCTTATCGGCATGAAGTTGACACTTGACACACCTACGGACATAGACAGCACAATCTTCTTCCATAGTGGGCCAGTAAAAGCCATGCCGAAGGATCTTCTTAGCAAGCATTTGGCTGTTCACATGGCCACCGCACACGCCTGAGTGTGCTTCCTCTACACACTTCTAGGACTCATCATCATCAAGACACCTCAGGAGAACACCAGTGAGGCTTTTCTTGTATAGCAATCCTCCAACAAGTGTATACCTTTGGGCAACTCTCCTTATGGCCCTCTTATCTTCTGCTGTTGCCTCTTCAGGGTAAGACTGGTCTTTGCAATATTTAACAATCTCATAGAACCATGGCTTCTCCTCATCAGCCAATTCTTCTTCCAATTCGACCAACATAATTTCTCTCTTTTCAACAACTTCTCTATCCTGAGCCATCTTTGACATTTCCTCCTGAACCCTTAAATAGGAAGGGTTGTGAATAGCAGGGAGGATAAGCTTGTGGATAGAAACGGACAGAGCCCTTCTGCCCAGAGGAACCTTAATGATGATGCCAACGAAGCAAGGGCGTCGGCGAGAATGTTCTGATTGCGAGGAACATGGACAAAGACTAACTTGTTAAACAATTTGGCAAAAGCAACAGTGAGCTCTTGATATGGCTTGAGCTTGGGATCGCGTGTGCGATATTTAGTGAGCACCTGGCGAAGAACAAGTTGACTATCACCTATGACTCGTAATTCGGTGACCCAGAAGGAATAGGCAAGATTCAGACCTGCTAGAAGAGCTTCGTATTCAGCCACGTTATTGGTGACTGGAAATGAGAGCTGAAATGCCTCTGGGATAGTGACGCCTTCGGGCGACAAAAGGACAATGCCAATACCTCTCCCCTGGGAATTCAAAGCTCCATCAAAATATAATGTCCACATGGGATCATCAGACTGGGTAATGGACATTAGTTCCTCATCTGGAAACTCTGATTGAACAGGATCAAATTTGGGGAGAGGGTGGTGAGCAAGATGCTCAGCTATAGCATAGCCTTTAATCACCTTTTGCTGGATATAGATGATGTCGAATTGAGATAGAAAGCTTTGCCAACGTGCTAGCCTATCAATAAGGATAAACTTTTCCAAGAGAAATTTGATAGGATTCATGCGAGCAATTAAATGGACTTCATGAGCAAGAAAGTAATGTTTTAATTTCTGCACTACCCACACAAGGGCGGCACATGTCTTCTCCATGGCTGTATACTTTCGCTCACAGGGGTTGAGAAGTTTAGACAAGTAATAGGTTGCCCGTTCCTTACCTTCTTCATTGATTTGTGCCAGAACGGCTCCCACGGAGTCGTCTAGGACTGAGATATATAGGATCAGAGGTTTATCTGGAATAGGTGGAGTGAGAACAGGTGGGTTGGCCAGATATTCCTTTAATCCATCAAAAGTATTCTGACACTTAGAATCCCAACAAAATTTGGTCCCTGCTTTGGTCAACTCGTAGAAGGGCCTGCATCTTTGCGAGTGTTGAGACACAAAGCGGCGGATGAACTGCAACCTCCCAATTAATCCTCGAACTTCTCTCAGATTCTCCGGGGGTGGCATATCCCTAATCACCTTAGCCTTGTTGGGATCTATCTCAATGCCCCTTTTGCTCACAATGAAGCCAAGTAACTTGCCCGATGATACACCAAACACGCACTTTTTTGGATTCATTTTCAAATTGAACTCACGCGATCTTTGCAACACCTTTGCAAGGACCTCGGGATGTTCTACCCTAGTTTTGGATTTTACCAACAAATCATCCACATACACTTCCAAATATATGTGCATCATGTCATGAAATATTGCCATCATAGCCCTTTGGTAAGTGGCTCCAACGTTCTTCTGTCCAAATGGCATGACCACATAACAGTAAGTTCCCCAGGGAGTAGTAAATGAAGTTTTCTCCTAGTCTTCTTCTACCAGACGGACTTGGTTGTATCCAGAAAATCCATCCATGAATGAAAGGGTTTCATATCCTGCCGTATTATCAATCAACACGTCGATGTGAGGTAAAGAAAAATCATCCTTCGGACACGCGCGGTTAAGATCCCGGAAGTCAATACAAATTCTCACCTTACCATCCTTCTTCATGACCGGGACAATGTTTGCCACCCACTGAGGATAAAGGACGACTCTTATGAACCTAGCTTTGTGGAGCTTATCGACCTCTTCCTTCATTTTTAAAGCCATTTGTAGGCGAAAACGTCTTAACCGTTGTTTTACCGAGACGGACCCTGGTTTTAAAGTGAGACGATATTCCACCAAGGTGGAATCCAAACCTGACATATCCTCGTAACTCCATGTGAACGTGTCCTTATATTCTTAAGAACCTTAATCAATGCCTCTTCGTCAGATGAGGGTAAATTATCACTTATGAGGACAATCCTAGGGTCATCCTCAGTTCCCAAGTTTATCTCTTTGGTGGACTCTTCTACAGCGGCTGACGGCTCGTCAAATCTGCTCATTCCACTAGCATAGGCGTCAGCCGCGTCCTCATATTTTTCATCCTCTTCTTCAATGGGGTATTCCTCATCAGTGAGTTCATAGACCCCATACCCTTCATCAATCATGCAATCATTCTCACACTCTTCTTCAGGCAGTTGGATGGGATTTTCTAGCAATTGAGGGATAGCTAGAAGGGTTTGACACCTGGTGGCTAGATCCAAAAGGAATCGACGGGGAATCTACCTACCCTTGGATTTCTTCTTAGGCACTACCCTTGACTTATTATTGCTAGCTAGACTGACATTTACAGAAGAAGAAAAAGAAACTGAAGAGGATGGTGAAGAATGTACAGGGAAGGACCCCTCAGATGAGGGGTAGAAAAGGTCGCTCAGGGGACCTTGAATGAGTGGCCCGTGAGTCGGGGCACACTCGTGGGAGATATAAAAGGTTTCCTCAAAGACAATGCGCTGTTGAGGAGTTGGGGAATTGGCGTTTTTTTTTCATTTTCATCTTTGATAACAAAATAGCGAAAAGAAATTGGAGGAGGTGAAAAGGAGATTACAGCTAAAGAGTTGTGTGGCTCGTAGAGCAGATCGTGATGAAAGACCTGGCGTGAGTTGAGAAACTCACGCAAGTGAATAAGTAAAGACGGGGACCTGGGCAGATCATCAGACAACCGTCTGGCCCAGGAGAGAGATAGCAACAAAGGCTGTGATAAGTGAATGGAGAAGATGACGACTAATGAGCCGTCAGTGGCAATGTTGATAACGGATGATGATCCGTTGATGACAACACCCTCCTGACGAGGAGGGTTTGACATTCTGGCAATAGTGGTGATATCCCCTGGCATTTTGGAGATCGAAGGTGGCCCTTCTAGATGTGGAGGTGAGAACATTCTTTCCAGTGCAATGGATATATCTGGTATGTCAAACCATTTATACCATTCACAATCCAAGTGGACAATCTTTCCTTTTTTTAGAGTTTTTGAACATCCTTCAGCCAAGAATACATTCTGTAACCCCCCATGTGATTCTGGTGGAAGATCTCCCATCTGAACGACGGGCCCCTTCTTGAAATGTGAGGACAAAGTCCAAGTGAGGGGTTTCCCGTCTGATTCGAACTGCCCCTTAAAACCTAAGCCTGCTCTACAGACCGACTTTGTCTTCTGCAGCGGTCTCAACCTTCCTTGCAATTGTGCCCCTAAGCCTTTGCCCTCTTGATAGCCAATATTTCTCATAATCTCCCATCCTTTGGAACGGAATGGGAGGCATGAGGTTGGCATAGGAAACGACTTTTGTTGTGTGAAGGGAGCACGGCAGGGATCACGGACATCTAACAAGGATAGTATGGGCCGATGAGTCGGCCAGACCGAGGGCAAAGAGGTGGTGATAGCATCCACCGTAGAACAGAGGGGCATGCTCATTACCTTGATAACCCATCCTTTGTATGGAAATTTCAAACACTGATGATTGGTGGATGGTACAGCATTCATGGCTTCAATGTAGGTACGGCCTAGTATAGCCTTGAAAGTGGGATCCATATCAAGGATATGGAATTCCGTGAAGACTGATACAGGGCCTAGTTCTACATTGAGGGTAATCATCCCCATTGGCGGCCTTTTACTATTGTCATAGGCCGTGACTGTGATTGAGGAGGGCATGAGTTTTTCTTCATCAACCCCACATGCTTGGAGAGTACTAGGGGAAATCACATTTATAGATGCGCCCGTGTCCACCAGGCATGGATCCACTGACACACCATTGATTTTTACCGCAATACACAACGCATATTTTTGAGCTTCCTTAGGGGTAAGCTCGTGATTATAGAACATGATGGGCGGTTGTGTATCGGTGGGCGTCAGGACTGCCTAGATTTTCTCCACAGGAAGATCCTCATTCACCATGACTTTTTGGAGATATTCCCTTAAAGCTTCTTGGTGAGATGTGGATCTTTTGATCAACTCGAGGATGGAGATACGGGCTGGCGTCTTATCCAGATGTTTCAACAAGTCATACTGGGTCCCAGGGATGGACTCTTCTGACTGCTCTTCCTTATCTTTCTTTGGCTGAGACTGTTCGGGGGCCTGACTATTCTGGGGAAACACCCGGTGGAACATCTTTCCACTCCGGAGCACCATTGCTTGTGGGTCTTGCTGCACCTCTATGGTATTGGGTGTGGATTTTAACAGGGGTTTGAGAGGTAATGGTGAAGGAACAGTTGGTGGTATAGGGGTGATGACGGATGCAAAGGTTTTAATTAGGGGTTTGTTTGGTGGGGGAATGGTAGAGTGGTGGATGATAAGGGGCTTAGATGGTGGAGGAGGAGGTTCAATGGAGGTAGAGGCGGATGACGCGTCATACGGGTAATGGGCGGTAAAGAAGTTAAAAGGTTGGGGTAGAGATTCAATAGTGGTAGGTGGTGAAGTAGAAGGATAAGAGGTAATGAGAGGGTTTAGAGGTAAAGGAGATGTGATAGATGGTATTGGGTGATGGACTGGTGGTGAATTGACGATAAGGGTACGAATAAGAGGGCGTGATGGCTGTGGAAAGGAAGAAGGACCAAATAGGGGTTGTGAGGGGGTTGGGTGATAAGAAGATGATGTTCGAAGGAGACGAGGAGGCTGATTAGTAACATGGCTGGTAGCAAGGACAGAGGTGCTTTCCAAATGCCAAGTTTGCTCTCTTCCAACTTCCGGGAAGGAGGAAATCGGATTAGCCTGGTGGTTAGGCTGTTGGTGCTCCGGAAGCGAATTATGGATGATGCCCATATTAGGCTGCTGTTGTGGGGCCTGCTGAGGTTGCTGCTGTTGCTGTGGTGGTTGGGGTTGCTGAGGCCTAGGCGGAGGTCTCCTGGCCTTCAGGGTGGCGATGTATCGCCTCATTTCATCCCAATCAATTTCACCCTGATCATTCATGTCATAAATGTAATCTTTGAAGTTAAAACAATTCTCGACCGTATGACCTGGTTGCCTGTGATAGACACAGTACCTGGAGGTATCAGCATTCGGGGGCCATGCAAACTTTTCTTTGGGCAAAGTGAGTGCACTGGCAACCATAAGGGCGTTGAAGATATCCGGCAAGGCTTCAGGCAATGGTGGATAATGGGCTCTTTTGGGTCCAATGGGCTTCATCTGTTGTTGTGGTGGGCCGTAATTTCCCGGAGGTGGAACTTGGTGATATTGAGGTTGGGGTTGTTGTTGTTGTTGTTGTTGGGGATAAAAAGCTTGAGGCATGTTGTTTAGGGGAAGTTGTTCTGAGAACGATAGGGAGGTGGGCCCTGCTGAAAGGGTGGTGAACCTTGCTGAAAGGGTGGTCGTGACATTTGACGAGGCCCGGGGTAGGCTGGCTGGTTGGGACTGCCAAGCACACTCACTTTCTCGTTTATGACGACCCCTTCAGTTGTTCCTCCTTGAACACCGGTGCATGTTTTCTTAAACACCCTAGGCTTTGGGGGTTCAAACATATGCATGATGGGGGAATCTTTTAATTGGGTCTGGATATACGGTGATAGAAAGGGCTGGACCGACCCTATCCCGGTATTTCTGAATGAATTTGGCCTTAACAACGTCAAAATCCTCAGCCTCACTCGGTTCTAGAGAATAGAACCATTCTAGGGCAGGACCATCCAAGGATCTGCGAAAAAGATAAGCTAGGGATTTTGGATCGTTCTGCCATGAGGAAGATTCATACATGAAATCCTTAATGTGAATAGAAGGATTACCCGTACCGTTATACCTACGGTATGTAGGCATTTCGGAGGGAGGGAGATGAAATATGGGAAGAATTGGTAGGGAAATCTCATCGGCGGACTTCCCATCTACCATTTTCTTGAGATTCCGAAACTCCTCGTTCATTTCATTGTATTTATTGAGGAGAGACTGGTTGAACTCCTCGGCAGGTGAAAGTGGGGCCTGCCACTGAGACTGAGAAGGCCTTACAGGGGCCTGAGAAGGAAACCCTGAGCCAGATGGGTATGGTGGCCCACCAGTGGTCGGACCCATCTGGGGTACCGTATGAAGGATGGCAGGGATCTGAGACTGTACGGGGAGGAACTGATAAGAGGCGGGTTGTTGGCTCGCCTATCCTTGAAGTGAAGAAGGGGCAACCTGTACATGTGATGGGGATACAGCAGCCTGGAGCGGCTGTTGGTAGGATGTGGGAGCCAGAGTTGACTCCTGAGGAGGGGGAGATACAGACTTCCGCTTTAAAATGGCCTGAAAGGCCAGAAGTTGCTCAGGGCTGAGCTGTGTAGTAGCGAGGGCACCCAACAGGGAGAAGATATCCTGGGGTGGAGCTAGTTCCCGTGGAACAGTGAGGACCTCTTGTGAGGTCTCACAGGAGGGGCCTAAGTCCATTGCGTGGACCCATGGGTCAGCTGACTGACCACGACCTGATTGATTCTCTTCGGAAGAGTCGTGAGCCATTCCTGTAATTTTACCAGAACGTAAATGCATACACTAGCAAACAAGTATCAGAGATTAACAGACAAGTGGATGATCTTACGCCATTTTTTTGTTTTAACCTTTTTTTGTGTTTTGATTTAATTAATTTTTTTTCGATTTTCTCTTTTTTTTCTATTTTTTTGATTTTAACAAATATAAAATTCACACTTAGTAGGAGGGACCCTAATTGCACTTTGTTTTACCGCCGTGTCAGCTAGGGGCACTCGTCTCACCACGAATAGGTAACTAACTCCAGGGTACTTCAGTGGTACAACCAGCCCAGTGAACGAAGAGGGAATCCTTCGCTGTCGGGGACTTACGGAGGTCCCAATGGAGGAGATCCTAGTCCGTCGAGAGGAATTCCCGACGGAGTGTCCTTCCTTCACCGAGAGGGGTTAATCCTTAAATAAGTAAAAGAAAGAAAAGAAAAGGGGTAAATGCAAGAAATGCAGTGCTGAATAGAAGATGTATAACACACAAATACCATAGATAAACACACAAATAGAACAGAGATAATCACAATGATATAACAGAGATATAAAAGTAATAAATAGATGGAGTAGGATACAACCGTTCCTCTTTCCGAGACACGTAGATCACTTGAAAAAAAAGAGAAAGGGGCTCTAAGGGTGCACGTAGTGCACGAGGGGAATGACGTAGCGCACGTGGGGGCAATAAGGAGGGGGGGACACGAGGGTGCCAAATAGAAGGGAACAAGGAGGGGCACACGGGGGTGCCAAATGGAGGAGGGCACACGTGGGTGCCGAATGGAGGAGAAGGGGCACACGGGGGTGCTAAATGGAGGGGAAATGCACGTGGTGCACGAGACAACGTTAACCTCTCAAGTAACCACAAAGGACCGGGGGAGTGCACGGAGTGCACGAGGGGAGTGGGCGCACTTGGGCGCAGTAGGGAAGGGCACACGTGGGTCCCGAAAGGAGGGACACACGTGGGTGTCAAAAGGAGGGGCACACGTAGGTGCCAAAAGGAGGGACACACGTGGGTGTCAAAAGGAGGGGCACACGTGGGTGCCGAATAGTTTGTGGGTAACCAAAAAAAAGTAAAAAGCAGGTCCCACCGTGATCGTCAGAGATGTGAACGCGTCACGTGGTGGAAAGAGAGAGAGAGATGTGGTATTTCCCTCTCTCTTTAATAAAGGGTGAAAGAAATGAGGACAAAAATAATGGCAACACGCGCTATAGGGGATATGGGAAGAACGGTGGACAAGTACGACCTACAGATGACACTCTGGTTGAGACATAGAGAATTTAGACTGACCGAACTCCGGTACGTGGCGGAGATAGGGGTTCGAAGACCCTCTCGCGTAAACTGAACCCCTTCCCGGTAGGCGTGACCCACCGTTCCGAGAGCAGCTTTTCAGATACCGAATTCGAGTCCTGGGACTCTACGTAATAGGAGTTGACAGACGGAAAGACACGTAGACTCGGAATTTGTAACGGTATATCACTCCTCGGACAGTTACGAGAATAATATGAATAAAAGCACACCACCGCAGGATATTGGTCTTTGCGGGGTTTTAACAGGAATATAGCAATATGAGCAGTAATTAATATATGTACATATGGAAACAACCGCGAGACATTGGCCTTACGGGATTTTTAATGCAACATAAATAATACATATAAGTATATATATAAACCACCACGAGACATTGGCCTCTGCGGGGTTTTTACTATAACATAGATAATAAATATAAGTATATATATATATATATAAACCACCACGAGACTTTGGCCTCTGCGGGTTTTTACTATAACATAGATAATAAATATAAGTATATATATATATATAAACCACCACGAGACTTTGGCCTCTGCGGGGTTTTTACTATAACATAGATAATAAATATAAGTATATATATATACCACCACGAGACATTGGCCTCTGCGGGGTTGTTTACTACGATATAGATAATAAATATAAGTATATATATAAACCACCACGAGACATTGGCCTCTGCGGGGTTGTTTACTACGATATAAATAATGAATATGAGTATATATATATATATAAACCACCACGAGACTTTGGCCTCTGCGGGGTCTTTACTATAATATAGATAATAAATATAGGTATATATGACAGGAAAGGAAAAGGGATCAAATAAACCGCCGCGAGATGTTATTCTCCGCGGGATTTTAAAGCGATGATAGGGGAATGCTGAAATTAAATAGTTAGGGGTTAGAGAGTAAAGTGTAGAAAATGAAACACTGAAAGGGAAATGATCGTGGGAGGTGACCCACCGCACCAGTTAGGAGTTAGATATACAGAAAGTAAATCACAGAAACCGCCGCGGGGAATAATCCTCCGCGCGGGTGAGGCCAAAGACAGAAGAAGATGACCGCTGCGGGAAGTAACTCTCCGCGGGTGTTATTAAAACAAAGATGATCAAAATGAAGCGCGCGTTAGAGGTTTTGTGATCGCCAGGGACCGAGGGTCCCGAGTGGATTGATCGCTTTTGCCTTTGACACGGGAGTTGCGTGGGTTCCTTCTTCCTCTTCGTTCGACTGGCCGGAGAAGAGGGCTTTGAATTGGCTACCCTGCAAAATGAACAAACACAGAAAACTAAGTCAGAACAAAAATATGATATGATAACAACTCATGGAATAAAACACTGATAACATGAATAACAAACTAAAAACACAACAAAATAAAAAGGTAAAAAAAAAGAAGCAGTCGATGGCGATGCAAGCGCTGGGGCGAGCAAGCGGTGGGACGAAACGATTTCCCTCGCGTGGGAGAGCTGATTGGGCCGAGGGCCCGCTTTTAGTTCTGCACGGATTCAAGAAAGATTAAATATGTGTACACATAGAAACACATAGAAATATGTATATATATAATGGTATATATATATATGGGGATATTATAATCAAATAAAATAAAATATATTATAATAAAATAAAACCCAATTCTATTATATATGTATATATATTATGTAAATCCAGAACAACACACACATTTATATAACATATACAGGAATTCTTACACACATATAAATAAGATAGGTATACTATACATTCTTCTCGGTTTATACATATGGTTTTTTAATGAGAAAATACTTATAATATATAGGCCCTCTCTCTCTTTATCTCCCAGTGTCACTATATATAAAAGGATATATATACGTGTGTGAAGAAGTGAAGATTAACATAATAAATAACTTACGTGCATGAGTGTGTGTCGTGTGAACATGGGAAAGGGGGAGAGAGACAACGTAAGAGGAAGAGATAAACAGCGTGAGAGGGGGAGAGAAAGGAGACAGACAGAGAAGCAGAGAAAGAGAAAATCGTGAGAGGGAAAGAGAGGGAGAGAGAGGACGCGGCGAGTGAGAGAAGGAAAGAGAAAACAATAAAATAAAATAAAAAGAGAGAAAGATATCTAAAGAGAGGGGTCGAGAGAGGAAAATGAAAGAGAGGGAGAGAAGAGAGAGAAGCGAGAGATCGGGTAGGAGAGAGGGGGGAGGAATAAAAAAATAAAAAAAAGAAGGATGAGATTGGGATCGAGAGAGAGAGAGAGAAGAGAGAGGAAGAGTGAGAGAAGCAGGAGAGGGGGGAGGAGAGAGAGATAGAGAGAGGAGAGAGATATTTATATAAAAATAATAATAAAGAATGGAGAGAAGGATGAGAGAGAGGCGGGATAGAGAGACAGAGAGAGGGGGAGAGTGTAGCGAGAGAACAGAGAGAGAGGGGGGTGCGAGAGGGAGTTTGAGAGTGGGGAGAAGACAGAGACGGTGGAGAGAGAAGAAAGATAAGGAGAGAGATTTAAAAAAATATTAAAATAAGAGAGAGAGAGAGAGATCAGGTGAGGAGATGAGAGGGAGAGAGAGGGGAACAGAGAGAAACTGAGAGAGGGAGAGAGAAGAGAGAGAGAGATACGGTGGGATGAGGAGGAGAGAGAGGGGGAGGGAGAGAGAAGCAGAGATGAGGGAAAGAGATCGCGGGAGGAAGAGAAGAGAGAAACGGATAGAGGGAGAGAGAGAGGGAGGCCGGCGGTGGGCGGCCGGTGGCGACGAACAGCGGCAGCCGAAGGCGGTGGTTGCGGACGGCAGCCGTGGGCGCCCAGAGGTTCGGAGATGGCGTCTGGGGCTTCACGGTAGACGGCCGGAGGTGGCGAGGTTGGCAGGCGTGCAGCGAGATGGAGGCTTCGCGGGTGTGGCCGGCGGACGACGACGACGACGGCGACGGAGGGGCGGCTCACAGGCGGACAACGCGGAGAGGGGGCGTGCATGCACCGGGGGTGGCTCGTGGGCGATGGAGTCGTGGGCATGCAGGGGTGGTGAACGACGGCAGCGGCGTCGGGAGCTTCACGACAGTTCGGGGCGGACGGCATGGCGGTGGCTCGGACGGCGATCGGTGAGGTTGATGACGATGACGTGGGCGTGATGGTTGGCGGTGCACCGGTGGTGGGGGTGCTGTCGGCGTGGTGGAGGCCTACCGTGGGCGTCCAGAGACGGTGGCGCAACAGCGGTGTGGGAGTTGTCTGGCGGTGGGACGACGATGGCGGCCCGGTGAAAGGTACAGCGGCGGTCAGCGGGTGCAGCGGCGTTGTGGAGGGAGGCAGCTTGGTGCGGCAGACGTGGGGGACTGTCGAAGGCGTGGAGACGGTGGTGGTCGTGGTGGTGACAACCGAGGTGGCCGGGTCGCATGAGGTTGCTGCCGTGGGGCTTCGGTCGTCGAAAGTGTACGTAGTGGAGAAGGAAGAGGTGGACGGCGGTGGTGGTGGGTTACTTACGGGGGGTGAAGCTTTGGGGTGAGGTATGGGAGGCGACAGTCATGGCCGGAGGGAGACGATGGTGGACGTTGGCAAGGGGGCTTCGCGGTGGATGGGAGCTAACGTAGAGGGGGTTTCACGAGAGAGATGGAATGGGATGGGTGCATGCGGTGGTGAGGAAGAGTGAGGAGGAGTGCAAAAGGGGAGGAGTGTGTGCGTATGTGTGTGTGCCGTGGGGGAGAGGAGTGTGAGCAGTGAGAGGTGTGTGTGTGTATGTGTGTGCCGTGGGGAAGAAGGGTGTGTGCAGTGAAGTGAGAGGGAAAGAAAGAGACGGAGAGGGTGAGGGAGAGTGTGTGCGTGTGGGTGAGATAGTAATAATAATACATATATTTTGTTTTGTTTTGTTGCATTTTATTTATTTTATTTTATTTTTTTGCTCCTTTTTATATATATTTTTGTTTGTTTGTTTTGTTTATTTTTATTTTTTTTTGGTTTATTTGTTTGTATTTTTTGTTTATTTTTAATGGTTATTCTATTTTTTTATTTTAATTTTTTTTATTTTTTATGTACATGTATTTTTGCTTAAATAACCACTTGATATGTATATATATATTTATATAAAGATAAAATTATTAAATAAAACTAATAGAATTATATATTTACATACATATGCTTATATTAATTTCTCTCTCTGTCAAATAAATATAATCTAACCAAAAGTACAGAAATCGCTCAAATAAAAGAAAATGTAAGCCACTTCAGGGCATTACGGTACAATATGGGATTTACTCATCGTAATGTCAGAAATGGCGTGTCTACAGGTAGGTTATCTCATGATTGGCAAAAACATCTTGTTAGGGATAAAAACCCTCTGATTATGCTTGCTTTCATGCATTATAGACTAAGAATTTCATGTTTTAATAGTTCTATACATTCATGCATCTCTTAGCCCTAAATGGAAAATAAAAGATATTATCTTATCTATTCACTAAAACCCATGCATATAGTTGGCTTATACTCCGTTTATCATGTCTAGAATAGTTGTAGTATTTTGATTTCCAGGCATGTTATGTTTTCATAAACCTTTACTTTATTTTACTGCCAGCAGACGATCTGACGCATCAAGATAAGACCATCACAATGATCTAACGGCCTTACGATAAGCCGTCACACCCACTGTTGCATTTGAATTGTTTTGTTGTCTCTGACGCACCATAACAGGAGTGTTACACTACTGTAACGGTCCCTCGATAAACCGTCACAAGACTGTAACGTGCCTATTCTAGACCGTCAGAGTAACTGTTGACAGAATTGAAGAACAGTCACATTAACTTATAAATATGCCTAGTTATCTAAGCTTTGACCTGTTAATATGACTTTAAATTTATTAATGTTGTGCCCCTTGTGCTTTGTTGATGATGTGGTGTTTTAATGATAGCAACATGAATGAGTCACCACATTGTCTTGAATATGTCTGACCTTTTCTGTGGGAGATTGCATAAGTGTGCCATGTCTGAATTGTGAAGAATGCATGTGTATGCTTGAGTCATGCTGTGATATATTGGCTTGTGCTTGATTTCTATTCTGTGCATTGCTTCTCTGCTGATATGTTCATGCATTATATTAGGCTAAGTCTGTACAGCCTACGTCTCTTGCAACGTCAACGCTGTGAGCATTCTCAAGTCTGCAGCGTCAACGCTGTGAGTATGCACTTTGTTTCAGGTTCTTCAAGTCTATACAGACTTTAGCGTCTCATTTAGCGTCTAAGGCAAAGTCTACACATTGGCTAAGTGTGTACATCGCTTACATTTTTTTTGAGACCAAGTCCATACATCGTGAAAGTCTATACACTCCTCTTGGCCTTAGCATCTGTTTTGAAGTCCATACATTGGTCTTCAGTTCAAGTCTGTATAGCGTTATGTTCTCTTTGGAAAGTCTGTACAGCGTCAAGTCTGCACATTGGGGTTTCACGAGAAGTCTACACATTGGTCTCCACCTGAAGTCTATACATTGGCTAAGGGTCTTCAAGTCTATACACAGTTGTCTGATGCATATTGTTTGAAGTCTGTACAACATGCCTTGTTATTCACAACTTTCTTGTTTGTGACTTCCCTAGTGTTTTGATGATGAGCATCACTATGTTAAGTATTCTCATTTTAATCAGATATCTTGCGTAATGTTATGCATTTGAAATTTCCATGATTAACAGGAAAACTGCTATGAGGTAGTACTTTGTGTGTCCGTATTGTTTCTTTCATACTTCGTGTTGATTTCCTGTAACTTCGAGTCACTTCACCTTCTGTCTTCGTGATGTTTACTGAAGCATCTCGAATTGTTCTGAAGAACTTTGAGTCGTTTCCCTGTGAACCTCGTGTCGTTTCCTCATTATTTAGTTGCTCATCTCGAGTCATCCTTCATGATTGCTCTTGTGTTTTCGTGTCACTTACTGTTGTTCCTCGAGTCGTTCTTTCCTGGTTTCACTGCTTCATCACGTGTCGTGATAGCCGTGTCTGTCTTCTATCTTCGTGTTGATTTTACTTCGTGCATTCTTCTCTAAATTCAACCTTTAAGTGTCTCAAGTCGAGTCTGACTGTGTTGTCTCCATGTCGTCCTTAGTTCGAGTCGTTTCTTTGTTATTTCTGTCTTCGTGTAGCTTTTCCTAGACATCGTGTCTTTCTTGTTTTGTAACCACACTTCGTGTCGGTTTCTGTTTTCATCTTCGAGTTGTTGTCAGCCCGTGTCGTCCTCGTCTTCGAGTCGTTCGTACGTTCGAGCAACTTAGTACTCGAGCTGTTTTCGTGTGTATTCAAGTCTTTTTAGTAAAGTGTCGTTTCACCTCGTGCCGTTCTCTTTGTTGTTTGTTATGTCGTGTTGTTTTTTAATTCGTGTCTTCGTGTTGCTTTTGTATTCGTGTCTTCGTGTTATTCTTGTGTTTATGTCCTCGTGTTGTTTCTTTCTATTTTCGTCCAAGGTTCCTTTGATCGCGTGTCTCTATCGCTTTTACTCCGTGTTATTTCCTTCTCCGTACCTCGTGTCGTTCTCAGTATAGTGCACCTATTGTTGTTCCTACACACCTCGTGCAGTTTTAGTTTTTGTGGCCCTGAGTTTTAACCGTTTTAATTCTTTGTAGGAGAAGAAGAAAAACAAAAAGAAGAAGGTGGTCCGAGGAAGAATATTCATCAGTGAATGGGAGGCACGTGATCCGAGGCTGGAAGGGCAGACAGGATTGTGACACGTATGCTGAAGCTGGCTGAGAGACTGACACGTGGCCACAAGTTCTGGGCGAGAAATGAGGAAGCCACACGCGCCCAGTGCTGCCCTCCTGCTGGCTGCTGCTTATAAAAGGAAGCCTTCATCCAACAGATGAAGGTGATCGAAGAAGAAGCCTGGAGAGCAAAAAGTCCTTTGATCCAGAAAAAGAAAAGAGGAAGAAGCAGAAGAAGAAGAGAAGAGAAGAGACAGAGAGAGCCTGCGAAAGAAGAAGAAAAGAAAGAGAAGAAGAGCAGAAGGAAAAGAAGAAAAAGAGAGAGTTAGAGAGCTCGTGAGGGTTAAGAGAAAAAGAAAGTGAGAGAGAAGAGAAGAGGAAGAGAAGCTTACCTGAAGATCTGTCTACTGGACCGTGGATCAGATCCAGGCCAGTCAGCTCCGTTGAGAGCCACATTGTGCATTTCGTTTTTCAGCGTTCTGTTTGCTGAAGTTATTTTCATTTCATGTTTCTGTTTTTCCCCCTTTTTGTTTGGTTATCCTTGTTCTTCCGATTCTCAGTAGTGAGGTCGGGTTCCTCCTGTGGATCAGGAGAAGGGAGATCAGATCTCCAGTTGCAAGTAGCTGGGAGCTACTTGTGGGTTCCCTCCGATTTGAGGAAGGGAGACTTGTCTCCGGTTCTGGGCTTGCGGGTTGCAAGTCCAGGGGTCCCTCCGGTTGGAGGAAGAGAGGTCTTCGACCTCTGATTTACTGGTGACTAGAAGTCACTGGTTGGTTCCCTCCTGGTCTGGAGGAAGAGAGACTTTGTGTCTCTGGTTCCAAGTGACTGGGAGTCACTTAGGGTGTCCCTCCGGTTGGGAGGAAGAGGGGAGTTTGTTCCCCTGGTCAAGCTGTGTGTCAGCACCTGTTGCAGACTGAGTCTGCTTGGTTCTAGCTTTGGCTAGTGAAGCCTCACTCCGGTTGGGAGTGAGGGGTGGATGTAGGTCTGAAGGACCGAACCACCTTAAAACTATTTGTGCAGTGGTTTGCCTTGCGTTAGCTCCATATATTCTACCTCCCATTCACAGGTTGTGCATGCTTGGCTAGTTGCATTATTTAGAGAGTTAATTTTTGAGCATTATATTCTGCTTAGTGTGTTTGCGTTGTTTAGCTCTGCCTTCGTTTCTGGTTGATCAGGTGGCTGCATTGTTGCAGTCCAACTGTTTGTCCATGTGTTGCCTTATCATTTCATCTTGGAAAGCTCATTAGTCTTATTCCGCATTTCTGAGCTTTAATGTTTTAATTTGGGCTATATTTTCTAGAGGGTTACATTCACCCCCCCTCTGTATTCGGGCCTAGCACCCTAACAATTAATTGGTTCATGATAAGTATCGCATGTTAAAGGCATCTTGAATTATTTTAAGGATATGTTAATTTCATGCCAAAACACTATAGTTTGTATTAACTCTGTGATTTTAAATGATGTATTGATGAAGTTTTATCATGATTTCCTATTGTTACACATTCTCTCTATCAATAGAGTCATTTCTTTAAGTACATCGCACATATTCCGGTATGTTGTCCATTAGTTCACACTTTGCACAATAAGAACATTATTCTTGGACTTGAGGGCCTCTCTATTAGATATTCCTTCCAATGGACAAGGAAATCTTGTTTCAAGGCCTCCGTAATTCTCTGCGAGCCTGGGATTCCCACTAGGACGCCGAGTTGGTTGTACCATTAAAGCCCATTTAGTAGATTACACTATCGATGTTTCTAGTTCTAACAATGTAACAGATCTATACTGGACCGTCAGGAGCATATAACGGCCCAATATACGACCGTCACATTTCACTAAGTCTATTTTATTATTTCTGGAATCAGACTAATGTAACGGCTAAATACTAGAGCGTCACATCATGTAACGGCCCAGTCCTTGACCGTCACATTGTTTGAGTGCTTAACCCGAGGTTTGACCCAAGGGTTGATGTTCCAAAGTTTCTAGATGGATTATTGATGATATAGAACTTGCCATATTATCCAAAGAGGCTTAATATAATGAAATAAAAGTTAAAGAAATGTACTGTTATGCTGCCGATTCATCTCCATAAGCATAACCTTGTTTAAAGTCAATCTTGGTCTCTCATATTCTTGATTGAAGCATTCGTTCTTTGATAATTGTTGTCATAAGCTTATTGATTGAACTTATTACATTCTTGGCCATATTTTATTGTTACACTCATGGAAGTAGCTTGATTTATACGTGAAGATGTAGTTCGGGTGCTGATTGTGTCCAAGGGCTCTATACTAGTCCCCTCGGCTGATTGCCGGAAACATATTATTATAAACCATGGGGTATGATGCTACTGGCGTCGCATTGCACTGAGAGTACTTTCTTTATAAATAAGTGAAATTCATGAGCACTCATGAAAATCTAATGAATTGCTACATGATTGACATTTTCGTGTGTAACCTTTATGGTTATGAAAGTGAAAAGTGAAAGTGCATTCTTGTTCATGAAAGGCCATGATACATTCTTGATCATATTTGGTACATTCTTGCTAGTTCATACTTGCTCTCATCCTATCTTACATGATCATCTTGTTACTTTCGTTATTCGCATGATTTGTCGCATTTGCATGATTTTATCTTATTTCTCTAGAGCTAAAATGCTAATTACTTTAATAGTGCTAATCATGTTGATGCGAAGATACCTACTGGGCAAGTGTGCTCATTACCTATTTCCAATCTTTTCAGGAGATGGAAGTGATTCGAATTTAGATTCGGGTTATACAAGTAGCGGGTCCGAGAGCGAATGAAAGTGTTGTCAAGATGAGAGTGAAGACTTGGGAAAGTCTATATTGTTTAGATCGAGTCTCTATACTTTTCCTATTTCTTGAGTTTGATAGATTGAAGGAAGTTGAAAGTTATTGTATTTTGAATACTGATTATCAATGAAATAAGTTAGAGTTTGATTAAAATCATGTGCAATTGTATTTATGTGTGTGATTGTCTCGCGCTCTGATCATTCTTGCTTGCAAGAGACTTACCATGTCGGATGTTCACGTTTCTCGAGCAAGTCTTCCGCTGTCATAACGGCTCGGGGCGTGACACCACATATCATATGACCAACATATCATATGACCATGTAGCAAGACTTCTAGATTCTGAAACATATGAATCATGGCAATGATCGTGAATGAACACTATCAACAAGGACATATGCAAGCATACATATTATCAAGAGCATATGCAAGCATACATAAAGTTTAGTTATCATCAAAAATATATGCAAGGCACTCAATAATATTCTTATCTTGAAAGTTTTCATCATTATCTGACTACTACGATTGAGCATTCATCATCACCCCCTCCCTCTTTTTTTTATAGGTTTCAGTCGAGAATCAGCAGAGAGCCCACTGGCAAAGGGGCTGGGTCGACCTCACTGTCAAGGTGGGGTCGACCCCACCTCCAGTAGACCAAGGGGACAACCATTTTTTTTATTTTCCATTTTTTTATAAATGTTTCTTTCATGTTTTTTTCCTTCCTTTTTTTTGTTTATTGGGTGCTACGGTCGACCGGGATTCCTGTTCGGTCGACTGAAGCTCCCAAAAGAGGAAGCCCGCTAGAGGAGTCGGCCACACCTCCGATCGGCCGATCGAACTGGCTCAGTCGATTGACCGATCCTGCCAGTGCCAATGACATCCGCCAGATAGGTCGACCTATCCCTCGACCTATCCGGGCTGAGACAGGGATCCCAATGATTCTTTTGTTGTTTCCTTGCTCTTCTATTCTTTCTCTTGTTCATGTGGTCAGGTCCATTTTCTCATCTTGATTCACTCCTTTCGTTTTGTTTTGCTATGGGCATTTTCTCATTCTTTCATTCATCTTCCTTTTCTTTTATTGAAGTGCAGCAGATTTTTTTGTCCTTCCTTCTCTTTTATTCATCCCACATGATCTTCTTTAGTCATGAAATGCATGTATGATCCATATAACAAAGTGAGCATGCTCAAGGCTTATGGGAGTTCAATGATCATGCAAAGGGCATGGTTATCTATATGAGAAATCAATGTGGAACGTATTATCATGCTTGCGAGAAAACTCTGAACAATGGCTATTATGAAATGCACACTTCATATACATATAAATCCTTTTTTTACGGCAGGCTGCACTGAGTGGTTCTCTCGAATAGAAAGTGGCATGAAGGGGCAATGCTCCCTGGTCATGAAGGTTAAAATCCGGGCTTGATGCATGCAAATGCCCATTTATGGAGGTCGTGATCATTTGATTTATTCTATTTTATCTGAGCATCCACTCATCATTTTTTATTCTTGGAAATTTTTGGTTTCTGGTAGAGAGAAAGGGGAGAGGGTCGACCCCTGCACACAGGGGGGTCGACCCCTGCAGCATCCAGGTGCAACACCTTGGAGGGACCTGATGCAATGCAAATACAACTGTATGATTGTGCCCAACTCATGTATGTACACTAGGAGACTAAAGCTTTTGGGGCAGGGGTGTTAGTTCTAAACTGGGGATTTTTAACTCATGCTCACCCACTTTGAGTTCAATAGTGCAGAAATTATGAGTGATCATTACACTTTTCTTGATGTATATCAGTCCAGACTAGACTTCAGTCCTTGAATCAGGAAGTTTCAGGATCAAAACACGTTTTTTCTATTTTGCTTATTCTGTTTCCAATAGTTTTTTAGAATTGCATCTGGCCATTACATCTTCTAAATTTCAGTTCACAGTAGGTTTTTTAGTTCAGCCACTGGTTCATGTAGGGTTGCCCGCCTCAATTCGCTTCCCATTCCTTGTTTCGTTCCATTCCTTCCTTTATCCCTTTTTTGGTTTTTTTATAAGTCCAAATCCCCAGGTGAAAATTCGGTAGCACCTCCCCTTAACCCAGAGCTTTTGGGGGGGTTTAATTGGGTACGCATCCACAGAGAGAACTTCGAGATGACCCCGAAATAAAAGGGTGTGCACGGAAGCGACAACACCCATATGATCATCCTCACAAGTCCCCGGAGGGAACAAACGGGTCCAATGAAACGTACGATTCAGAAAATCCAGATTCGGGAGGAACATCATTTCTAAAAGAGAGAATCGAGGGAAGCGGCCTAAAAGGAGCCCGGGTGGGCATGGACCCCGAGTCATACTCATAGGTTTGTGTAAACCCAGGGCCTTTCCTCAAAGCCATTCTTTGCATTTCTTCTCAAAACAGTGGTATCGAAAGGTTATTCACAGGATATTACATCTGGGGCTAAGGCCCTATGGGCACTCAAAAAAATAAAAAAAAAAAAATACAAAAGGAAGAATACAAAAAAAGAAGAAAAGAGAAGAAATAAAAAGAGCCCAAAAAGAATGAAATCAGCCAAACAAGCCCAAGAAAGATGGGCCTTTGCGCCAATAGAAGAAGGGAAGAGAGAGAGGGATTTTAACAAAAAATAGAAGGACATTTGCGGGTACTGTTCAAGGAACAGTAACCCGTGTCTATGTCCCTCCTCCCGTGTCTCCCTCTTCCCATGCGATTTCTCCCCCACACACATGAAGGCTTCGCGTTGGCCGGCGCATGCGACCAGCAGTCCGGAGCGATGACCAGTAGGCCACCCCACCGTCTGAAGGGCCTTCCCGCCAGCTCGAACGGAGGCCCCTGCTCCCCCATGCCATGCATTGATTGCTCACGCCCCTCCCGCGAACCAACTGTTGTGCCCTTGTGCCTTGAGTGTTTTGATGATGTCAACACTATGAGCCATCTGCTCTTGTGGACCATGCATGTCTTTAAATCTTGAGTTTTGTATATCCCTGTGATTTTGATGATGTCAAACACTATGACTCATATTCTTGAGGATGTCATAGTGCATTGGTGCATTGTTCTTGATACATTGATTTCATGATTTATTGAAGTTTGATGATGTCACATGTTTGATGTAGAGTGCACTGGATTCATGCTTTTAAATATGCCATGCAGTTAAAAGATATCATGTCTTAATTCTACATGCGCATACTTGAGTTTGTGAAGAACAGGATGAGCAAGTCTGTCAAGAAATGCAGCTCAAGATATATCAGTTCAAGCATGATCTAGTTCCAGCGGTTTTGCAGTGTATCAACCAGCAAGTTCAAAGAGGATTAATGCCAAGCAAAGGTGAGCAAGGATGAATATTTTCATGAAGTGAAAGTCGACTTAAGAAGTTTCAGAAGCCGACTTGTGCTCCGTCAGAACACCCGCTAACTGAAGAAGGAAGTCGATGCATCCAGATTTGGTAAGCTCAACATGTCGATGCAACTAAGTATCTTCACATTGATCAGGTCGATGGACTCAGCAGCCGCATCGACCCAACAGAAATGTTTCATTAAGAGTTAGGTCAGAGAAGGAGCTTCATGCCTCGATGCATCAAGACACTTAAATGTTGTATCACTAATAAGGTCGATGCATTCAAATGAAAAAGAACTGTGCCAAAAATGCAAGGATGATAAACAGTTATTATGAAGTCTTGCACATATAAGTTTACAGCCTAAATACCATGAGGATTCCGGAAGAAACCTCAAGAGAATAAGAGTTCTGTTTGTCATGAGAATGTCGAAGCAGGATCACCACTGCTTCGATGCAGTCAAGCCCTCGGAGGTGATTTCCAGAGTTTTGCATCGATGCAACAGAGAGCTGCATTGACGCACTCAGCTCTGAATCAAAAATTGAAAGCCAACAACGTCGAAGCATCCAAGCACTGCATCGACGCACCAAAGGCCTTAAACTTAGAAGCCAAATGCTCAAGAGTCTCTTAGCTACACTGCCTCGATGCACCAAGTCAAAGGACAATATTCTATCTTCAACTGCCTCGATGCACTAGGCCGAGGATTTGCATCTGAACGTCACTACGTCAGAGCATCAGGAAACTGCATCGACACACCGAGTATTATGCCAGCACTCGCAACATCGCATCGATGCATCAAGGCTGATGCATCGACACACCACGTCACTATACCAAGCTCGTGATGAACTTAGGCGGATCACGTGCCAGCCATCTCCAGACTTTTGGCTCGCAATCCACTCCACTTGGCTGATCTCTGGAAAGTTAATAAGAGTCGGAATATTCCTTCTGACACTTGGACCAATGAAATAATTTGGATATGGATCAGATTTTCTGAGTTAAGAAATTTCCCTACTATATATATCATCTGATCTGAACAAGAGAAAGAGTAGGTATTCTCTGCAAACTCAAGAGAGAAAAGCGGCCATCTAAGTACAGTAGCCATAGCCATTGAGAGAGCTTTTGCCAGAGACAAATCTGTGAGAGAAAGAGTCATAGTTGTGAAGAAGAAAAGAGAGTGGGTTTCGAGAAGAAAAAGAGAGGAAGAGTGAGAGCAGTTCCAGATATCCAGATCGAAGGAGAATTTGAGAGCAGTCAGAGCTACCATTGAAGATATGTTCTTCTCAGTTCGTGGATCAAATCCATAACTGATGTGCTCCTTAGGAGCTACATTTTCTCTGTCTTGTTTTAATTTTCTTTGCTGTTCATTTTTCATTTTCCTTGTGTTCTTTCGATACCTTATTGGGGATCGATTTCCTTCTAAAGCATTCAGAAGAAGGGAGACTTGGTCTCCGGGTGTTCCTTTTGAGCGATCAGAAGAAGGGAGAGTTTCTCTCCGGGTTCCCTCTGAAAGTTCAGAGGAAGAGAGGATCGTCCTCTAGGTTGTGGGTGACTGGGTGTCACTCACGGTTTCCCTCTATGCTCATAGAGGAAGGGAGGCGTGTTCCTCCGTTCACTACTAAGGTAGTGGGGTCTGATCTAGCTGAGTGCTAGATCAGGGTTTGAGGGATTTATCTCCCTCTGGCTCAAGCTGTTCATCAGCATTTATCGCAGACTGAGTCTGCTTCTTGCAGCTTCCAAGGTGAAGCCACACTCTGGTTAGAGTGTGGGGTGGACGTAGATCTGCGAGGTAGATCGAACCACCTTAAAATCCTGCATGTATCGTGGCTTGTGCTGTGTGTTGTTCATTATCTTCTTTCTCCCCTTTGCCAGATGATGCAATGAGTTGATGTCTCATTTTTCTTTTGATATAGTGTTTAACTTGGTTTAACCTAGTGTGCTTTTATATGTTTTGCATGAACGAGCATATGCCAAGGTCAGCGTCCATTCAATTCCTGCATCGTCATTTGTTTGATTGTAGTTCTGACTGAACCATTGATTTGTTAGTTGCTACTACTCGGAGTATTCTCTTGTGTGTGCTAAGCGTTCGAGTTTGGTTCCATGAGAGTTGAGAGTCATCTAAGAGCATATGCATTGTGAGCCTTCTGCTACTGTGTACTAAGTGCTCGAGTGTTGGTCAGTGAGATCTGTTGGACACCACTCTGTGAACATCAGAGTCATTTTTACTGCTGCCAATCGTGGCTATTTTAGTTCTAGTTTACTGCATTTTAATTCAGGTCTTTAGATTTTAGAATTGGGCCAAAATCTCGTAGAAGGATCCATTCACCCCCCCTCTAGATCCATCCTTGCACCCATCTCCGTTCCCAACACCAGTAGCGGCCACCGCGGTAGCCTATGGCCTCCTGCCTACTACGCCTTACCCCGTGTGAAGCAACCGCAACAGCGGCAGTGGCCAAGCGACAGCTACCACGTCTTCAACAGCAGCAGCGACAGTAGTAGCGTGGCAGCCCCTGCGAAGAAGAACAAAAATGAAGCAAAAAAAAAGAGAAGAAAGAGAGTAGAGGTGCCGCTCTGGCCCGGCTCTGCCTATATATGAGCCCCTTGGCTGAAAAAAAAAGGAGAGGTTGTTGAAGAATTGCGGAAGCCCTGCTCCGAAGATTGAAGAGAGACAAAATTTGTGAGAGAGAAGAGAGAGGTGAGGGAACAAGAACAGGGCATGTGGCCCTTGCTCCCTCCCCCATTGTAGTTCTTTCTTTCTTTGATCTTGTTTCTACGATGTATTCTCCCCCTTCTCTGCTATGAAATAAAAGATACCTCCTTTCGGAAGATTTTTTATGCTGCAGTCTCATGATGTTCTCTCCTTTTTTTTTTGATGCCTATGGATTCTTCTCCGTCCATGCCTCCTTTGCCTCCATTCTGTATAACCCCTCGTTCCTATTATCCCCTTCTTGTTCTCCCGGTAGGGAGGATAAACCCTTCTTTTTATTTTTAACAAGCCACCCATCTGACGATTTCATTTTTGACACGATGGCCACCGGCCCGGAGCTCACTCTGATTTATGAGTGTGGCCCTAGGTTGCCAACCATCGGAAGCCATATTTACATCTTCTTTGTTCCACCTTGAGCGTGATTTCTCTCTCACAACCCCACCCCAGCGTTTTGACCAATTCAATGGCCATGACACCGAAGGGATGAGGCATATGGGGATCGCCCTGGACTAGATATTCTCGTGAATACTTCCCTTCGCTACATAGAAATCACTCTGGCTTCCATGCTAATCATACACGAGCACACTGTTGTTCACCTAAAATGTATGTTAGAGCCTGTTTCTCCAGATCTCATGTTTGCATCCATTGTCGAGCATTGTCTATTACAATCTCCATTCCCCGCTGGGGGTACAGGCCTGCTGGTTTGACCGCATGGTTTGTATTCACATGCACCGACGCCATAAGGTATTTTCACTGGTTCGCTACCGAATATGATTAAGGACCTACCATGGGGAATGGGCATATTACAATTTCACACCGATCAATGGTTTCTGTCTAACCGCCCTCATATCATCCCAGGGATCTGCTTCTTCATAGCATGTCACGTCCCGAGATTATGCAGCGGAAACAATCGGAAACGTGAACAGTCGGCTAGTACATAAAACCATAAAACATATCCAGGTTTATGACTATAGTGCTTTAAAACAGGAATATAGTCTAGTTGTCTAGGTTTATCATATGATAAATAAGGCTAATCTGCATTATGTTTCGGGTTAACAAATAATACAGAACTCGGAATAACCTAGCGGTCACTTGAGGACCGTTTGATAGGGCCTAACGGTCTATCGTAGGACCGCTAAGGAACCCTGGCGGTCTTAGGAGGACCGTTTCTTCCTGTCTACTGTAAACAGCTATAAAATTGAAATATATGCTAATCTAAAGTAGATAGATGCATAGTAAAATGTGCCAATAGGTAAATAAGGCCTGATAACATCATATTAAGACATGGAGATGCATGAGTAGTCATGATTTATTATTTTTATTATTAAAGGTATGAACTATGCATGCTAAGTTCACCCTATATGCGCAGCCATAATAAAACATGAAATTCATCATGTGCAATCAATGAAAATAGGAGGAAAGAAAGGCCTTTTGTTCCTAACACATTAATTTAGCCTTTTCATGAGATAACCTACCTTTGATTCGTTCTCTAGACTTTAGATTTTTGACTGGAAGGAAGCCCTAGTTCTGTACATTCTGTGCCAACCCAGCAACTTCTCGTCCTTCTATCTCCCGATCCTCTTGACCTAAATTCATGAAAATCGGAGGGTAGGTAGAAGATAGATAGGGGAACAATGAGTTCTAAAGATACTACTTTTAATACCTCATTTAGGTCTTCTATTTTCCTAATCTTTGTTGGGCTGTCACACTAGTTCCTGTGTAATCTGTTGCGATCCAGCGACTTGCAGAGGCTCTAACTCTCCAACGGTTGGGTCTTCTAGCACGAAAATTTAAGGGTAGTTAGATAAAACTAAGAAAAATAATTTCTTCTAAAGGACCAACTTGAGTAGACGTCTCCTTACTTTTGAAATACGCGAGCCAACATTAGGGTTCGCATGAGTCGAAGTTAGGGTCTATTTATAGGATTCACCTAGGGTTTAAGGGATTAAATCGAACTTAGAGTCCTCAATTGGAGTAGGGTAAATCCATAGAGAGTTCTAGAGAGTCTTCCATGTCATGTAGCTTCGATCCAAGGTGATTTGATTGTCAAAGATCCAAGCTTTTCACGTTTTCTTCCATTCACGGAACTAGGGTTGCTTAGCGGTCATAGCCGGACCGCTAGGGTGGGTCTGGCAGTCGCACGATAGACCGCCAGGCTTCATTAAATCCAAAATTTTTAAATTTTCGTATTATCGCTCATTTATCCCCAAATTGATGTATATTTCCCATTTTAAATCCGTAAATTACCTAATTTACGTTTCCATTAATGGGCTTGGGTCTGAAAGTCTTGGAATTGGGTCTTTAGGCCTATTTAAGTTGGGCTTAGCCCTTTGGTAAATATAGGGCCTTTAAATGGATTTAATAAATCCTTATTTTTCCTTAATTGTTCATTAAGCCTTTATAAATGCCTAATAATTATATTTTTGATTCGGGAAAATTCCTAGAAAATTCTCGGGCATTACACCCTCCCCCACTTAAAAAGAATTTGATGTCCAAATTCATCGTAATATGATTTGCTAAGGAGAGTGTACTTACTTCAAAATATTTTCAGAAATCTTTTGCGCATGGCTTTCTCTGTTTCCCATGTTACTTCGTGTGGTCAAGATTTGCTCCATTGGACTTTTACCATGGGAATAGTTTTATTCCAGAGTTGACGTACTTCTCGTTCAATTATTTTGATTGGCTTTTCCTCATACGTCTTGTAATGTCCCGGGTTTTACGGATATTTTTTGGATCTGGGTCCGTGGGTTTCGAATCACTTTCGGGGGGTCCCGGAGCGTGTTTTACGATTTACGCGTATTTTTCCCTAACGAACCTACAGAACCCTGTGTAGGGCAAACCGTTGCGTTCTCCTACTCCGGGACTATACTAGTGCCATGAGCATGTTCTGAGGATCGAGGAAAGGATTTTTCCTAATTTTTCATATTTTTGACATTTTTTGGATTTTCTATATAAACCCCCCCCCCTTTTTTCCTTTTCTTTTTCTCCTTTTCTTCTTTCTTCTTCTTCTTCTTCTTCCTCCTTCCCGTGAGCGCACCGCAGCCCCCCTCTCTCCCGTTTGAACGTTGCGGCGCCCCTTCCTCCTTCGGCGGCGGACGGCGGACCTCGGCGGTGACGTGGTGGCGACGATGGTTGCGAGAGGAACGTGGCGGTACCCTTTTTGAAGAGTGGGAGAGAAGTTCTTGTTCAGCCAAGTTTTGGAGATCGGCGACGATTCGGCGGCTTTCGAGCTTCCTTGAGGTAGGGGGACGGATCCTTACCCTCTTTACTACTTTCCTCTTGATTTGTAGGCCGTGGGGAGGTCAAGAGGGGCATTTTTGAGCCGGATAGGGTAAATTCCATGATTTGGGGTTGAGCGTCGGATTTCTCGTTTCGTGAAGTTTTTGGCCGATTCGAGGGTTTAGATGCATGCTAGGAGGCTTGGGGATGGATTCCCCTTTGTTTCCCCATCATCGGGCGATGATCGGGGCATGGATTGGGGTTTTTTGGGGTTTCCCGCCGGTTTCGTGCTCGGGTGAGACATGCGGCCCTTCCAGGGACCGCTAGGCTCACTTGGCGGTCTCCTGGAGACCGCTTCATATCACTGTATTGTCGGCTAGGGACCGCTAGGCTCAGGGTGGCGGTCATGCGATAGACCGCCTCCCTTGGGCAAGCGGTCGGACCACGACCGTTTCTCCCATTTGACCGTTGCACCCTCGGGGTGTGTGTTTTTAGACCGTTGGGAGTCATGTGTTGGCATGCGGTCAGAGCATGACCGTTTCTTATCTTCTTGTGGTCCAGAGAGGACCGTTAGGCCTGGGCTAGCGGTCTGGCGATAGACCGCTAGGTTCTCACGTGTCTCATTCCCTTGCGGTCTTGGCTAGACCGTTAGGTTGAGCCTTGTGGTCTAGAGGAGGACCGCTAGGCGTCCCTTGCGGTCCAAGAGAGGACCGCTAGGCTGGGGGCTGTCCTGAGAGGACCGCCACCCTGTTTCTTTCCATTCGGTGATTTCCGTGAGTCGAGTCTCACCTCCGGGTGACCTGTCCACTAGACGTAGCTTTTCTGCGCACGCGTGTGTGAACCCACTTGGGAGTGGTGGAGAGCGTGACCCAGAGAGACAGTTTTTAAGCTGGTTACCGTAGAGCCCCCACGCGTAGCCGAGTCTGGGCTTTGGGGGAAGAACCAACTAGAGGTTCTGACCTAGGGCGCATGGTCTGTGTGTGTACACTTGGCTGGGGACGTCGGACCTGCGCTGACAAGCGCGACCCCAGCTTATCCTTGTTCGTAGTACTGGTTACTTGTTGTGTGTCTCAGTCTCCGCCTGGGGCGTGGTAGCGAGATACCTGAGGCGCGGTGTAAGGTGTCAGGGGATGCATCCGGCTTTGCTTCTAGTGGGTGGTGCTCCTGTCTCCTGGCAGGTACGGACTATTTTCTCGTCGGTTCGAGGTTGGTTCGTTAGGTGTGGTTAGTTGTAGAGAACTTTTTCGTTTATTTATTATTGTTTGTTGATTCTACCATACTTTCGTTAGGTAGCATTACCTTCCGTGCTTGTTCGTGCCCTTTCACCTTGTTTTCCTCGTTGCGCGGTGGGGGTCCGAGGGATCCCTACTGAGCCAATGAAATGAGGCTCACCCCTGAGTTTTCAGGTGAGGCGGGGTCGTCGCGTGGCGTGGCGGAGTTTTAACACGGTTCTAGTAGCCAGGGTTAGTCGCCAGTTTGCCAGAGCCGGAGTATGCCCCGTGTACTTGTACTTTTTCTTTCTGTTGATTGTACTTATTTTGCACATAAGATACACTAGACCTTGTAGCAGTTTAGTTATTTATCTTATTCTATGCATTTTATTTAAACTATTGTGCTATCTCTACAGTTATTTCAGCTTCTCTTGTATCCCCACACCATCCTTTAACCCTTCCGAGTCTTCGGGCTCGTGGGTGGCGGGTCGGGGTTCGAGTTGCGCCGGTTCCTTTTCGATACTCGGATCTCGGGTCGTTACACGTCAAATCCTTTTTAATCTCCAAGTTGTCATAAGTTATGACATGGAATGGATCGGGCATGTACCTTTTGAGCATTGAGACGTGAAATAGATCATGAACTCCAGCTAATTGAGGGGGCAAAGCTATTCGATATGCGACTTCACCAACCCTTTCGAGAACTTCAAAGGGGCCAATGAATCTTGGAGTGAGCTTACCTTTGATGCCGAATCTTCAAATACCTCGACCCGGAGAAACTTTAAGGAATACATGGTCTCCTATTTGGAATTCTAGGTCGCGCCTTCTGTTATCAGCATACGATTTTTGCCTATCTTGAGCCATCTGGAGTCTCTCCCGAATAAGTTTTATCTTCTCGGTAGTATCCATGATGATGTCGGGGCCGAGAAATTGTCTTTCTCCTACTTCATTCTAACATATAGGTGAGCGACAGCTTCTTCCATACAGTGCCTCGAACGGTGCCATTTGTATACTAGCTTGATAGCTATTGATGTAGGCGAATTTCACTAGAGGCAAGTGGTCGTGCCAACTCCCTCCAAAATCAATAGCACATGCCCGGAGCATATCCTCCACCACCTGATTTGTCCTTTCAGTTTGACCATCAGTTTGTCGATGGAATGCAGTGCTAAAGTTGAGTCGGGCCCCTAATGAATGCTGTAGACCCTTCCAATGGCCCCTTCCCTCTTCATTATAGCTGAAGAAGCATTAAGTAGATCTCTGCGGATTGCCTTCTCCAATGGTCAAGTTGATTGGTTTGCTGGCCCCAAGAACAGTCCTAGCATCTCTCATTTATTATTTGCTGATGATACTGTTATTTTTAGCAAGGCCTCGGCTAAATCGATTTCAAATTTACTCAAGGTGCTTAGAGTCTACGAAAGAGCTTCTGGTCAACTCATAAATATTGGAAAAAGTGGCTTCTTTCTGCATCCCAAATCTAATGATGCAGCTGCCAAGCGAATTGAGGATCTGTCAGGCTTTATGCGCCACTCTTTCCCCCACATATATTTGGGATGCCCCCTGGTTCTTCGTAGAAGAAAGAAAGTTCACTATGCTGGTATCATCACCTCCATACAAAAATGGATTGAGGGCTGGCACTCTAATTTGCTATCTCAAGGAGCTAAATTGATCCTAATTAAACATGTCCTCACTTCTATTCCTATATATACTTTGACTGCTTCAGCCCTCCATGCTGGTGTACATAAATTGCTTGACAAGTCTTTTGCCAACTTCTTCTAGGGTTCTTCCAACCATGGCAACAGGAGACATTGGACTTCCTGGCAGACTATTTGTAAGCCTATTTCTCAGGGTGGCTTAGGTATTTTGTCACTTAAACACATGGAGTTTGCTTTGCGGGTGAAGATGTTGTGGAGAGCTCTTCATTCGGATTCCCTCTGGGTAGTCTATTTCAGAGCCAAATATATTAGAGGCTGCCATCTTACTGATGTTCAATTCAGAAACATGAAAGGCCATGCGAAAAGAGGATGGGGTCAAGCAAGGAAGCTCATTCTGCATCATAAAAGAGTTCTTATTGGTGATGGAAACTCCACTAATTTCTGGCATGACATTTGGTTGGGCAATTACTACTTGGCTTCTTACATCCCTGCAGAGCTCATCCCCAATAACATGATGAAGGTTAAGGATGGTCTCCTGCAGCCTTCAGATGAATTAACAAATCTGCTCAACATGTATATTCCCCCTGACATCTACCTGGCCTTAAAGCATGTCACACTGACCCCCCACTCGGATAAGGTGATTTGGAGTTTGTCCTCCTCTGGTGAATGTACGATATCCACCATCTACAAAGCTCAGATTAATCTACTTTAGGTCCATCAAGTTCAACTTAACATGTCATGGGTTCAGCTATGGTCTAAATGGCTTCCCAACAAAGTGTCCATTCATTTGTGGAAGATTTTGAATAACTGCATTCCTACTGATTACAATATTAAGACTTTGGGCATTCCTCTATGCTCAAAATGCCACTGCTGCAAGGACCCACATGAAGAAGACATTAATCATCTATTAATTACCAACGATCAAGCTGCTTTCTTATGGTCTTCAATTCGAGCATCAGGCCTGCAGATTGAGGGTACTCAAGCCAAATCTTTAATTATAAATTCCATGTCACAGGTTCAGCCCAAATCCCTTTTTGGTTTGCTCACTCTTGCTGTCATTGGTTTTGCGATGTGGGAAATCTGGAATGTTAGAAATGTAGCAAAATATGAAGGGAGAGTTGTTTCCAAACAAAGTATTCTTCATAAAATTAAAGCACAGGCAAAACAGATTTGTTTGATTGCTGACCTAAGGGAAAGAAATCCTAACAGGAAGAAAATTTTGATGAGTTATGGCATTGATATTCCTGTGAATAAAAGACCGCACATCAAGATCATCAAATGGATGCCTCCTCCATGGCCTTTCCTTAAACTGAACACTGATGGAGCCTGTAAATGATCAGGTATTGTAGGAGGTGATGGGGTCATTAGAGATTTTGCTGGGCATGTCATTCTTGCATTCTCTCATTTCTACGGATACTCCAATAGCATCATAGTTGAAGCCAGAGCACTTCTTGATGGCATTAAATATCTCCAAACCATCAGTAGCAGTCCAGCACTCATTGAATGTGACTCCAAAATCATTGTACAGATTATCAATAGACAAGCTCAATGCCCTTGGGCAATACTCATCTATAGTAGAGAAATATGGAATCTGCTCTCTCAAATGAAGCCCATTTCTCACATATTCAGAGAAGCAAATTGGGTTGCTGATTCTTTAGCCTCTTTAGCATGCTCCAACCAATGAAATTCATTATTTTCAAACAATGAGCTTCCTAGATATACAAAGGGAGCCGCTCGTCTGGATAAGCTGGGTATGCCCAGCATTCGCTTGATGTACTTGTAAATTTCATTTTATATCTATAAAATTCACCTCCTACTGCTGAGATAGTGGAGTGACTTTCTTCTTATCTCTGGTAAGGGGTGCACTCTCCTACCTCACTCTAGGAAGAGTTTTCCACACAAAAAATGTTGTAGACCCTTCCAGAATTATGATGTGAACCGAGGGTCTCGGTCAGATATAATGGTTACAGGGACACCATGTAATTTGACAATCTCCTTTATGTATAGTGCTGCCAATACATCCACAGACCATCGACTTTTGATTGGTAGAAAATGTGCAGATTTAGTCAATCGGTCTATTATCACCCATATACCATCGTGTCCACCTCTTGTCTTTGGCAAACCCATGATGAAATCCATTCCTATACTTTCTCACTTCCACTCGGGAATATCTAAGGGATGTAGTTTCCCGGCGGACTTTAAATGTTCCACCTTTACTTGCTGACAAGTGAGGCAGCGAGATACAAAGTCCGCTACTTCTCTTTTCATATTGGGCCACCAGAAATTTCTTTTTAAGTCTTGGTACATCTTGGTAGCACCAGGGTGAATAGCATATCTTGATTTATGAGCTTCTTCCATGATCAATATATTTCTTAGTGTCAGCATGATCCGGCACACAGATTCGATCCTTAAACAATGGTCTTCCATTAGTTGAAATGGAAAATTCTGACCTTTGATCAATATTAGCCTTGATCTCCATCAATGTGGGGTCATTTTCTTGTAATTTGACTAGATCTTCAATCAATGTAGGTTGTGACCTTATATTTGCAATCATACATCCTTCCTCTTCTTTATCAACATCGAGATTCAAATGAGCAAAATCCTCGATAAGATAAGTCGTACCTTTTCTAAGGCTTGCTAGAGTTGCCATTAGTCTTCTGCTAAGAGCGTCAGCTACAGCATTTACTTTTCCTGGATGATATTAGATAGTAAAGTCGAAATCTTTGAGATACTCCAACCATCTGCGTTGTCTCATGTTCAATTCCTTTTGGGTGAAGAGGTATTTCAGACTTTTGTGATCTAAAAATATAGTGAGCTTCTCCCCATAGAGGTAATGTCACCAAATTTTCAAGGTGAATATAACCGCAGCTAGTTCCAGATCATGTATAGGGTAGTTTTCTTCATGACGCTTTAACTGCCATGATGAATAGCAAATCACCTTTCCATTTTGCATAAGAACGCATCCCAGGTCAATGCCAGATGCATCGGTATAGACTTCAAAGCCACCACCTTCAACAGGTAGTGTCAGGATAGGGGCCGTAGTGAGATGATTTTTAATCGTTAGGAAACTCTCTTCACAATCCTTTCACCATATAAAAGGGTTCTCCTTTCTAGTAAGTCTAGTCAAAGGGATGGCAATTTTAGAGAAATCCTTAATGAATCGCCTATAGTAACCAGCCAGACCCAAAAAACTTCTAACTTCTGACACGGTCGTCGGCCGGCTCCAATTCTTAACCGCTTCCACCTTAGAAGGATCGATAGCGATACCTTCCTTTGAAATAATATGGCCAAGGAAAGAGACCTCCTTTAGCCAGAACTCACACTTACTAAGCTTTGAGTAGATTTGATGCTTTCTTAGAGTTTGCAAGGCTATTCTTAAGTGTTCTTCATATTCCTCCTTAGTCTTGGAGTATATCAGAATATCATCCATGAACACGACCATAAATCGATCGAGGTAAGGCCTGAAGACATTATTCATAAGTTGCATAAATGCTGCCGGCGCATTAGTTAACCCGAACGGCATTACCACGAATTCATAGTGCCCATATCTACTCCGAAAAGCAGTCTTGTATATGTCTTCATCTTTGATCCTGAGCTGATGATAACCCGACCTAAGGTCTATCTTGAAGAAATATTCCGCTCCTAAAATTTGATCGAAGAGCTCATCTATACTCGGCAACGAGTATTTGTTCTTGATAGTGAGTTGATTTAGTCACCGGTAGTCGATACATAGCCTGAGGGATCCATCCTTCTTCTTGACAAATAAAACTGGCGCACCCCAAGGGAATGTGCTAGGTCGAATAAAGCCCTTGTCTAATAGCTCTTGAAGCTTCTTCTTCAGTTCCTTGAGTTCCATAGGAGACATCCTGTAGGGAGCTATTGAAACAGGTGCGGCTCTAGGGACGAGTTCAATGGAGAAATTTACTTCCCTTTCGAGTGGTAAATCGGGTAAATCTGATGGGAACACATCGGGAAACTCATTCACAATGGAAATATCTTCTAAGACGATCTCCTTGGGCTCAGTGATGATTACGGAAGCAAGAAAAGCTTCACATCCTTGCGAAATGAGTTTGTAAGGATGACGAGATGAGATAATGGTAGGATACTTCCGGTATTTGACACCAAGGAAGGAAAATCGCGGAAGACCTGGTTTCCGAAAAGAGATTCTCCTATTGTGACAATTGATATAGGCATCGTGGTCTACCAGCCAATCTACACCTAGGATAACAGCATAGCCTTCCATGTCAAGGTATACAAGATTCGCAGGAAGATTATGACCTTCTACCATTACCTTGCTATCGGGGTAGTGGGTTGTAAGTTTAGTTCCAGGACCTAAGGGTGTAGTGATAGCTAGGTCCGAAGGTAGAGGAACTGATGAAACTGGCAGGGTTTTTACAAAAGTAGTAGATATAAAGGAATGAGAAGCACCAGTATCAAATAACACGAATGCAGGATAGGAATAGATTTAAAGGGTACCTTACATTATCCCATCATTCTTGGGCACTTCATCATCATCCATAATAGCGTTAAGACGAGCCTGTCACTTGCGTCCACCGCTGGAGGATTGTTCCTTCATGAGGGGACAATCCGGCATGCGGTGCTCCCGGATGCCACATCTCAAACACGCCCCTAGGCGTTTCCAGCATTCTTCGGCTGAGTGGCCGAACTTCTCGCAAAAAGAGCAAGCTGCCATAACTCGCTTATCTTCTTCTTTCGCCTTCTTGTTCCTGTGATCATCCTTGCCGTTCCCATTCTGGGATCTCTTCTTGTTATCCCGAGAGTTGTAAGTGATGCTGAGTTTTTTCTCTTTTCTTTCTCGCCGATCAGACTTTCGGCTTGACTCTTTCCCTTTACCTTTGAGTTTATCGACCTTCTCCAAGGTCCGTTCACATAAGTGTGCCCATTGGACCATCTCTACGTAGGTCCGAATATTTTTTGGGCCAAGTTGCTGGACGAAGATGGGCCGCAGCCCGTCCATGAAGCGATTTGCTTTTAGAAGACGTGCTTACTAAATGTTGAGCATAGGGTGCTAGGCGAGAGAAATGTAATTCATATTCCACCACCGTCACCATGCCTTGACGTAGCGACGTGAATTCTGTCACCTTCCCCTCCTTGACATGTTCAGAGAAGTACTTTGCTCGGAAGAGGGTAAGAAATCCCTCCTAAGTGTGTGGTGCATTTTTAGGTGGTGCCGGAATAGACTTCCACCAAGTACGCGCATCCTTGTTAAGTTAGAACGTGGCGAGACGAACCTTCTCTTGGTCGGCACATTGCATGACCTCAAATATACGGTTCATTTCATCTATCCAGTTTTCAGTTTCCTCTGGGTTGGAAGAACCAGAAAATCGTGGAGGGTTTAGACTCCGATAGTTGAGGTGAAGATCACCAGCACCAGTCCTCGCGCAGGCTTGGGCCATATTTTGCAAGGCCTGGTGAGACCCGCAACAGCTTGTTGCATTCTACCCCAATCAACACGGTGAGCCATTTTAAGAACGAGATACCTGAGAAGAGTAATAAATTTGTCAATTCTAATGGAATTGGTGGAGGTTAATCTTAGAGATAATTCCTAATTACTATCTCATCCCGGATTCTACCTAATCTCTCTCATGGGCGGGAAATTTCTTTCCATGTTTCATAGGTATGGGTCCTTAAGCCTTGGACTTAGCCTATGACTCGACATTTTCCTGGGAATAAGTAAGTCCTAAGACCTATGCTCTGATACCACTTTAACTGTCACGCCCCGAGATTATGTAGCGGAAACAATCGGGAACGTGAACAGTCGGCTAGTATGTGAAACCATGAAACATATCCAGGTTTATGACTATAGTGCTTTAAAACATGAATATAGTCTATTTATCTATGTTTATCATATGATAAATAAGGCTAATCTGAAATATGTTTTGGGTTAACAAATAATACATAACTCAGAATAACCTAGCGGTCACTTGAGGACCGTTTGATAGGGCCTAGCGGTCTATCGTAGGACCGCTAAGGAACTCTGGCCGTCTCAGGAAGATCGTTTCTTCCTGTCTACTGTAAACAGCTATAAAATCGAAATATATGCTAATCTGAAGTAGATAAGTGCATAGTAAAATGTGCCAACAGGTAAATAAGGCTTGATAACATCATATTAAGACATGGAGATGCATGAGTAGTCATGATTTATTATTTTCATTATTAAAGGTATGAACTATGCATGCTAAGTTAACCCTATATGTGCAGTCATAATAAAACATGAAATTCGTCATGTGCAATCAATGAAAATAGGAGGAAAGAGAGGGCTTTTGTTCCTAACACGTTAATTTAGTCTTTTCATGAGATAACCTACCTTTGATTCGTTCCCTAGACTTTAGATTTTTGACTGGAAGGAAGCCCTAGTTCTGCACATTCTGTGCCAACCCAGCAACTTCTCATCCTTCTATCTCCCGATCCTCTTGACCTAAATTCATGAAAATCGGAGGGTAGGTGTGAAGACCCGGGATCCAAGTACCGGAAAGGAACCGGCGCATCTCAAATCTCAGCCCGCCAACCCATGAGCCCGAAGACTCGGAAGGGTGAAAGGGATGGTGTGGGAGTACAAGAGGAGCTGAAATAACTGCAAGAATAGCACAATAATCTAAATAAAATGCACAGCATAAATTAAATAAGTAAATAAACTGCTACAAGGTCCAGTGTATCTCATGTCTAAATAAAGTACAGTCAACAAAAAGAAAAGTATAACTACACGGGGCATACCTCGGCTCTGGTAGACTGGTGACCAACCCTAGCTAGAAGAACCACGCTGAAACTCTGTCGCAGCTCTCGACGACCCCGCCTCACCTGAAAAGCAGGGGTGTGTGGATGCACTTATTATTAGGCACTTCGTTTTATTTGTTTATCGGTTTATTAAGTGCGTGGGCATGCTAGTCACCGAAGTGACGATTTGTTCGGGCTCCGAAGAACCCATGGTGCGCTCGATCGGACTCAGTCAGGCGATTGTGTAGTTCGGGTCGGGACTGAGACCCGTTGTGCCATAAAGGTCACAACGTCATTTACATCCCCTCGGAGAGGGGAATACCCTTGATTAATTGCCAGAAATAAGGGCTCCACGATCGAAAGAAATACTAATTAATGTAGGAAGAAAAATGGTAGCCGGGCTTATGCAGTAAGCCCGTGGTAAGGGCATGAACACTCAGATTGTGTCGGTCACCGATGGACCATTCCATGTTCGAACAAAGTCCATACAGAAAATGAGATGGTAATGGGGGACGGATCCATACCAATGTCTGCCAGGAGATGGCAATTTTAATGCGCACGGGGGAAAAGATCAAATCCCGGCAAGGGAAGAGGGACTTTGGTAAAATATTGGCCCGGGACAAAGCCGGGCAGTGACCATGACGGGAGGAGTGGCTCCCGAGGGTGAAGCCCAGCTTGCGAGGGTATCGTTGATATTCCCGGGTCCAGGATTCGAGGAGGAGGGATGACAGCCATACTGCCGCATTCACAATGATCGTCAATGCTTATTATTATTACGATCATTTATCTATCGGCATTACCCTTTCCGTATTGATTGTCTTCTATCACCCCTAGACCATGAGTTCCTCCCCTATTTGTCACTACATTTTCCATTATCCCTCTTTTATTATTGTTATCATTAGGTAAAGTCTCTCCCTCTATAATGCTATTATCGCACAAGTTCCCTTTTCTATTATCATATTTCCTTGCTGTGGTGTAGATTTTAGATATGGGATATGTTGCAGTTTAGTTAAGTGGGGAGTGTACCGCTGGAAGGCCAAGGAAGTTAAGAGATAAGTGTACCGCTGGGGAGTTGAGAGGAATGCGTAGTTGCTGAGAATGGGAAGTGTGCCGCTGAAGGGTACAGGGGTGTACCGCTGGAGAGTTGAAGAAAGTGTACCGCTGGAGGGCGTAGGTAGGTTGTACCGCTGGAGGGTAAAGTCTAGGGCGTACCGCTGGCAGAAGTGGACTGGGGTGTACCGCTGGAGAGTTGAAGGGAGGTGAAGGATCAAAGTAGACAGGGCGTAGCTTAGCTGGGTGAGACAGAGTTTGAGAGGGAGAGAGAGAGAGACCTTGTTCATGCAGGTCCGATATGGCCTCGGAGGTTCAGCTTTCACCCTCGTTATACGATTGAACCCCAATTCACATTCAGTAGTGCAGTCCTTTGAGTCTTATTCAGCCAACTCCCGAGGCTTTGCACGATTCCTTTAGTTGATTAAAAATGTTTTATTGTTGTTGGTTCCATTTGTTTGTTGCTCCCTCTTGTCTTTTAATTTATTATTATTTCTGACAAAAATTCGGTAGCATCTCCCCTTGACCCGGGAGGTAAGGGAATACAAGAGACATGTCCACAGGGAGTGACATGAACCGACAACTGAGGTGGGTGCCTGGGCAGCCACCTTTGGAGAAACTTCAGAAAACTCGGGGAAAACGCCGAACGAGAAACCAGTAGGCTGAGACAAGCCACGAGTACTCCGGAGAGAAGAGGGCCAAGGGGTGCTGGGCTGACAGCCCAAGGGTGTGCCGCTGGGCAGGCCAAGGGGGGGGTACCGCCAAGCGAGAGAATGGGAGTTTGTACCGCTGGACAAACCCAGGGAAGGGTGTACCGCTGGGCAAACTCAATGGTGTACCGCTGGGGGTTGAAGGCAGGCTGTTAGAGAACTTGAACGGTACGATGACTGAGGGGTTCGAATGGCAGTGTATGTCACGGGGTTTGGAGGGAAGGCTCTTTCCTGGCTAGTAGATGGATCCCTACTAGTGGAGCTAAGCCGACTGACGGTACGAGGGGAAAAACATAACGGAGCTAGGAGACCCCGAGGGAAAGATGCAAACCACAGACTAAGGATGAAGAGAAGACAGCAAATGCAACAGAGAAAGGCAAAGCCAGAAGGTGTTCCATTCATGACGAACTCAAGATGACAAAAATCATGGCCAGAAGACCAAACGTAATACAATACATCCGAACGAGATGGGGGGGAAATGGGGAAGAGAATGAAATAAAAGTTTGGGGAGAGGGTTAGGATGAGGAAGGGTGATCATCCCCTTCACTGCCATCCTTCCCTCTCCACTACACAGCACGCTCTCCCTCTCTCTCTTCTCTCTCTTCTACCTTCTTCTTCTCTTCCTTCTTCTGCTCTGGTACTCTCTTCGAACGGGTCCTTCGCCTATTGCTCTCCCTCTCTCTTTCTTCTCAGGCGGCTTTTTATACGTGGGCCTTTGACGGGGCCGACCTCATGATGGCACTGCCATCCGAGGTTGACTTCGGTATCTTCCTCGTCAGGTGAAGATCTCCCTCACCCAACCGGAGGGCGACACCAAGGCAAGGGGTTAGCTGGCGTTGACATGGCCACACTGCGCGCCAAGGGGCCCTTCTAATGACCGTTGTGTATCTTGCCGGTTTGTGCCGTTCGGGGGAGTTCACGCTGTGCCGCTGGGGGTTGAGGGGCCGTGCCGCTGAGGGCTTGGAGGCTGTGCCGCTGGAGCCTTCCCAAGGATGTGCCGCTGGAAGGCGACTGGAAGGCGTGCCGCTAGGAGCACTCCCATAGAGCGTGCCGCTGGGAAGCTGGCAGCGTGCCGCTGGGGCACTTCAGGGGCGTGCCGCTGAGACCGTTTGGAGCATGCCGCTGGGACACCTCAGGGCGTGCCGCTGGGGCACTTCAGGGCCTGCCGCTGGGGCCGTTTGGAGCGTGCCATTGAAAGGGGCACCAGCTCTTGATTTCGAAACTTAAGTTGTGCATTCTTGGGGCTATTTCTTCACCGTTAGGGACCCGAGGGTGGGTCCATAGCAGTGTATCAATTCAGGAGGGCATCATGTGCTTTCTCGGTCTCTTAATGCGCCCGTACAAATGCGGGGATTTGCCGGACGGTAGTATTCCCCCAGAGCCCTGGATGGCCAGTCTCTCCGGGTCTTCTTCCTTTGACTTTGACATTAATGAGGGGCTTGGTGGGACACACGGACGTACAATTTTTATGCGTCCACAAATGTCCCCCACCCACGGGCGGCGCGGGCGAAGGATGAGCCCAACGGTGCTCACGGGTGTGTCTGTGGGATTAACGTACATTATTGGACGTACGTTCATAAGACATGTGATGTGGACATCGTTACCTCTATCGTGTATTTGTTGTATTACCATCGTATATGTATTGTACTATTATTACCATTATTAATTTTTATTATCTCTTTTTTTCTTTTTTTTTCCTTTTTTCTCTTTTTTTTTATTTTTCTTCTCTCTCTTTTTCTTCTTTTCTCCCCTTTTTTCTCCTTTTTTGTTTCTTTCGTCCGTCTGTTTCTCCCCTTTTTTTTTACTCTCTCTCTCTTTTTCTCTTTTTTTTTGCATTATAAAAGGGGAGGGGGAGTTCGAAACTCCCCCTCTTCTCTTTTCAAGTTCCTTCTCTCTCTCTCTCTCTCTCTTCGTCTCTTCGACTCCCGTCACTCTCTCCCTCTTTCTTTCTTCTCCGGCGAGCGCCACTGCCGCTGTCGTCGTCGTCGTCGTTGCTGCCGGTGAGGGCGCCGGGCCCCTCTTCTTCTTCTTCGTTCTTCCTTCTCCCCTCCTCTTCTCCTTCTTCTTCCCCGTTCTCCTTCTTCCCCTCCTTCTCTACTCGCGGTCGAAGGGAAGGCAGGGGTGAAACCCTAGGCTTTCCTCCCTTCCTCTCTCTCTCGTCTTCTCCCCCTCTTCTCTCCTTTTCTTCCTCTTATTCTTCTCCTTCTTCTCTTCGGTGTGGGTGGGGGTTGCCCTGTGGCGTCGGTGTGTGCCGCTGGAAGCGGGCACAGGTGTGCCGCTGGACAAGGCACAAGACGTGCCGCTGGAATGAGGGCAGGGAGCGTGCCGATGAGTGAGGGCAGGGAGCGTGCCGCTGAGTGAGGGTAGGGAGCGTGCCGCTGAGCAGGGGGGCACGGGCGTGCCGCTGGAGAAGGGCACAAGGGCGTGCCGCTGGGAGGAGGCACAGGGCGCGCCGCCGGACGGCCAGGGGGTGTGCCGCTGGGGGGAGGCACAGGGCGTGCCGCTAGACGGCAGGGGGTGTGCCGCTGGGTGGCCAGTGGGGTCTGTCGCTGGGCGGCCAGGGGGGTGTGCCATAGAGGGGAGGCATGGGGCGTGCCGCTGAGAGGCTCGGCCTAGGCGTGCCGCTGAAGGGGGAGAATAAGACTTCTTCAACCGGAGGACCTCCGGTGTCACCCTTGGGCACACCATAACTTTGTTGGGGCCGTCACTCCTTGTGGGCGTGCACCCATGTTTTCCCTTACGCCTCCGGCCTAGGGGAAACTCTGCCGAAATTTCGTCAGAAATTGTTGGCATTCTTTTTAATTCAATTGTAGTGCAGCCCTCTTCGCAATTCCCTTTCCTTTTCTTTACTTGTATCTTGTCCTCACTTGAGGTACCTTGCACCTTGCAGAGAGATGGCTGCCCCGAGAGATTCTACTGCTTCTGGTGCCGACCACGTTCCCCTACCCCCAGTGCCAGCGGTTACCTGGCTCAATGTGGAAGACTTGGACAGAGAACATGCCGAGATAGCGACGTTAGCTGAATCGTCCGGCTCCGACACCGAGACGATGGATTTCTGCATGCTTACTCGGGTTGAAGGGAACATGACTTTTGACCGGGCTACGGGGGGGTACCGGAAGGACTTCCCAAAGGACAGGCATCTCATTCGCTTCCTGAAGCACCTCAGCCACCTGGAGAGACGAAACTTTCGGGTTGTCAAAGAGGCAGAGCGGATGATTCTGTAGTCCCGGGACTGTTAGCGCAGCAAGAGTGATATAGAAGGGGGGGATGAATAGATCACTCCCAATTTGTAGAAACTTAGGCGGAAAATAAATTCTACTGCTAACGCACCTCCTTAACCCGTACACAGAGAAGTGTAAATGAGAATGAAGAACTAATCACATGGAAGCAAAGAGACAAGCAGATGAAGAGCGCAGATAACAATAGCAAACCACAGAGGAGGCACTCGGTTTTTAGGTGGTTCGATTGCAGACAGCAATCTACATCCACCCCTCACTCCAACTAGAATGAGGATTCCACTAGACAATGCTAGATCAATGCAGACTCAGTCTGCGAACAACATGCTACCACACAGCTTGAACACCCAAGGGAAACAAATCCCTCAACCAAGCTCTGCTACCCACAGAACTTGAAACATGTTCTAGCTCCCATCTAGAACACAACCGGAGAATCCTCTCCCTTCCTCCACACACCGGAGGGAAACTGTTAATGACAACCAGTCACTAACACCACCAGAGATCACCGATCTCTCTTCCTCTGCAACTCAGAGGGAAACTGGAGTAATACTCCCTTCCTCCACACACCGGAGGGAAACCAATTCAAATCAGAAGGATGAACAAAATGAAACGAAAATAAAGTAGAAACAAAAACCAATGAAGAAGAAATCGGTTCTGAAATCCAATACAAATGTAGCTTCAAATGAAGCAATTCATCAATCCACACACACTACTCTCTCTCTCGAACAAACTCCTCTCAGATCTGGAACTCTCTGCTCTTTTTCTTTTCTGGATCGTGCAAACTCTCACCAATGGCTTCTGCTTTTTCTTTTCACGATCAGACTTCTACTGAAGGATGAAGCTCTATATTTATAGCAGATATTGGCGTGTGGCTGCCAGGTTCCCGCCCACGCACTTTTTGCTAGATCATTTGAATTTCGACCACATGGCAGCATCCTGACTAGGTTGCCATCCACGTGTCATGCGCCTGTTGTCTTGGATCACGTGCCAGGTGCCAATCTCGGTTCACGTGCCCAATCATCAGCCTGAATCGCCTGCAGACAGAGACAGATTTAATGTATAGACTTAGTTAGTTCAGGCTATAAACACGAATGTATATACTTCAGAAACATAAATTGATTAAGTGTGTACAACGTGAGAGAGTGTACAGACTTAATGAATAAAGCGCATGTGAAGGCAGTGTATAGACATATGAACAATGCAAACGAATGGCAGTGTATAGACTTATGAAGAATGCATATGAAGGCAGTGTGTAGACTTATGAAGAATGCATATGAAGGTAGTGTGTAGACTTATGAAGAACAAAGCAAACAAGCCTTACTAATGTGTACACTTTACATAGCCCAGCCACTGTGTAGACTTCACGAAGCCTCACCAGTGTACAGGCTTGGAAAGAGTGTGCTGTGAGCATTGAAGACTCAAGTTATAACACCAGAATGTATAGGGTTGTGGTCAGACAACCCAATGTGTAGACTTCATGGATAGGCTCATGAAAGGCAGTGTATATACATGTGATGAACAATGCAAACGAACCTTACCAATGTGTAAACTTAACAAAGCTTCAGCCACTGTATAGACTTCACGATGCCTAAACAGTGTACAGACTTGGAACCTGTGTGAGACTCTTAATAAGACTGTGAGCAGTGTGTAGACTTGATGCTCAACGGAGATGTATAGACTTCGACAAGCTTTAGCCAATGTATAGACTATGCCAGAGTGAGACGATGCATTAGACACTCGGCTGTACAGACTTGGAAAGTTCTGTATGAGACGATCGGCTGTTGAACCGATGTACAGACTCTGGATGTGAAGACAGTCTGTATAGACTTGAATCGCTTGAAGCGATGTACAGACTAGATGAAGCTCAAGCACTGTACAGACTTGTGAAGACTTCAGCGTTGTACAGACTTGGTGAAGCTCAAGCAGTGTATGGACTTGTGAAGGCTTCAACGTTGTACAGACTTGGTGAAGCTCAAGTGAATGTATAGACTTGATGAACTACTGTGGATGTGTTGACTTGAGCGAATGAAGCCGATGTACAGACTTGCCTAAGATGCAGCATGAGACGCTGGCTGAGACGGACGCTGTACAGACTTTGAAGAGAAGTTCAATGTATAGACTTGAACGAATGAGGCCGATGTACAGACTTGCCTAAGACGCAGCATGAGACGCTGGCTGAGACGGACGATGTACAGACTTTGAAGAGCAGTTCAATGTATACACTTAGTGATGTATAGACTTTGCCCAAGGAACCGAATGTATAGACTTTGCCACAGTCTGATGTACATGCTTTGCAGAAGTGAACGAGCCAATGTATAGACTTCAAAAGAAGCAGTCCGATGTACAGACTTCAAGAAGTCTTGACAACGGACGCTGTTCAGAATTTGCAAACAAGACTCTGGGCGATGTATAGACTTACACTATCGGATGTGTAGACTTCATGACAATGCAGCAGCCAGTGTATAGACATTAAGTTTGACAATCCAATGTATAGAGTTGAAGCTTGGAGGGATGTATAGGGTTGAGCTGAATTGACTTTGGCAATGTGCAGACTTAGTTGGTCGGGCAGTGTACAGACTTAGAATTTTAATACCAGTGTGTAGACTTCAGTTAGAAGGTGCCCGATGTATAGACTTGAAGAAGTTATGCCAATGAACAGACTCAATAGACCAAGCTGGTGTATAGACTTTGGTACCCAGACAAACAATGTACAGATGAGTCGACGCATCAGCGAGGGTGGGTCGACCCACTGCTGTCTATACTAACTAGGCAGAGTGTAGATAGAATCATGATAGCATCCTTATCTGACAACCAAATGAACTGTACTCACTCACATGATGAAACAGCATTAATCTAGAGATAGAAGATTGATTTATAGTGTGAGACATCATCAAAACCATAGGGATGCAACAATCTCCCCCTTTTTGATGATGACAACACTATGAATCAAGCAATATCAAGTTTCAACAAGAAGTTAATACCAGCTGTAACAAGCAGAATAAATTCAAGGCATGCTCATGCAAATGAATTAAACATTCCCTACTACACACTTTCATCTCCCCCATAACTCATGACCATATCTTCCACGAAGCAACATGACTCCCCCAATGCTCAAGACAAATCCAAGACTCACTGATACTCACTGATATTGCAGAACTTCTCACTGATATTGCAAACTTCTCTCCCCCTTTGACATCAGCAAAAAGAACTACATAATGTATGACAGTGCTGGAAACATGAGGACTAAGGGCAGTAACTTCTTAGTGCAGAAAGTCACAAGAAGGTCTTAAGAGAATAAGTGAGTTTCTAATCTCAAGAGAAGATTCTTTAAATTCCAGTACACAATAGAGAAGTAGAATGATTGACAAGTTTATCAGCATACATAGTGGATGATTTAGAGCAGGAGTTCACAAGTATGGTCAGATATAGCTGATCATTCAACTATCCCACAAGACAGCAAGAGACGAAATCAGAGAGGTGTTCTCAAGGTATTGAAGACAAGCAATCCATTAGTTGCATAACAACAAGGAATTTTTGTTGGAGATGATTTTCAAGAAGATCAATGAGTAAGTTGGTAGTTCACTCCTTTGACATTAGAGAGACACCTTGATTAGAGGCCTGAATCTCCAGTTACTCAGAGTGAGTACCTCATTACTTCCCTTTTTTTATTAGGGAACAGAGATAGTAAATGTGGCTTTTGACATGAGGAAACACCTTGATTAGAGGTCAGAGTCCCCAGTTACTCACCAGCAAGCCACCATTGCTCTGTCATGTCTTTTCATTCATTTTAAGCATTTGACACCTCATGACATGGGAGAAATATTCATTTCATTGATGAAGCTCCCAGTTTCTCAGTGATCAAAACAGAACATTTTTGTTCAGTTAAGCCTATGAGTTAAAGAGATAGAATGATTGAAAACAATACCAAAAAGGACTATTTCTTGAATTGAGTCTTGAAGTCTAGATTTCAAGTTGATTGGGTCAGATAACAAGACATACAAGTTTTTGGCCTGAACCAGAATCAATGACAATGTAGGAAGATATACTTTATGCAATTAGTCCAGATCTCTGAAGAAGTACTAAAGAAAAGATTCTAATCTGGAGATTAGAGTCACTGACTTATAGACTTAAAAGATAAGTGACACTCTACTGTCTGAGAGAACCACTCTAGATCAGTCATGCAAGACCAGCAAAGTTACACATCTGGACAGCCCCTTTTGAATCTGTCAAAGAACTTCTCTTCTCACATCACAACTCAGCTCCCCCTAAGACATAGCATTCCTCAATAAAACATTCCAGCATAAACTCAAGGCTTCCCCTTACTCAGAGTATTCCTGAAAGCTAACCAGTAAGCATTCTGAACTCCCCCTTAAACCAGCAAGAAAGAAGGCTAAACATCTGACAAATACAACTCCCCCTCACAACAAGAACAGGCTTAATAATTAAGACAATTTGTATAAGCCTAATTCTCTTCTCAATGTGGTGAATTTTTCATTATCCAGAGGTTTTGTGAATATGTCAGCAATCTGATTATCTGTGCCTACATGAATCAGTTCAAAATTATTCTTAGACACCTCATCTCTTATAAAATGATGTCTTATCTCTATGTGTTTGGTTCGTGAATGCAAAACATGATTTTTAGCAATATTGATGGCACTAGTATTATCACAGTAAATTGGTGTACACCCCAGGTCTACTTGGAAGTCCTGAAGCTGGTGTTTAATCCATATTACTTGTGTTCCACAACTCCCTGCAGCCACATATTCAGCTTCTGTAGTAGAGAGGGCCACAGAATGCTGTTTCTTGGAGCCCCAAGACACTAAACACCCACCCAAGAATTCACAATGGCCACTAGTGCTTTTCCTGTCTAGTTTACAGCCTGCATAATCAGCATCTGTGTATGCTACTAAGTTAAGTGTGTGAGATGCAGGAAATCATAAACCAAGAGAATGACTAGCTGACAAATATCTGAAGATTCTTTTAACTACAGCTAAGTGTAATTCAGTAGGTCTAGACTGATACCTTGCACACATTCCTACACTGAATTGTATATCAGGTCTAGAGGCTGTCAAGTAAAGAAGTGATCCAATCATACCTCGATAAAGTTTGGCATTTACTTCTTTACCTGTCTCATCTGCATCCAATGAAGTATTGGTGCCCATGGGTGTAGTAATGTGCGTTAAGTTTTCCATGCCAAACCTTTTGAACAGTTCCATTGTGTATTTGGTTTGGTTGATGAAGCACCCATCTTCTAGCTGTTGTACCTGCAATCCAAGAAAATATTTTAGTTCACCAACCAAGCTCATTTCAAATTCAGCAGACATCATGGTAGAAAATTCATCACATAGTTCATGCTTAGTTGATCCAAATACAATGTCATCTACATATACCTGAACTATGATGAGATCTCTGTTTATGCCTTTGGTGAATAAAGTTTGATCAACTTTACCTCTTTTGTAGCCCTTGCTGATCAGAAATTCAGACAGCCTTTCATACCATGCTCTTGGAGCCTGCTTTAGACCATACAAGGCTTTGTTTAACCTGAACACTTGGTTAGGTTGAGGAGAATATTGAAATCCAGGAGGTTGTTCAACAAAAACTTCTTCTTTAATGACTCCATTTAAAAAGGCACTTTTAACATCCATTTGTTGGAGTTTTATATTCCTTGAGCATGCAAAGGCAAGCAACAATCTTATAGCTTCCATCCTAGCAACAGGTGCATAGGATTCATCAAAGTCTACACCAAATTCCTGACAGTAGAATTTGGCTACTAATCTGGCCTTATTCCTCGAGATGATTCCATCTTCATTCATCTTATTTTTGAACACCCACTTGGTTCCTATGATATTTATACCATCTGGTCTTGGGACAAGCTCCCAGACATTATTCCTTTCAAACTAACCTAATTCCTCACTCATAGCATTGACCCAAGCTTGATCAGCTAAGGCCTCTTCTACTGTTTTGGGTTCAATTTGTGAGACTAATGCAATTAAGTCATCATTATTCACATTTCTAAAATGAGACCTAGTCCGAAGAGGATCTTCAGGATTGCCTATGACTTTTTCTAAAGGATGGTCTTTAAGAAATCTGATATTTGTTGAAGACTCACCTGTTTCTCTTGGCCCTTCCTGATTGGGGGAATTTGTTTCTCCACTTGGCTGAGTCTTCTCTTCTTCCTGTTGGTCTTCTAGAAAATCTCCACCATGATTGGAATCCCTGTCAAGATTTTCAACATTAGAGACATCTTTCTTTTCACTAAAAAGGATGTGTGGAGACTCTTCCACTTTCTGATCTGATATGTTAAATACCCTATATGCCCTTGACACTTCAGAGTAACCCAAGAATATTCCAGGTGAACTCTTGGCTTCAAACTTGTCTAAATCTTTCTTATCATTGTTATAAATAAAACATTTTGCTTCAAAAATTCTGAAATGAAACAAGTTTGGTTTCTTACCTTTTAGAAGCTCATAGGGTGTTTTCTTGTGAATGGGTCTTACCATGGCCCTGTTGATTATGTAGGTTGCTGTATTGGCCGCTTCTGCCCAAAACCTTCTAGGTAATTTGCTTTCAATCAACATGGTTCGGGCCATCTCCACCACAGTTCTATTTCTTCTCTCCACAATCCCATTCTGTTCAGGTGTCCTGGGAGAAGAAAACCTGTGAGTTAGTCCCTCTTTTTCACAAAAATCAGTAAACATGGAGTTTTCAAACTCACCTCCATGGTCAGATTGAATAGAACAGACCTTGTATTTCCCTTCTTGTTTGACCTTATTGAAAAACAGATTAAACTTTTGAAATGCATCACTCTTATTTGCTAAGAAAAATATCCATGAATATCTAGAGAAGTCATCTATGATGACATAGCCAAACCTGTTTCCATTAAGACTCTGAGTTCTAGTGGGACCGAAAAGATCCATATGAAGAAGTTCCATTGGTCTAGAAGATAATGGCTCAGATCTTAATTTAAAGGAATTTCTAGTCTGTTTGCCTAGAGCACAGGCATCACATGCTTTTGATATTGAGTTGAATTTAATTCTAGGCATGCCTCTAACTAAATCATGCTTGACCAATTTATTTAAAGTTGAAAAGCTAGCATGACCTAGACATCTATGCCATTCAAAGGCATCATTTTCAGAATTGGCAGATAAGTAAATAGTAGATTCAGATTTCTCATCTAAGTCTACAATGTAGACATTATTAATCCTGTTGGCTACAAATTTAACCATGTCAGAATTTGTTTCAAGGATTTTGCATGAACTATCATCAAATACAACCCTATGACCCCTGTCACATAATTGACTAATGCTAATCAGGTTGTGTTGAAGCCCTTCCACAAGTAAGACTTTTTCAATGGAGTTTGTGGAAGACTTACCTACTGTTCCAACTCCAATTATTTTACCTTTGTTCTTTCCTTCAAACTTGACCAGACCCCCTGGCTTCATCTCTATCTTGCTAAACTTGGATCGGTCTCCTGTCATATGCCTGGAGCAGCCACTGTCGAGGTACCACTTGTTGTCTTCAGCTGCCAGGCCAACCTACACAGATACATCAAGCAGAGTGATTTGGAACCCAAGATGAGTTGGGTCCAATGACATTGTTCAAATCTCTGATCAAGTGTTTAGGTATCCAGATTTGTTTCAGCATGGTTTTCTCTGGCACCTTCCTTTCTGGTTTATTAAAGTTGAATCCAGCTGAACTGGAGAAGGGAGTTCTATTCCATTCATTAGTCTTCCTATTCCTAGGAAATTTCCTATAGGCTTGTTGATTAGCATATCTTTGACCATGAAAGTTATTTCTCCAGTAGGTCCTGTTTGGACCCATCTGATTGTTGTAATTCCAGCTCTTATTCTGATTTACTTTCTTGGTCAATCTACCATTTGTGTTCTGGTGAGTGAGCTTAGTGTTATTCTTCATAAAATTCATTTTCATCTTAAATGGTTGTCCAGTATTGGTTTTTGTGTTTTCTTTAGGACTTTGAATTTCCTTAGAGCTGTTTGAGTTGGATGGTGTGTCCAGCTTTTCTTTTCCCTTCTCTGGGTAGAAGGTGATGGTCTTGAATTACAAGGGTCTCTTGTTGGTTGGGTCATAGCCTAGACCTTCCTTATTGAAATTAACCCTAATCCCTAGTATAGCATCTAAGGTAGTCTTTCCTTGGACAAACTTTTCTAAGACTTTCTGTTTGTCTTCCAGCTCCTTTTGAAGGGACTCAGAATTTTTTAGGAGTTCAACATTTACTTTCTTCACAGCTTCATATTTCTCTGAATTCACTCTAATTTCATTCATGCTTTCTTCAATTTTAGTTTTGAATTCATTGAGCTATTTTTGACCTTCTTGAGTTTCTTCCTTGAGCTTATCATTTTCTTTCCTTAGTGAGGTCATTTCTGTGAGCGACGTCACGCGGTTCGGGGAGCGAAGAAGACGCGGAGCGCGCGGGCTCCTCTTTGTTTGCTGCAACACAGAAATAAGAGAAGAGAGAAGGGGCCACCACAGGAGATTACTTCGGCGGGGCGAGCGGGACAAATGTAATATAGCAAGATATGGGGGTTAAACGGCCATAGCGGGAAGTGACTCGCCGCGGCCTCGGGGGGACGGGAATGGTGCAGAAATTAAATAGCAAGAATTGAAACGGCCATTGGGGAAGTGACTCACCGTGGCCTCGAGAATATGAGCAGATAAGAATATAACAGAATATAAGGAGAATATAAAGAGCGGGAATTTAAACGGCCATTGGGGAAGTGACTCGCCGCGGCCTCGAGAATATGAATAGATAAGAATATAACAGAATATAAAGAGAATATAACAGCGGGAATTTAAACGGCTATTGGGGAAGTGACTCGCCGCGGCCTCGAGAATATGAATAGATAAGAATATAACAGAATATAAAGAGAATATAAGAGCGGAAATTTAAACGGCCATTGGGGAAGTGACTCGCCGCGGCCTCGAGAACATGAATAGATAAGAATATAACATATAAGAACGGGAATTTAAACGGCCATTGGGGAAGTGACTCGCCGCGGCCTCGAGAATATGAGCAGAATATAACAGAATATAAAGAGAATATAAGAACGGGAATTTAAACGGCCATTGGGGAAGTGACTTGCCGCGGCCTCGAGAACAAGATGTGATCGCCAGGGGCCAAAAGACCCCAAAATAAAGAAAGTGATCGCGCCTACCTCAAGAGCAGGAGATGGCGGGTTGCTTCTTCCGCCCACTTCGGCCGGCCGACGGAGAGGGCTTTCCTTGGTTACCCTTGCAAAATAGTAGATAATAAACGAACGGAATTAGAAAATGGCAGTGTAGTAACAATTCCTTGCAATAAAAGTAACGAGATCGTGACCTGACACACACCTGGTTGGTGTGGTTTTAAACCCCTCTCGGACTCGAGTAGGAGGAAAATGCGATGATGAATGCAAGAAGTATGCAAGAGACGGCGCCCTTATGTAGGGAGATAGAGGATGCAGTATGATGAATGTAAAGAACTATGGAGAAAAAGGGGAAGAAAAGACTTATTGGAGGAGCCGAGGGTGAGATCCGGCGGAGCTCCGGCAGCGTAGGGATGCCGTGGAAGTGTGGTGGACGAAGATAGCCTTCCTCTCGCGAGCCTGGACACCCGAGAAGTCGGCAGAACCTCCACCTACAAAAGACCCCACGGGTTAGAAATGACTCCGGTAGCGTCTGGGCTCCGGCAGCCTATCGGATCTCTTAGAAGCTCCCCCAGAACTGAGGGGGTGGGCCTCTATTTATAGGGCTCCGGAGGGTGGAGGCGTCCAGGACCTTGGACACCTCCATCAGGGTAAAAAAGATATTTTATTCTATTTTTATTTATTTTTTCGGAATATTTTTGGGGTGGCGTCTAGGGCCCCGGACGTCTCCAACAGGTCCACCGAACCCCACCGACGGCCGCACGCGGTTTGGCACAACGCGTGGTTTTGTGAGCGGCGCCTCGTGATTCAGAAATGGGCGCGTCCAGCTAGCTGGACGTCTCCATAATTTGGATTTTTTCACACACGACAAATCGTCGTTCGGTGGGCGGCGCCCGTGAGGGAGTTGATGGAGGCGTCCAGGGGCCTGGACCCCTCCAAGAAAATATTTTTTATTATTTTTGTTTTGTTTTTCTATGCCAAAGCTGGCATTTTATATTTTTTATTTTTATTTTTATGGAGGCGTCCAGGGGCCTGGACGCCTCCACTAATATATTATTTTTATTTGGCTTTTGGTTTATTTGAAAATAAATTAAAAGAATGGGGGCGTCCAGGGGCCTGGACGCCCCCAAAAAGACCCACCCGGATCCTCGGACAAGGTGTTGGCGGCTGCCCGGCAGACACCCTTCTTGGTTCCGGAACCTTCTGATACGTCTGACTGGTGTTGATGCCGTCCGAATGCCGTGACGAGACGATTCCAGATGCCGAAAAGGGCGGAAGAAGACTCAAGAAAAGGAAGCACTCAAGTGATTCAAAATGCGTAAGCCGTCGCGGGGCGTTGTATAGTGATATGAGACTTTCTCAGGAGACATCAGGAATGGCGTGTCCACAGCTGCCCCGCCTTGGCGTCTGCTTTGCAAGGGAGTGACACGTAGTGGAATGGTATTGAAGTGGAGTGAAATGAAGTGGGAGCGGACTGATAAGTTGATGCCAATGTGTGATGAGACACGCTTTTGACGTTACTGTTTGGAATCTTTCCTGAAGTTTCAATGAGGCGACCTTGAAGAAGGTCTTTCAAATATTGACGATTGCTTGGACGGAGATCAAATAAGGGAGGGTGAGATGTGTGCTCAGGCACGAAAAATAAAGGAGACCAACTTCTCGGTGTGGAAGTACCTGGGTCATAAACCCGCAGATTTCACCTTTGGTGAGCGGTTACCAGCCGATGTGGAAGTGCTGCGGCCAAGGTGGGTCAAACAAGGTAAAAAGTAAAGAAATATCTGGCAGTCTGTCCAAACAAGGGTCTCCTTTGGAAGAGCAACGTAGGGCCGTTTCAAGGAAACTCAGTATTTCATTCGGAGTGGAATATCTCATATTTGTAAGAATTGAAGCACATCGACTTTCGCAATCGAATCATTTGAATGATCTTCCGCAATAAATCAAAGTCCTATATGAATGCATGCTGGGTTAAAATAAAAATTTAAAACAAACTAAAATAGAAAATAGCCAAGGATAATATTGTCAACTTGTTAAGAACGGATCAGGATACCGATCCGGCGAGCCGACACTGGGCTGGGGCCCGTTTATCCACGCACCAATTCACCGAATGGCACCGTCGTCCCCATGCTACCACAAGTTAACGGCCTATCCGTACAACCCAAATTCTTCCGGGATCATCACTGTTTTTGTTGAAGGGGAACTCAAATCCCAGATTCGTTCGGGCCGCAAGGTCCTTGACATGTTCTAGTAGCGTAGGTATCATATACTATGATGCATGACATGGTTGGACCAACCATCGAAAGGTGGGATATGAGATAGGACAAAGACGTCCGTCAGTAAAACCTACACAGACCAGCATAGGTTAGTAACATCAGAAAGTAGCAGATTTATAACAGAATCACACCACAGTACAAGGGGGTCTAGACAAAACTCTGACGACTGACCACTGTAGCGCCTCTCCTTTCCTACACTTCTTCTCTTGCACCAAGTTGTTTCGAGGCATGCCTCACGAGGCCTTGCTCTAAAAAGCAGGGAGCTACGCCTTGCACGGAGAGATCATCCTTCTTTCTTTTTTTCTTTCTTGGGCACGTCCTGGCGCGAGGACGCGTCTTATCCTTCGAATTCAAATTTAAAGCGCCAGGCGGCCTTTCTTCTCCGTGCCTTACCCGCAAACGAGCCCGCCTCCTGTCGAGATTTGCTCTCCCCTTTTCGTCTTCTTCCTCTCTCGATCGATGGAGTTCGGTGGGCCGGACCATGGTGAAGGTGGAGAGGGACGTGGGACTCCTCGCCTGAGGAGGGACACGCAAGAGCACGGAACGGCGTCCATGGAGGAGGAAGGGCCGCTTCGGGCCCTCGAGGGACCCGAGGGGCCCAATGGCGCGGAAGGAAGTGAACACGGTTCGGCGAGTGTTGCACTCAAATGATGGACGCGTCCTAGACAGGGGACGCGTTCTTTGTTATGATGTGAGGCCCTTCTTTCTTGGTGCAGGACATGGCGAGGACCCTGGGCCTGGCCGATGAGTGGGCGAGTGCGGACGAGCCGAGCCGCGTCAGGAAGGAGAGTCGCGGCAAGGCGAAGCTTGAAGACTGGCGCATACATCTCCCTGGACAGCAAGGGGGCGTACTGGTGCAGGATAGTGCCGACTTCCTGCGGCAACAGAGAGAGAGTTATGTGGGTCTTCCCAAAGCCGGGGATACGCGCGACGTCGACGGGTCGCGTGCCCAATTAGCCGAGGTCAGGCGGCAGCTGGCCGCCACTCAACAGGAACTGTCGCTCCTGGTAAGCTAAGTGCTGCATTTTCTATTTTTAAATGTGGAGCTTAGCTGACGGTTGTTGTTTGTTCGTTCTAGCGTGCCCAGCAGACAGCGATGGTGGGAGTGACTGGCGGCGCATCTTCCAGTTCCTCGGCCCCTTTTCTCATGATTGCCTCCCTTCGGGAGCAACTTGCTGGTGAGGTGGCTCGGGCTGCCCGGGTGGAAGAGGAGCGTGATGCCTGGGTGGCGACTGTAGCAGAGCTGCGACATCACGGTGAGGAAAGACCTTCTCTAGACATCTTGAAGTTAAGGGTTCTTCTGCAGATGATGAGGAGAGGGGCAGAGAGAGAGAAAGCCGAGAGAAGGTCCGAGCGACAGCGGGATTAGACCGAGAGGAGGGCCTTGGAGGCCCAAGTGAGGGAGCTATAGCTGGGCCTTCAGGCCGTCGTGCAGAGGCTAGGAGGGATGGAGACGCGCTACGAGAGAGCGTGAGAGTTCGGGGAGCGACTGCGCCAGTCTAGTCGCTTTGCCGCTAGTGGCTTCTTCGCCACGCCAGGGGAGGAGCAGCGAGTCATTGCTGTGGAGCTGGCGCCACGAGGCGAGGCGGGTGCTGCTGCACGGGGATCCCGGAGGCTTCTGAGGGACCCTCACCTCAGGGGAGAGGAGAGGGACGCCTAGAGGGACGAGCATGAAGATAATGGCAAGAGTTGGCGAGCTAGTGGACCCGCCTCCTCTCTATGATTGTGATGTTTATGACAGCTTATGTAGAATTATGAATGGAGTGATTTGATTTTCTGCTGCTTGTTTGTTCTCTTGTGCGTTCCTTCTTCCCTACACTTCTTCTCCTTTGCACTGTTCTCATGTGATGGGTCTGTCGAGACTCCACCCCGAGCGGAGAATCGCGTCTTGTTGTGACCATTTTCCACGGGAATCTACCGTCGAAGTTAATAATGACGGCCCTAGTCCCTTTTCCAGGATGTTGTGTCAAGTTTTGCGGACGTCCTCCAAAACATGATAGGGTATCCCTAGACAACATAGGGGGCTAGTCGTCATATCTTCATCCAATCAATCACCCTGTGCGAGCGGTGAAGTGACACACGGGACCGCATGGTAGGTGCCTCATTACGAGGGCTATCATTAAAGGTGATGGAGGCAATCTTGGCCTGTACTCCTTCCATTTCTATAAATTCTTGTCCCTTTTATCCTCCCAGGTATATCGAGAGCTAACTCGAGGAGCACAAGTTCTCACGGGAGAGGAGGAGTTCAAAATTCCGAGAGTTGGATGGAGGGCGAATCTTCCCACTCCTCGAATAGAAGCAGGTCCACTGGTAGTAGTTCCAGGAGGCTTTCGGACCTCAATGGGCACTTCAGCGAAAGGGCCCAATCACAACTCGTAAGCCGAGCTTTCCTGCCCTTTTCTCATTCTTTCTCCCTTCCTCTCTTTCTGACCAAACCTCCTCTCCATTTCTTATGCACGCACAGAGTGTGATGAAATCACACATTTCATGGGAGTTAGCAGTGGCCGCATACAGGGGTCTCACAGATTTTCATAAGGCCAGGCTAGACGTGATGGGATTTGGTGCCTTTCTTCGGATCGAGTCGATCCAGCTTGACCTGGTCCTGATCCAAGCCTTGTGTGAGAGATGGGACCCAGTGAGCCGGGCATTCTTGATGCCCTGGGGGCACATGGTGCCCAGCTTGGAGGATGTGGTCCGGATCACAAGCCTAAAGGTGGAGGGCGAGGCAGTGACCAGGGTCACTTATGCGGATTACCGAGAAGGTGCCCAGAAGCTACTGGGTTTGGACCTAGATGGTCGAAAAATAGGTCGGTAGCTAGGGCGTCCCTCATGGATGCATTAGGGCTCACCGACACTCGTCGGCGGGACGACGAATCCTCAGAAGAGTTCATGGAAAGGATGGAAATAGGATGCCGTGCCGTGTATTGCACAGATTTCGGCAACTGGGAAAGATGCAACATAGATTTGAGGAGATTTCTCCTCTTCCTTTTGGGGAGATTGGTACTGAGCTCGAAAGGGGATGGTATCCAATGTCGCTTCCTGGAGCTGCTATCAGACCTTGAAAGAGTAGGGTACTATGTCTGGGGAGCTGTCATGCTGGCACACTTGTTTGCAGGCCTATTCCAAGAAGCGGATCGTGAGATGGCTGTGAGTGGTTTCACACCATTCATCCAGGTATTTTTGGTTTTACTTGTTTTGCATTTTTTTCTTGTTTTTGCAAGGTACTGATGACCTACGCCGAGCAGCTGTGGAGCTATTATTACCTCCCCATGGGCAGAGCTCGACATTGGTGACCCGCGATGGTGCCACTAGCCAGGCGGTGGGAACCCATCATGAGTGCGGCACCCCTAACCTACCAACTGATGGTGCTAAGGCGGGAGCTACAGGAGTTCCCTGCAGCGATGGTAAACTGGAGACCCTACTCAGACATGGTCGGTGCCGACCAGCCGTGGGTTCTAGCAAGTCGTGCTCGGTTTGGACGGGAACTGTGGATGCACTGCCTGAATGAAATCGAGCCGCTTCGGCTACGATTGGTTATGAGGACTTTGGGACTGGCTCAGGAATGGGTGGATACGGCTGCGCCACCTCGTGTCGGGAGAAAGACGCGAGGACCGGCGACCTACATTGACTGGCGCGTGCGGTTCCCTGAATAGTATGAAGACTGGCAACGGGGTGGCACGATTGTAGAATCACATGCGCGGGATAGCGAGGACTACTTGCGTCTATATAGGACAAAGTACGCAGAGCGGCTCCAACCCCGGGGACTTGCGGAGGTAGGTCTCCCCTTTTTCTCTCTTCTTCTTTCTCCCTTTTTAGTTTTCTGGTGGAAATGCTGACTCGTATTGCTGCAAGATATCCGTGATACGATGATAGCGACTTTATGAACTCGCTTGGCAGAGATGGAGCAACGGTTGGGCGATGCCCGTGGAGCTACGAGCACCTTGGTAGGTGTACAGTGCATTCCTAATTAGAACCGCAGATTCCAGATGTTGGCTACTAATTCACGCGGTCGTAGCATGCCCAGATTGGCGCGGCTTTGCCAGCGATGGAAGTAGGTGGTGCCTCTTCCAGCTTGTGGATTCTCACCTCAGAACTTGACTTGCTTCATGAGCAACTTGCTCACGCCACGCAGCGTGCTGCGGAGGTAGAAGGGATGCTCTCTATACAGGTAAAAGTTTCAGTGTTAAGTTCTCTTTGTTTACGCCTTATCGCGTATCTGAGATGGTACACTCGGCAGGAAAAGGAGACGGAAGAAGCGCTTGCCCAAGCTGCGAAGAAGGAGGCTAGGATAGCAGAACTGGAGAGGGAACTGCGGCGTCATCCTGATGACGACTCCTCTAGGGATGCCGTGGAACTGAGGATCACTCTCCAGTTGGAGAGGGAAGACCACGAGAGAGAACGTGCAGAGAAAGAAAGAGACGCAGAGAGAGAAAGAGCCAACAGATTGACTGAAAGGGAGGAACAAAGGGCCATGGAGGCCCAACTATTTGAACTCTGAATCAGCCTTGGTCTTGCTGAACAGTGGCTGAGAGATGGTGAGGAGCGCTACCACAGAGCACGAGAGCGTGGCTTTCGTGTTGGTAGCTTCTCTGCTGCTTCCGTGGATCAACGCCAGGATGTGAAAATAGGAAGGGGAGTACAGAGCTGTAGGAGTACCGCTTTTCGTAGTTGGGTAGCACCTTTGAGAGCGTTTTACCCGGAGAGTAGTGGGACGAGTAATGCAGAGAGAGAGGGCAGAACTTGATGTAATTTTTTTGGTTTTTTGGAATAAAATACAAGGTTCGGTTTGTTTGTTTTTTTCACCTTTGCTTCTGTTACTTGAATCCCTGCACATATCACTGAAACAAACAAATAATAATTTCTGTTCTGACTTGGCCCCTTGCTCAATAAGCAAATGGTCCTGTGACTGTCCTTGATAACTGGTCAAGGGGCCAAGCCTTTATTTAACGAAGGCAAGGGAAAGATGCGGTGATGATAAATGTGACAGGCAAGCACACGAATGCAAGCGGTATTAAAAGTGAGATACTGCACGCAAATGCAATCATGTAAAACTGATTTGTATTCTTTTTTATATTTAGCATTTTTTTCATTTTATCATAAAAAAGATTTTTTTTGTTTGCAAATATGTACATTTTCTCTTTTTGTTGTTTTTATCATTTCAACTTTTTTGTTGCTAACGCCTGGCAAGCACCCAAATGGCACCTAACCTACGTGAGAGCAGGGGTTTCTTACTGACCTCCTAGGTATCCTAAGTGCACATCTAGGTTGATTTGGGCCTCTAGACCCCTCGAATGATGATCCCGCCGGCTAAGACTTACTCTGATGACAATACCGTCATGCCATGCTTAGGCTCCCAGTCGCTTGCGACCACAGGGATTCACCCAAAAGATGTTTGAGGTAAATGATTTGCCCGACCCGGGTCTGTTTCCTCACAACTCTAGATGGTATATGATGGAACACCCTAGAACCCTAACGACCAACCGCGCGACGCTGACCCGGAATCAGACGCCGTCGCACCCATAGGTGACGCGCTTGCATTGGCCTAAGTCCGAGGTTAAACAAGAAGACATCAAGGTGGTAAACAGGGGTCTTAACCAGCCAGAAACATGGAGACTCCTTCGCAGCGATAGCTTTTACTTTTCAAAGTGGGCAACCAAACGTGTATATTAAAATAAGGTCGCAGACCCTGGGCAGTTTTCACCCTTCAGAAACTCCTTCGAACCTTCCTCTTTAGAGGGAGAAGGAAGAGTGTAGGGGATAAACCTCCTGAGAGGATCGGCAAAACCGTTAACCCGGCGAGTGAATAAGGGCCCATTAACTCTTTCCTTTCGGACAACTTCGGACCAAATCTCGAGCATTTACATTCCACGGCCCCTTTTGTGGATTCAAACTTTTGCTTTGAGGGGTTCCGTTTATCGCAACAGGCACGGTCACGACCAGGCTTTTCTCTTGATTTTGATTTTGTATTTCTTTTGTGAGGGAGATATAGTAGTTTGACGTTTGTGGGCTCCACCGTAGGTGATGCTACCGACTTTTTTGAATAAACTACATAAGTGAGCACATGTTAGCTTCCTTCGAGCGAGCATAGGCCGACGTGACCGGACAGGGATCTCCACGGTTCTGGCAAACCAAGACCCGGTGCCTACCAAGCCTTAATGGGCCCTATCCTAACATGAAGGTTAGATGCAGGGACTTAACTACATGGTGACTGCCAGGCATCGGCATTTTGAATTTTCCATATTTTTAGTGGTTTTCAGTATTTCTTTGTTTTTGATGTTTTTTATCTTTTCATCCTTTTTTTTTGTTTGTTTTGTGCTAAGGGTAGTATTTCTTAAGATAAAGCCCATTCCAAGGGTGGGATAACTCGGTCCCTTCGGCGTTGACTAGCTTGTAGGCGTTGCCAGGGTACACGGCTTGAATTACAAATGGTCCTTCCCAATTGGGTTGGAGCTTAGAACGTGGCCCTCCAGGTTTGACAAAAATTCTTTTTACGACCATCTCACCGACTTTGAATTTTCTCTCAATGACTTTCTTTTGGTAAAAGCGAGCGAGTCTATTTTGATACACACGCGCGTGTTCGGCAGCGGCCAGCCGCTTCTCGTCCAAGAGTTCCAACTGGGCGAGGAGTGAATTACGACGATCGTCGAGGGGAAATTCCTCGTCCAATTGTACCCTGAGGGAAGGGATCAGAGTCTCGTACGGAACTACCGCTTCCATACCATAAGTAAGGGCAAACGGAGTCTGCCCGGTGGGGGTACGGATTGAAGTGCGATAGGCCCATAGGGCTTCGATAAGTTTTTCTGGCCAGTCTGAAAACTTACTAGACTCGCAGGTTTTTTTGATGATTTTGAGCAATGTTTTATTGGTGGCCTCCGCTTGGCCGTTACCTTGTGGGTAATAAGGCGATGAATGATGCAATGCAATTGCGTACCTTTTGCAGAGGTCCTGTAGGTCCTGAGAAATGAACTGTGGCCCATTGTCGGTGACGATTGTGCTTGGGACGCCGAATCTGGCGAGGATGTTCTTCATGATGAACTTGCAGACTGTTGACGCCTTGATTTCCGCGTAACCTTCGGCTTCGGCCCATTTGGTGAAGTATTCCGTCGCAGTAAGGATGAAAGATTTCTGCTTGGTGAGGGAATTGGGATCACCTAGGGGACCAATGATGTCGAATGCCCACATGGAGAAAGGCCACGGGGAGGATATTGGATGAAGTGAGGAAGATGATGAATGGATTTTATCGGCGTGAAGTTGACACTTGACACACCTACGGACATAGACAGCACAATCCTCTTCCATAGTGGGCCAATAAAAGCCTTGGCGAATGATCTTTTTGGCGAGCATCTGACTATTCACGTGGCCACCGCACACACCCGAGTGCGTCTCCTCTACACATTTCCAAACCTCATCGTCACCAAGACATCTTAACAGAATACCAGTAAGGCTTCTCCTATATAGTAGACCGCCAACCAATGTATATTTCTGAGCCACCCTTCTTATGGCTTTCTTGTCCTCTGTGGTGGCCCCTTCAGGATAAGACTGATCTTGGCAGTATTTGACGATTTCATACAACCATGGTTTCTCTTCATCAGCCAGTTCTTCTTCGGCCTATGCCAACATGATTTCCCTCTTCTCAAGATATCTTCCTGCAGGATCTTCCTTGCTATCCTGTCTTTGATATTTACGTAGGAAGCATCATCAATTACAGGGGCGTGAAGTTTGTAGATGGAAATGGACTCAAACCATCTTCCTAGAGGGAACCTTATGGATGATGCCAATGAGGCGAGGGCATCGGCGAGAATATTCTGATGACGAGGGACATGAACAAAGATCAGTTTGGTGAACAGCATGGCAAAGGCAGTAGTGAGTTCTTGGTATGGCTTGAGTTTGGGATCGTGAGTGCGATATTTAGTGAGCACCTGGCGAAGGATGAGTTGACTATCAGCCACGACTCGCAACTCAGTGATACGAAAAGAATGGGCGAGTTCTAGGCCAGCTAGAAGAGCTTCATATTCAGCTATATTGTTGGTAACTGAAAATTTGAGCTGGTATGCCAATGGGAATGTGAGGCCTTCAGGCGACAGGAGGGCAACGCCGATTCCTCTCCCTTGAGAATTCAGAGCTCCATCAAAATATAGCGTCCACATTGGCTCATTTGATTGGTTGACGGACATTAGTTCCTCATCTGGAAACTCTGATTGGACGGGATCGAACTTGGGAAGAGGATGGTGAGCGAGATGCTCGGCTATGGCATAGCCTTTAATCGCCTTTTGCTGGATGTAGGTGAAGTCGAACTGAGAGAGAAAACTTTGCCAGCGTGCTAGCCTATCCGTAAGGACGGATTTCTCCAGAAGGAATTTGATAGGATTCATTCGAGCAATCAAGTGGACCGAGCAATCAAGTGGACCTCATGAGCCAAGAAGTAGTGCTTCAATTTCTGCACTACTCAAACGAGGGCAGCACAGGTTTTTTTCATGACGGTGTACTTCTGCTCACAGGGATTGAGAAGTTTGGACAAGTAATAGGTTGCCCATTCCTTGCCTTCTTCATCAGCTTGTGCGAGGACGGCTCCCACGGAGTCATCCAAGACTGAGACGTAAAGGATCAGAGGTTTTTCTGGTTTGGGTGGAATGAGAACGGGTGGACTAGCCAGATATTAATTCAACCCTTCAAAAGCTTTCTGACATTTAGAATTCCAGTGGAATTCTACTCCTGGCTTGGTCAACTCGTAGAGAGGTCTACACCTTTGTGAATGTTGGGACACGAACCGATGAATAAACTGTAACCTCCCTATTAAATCTCGGACTTCCCTCAAATTCTTGGGAGGCGGCATATCCCTGATGGCCTTGGCTTTGTCAGGATCTATCTTGATCCCTCTTTTACTCACAATGAACCCCAGCAATTTACCCGACGACACACCAAACACACACTTTTTCGGGTTCATTTTCAATTGGAACTCCCTTGACCTCTGCAAGACCTTAGCCAAAACTTCTGGATGTTCCATCCTGGTCCTTGATTTCACCAATAAGTCATCCACATACACTTCCAGATATATGTGCATCATGTCATGAAATATGGCCATCATAGCTCTTTGGTAAGTTGCTCCAGCATTCTTTAACCCAAACGGCATGACCACGTAACAGTATGTTCCCCAAGGGGTAGTGAATGACGTCTTCTCCTGATCCTCTTCTACCAAACGAATTTGATTATATCCTAAAAATCCATCTATGAATGAGAGGGTCTCATATCCTGCTGTGTTATCGATCAACACATCAATGTGAGGCAAGGGAAAATCGTCCTTTGGACACGCGCGGTTAAGGTCCCGGAAGTCGATGTAAATCCTGACTTTCCCATCTTTCTTCATGACCGGGACAATGTTCGCCACCCATTGAGGATAAAGGATGACTCTAATGAACCTGGCTTTGTGGAGCTTATTGACCTCTTCTTTCATTTTCAAAGCCATCTGAGGGTGGAAACGCCTTAACCTTTGTTTTACCGAGACGGACCCCGATTTTAGGCTTAAACGGTGTTCGACCAAGGTTGAATCTAGACCCGGCATATCCTCGTAGCTCCATGCAAACGTGTCCTTATATTCCTTGAGAACCTCAATTAATGCCTCTTCTTTAGAGGGTGGTAGGTTGTCACTTATGAGGATGATCCTAGGGTCTTCCTCAGTTCCCAAGTTGACTTCTTTGGTGGATTCTTCTACGGCGGTTGACGGATCGTCGAATCTCCTCATTCCACTTGCGTATGCGCCCGCCGCATCCTCATATTCTTCACCCTCATCTTCAGTGGGGCATTCTTCATCCGTGATCTCGTAGACTCCATACCCTTCATCAAATGCACAGTCGCCCTCATATTCTATTTCCGGTAGCCGGATGGGATTTTCTAACAACTGGGGGATGGCAAGAAGGGCCTGACATCTGGCGGATAAATCTAGAAGGAATCGATGAGGGATCTGCCTACCCTTGGATTTCTTCCTAGGTACCACCCTTGACCTATCATTCCTAGATTGACTGACAATATTTACAGAAGAAGAGGAAGACGAAGAGGGTGGTGTAGAATGTACAGGAGAAGACCCCTCAGAGGAGGGGTAGAAAAGGTCGCTCATCGGACCTTGGACGGGTGGTCCGCAGGGCGGGACGCACCCGTGGGAGATGTAGGAGGTTTCCTCAACGAAGATGTGTTGTTGGGGAGTTTGAAAATTGACGTTTTTTTTTCATTTTCATGTTTAATGACAAAGCAGTGAAAAGAGATTGGAGGAGAGAGAAAAGTGGTTATGGCTAGAGGATTGTGAGGCTCATAGAGCATATCATGGTTGAAGACCTGGCGCGGGTTGAAAAGCCCGCGTAGGTATGTAAGCAAAGAAAGGGACCTGGGAAGATCATCAGACAACTGTCTGGCCCAGGAAGAAGATATCAGCAAAGGCTGAGACGAGTGGATGGAGAAGATGGCGGCTAATGAGCCGTCGACGGTAATGTTGAGGACGGATGAAGATCCGTTGATGACAGGGTCCTTCTGGCGAGGACGAGGATAGTTTGGAACCTTGGCAAGAGTGGTAATATTCTTTGGTATTTCGGAGATCAATGGTGGTCCTTCAAGCTATGGAGACGAGAACATCCTTTCCAGTGCAACGGAAATGTCCCGTATGTCGAACCATTTGTTCCACTCGCATTCCGGATCTTTGATCTTGCCTCTTTTGGTGATCCTCGGATATTTTTCAGCCAAATATACAGCATGTGATCCCCCATATGCTTCTCGTGGGTAATCTCCCATCTGAACAATGGGCCCTCTGTTGAAGTGGTTTGATAGAGTCCATGTGAGGGGCTTCCAATCCGCCTTGAACGGTCCTTTGAAGCCTAGGCCAAACCTGCGGTTCGGCCTAATTTCCTTTGGCGGTTTGAGCCTACCCTGTAACTGTGCACCCAGACCTTTACTCTGTTGGTAGCAGATGTTCCTCATAATCTCCCAACCTTTGGAGTGAAAAGGGAGACATGATGTTGCGGTTGCCCTGACCGGCTCCTTTGGTGCTAGTGGAACGTGAAATGAATCACGTACGTCCAGTAGTGACAATATGGGCCGATGAGACGGCCAAACAGAGGGTAGAGAGGTGTTGATAGCATCCACTGTGTGAAGGACAGGTGTACTGACCACTTTAATAATCCTCCCATTGTAAGGAAACTTCAGGCACTGATGGTTGGTGGAAGGCACAGCGTCCATGGCTTCGATGTAAGGGCGACCCAGTATAGCCTTGAATGTGGGGTCCATGTCGAGGACATGGAATTCCGTGGGAATTGACATGGGGCCTAGTTCTGCCTTCAGAATAATCATCCCCTGCGGCGGCCTTTTGCTATTGTCATAAGCCGTGACCGTGATCGAGGAAGGTCTTATTTGTTCCTCGTCGACCCCACACAACTGAAGAGTGCTGATGGAGATCACATTTATGGACGCACCCGTGTCCACAAGACACGGGTTTATGGATACCCCATTAATTTTTATTGAAATGCACAGTGCATATTTTTGAGCCTCCTTGGGAGCGAGCTCGTAGTTGTGGAACATGATGGCCGGTTGTGTGTCCGTTGGGGTCAGGACGGTAGATATCTTTTCTACAGGGAGGTCCTCATTCACCATGACCCTTTGAAGGTACTCCATTAAGGCTGCCTGGTGGGATGTGGATCTTTGAAGTAGCTCCAGGATGGAGATCCGAGCAGGCGTCTTGTCCAAATGTTTCAATAGATCATACTGTGTTCCAGGGATAACTCTTTCTGGTTGTTCTCCATCATCCTTCTCTGGCTGAGATCGCTCAGGATTCTGACTGTTGTGGGGGAAAATCCTGTGGAAAATCCTTCCACTCCGGAGCACCATTGCCTGCGGCTTTTGTACCTCTGTGGGGGTAGCAGTGGGTTTTAACAGGGATTTGAGGGGTAGTGGTGGAGGAATGGTTGATGAAGCAGGGGTGATGACGGGAGCAGGGATTCTGATGAGGGGTTTGTTAGGTGGAGGCATGGTGGAGGTAGAGGGGATATCGCGCGGATTATGAAGGATAAGGGGTCTGGAAGGTGGAGGTGGAGACGAAGTAGAAGTGGGTAGGGCTTGAAGCGGGCAATGATTTTGAGGTGGGTGATGGGCAATGAGTGGTTTTGAAGGCATTAGTGGTGATACGGTGGAGAAAGATGGGGTTATGTATGGTTGACGGATGATAAGGGGTTTAGAAGACGTAGGGGTAAATGTGGTAGAGGTGGATGGTAAAGTGGGGGAGTGGGAGAAGATGAGAGGGTGTGAAGGCGTAGTGGAGAGTGTCGGTTGATAGGGGATCGGGGTACGGATGAGAGGGCGTAATGGTAGTGGAAATGGTGAAGGCGATACTGACGCGGGTTGATGAGAGAGAGGTGCTACCCGGGCAAGGCAAGGGTGTTGCGTGATGATAGGATTGGCGGTAGAAAGAATGGAGGTATTTTCCTGGTGCCACACCTGCTCTCTCCCGACTTTCGGGAAGGAGGAGATGGGGTTAACCTGATGATTGGGCTGTTGGTGCTCCGGTAATGGATTCTGGATTATGCCCATGTTGGGCTGTTGTTGTGGGGCCTGCTGAGGCTGTTGTTGTTGTTGTGGTTGCTGCTGCTGCTGCTGTTGTAACTGCTGCTGTGGCCCATGAGGAGGTCTCCTAGCCTTGAGAGCGGCGACGTATCGTCTCATTTCATCCCAATCCATTTTTATATTCATCATTCATATCGTGGATGTAATCTTTGAAATGGAAGCAGTAATCTACTGTGTGTCCTGGCTGCCTCTGGTAGACGCAGTATTTGGAGGTATCAACATTCGGGGGCCACACGGGCCTTTCTCTGGGTAGGGCGAGTTGGTTTGATGCCATGAGGGCATTAAAAATGTCTGCTAAGGTTTCTGGCAATGGTGGATAGTAGGCTCTCTTGGGACCGACCGGCCTCCTTTGTTGCTGTTGGGGACCATAGTTCCCCGGGGGTGGAACTTGTTGTACTGAAGCGGTGGTTGTTGTTGCTGAGGTTGTGGTTGTTGTTGCTGGGGTTGACGTAATGGAGGCATATTATCCTGGGGTGGATTATTTTGGGGTGGAGGACGAAGAGGGAAAGGACCTGGTTGGAGGGGAAGTCGGGGCATTTGTGGAGGCCTTGGGTTGACTACATAGTTGGCATTGTTGACCGCACCCACTTGCTCATTTGTCACGACCCCTTCTGTGGCTCCGCCCGGGACACCAGCGCCTGTCTTTCTGACCACTTTGGGCTTCGGTGACTCAAACATGTTCATAATGTGGGAGTCTTTTAACTGGGTTTGGATGTACCGGGCCCTTTCATAGAGTTCCTCCATTGTAGTAAGTTTATTCATGGCCAGGACGTGTCTGAACTGTGGGATTGCATTAGACACAATCATCTTCACTTGTTCGGGCTCGGAGAGGATATCCCTTATTCTTTCCGCCAGAGACCTCCATCTATCAGCATAGCGGATAAAATCCTCATCGGGCTTCATCTTTTCGGCCACTAGGTCGGTAATGGAGAGTGAGGGACCGACCCTATCCCTATATTTCTGCAAGAACCTTCTCTGGACTACTTCAAAATTCTCGGCCTCGCGGGGCTCCAAAGAATAGAACCACTCTAGCGCGGGACCATCCAATGATCTCCGAAAGAGGTATGCCAGGGACCTCTGATCGTTTTGCCAATAGGAGGACTCATACATGAAATCCTTGAGGTGAATGAAGGGGTTGCCGGTACCATTGTATCTGCGGTACGTGGGCATTTCGGAGGGAGGAAAATGAATGACGGGAAGGATTGGCAAAGAAACCTCCGGGGTGGCTTTCACGTCCACCATTCTTCTCAGATTTTGAAACTGCTCGTCCATGCGATTGAACCTATTGAGGAGCGATTGGGCGAGCTCCTCTGGAGGTGAAGGTGGCACTTGCCACTGGGAGAGAAACTACCTCCCGGAGACTTGGGGGGGAACCCCGAATGATAGGGAGCTGTCGGACCGCCGACAGTTGGCCCTGGCTGAAGCGGTATGTGGGGAACAACGGGAGTTTGAGATTGTGATGGGAACTGGAATGAGGGTGGTTGTTGGCTCGCTTGTCCTTGAAGCGAGGGAGACTGGATGGCTTGCGCCAATGAAGGAGATGGAATGGCCTGCACGGACTCTTGGAGAGGTGCGATGGCCGGAGTTGATTCCTGGGGTGTGGGGGAAACAGATTTCCCCTTCAGAATGGCCTGGAAGGCCCGGAGCTGTTCAGAGGTAAGCTCCGTGTTGGCGAGGACGCCCAGTAAGGAAGAGATATCCTGTGGTGGGGACGTGTCCCCGGTAATAACCTGCACCTCATGCGACGGCTCATGAGAAGGACCCGAGTCCATAGCATAGACTCGCGGGTCGGCTGACAAACCACGACTAGGGTGGTTCTCTTCAAAAGACTCGTGAGCCATGCTCACAGTTTTCCCAGAACGCAAAAACATACACTAGCAAGCAGGTAGCAGAGATTATCAAACAAGTGGATGCCTTTACGCCTTTTTTTTGTATTTTGATTTTGATGATTTTTTTGTGCTTTTAGCGAGATCCAAAGTTTACACAAAATAGGGACCCTAGTTTATTTTTGTTTCACCGCCGTGTCAGCTAGGGTCTCTCGTCTCACCACGAATGGAATGACTAACTCCGGGGAACTTCAATGGTACAACCAGCCCAGTGAACGAAGAGGAGATTCTTCGATGTCGGGGACTTACGGAGGTCCCAGTGGAGGAGATTCTAATCCGTTGAGAGGAATTCTCAAACAGAGAGTCCTTCCTTCACCGGGAAAGGGTGATCCTTAGAAAAAATGAAAAAGGATATAAAAGAGGGATGGATGTATGCAATGGAATGCTGACAGAGATATAGAGTAAGAAAACAACAGAACTAACAAACATATGATAAACACCCAACCAATCACAACTGACAGTGCTGCCGTGAGCACAACGGGGGCGCGCGAGGGCGCCAAGGTGGAGAGGCACGGACGGTGCCGAACTTGCAAGGGTAGCCAAAAGGAAGCAGTAGTTGTCCCACCGTGATCGCCAATCTGTGAGCGACGTCACGCGGTTCGGGGAGCGAAGAAGACGCGGAGCGCGCGGGCTCCTCTTTGTTTGCTGCAACACAGAAATAAGAGAAGAGAGAATGGGCCACCACGGGAGATTGCTCCGGCGGGACGAGCGGGACAAATGTAATATAGCAAGATATGGGGGTTAAATGGCCATAGCGGGAAGTGACTCGCCGCGGCCTCGGGGGGACGGGAATGGTGCAGAAATTAAATAGCAAGAATTGAAACGGCCATTGGGGAAGTGACTCGCCGCGGCCTCGAGAATATGAGCAGATAAGAATATAACAGAATATAATGAGAATATAAAGAGCGGGAATTTAAACGGTCATTGGGGAAGTGACTCGCCGCGGCCTCGAGAATATGAATAGATAAGAATATAACAGAATATAAAGAGAATATAAGAGCGGGAATTTAAACGGCCATTGGGGAAGTGACTCGCCGCGGCCTCGAGAACATGAATAGATAAGAATATAACATATAAGAACGGGAATTTAAACGGCCATTGAGAAAGTGACTCGCCGCGGCCTCGAGAATATGAGCAGAATATAACAGAATATAAAGAGAATATAAGAACGGGAATTTAAACGGCCATTGGGGAAGTGACTTGCCGCGGCCTCGAGAACAAGATGTGATCGCCAGGGGCCAAAAGACCCCAAAATAAAGAAAGTGATCGCGCATACCTCAAGAGCGGGAGATGGCGGGTTGCTTCTTCCTCCCCCTTCGGTCGGTCGACGGAGAGGGCTTTCCTTGGTTACCCTTGCAAAACAGTAGATAATAAACGAACGGAATTAGAAAATGGCAGTGTAGTAACAATTCCTTGCAATAAAAGTAACGAGATCGTGACCTGACACACACCTGGTTGGTGTGGTTTTAAACCCCTCTCGGACTCGAGTAGGAGGAAAATGCGATGATAAATGCAAGAAGTATACAAGAGATGGCGCCCTTATGTAGGGAGATAGAGGATGCAGTATGATGAATGTAAAGAACTATGGAGAAAAAGGGGAAGAAAAGGCTTATTGGAGGAGCCGAGGGTGAGATCCGGCGGAGCTCCGGCAGCGTAGGGATGACGTGGAAGTGCGGTGGACGAAGATAGCCTTCCTCTCGCGAGCCTGGACACCCGAGAAGTCGGCAGAACCTCCACCTACAAAAGACCCCACGGGTTAGAAATGACTCCGGTAGCCTCTGGGCTCCGGCAGCCTATCGGATCTCTTAGAAGCTCCCCCAGAACTGAGGGGGTGGGCCTCTATTTATAGGGCTCCGGAGGGTGGAGGCGTCCAGGACCTTGGACACCTCTATCAGGGTAAAAAAGATATTTTATTCTATTTTTATTTATTTTTTCAGAATATTTTTGTGGAGGCGTCCAGGGCCCCGGACGCCTCCAAGAGGTCCACCGAACCCCACCGACGGCCGCACGCGGTTTGGCACAACGTGTGGTTTTGTGAGCGGCGCCTCGTGATTCAGAAATGGGCGCGTCCAGCTGGCTGGACGTCTCCATAATTTGGATTTTTTCACACACGACAAACCGTCGTTCGGTGGGCGGCGCCCGTGAGGGAGTTGATGGAGGCGTCCAGGGGCCTGGACGCCTCCAAGAAAATATTTTTTATTATTTTTGTTTTGTTTTTCTATGCCAAAGCTGGCATTTGATATATATTTTTTTTTGTTTTTATGGAGGCGTCCAGGGACCTGGACGCCTCCACTAATATATTATTTTTATTTGGCATTTGGTTTATTTGAAAATAAATTAAAAGAATGGGGGCGTCCAGGGGCCTGGACGCCCCCAAAAAGACCCACCCGGATCCTCGGACAAGGTGTTGGCGGCTGCCCGGCAGACACCCTTCTTGGTTTCGGAACCTCCTGATACGTCTGACTGGTGTTGATGCCATCCGAATGCCGTGACGAGACGATTTCGGATGCCGAAAAGGGTGGAAGAAGACTCAAGAAAAGGAAGCACTCAAGTGATTCAAAACGCGTAAGCCGTCGCGGGGCGTTGTATAGTGATATGAGACTTTCTCAGGAGACGTCAGGAATGGTGTGTCTACAATTTCTTCTAGTTGTTCTTTTAGCTTCTCATTTTCCTCACAGACCAGAGTTTGTTCTTCAACATTTGTGTTAAATTTTCTTTTCAGAACTCTGTGCTCTTTGCTAAGAGAATTAAATTTATCTAGCAAGTCACCATAAGCATCCTCCCAGTCATCAATTGAGAAATTTTCAAAAATGTTTATTACCTCCTCTTCACTGTTTGCCATGAGGCAAATTCCATCTTCATATTCTTCTGAGGAAGCGTCTTCGAGGTCTTCTTCTTCCTCGCTCCATGTGCAGACCATCGCCTGTGGCTTCTTCTTCTTCTGCACCTTTATGTTTTTCTTCTGAAGATAGGGACCCTTCTTCTGGAGGTCTGGGCATTCGCCTTTCATATGTCCCTGTTTGTTACAATTAAAACAAGTCAGTCTCTTAGGATTTCTATCCCTGTAACTAGTAAATTCAGCACTCTTGTTGAAAGAGTGTGGCTTCTTCTTCCTAAAGGTCTTTCCCTTTTTCTTCAAAAATTTTCTGAACTGTCTAGTGAGCATTGCCTGCTCCTCCTGGTCGAGATTTGACAAACCTTCAAGCTCGGACTCAGACTCGGGGCTACTGCTGCTGCTCCCGCTGTTGCTACCCTTATTGCGGGATGCTCTTAGAGCCACATTCTTACCCTTCCTCTCACTTCCTTCTCCACCTCCTTTGAAATTCATCTCATATGTCATAAGAGATCCTATGAGTTCATTCACAGTCAAGATAGTCAGATCTTTTGACTCTTCAATCACAATGGCCTTAGTGTGCCATGCCGGGAATAAAGATCTAAGGATTTTCCTGACTATATCTACCTCAGCAAGATCCTTCCCTAGCCCTTTAAGTGTGTTTGTGATCAAGGACAACCTGGCATACATTTCAGTTATATTCTCATCTGCATTCATCTTGAACATTTCATACTTAGAAGTGTAGAGGTTTACCTTCGAGGCTTTCACTTGAGCTGTACCTTCTTAGATCAATTGCAGCTCATCCCACATTCGCTTGGCAGTTCTGTATGCAGATATACGGGCATATTCCTCTGGATGAACAGCACACTGGATGATGTTCAGCGCCGTCCAGTTGAGTGAGGAGAGCTTGACATGGTCATCTGTCCAAGCGTCCTCGTTTGGTGGCAGATCATATGGCCCCACCGTAATTACTCTCCACAGTTTATGACTCTGAGCCCTGATGAACACTTCCATCCTGTTCTTCCAAAACAGATAGTTACTACCATCGAAATAAGGAGGGTGACTAATGGATTGACCTTCGGCCATGAAGGTTCTAGGACCACTAGCATTTCCTTGACCGTTCGTCCACATGGCGTAAACCTGCTCTGATACCAAGTGTTAGCGCAGCAAGACTGATATAGAAGGGGGGGATGAATAGATCACTCCCAATTTGTAGAAACTTAGGCGAAAAATAAATTCTACTGCTAACGCACCTCCTTAACCCGTACACAGAGAAGTGTAAATGAGAATGAAGAACTAATCACATGGAAGCAAAGAGACAAGCAGATGAAGAGCGCAGATAACAATAGCAAACCACAGAGGAGGCACTCGATTTTTAGGTGGTTCGATTGCAGACAGCAATCTACATCCACCCCTCACTCCAACTAGAATGAGGATTCCACTAGACAATGCTAGATCAATGCAGACTCAGTCTGCGAACAACATGCTGCCACACAGTTTGAACACCCAAGGGAAACAAATCCCTCAACCAAGCTCTGCTACCCACAGAACTTGAAACCTGTTCTAGCTCCCAGCTAGAACACAACCGGAGAATCATCTCCCTTCCTCCACACACCGGAGGGAAACTGTTAATGACAACCAGTCACTAACACCACCAGAGATCACCGATCTCTCTTCCTCTGCAACTCAGAGGGAAACTGGAGTAATACTCCCTTCCTCCATACACCGGAGGGAAACCAATTCAAATCAGAAGGATGAGAAAATGAAACGAAAACAAAGTAGAAACAAAAACCAATGAAGAAGAAATCGGTTCTGAAATCCAATACAAATGTAGCTTCAAATGAAGCAATTCATCAATCCACACACACTGCTCTCTCACTCAAACAAACTCCTCTCAGATCTGGAACTCTCTGCTCTTTTTCTTTTCTGGATCGTGCAAACTCTCACCAATGGCTTCTGCTTTTTCTTTTCATGATCAGACTTCTACTGAAGGATGAAGCTCTATATTTATAGCAGATATTGGCGTGTGGCTACCAGGTTCCCGCCCATGCACTTTTTGCCAGATCATTTGAATTTCGACCACATGGCAGCATCCTGACTAGGTTGCCATCCACGTGTCATGCGCTTGTTGTCTTGGATCACGTGCCAGGTGCCAACCTCGATTCACGTGCCCAATCATCAGCCTGAATCGCCTGCAGACAGAGACAGATTTAATGTATAGACTTGGTTAGTTCAGGCTATAAACACGAATGTATATACTTCAGAAACATCAATTGATTAAGTGTGTACAACGTGAGAGAGTGTACAGACTTAATGAATAAAGTGCATGTGAAGGCAGTGTATAGACATATGAACAATGCAAACGAATGGCAGTGTATAGACTTATGAAGAATGCATATGAAGGCAGTGTGTAGACTTATGAAGAACAAAACAAACAAGCCTTACTAATGTGTACACTTTACATAACCCAGCCACTGTGTAGACTTCACGAAGCCTCACCAGTGTACAGGCTTGGAAAGAGTGTGCTGTGAGCATTGAAGACTCAAGTTATAACACCAGAATGTATAGGGTTGTGGTCGGACAACCCAATGTGTAGACTTCATGGATAGGCTCATGAAAGGCAGTGTATATACATGTGATGAACAATGCAAATGAGCCTTACCAATGTGTAAACTTAACAAAGCTTCAGCCACTGTATAGACTTCACGATGCCTAAACAGTGTACAGACTTGGAACCTGTGTGAGACTCTTAATAAGACTGTGAGTAGTGTGTAGACTTGATGCTCAACGGAGATGTATAGACTTCGACAAGCTTTAGCCAATGTATAGACTATGCTAGAGTGAGACGATGCATTAGACACTCGGCTGTACAGACTTGGAAAGTTCTGTATGAGACGATCGACTGTTGAACCGATGTACAGACTCTGGATGTGAAGACAGTCTGTATAGACTTGAATCGCTTGAAGTGATGTACAGACTAGATGAAGCTCAAGCACTATACAGACTTGTGAAGACTTCAGCGTTGTACAGACTTGGTGAAGCTCAAGCAGTGTATGGACTTGTGAAGGCTTCAACGTTGTACAGACTTGGTGAAGCTCAAGTGAATGTATAGACTTGATGAACTACTGTGGATGTGTGGACTTGAGCAAATGAAGCCGATGTACAGACTTGCCTAAGACGCAGCATGAGACGCTGGCTGAGACGGACGCTGTACAGACTTTGAAGAGCAGTTCAATGTATAGATTTGAACGAATGAGGCCGATGTACAGACTTGCCTAAGACGCAGCATGAGACGCTGGCTGAGACGGACGCTGTACAGACTTTGAAGAGCAGTTCAATGTATACACTTAGTGATGTATAGACTTTGCCCAAGGAACCGAATGTATAGACTTTGCCACAGTCTGATGTACATGCTTTGTAGAAGTGAACGAGCCAATGTATAGACTTCAAAAGAAGCAGTCCGATGTACAGACTTCAAGAAGTCTTGACAACGGACGCTGTTCAGACTTTGCAAACAAGACTCTGGGCGATGTATAGACTTACACTATCGGATGTGTAGACTTCATGACAATGCAGCAGCCAGTGTATAGACATGAAGTTTGACAATCCAATGTATAGAGTTGAAGCTTGGAGGGATGTATAGGGTTGAGCTGAACTGACTTTGGCAATGTGCAGACTTAGTTGGTCGGGCAGTGTACAGACTTAGAATTTTAATACCAGTGTGTAGACTTCAGTTAGAAGGTGCCCGATGTATAGACTTGAAGAAGTTATGCCAATGAACAGACTCAATAGACCAAGCTGGTGTATAGACTTTGGTACCCAGACAAATAATGTACAGATGAGTCGACGCATCAGCGAGGGTGGGTCGACCCACTGCTGTCTATACTAACTAGGCAGAGTGTAGATAGAATCATGATAGCATCCTTATCTGACAACCAAATGAACTGTACTCACTCACATGATGAAACAGCATTAATCTAGAGATAGAAGATTGATTTATAGTGTGAGACATCATCAAAACCATAGGGATGCAACAGGGACAGCCTACTCTACAGTGTCCCGAGGAGCATCCCGATGTACCTAGTGGGAGAAGCTCGGGAGTGGAAGCCTGTGTTGGGGCTGAGGCAGTGCTACCGGCGGAGGACAGACTGGTGTGGGCACCTCAGTTCACCCCGGCTCGGTGGGACGCAGCTGCTGGGCGGGTCCAGAGTGAACACCCCCGGTTCGGCCTATTATTGGCTCCACTGAAGTGGGGGTACAGAGAAGAACCCTTCTTACTGGACTGCTTGGCCATCCGGTTCAAGCACGAACTGGCGCTAGGCTGGTTTGGGGAGCTGAGGCTTAAGGACGCGCATAGCTTCCGGGAGGGGGCCGTGGAGTTCACGGAATACGTGCTATTCAATTACGCACCGATCCTTATCCGGGCTGACGTCTACCACAGTGTGTACGCTTCCCGGTACAGTTACCCTATTTCCAGGGGTCTCTGCTGTGGAATGATTGAAGTATTCAATGCGAAGACTAATACTTTTTATACGGTGGAGGGCGAGACTTCATTGGACTTGTGGAGTCTCAGTCAGCTCAGTGGTTTGCCTATTGACGGGGAGCCTTATGAAGAAGTCTGCCTCCCAGATTTAATCAAGGACGAGACCAACGGGGATGGCTACTACTCCCTCGGCTATTCATACTGGTACCTTATGAAGGCGTACCGGGAATTATACCAGCTGTCGCACGGCGGGAAGCAACCCCCCTGAGGGGATCGGAAAAGAGTCTGCATGGTCCTCAGCGTGCAGTATTTCTATGATGGGCTGAAGCAGTCTGAGGAGTTCCCACATATTGGTACTGTCGTTGCCTGGTAGAAGCGTCCCAAGTCAAAAGTTGATGTGAAGATCCCTCCTCGAGGGCGCTAGAGCGGGCTGAACCCAATGGGAGTCGACCCATTAACGCATTGTGCCACATATTTGACGTATTGGCTATGCTCGTTCGCCATGCCCTATGGGGACGAGACCGTCATTCGCCCAGACGCCATCTATCCAGCTTGTCAGATGGCCTGGGGTATCAAGTTGTCTTTGTGCCCGGCCACACTGTGTCTGATATACAAAACGATTGGGGTCATCAGTAGTCACCAGTTCCCGCGGCAGGCGCGGTATGTGTGCCCACTGCATTTTTTCAATGCATGGGTGTGTTCTCTATTCCCGGAGTTCGCCCCACGCACCATTCAAGGATGGGGGTTGGTGCCACAGATGCTGGAATTTGCCAGTGCGGAGCCAAGCTCGACGTCCCTACAGCTGTATGACCTCCGGGGCAGGCTGACAATGGTGCCCCAGGACTCTCCTGGCAGCATCCATTTCTGGGGACTGGCCGCGCACTCGAGCCTGTTGGTGAACAGTCATCGGGAATGCAGGGATGATCAGGTGGAAAAATATGTGCACCAGATAAGCCAGGAGAATGTAGTTCGCCCGCTGATAGAGCCAAAACTGCGTGACTGGGCGTTGTCCATTCGTCCCAGCATGTTGGCTTTCCGAAAGGGGGACAGCTTGTTGCTGGAGCCGTACTACCCCTTTCGTTTCGATAGGAATTTTGGGTATGATCAGCATATCCCGTCGCATAGCGCTCAATTCTATTTGCCGCTGCGAAGTCTTCGGGGAAGCCCGACTGCCGAGACCGCCCGAACTTGGTGGGACTTCTTCCATCGGGCTGATGCTGCCAGCTTCCGGGTGCCAGCCCCGGGACGGATTCCGCGGGTGACCCCGGAATATATCAAGTGGTGGAATGCTCGGACCGCCTTTTACCGGCTGTGTAAAACTGACTGCTGGGATGGGGCGGAGAAGCGTTTCCTGAGCCGGCAGCCCGTGCCGGTGCTCGACATCGATCCCGAGCACCTCCTTCGACTGAAACATGGGAAAGAGCGGGAGGTGGCGGCGTATATGATTGCGCGCAAGGAGGCGCGGGAGGCTAAGCCGGCACTGCAGGTTAAGCTGCCCCCGGTGGCAAAGGATGACTTCAAGAAAACTCTTCGGAATCTTTGCCGCATCGAGGGCGACCGCCTTGAGCTGATCAACTAGCCCTTCCCCATGGAAGAGGAGGGTACTCTCACGAGGAGCTGGTGCCCGGAGAGAGATGCAGTCTGCCCCTATCGCACATTCGTGGTGGGGAGAGAGGAGCGGAAGCCGGCAAATTACAAGGATACCACGTGGCTGTACGTCCTTCTTCGGGTGCACGGGTTGAAGATTGAAGACCCGGGGCCGGCTATCTTGGGAAAGCGCCTCCATATCGCCTATTATTACGTCGAGGGATGGGGGATGGACCACTTCAACCTCTTCTATCACTTGGCCGCCAAGAAGCATGCAGACCTGGCCGCCCTTGCCGACCGCTGCCAAAAAATTGAGGATGTATGCTGGCTAGTCCGAGAGGCGGCTCACCGGGATAAAGAACCGTCCCTCAGCTACTGGCCGATATCACTGCGGCTATACACCGGCCCACATGGTATTTAGTGTATTCTTCTTTTACTTGTGCTTTTCAATGCTGCCCTTTCCTTGGGTGTCGGAAGCTAATCGGATCCCTCGTTCTTCTTCCTCTTTTCTTACACAGATCACCCTGATAGCGTCCAAATGGTGACATATCGTAATCTCCTTCGGCAGGCAGGCAAGCCAGCTTACTTTGAGGAGGTGCTAGTGGCTGCGACCACGACCCCCCTGCCCCCGCCTGTGAAAAGGCCCCGGATGAAATCGCCCGTGAAGAAGGCTGTAGATGCTGCCAAGGCGGCTGGGCGGCGGGAGGAAAAATGAAGAAAGACAGAGGCCGCCAAAGCCACATCGACCGCTCCCCCGGCACCCGTAATCTCCTCGTTCGAGGAATTCGAAGCCGCTCGGGCCGAGCCGAGTCGGCCTGCAGGTTGGGTCCCCTCCGCTCTTCGAAGCTCTTCAGAGTTTATTGAGATGTTAAGAGGGGCGCTTCTTGTGACACGTGTATTCTTCTGTTGCAACTGTCGTCAAGAGGCCTGCGCCGGTATCCATCCCAAGCGTGGGCGAAGCCGTAACCCACGGGGTCATGGGATCTGTCGACGAGACCTTTTTCGCCCCAGCTCCCGCTGCCGAAGTCGAAGGAGGTATATCACTTTCTTGGCCGGTCGTTTGATTAATTTTCTTCATTCCATGAAACTTTACGGGCGTGACCGAATCTAGATATTGCCTTGCTTGTGCAGGAGCTGATGTGGCGGCCCCAGAACTGGAGGCGGCCCCGGAGGTATCCCGGTTCGGGCAGATATATCGGAAGAAGGGGCGGCGGTCAAGGAAGTCGCGATTGCCGACCCCGGATGTTGAGGCGGGAGCTGCCTCGACAGCAAAAGAGGTGCCCACTAGCACTAAATCTTCGTCAGGTGAAAAGGTAGACTACGGCTACTCTTCCGATGAAGTACTTTCAACTGAGGGTGTCCCCGGGGAGCCCAGATTTCAAGTTCCTGCCTGGAAAGCCCCGGTACTACCTGTGTCTCTTAACCTGATAAAGCGGGCGCCTGTAAGTGTGAACCTGTTAATTCAGGTTTACTTTCTTTAGGCCGTCGGCTAATCTTCTTGATCTTATTGTTTATAGCCTTCAAAGGGACAGGCCCCGTCAAAAGATGCAGAGATCTACGTCCCGGGGGCAGAAGCTACCAGGCGAGAGATAGCTGCTGCGGCTTTGGACAAATTGGCGTCCCTAGCCGAGGCTGTGCGGTGAGAGGAGGCCATGGCGAGCTCCGGTGTTGCCATTTCGACCGCTAAGATCTCACTTCGGGACGAAGCGGCAGTGGCTGTAAGTGCATAATTTCCTCTTCTTTCTTTCTGAGCCCTCCCTCGAAGTTGTTGATTTATTCGAGGCAATACATGCTCGTGCCTTTGAAGGAGCCGTGGAGACCACCACCCCAGCCACCGAAGCCCTGGAAGAGGAGAGATAGCGCCAGAAGTCGAAGTGCCGGAGCCGGTAATGCCCGAAGCCGGAATTCGGGTGGAGGAAGAGGTGATGCCGACGACCGAGACCCGCGGGGGGCAATTTCTGAAGTCGACGCCCGGGAAGAGGTAACGTCAGAGAGCAGCATAGTGCCGGTGGGCGAGGTAAGTAGGGGGATGCATTCGGCCTCTTTGAGGCTTCTGTGGTTTACTCCACTAGGCGAGCGGCTAACTTCTCTTCCATGGCCAGGTAACAACAATGCCCCGCGGAGCACGCACGCCTCGAGCTCGTAAGGTTGTCCCCAGGTGGAGCTCGTCCTTCCTCGTACACGCGGCTAAGAGGCTGAAGACACTCCTAGGGCCGGACGTGGGGTCCTTGATGTCTCTTCTACAGATGGGAGTCGTCCCGCGGTTGATGATCCCGCTGCCACCGATCCCGACGCCGGTGATACCCGAGGAAGCCCAGCTCCTGGGGAGGATCTTGACGATCCTCCATGAACGTTCGGGGAGATTCTAGGCGGGTGAAGATGAAGCCCTTTCGGGAACAGAAGCAGGCTCGCCTGTCATTGACGCCCTGTCCACCGAGGTCGTCGCTCCTACGCTTCCGATCTGCGGGGGTGTCATGGACTTAGAGCTTGCCGAGGGAGCAGAGGCCGGAGCAACCTCGTACACCGCAGCGCCGGATTCGGCCTCCATGACCGCTCATTCTTCCGACGACGCTATGGCCCTGGTTTCGACGGAGAGGGCGACATCTTCGTGCTCGGAACCGGCCCGATCGACGAAACTGGAGCAGCCGCTCATCATGGCGGAGCCGTACGCTTCTGTTGCGGTGTCTCATTCACTTTCGATGGTGGCTGGCCAGGGGTCATCCTTGGAGCCCGGGAGGCCCCTCCTTTCGGCCCTGACACTTCCAAGTAGCTCGGCCGTGGTGGACGCAGAGCTGTGGGCGATCGTAGACAGCGAAGTTAGCTTCGATCCACCAGTCGTCCCTTCTATCGGCCACATGAGTTCGGACCTGCCAGTCCGCCAGACCTTAGTGGTATTGCGATCGATGGTCGTTGCCGACCCGACGCTCACATACCGAGGCGTGAGGGCTATCGTGGAACAGTTGACCAAGGCACTGTAAATGATGGGCTGCCCGCTGGAAGAGTGGTCGCGCCGCGTTCAGTTATTACTAAAATACGTAAATCATCGCGCATTCCTCGAGACGCAAGCCCCAACTGAGCTTACAGCTATCGGTGCTCAGAGGGACGAATATCAGGAGGTTCTGGCGGCACGGAGGGACAGCCGAGAGCAACACCGAGAGGCCTTGGACAGGCACAGTGCCGACATCGACGCTTTAGAGAACCGGATCGAGAAACTCCGGGGCTGGCTTACCCAGGCTGAGTCTGACCTGCTCAAGGCAGAGACGAGTAAGGCTCGAGAGACCGAGGAGCTAGCTGTCGTCGAAGCAGCAGTGGCCCTTATGGCGACCGAGCTGGAGCGCCTCGACGTGCAGGAAGACCGCTTGCGTGAGATGATGAGCTTTCCTTGCGTCGGGATCCTTCCCTTCGAGGACATCTTCCTGGGGCTAGATTAGCTGCCGATTCCCCTTCCATTCCTTTCTTTGTATGTAACACCGGGGTATGCCTCGAGGCCAATGTAATTCTTTTCGAAAAGAATATAATGCAATTATTCCATGTGTCTCTTGTATGCGTGTGGTGTTGGGCGATCTCTTCCTTCCTTTTTCTCTCTTTCTTTTTTTGCTATGTGATGGGACGCAAGTCCACACTAACAGCTTACCCGGGGAGAACCCGGTGAGGTTCGCAGAGGAGCACAGGAGAGTGCTCGCCCCTTCCAGAGGAGGGACGAGGGGACCACTACACCATGTCCATCAAGCGACTCATCCAACTGATGTCACCGGTATGTTTTACCCGACTAGGTTGATCTGACCTTGGAAGGGCGGAGAGAAGAGTTTGTTCATCCGACGACCCAGACGGGAGGTCTTGGTCAAAAGGGGTTGTTCGTCGCCCGAAGGGACGGAGAGAAGAGTTTGTTCGTTCAATGACCCTGACGGGAGGTCTTGGTCAAAAGAGGGTTGTTTATCTGTGCCGACAGAGTGCCGATGACAGGTGTGGTTTATTTGTCGCTTGGTGTATTCGTTGGTACGGGTGGGTGCCAACGCAAGGAGGAGGGTTGATTCCCCGATCCCGGGCGAAAGGTCCGATTGGGGTATTCTTCGTCAGTGCCGATAGAATGTCAAGGGCTGACAGGGTTGATTCGCCTTTTGAAATGTTCGTTGGTACGGGTGAGTGCCAACGCAAGGAGAAGGGTTGATTCCCCGATCTCGGGTGAAAGGTCCGGTTGGGGTATTCTTTGTCAGTGCCGACAGAATGTCAAGGGCTAACAGGGTTGATTCGCTTATTGAAATGTTCATTGGTATGGGTGAGTGCCAACGCAAGGAGAAGGGTTAATTCCCCAATCTCGGGTGAAAGGTCCGGATGGGGTATTCTTCGTCAGTGCCGATAGAATGTCAAGGGCTGATAGGATTGATTCGTTTATTGAAATATTCGTTGGTACGGGCTGGTGCCAACGCAAGGAGAAGGGTTGATTCTCCAATCCCGAGCGAAAGGTCCGGTTGGGGTATTCTTCGTCAGTGCCGACAGAATGTCAAGGGCTGACAGGGTTGATTCGTTTATTGAAATATTCATTGGTACGGGCTGGTGCCAACGCAAGGAGAAGGGTTGAGTCCCCAATCCCGGGCGAAAGGTCCGGTTGGGGTATTCTTCGTCAGTGCCGACAGAATGTCAAGGGCTGACAGGGTTGATTCATTTATTGAAGTATTCGTTGGTACGGGTTGGCACCAATGCAAGGAGAATGGTTGATTCCCCAATCTCGGACGCAAGGCCCGGGTGGGGTATTTTTCGTTAGTGCCGATGGAATGTCAAGGGCTGACATGGTTGATTCATTTATTGGAATATTCATTGGTACGGGCTGGTGCCAACGTAAGGAGAAGGGTTGATTCCCCGATCCTGGATGAAAGGTCCAGCTGGGGTGTTCTTCGTCAGTGCCGACAGAATGTCAAGGGCTGACAGGGTTGATTCATTTATTGAAATATTCGTTGGTACGGGCGAGTGCCAACGCAAGGAGAAGGGTTGATTCCCCCTTCCCTTTTCTTTCTTCCCTTCTCTTTTCTCTTTTTTTTTCTCTCTTTCTTTTTTTTGTCTTTCTTTTTTTCTTTTCTTTTTCTTTTCTTTCTCTTTCTTTTTCCTTTTTTACTTTTCTTTCTCTTTTCCCTTTTTGAAGTGCATGGTGAATAACGACAACCCATCCAAGCGATCGAAATGTAAATTCGCCCGCTGTGGGACGAGAGACTGTATTATTCATTAAAAGGGGGGAATCGGAGCGTGGTACAACCTCAGATGCCTACCATTAAGGGGTGGGAACTGGACCTCCCCCCGATGATCAACTATCACATATGCTCCGCCTTCATAAACCTTTTGGATTACATAGGGTCCGAGCCAATTCTTGTTCAGCTTGCCCTTGGGGTTGGAAGCCATGACTTCCATCCTTTTGACCATAACGAGGTCACCCTTCTTGAATTCACGCTCCTTAACGAGCTTGTCGAAGGCGCGAGCTATTCGGGCCTGATAGACTTGGATGTTCTGCTGGGCTCGAAGCCGCTTCCCCTCCAGGTCGGAGAGCTCTTCGAGCCTTCGCTCGACATTTGTTTGCTCCTCTTGGACTAACCCGTGTTGGATTGCGACCCGGAGGGAGGGTATTTCCAGCTCAATGGGGACGAGTGCCTCTGAGCCATATACTAAAGAGAAGGGTGAACAACCCGTTGGAGTTTTGTATACAGTTCGATACGCCCATAGGGCCTCATATATTTTCTCTTCCCAGTCCCTCTTGTTAGAATTAACAATTTTGGAAAGAAGAGTACAAAGAGTTTTGTTGAAAGCTTCAGCCAAACCATTGGCTTGCGGGTTGTAGGGGGTTGACGTCCTCCAGTCGATCTTGTACTTCTCTGCCAGCCGGTAGACTTTCTGGTTGCAGAAGTGGCTTCCATTATCTGAGATGATTCAGTTTGGCGTGCCAAATCGGAATATGATATTGCGCCGGACGAATCTAGCGACGATCTCCCCAGTCACTTCTCTCAAAGCAACGGCTTCTGCCCAACGGGAGAAGTAATCAGTTATCGCCAAAATGTATTTGCACCCGGCGGATGACGCGGGTAGCGGGCCTACGACGTCTATTCCCCACTGGGCGAACGGCCAGCTGGGCAATGTTGGATGTAGCAGCACGGGTGGCCTCTTGGGTACTGTGGCATGCTCTTGGCATTTCTGGCAAGACTTGGCGTACTTGCAGTAGTCATCAAACATGGTTGGCCAGTAGTAGCCAACATTCTTTATTTCGATTTTCATTTTCGGTCCCGCCTGGTGTGCGCCTGCTGTCCCGGCGTGGACCTCTTTCATGACTCTCCATGCTTCTTCAATGGATAGGCATCGCAGGAGTACTTTCCGTTTGGCATCCGCCATAATTCGGAATAGGATCCCGTTCCGGACCTCGTAAGAATCCTTTGTTCTGATCAGCCTGATCTTTTCTTCTCTCTGCTTGGGCAATTGCTGGTATTTAAACCATTGCATGAGGGAATCCCTCCAGTCAGGTAGGCCGACGGCGTCTGCTACAGCGACCTCCAGCTCTTCTTCTTCTGATTCTTCTATCATGCTAGGCACTTGGCGATGATTCACCACCCGGATGCTAAGAGATCCATCAGGCGGGACTGCTAATGAGCTTGCCAACTTTGCCAGTGCATCGGCTTGTGCATTTTCTCCCCTGGCAACATGGCCTATCTCAATAAGGTAGAATTGTTCCATGAGCCGCTTCGCCTTGGCATGGTAAGGGAGCAACTCAGGCTTTCGGACATCAAACTGCCCCTGGACTTGCTTGACAACTAGTAACAAGTCGCCAAACACTTGTAGCATCTTAATCTCCATTTGCAAAGCGACTTGGAGACCGATAATCAGAGCCTCATATTCTACCTCGTTATTCATGCAAGGTTTGCTGATCGAACAGGACGTATGCAATACTTCTCCCTCAGGGGATTTAAGGACGATGCCGGCCCATGCCCGTACCCTTGCGTGCCCTGACGGGGTTGTTTCAGTTCTCGAAGCCCCATCAAAGTGCAGCTGCCAGGTGACCTGTTGGACTAGGTCCACCTCCAGTGTTTCATCTTCAGGCAACTCCGTAGTCAATGGGGAATCTTCAGGCATGGGATGTGCTGCAAAGAATTCGGCCACGGCTTGACCCTTAACGGCCTTCTGCGGCACGTAGGTGATATCAAATTCCATTAGCAGTACGGCCCACTTGCCGAGACGCACCTTCAGGACTGGCTGGGAGAGAATGTGTTTAACTGGGTCGGCCTTGGAGATCAGGCTCACTTCATGGGAGAGCATGTAATGCCTCAGCTTCTTGACTGCGAAGACCAAGGCGAGACAGACCTTCTCCATCGGGGTGTATTTTGCTTCCGCCCCCACTAGCCTTCGGCTAAGATAATAGAGAGCCTGCTCTTTTCCCTCGTCATTGTTCTGGGCGAGCATTTCCCCCAGTGAACATTCTGTGGCGGCTATGTATAGAATAAGCGGCCTCCCCTTGACAGGTGCCCCCAGCACAGGCGGGGTTCTTAAGTAGTCCTTAAGCTGATCGAAGGCCTTCTGGCATTCCTGGTTCCAGTCAAAAGGCGCATTCTTCATCATCAATTTGTGGAATGGCTGACAGCGCCCTGACAAATTGGAGATAAATCTTCGGATGTAAGCCAGTCGGCCTTGCAGGGATCTCAACTCTCCCAGATCCTTTGGAGGAGGTAACTCCTGAATGGCTCTTATTTTAAAATGGTCGATCTCGACCCCTCTATATCGGACAATGAAGTCAAGGAACTTCCCACTGGAGACGCCGAAGGCACACTTCATCAGGTTCATTTTCAGCTCATATTGCCGGAGTCTTTCAAAGATGACTCTGAGGTCTTGCAGGTGATCTTCTCTTTTTTTTGACTTGACGACCAAATCATCAATGTAGCATTCGACTTTGTTATATAGCAGCTCGTCGAATATTTTGGTCATCGCCCGCTGGTAAGTAGCGCCGGCGTTCTTGAGGCCGAAGGGCATTCTTTTGTAGTGGAATATCCCTTTAGGTGACCGGAAGGCCGTGTGAATTCGATCGTGCTCAGCTATCCAGATTTGGTTATAGCCGGATGATCCGTCCATGAAAGACAAGGCTTCGTGGCCAGTAGTTGCATCAATCATGACTTCAGTGATGGGCACCGGGAAATCATCTTTCGGGCAGGCCTTGTTCAGGTCACGGAAGTCCACGCAAATCTTGATCTGTCCATTTTTCTTCTTTACCGGCACAATGTTGGCCAGCCAAGTGGTGTACTGGGTTTCAGCTACAAAATCGACATCTATGAGATTGTCGACTTCTTTGTAAATTTGGCTTATCAGCTCCGGCCTCATGCGCCGGGGAGACTGCTTCACTAGTTCCACCTTAGGGTCAATGGCCAGAATATGTTGAGTCACGCCGGGACTCAGGCCAGGCATCTCCTTATAGTTCCAGGCAAAACAGTCCCGGAACTCTTGCAGCAACTTGATATATTATTCCCTCTCCTGTAGAGGAAGAAGGGCACTTAGAAAGGTCGGCATGGGGTCGTCTTCCGTGCCCAGGTTAATTTCGATAAGTTCATCTACTGTGGCCTGACCGCCATCTTCAATTTCCGGCGGTGCCGGCAATAAGTCGACAAAATCCTGACCTTCGCCATCTTCCGCCTCAAGGACTCCGTAAGTGTCGCCTGGCTCCACCCTGTCGGGCAATGAGGCTTTGCTGTTATTCCCCCGTTCCGGGCTTGTGGGCTGCGACTTCAAGGGATCCTCCTGCGTGGAGAAGCAAAGAAGTTCTCCGAAGTCTTCTTGGTATTTGTCATAGACGGCTTCGGCAGGGGCTGGAGTAATTGATTGCCCCACCGGGGGTTGGTTCTCAGCTGCATCTTCAAAACTCTGGTGCTGAACCGACACCATGTGGATGCCTCTATCGTGACTGTCTGTCACGTGGGGGCATGGCGGGGCCACTATATAGTCCCCCATTCTGAGCTCATCCATCTCAATCAGATCCTGAGCAATATCCTTGAAGATGTAGCAGTCCTCGATGGGGTGGCCCAGTATTTGGTGATAAGGGCAGAACAAAGGGTCACCACTTCTGCGAGCATCTTGCGGCCTCTTGGACCTTGGGAGGGTGACTTTGCCATAATAGCAAGCCCATTCAAAGATCCCTCAAGTTTTATTCCTCGGGAAGGAGTAGGGCCTCCGCATTCTCCCTTGTAATGTAGGATTCCGGTCGGCCGACCGTTCAACTGGGGAAACAGTTGCGCCTCTGGCCTCCTTTCCCCGGTACATAGGGATGTTCGGGGTGGCGCTCGGGGGCAGGTGCGTGCCGATATTCTGCTGGCGGAAGATGCCCCAGATCAAGTCAGACACGAGTGCGGTCACTTCGGCCAGCCGAGCCTTCAGCATCTCGATTTCTCGCTGCTGTTGATAACACAGGGAAAACAGGGCAGAGTCGCACCGAGGGAGGCCCGGGGTCCGGCTTGCTTCTTCGACTTTTGCATCAGTATCAGACAAAGGCAACGGCGGTCCTCTGCTGTAATCACCCGGGGCCGGTCCCTCAGAGGAGGACGGGGTATTTTCCTTGTTCCTGCAGGGAAGTGGATTCCATAGGAATACCTCTTCATCCTGCTCTTCATTAGCTGAAGGCTTAAGGTGTTGGCGACCTTCGACCTCTTGCGGGCCTATGGCGCCTGTGAGGCTGTTGCCGTTCGGAGCCGAGACCGATATAACGTCGGCTTCGTACGAATCTTCTAATGAGAAACCTAATCCCGGGTGCCGGGTGATTTGCAGCAATCTCCGGTCCAGGTTTGGTGGGTTCCACATCTTTTTGAACATGTCCTTCCGACTGGAGAGCTGGCAAAAGGGGATCCCTTGTTTTCTGGTCATTCTGGCTACACGGCCGGTTATGTCAGGTAGCCCCGTGATCGGGACGAGTGGGTCATGCAGTTCGTCGGGGAGTTTACAATCATCGCCCCCTCTGACCGGGTGCTCATTAGCCACATAGAAAATAGTAGACCGTCCCCCGGGGTTAGGCACCTCAAAGGTCTTCAATGGTTCAACCACCTGGCAGTCAAATTCTGCGAGAGGCTTGATGACCCCGAGTGGGACCCTGATGTCCTCTAGCAAGTCTTCGAGGTGCGGCATCCCTGGTGCAGGGTAGATAGGAAGAGAGGTGGTTTTGAATACTCTGTCTGCTCCAGAAACAAATGACACTTGACGGGGAGCCACATAGCCTGGCGGCGGTGGGGGGAACCAACTGTCAGGCTCCGCCTTCTTCTTTCCCTTGTCCAGGGTGACTTGGGGAGTTTGCTTCGGCTTCTCTAGATACAAATTGGTGTCTGAGAGATGGCATTCGAACACCTCAAAAGGGTGGAGGTCAGCAAGGATTCTCTCCTCCTTCCCATTGCCGAGGTACTTGATGCAATGATGCAGAGTAGACTGCACTACCCTGTTCTGGTGCAGCCAAGGCCAGTCGAGCAATGCTTTGTAGGAGGTACTAGAGTTAATCACATGAAACTGGACCTTAGTCGTGAAATCACCGAGAGAGAGGTTAAACTCGGTAATCCCCATGGGGACCTCACACTTCTGGTTGAAGCCAGCAATCTTAACATTCTTGACCTCGACCAAGTGTACATCAAAGTAATTTTTCTGGTATATCCGGTAGGGGAGTATGTTCACTACCGCCCCAGGGTCAATCAATACTCTGTTGATGGGATGCCCATTCAGATGCCCCCTCATATAGAGTGGCATGTTGTGACTGCAGGTAGGTAGGAGCATATCTTCTTCTGTGAAAGCCACAGCTACCTCGGGTGACATTTTCGCAAGGCAAGCTTCAACATATGCTGGTGTCTGGAGCGCTGCGATGACGGCCTGCCGTGTCTCTTCATCCAAGGACAGGATCTCCCAGACGGTGAACCTGGCTGGGATCTTCTTTAGGTGCTTGACTATTCTGTTGCTAGCTCGGACCTCGAGCAACTTCATCTCTTCGGCTCTATTGCGCCTGCCCCCAGTCTGGGCCTGGAGAGCCGGCTCAGCGGGTGCGTCCTCCACCGGGTCAGGTATCACTTGAGCTTGCGGGGCCTATTGGGTCACTTCCTTCTCTTGCATGAACTCGGCAAGGTTCGGGGTGTTGTCAGGTTCTTCCCTTGACCGAGAAGGAATTACTACCAGCGGGGCCGGGAGGCTACTTGCTTCTTTGATCTGCGGAGACCCGCGGGGGCATGACTGCCTCCCCCCTTGAGTCGTGAGGAATTCAATAAATGAAGGGACATTCTGGCCGACCGGCTCCCCGGAGTAGAGACCCGAGGGAGGGGGAATCTCCATGCCTTGAACCCTAGGTTCAGGGATATGATACGGTTGTTCTCCCCTGAGAAGGATGTTATGGTTGGCCTGAGGAGGCCGTCCCCATTTCCTTCCCGACCTAGTGGCATGTTGGGAGGTGGATGCTTCGGCCTGGTTTACTTCTGACGACTCAATGGGCGTCTCTTGCTCTTCCTCGCCCAAGGAGAGGGCAGTGTCGAACAATGCTGAGAGAGTGTTGCAAGAAAGGACGACCCCGCTCTTCTTCTTATGTCTGGGCCTTCTCTGCTTCCTTTTCTTCTTTTCTTCAGTGGCAGGCAACTGGCCTTCGGGGGGTTCTCCCCATAAGAGAGGCTCTTCCTTTGCATCGGCCTCTGCCCCCGGAGCTAGCTCGAGTGACTCGAACTCCTTCCAAGGGACATATTCCTTCAGCTCCACAGGCTGGATTTTGGGCTGTTCATAATCTTCGAGCCCGTCAATAATGGCATGGAGTCTTTCCACCGCGGGACTGGTCTCCTTGTGCACCCGCACCGGGATATGTTTCTTTTTGTTGCTAGTGAAGCGCCTTACGACCAGTCGGGGGGCTGTGTCGTGCCAAACAGGCGTCACTAGTGGTGGAGCTGGTCGAGGTGTGACACCCCTTATGTGAACCTCCGGCGTGGGCCGGGGGGCTTGCCTTCTTCTTCTATTCCTTGTCGGCACAGCCTGCCAACCTCCTTGGTCTTGAGCTGGTGCCATAACGAAGGCTTCATATGTTGCAGTTGTGCTGGCCTCTGCCCATTCTTCAGGCAACTACTGGTAAAGAGAGGTCATATTAACAGAGGTACCGAGGTTTGGCATTTCATGCGGCTGTGGAGGATCCACTTTGTGCTCCCCCATGTCCAGTTCTCCCTTCTTAATCAAGGACTCAATGACATCCTTAAAGATGTAGCACTCCTCGATAGTGTGCCCCAGCATCTGGTGGTACGGGCAGAAACGAGGATCATCCTTTTTTTTATGTCGCCAGGCCTCTTTGGTTCTGGCAATGTGATTTTATTGTACCTAGTGGCCCATTCAAACAAGATCCGGGACTTATCTCGAGGAAAAGAATACAACTTATTCCTCATTTTCTCCCGCAAGGAAGGACCTTCCCGCCGCTCAGTAGACCTGGCTGGAGGGGAATTGGCTGCCTCCTTGGCTTTCTTTGTCTGTTTCTCATAAGCTTGAAAGTCCAATGTGTGGACTTCTAGTGGTATCGGCTTCTTCTCGGCCTGCCTGGCCCTTTGACTTGATACAGTTGGAGCGGAAGAGTACCGAGCAAGGAATGCCTCGATCTCTGCCACTATATTGTTTAAACGGTCGAATGTCCTTACTTCGGCACCAATCATTCTCTCAAGAATTTCTTTCTTCAGGTTCTGTTTACATATTTGCACCGCATCCTCCTGATGCGGGGGACGTCTGCATCTCATGCTGAGGTTCCTCCACCTCTTTATGTAGTCAAGTGCCGACTCATCATTTCTTTGCCTCGTGGCGTAGAGTTCTGCCACAGTGACCTCCCATTCAGCTATGTAGAACATTTCTTTAAATTTCTTCTGCATGTCAGGCCAGTCTGCAATGGACCTGGCGGGCAGGCTCGAGTACCATTCGAAAGCAAGCCCGGTAAGTGTTGAGCCAAAGAATTTGAGGAGGTAGGCTTCATCTGCGGCTAGATCTCCCATAACATTCACATAGTAGGCAATGTGCTCCCTAGGAGACCGCTGCCCATTAAACTTCTCAAATTTCGGCGGCTTGGTGATACCGGCCGGGAGCCTGCTCGCAGCATAGTGTGCCAGATAAGGTACCCGATACACATCAAAGGGCGTGCAGCCACTATCGCTCCTTTCTGCCAGCTTCATGTCTATCATCTATTCCAACATCAGTCTGTTCACCGTCGCGCGGGTCCACCGGGTTCGAGTAGAAATGAGCAGGTTGCACCAGCGGCGTTGTTAACACTGTCGCCTGAGGTGCAATGGTGGATCCCTGGAACGGTAGGTTTGGCGGCGGGGCCGGAGTTGTGTGATGCGGCTGATGCAGGGGTATGCCCTCGGTGTAGCTGGGGATCGGTGGAGACACCGTCACCTGTGGGGAAGCTTCCGAGGCTTGACAGCTGGGTCACTCAGGGGTCTCTGGTAATGCTTCGATCTGCCTGGACGTCGAGGGCTGAGCAGCTCTGTCGGTCAACTGCTTCTTTAGCAACTCGATCTCCCTTTGATATTGCTGCATCATAAGTAATACAGCTGGGTCACTCATGGAGAGGCTAGGGGTGCCCCCTCTTTCTTCAGCTGGCGTCTCTTCGGACAAAGTGGACGGTCCTCCCGTGGTGCCTTCAGTAATGACATTGGCAGCCAGGGTCATTGACGATTCCCCATAGTCAGTTCCTTAGTGTGAGCTTGTGTCTTTTCAGTTGCTGCTTTCCCTCTTCTGGTGAGAGGTCCTGGCCTCGCTGCAAGTCTGGCCACTTCCTCAGGCTCGGTCGGCAAGGCCCCGTACCGGCCGAATACCCCTGCCATGTTGCAAGTATAGACCCTTAGGTCTCTGCCTCTTCTTGCTGCTCTTCTCGACGGCCTGCCTGGGAAGACCAATCTGTCAAAGACCGACCCCCGCGGCTTCACCTCTTCCCTCAGCGGGGACTGATAGCGCTTCTCGGAGCAGTTCCTCGACTCGGCACTAGTGCCCGGGTTGGATTTCTTCTTCTTCGAATGCAGAGGCTACTGCCCCCAGCAGTCTTTGGCGACCCAAGGGAGTGCTCCCCGGGCCCCGCAGGTAGTTTCTCATGGCTTGCTCTACTCCTTCCCAGTCTTGATCAGGAGGAGAGGTGGGTGGTGCCGCTCTGTTGCCAGCAACGGGCATGTGGATTGCAGGCTCCGCACGGGCGTCCTGATGGTGACGTCAGTGGCATCAACGGTGGGCGCGTTTCGGTGGGGCTAGTGTGGCCGATACCGGCTGATAGACGGGGGCCGATGTCCCGACCCGGTCTGCTTGTTGAGCCCTTGCTGGGTGAAAGGTGCTGGGTCCCGCCTGGGCTGGTGAAGTAATCCGGGCTGCCTTGGGAACCCATGCCTGCTTGCCCTTGGTCGGCCTAGGGGCCGGTCGGTGCTGCGGGACTGTGGCTGCAGTCGTGGGCGTCGTCCTACCCTTCATCTTCTCCAGTGGCTGGAAAGAGTTGCGCACTGGTACAGTGGGTGTGATGCGATCCGGGATCACTTCGGAGCGTTGCCCAGAAAGATGCACCCGGAACGTTCTGATGACAGTAGACTTGCCGGTGCTGGAGACCCGGCCTCAGGGTGATGCAGTGGCATGGCTCCTCCGGAGCCTTCTCTGGTGGGAAGCTGAGCCTTGACGAGAAGGGCCGGCACTTTCGTGCACATGGTGCACGTGGCAGCCCAATGTCCTCACGGGAGCAGTCTTGGGAGGTCCGGCCATTGGTCGACCGGCGACAGCTTTGGCGGCCCCCTGGGTGGAGGCGTTGTTTTTGATCCCGTCAGACGCTTCCACGTCCAACAGGTGCGTGAAGGCCACTCCTAAAAAGTTGGGGAAGCCAACCGAGGGAGGGAAGCTCCCGAAAGCGAGGGGGACGGCCAAGTAGCCGTTCCGCACGTGACTCTCGACGGGTTGCTGACCGAAAGTGAGGGTCATCTTGACGTTCGGAATGCAACCTGCATTTGCAAAGTGAGGAATTAGTATTACAAGAAGGGGGCCGTGGAGCCCTTAATTTTGGCAAAGAGATGAAGGGTGATCCAGTCCCATCGGGCGTGCCAGACTTGTGGACGCACTTATTATTAGGCACTTCGTTTTATTTGTTTATCGGTTTATTAAGTGCGTGGGCGTGCCAGTCATCGAAGTGACGATTGGTTCGGGCTCCGAAGAACCCATGGTGCGCTCGATCTGACTCAATCAGGCGATTGTGTAGTTCGGGTCGGGACTGAGACCCGTTGTGCCATAAAGGTCACAACGTCATTTACATCCCCTCGGAGAGGGGAATACCCTTGATTAATTACCGGAAATAAGGGCTCCACGACCGAAAGAAATACTAATTAATGCAGGAAGAAAAATGGCAGCCGGGCTTATGCAGTAAGCCCGTGGTAAGGGCATGAACACTCAGATTGTGTCGGTCACCGATGGACCATTCCATGTTCGAACAAAGTCCATACAGAAAATGAGACGGTAATGGGGGAAAACATAACGGAGCTAGGAGACCCCGGGGGAAAGATGCAAACCACAGACTAAGGATGAAGAGAAGACAGCAAATGCAACAGAGAAAGGTAAAGCCAGAAGGTGTTCCATTCATGACGAACTCAAGATGACAAAAATCATGGCCAGAAGACCAAACGTAATACAATACATCCGAACGAGATGGGGGGGAAATGGGGAAGAGAATGAAATAAAAGTTTGGGGAGAGGGTTAGGATGAGGGAGGGTGATCATCCCCTTCACTGCCATCCTTCCCTCTCCACTACACAGCACGCTCTCCCTCTCTCTCTTCTCTCTCTTCTACCTTCTTCTTCTCTTCCTTCTTCTTCTCTGGTGCTCTCTTCGAACAGGTCCTTCGCCTGTTGCTCTCCCTCTCTCTTTCTTCTCCGGCGGCTTTTTATACGTGGGCCGTTGACGGGGCCGACCTCATGATGGCACTGCCATCCGAGGTTGACTTCGGTATCTTCCTCGTCAGGTGAAGATCTCCCTCACCCAACCGGAGGGCGACACCAAGGCAGGGGGTTAGCTGGCATTGACATGGCCACACTGCGCGCCAAGGGGCCCTTCTAATGACCGTTGTGTATCTTGCCTGTACGAACTCGAAAATTTTTATATATATTTATATGCAAGAAGAAATAATGAAAGATGAAAATAAAATAAATTATGAATATTTTTTGTCATAGAATACATAAACATAAACACTATTCCACTCGTTAACAAGAACGATGAGATTCACGGCATGATTCTAAGAAGACGAAGACGTCGGTACTGTAGCAGTACTATAGCATCCGATTTAAGAGATAATTATTAGTTTTAATGTAATCCTAATTAATGGATGAGGTCATTCTACATCATTGAATAAATAAGATCATGGATGAGGTCATTCTTATATCATTGAATAAATGAGGTCATAGATTATGTCACCCACGTAGTGGAACAAAGTTGGTGTAATGGGGTTGGTGTAATAGTGGAACAAAGTTCGTATAATGAGGTTGGTATAATAGTGGAACAAGGTTGGTGTAATAGTGACGTGGTGGAATGAAGTTGGTAGAGTAGGTGGGAGATTTTAGCCTATAAATAGGGTTCTTCCCTACTCCAAGCACAAATCTATTGGGAGGAATTGCTAGTTAGAGAGAAGGAGAAAGCTCGAAGTTGGAGGAGTGTTCGAAAACGTTCTTCGTTCTTAAATTTCTTTTTCTTTGGTCTTAAACGAGGTAGGTTTTCTCTCAGGTAAAAACTTAATTAGGTCTCCATATATGTTTCTTTGCATGAGTATTTTGATTCTATGTAAATTTTTCATGATCATGTATTTATAGTTTATTTTAAGATTTAAAGTTTAATTATGGAGTTTTCATTATCATAACGTGTTTCAATAACGTGGATCACATATACACCATGATTTGAATACGATAACCATGCCCGATTTACATCGTTTATGTGCGTTATTTCAAACTTAAATCTTGAATTTTAAAATCATGTTCTTGCCTTAAGAATTCTATTAACAAAAAAATGACTAGGTGAATGAACTCGTAAAGCTATTGTTAAATGACCAAACAATTATGTTCTAATTTTCGTACAATTCCTATACATGATTAACCCTATCTCTTTTATCTAAGCTCTATCTGAAAGCTTGACATCTCCTTTCAACTTGTCTTCGTACATAAACATATTATGCAATTGGAAGCTTGACATCTTTTTTCAATGTATTTTCCTTTATTGAAATTCTTTCACAAATGAATATGTTAGAATATACAAGAATGATTTCCGTTCGATTTACGCATTTTCGTGTCTCCGAAAAATCGTGTAGCTAGCAAGTTCACCAAGAAGAACCAGTGTCTAAGGCTAGAGGTCCACGGGCAAACGCTTTAAGTGGATAAGTGGTTACTTAATTAGGACCTCGTGAATACGAGGGGAGCCTCCCACTGTCCCACCTCTTACCTGGCCGCGTTTTCTTTGGTTTTTGCTAATTACCCGATTGAGAAAAACTTGATCTAAACTTATTTTACAAGAGTTGGTCGCGCCTTGACTGGAAATTCATTCTCTTTATTATCTTAATGTCGTTAAACATGATGCCTTAAATCATCCTTGAACTTCTCTTATAAACTTCATTTATTCTTCATACTACATGCTCTTTCTTCATACTATATGTCCTTGAAAATGAAAATTTTGCTAGATCTGTACTTTAGCCATAAACTACCATTTAGGAGTGTAGGAGCTAAGTGCCATGTAGGATAAAGTGCTACGTTATGGGAGCCACCTCTTGAAGCCGAAATGGCGCAAAGTGCTACATAATGGGAGCCACCTCTTGAGCCTGTAGGGGCCACCTTTAGAGTCCTCCATAACTAAATGACTAGTTATGCGCTATACTACGCTTCTTAAGCTTTTCTTGAAACTTGAATTGGCCATAATTATAAATGAATTGTTCTAGAAATTACATGGGACTTTGGTCCACCTGATACTCAATGCCTGGCAAACATGGGGGCCCTGATCTGGTCCTAGGCGAGTAAAGCCTGAAAGTACTTGTGCCCGAGGGAGTTGAATGATCACGTGTGCATTGCACCAACTGACATGTAAGATTGAACTAGGCAGTTCACTTATTACATGCTTGACTCGTTACATGCTTAGCATCCTATACATGACATTTTTGACTGGAGTGATTAATATCCTTGTTGCATGGCCATCTTTACAATTCTATACTTGTTATTGATCTTCATGCTTACACTTGAGTCCTACAGTATCTATTCTTGAAATTCTTGACTTCCTGATCTTGTTCTCTATTTGTCATTTATTTTATTCTTATTTTTCGAAAGCATATAGATGTTCCAAAATACTAATTACTTAAAGTGACCTGGTAAAGAGATATGAATCCTACTGAGCTTTCTAGCTCACCCTGTGTATTGTTGTTAATTTTCAGGAAATTTTGAAGATGACGGGAATGGGCTGGAGTGATTAGAGTGATGATAGTTTTTAATAAGTTCCTTTTCCAGTCTGTCTACTTATAAAAGAGTGTATCGAGTTTGAATAGTATTGTAAGTCCTTGAAGGATGTTTGTTGGAAATGTCAGATTATGAAATAAAGATGTGATTTTGTCCATTTGTTGTTCATACTCATCATCTGAGTCTATTGATCGACCTGCTTGTATAACTGTTCACGCCTTGATAATTCCGCCTTGTTCGGGGCGTGACAGTTTAGTTGGTATCAGAGCCTATGGTTAAAAAGAGTCTAGGGCATCAAGGCTTAGTTATTGAAAACCCTAGGTTCTTCACACTATAGGACAAACGATAGCTATACTTGACCTGCGAGATTGGGTAGAGACTTGGGCTAGATATTAAGATATATAGAGATAATACATTTAATCCCTATAGCTTCTTTTGCAGAAATTCTTAGCTGTTGAAAATGGCCGCTGAGCATGCTCAATGGAGAGAAATGCAAAGGACCATCCAAGGGCTAACTCAAGCCCTACAACAAGTGGCTCAAGGAGGAGTTAATCACCATGGTGCGGGAGACCTGCACCGCAACTATAGGAACATGAATCCTCCGAGGTTCAACGGTTCCAATGACCCGGATGAAGCAGAACATTGGGTAAAGGAGATAGAAAGAATATTCTGAGTCATGCAATGCTCGGATCAAGATAGAGTTTTGCTTGCAACTTTCCAACTGGAAAGGGATGCAAGAGCTTGGTGGGAATCCGTGGAGGCGACCTTGCCCGATCCCCATATCACTTGGGAGGAATTTCTAGAATATTTCAACGGCAAGTATTTCTCGGAGAGAGTCCAAGAAAAGAAGGCAGCAGAATTTGCCACCCTTAAACAAAGAATTCTCTCTGTAGCTGAATACGAGGCCCAGTTTTCTCGACTGGCCCGATATGCTCCACACCTCATTAATACAGAGAGAATGAAGGCCAAGCGATTCATGAATGGGCTAAGGCCCCAATACATTCCCCAACTGGCGCCTATGGACATCCAAACATATGCCGAGATGATCTGACCCAACTGCTAGAAGATGCCATGGAGATGGCTGATAGAATCAAGGGAAGAGTCGTGAAAGAACAAGTTATTGGCGCCGGAAATTTTAAACCCACTTTTGGAAAGAAGAGGCCAAATGAAGGAAGAACCCCTCAACAAGATAAAAAGCCTCGAGATGAAAATAGACAAGTCATCCCTTATATATCTTCAAAAGATATCTGCAAGTATTGTGACAAGGCCGGCCACAAGACTGAAGAGTGCTGGAGAAAGAAGGGAGCATGCTTGCGCTGTGGAAGTGGGGATCATTGCATTTCTGATTGTCCCCTTATGAAGGAATCTCCATCGGAGAAGAAAACTCAAGAAGGACCAAGACATCAAGGAAGACTCCAAGCTCTGATAGAACCTACACCTACTGAAGAAGGAGGAGTGGTGGAAGGTACTCTCACCATCAATTCTAGAGCTACTTTTGTTCTATTTGATACTAGAGCTACCCATTCATTCATATCCCAGAATTTTGCTTTCACCTTACATGAAAAACCTGTTCCTTTGAAAACTGAACTTGTTATTTTCACACCTTTAGGAGCAAGCACTGAGCTTAAACATTATTTTCCCTCTAGTGAAGTGTTGATTAGTGGTCATAACCTAGCCACTGATTTGATATGCATGAATATGGAGGGTTATGATGTAATCTTAGGTGTTGACTGGTTGGCCAAGTATAATGCTAAGGTGGATTGCAGGCGAGGAAGTGTAACTTTTGGTGAACCAGGATACCCTGAAGTGTCTTTCTCTAGAAATATCCATCCTAGACACCCTCTTCTCATCTCTACCCTTCAAGCTCAAAAAATGATGAAGAAAGGATGTATTACATTTTTGGCTTCTATCCTTATAACCGAACCCAAGAAACCCATTCTGGAAGAAATATCTGTTGCTAAGGAATATCCGGATGTATTTCCTGAAGAATTACCTGGCATACCACCTGAGAGAGAAGTTTCATTCTCAATCGATTTGATACCAGGAGCAGCCCCTGTATCCAAAACTCCTTATAGAATGTCACATGTTGAGCTGAAGGAACTAAAAGAGCAATTTATGGAATTATTAGAGAAGGGATTCATCAGACCTAGTACATCACCTTGGGGAGCACCTGTTCTTTTTGTGAAGAAGAAAGATGGATCTATGAGGTTATGCATTGATTATAGGCAGTTGAACCAATTGACTATCAAGAATAAGTACCCTCTGCCAAGAATTGATGAACTATTTGATCAAATCTCTGGAGCTCATTATTTCTCTAAGATTGACCTCAGGTCGGGTTATCATCAAGTGAGAATCAAGGAAGAAAATATTTATAAGACAGCATTCAGAAGTAGATATGGACACTATGAGTTTGTTGTCATACCTTTTGGGCTGACTAATGCCCCTGCAGGTTTTATGCAACTCATGAATAGTGTGTTTCGACCTTATTTAGATCAATTTATGGTGGTATTTATTGATGATATATTGATCTACTCTAAAACCAAGGAAGAACATGAAGCACATTTGAGGATTGTCTTGTAGATATTAAAAGAAAATCAGTTATATGCTAAATTGAGCAAATGTGAGTTCTGGTTAGAAGAAGTTTCGTTTCTCGGTCATGTGATCTCTAAGGAAGGAATTTCAGTTGACCCTTCAAAGGTAGAAGCTATCAAAAACTGGGAAAGGCCTACAAATGTGATCGAAATCTGAAGTTTTCTAGGATTGGCCGGTTACTATAGGAGATTCATAAAAGACTTCTCAAAAATTGCCGTGCCATTGACTAGACTAACAAGGAAGGAAAATTCTTATATATGGGCTGAGGAATGTGAGAAGAGTTTTCAAACTCTAAAGGAGCGCTTGACAACGGCACCTGTTCTTACTCTGCCTATTGCGGGACGAGGATTCGAGGTATATGCTGATGCTTCGGGAATTGACCTAGGTTGTGTATTAATGCAACAAGGCAAGGTGATAGCCTATGCATCTAGGCAACTGAAAACCCATAAAGTTAATTACCTTGTACATGATCTAGAATTAGCCGCAGTAGTCTTTGCTCTAAAGATATGGAGGCATTATTTATATGGGGAGCAGTTCACTATCTATTCTGACCGTAAGAGTTTAAAATATCTATTTTCTCAGAAGGAGCTCAACATGAGACAAAGAAGATGGTTAGAATATTTGAAAGATTTTGACTTTTCTATTCAATACCATCCTGGAAAGGGTAATGTTGTGGCTGATGCTCTTAGTAGAAAGCCAAGGGCTCTATTATCAAGTTTGATGATGAATGAATGGCGATTGCTGGAGCAATTTACAGGATTAAATTTAAATGTGGAACCAAAGGAGGAACAAGTCTTGATTACCAATATAAGGGTACAACCTGAAATGTTTCCTCAAATAAAAGAGCAACAAGGTAACGATTCTTTATTAGTTGAAATTTCTGGAAACTTGAGCCAAAGGCCTGATTTTCAACTGGCAAATGATGGGAGATTATTATTTTGAGGAAGAACTTGTGTGCCTGATAGTAACAAAATCAAGAAGGAGATAATGGAAGAAGCGCACCAATCCAGGTACACTATTCATCCTGGTGCTACAAAAATGTACCAAGATCTCAAAAGAACCTTTTGGTGGCCTAACATGAAAAGAGAGGTAGCCGAGTTTGTGAGCTGATGTTTGGTCTGCCAACAAGTTAAAGCCGAACATCTCAAACCTGCTGGTAAGCTAAAATCTCTAGAGATACCGGAATGGAAATGGGATAGTATTGGCATGGATTTTATAGTTGGGTTGCCAAAGACCCGAAGTGGATTTGATGCTATATGGGTGATTGTGGACCGACTAACTAAGTCTGCTCACTTCTTGCCCATCAAAATCAAATGGACCGTGGATGTTCTAGCTGCCCTATATATCAAGGAGGTTGTAAGGCTGCATGGTATTCCAACTTCTATTATTTCGGATAGAGATCCAAGATTCACCTCCCACTTCTGGAAAGGTTTACAATCATCTTTGGGTACTAGGCTGAATTTTAGTACAGCTTTCCACCCTCAGACAGATGGACAAACCGAGAGGACGAATCAGATTATTGAAGATATGTTAAGAGCTTATATGATAGATTTTGGGAGAAGTTGGCATGAATATTTGCCATTGATTGAATTTGCATATAACAACAGTTATCAGTCTAGCATCCAAATGGCACCTTTTGAAACATTGTATGGTAGGAGTTGTAGATCACCTCTATGCTAGAGTGAGATTGGAGAAAGGGGATTGATGGGTCCCGATATTATTCAAGATACAACTCACAATATTCAGTTGATCCGTGAAAGGCTAAAAATTGCTCAATCACGGCAGAAGAGTTATGCCGATAATCGAAGAAGAGACCTTGAATTTCAAGTGGGGGAGCATGTCTTCTTGAAAATTTCACCCACGCGAGGAATTAAAAGGTTTGGTGTCAATGGAAAACTAAGTCCAAGATTTATTGGCCCTTTTGAGATTCTAGAATGAATCGGTGAAGTGACATACAAGCTAGCTTTGCCTCCACAATTGGCAGGTGTCCATGATGTATTTCATGTATCCATGCTAAGGAAATATGTGTATGATCCTTCGCATGTGATTCAATTCGATGACTTGAAGCTACAGAAGGATTTATCTTATGAAGAAAGACCGATCAAGATCTTAGATCAAAAATTTCACCAGCTAAGGAATAGGGCTATACCGATAGTAAAAGTTCAATGGAGTAAGCGTGGATTCGAGGAGGCTACTTGGGAATTAGAAGAGTCAATCAAGAAGAAGTATCCAGATTTGATCTCAGGTTAGAATTTTGAACCCTCTATTTGAATTTTAAATTTACTATTACATGATGTGAATTTGGAGGATCAAATTCTTTTAAGTGGGGGAGGATGTAGCAACTCGAAAATTTTTATATATATTTATATGCAAGAAGAAATAATGAAAGATGAAAATAAATAAAATTATGAATATTTTCTATCATAGAATACATAAACATAAATACTATTCCACTCGTTAACAAGAACGATGAGATTCACGGCACGATTCTAAGAAGACGAAGACGTCGGTACTATAGCATCCGATTTAAGAGATAATTATTAGCTTTAATGTAATCTTAATTAATGGATGAGGTCATTCTTACATCATTGAATAAATAAGATCATGGATGAGGTCATTCTTACATCATTGAATAAATGAGGTCATAGATTATGTCACCCACGTAGTGGAACAAAGTTGGTGTAATGGGGTTGGTGTAATAGTGGAACAAAGTTGGTATAATGGGGTTGGTATAATAGTGGAACAAGGTTGGTGTAATAAAACTCCATAATTGAACTTTAAATCTTAAAATAAACTATAAATACATGATCATGAAAAATTTACATAGAATCAAAATACTCATGCAAAGAAACATATATGGAGACCTAATTAAGTTTTTGCCTGAGAGAAAACCTACCTCGTTGAAGACCAAAGAAAAAGAAATTTAAGAACGAAGAACGCTTCCGAACACTCCTCCAACTTCGAGCTTTCTCCTTCTCTCCAACTAGTAATTCCTCCCAAGAGATTTGTTCTTGGAGTAGGGAAGAACCCTATTTATAGGCTAAAATCTCCCACCTACTCTACCAACTTCATTCCACCATTTCATTATCATAACGTGTTTCAATAACGTGGATCACATATAGACCATGATTTGAATACGATAACCATGCCCGATTTACATCGTTTATGTGCGTTATTTCAAACTTAAATCTTGAATTTTAAAATCATGTTCTTGCCTTAAGAATTCTATTAACAAAAAAATGACTAGGCGAATGAACTCGTAAAGCTATTGTTAAATGATCAAACAATTATGTTCTAATTTTCGTACAATTCCTATACATGATTAACCCTATCTCTTTTATCTAAGCTCTATCTGAAAGCTTGACATCTCCTTTCAACTTGTCTTCGTACATAAACATATTATGCAATTGGAAGCTTGACATCTTTTTTCAATGTATTTTCCTTTATTGAAATTCTTTCACAAATGAATATGTTAGAATATACAAGAATGATTTCCGTTCGATTTATGCATTTTCGTGTCTCCGAAAAATCGTGTAGCTAGCAAGTTCACCAAGAAGAACCAGTGTCTAAGGCTAGAGGTCCACGGGCAAACGCTTTAAGTGGATAAGTGGTTACTTAATTAGGACCTCGTGAATACGAGGGGAGCCTCCCACTGTCCCACCTCTTACCTGGCCGCGTTTTCTTTGGTTTTTGCTAATTACCCGATTGAGAAAAACTTGATCTAAACTTATTTTACAAGAGTTGGTCGCGCCTTGACTGGAAATTCATTCTCTTTATTATCTTAATGTCGTTAAACATGATACCTTAAATCATCCTTGAACTTCTCTTATAAACTTCATTTATTCTTCATACTACATGCTCTTTCTTCATACTATATGTCCTTGAAAATAAAAATTTTGCTAGATCTGTACTTTAGCCATAAACTATCATTTAGGAGTGTAGGAGCTAAGTGCCATGCAGGGCAAAGTGCTACGTTATGGGAGCCACCTCTTGAGGCCGAAATGGCGCAAAGTGCTACATAATGGGAGCCACCTCTTGAGCCTGTAGGGGTCACCTCTAGAGTCCTCCATAACTAAATGACTAGTTATGCGCTATACTACGCTTCTTAAGTTTTTTTGAAACTCGAATTGGCCATAATTATAAATGAATTATTCTAGAAATTACATGGGACTTTGGTCCACCTGATACTCAATACCTGACAAACATGGGGGCCCTGATCTGGTCCTAGGCGAGTAAAGCCTGAAAGTACTTGTGCCCGAGGAAGTTGAATGATCAGGTGTGACATTGCACCAACTGACATGCAAGATTGAACTAGGCAATTCACTTATTACATGCTTGACTCGTTACATGCTTAACATCCTATACATGACATTTTTGACCGGAGTGATTAATATCCTTGTTACATGGCCATCTTTACAATTCTATACTTGTTATTGATCTTCATGCTTACACTTGAGTCCTACAGTATCTATTCTTGAAATTCTTGACTTCCTGATCTTGTTCTCTATTTGTCATTTATTTTATTCTTATTTTTCGAAAGCATATAGATGTTCCAAAATACTAATTACTTAAAGTGACCTGGTAAAGAGTTATGAATCCTACTTCTAGCTCACCCTGTGTATTGTTGTTAATTTTCAGGAAATTTTGAAGATGACGGGAATGGGCTGGAGTGATTAGAGTGATGATAGTTTTTAATAAGTTCTTTTTCCAGTCTGTCTACTTATAAAAGAGTGTATCGAGTTTGAATAGTATTGTAAGTCCTTGAAGGATGTTTGTTAGAAATGTCAGATTATGAAATAAAGATGTGATTTTGTCCATTTGTTGTTCATACTAATCATCTGAGTCTATTGATCGACCTGCTTGTATAATTGTTCATGCCTTGATAATTCCGCCTTGTTCGGGGCGTGACATTGCCGGTTTGTGCCGTTCGGGGGAGTTCACGCTGTGCCGCTGGGGGCTGAGGGGCCGTGCCGCTGAGGGCTTGGAGGCTGTGCCGCTGGAGGCTTCCCAGGGATGTGCCGCAGGAAGGCGACTGGAAGGCGTGCCGCTGGGAAGCTGGCAGCGTGCCGCTAGGGCACTTCAGGGGTGTGCCGCTGGGACCGTTTGGAGCGTGCCGCTGGGAAACCTCAGGGCTTGCCGCTGGGGCACTTCAGGGCGTGCCGCTGGGGCACTTCAGGGCCTGCCGCTGGGGCCGTTTGGAGCGTGCCATTGAAAGGGGCACCCGCTCTTGATTCCGGAACATAAGTTGTGCATTCTTGGGGGGTATTTCTTCACCGTTAGGGACCTGAGGGTGGGTCCATAGCAGTGTATCAATTCAGGAGGGCATCCTGTGCTTTCTCGGTCTCTTAATGCGCCCGTGCAAATGCGGGGATTTGCCGGATGGTAGTATTCCCCCGGAGCCCTAGATGGCCAGTCTCTCCGGGTCTTCTTCCTTTGACTTTGACATTAATGCGGGGCTTGGTGGGACACAGGGACGTACAATTTTTATCCGTCCACAGGGTGAGCCTCATTTCATTGGCCCAGTAGGGATCCCTCGGACCCCCTACCGCACGACGAGGAAAACGACGACAAGGCGGGAATAACCACGGAAGGTAACACTACCTAACAAGAGTACGGTAGAATTGAAAACTAGTAATAAATAAACGGAAAAGCTATCTAACTAACCGTACTGTACAACTGAACCTCAGTCCGTCAAAACTTGAGTTCGTACCTGCCAGTAGACAGGAGCACCACCCACTATAAGAACAACCGGATGTGTCCCCTGACGTCTTACACCGTGCCTCAAGTGTCTCCCTACAACGCCCCAGGCGGAAACTGAGACACACAATAATAACCGGGAACTCAAAACAAGGACTAGCTGAGGTCGCACTCGTCAGTGCGTGTCCTCTGCCCACAACTATGCGTGCACACACAGACCAACTGCTCTAGGTCGGGTCCTCTAGTCGGTTCCCCCCCCCCCAGCCGGACTCGGGCTGCAAAGGCAAGGGGCCCTACAGAAATCTGCTTAAAAATCATCTCTCTCGAGTAAGCCACTCCACCACTCTCAGGTGGGTCAGTACACGCGTGCCGTAAGAAGGCTACAACTAGTGGACGTGTCACCGGGGGTGAGACTCGACTCACGGAAATCACCGACCATACACAGACAAGGCACGGAGGCCACCCTCCGTACCGACACAGACTCTCGGTGACCAATACGGGAAGTACGAATGCCAGGGACACGTACGAGGTCCGATCATCCCTCAAGTCACGTGGCACCCCTACCGAGGTAACTGCTCCTACGGGGACCCCTGGGTGCCCCTGTGGCTCACACTGGGTACCTATGGCAACCCCCGGGCCACACACCGCAACAGGACCCAAAGCTCACTCAACCAGAGGCTAAACTGTCGGAAAGAAACACAGTTCGAGGGGGGGATGAACGCGCTCGGGCCCCTAGGCGTGACATTGTCACGCTTAGGTCCCCTAGCGCGACAGTCGAAGAACACGCTCGCAGAGGAGAGCGCATTCTCCAAGAACGCGCTCGCCAGGGTGAGCGCGATAAGGAGAGAACGCACTCACAGAGGCGAGCGTGATCCCCAAGAATGCGCTCCCCGACCCTGGCGCGACAAGGACGCGCTCGAGACGATGAGCGCGACTCGAACAGCCAAACTGTTCATCTTCCCCGATGAATGCGCTCGGACGACACAGTGCATTCTGCAAGAACGCGCCCCTGGGACATAGCGCGATAACGGACCGAGCCCGGTTTGCGCAGTTTGCGCGGGAAACTCGATCCCACGCCCCATTCACCCTCAGGTGAAAGGGAAACCTCCCCCAACCTTCCTAGCATGCATCTAAGACCCTAAATCGGTCAAAAACCCCAAGAATTGACAGATCCGGCGCTCAAACCCTCGACATGGAAATTCCCTTCCCGACACGAAATAACCCACTCTCGGCCTCCCCTCGGCCTACAAATCGCGGGGAATGCTGTAAAGAGGGTAAGGATCCGTCCTCCTACCTCAAAGAAGCTCGAAATTCATCGGGAAGCTGTCGGGAAGCCGTTCTCGGTCGCTCACGAACATCGCCCCCACGTCGCGAATCACCACCGCCAAGCCCGCCTCGTCGCCGCCGTCGCGCTCACGCCACCGCCAAAGGGAGGAAGCCGCGCTCACGGATGCCTGGGGAAGAGAGGGGGCCAACCGTCACAAGGGTGGGGGAGCGGGGGTCTCCAACGGGAAGGAAGAAAGAAGAAGAAGAAAAGGAGAAAAAGAAAAGGAAAAGAGGGGGGTATTTATAGAAAATCCGGAAAATGTCAAAAATACCGAAAAATAGAAAAATACGTTTCCGCGATCCTCGGAACACGCACAACGCACTGGTAGCGTCCTGGAGTAGGAGAACGCAACGGTTCGCTCGCAAACGCGTTCCGCAGGTCCGTCAGGGGAAAACACGTGTAAACTACTAAACAAGCTCCGGGACCCCCGAAAGTGATCTGAAACCCACGGATCCAAATCCGAAAAACTCGGGACATTACAATAGGTAGAAGATAGAAAGGGGAACAATAAGTTCTAAAGACACTACTTCTGAATACCTCGTTTAGGGCTTCTATTTTCCTGATCTTTGCTGGGCCGTCGCACTAGTTCATGTGCAATCTGTTGCGATCCAGCTACTTGCAGAGGCTCTAACTCTACAACGGCTGGGTCTTCAAGCATGAAAATTTAAGGGTAGTTAGATAAAACTAAGAAACATAATTTCTTCTAAAATACCAACCTGAGTAGACGTCTCCTTACCTTCGAAATACGCGAGCCAACATTAGGGTTCGCATGAGTCGAAGTTAGGGTCTATTTATAGGATTCACCTAGGGTTTAAGGTATTAGATCGAACTTAGAGTCCTCAATTGGAGTAGAGTAAATCCCTAGAGAGTTCTAGAGAGTCTTCCACGCCAGGTAGCTTTGATCCAAGGTGATTTGATCGTCAAAGATCCAAGATTTTCATGTTTTCTTCCATTCATGGAACTGGGGTTGCTTAGCGGTCATAGCAGGACCGCTAGGGTGGGTCTAGCGGTCGCGCGATAGACCGCCAGGCTTCATTAAATCTGAAATTTTTGAATTTTTGTATTATCTCTCATTTATCCCCAAATTGATGTATATATCCTATTTTAAATCCGTAAATTACCTAATTTACGTTTCTATTAATGGGCTTGGGTCTAAAAGTCTTGGAATTGGGTCTTTGGGCCTATTTAAGTTTGGCTTAACCCTTTGACAAATATAGGGACTTTAAATAGATTTAATAAATCCCTATTTTTCCTTAATTGTTCATTAAGCCTCTATAAATGCCTAATAATTATATTTTTGATCCGGAAAAATTCCTAGAAAATTTTCAGGCGTTACATCGCATCCCTGGTGGCCGTTTCATCGGAGGGCTGGATAGTAATGGCCTTAGAGCCAGCAGTAATTGACTGTACATGGTACACGATGCAGCTAAGAAAATAGAAATCATCCCTGGATTGGTTGAGGTGCCTCTTGTAGGCTAGCCCTCGGGGTATTCTCCCTATCCGATTTGGGACTTAGAGCCGTCAGTCTTGACTTGCTCTATTTTCTCATTGGATGTGCTCCTATTTTTCACCCCTAAAGCCCGGGTCCGGGGGAGGTGCTGTCTGATTTTTCTCAGAACTATGGACTTAACAAAAATGGACTTTGACAAATATGAGCAGACTGAATGCTTGAATGAATAGCCCATGTTGAAGACATCACATATGAGGATCAGAACTCTACTGGCAGCAACAAAAAAAGAGGAGAAAGAAAGAATGCTCCAATAAAACAATTAAACCAAAAGATCATAATCTTCATAGGTGGATAAGGTCTACATCTCCATAATGACCATAGTGCAAAGAGGTTTATACAAGCATGGTAATTGCATTTGCATTGATTTCCCAATAGGTTTCATACTGCTCCCTCATGTAAGCAACCATACAACTTTGCAAAATAAAATAAAATAAAATAAAAAATAAAAAAATTGAATTTGGCTTACTGCCTATGCGGCCGGCTGCACAGGGGTCGACCCATGCAATGTAGGGGGTTGACCCCTTTCTCCTTCTCTGCTGTGAAGCCAGTAGAACAAAAAAAAGGAAAAGAAACAACAAAAAGGAAAGAACAAAAAGAATGAATGAAAGGAAAGGATTTGTGACAAGAAGAGTGAGATTTATGCTAACAAGAAAGGGAAGTCCCCTCCGGGGCTAAGTCTAGTACAAACAACAAAACAACAAAACAAAACAAAAAAGTTGCTGCCAAGGGTTGGGTCGACCTAGCCCATGGCTGGGTCGACCCAGCCTCTTCTCTTCCTCTGTTTTACAGCCCCCAATATCCATTTGCCACTCCTATATACCCATTCTTCACCCAAACAACCCATTTGTCACCCATACCCAACTATTATTCACCTGAACCACCTATTTGTCACCCCTATCTATCTATTTGTCACCACTGTTCTGTATTTTTCACCTGAACTACCCATTTGTCACCCTTACCCAACTATTATTTATCTGAACCACCTATTTGTCACCCCTATCTATCCATTTGTCACCGATGTTCTGTATTTTTCACCTGAACTACCTATTTTTCACCACTATCTATCCATTTGTCACTTGAACTATCTATTTGTCACCCCTATCTACCTATTTGTCACCACTATTGTACATTTGTCACTCTTAGGGTCCATTTATCACCCTTGGAAGCCATTGGTCAACATTAAGACCCATTTATCACCCAAATTACCTATTTGTCACCTCTATCATGCATTTGTCACCCTTAACATCCTCTTCGTTGCCTTTGAAAGCTTTTTTTTGTCTCTTTTATCTATTTAGTACCCATGCACCAACATACGAAAAGATGACTAAAAAAATTTATAAAGAAAAAATGATAATCAATAAATACAATAATAATAAAGATAATTGTAAAAATGATAAAAATCATAAAAATGATAATCAATAAATATAATAATAATAAAAATCATAAAAAATCATAAAAAATGATGATTAATAAATACAGAAATAATGGAATAATTCTGAAAATGATAAAAAATTATGAAAATGATAATCAATAAATACAATAATAATAGAATAATTGTAAAAATGATAAAAATCATAAAAATGATAATTAATAAATATGAAAATTATTATTATTATTATAAAAATGAAAGAAAAATATCATAAATGATAAGGAACTCATAAAAATACCCCCATTAAAAGAATTAAGTGGCATTAAACCCAGATTTAAACGGCGTAAGTCAAAACAAAAAAAATAACAACAAACAAAAAGAAACTCAATTAAACAAGAGATATGAAAACCCAAAAAAGGAAAAAGAAAAATGTCCATGCATTGAAGCAGATAAAAGAAAATCGAACAAATCAAACAAAAAATGTAAAAATGAGAACAATAACTTATAAATAAAAGAAAATACGCACATACATCCATGCATCAAAAAAATAAAAACAATAAAAAAATAAAAAAGGGGAAATAACAAATAAACAAAATATATCTATGCACCTAAATGAATAAAAGAAAATCTGATAACCAAATAGAAATAATAATAATAACAACAAAAACGCAATAACGTCCGCTCCGGAGCCCTCGCTTCCCGGACCCGGTGAAAGGAATATCAATGACGCCCCGCTAAGTCGTATTTGGACCTTGGGAACCATCTCGATATGGCCATGATCCGACATTACCTTGGGCCGATAGTTCATTGAACTAGACTCGTCTCCGTCGGGATATAACTCTGCACTCTTATTAAACTTCTCGTATACGCAGTAGACATTTGCGCGGTTTTATCACCGTCTTTTATGCTACAAACAAGGACTTCCGTCCGAACATGAAATAGTCCGCGAGTGACCGACATATCTTTGAACGTTTACACCCCAATGCAGGGTTTGTTTAAACGCAGCTCGAGGTTTCAATAATCTTATTTCTCTAATGCTAATTTCAGACCATAAGGCCCCTTTTTCCTGACAATCAATCAAGGGTTTTTCCCTCTCCGAGGGAATGTAATTAACGTCGTGACCTTTACGGCACAGCGGGTTTCTGTCCCGACACGATATCCATAATCGTCTGATTAGTCAGACGGCGCGCACCAAGAGCTTCTTTGAGGTCCGAATAAATTGTCACATATGTGACTAGCACGTCCTCGCACAAATAAATCGAATAAATGAATAAATATATGAATAAATAAATAAACAAATAGATGTTCCAAAAAGTGCGTCCACAGGCCCATGTTTCCACCTCATTGGCACCATGACCATAGAATTGGTCAAGTCCCAAGATGAGGTTTGAGAAGAAAATCACGTTCATGGTGAAGCAAAGACGACGTATATTGGGCTTCTGATGGTTGGCAACCCGGGGCCACACTCATGGGTCGGAGTGAGCTCCGGGCCGGTGGCCATCGTGATAATAGCTAAATTGCCGTAGGGGTGGCCTGAAGAAATTAAAAAAGGGGTTCATCCTGTCTACTGGGAGAGCAAAGAGAAAGCCCGGGAAAAGAAGGAATAATGCAGAGCTATAAAAAAAATTTGGATCGGAGTCCAGCGCCTTCATTCACTCAACCTAGAGAGGGGTACATCAGAGGTGGCCTCATAAGAAAGAAATCACCCTATCTTCTAGCAGGACAGAAGGGAGCAGATGGAGATATCATGCTACAATATCAAAGAAGAATATTGAAGCTTATAAAACATTGGGATCAAAGGCCCCATCTCTTTTACTTCTGAATGCACAGCTACATCTAAGCCATAAGGCTTTACAAATCGCAGGAAGAGAAAAAGAAAAAAAGCATAAAGGAGACCCACCCTTTTACAAGTGTCTTTCACACTCCCTTATTTTCTCTCCCTCGGCTCTCTATCTCTTTGAACTCCTTCAATAGCAATTTCCAGAGCTCTAAATCGGAATAAGAAGAAGAAGCCTCATTATTCACCACAGTGGGCTTTATATAGGGGCTGCAGCCCCTGTTTTGGAGGGAAAGCAACCTCCACATTTTTTTCTTTTCTTCATCTGTTGCTGCTGCTGCCATGCTGCTGCTGTTGCGCTGTCGAAATGTGGTTGTTGCTGTTGTTGCTGCTCTGGATGTTGGTGTAGCTACTGCCATTGACGTGGCTGCTGCTAGTTCACGGGAGGGGCGCGAGCAATCAATGCATGGTATGGGGGAGCAGGCGCCTCCGTTCGAGCTGGCAAGAAGGCCCACCGGATGCTGAGGTGGCCTGCTGATCGTCGCTCTGGACCGCTGGTCGCAAGCGCTGGACAATGCGAAGGCTTTGCATGTGAGGGGGAGAGATTGTAAGGATTCGGTCAGCCCGATTCGGGCAACACAGTGGATAATAAAAATTTTAACCTGAACCCAGGCTATGTGGTATCCTGGAATCGTTCTCTAATCGATGCAATAAAAACTCCAACCCCTAACTGCAGGTTGTAGATCTTTACCTTACGTGGAATGACGCTGTCCGCAGTGCCCGATATAGATTTTCATGAACGCAGAGCCGCACAGATGTACGACCTCTAGAGTTGATCCACACGGATCCTCGCGCGGTGACGGTATCCTCCCGTCCTTTCCCCGCGCACACAAGCCGCGAATCCTCCTAAATCTCTTCTTCTTCTCTAAGCTTTTCCCCCTTGAGAGAGAGAGAGAGAGCAACTAGGGAGAGAGAGAGAGAGAGCAAGAGGGAGGAGATAAGGGGAGTTTTCTCCTCTTGGAAGTGCTTGGCATCAAGAAGAGAAGCCTTTACATAGGATGCATATATATAAGGGTTGGGCTCTTCCTAAAAGAGCCCCTAAAAACCAATATTGCATATGTATCCTTTCCTATTATTGTATATATATATTAAGCCCTTCATATATTCCTTTCCAAAAAGAATTGAAGGCTTTTAATATATAACTCTATACAATAATATCCCGTCACCCGAGAATCTATTGTGTGTGATCCCCTAGGCCCATAGTCACTCTAGTTTAAGATCCATTAACTTCTAATTCCCAATTAGAAGTAAATTAAAATCATTATTCGCTTCTACTAGAGCCGAATAATAGTTTAATTTATTCTGAACCTTTGATCACGTTGGGTCAAGCAAATCCGCGTGATCCTAGAGGACGCAGGGTTCAAACCACCCTGTCTGGTACCTGTATGTCTGCAGTTGTCGCATCGCTATAATCCCTCGCTCCTTCTATGAGTCTAGTTCGATCGAGGGTACGGTAATTGTCAAACCCCCATGATTATGACATTCGACCATGACCTCCTTAAAGTGTATGACGTCCGTTCTAAACGAACTCACATGACCCTGTCCAGGGATTTAACGGAGCGTCAGTGTCATGACCTATTAACTGTCTGATATATACCCGACAGTGAGCGATCCCCTCTTGACCATTGATGATCTTCACACGTATCCTGAAATGGTTAATGACTTGGAAATTCATGACTTGTGGTTAAAGTCACTTAACCAACTCATTAAACCATTACAGTCCTCGAGTAAGATCCAATCAATGTCTCAGGTCAAAGGACCAACGATGCTACTGAGACAATTGGATCTTCAGTTGACATTAGGTATAATCAACCATCTAAAGATTCAATAGCGGATCAGTTCAGTGTACATCTTCCCAGAACGTACACCTACACATATGTATCGGTGCCCCGCACCAGTGACCATGAGACTGCTCACCCATACATCATGTGTACTGCTTTAATAGGTAATCGAAGTCCTCGAGTGATTACCCTCCAACCAAGAACAGTTTCAGGTATGTGTACATGTAAAGTCAGTCTCATGATCGAGATCCCATCTCGAGTTGACTTTACAACCACATATCCTAGCAATATCGTAGAGTAATATACAATTACAAATTTACGATCAAATACCACTTCGTTAATAATGAACAAGATCGTACAACTATCGGGCCTATCCGACCTGAAATTGACCTGTAGCACACCAATACTAACAGAGATCGCATGGGAAGAGGGAGACACGGGGGGAGAGAGTGTGACTCATGTCACTGTTCATCTAATTTCCTTCTATTTCCCTTTTTAAAAAAAAACCTCTCTCCTTTTTCTTTGACCTCCTTTCTTTCCCATTTGCGCACACACCCTTGTGCACCCCTTCTCCCCTTTATATTGGGCTTGGCCCCTTTGTGTTGAGCTTGGCCCATTCCCCTTCATTTTCTTATTGAATTTGACCCATCTATATTGGGCCCATTTCATCCATCATTTCTTTTTTCATATTATTTTATTTGAGCCCATTTATGCTTGGGCCTTCTTCCTTTCTCTCTCTTCCCTTTTTGTCTTTGGGAGTTGATGCGCCGGCTTCGGTGCGTGACGCCCCACTCATTAGTGATTTTTTTAGTGTCCACATGACACCAACTCCCAAGTTTGATTTTTGGCTATTCCAGTGTAAATCAGCCATGATATTGACGCGACGGCGACGTGGAAATGGATCAATGACAGCTCCGGGGACGCGAACGGGATGGAATAACTTGCTACCTCACGCAACTCGGACTCACGTCGGACGGTCTCACACCGGGCGACACTCAAACTCACAAAATGAGAAAGAGGGAAGGGAAGGAAACACAAAGGGGATGGCACTTACGTGATTGCAATTCCATATCAAAATATATACTCTTAGCCTCCTTTATATAGGAGGAGGCTATAACACTTACACCTTTAAACTTTCCTAATTGCACATATGTCCTAGCCTGATAAAACAAAGCCCACCAACCCACTATTGACTTTATGGAATTAAAATACACACATGTCTAGAAGACAAATACATACACACAAATACATATACGCAATACACACAAATGAAATACATACGCAATATGCTACCGTAGCCACAAGCCGAGTCTTCAGGAAGTCGGATCTCCGAGCCATAAGCTCGGTGCAGTCGGGGCGGTGCGGCGTCGGCTTCGAGTAGTGGGCCCGGTAGTGGACCCGGTGTCCCCACCAACCCCCCGGGGCGGCTGGAACTTGACTCAGTCGAGTAAGGAGGGACACTGCTCTGGTAGTGCTCCAGCAAATCTGGATCGAGGCGCTGGAGATCTTCCCGGCTGATCCAGGAATCATCAGAAGGTGGACGGTCCCGCCAGCGGACAAGGTAGCACTGGTACACCCGACTCCGTGTAGTTGTCACCATCACCCCCGACTACCTGGGGACACTGCTGGAGCATGACCAGAGTAGTGTCCCCCCTTACTCGACGGAGTCGAGTTCTAGCCACCCCAGGAGGGTTGGTGGGGACACCGGGCCCACTACTGGACCCACTTCTTAGAGCCGACGCCGCACCGCCACACCGAGCTTGTAGCTCGGAGATCCGGCTTCCTGAAGACTGGGCTTATGGCTATGTATCTATATTGCGTCTGTATTTCATTTGTATATCTTTGAGTATTGAGTATTTGTACGTGTGTAAAATATATTGTTATTTTATTAAACCCACAAAGTCAATAGTTGCTTGTCGGGTTTTGTCTTGTTAGGCCAGGGTATAAACACAATTAGTGTAAGTGTGAGGGTATTATTGTTATGGCCTTCCCTATAAATAGGGGACTAAGGGTGTTACGTATTGTTGAACCCCCTCCTTGTGGGTATACTAAATAGATTTTGATGATGACCAAACACTATATATTTGTGTGAATTGAAATTGAGTTGTTCAAACATGAAAAGCTTTGGAAATGCACATCCTTGATGTAGACTTGGAGCTTTTGGAGGTACAAGAGTAACTTCATCTGGTAAGGCATTTGAACTTAAATTGCAATGCTAAATCTAATTCAGAATGTATGTCTTTACAAGACAAGGAACGTGCCTAAGTGCTTAAGGAACTCGAGGACAGTTGGTAAGATCAACTTCAACTTATTGGCTTTTGACTGTGTGGTTTGAAGTTCATTATTTTGATCTCAAGAGTTGAATTGGTTTAGGACTTATCTAAGCTTAAATGATTTGGGTTTCATTCCCTCTCATGTTTTAAAAACCATCTTGAAACCCCCTGACTTGTTCTGGGACTTAGTGGGCTTTTTAATCTACCATTTGGATGCTCTGGAACAAGGGTTGACCCATTGGGTCGACCCCTAGGTCCCCGGGTGCATATCATTTGGGATTTTGAACTCTAGCTGAAAGGGTCGACCCCCAGACGCAAGGGTCGACCCCAAGGGTCGACCCCTGGTAGTTTAATTTAAAAATCAATCGGATCCTTTTCACCACACCTACAAGGGTCGACCCAAGGGTCGACCCATTCACGCGAGGGTCGACCCCAAGGGTCGACCCCTGATCATGTTATTTGAAACCCACACGGATTAGCCCCGAGGGTCGACCCCAAGGGTCGACCCATTGGCCCAGAAACCCTTAAACCCTCACGAGGGTCGACCTCAAGGGTCGACCCTTTCAGTCTCGAACCCGAGCCGTGATTTTTGACTTGCGTGCGCATGCACCAAAAGTCATACCAATCGAACCTAACATCCCTAAATCGTTCCAGGAATTGTGGATCTAGTCTCTAGGGTGTCTTTGAACGTTCCAAACTCTTTATATACATCTTATTGGGGTATGAAACTCTAAGGGGAGAGAGGCATCTAAAGTTGTGTTATTTTTCTAACCCTTATGAGTGCAGATTCGCAGCAGCAGCTCCAAGCTCCACTTCAACCTTGTTCTGAACCTGAAATCGAAGGGAAGAAGCTTGAATCAAGCCTCAAGACCATCTACAACTGAAAGCTGCATCGGATATCAAGCTGTAGCTTTTGTTCATGTGGCACTGCTTCATACTTCCTCCAAGATCGTTCTTCCGCTTGCAGAAGTGTTGAACTACATCCGAAGAAGCGAAAGGGGGAGCTTCAACCACTATAAACAATTCTTTACTCTCCATTTTTTGAATCTTTTTGCTTAAGCTTGTGCATCTATTGTAAATCTTAAATCAGATTCTTGTGTGTGGAGTTCGTGTTTGGAAACACGAACGTGTGTGTGTGTGTATCATTTGGCAGCCCAAATCGGGTGCCATGTGTGTGGGTGTTTGCTATTCTACACAGCGTGTGTGTGTGGCTCACTTCATAGTGAAGTCTTAATCCTCATGTGTGAGGGGTGGACATAGGGGACACGGTAGTGTACCCGAACCACCTAAAAATACTCCGTGTGTTACTTGTGGTTTGTTTTTCCAGATTCATTGTCGAGTGGGCTTCACGGTGAGTTGAGCGTACCCAAGTCCTTAATCAAACACCTACTCTTATATACACGCATTCACAAGTGAGATCATGATCGAGTGAGGACTAGTGCTTGTATGTTTACTTATCATTGTTTTACTCGGAAAGAATTTTAATTGGCCAATAAATTCACCCCTCCCCTCTTGATTGCCACTGTTTGGGACTCAACAATTGGTATCAGAGCTTTGGTCTCTGTTTCACTCGACCACACGGTCGTAGAGTAGATCCCTTTTTATGGCAAACAAGGGGATGATGCCCGAAGGGCATTCGAACCAAAGAGCCCCGTTCTTTGATGGATCAAACTACCCTTATTGGAAGAATAGAATGTATGTTTTTCTACGAGCCCAAGAATATGACGTGTGGCACGTCATAAGCAAGGGTCCGTATACTCTGTCTCAAAATGAGGATGAGTGGGATGATGAGGATATAAAGAAGTGTTCAGCAATCTTTAAAGCCATGAATATAATACAGTGTGCCATTCATCCTAATGAATACTCACGTATTTCCATGTGTTCTTCTGCGCAGGAGATGTGGAACAAGCTGCGGTTGATCTATGAAGGAACATCGAAAGTAAAGGAAACCAAGGTGAATCTGTTAGTCTAGGATTATGAGTTATTTATGATGAAACCAGAAGAGTCCATTTCTGATATGTTTGTAAGATTGACGGAAATCACGAATGGATTAAAGGGTCTTGGTAAAGAGTATTCCGATAAGGAACTCGTCAGAAAGGTACTGAGATCCTTGTCATCACAAGGGCACACAAAGGCCACTGTAATCGAGGACTCAAAGGATCTTAGCACTTTCAAATTGGACGAGCTAATTGGCTCCTTGATAACTTACAAAATCAACATCAAGAGGAGCGAGGAGGACCACAAAAAAAAGAAGGTAGTCACACCTTTGGCCCTAAAAGTGAATCCACAAGATTCAGAGGGCAGTGACAATGATTCAACCGGCAACACTGAAGATGAAGAGCTGGTTGCCATGATTACAAGAAGGGAAAGAAGGTTCGTCAAAAGGATCAAAAATTTCGGTGGTCAACTCAGAAAGGGACCAAGAAGGCAAGGTCCGAACAGAGGAGAAAGTAGCAAGAAAGAAGAAGTAATCTGCTACGAATGCAAGAAACCCGGTCACATGCGGGGTGAATGCCCCGATCTGATGAAGAAGCTGAAGAAAGGAAAATTCAAGAAGCCCAAGGCCATGGTGGCCACTTGGAGCGATGAAGATGAGGAAGAGTCCGAGAATGAAGATGGACTAGATGAGCTGGTCCAGAACCTATGCTTCATGGCCAATGACGACGATGGAAATGAGGTAGATTCTGAAACTGAAACTCTTACTTGTGAACAATGACAAATTACATATGAGTCGTTATATGAAAAATGTAAAAAAATTCAGATCTGAAAATAGACATTTGAAAAAGAAAATTGAACATCTTATGCATGCTGAAAACTCATGTGAAAATTTCCATGTGTTGAAATCTGAAACTGAGAAATTGATAAATGAGAAAGAAATTCTTGTGTCTAAAAATGAATTGTTTGAAGAAGAGATTTCATGTATGAGAGAGGAGCAATTCATACTAAGTAAAATGCATGATGATTTGAAAAATAATCTGGAACAAGAAAAGCTTGAAAGCGTGGCATGTAATCAAGCAAAAGAAAAGGCCAAAAATCAAGTCCATTCTCTAATGCATGAAAATCATGAGTTGAAGGATGCTATTGCCATTCTTGAAAAAGGAAAAACTTTACAATCTGAAACACACTCAACTCATATGCCTCCCAGAAGTTCATCTCCGTCCACGTCAAAAACACATGTGCATAATTCATTCTTGAATAAAGGAAGGAGAAGAAACAGGGATAGAGCCACTACATGCTTTTATTGTGGAAAGTTAGGCCATGACATGTATGATTGCATAATTCTGAAATTTGATGATGAAAGCTTTGCTAGAATGAGAAATAGATCATACACATCTCATGTTTCTAACCATCGTGGGCCCAAGCTTGCTTGGGTATCAAAATCTGCATAAGTACATTTGTTGTGATTGCAGGTCTGCTTGAGAGCTCAATGGAATAGGTGGTATTTGGACAGTGGATCCTCTCGGCACATGATGGGAAACAAAGAATTATTTGCGGACCTGCATGAAAAGGATGGTGGAACAGTGACATTTGGTGGTAAGGACAAAGGCAAAATCATCGGAGAAGGTAAGATAGGTAAGAATCAAAATCATGCCATTGAGAATGTCTTGCTTGTGAAAGGATTGCATCATAATCTTTTGAGTATAAGTCAACTTTGTGATAAAGGATGCAATGTGACTTTTGCTTCTAACCACTGCACCGTTGTGAATAAAAATACTCATGAGATAAAGTTCATTGGTTTTAGGCATAACAATGTATATATGATTGATTTGGATGAACCCTCTCATAAAAATATGTGTTTGGTTGCAAGGAATAATGATGATGTTTGGATTTGACATCGCCGACTTGGGTATGCTAGTTTTAATATTTTGCTAAAACTGTCTCGAAATGATTTGGTTGTTAGATTGCCTAAGCTGAAGGTTACTGATGAAGGAGTCTGTGGGGCGTGCAACATAGGTAAGTAAACAAGGACATCATTCAAATGTAAGAATGATGTAACTACATCAAGGTCCCTTGAGTTAATCCACATTGACCTATTTGGACCAAGCAGAACACATAGCTTGGGTGGTAAATTGTATGGCTTTGTCATTGTAGATGATTACTCAAGATTTTGTTGGGTTTACTTCCTTTCACATAAAAATGATACCCTGACATAATTTGAAGCATTTTGTAGGGTAGTTCAAAATGAAAAGGGGTGTTACATCAAAGCCGTGCGGAGCGATCACGGTAAGGAATTTGATAACCATGAGTTCAGCAACTTTTGCAGGGCTCAAGGCTATACGCATGACTTCTCTGCACCAAGAACCCCCGAACAGAATGGTGTTGTTGAAAGGAAGAACAGGACGCTAATTGAGATGGCAAGAACCATGCTAAACGAGAACAACTTGTCGAGGTACTTTTGGGCTGAAGCAGTGAACACTGCTTGCTATATTGTCAATCGCGCCATGGTAAGACCACTGTTGAAGAAAACCCCTTATGAGCTGTACCGAGGTAAGAAGCCAAACATTTCCTATCTTAGACCGTTCGGCTCAGTTTGTTACATTCACAACAATGGTAAGGTGGACCTGGCTAAATTTGACCCCAAAAGTGACAAAGGTATATTTCTTGGATACTCTCTTAGCTCAAGTGCTTATCGAGTGTATAACTTGAGAACTCTTGTAATTGAGGAAAGCCCCCATGTCATCATTGATGAATCATCTTCTAAAAGTACTAATGAAAAATCTGTTTTGCAGGACGATGAATTGAATGATGGTAATATCGAGATGATGGAAGGAAAAACTAAAAAATAAGAAGTAAAAGAACCACAAGAAGATGATGCAAATCAGGAAGATCAGTTGGAACAGCAGCTTCCAAGGTAATGGACTTTCGAAAAGGACCATCCGTCGGAGAATGTGATCGGCAATGTTGAAGACGGAATAAGAACACGAGCCTCCTTCAGGGAAGTTGAAAATCATGTCTATATTGCCTTACTTTCCCAGTTTGAACCTCACTCTATAAAAGAGGCCTTGAAAGATGAGTCTTGGATCATGGCTATGCAAGAAGAACTACACCAGTTCCAAAGGAACAAAGTATGGTTCCTCATGCCATGTCCTAGAAACCACTCAGTGATCGAAACAAAGTGGGTTTTTCGAAACAAAACAAACGATCAAGGAGTGGTAACTAGGAATAAGGCCAGGCTTGTAGCTAAAGGCTATAGCCAAGAGCTTGGAATTGATTTCGATGAGTCTTTTGCTCCAGTAGCAAGACTCGAGACAGTGAGAGTCTTATTAGCATTTGCATGCTGTAACAACATTAGATTGTTTCAAATGGATGTTAAAAGTGTATTTTTGAATGGCTACATACAGGAGGACGTGTACGTAGAGCAACCACAGGGGTTTGAGGACACAAAGCATCCAGACCATGTGTGCAAGCTAGACAAGACACTCTACGGTCTAAAACAAGCACCCCGGGCATGGTATGAACGGTTAAGTGAATTCCTCATTCAAAATGGATTCAAACGAGGTAATGTTGATCAAACCCTTTTCACGAAGTTGAATGGTAAGGAAATCTTAATTGTTCAAGTTTACGTAGATGATATTATTTTTGGCTCTACCAAAGATTCTCTCAGCAAAGACTTTGCCAAATTGATGCAAAGTGAGTTTGAAATGAGTCTTATGGGAGAATTGACATTCTTCTTGGGATTGCAGGTCACACAGACGGCTGATGGTATGTTCATACATCAGAAGAAGTATGCAATGGAGCTGCTGAAAAAGTTCAATCTGACCTCTACCAAACCACAACCAACTCCCATGTCCACCTCAATAAAAATTGATCAAGATGAATCAGGTAAATGCGTGGACCAGAAACTCTTTAGAATCATGATAGGCTCATTGCTATATTTAACTGCCAGTAGACCCGACATCCAATTTGATGTGTGCTTGTGTGCTTAATTTCAATCAAATCCAAAGGAATCACACATGTCGGCTGTTAAACGTATTTTCAGATATATTGCTGGTTCAGTTAATTTGGGATTATTGTTTCCACGTAATTCGAGCATTGATTTAGTTGCTTATTCTGACGCTGATTATGCGGGTTGTAAGGTGGATCGGAAAAGCACCAGCGGGTATTGCCAGTTTCTTGGGGGATGCGTGGTCTCATGGGCCTCCAAGAAATAGAACTCAGTGGCACTATCAACCGTCGAAGCCGAGTATGTGGCTGTCGGTAGCTGTGTTACCCAGGTGCTATGGATCCTACAATAAATGATTGACTATGGCATTTCCTTCAAAAACACCTCAATCCTTTGTGATAACACATCAGCCATAAACCTGTCAAAGAACCATGTTCATCACTCTCACACCAAGCATATTGAAATTAGACATCATTTCATTAGGGATCATGTAAGCAAGGGCGATGTAGAAATCAGCTTTATTGAAACAGATTGTCAAATTGCCGACATTTTCACCAAACCTCTTAGTGAAGAGAAATTCACTACATTTAGAAGAGAACTAGGGGTATGTAGGATAGATGAGTCTGCATCATGATCATATGCATATGTCGCTGCATAACTTGCATTTGCATTAGTGTAAAGCATAACTGAATTTTCCTTTGTCATACATGTGCATTATGTTGTGTGAAAAACAAAAGAAAAACCAAATTGTGTGAACAATCATGTTGATGTGTTTTTGCATTTCTTCTATGTATATTGTATACACACATGTTTATTGATATTTCTATGGCCGAAATCACCTTGGATATATTTACATGCCAACAACGGAGCACAAACTAATCAAAGTCTGAAATCCGGATCATTGGACCATAAACGTTGAATATAATCTCAGTCGTTTCCTCAAACATCTCCCAAATTGATTTCAACCCTTAAACAAATCAATTTTCGTTGTTTCCAACATGAATTTATCATTGGGGACTAGAGCCGAACCTTGTTGATCTTCCATTTCACTTCAGTCATAATCCTTGTTGTCAAATTCAACGGAAGGGTCGACCCCAAGGGTCGACCCTCGCGGACCTGAACTGAAGGGTCGACCCCAAGGGTCGACCCTCGCGGATCCTATATCTGGCTGGGGCCGGGGTTACACGGGTCGACCCATTGGGTCGACCCGTTACGGTCGGGCGGCTCTAGTCGCGTCCAAATCGCCTTTCAAGTGGGAGGAAACCCTATGTTTTTCCCTTCCCATCTCTTAAAACCCCTAAAGCCCCCTTCTAACCCTAGCCACCACCTCTTGCAAGCTCACAAATCATCTCTTGGCACCCAAAAACGCTCCAAGCCCTAGCCGCGGTTTCTCCGGTGGCCACCCGCGCACATCTCCTTCTTGCGGCTCCAAGGGTCGTTCTTTGCTCTTCAATCCACCTGAGGTAAACTCTTGTGAGTGTGGAGGATCTCTAATCCATGTTTTAGTCTTCCAAGTTGAACCATCTCGTTCTATACCCCATCAAGTGATTCTTTCGATTTGTGTTCAAGATGGCCCCAAGGAGACGCCCCTCTCGCAGAGGAGTTGCATCGAGCTCTACTAGTGAAGCTCGTTCTAAACAGGCCGCTCAAGATAAAGCACTTAGAGGCCGCCCATCGGCCAGCAAGGTCTTGGATCGGAAAGTTCTACGTCCCCAGGCAGTCGATTTCGGTAATCTAAGCCGCTATATGCCAAGCCTTGTTGATATTCTTTGCAGTCAACCCAATCTGGATTTGTTCATGTTTGCACATCGCCGCATTTATCCCAATCTGGTGCATCAATTTTATAGTAATCTATCTATGGCCGGTGACACACCAATTATAAAAGTGAATGGGATTCAAGTTATCCTCTCACCGGAGCTTCTAAGTGCTGCTTTTAGTCTATCAAATGAGGGGTATGCCTTTGGCGATATTTTGGTTCCAGATGAAACAGTCTATCAATTCATGACATCCGAAGATAAGGGTGATAGGTCACTTGCTGGATTAAATGCTAATCATTTTCCTCCCCTACATCACATATTGCATCGGATGATTACAACCATCCTACTGCCGCAAGGGGGAGGACATGACAAAGTCACTGAAATTCATATGTTCCTATTCTTTTGTTTCTTGGGTGGTATCCCAATCTGTTTTCCCGCACTTATTTTGGAACACATGTGTTCAAGCGTGAAGCACAAGAGCAGAACTTTACCATATGTCGCTGCATTGACTGCCATTTTTGTCTACATGGAGCTGGATCTGTCCAAGGAATCCTCCCAAACTATTCGAGAGGCTGATATTTTTACAATGTACTCCATTTGTCACAACATGGGCTACGAACTCAGAAATGGTGAGCTTGTTTGCCAACTGAAAAGTGCCATTCCAGCCGACAGTTCTGATGAGGAAGACGAGGATGATGGAGAGCCGGTCGGTGAGGAACAACCCCATGCTCCTGCTGCAGAGATGCCCTCCGAGGCGGTTCAGCTACTCATGGATCGCTTAGATTCTATTGATGATTGGTTAGGCACGTACGGGGAGACTTTTGATGCTATAACAAATGACCTTCATGATCTGAAGCTTTCTCACGATGAGTACACTCAGTCTTTCACCGACACCTTGGCCGATCAAAGCCACATGTTACAGGAAATTCTGGATTATATTCAGCGTCCATCACGTCCATCCACTCCGGCTGATGATTGAAGCGGTTATGCTCCTGCAGCATGGCACCCTACTTATCCTTATTCACCCCCTCCTTTTTGATGATGCCAAAGGGGGAGAATTTTTAGGCATATATGTGTGCCTCGACTCTTCAGCTACTTATATGATATCGTGTGTTGTATGCTTGCATGCATGTGTGCCTTTATCATACTTTCTGTCCATTAGTAGTGTTGCATTTAAGTTGTGTTGCATCTCAGTTGCGTCTCATGCATTGCATATTGTCATTTGCCTTTGAACTCAGACCTTGTTCACCTTTAAATTATGTTATCGGCAGAAATCTTACCTTTTATGGTCAATCTTATATGTTTGGATCGGTATGGTTCATGCAATGATGTTTCTTGAATGATTCATGTGAAGTGTGAATGTTTTATTCTTGATATGGAGGTTGATGGTTGAATTCCATAAATGCTACTTCTTTTTTGAAGTCATATGTTTATGCAAGGCATATAGTATTTTGTCATCATCAAAAAGGGGGAGATTGTTGAACCCCCTCCTTGTAGGTATACTAAATAGATTTTGATGATGACCAAACACTATATATTTGTGTGAATTGAAATTGAGTTGTTCTAACATGAAAAGCTTTGGAAATGCACATCCTTGATGTAGACTTGGAGCTTTTGGAGGTACAAGAGTAACATCGTCTGGTAAGGCGTTTGAACTTAAATTGTAATGCTAATCTAATTCAGAATGTATGTCTTTACAGTGCAAGGAACGTGCCTAAGTGTTTAAGGAACTCGAGGACGGTTGGTGAGATCGACTTCAACTTATTGGCTTTTGACTGTGTGGTTTGAAGATCAATATGTTGATCTCAAGGGTTAAATTAGTTTAGGATTTATCTAAGCTTAAATGGTTTGGGTTTCATTCCCTCTCATGTTTTAAAAACCATCTTGAAACCCCCTGACTTGTTCTTAGACTTAGTGGACTTTTTAATCTACCATTTGGATGTTCTGGAACAAGGGTTGACCCATTGGGTCGACCCCTAGGTCCCCGGGTGCATATCATTTGGGCTTTTGAACTCTAGTTGAAAGGGTCGACCCCTAGTAGTTTGATTTAAAAATCCGTCGGATCCTTTTCACCACACCTGCAAGGGTCGACCCCAAGGGTCGACCCATTCAAGCGAGGGTCGACCCCAAGGGTCGACCCCTGATCATGTTATTTAAAACCCGCACGGATTAGCCCCGAGGGTCAACCCCAAGGGTCGACCCATTGGCCTAGAAACCCTTAAACCCTCACGAGGGTCGACCCCAAGGGTCGACCCTTTCAGTCTCGAACCCGAGCCGTGATTTTTGACTGGCGTGCGCATGCACCAAAAGTCATACCAATCGAACCTAACATCCCTAAATCGTTCCAGGAATTGTGGACATGGTCTCTAGGGTGTCTTTGAACGTTTAAACTCTTTATATACATCTTATTGGGGTATGAAACCCTAAGGGGAGAGAGGCATCTAAAGTTGTGTTATTTTCCTAACCCTTATGAGTGCAGATTCGTAGCAGCAGCTCCAAGCTCCACTTCAACCTTGTTCTGAACCAGAAATCGAAGGGAAGAAGCTTGAATCAAGCCTCAAGACCATCTACAACTGAAAGTTGTGTCGGATATCAAGCTGTGTAACATCCCAATCCGTCCGAAACCTAAAAATTATTAAATATTTTATATTTAGAGCCTATGTAAATTCTAGGTTCTCTTAACTAAAGCTTAATACTACGAACGGTATAATGAGTACGAGTTTAACGAATGTAATTAAACAAATTAAATAAGATATCTTACGTTATTAATATGTAACTTTTTGTAAGAATGTCAGAATTGGGTCGATATTAGACCCGTTGGAAAGAGAATCTAAAAATCTACAAGTTTCATGTTGAGCACATTTCAAAATGTTGACATTTAATAGGCCAAAAATAAAATAGAATAAATTAACTCTTTGAATCCCTATTATTGTTAAAATTTCAAGGGTTTTTATGCAAAATATCCCCCCTCTCTTATCCCCTTCCTTCTTATCCGATGCATATATTAAAAAAAATAAAAACAAAAGATCCCCCCTCCCCACATAATTCTTCCCCCACTGAAAGCCTTCCCCTCCATCCTTCTCCCCCACTTCAACCTCCCCCCCTCCATCACCTTCCCCGCGTAACACCTCCCCCTCCCCCCCTTCATCTTATCCTCCCCACCCCCTTCCTATATAAACACCACTTAACTCCCCCCCTCAACCTCTCGTAATACTCCCCCACCTCTCTTCTCCCCTCTCTCTCTCTATCTCTCTCTATCTCTCTCTCACACACACACTCACGTTCTCTCCCCCTCTCTCTCAATCTTGTTTTCTCTTTTCTTCCCATCTCTCTCATCTCTCTATTCCCTCTCTCTCTCATTTCTCACTCTACTCTCTTTCTAATTTTTCTCTCTCACCTCTCTCTATCTTCTCTCTCTACTCTCTCTAAATTCTCTCTCTACACTCTCTCTCTACTTTTTCTCTTTATTTTCTCTTTCCACTCTCTATAATCTCTATCTATTTTCTCTCTCTATTTTTCTCTACTTTCTCTCTCTACTCTTACTATTTTTTCTCTACTTTCTCTCTTTATTTTCTCTCTCTATTTTCTATCACTATTCTCTCTCTATATTTTTATCTACTTTCTCTCTCTATTTTCTCTCTCTACTTTCTCTCTTTAAATATCTCTCTCTACTTCTTTCTCTACTCTCTCTACTTCCTCTCTCTAATTTCTCTCTCATCTCTCTTCTCACTCTCATTCTCTTATTAATAAACGGATAAATAATACAACATCAGAATAATATAAATATTTGACAAAAGCTTGGACGGAGGATTTGAAACTTATTTGGACAATTTCACCCTTCTTTACGTATCAGGGATGAGAAAATTATCTTTTCCTACGTAAGGACTTTTACGGGAGCTCGGGTGAGATACTAAATTCAATTCGGAAGTCCATTCTAAAGGTAGGCATGATAAACCGAGTGCATGTTATTTGTTATTTATATTTCTTTGATTTGATTTTGTTTGAAATGTGATTTAATTCATTGATTTATTTTATTTAACCCAATGATCTATGTTTAGAATCGGTTATTTATTTAGTTACCATTATGTAAAAATATTATTCTCTCTATAATCTCTCTCTAATTTCTCTCTAATTTCTTTCTACTTTCTCCCTCTACTTTCTCTCTCTACTCTCTCTCTACTCTAATCTCTTCAAATGTTATATAATAGTAAATGAATTTGACTCACTACCCTATGATTAAAATCTAATTCCTGATATTAAAATACGATCCAGTTATTTTGTAAAGTTCAATGGCAAGTTTTAAGTATTGAGACGACTATGTAATAAGCATCATAATAAGAATAAAAATTTGATTAAGCATATGGACTGTGTCACTTTAAGGAGGTGTGGGGCGACAAACCGTAGTTAGCTTCCGCTACGGGATTAGCCTCATTTTCGAGGACAAACGGACTTCTGAAAAATCCGGAACCCAGAATAAGAAAATTATCTAGAGAATGGTGGAGTATTAACTCCCGATCCTGCGTGGTTGATCAAGGCCGACATGCTCCAGCGTTTAGACCATTTGTCTTTATGTCGACGTATGGATGCCTAGGTATGTGTTTGCTACTACTTTTAGTGACGGGATGCCTGTCCAATATATGCTGCCAAATAATATGAAGTTCAGATTTGATATATGACTTTGATATGATCTGAGAATAAGTTCATCTGTATAAGCTCTGATTTAGCTAAGATATGTATTATGCCATTTATATATAAGTCAGATAAAATTTGTTATGCGCATTTGCTTATAGATATGAGAATTATTTTACTCTATTATATTTCCTTCGCATTCATAGTATATGTACAATCCAATGAAATTGTGCTTAGCTTTATATATCATGGATTTGCACAGTTTAGTATATAATAAGCATGTGATTGGTTTTAATGCCTACTAAGTCTTTGGACTCACTGCTGTTGCCTAACCATTTCAGGAAATTGACCAGTGTGCGTCTTGACTCCGACGGGCGGTAGGTCGGAGGATGATCCCGGGTTTAGTTTGGATTCCGTCGCGCAGAATAAATAGATTTAATTTTTCTTTGAATAATGAATGTAAATATGACTTTTGGATAGAGATATGTAGTACTCTATATACGATGTAAATTATGAGTGTTTATCTTATGAAAATGGTATGGTTGTGTTTCTTTTGGAATATGTGATGGTTTGGCCTTTATTGTCTTGTAAATATTCGGCCCACAACACTTCCGTACATCCGCTGTGACGTCCCCGGACACGATACTGGATCGCGGGAACGGGGCGCCACAGAGAGTGGTATCAGAGCAAAGTTGTGAGGCTTGAAATTATTTACAGCCATCTAAATTTATATACCATACCACAAGATCGTAGGAATTTATTTTATAATTTGATGTCAAACCTAGAATCATATTAATTCAGATTAGTTCTCCCTCGCAGGAGATGGCAGAGAGTGATAGAGTTGAGGTTAATACTTCTCCCGAAGAGTCTGCGCCCTCAAATGGAACATCACAAGGGGTTGTAGGGGAAACAATTTATGGCGAGCTTGCTCCCGGTGGGTAAGGTGCGTTACTTATTCGGGGTGTGTCAGATTTAGGAGGGTTCACACAGGCTTTTCAAGGGTTAGTACATACTATGCAGTTTACAGGCGCAAACTCAGGCAATGATGCAAACCCAATTACAAACCCGTATGCAAGAATAATGGAATAGGGCAACAGGGGCTATCTTGATGGAAAATTTTAGACATATGAGTCCTCCTTCTTTTAAGGGGGAGAGTCAACTGGAGATTGTGGAAAATTGGGTAAGAGAAATTGAAAAGATTTTCATAGCCATTATATGTGCAGAACAAGATAAGGTGATATTAGCTACCTTTATGCTTAAGGACCGTGCGGATGAGTGGTGGAGGTCTGCACTTAGGACCGCTTTCTGAGAAAGAGAGATTGATATTGGTTGGAACGAATTTCTTGATGTCTTCCATGCCAAATTTCTCCTTCAACATGTGAAAGATAGGAAAGAAGTTGAATTTTTAAATTTGACTCAAGGAGGTATGTCGGTTGCAAATTATGAAGTGAAATTTACTGAATTGGAAAAATATGTCCCTCATATTTATTCAGATGAGCTTAGAAGGGTGAAGAAATGTGTTGGAGGTTTGAGGAGTAACATTAGAAGTAGAGTTGTAATCCTTGAGCATCAGAGTATGGCAGCAACTTTGAGGACCACTTTTATTGTGGAAACCGAATACGAGTAATTCTTAGAAGAAAGACAATGGGATAATCCAAAAAGAGGTAATCTTGGTTCAACCGTGAGGAAAGATAGGAGCCGAGGATGGCATTTCTAGATAGAATTCATCCGATTAAAAGAGATTGTCCAAAGAGACCAAGGCAAGAGCAGCACTCACAATAGCAGCGGAGAATTCAAGCCAGAGTGTATACATTAACAAAGTAAGATACCCGAGATGCCAATGCAGTAGCTGAAAGTATTATTCTAATCAATGATATGCATGCTAAAGTTTTAGGTGCTACACATTCCTTTATTTCTCTGAGATTTACTGAATTAATTAAAGATAAACAACATGAGAGCACTGATAAGATGTCCATTAACACACCAACTGGGGAGATATCTAGAACCACTTATGCTATTCCTAGAATTGATGTGGAGATTCAGGAGAGGATTATGTCAGCATGTGTGTATATGCTAGAAATGACTATTTTTGATATCATAATGGAGATGGATTGGTTATATAGAAATTTTACTCTTCTAGATTGTCATGGAAAGAAAGTGATTTTTCAGAAACCTGAGGAGCAGATATTTCACTATCAATGTCTAAGGCAATGTTCTAGTAGAACATTAGTTTTAGCTCTTAAGACTTTGAAATGGCTCAGAAGTGAGTGTCAAGGTTATTTGACTAGTATAGTGACTATCCCTTCTAATGAAAATAAGAAAACCACCGCATATATTGATATTGTCAGAGAATTTTCGGATGTATTCCCTCATGAACTTTCGGGCTTGACACCACACCGAGAGGAGTTCACTATTGAACTCTCACCAGGTACCTTACCTATTTCCATCTCTCCGTATAGAATGGCACCAGCTGAATTGGCAGAGTTGAAGAAATAATTGCAAGAACTGCTAGATAAGGGGTTTATTCGACCAAGTGTATCCCCTTGGGGTGCACCTGTTCTGTTTATTAGAAAGAAAGATGGGTCGCTTAGACTATGCATTGACTATAGGAAGTTGAATCAAGTGACCATTAAGAATAAGTACCCTTTGCCAAGAATTGATGATTTATTTGATCAGCTGCGAGCTGCGACAGTATTTTCAAAGATTGATCTCAGATCTGGATATCACCAATTAAAGATAAGGGAAGAAGATATCTCAAAAACTACTTTCAGAACACGATATGGGCATTATGAATTTTTCGTTATGCCATTTGGGTTAACTAATGCACCAGCAGCATTTATGGATTTGATGAATAGAGTTTTCCAACCATATCTGGATACATTTGTAGTGGTGTTTATTGATGATGTGTTGATCTATTTTTCCACTGTTGAAGCTCATCAAGAACATTTGATGATTGTGCTGGAAACCTTAAGAAGTCATCAACTGTATGCAAAATTTAGTAAATGTGAATTCTGGTTAGATAAGGTGCAATTTCTAGGACATATCATTTGTGGAGATAGAGTATCTATTGATCTAAGCTAAGGTTGAAGCAGTTTTACATTGGGAGAGGTCGAAAAATGTGAGTAAGAATAGGAGCTTTTTGGGCCTTGCAGGTTAATGTCACAGGTTTATTGAAGATCTTCTTCTATTACAGCTCCTATGACCAAATTAACTAGGAAATGAGTTTCTTTTGAATGGTTAGATGAATGTGAAATGAGTTTTCAAGAATTAAAAGTAAGATTGACTACAGCCCCAGTGATTACTTTACCATATGGGTCAGGAGGATTTATGGTATATACAGATGCCACTAGAAAAGGACTAACGTATGTATTGATGCAGAATGACAAAGTAGTAGCATATACATCCAGACAATTAAAGGATCATGAGGTGAATTATCCAACACATGATTTGGAATTGACAGTAGTGGTACATGCCCTGAAAATTTGACGACATTAGTTGCATGGTGAGCAGTTTAAAGTACCACCAAAGGTTAAAATATATTTTTTCTCAGGAAGAATTAAATTTAAGATAAAGAATGTGGATTGAAATTTTGAAAGATGTAAGATTTATAGCAAAATTTTGAAGGAGTTTACAGAATGCACTGGGTACACAATTAAAATTTAGTTCAGCTTTTCACTCTCAAACAGATGGACAATCAGAGAGAACCATTCAAACATTAGAAGATATGTTGAGGGCGTGCAGTTTAGACTGGAAAGGTAGTTGGGATGAACATTTGCAGTTAATTGAGTTTACATATAATAACAGCCATTATGCAAGCATAGGAATGGCACCATATGAAGCATTATATGGTAGACTATGTAGATCACCTGTTTGTTGGGATGAGGTTGGTGAGCGGAGATTGATTGGGCCATAGATTGTACAGGATTGTGTAGAAAATGTTGAGTTGATTAGAAAAAGATTACTTACAACTCAGAGTAGGCAGAAAAGCTATGCTGATCAAAGAAGGAGAGATCTACAATTTGCTGTCGGGGATCACGTATTTCTGAAAGTTTCGCCTACTAGGGGAGTAATGAGATTTGGCAAGAAAGACAAACTCAGTCCGATGTATGTTGGACCATTTGAAATCTTAAGAAGGATTGGTGAGGTGGCATATCAGCTGACTTTACCACCATCATTGTCAGGAGTTCATGATGTATTCCATGTGTCCATGTTAAGAAAATACATGCCAGACTCATCGCAAATTATATAGCATGAGCAGTTGGAAATTCAGCCAGATCTTACATATGAGGAGAAGCCAGTCCGCATTCTCGATCGAAAGGAACCAGTGCTGAGAACGAAGACAATTCCATTGGTGAATGTATTGTGGAAATGCATCTCAGCAGAAGAAGCTACTTGGGAGATGGAAGATGAAATGAGGAAGAGATATCCACAATTATTCGGTACGTATTGCGTAAATCTTTAAATTTCGAGGACGAAATTTATTTAAGGGGAAGAGATTTGTAACATCCCAATCCGTCTGAAACCTAAAAATTATTAAATATTTTATATTTAGAGCCTATGTAAATTCTAGGTTCTCTTAACTAAAGTCTAATACTACGAACGGTATAATGAGTACGAGTTTAACGAATGTTATTAAATAAATTAAATAAGATATCTTACGTTATTAATATATAACTTTTTGTAAGAATGTCAGAATTGGGTCGATATTAGACCCGTTGGAAAGAGAATCTAAAAATCTACAAGTTTCATGTTGAGCACATTTCAAAATGTTAACATTTAATAGGCCAAAAATAAAATAGAATAAATTAACTCTTTGAATCCCTATTATTGTTAAAATTTCATGGATTTTTATGCAAAATATCCCCCCTCTCTTATCCCCTTCCTTCTTATCCAATGCATATATTAAAAAAAAACAAAAACAAAAGATCACCCCCTCCCCACATAATTCTTCCCCCACTTAAAGCCTTCCCCTCCATCCTTCTCCCCCTCTTCAACCTCCCCCCCCTCCATCACCTTCCCCACGTAACACCTCCCCCTCCCCCCCTTCCTATATAAACACCACTTAACTCCCCCCCTCAACCTCTCGTAATACTCCCCCACCTCTCTTCTCCCCTATATATATATATATATATATATATATATCTCTCTCTCTCTCTCTCTCTCTCTCTCTCTCTCTCTCTCACACACACACACACTCACGTTCTCTCCCCCTCTCTCTCAATCCTGTTTTCTCTTTTCTTCCCATCTCTCTCATCTCTCTACTCCCTCTCTCTCTAATTTCTCACTCTACTCTCTTTCTAATTTTTCTCTCTCACCTCTCTCTATCTTCTCTCTCTACTCTCTCTAAATTCTCTCTCTACACTCTCTCTCTACTTTTTCTCTTTCTTTTCTCTCTCCACTCTCTATAATCCCTATCTATTTTCTCTCTCCATTTTTCTCTACTTTCTCTCTCTACTCTTACTATTTTTTCTCTACTTTCTCTCTTTATTTTCTCTCTCTATTTTCTCTCACTATTCTCTCTCTACATTTTTATCTACTTTCTCTCTCTATTTTCTCTCTCTACTTTCTCTCTTTAATATCTCTCTCTACTTCTTTCTCTACTCTCTCTACTTCCTCTCTCTAATTTCTCTCTCATCTCCCTTCCCACTCTCATTCTCTTATTAATAAACGGATAAATAATATAACATCAGAATAATATAAATATTTGACAAAAACTTGGACGGAGGATTTGAAACTTATTTGGACAATTTCACCCTTCTTTACGTATCAGGAACGGAAAAATTATCTTTTCCTACGTAAGGACTTTTACGGGAGCTCGGGTGAGATACTAAATTCAATTCGGAAGTCCATTATAAAGGTAGGCATGATAAACCGAGTACATGTTATTTGTTATTTATATTTCTTTGATTTGATTTTGTTTGAAATGTGATTTAATTCATTGATTTATTTAACCCAATGATCTATGTTTAGAATCAGTTATTTATTTAGTTACCATTATGTAAAAATATTATTCTCTCTATAATCTCTCTCTAATTTCTCTCTAATTTCTTTCTACTTTCTCCCTCTACTTTCTCTCTCTACTCTAATCTCTTCGAATGTTATATAATAGTAAATGAATTTGACTCACTACCCTATGATTAAAATCTAATTCCTAATATTAAAATACGATCCAGTTATTTTGTAAAGTTCAATGGCAAGTTTTAAGTATTGAGACGACTATGTAATAAGCATCATAATAAGAATAAAAATTTGATTAAGCATATGGACTGTGTCACTTTAAGGAGGTGTGGGGTGACAAACCGTAGTTAGCTTCCGCTACGGGATTAGGCATATTTCCGAGGATAAACGGATTTCTGAAAAATCCGGAACTCAGAATAAGAAAATTATCTGGAGAATGGTGGAGTATTAACTCCCGATCCTGCGTGATTGATCAAGGCCGACATGCTCCAGCATTTAGACCATTTATCTTTATGTCGACGTATGGATGCCTAGGTATGTGTTTGCTACTACTTTTAGTGACGGGATGTCTGTCCAATATATGCTGCCAAATAATATGAAGTTCAGATTTGATATATGACTTTGATATGATCTGAGAATAAGTTCATCTGTATAAGCTCTGATTTAGCTAAGATATGTACTATGCCATTTATATATAAGTTAGATAAAATTTATTATGCGCATTTGCTTATAGATATGAGAATTATTTTACTCTATTATATTTCCTTCGCATTCATAGTATATGTACAATCTAATGAAATTGTGCTTAGCTTTATATATCATGGATTTGCATAGTTTAGTATATGATAAGCATGTGATTGGTTTTAATGCCTACTAAGTCTTTGGACTCACTTCTGTTGCCTAACCATTTCAGGAAATTGACCAGTGTGCGTCTTGACTTCGACGGGTGGTAGGTCGGAGGATGATCCCGGGTTTAGTTTGGATTCCGCCGCGCAGAATAAATAGATTTAGTTTTCCTTTGAATAATGAATGTAAATATGACTTTTGGATAGAGATATGTAGTACTCTATATACGATGTAAATTATGAGTGTTTATCTTATGGAAATGATATGGTTATGTTTCTTTTGGAATATGTGATGGTTTGGCCTTTATTGTCTTGCAAATATTCGGCCCACAACACTTCCGTACATCCGTTGTGACGTTCCCGGACACGATACGGGATCGCGGGAACGGGGCGCCACAAGCTGTAACCTTTGTTCGTGCGGCACTGCTTCATACTTCCTCCAAGATCGTTCTTCCACTTGTAGAAGTGCTGAACTACATCCGGTGAAGCGAAAGGGGGAGCTTCAACCACGATAAACAATTCTTTACTCTCCATTTTTTGAATCTTTTTGCTTAAGCTTGTGCATCTGTTGTAAATCTTAAATTAGATTCTTGTGTGTGGAGTTCGTGTTTGGAAACACGAACGTGTGTGTGTGTGTGTATCGTTTGGCAGCCCAAATCGGGTGCCGTGTGTGTGGGTGTTTGCTGCTCTATACAGCGTGTGTGTGTGGCTCACTTCATAGTGAAGTCTTAATCCTCACATGTGAGGGGTGGACGTAGGGGACACGGCAGTGTACCCGAACCACCTAAAAAAACTCCGTGTGTTACTTGTGGTTTGTTTTTTCCAGATTCATTGTCGAGTGAGCTTCACGGTGAGTTGAGCATACCCAAGTCCTTAATCAAACACATACTCTTATATACATGCATTCACAAGTGAGATCATGATCGAGTGAGTGCCATCGTTTGGGACTCAACACGTATGAATCATATGAATGAGAAAAAAACTTGAAACCTAAGGTGTTTGCCTTGTGTTCTTCCCTTCTCTCTTTTCTCTTTTATGAGGATTGAGCGTCACCCGGCGTGAGACCGTCCGGCGTGAGACCGAGCTGCGTGAGGTAGCAAGTTATCCATTCCCGTCCGTGCCGTCAAGAGTTGTCATCGATCCATTTCCACGTCGCCACTGCCTCAGATATCCTCCAATTCGAAGGGATGCTGGTAGAGGATAGGGAAATAATGAAACACCTATAAGATGGAGACAAGGACTCATAGAAAATATGATTAGAGATATCATATCTATAATGAGTAGAAGGAACAATGGTCATAGAAGATTTACTAATGGCAATAGGAATGTCAAGCTTAGGAGAGAAAGGACCTGAAGTAGAAGCCTTCTTATCATTGTCCTGCTCAGAGAGATGAGCTTGCTGAAAATGGGCATGTCTCTATGTGCAGCCCCAATTATGACCACCCCTTTTGGGTTTCCCATGAAGCATCCAACATGTCTCCCAAACAGGTTCTTGCTTATGACAGTAATCACACCTCAGAATCTCTGCATCCTCCTTCTTCGTAGCCTGAGAAGCAAATGTAGAAGTAGTAGGTGCCGGTCCCCTGGGGCCAACCATCACGCATCATCTAGCCTCCTCACTCTACACAAGGGAGAACACTTGTGACAGAGAAGGTACACCACCAATGCGACCCGAGATTTGCATCCTTAACGGATCGAACTCTGGGTTCAATCCAGACAAGAGATCAAAAATCTACCCCTTCTCAACATGCTTTATGTAGGCAAATTATATGTAGCATAAGTGGGCTGATATGAGCAACTCTGCCCACAGTCATCGTAACTCAGCAATATACTCAACCACAAACCTATCTCCCTGACGAACCTCCTTGAGGGAACATTGGAGCCCGTACACCTGTGCATCATTTCTCAATTGAGAATATGTTTGAGTCACGGCATCCCAAATTTCCTTGGCCGTTGCACAAAATAAGAAACCATAAGCGAATTTTGGAGTCATAGAGTTTAGCAAGCATGTCATAACAAGAGAGTTCTCGGACATTGACTTCTTGTATGTAGGACTTCCAACAGTCATCTTGGCCCTCTCTCCATAGACATATCTCTCATAGTTGCAAGCCGTGAGGAATAGTAGAACATTCCTCAACCAGATCAAGTATGTGGACAGACCGTCAAGTTCACCTGACTAATCTAAACAAATGGATTCTTCATCTCCCCAGACCGAACAACAATCGCATGTGACTCCCCCATCTTACTCATCTCCACACCGTCAACCATGGCCGAGATGTGTTGCAAACGGTTATTTTGAGCACCATCACGGATGGCTGCTCACGAACTGTGAAAGTGTGCCGCACTCCAACGGCTAAGAGGAGTCGTGCACCGGTGAAAGTGTAGCCCTAAAAAATTATTAAATATAAACAACATTTACAACCAAATCCTCATAGAAACACTATAACGACCCAAGATCCAGATACCGAGACGTACCCGATACCATTCGAATCTTGGCCCGCCACCCACGAGCCGGAGGGCTCGGAAGAGTTATTAGGAGTGTTGTGGTTATGCATTAAAATTCTGAACAATAGCAAGAAAGTAAATCTACAAAATTAATCTACAGTCCTGACATAAATAAAATTATATTTTATAACAATTTTAACAACTACAGAGTCCAGTCCACAAGTACAGTCAAAGAAAGGAAACGTACACTGCCTCGGGGCATACCCCGGCAACCTGGAGAGCTGGAAACTAACGAACCTCCGACTGGAACGCTCCACTCCAAGGAGAACGCCGCACCTGAAAAACAGGGGGTAAGCCTCATCTCATTAGCTCAGTAGGGGTCCCGCGGTCCCCTCCACAACGAAAGTAGTAACCAGGAACAACGTAGGAGCAACAAGTAAAGAACAACAGTGGTAGCAACAAGATAATAACACTGGTAAGACACCACGATGGTGACCAGAACCAGAAGATGGTAAACGAGGGAAACACACGCAAGCCCTCAACACTACCCCGACTCCCACAGTCGGACAGTCCGTCCTCGCAGACGGAAACATTAACAAGGCCACATGGTAACACACTGAACAACACCCTCGGAAGAACCTCCGAACAATAGAACCTCTCGATCCCGAGCTAGAACCAGCGAAAGAACCACGTCCAACACACATGGCGACACTAGCCCGTCTGCCGGAAGGGCCACGACAACACTATATGTACCTCCACCTTCACGGCATAGGATCTGCCACTCGAGTATACACAACATGGCCAGATGCATCCACTAACGTCTTATACTACGCCAAGGTCTCATATGCGCACACACTACTCACACCCGGTCTCGGGAGGAGTAGAGGAGACACTCACACACACCACACCCTCAGACTGGCAAGGATCTGCACCTGTGAACCCAACAGTATAGCTGTGTCCAGCTACCTGACACGGGGTACGCACCACTGCGACCGTCAACAATGTACTCTTGTCCTAACCACAGTACACACATGCTCATGTGGTCTCGCCTCCACAGGAGCATCGTACACACAAGGTGGTCTCGCCCGATCCAGACACGACAAACCCTCTAGATAGAGAAACAGTCGGGCACAAACCTCGGACACGCGTACACACGTGCCTGAACCACAGGGGACCTCTAAACCATACAGCTGGTCCATGAAAAACTATCGAAAGGGGGGACGGAGACACAAGAACCTCGGCCCAGAATTCCTATAAGGATAACTAGCCGCAATCACAGTCCTCACATGGGAACACCCTCCCCGATCCCGAAACTCTTGCGGGGACAGTCAACACGAGTAGCCCGACACAAGAAGACTATCCACACTCCACCAGCAGACAAGGATGGCCCACACTAATACCCTGAAACTAGCAGAGCACACAGAGCCACGCAGACACGCATTCCGCAAGGCCACCCCTCCTATGGACAACTCGGAAAACCAAACCACGGAGTGCCACACCGCGGGCTGAAAGGGACTAGGTGGCCAAGGCACTGGCCACCCAGAGAACTGGGCGGCCAACCCCCTGGTCGCCCACCCCTGGGCACTCACTGGCCTGGGCAGCCATCTCCCTGGCCGCCTAGTGCCCAGATTCAAAGAACACTCGCCGGCCACCCTGATAGCCGCCCAGAGGTCTGGGCGGCCAACCCACTGGCTGCCCACCCTGGGCACTACAGAGGCTTGGGCGGCCACCCTTCTGGCCGCCCAGGGACCTGGGCGGCCACCTATTTGGCCACCCAGATAATGGGCTTAAGAAACAGGAAAAAGGGTAGAATGGTCCAACCTCTGGCCGCCTGAGACCCTGGGCGGCCCAACCCCTGGCCACCTAGCAGACATGGGCGGCCAGACCCATGGCCACCCAGTCCTAGACACGACGGCCACCCTTGTGGCCGTCTCCTACCTATTTCACAGAAAAACACCCGAAATCCATCGGGGCTCGATCGGAAGCCCCATTCGTCGTGGAACGAAGGGGAAAACATGTGGAATACATCCCCGGACCCTCCTACGATCAGAAAACCACAACTAAGCCACAAAACAAGGCCTCAATCGGCCAAAACCACCGCTCAACCCCAGGCATGCATAAACCCCCAAACCAAGATAGACACCCACTCTCGGCCTCACTGGAGCATGTAATCGCGGGGGAATCACACCGGGAGAGTAGGGATCCATCCCCCTACCTGAATCGAAGCTTTAACCTCACCGAATCCTCAATCCGGCGATCACCCCACGCGGCCGGCTTCTCACGAACGTTGCTGCCTCCGCCTCCGGTTCCGTATGTCCTCGGCCTCGACTTCACCACACACCCCCGCCGCCGCTCCGTCCCGATCCTCCCCACCACTGTCGGCCCCCGGAAGTGGGAACGGGGAAGGGAAAGAGAGAGACAGGAGAGTGTGGGAGAGTGAGTCGAGAGAGACGAGAGAACGGAGGGGGAGAGGGGATAAAAAGGGTTTTTAATTTTATTTTTATTATATTTATTTTTCTTTCTATTTCTTTTAAAAAATCATGAGAACTCGGGAAAAACCCTGACAACTAGATTCAGACCCAGAAAATTTCCAAGAAAAAGCGGGATCGCTCCACGCGCCACCATGGACCCAAAATAACCAAGAAACACACCAACAAAGGGTCTAAAAAACTAATATAAAAAGTCCGAATCTCGCTCGAACACGATCCGCAACCCGCAGAAACACGACCCGAAAATTCAAGGCATTACAGTCCTCCCCTCCTTATAGAAATTTCATCCTCAAAATTTAGGATAGAGCACAGAACTCAGGGGAAAGAACTCACCCAACGGGTAGGACTTCACGGTCACAGCACCACCATGCTTCGCATCGCAGAACCAACACTGAGGGACACTGCCGGACCGGCACCATTAAAAGAGCCCTCTCACTCTACCATACCATTTCGCACCAAACCCCACACCAATCAGGTACGCAAAACCAACAAATTCGGCATCACCTCAGCTGCCTTGAAATCTCAAGGGCAAAAACACCACCGACACCTTCCGCACGCGGAGAAAACACACCGTTCTCAACCAGGAGACCACACCTGACACCCACTCAGGTTGACAGCTTCTCCCACTGCTAGACACCGAGCACACATAACAAGGGCACCATCTCGATCCTCCCTGACCATCCGGCCAATTCCAGCTTCTTGAGAGGAGACAGATAGCGTGGTCACTCGCGTGAACCTCGAACTCCTCAAACACAACAGTCCCGGGCACGATGCCTCACACTCCTCAGATCCACCTCCGAAACATTCCGTACCAACAAGGGTCGGTCCACACGCAAGTTCACCTCTGTGGGCACCGAACACCTGCGCCAAACAACCGGCCCAAAAGGCCACGGCCTACCTCAATATCGATCGCTAGGTGGCTCCACCCTAATCCACGTGACACAATTCGCAAGAAAAACTGGTGCAACATACTGTCTCATCCGACCACTTCACCGTTAAGCTTCCCGATTCTCAATGCTACTACACCACCCAGCACGATACCGCTGCCTACGCATGGTAACCAAGGCCATTCATACAGCCAAACATAGCTCTTCACCCAAGAGAAACTCTCTACAACTGACTCCAGGACCTCCAGAACACGCTTACCATGAAACACACGCCATACTCCACTACTAATCTGATCCTGGAGCCTGTGGGTTATCGACCCACCACGCTTCCGATGCGTAACTTAACACCAACAATGCAGCAAAAATAGGGGAAAACCTGGCATCTGCCAAGACAATCCACCTACCAACGTAGGTCTTAACAATAGGGCACCTAAAGAGACCCCACACCAGCCCTATAACGCAACCCACAATCTCGGTTGGTGCCTCTACTCGCCCGATTCAGTACGACCTGACAACGCCTACGCACCAAGACATGACGAGGGACAACCACATAGCCCTCACAGGCAGCTCCACTGCCAACGGACAAGACGCTTTTAGGAACCCCCGAACACACCTCGGAAAACACAAGCACAAGGGAGCATAATTATATCAAGGAAACAGCGGAATTAAACACAAGCATAACATAAAATAATCAAAAAATTCACGCGTACCTTCCATGGAGTGAGCACGACAATTCCACCCGGTCAAGTGCATCGTGCACGCCGGGTACCCTAACTTGCCAGGCTAGTGGAACGCTACAACGATGGCTGGGACTGGAGCGGCCACCATGGGCACTCACGAGCAAAATGACCGATTTGACCACACCTGAAACACTCCAGCTCAGCTTCATCCATGGCACACGGCCCGCCCTCGTGAAACCCGCCACATCTCGGACACTGTCTTGGCTACTCACTCATACCATGTCGCAATGGTCGAACTACTGGCGGCTGAGTAGTCACTGTAGACACTTGCTTTTCCTACTCCTGGCACCTCCTGCCAGACCTGCTTCTTCTGAACAACCTAGTCATCCGACTGGACCTCGATCTCGAAGGGGAAGAACTCGAGCCAGGAGATGGAGAAGATACCGATTCTGACTGCCTCTAGAACTGCTGGGGAACATACTGCTGTTGAAGGGTCCTCGGTCGATCCTGACCTGACTGAGACTGCCCTGACGCAACTTGCTTCCGGGTCCTTAGTCAATCTTCCTTTAAATCCGGAGTAGCCTGATAGGCTGACTCCAAATCCGCAGCACGGGTCGCAATCACTGGATGTCTAAGCTTTGGCCTCAGACCTTTGACAAACTGTCGAGTCTTCAATCTTTCATTCGCCATGATATGGGGTGCATAGCGACCCAACTCCACAAACCGAGACCGATACTACATCACTGTCATATCTCCCTATGATAGCTCCATGAACTGATACATCCTCCTCGTCCTGACATGCTCCGGGCTGAAAACTCGCTCAAAGGCCGCAAGAAACTCCTGCCACAGAATCTGACGTAGAGGACACGACTGAAAAGCCGATTCCCACTCTAAGGTCCACCATGATGAAGCTGCACCCTGCAACTGGTAACTCGCCAGCAAGACCTTCTCATCCTCGGCACACTCCATAGATCGGAACACCCGTTCCATCGCATTAATCCATGATCTCGCTACATCAGGATCCGGCTGGCCTTCGAATGTCGGTGGGTGAAACTACAGAAACTCTCGCAAGAGACGTCCACGGCCAGCAAGTGACGAACTGCCCTCCCCAGCCTCCTGACCATAACGTTTTTAACTCATCTGTCGCACAAAGAATTGATACATGCTGGCATAAAACTCGGCCTGATCCGGCACACCAGGGGCCGCTACCTCTGGAGGAAAGGACTCGCCACTCAGCTCCTCCCTACTCGGCTCCTCTTAAGCCCCCACCGGCACTCCTGACAAAGCTCGAACTCGCCTCCTCGACGCCATCTAACCCTTAACACAAACACAGAAAACACTGGGAGAGGCGAATAAAATAAAACACCCTAAGCCAGCTACCGACTGTACTAGACTCTCTGGACTCTTAAGCACTGCAATCGTCCCGAATTCCCATGCATTTTCACAACAACGCTCTGATACCATCTGTAACAATCTAAGATCCAGAAATCGGGACGTACCCGATACCATTCGAATCCTGGCCCGCCACCCACGGGTCGAAGGGCTCGGAAGGGTTATTAGGAGTGTTGTGGTTATGCATTAAAATTCTGAACAATACCAGGAAAGTATCTACAAAATTAATCTACAGTTCTGACATAAATAAAATTACATTTTATAACAATTATAACAACTACAGAGTCCAGTCCACAAGTACAGTCAAAGAAAGGAAACGTACACTGCCACGGGGCATACCCCGGCAACCTGGCAAGCTGGCAACTAACGAACCTCCGACTAGAACGCTCCACTCCGAGGAGAACGTCGCACCTGAAAAATAGGGGGTGAGCCTCATCTCATTGGCTCAGTAGGGGTCCCGCGGGTCCCCACCACAACGAAAGTAGTAACCAGGAATAGCTTAAGAGCAGCACATAAAGAACAATAGCGTTCGCAATAGGATAATAACACCGGTACGACACAACAACGGTGACCGGAACCAGAAGATGGTAAACGGGGGAAACACTCGCAAGCCCTCAATGCTACCCCGACTCCCACGGTCGGACAGTCCGTCCTCGCGGACGGAAACACTAACAAGGCCACACGGCCACACGCTGAACCAACACCCTCGGGAGAACCTCCAAACAACAGAACCTCTCGATCCCGAGTAGAACCAACGAAAGAACCATGCCTAGCACACAGTGCGACACCAGCCCGTCTGCCGGAAGGGCCACGACAACACTGTCGGTACCTCCACCTTCAAGGCATAGGGTCTACCACTCGAGTATACACAACATGGCCAGATACATCCACTGACGTCTTATACTGCGCCAAGGCCTCATATGCATGCACACTACTCACACCCGGTCTCGGGAGGAGTAGAGGAGACACTCACACACACCACACCCTCGGACTAGCTAGGATCCGCACCTCTGCACCCAACAGTATGGCCGTGTCCAGCTACCTGACACGAGGTACGCGCCACTGTGGCCCTCAGCAACGTACTCTTGTCCTAACCACGGTACACACATGCTCAGGTGGTCTCGCCTCCACAGGAGCGTCGTACACATAAGGCGGTCTCGCCCGGTCCAGACACGACAAACCCTCTAGACAGAGAAATAGTAGGGCACAAACCTCTGCACTCTCGTGGGAAACTCGAGGACACGCGTACACACGTGCTTGAACCACAGGGGACCTCTGAACCACACAGTCGATCCATGAAAAACTATCCAAAGTGGGGGACGGGGACACAAGAACCTCAGCCCAGAATTCTTACGAGGATAACTAGCCGCGATCACAGTCCTCAGGCGGGAACACCCTCCGCGATCTCAGAACTCTCACGGGGATGTAGACACGCTATTCCTGACGTCCCCTGAGAAAATCTCATATTACCACGCGACGCCCCGCAGCGGCTTTCGCATTTTGAATCACTTGAGTGTTTCCAATCTTTGAGTCTTCTCTCGTCTTCTGGGCGAGTAGCGTAACGCTCCTTCGACATCCAGAAACCGCCTCGTTATGGAAATCATGTGGCATTCGAACGGCATCAACATCAATTGCATGCACCAGAAGTTGCCGGGACCAGGAAAATGCCTAACGGACGACTGTCGACGCACTTTTCGGGGGAATCCGGGGGTCATCATGGAGGCATCCAGGCTCCTGGACGCCTCCATCAATACAAAATAATGACAAAAAATATATATAAGATTGAACAAAAAATATATATAATTTTATGAAAGCGTCCAGGCCCCTGGACGCCTCCATCAACCAGCTCACGGGCGACCCCCGGCCATCGACTGACCGTTGTTCAGCTTGTCGTTTGAATAAAATCCAAGTTATGGAAGCGTCCAGGCCCCTGGACGCCTCCATCAAACAGCTCACGGGCGACCTGTCGTTTGAATAAAATCCAAGTTATGGATGCGTCCAGGCCCCTGGACGCCTCCATCAAACAGCTCACGGGCGACCCCCGACCATCGACTGACCGTCGCTCAGTCTGTCGTTTGAAGAAAATCTAAGTTATGGAGGCGTTCAGGCCTCTGGACGCCCCCATCCTCCCGACCTCTATAAATAGAGGCCTACCCCCCTCAGTTCAGGTAGAAAAAAAGAGCGCCGAGAGGCTGCCGGATTCTATTCCTAACCCGTGGGTATTTTTTAGGGGAGGTCCTGCCGGATCCTCGGGTGCCAGTGCTCGCAGGAGAGAGGCCGCCTTCGCCCGCCGTGCTACCTTGTCATCCCTACGCTGTCGAAGCTCCGCCGGATCTCGCCATCGACCATCCAATAAGCCATTCTCTCCTCTTCTTTCCTAGTTATCTTGCATTCATCATATCATATCTTCTACCCCCCCCCCCTTTTTATGAGGGAGTCTTTTTCCGTTTCTACGTCGGAATAATTGCCATTCATCATAAGCATTTTCCTCCTACTCGTGTCCGAGAGGGGTTTAAAAGACAACACCAACCAGGTGTGTGTCTTGCCATCATTTCATTACTTGCGTCATTAGAATTTGAATACTGCACCTTCGTCTTTCTGATCCACTCGTTACTTGTTTGTCGTTATTTTGCAAGGGTACCTGAGAAAATCCCTCTCCGTCGGCCGGCCAAAGGGAGAGGAAGAAGCAACCTGCCATTTCCCGCTCTCGAGGAGTCACAATCTCCGCGCACAATACAAGGTACACGCGATCATTTCGTTCCTTTGAGGTAACCCCTCTGGCGATCACATCCCTTTAGCATCCTACGTATGCTCTTTCCTCATATTGGCACGTTTCATAATCCTTCTTAATTTTTAGTCGCTTGATAGTCCGTAGTTTAGTCCGTTTTCTTCCCCTTGAGTGGATTCCTCGGCTTCCACAGATTGGCGATCACGGTGGGACCTTCTTTTTGCTTTTTTGGGTTACCTTTGAACTCTCGGCACCCACGTGTGCCTCCCTTCTTTCGGCACCCGCGTGTGCCCCTCCCTATTGCGCCCACGTGCGCTACATCATTTCCCTCGTGCACCACGTGCACTCCCCCGGTCCTTTGTGATTACTTCGAGGTCTGCGTTATCTCGGCACCCACGTGTGCCCCTCCACTCGGCACCCACATGTGCTCCCTCCACTTGGCACCCTCATGTGTCCCCCTTCTTATTGCGCCCGTGTGCGCTGTGTCATCCCCTTCGTGCACCACCTGCACGCCCCTTAGTCCCCTCTTTTGTTATTTTTAAGTCTGTGTTGTCTTGGAAAGTAGGACGACTATATCTTCCTTTGTCTGTTTATTATCGTTATATTCTTGTTATATCACTGCTATACATCTGTTATATTTGTGTGCTTATTTCTGCTTCATCTGTGTGTTACATATCTTTTATCCAGCACCGCATTTCATGCATTTACCCCCTTTTCTTTCCTTTTTTTACTCTTTTCTAAGGATCACCCTCTCTCGGTGAAGGAAGGACTCTCCGTTTGGGAATTCCTCTCGATGGACTAGAATCTCCTCCACTGGGACCTCCGTAAGTCCCCGACATCGAAGAATCTCCTCTTCGTTCACTGGACCGGTTGTACCATTGAAGTTCCCCGGAGTTAGTTGACCCATTCGTGGTGAGACGAGAGCCCCTAGCTGACACGGTGGTGAAAACAAAAATGAACTAGGGTCCCTATTTTGTGTGAACTTCGGATCTGGTTAAAAACACACAAAAAATCATCAAAATCAAAACACAAAAAAAGGGGCGTAAAGGCATCCACTTGTTTGATAATCTGTGCTATTTGCTTGCTAGTATATGTTTTTGCGTTCCGGGAAAACTGTGAGCATGGCTCACGAGTCTTTTGAGGAGAACCACCCCGGTCGTGGTGAGTCAGTCGAGCCGCGAGTCCATGCTATGGACGCGGGTCCTTCCCATGAGCCCTCACGTGAGGTGCAGGTTACCACAGGGGACACATCCCCGCCACAGGACATCTCCTCTTTGCTAGGTGTCCTCGCCAACACGGAGCTTACCTCTGAGCAGCTCCGGGCCTTCCAGGCCATTCTGAACGGGAAATCTGTTTCCCCCGCTCCCCAGGAATCAACTCCGGCCATCGCACCTCTCCAAGAATTGGTGCGGGCCATTCCATCTCCTTCGCTGGCACAAGCCATCCAATCTCCCTCGCTTCAAGGGCAAGCGAGCCAACAACCACCCTCGTTCCAGTTCCCTTCGCAATCTCAAACCCCTGTTGTTCCCCACATACTGCTTCAGCCGGGGCCAACTATCGGCGGCCCGGCAGCTCCCTCTCATTTAGGGTTTCCCCCTCAAGTCTCCGGGAGACATCTTCCTCCCCAGTGGCAAGTGCCACCTTCACCGCCCGAGGAGCTCGCCCAATCGCTCCTCAATAGGTTCAATAGGATGGACGAACAGTTTCAAAATTTGAAGAAAATGGTGAACGTGAAATCCACCCCGGAGGTTGCTTTACCAATCCTTCCGGTCATCCATCTTACTCCCTCCGAAATGCCCACGTACCGCAGGTACAATGGCACTGGCAACCCCTTCATTCACCTCAAGGATTTCATGTATGAGTCATCCTATTGGCAAAACGACCAGAGGTCCCTGGCATACCTCTTTCGGAGGTCATTGGACGGTCCTGCGCTAGAGTGGTTCTATTCTTTGGAGTCCCGCGAGGCCGAGAATTTTGAAACAGTCCAGAGAAGGTTCTTGCAAAAGTATCGGGATAGGGTCGGTCCCTCTCTCTCCATTACCGACCTAGTGGCTGAAAAGATGAAGTCCGACGAGGATTTTGTCCGCTATGCTGATAGATGGAGGTCTCTGGCAGAAAGAATAAGAGATACCCTCTCGGAACCTGAACAAGTAAAGATGATCGTATCCAATGCGACCCCACAGTTCAGGCATGTCTTGGCCATGAATAAGCTCACCACCATGGAAGAGCTCTATGAAAGAGCCCGGTACATCCAAACCCAGTTAAAAGACTCCCCCATTATGAACATGTTTGAGCCGCCGAAGCCCAAGGTGGTCAGAAAGACAGGCGCTGGTGTCCCAGGCGGAGCAACGGGAGGGGTCGTAACAAATGAGCAAGTAAGTGCGGTCAACAACGCCAACTCTGCAGTCAACCCAAGGCTTCCACAAATGCCCCAACTTCCCCTCCAACCAGGTCCCTTCCCCTCTCGTCCTCCACCCCAAAACGATCCACCTCAGAACAACATGCCTCAACTACCTCAACCCCAGCAACAACCTCGACACCAGCAACAACAACCACCACTTCAGTACAACCAAGTTCCGCCCCCAGGAAATTACAGTCCCCCACAGCAACAAAGGAGGCCGATTGGTCCCAAGAGAGCCTATTACCCACCATTGCCAGAAACTCTGGCGGATATTTTCAATGCCCTCATGGCCTCAAACACACTCATCCTACCCAGGGAAAGGCCCGTGTGGCCCCCGAATGTTGATACCTCCAGATACTGCGTCTATCACAGGCAGCCAGGACACACAGTAGACAACTGCTTTCAGTTTAAAGATTACATCCACGATACGAATGATGAAGGCGGGATTGACTGGGATGAAATGAGGCGATACGTCGCCACTCTCAAGGCTAGGAGACCTCCTCCTAGGCCACAATTCCAGCAACAACAGTAGCAGTTACAACAGCAGCCACAGTAACAACCACAACAACAACAACAGCCTCAGCAGGCCCAACCACAACAGCCCAACATGGGCATAATCCAGAATGCATTACCGGAGCACCAACACCCCAATCATCAGGTCAACCCCATCTCCTCCTTCCCGGAAGTCGGGAGAGAGCAGGTGTGGCATCCAGAGAGTACCTCTATTCTTTCTACCGCCAACCCCATCATCATGCAACCCCCTCGCCTTGCCCGGATAGCACCTCTCTCTCATCAACCCACGTTAATACCGCCTTCACCATTCCCACTGCCATCACGCCCTCTCATTCGCACCCCAATGACCTATCAGCCAACACCCTTCATTACACCCTCACACCCTCTCATTTTCTCTCACTCCCCCACTTTACCATCCACCTCTACTGCATTTGCCCCTATGCCTTCTAAGCCCCTTATCACCCGTCCACCGTACGTAACCCCGCCTGTCTCAACCATACCACCGCCAATGCCCTCAAAACCACTCATCATCCACCATCCATCTCAACACCATTACCCGCTCCAAACCTTATCTACTTCCACTTTGCTTCCACCTCCACCTTCCAGACCCCTTATCATTCATAACCCGTGCGATATCCCCTCTACCTCCACCATGCCTCCACCTAACAAATCCCTCATCAGAATCCCTGCTCCCATCATCACCCCTGCTTCATCAACCATCCCTCCACCACTACCCCTCAGACCTCTGTTAAAACCCACTGCTACCCCTATAGAGGTACAAAAGCCACAGGCAATGGTGCTCCGGAGTGGAAGGATTTTCCACAGGGTTTTCCCCCAGAACAGTCAGAATCCCGAGCAGTCTCAGCCAGAGAGGGACGATGGAGAACAACCGGAAAGATCTATCCCTGGAACATAGTATGCTTTGTAGAAACACTTGGACAAGACGCCTGCTCGGATCTCCATCCTGGAACTGCTTCAGAGATCCACATCCCATCAGGCAGCCTTAATGGAGTATCTTCAGAAGGTCATGGTGAATGAGGACCTCCCTGTCGAAAAGATTTCTGCCGTCCTGACCCCAACGGACACACAACCGGCCATCATGTTCCACAACTACGAGCTCGCTCCCAAGGAAGCTCAGAAATATGCATTGTGTGTTTCAATAAAAATTAATGGGGTATTCATAAACCCATGCTGTGTAGACACGGGTGCGTCCATAAATGTGATCTCCATGAGCACCCTTCAGTTGTGTGGGGTCGAACAGGAACAGATAAGACCTTCTTCAATCACAGTCACGGCTTATGACAATAGCAAAAGGCCGCCGCAAGGGATGATTATTCTAAGGACAGAGCTAGGTCCGATGTCAGTACCCACGGAATTCCATGTCCTCGACATGGACCCCACATTCAAGGCCATACTGGGTCGCCCTTACATTGAAGCCATAGATGCTGTGCCTTCCACCAACCATCAGTGCTTGAAGTTTCCTTGCAATGGAAGAATTATTAAAGTAGTTAGCACACCTGTCCTTCACACGGTGGATGCTATCAACACCTCTCTGCCCTCTGTTTGGCCGTCTCATCGGCCCATATTGTCATTGCTGGACGTGTGCGATTCATCTCACATTCCGCTAGCACCAAAGAAGCCGATCAAGGCAACAACGCCATATCTCCCTTTTCACTCCAAAGGTTGGGAGATTATGAGAAACATCGGCTATCAACAGGGCAAAGGTCTGGGTGCACAGCTACAAGGTAGGTTGAAACCACCAAATGAGATTAGGCCGAACCGCAGGTTTGGCCTAGGCTTCAAAGGACCATTCAAGGCGGATTGTAAGCCCCTCACATGGACCCTATCAAACCACTTCAATAACGGACCCGTTATTCAGATGGGGGATTATCCGCAGGAAGCACATGGGGGGTCGCATGTTGTGTATTCAGCCGAAAAATGTCCGAGGGTCACCAAAAGAGGCAAGATCAAAGACCCGGAATGCGAATGGGACAAATGGTTTGATATACGGGACGTTTCCGTTGCACTGGAAAGGATGTTCTCGTCTCCCCAGCTTGAAGGACCGCTGTTGATCTCCGGAATGCCAGAAAATATCATTACTATTGCCAAGGTCCCAAACTATCCTCGTCCTCGCCAGAAGGACCCTATCACCAGCGGATCCTCATCCGCCATCACCATCACCGCCGACGACTCATTAGCCGTCATCTTCTCCATTCACTCGCCGCAACCTTTATTGCTGTCATCTTCCTGGGCCAGACGGTTGTCTGATGATCTTCCCATATCCCCCTCTCTACTAACATACCTGCGCGGGTTTCTCAACCCGCGCCAGGCCTTCAATCATGATCTGCTCTACGAGCCTCCCAATCCTCTAGCCATAACCACTTTTTCCTCTCCCCCGATCTCTTTCCACTATTTTGTCATCAAAAATGAAAACGAAAAAAAAACGTCAAATTCCAAACTCCTCAACAACACATCTTCGTTGAGGAAACTTCCTACATCTCCCATGGGTGTGCCCCGCCCTGCGGACCACCCGTCCAAGGTCCGATGAGCGACCTTTTCTACCCCTCCTCTGAGGGGTCTTCCCATGTACATTCTTCACCATCCTCTTCATCTTTTTCTTCTTCTGTATATAATGTCAGTCAATCTAGGAATAATAAGTCAAAGGTAGTACCTAGGAAGAAATCCAAGGGTAGGCAGATCCCTCGTCGATTCCTTCTGGATTTAGCCACTAGGTGTCAGGCCCTTCTTGTCGTCCCTCAGTTGCTAGAAAATCCCATCCAGCTACCGGAAATAGAATGTGAGGGCAACTGCACAATTAATGAGGGGTATGAAGTCTACGAGATCACAGATGAAGAATACCCTACTGAAGATGAGGGTGAAGAATATGAGGATGCGGCTGGCGCGTATGCTAGTGGAATAAGGAGATTCGATGAGCCGTCAACCGCCGTAGAAGAGTCCACCAAAAAAGTCAACTTGGGAACTGAGGAAGACCTTAGGATCATCCTCATAAGTGATAATCTACCACCCTCTGAAGAAGAGGCATTAATTGAAGTTCTCAAGGAATATAAGGACACGTTTGCATGGAGCTACGAGGATATGCCGGGTCTAGATTCAACCCTGGTCGAACACCGTTTGACCCTAAAACCAGGGTCCGTCTCGGTAAAACAAAGATTAAGACGTTTCCACCCTCAAATGGCTTTGAAAATGAAAGAAGAAGTCGACAAGCTCCATAAAGCCAGGTTTATTAGAGTCGTCCTTTATCCTCAATGGGTGGCAAACATTGTCCTGGTCATGAAGAAAGACCTCTGATCCTCTACATCTCCGTCTTGGACGACTCCGTGGGAGCTGTCCTCGCACAAGTTGATGAAGAAGGTAAGGAACGGGCAACCTATTACTTGTCCAAACTTCTCAATCCCTGTGAGCAAAAGTACACAGTCATGGAGAAAATCTGTGCTGCCCTCGTTTGGGTGGTGCAGAAATTGAAGCACTACTTCTTGGCTCATGAGGTCCACTTGATTGCTCGCATGAACCCTATCAAGTTTCTTCTGGAGAAATCCATCCTTACTGATAGGCTAGCACGCTGGTAAAGTTTTCTTTCCCAGTTCGACATCAGTTACATTCAGCAAAAGGCAATTAAAGGCTATGCCATAGCCGAGCATCTCGCCCACCATCCTCTCCCCAAGTTTGACCATGTCCAATCAGAGTTTCCAGATGAGGAACTAATGTCCATCGCCCAATCCGACAAGCCAATGTGGATATTATATTTTGATGGAGCTCTAAATTCCCAAGGGAAGGGTATCGGCATTGTCCTTCTAACACCTGAAGGCGTTACCATCCCAGAGGCATTTCAGCTCGCATTTCCAGTCACCAACAACATCGCTGAATACGAGGCTCTTCTAGCTGGCCTGGAACTTGCCGTTCTTTCTATATCACTGAGTTGCGAGTCGTGGGTGATAGTCAACTCGTTCTCCGCCAGGTGCTTACCAAATATCGCACCCTCGATCCCAAGCTCAAACTCTATCAGGAGCTGGTCTCCGCCTATGCCAAATTGTTCACAAAGCTGATCTTTGTCCATGTTCCTCGCGAACAGAACATTCTGGCCGATGCCCTCGCCTCCTTGGCGTCATCCTTCAAATTTTCTTTAGGTGCATGGTTTAGATCCATCATTCTCTACAAGCGTCTTGTCCCTGCCGTTCAGGACCCTTACCTCTTAAAGATCAAGGAACGAGTCCTACAGAAGATCCAGAAGGGAGAAATTCTTGAGAAGAGGGAGATCATGCTGGCAGAAGTCGAAGAAGAGCTGGCTGACGATGAGAAACCATGGTTCTATGAAATTGTCAAATATTGTAAAGATCAGTCTTATCCTGAAGGAGCCACCACAGAAGATAAGAAAGCCATAAGAAGCGTGGCTCAGAAATACACATTGGTTGGAGGTCTACTCTATAGGAGGAGCCTTACTGGCGTTCTGTTAAGGTGTCTTGACGACAATGAGATTTGGAAATGCGTAGAAGAAGCACACTCGGGTGTGTGCGGTGGCCATATGAATAGCCAGATGCTCGCCAAGAAGATCATTAGGCAAGGCTTTTACTGGCCCACTATGGAAGAGGATTGTGCCGTCTATGTCCGTAGGTGTGTCAAGTGTCAACTTCACACCGATAAAATACATTCACCATCTTCCTCACTTCATCCAATATCCTCCCCATGACCTTTCTCCATGTGGGCATTCGACATCATCGGTCCCCTAGGTGATCCCAATTTCCTCACCAAACAAAAATCTTTCATCCTTACTGCGACAGAATACTTCACCAAATGGGCCGAAGCCGAAGCTTACGTGGAAATCAAGGCGTCAACAGTCTGTAAGTTCATCCTGAAGAACATCCTCGCCAGGTTCGGCGTCCCAAGCACAATCGTCACCGACAATGGGCCACAATTCATTTCTCAGGACCTTCAGGACCTCTGAAAAAGGTACGTAATTGCATTGCATCATTCATCACCTTATTACCCACAAGGTAATGGCCAAGCGGAGGCCACCAATAAAACATTGATCAAAATCATCAAGAAGACCTGCGAGTCCAGTAAGTTTTCAGACTGGCCAGAAAAGCTTATCGAAGCTCTATGGGCCTATCGCACTTCAATCCGTACCCCCACCGGGCAGACTCCGTTTGCCCTTACTTATGGTATGGAAGCGGTAGTCCTGTACGAGACTCTGATCCCTTCTCTCAGGGTACAATTGGACGAGGAATTTCCCCTCAACGACCGTCGTAATTCACTCCTCGCCCAGTTGGAACTCTTGGATGAGAAGCGGCTGGCCGCTGCCGAGCATGCGCGTGTGTATCAAAATAGACTCGCTCGCTTTCACCAAAAGAAAGTCATTGAGAGAAAATTCAAAATCGGTGAGATGGTCGTAAAAAGAATTTTTGTCAAACCTGGAGGGCCGCGTTCTAAGCTCCAACCCAATTGGGAAGGATCATTTGTAATTCAAGCCGTGTACCCTGGCAACGCCTACAAGCTAGTCAACGCCGAAGGGACCAAGTTATCCCACCCTTGGAACGGGCTTTATCTTAAAAAGTACTACCCTTAGCTTAGTGTCAAAAAAACAAAAAAAAATGATGACAAAAAGAAAGAAAAACATCAAAAACAAAAAAAAATAATAAATAAAAATATATTGAAAATCATTAAAAATGTGGAAAACTCAAAATGCCGATGCCTGGTGGTCACCATGTAGTTAAGTCCTTCATGTTAGGATAGGGCCCATCAAGGCTTGGTAGGCACCAGGTCTTGGTTTGCCAAAACCGTGGGGATCCCTGTCCGGCCATGACGGCCTATGCTCGCTCGAAGGAAGCCAACATGTACTCACTTATGTATTTTATCCAAAAACGTTGGTAGCATCACCTACGATGGGGCCTCATCCGGAAGACCTCCAGAAGCTGTAATCTTTATTCTTTTCTCCTCGACCAAATGAGACAGTCGGCGCCCTTAAAATGCTGAGCATGAGAAACCAAAACTCAAACCCCCAAGGGCGAGAGTAGGATCCATTTCCTCGAGCATCGATCAGAGCACGAGAAGAGGGCAGTGTCCCCGCATGCATACGAAAGGGAGCTCACAAACGTCAAACGACTATATCTTCCTCACAAAAAGAAACATAAAATCAAAATCAAGAGAAAAGCCTGGTCGTGACCGTGCCTGATGCGATAAATGAAACCCCTCGAAGCAAAAGTCTGAATCCACAAAAGGGACCATGGAATGTAAATGCTCGGGATTTGGTCCGAAGTTGCCCGAAAGGAAAGAGTTAAATGGGCCCTTATTGGCTCGTCGGGTTAACGGTTTTGCCGATCCTCTCAGGAGGTTTATCCCCTACGCTCTTCCTTCTTCCTTTAAAGGTGAAAGCTCGACTGAATGTCTGAAGGGCGAAACCCGCCAAGGTTTGCGACCTTATTTTAATACAAACATATGGTTGCCTACTTTGAAAAGTAGAAGCTATCGCTGCGAAGGAGTCTCTGTATTTTTGGCTGGTCAAGACCCCTGTTTATCACCTTGATGTCTTCTTGTTTAACCTTGGGCTTAGGCCAATGCAAGCGCGTCACCTCTGGGTGCGACGGCGTCTGATTTAGGGTCAGCGTCGCGCGGTTGGTCATTAGGGTTCCAGGGTGTTCCATCATATACCATCTAGAGTTGTGAGGAAACAGACCCGGGTCGGGCAAATCATTTACCTCGAACACCTTTTGGGTGAATCCCTGTGGTCGGAAGCAACTGGAAGCCTAAGCATGGCATGGCGGTATTGTCATCAGGGTAAGTCTTAGCCGACGGGATCATCATTCGAGGGGTCTAGAGGCCCAAATCAACCTAGATGTGCACTTAGGATACCTGGGAGGTTAGTAAGAAACCCCTGTTCTCATGAAGGTAAGGTGCCATATGGGTGCTCATCAGGCTTTAGCGACAAAAAAAAATGATAAAAAAAAGAAAAGAGAGAAGACGTAGATATTTGGAAAACAAAAAAAAAATTAGAATGATAACAAAGACAACAAAAAAAATGCCAGAAAAAATAAAAAAAATAAAAAAAATCATCTCGCATGATTGCATTTGTATGCAGCATCTCACTTTTAAATTCCGCTTGCATTAGTGTGCTTATCTGTCACATTCATCATTATCGCATCTTTCCCTTGCCTTCGTTAATAAAGGCTTGGCCCCTTAACCCATTATCAAGGACAGTTGAAGTGAAAACCTGCTTATTGAGCAAGGGGCCAAGTCAGAACAGAGATACTTACCTGTTTGTTTCAGTGATGCGTGCAGGGATTCAAGATAGCAAGAGTGAGATGAAAATCAAATAAAATCATACCTTTTATTCCGTTCTTAAAATAAGGAATTGTACATTAAGTTCCACCTTCTGTCTCTACATTACTTGTCCCGCCACTCTCCGGGCAAAACGCCCTCAAGGGTGCTACCCAACTACGAAAAGCGGTACTTCTACCGCTCTGTACGCCTCTTTCCATTCCCACACCCCGGCGCTGATCCGTGGGAGCAGCAAAGGAGCTACTGACACGAAAGCCACGCTCTCGTGCTCTTCGGTAGCGCTCCTCACCATCTCTCAGCCATTGTTCAGCGAGGCCAAGGCTGGTTCGGAGTTAGAACAACTGGGCCTCCATGACCCTTCGCTCCTCCCTTTCAGCTAATCTGTCGGCTCTCTCTCTTTCTCTGTCCCTCTCTTTCTCTGACCGTTCTCTCTCACGATCTTCCCTCTCCAATTGAAGGGTGATTCTCAACTCCATGGCATCCCTGGAAGAATCGTCATCCGGACGACGCCGTAATTCCTCCTCCAGCTCTTCTATTCTAGCCTCTCTCTATGCAGCATGGGCAAGTGACTCCGGCATCTCCTTTTCCTGCCAGATATATCATCTCAGATATGTGGCAAGGCAAAAAAGGAGAACTCAACACTGAAACTCTTACATGTATAGAGAGCATTCCTTCTGCCTCCGCGGCACGCTGCGTAGTCCGAGCAAGTTGCTCGTGAAGCAAATCAAGTTCTGAGGCGGGGATCCATAAGCTGGAAGAGACGCCGCCTCCTCCCATCGCTGACGAAGCCGCGTCGATCTGGGCGCGCTATAACCACATGGGATGAAAATTAGCGGCCGAACGCCATCAATCTAGAGTTTTAATTAGGAGTGCGCATTGTACATACACCTACTGAAGCGCTCAAGGCTCCACGGGTGTCGCCCAATTGTTGCTCCATTTCTGATGCGGGACGAGACACGGACACGACAAGCTCGCGATCGTCCCTTAACGAGGGAAGCGTCGGACGTGCGCGGTTGAGAAACCGGCAAGAGCTAGGGTGGTCGGCTCGCACTTTCGTGCCCGAATCGGGTCACGGGATGGTCACGCTCTCTCTCGTAGCAGCGATGAATGATAATATAGCGAGCTAACAGACCTAAAGCATGCTCTCTAGCAGCGGCATAAACAAGTATATATGAAAATAAGCAAATGCCGAGTGTAGGGAGCGAGAACGATACCTCCACGCGCTCGGCGTGGGGAAGACGGACCCGGCCGAAAACTCGTACTCCCGGGAAACTTAACACACAATAATTACAGCAATGGGAACATGCCCACTCCACGCAGGGAGGTAAAGGGCTATACAAATGGGCCCGGGAGGACCGAATTCAGGTTGACGGGCAGCTTCGTGTGTTAATTCGGCTACACGCTTGTTCACGACCGTGGGGCCCACGTGCTGTCCGGAGGGGCCGTGTGGGACCCGATGGTACCGCTGTAGTGGAGACACTTGGAGAAGCGCTCCCTGGGCTGGCGGCACGCTGGTTTGCCGGCCGGAGGCCGGGCGGCTCCGTTCGGCACCGGTCGGAAAAACCGATCAGAAATCTGCCGGTTCTGTATTTCAACGCGCGCTCCGGCGAGAACGGACGCTGCGATCAGCACCGGTGTCGGAATGCGACGAGATCAGAGCCGTTAGAAAGATGCTTCGAAGTACTGCAATCTAGTGGCCTTTAGAAAAATTCACCAGATTTATACTTTGTGTTGGCGAATTTTATATGCTGCTGTTGTACAGTAACCGAAGACTCAGATCTACAGAGAACTTTCCTGTTGATTGCCTTTGACCGTGAAGTAGATGTCCGAATTTGAAGATGTGTTCTTCAGCAAGATTGTAGGAAATCGAACACGAAAACCAGGACTATTTTTGGATCTGGATTTGGAGGTGGTGGTGATTTGTTATGGTTTTGGAAGTGGAGGGTGGTCGGATCTGGGATCTGACTGAAAATACTGTATCAGAGGAAGAACACGAATTTCTACAAATAGATAGAAGGCTGATAAAAAATTAAGAAAATTTATGGAGGTAGGGGGTGATGGACAGAACTCCCAGTAAAATTGGGAGGGTTTGGACAAATCAAAAAGATGGCCGGAGGGGGAGAACTCAGAGGTTCTGTCACTGTAGATAGAAACCTAGCAGATCTGGGATGACAGGTTGGACGAAAATGTAAAAATATTAAACGAGGAATTCTGGCGTGAAACTTTAGGTGGATCGTGGGATGCAAGGGTGGAACACACCATAAATAATGCAGATCAATCCAAGCTCGTGGCTGAGACAGACAATTCATGGAAGCTGCTGTGGTCAGACGAAGATAGAACTGCAGAGGCGGCTCGATGGCGGCACGGACGGCGGCGGCGGCGGCACAGACGATCACCGGAGGTTGAGAGGGGATGATAGAAGGTAGAATCACTCTAGAACTTGAGGTTTGAGGAGAGGAACCAGGGGGAGAGGAGCTGGGGGTGCACCAAGGCTTCAAGCATTCAACAAATTTCTAATTTTTCATTAATTTTCACATGAAAATACATCCTTTTATATGCTCCCAATCAAACCAATCCTCCACCCTTGGATCTAGGGATGTGAGATGGATGGCTGGGATTGCATTCTAATAACACACAAAAAATATTAAACTAAGGCAAGTGGAATGGGGCGCCCCTTGACCATGTAGTAGAAGGTTGAATGGGGTAGGTGGGATGGGTGTAGAATGTTGACATTCTTAACCCTTTGTCTACCCATGTGGCATATGACTAGTCCACTCATCTAGAAGGCCACCTAGGCTGGTTGACCAGCCCCACATGGTCTAGGTGGACCAATGGGAAAGGGCTGAGGGCCCCCTTGCTGGTCCTACTGGCAAATTACATAGAAACCCACACAATCTACGGGAGTGACGCATTGGCCGATAAAGCCGTACAATTGTGCGTATACTTTCCCGTGGATATAAAAATAAACTAAAGGATATAAATGCAATATGAGAAGTACTAGCGCGGCGTCGATTCCCATCAACTCTCCCCGGGTGGGAGGAACTCGACCCCGTCGAGTAGGGGTAGGGATGCTCGAGTACTCCAGCAGATCCATCACCGTGCCAAGTAACGCGGGTACGCTCCACTCCAAGTGACCGTCACTTGCTCATTCCATATATACTCGATATACGCAAACTGCTATGGGCTAAAGGTGGACGCTCCGAGTGGGACACTCTCAAAAGGAAAGGAAGCAACTCGAAGACTCACTAGGAATCACCGCTGAGTCCCTGTAGGTGACTGATCCGGGTATAGAGGTAGAACCGATCCCATACTCATCGAGTGAGTCCACTCGCCTCTTACTCATAAGAGAACGACAACGAGCTTGCACAAGACACATGCAGACGCACTATGCACTACACACAAACAATCGACTCAAAACACACCACACAAATAAACCACACAAGAAAACACACTGACTCAACTATGACCCTAGACACACCTAATGTTAGTCCGACCCGTACATGGGTGACGGCAGGACACCCGAATATGTGCCATGCATATACTAGATGTACACGATGGTTGATGGAAGGGAGGACTCCTCGACACCCTAAGATGTACCACTCATGCATTGGTGACCGATGGGATTTGGGTGAAGAAGGGCTAGGAGATCCAAAACTACCCTCGTCATCATCCCTAGATGTAGAGACGGCTTGCCGACTAGACCGAGGGGTATGGGTGGAGTAGTGAACTCCTTGGAAGAGGTGGAGGGAATGTGATAGCTCGGGAGCTTCACTAGTGGAGGGGTCAAAAGGGTCAAAGAAGGTATGACCCTGGGAGATGGGTTCCTCCATGACACGGTCCCAATCGTGAAATTCTTGAAGGTGTGAATGGTCACCTTCATCCGCCATAGTGAACGGGACGATGGTCATGTGAAGAAAATAAACTTCCTCCCTTGGGCAAAAGAGAATGAAGTCGAACTCGGCTGGCATCGGGAGGAGTAGAAGAATCTCCGTGGTGACACACCCCACGGTGCACACGGAGGTAATGGATCCTAAGGCCTGATTGGTGAAGCTAAGACTAGCGGGTTGGTCAAAGCCTCGGGCCAAAAGATGCGTCAACTCCCATTGTGAATCTAATCCCATAATAAGGTCATCCAAAGTATCGACATGGTGACTAGACCGAAAAGTTGTGTGGTAGGAGTTGACGGACACCAAAGGTAGGGTAGGGTCCATAGATGGGAAGGGAGGTGGGATCAAGCCATCCTTGAGCCAACGAAGAAGCGGCTCGGCTATGAAAGGCGTACCCGTTAGAAATACGGGTGGCTCGGGCTCGGGTGGCTCCAAATGAGAGGGTCCCGAATGTGGAGTGGACCGTTGGGGTTGGGTGGCTGGACATGCGAGGGTGATCTTGCCGGGTAGGTAAGGTGGGTATAAGGTGCAAATCCTCTTGCCCCAGTCAAGATTGGCTCTTCGTTCTCCTAACCACGTTTGCCCTAAAATGATGCATGAACCAACAAGTGTGCCTATCCTGCACCATGCGCCATCGGTGTAGAGAACAGAGCCGATCCTCTTATAGAACTCAACAAAGGCAAAATCACCATCGCGGATAATCTCACCTGTCTTGGAGAGAGACTCCACGATGTCAAGAGAAACCCAATTATCCGACTCCCTATCGGTGAAATGGAGTTCCGTTGTGGACCCGTTGGGTAGAGCAGCCTTCATAATGAGAGGGGTAAAACCAAAGGCTCGGTCCATGAGGACATTCATTTTGGCCACAAAAGTTGACCACTCGGACGTATGGCCTTGGGGAACGGCCATGGGTAGTGGACATGGACATGCATACACACTAAGGACCCTAGACGTAAACCAAGACTCGGTACGTGGCGGAGATAACCGATCCGAAGATCACTCGCACAAGTGTACGGCCTTCCCGATAGGCGTGGCCTAACGTTCGGACAACACCTTTTGATATACCGAGTAAAGGGATGCAAATGCAAAAAGACACCTTTTTTTCATTTTAAAACAATGATGATCCTAGACTCGACTTAAACCGACTAATGACTGGACGTAAATGATACTCTTTTTTTTTTATTTTTGACACCCTAGACTCAAACTCGCTCTGATACCAAACTGATGCGGGACGAGACACGGACACGACAAGCTTGCGATCGTCCCTTAATGAGGGAAGCGTCGGACGTGCGCGGTTGAGAAACCGGCAAGAGCTAGGGTGGTCGGCTCGCACTTTCGTGCCCGGATCGGGTCACGGGACGGTCACACTCTCTCTCGTAGCAGCGGTGAATGATAATATAGCGAGCTAACGGACCTAAAGCATGCTCTCTAGCAGCGGCATAAACAAGTATATATGAAAATAAGCAAATGTCGAGTGTAGGGAGCGAGAACGATACCTCCACGCGCTCGGCGTGGGGAAGACGGACCCGGCCGAAAACTCGTACTCCCGAAAAACTTAACACACAATAATTACAGCAATGGGAACATGCCCACTCCACGCAGGGAGGTAAAGGGCTATACAAATGGGCCCGGGAGGACCGAATTCGGGTTGACGGGCAGCTTCGTGTGTTGATTCGGCTACACGCTTGTTCACGACCGTGGGGCCCACGTGCTGTCCGGAGGGGCCGTGTGGGACCCGGTGGTACCGCTGTAGTGGAGACACTTGGAGAAGCGCTCCCCGGGCTGGCGGCACGCTGGTTCGCCGGCCGGAGGCCGGGCGGCTCCGTTCGGCACCGGTCGGAAAAACTGATCTGAAATCTGCCGGTTCTGTATTTCAGCGCGCACTCCGGCGAGAACGGACGCTGCGATCAGCACCGGTGTCGGAATGCGACGAGATTAGAGCCGTTGGAAAGATGCTTCGAAGTAATACAATCTAGTGGCCTTCAGAAAAATTCACCAGATTTGTACTTTGTGTTGGCGAATTTTATATGCTGCTGTTGTACAGTAACCGAAGACTCAGATCTGTAGAGAACTTTCCTATTGATTGCCTTTGACCGTGAAGTCGATGTCCGAATTTGAAGATGTGTTCTTCAGCAAGGTTGTAGGAAATCAAACAAGAAAACCAGGCCTATTTTTGGATCTAGATTTGGAGGTGGTGGTGATTTGTTATGGTTTTGGAAGTGGAGGGTGGTCGGATCTGGGATCTGACTGAAAATACTATATCAGAGGAAGAACACGAATTTCTAAAAATAGATAGAAGGACGATAAAAAATTAAGAAAATTTGTGGAGGTAGGGGGTGATGGACAAAACGCCCAGTAAAATTGGGAGGCTTTGGAAAAATCAAAAAGATGGCCGGAGGGGGAGAACTCAGAGGTTCTGTCACTGTAGATAGAAACCTAGCAGATCTGGGATGGCAGGTTGGACGAAAATGTAAAAATACTAAACGAGGGAATTCTTGCGTGAAACTTTAGGTGGATCGTGGGATGCAAGGGTAGAACACACCATAAATAATGTAGATCAATACAAGCTTGTGGCTGAGACAGACAATTCGTGGAAGCTGTTGTGGTCAGACGAAGACAGAACTGCAGAGGCGGCTCGATGGCGGCACGGACGGCGGCGGCGGCGGCACAGACGATCACTGGAGGTTGAGAGGGGATGATAGAAGGTAGAATCACTCTAGAACTTGAGGTTTGAGGAGAGAAACCAGGGGGAGAGGAGCTGGGGGCGCACCAAGGCTTCAAGTATTCAACAAATTTCTGATTTTTCATTAATTTTCACATGAAAATACATCCTTTTATATGCTCCCAATCAAACCAATCCTCCACCCTTGGATCTAGGGATGTGAGATGGATGGCTGGGATTGCATTCTAATAACACACAAAAAATATTAAACTAAGGCAAGTGGAATGGGGCGCCCCTTGACCATGTAGTAGAAGGTTGAATGGGGTAGGTGGGATGGGTGTAGAATGTTGACATTCTTAACCCTTTGTCTAACCATGTGGCATATGACTAGTCCACTCATCTAGAAGGCCACCTAGGCTGGTTGACCAGCCCCACATGGTCTAGGTGGACCAATGGGAAAGGGCTGAGGGCCTCCTTGCTAGTCCTACTAGCAAATTACATAGAAACCCACGCAATCTACGGGAATGACGCATTGGCCGATAAAGCCGTATAATTGTGCGTATACTTTCCCGTGGATATAAAAATAAACTAAAGGATATAAATGCAATATGAGAAGTACTAGCGCGGCGTCGATTCCCATCAGTTTCTGCCAGGCGTGATCGCAAGTCCGCTATCATGGTACCACGGACATCCTGCAACCATAGGAGTCAGCATCCACAGAGAGGAGAGGAGGAAAGGAGAAAAGAGGAAAAAGGAGACCCACCTCCACAAGTCCCCGGGGTTGGAGCCGCTCTGCGTACATTGTCTTATACAGACGCAGATAGTCTTCACTATCCTGCGCATGTGATTCCACGATTGTGCCACCTCGTTGCCAGTCTTCATACTGTTCGGGGAACCGCACACGCCAATCAACGCAAGTTGCCGGTCCCCGTGTGTTTCTTCCAACACGAGGTGGCGCAGTCGTATCCACCCATTCCTGGGCCAGCCCTAGGGTCCTCATAACCAATCGTAGCCGAAGCGGCTCGATTTCATTTAGGCAGTATATCTACAATTCCCGTCCGAATCGGGCACGACTTGTTAAAACCCATGGTTGATCGGCATCGACCATGCCTGAGTAGGGTCTCCATTTTACCTAGGTGAGGTTGTACATACCCGTTTAACTGGTTAGAAAAAATATGTATATATGACAAAAAAAATATAAATAATAAAAAATATAAAATAATAAAAAAAATCCCACCATCGCTGCATGGAATGCCTGTAGCTCGCGCCTTAGCACCATCAGCTGGTAGGTTACATGCGCTACACCCATGATCGGTTGCCACCGCCTGGCTAACGGCACCATCGCTGGTCGCCAATGCCGAGCTCTCCCCATTGGGAGGTAATAATAGCTCCACAGCTACATCATCATATGCCGTCAATGCCTCAAGTGGACTATTACAAATAAACACAAAAATATATAAATAAAATAAAAATATATATATACCTGGATAAGTGGTGTGAACCCACTCACAGTCATCTCACGATATGCCTCTTGGGATAGGCCCGTAAACAAGTGCGCTAGCATGGCAGCTCCCCAGGCGTACTGTCCTACTCTTTCGAGGTCAGATAGTAGCCCTAAGAAACGACAATGGATGACGTCTCCTTTCGAGCTCAGTATCAATCTCCCCAGGAAAAAGAGGAGAAATCTCCTCAAATCCATATTAGATCTCTCCCAATTGTCAAAATCTGTGCAATACACAGCACGACATCCCCTTTCCATCCTCTCCATGAATTCTTCCGAGGACCCGTCATCCCGTCGATGAGTATCAGTGAGCCCTAATGCCCCCATGATAGAGGCCCTAGCTACTGATCTGTGCTTCCGACTGTCTAAGTCCAACCCCAGTAGCTTCTGGGGGCCTTCTCGGTAATCCGCATAGGTGACGTCGGTCACTGCCTCACCATCCACTTTGAGGCTCATGATTCGGACCACATCTTCTAGACTGGGCACCATGTGCCCCCATGGCATCAGGAATGCCCGACTTACTGGGTCCCATCTTTCGCACAAGGCTTGGATAAGGGCCAGGTCGAGTTGGATCGGCTCGATCCGAAGAAAGACACCAAATCCCATCACGTCTAGCTTGGCCTTCTGAATATCTGGGAGACCCCTGTATGCGGCCACTGCTAACTCCCATGAAATGTGTGATTTCATCACACTCTGTGCGTGCATAAGAAATAGAGAAGGGTGTTGTCAAGAGGAAGGAAGAAAGAATGAGAAAAGGGGGGGAAAGCTCAGCTTACGAGTTGCGACTGGGTCCTCTCGCTGAACTGCCCTTCGAGGTCCGAGAGTTTCCTGGAATTGCTACCGTTGGATCTGCTTCCCTTCGAGGAGTAGGAAGATTCGCCCTCTATCCGGAATTCTGAGTTCCTCCTAGTACCTTTCAAGTTAGCCCTCGATGCCCCTGGAAGAACAAAAGAGGAAGGTATATGTAGAAATGGGAGAAGTGTGGGCCAATATTGCCTCCAACGATAGCCCTCACAATAAGGCGCCTCCCCTGCGGTCCCATGAGTCACTTCACCACCCGCACAAGGTGATGGATCGGATGGTGTAATATGATGACCTGCTCCCTGTGGCGCCCTGTCATAACGTGGAGGCCATCCGTAAAGTTTGAAAAATCATCCGGGGGAAGAGGCCTAAGCTATCATCATTGACCTTGACGACAGATTCCCGTGAAAGAATAGTCGCAGCAAGATGCCATCATCCGTCTAGGGCAGGATGTCGGCAGACACATCACATGAGAACAGTACAAAGGAGCGTAGGGAAGAAGGGACGCGCAAGAAATAAACAAACAACAAAAAATCAAATCACTCATAAGTCTACATAAGCTGTCACAAGCATTACAATCATAGAGAGGAGGCGGGTCCACTGACTCGCCAACTCTCAACATCATTTTCATGCTCATCCCTCTAGGCGTCCCTCTCCTCTCCCCCGAGTTGAGGATCCCTCGGAAGCCTCCTGGACCCCTGTGCAGCGCTCGCCTCGCCTTGCGGCGCCTGCTCCACAGCAGTGGCTCGCTGATCCTCCTCTGGCATGGCGAGGAAGCCACCAGCAGAAAAGCGTCCGGACCGGCGAAGTAGCGCCCCTAACTCTCGCGCTCTCTCGTAGCGCGTCTCCATCGCTCCTAACCTCTGCGCCATAACCTGAAGGCCTAGCTGGAGCTCCCTCACTTGGGCCCCCAAGGCCTTCTTCTCGGCCTGGTCTCACTGTCGCTCGGCCCTTCTCTCCTCTCTCTCTCTCTCTCTGCCTCCCTCCTCATCACCTGGAGAAGGACCCTTAACTCCAGAATGTCTGGAGAGGGCCTCCCCTCACCTCGACGCTACAGCTCTGCCACAGTTGCGGCCCAGGCATCACGCTCCTCTTCAGCACGAACCGTGCGGGCCACCGCATTGGCAAGTTGCTCCTAGAGGGAGGCGATCTCTAGAAAAAGAGCCTGAGGATTGGAGGATGATCCGCCAGCCATCCCTACCACTGTTTCCTGCTGAGTACATAAAAAAATGGATAGACAACGGCCGTTGGTTAAATTCTGGAATTTCATGACAAGAATAAAAATTTCGAGGCCCTATTGTCACCTCCGTCCGTCTCCCAAGCTGAGGAGCCCCCGCTCGGTCCCCCCTCCGCTGCTGCAGGAGGTCGCCACTGCCCTGCACCGGTGCGCTCCCTTGTTGTCCAGGGGAATGTACGCGCCGGTCCTCGAGCTTCGCCTTGCCGCGACTCTCCTTCCTGACACGGCTCTGCTCATCCGCGCTCGCCCACTCGTCAGCCAAGCCCGGGATTCTCACCGTACCCTGCATCAAAGAGGGAGGTCCCCCGTCAGTTAACGAGAACGTGTCACCTGTCAAGGACGCATCCATCATTTGAGTGTAACACTCACCGAACCCTCTTCCCCCCTCGCATGGCTCACTTCAAAACTCAGAATGGATCAAAGAGGAAGAGATCGAAGGACCTACCAGACCATGTTCACCTCCCTCCGCGTCACCGGGCCCCTCGGGTCCCTCAGGTGCCCGAAGCGGCCCTTCCGCTTCCATGGACGCCTCTCTATGCTCTTGCGCATCCCTCGTCGGGCGAGGAGTCCCTCGCCCCTCTCTCCCCTCACCACGATTTGGCCCACCAAACTCCATCGATTGAGAAGTGGAATAAGACGAAAAGGGGCGAGCGAATCTCGACAGGAGGCGGGCTCTTTCGCGGGTAAGGCACGAAGAAAGAAAGGCCGCCTGGCGCTTTAAATTTGAATTCGAAGGATAAGACACGTCCTCGTGCTAGGATGTGCCAAAAAAAAAGAGAAGGATGATCTCTCCGTGGAAGGCGTAGTTCCCTGCTTTTCAGGGTGAGGTCTCGTGAAGAGTGCCTCAAAATAACTCGGTGCAAGAGAAGAAGCGTGGAAAAGGGAAAGTGCATACGACAAAAGGAACTGTTTCATTGCACATAAGCAAATAGTCAGTTATACATCATAAAGTGAGAAAGGTGGAGTGTACAAGCAACTCTCTAACTCTCGCTACCACCCTCCTGATCATCTCTCTCCTCCCTCCTCTGACGGGGATCCCTAGGGGGCCTCCGCGAACTCTGAGAGGCGGTGCTCGCCTCATCCTGTGGTGGCACGCCAACCTCGAAGGCTCGGCGACGCTCCTCGGCCGAAGAAACTAGAAAGCTACCCATGGAGAAAGAACCAGACTGACGAAGTCGCGCCCCGCGCTCCTTCGCCCTCTGATACCGCTCCTCGCTCTCCCGAAGCCTCCCCTCCGCGGTGCCGAGACTCAATCGGAGCTCCGTCAGCTGGGCCTCTAGAGCCCTCCTCTCGTCCCATTCTCACAGTCGCTCCGCCCTCCTGTCCTCCCTCTCTCTCTCTTGTCCTCCCTCTCTCTCTCTCTCTGTCCTCTCTCTCCCTCTCCTCTCTCTCCCTCTCCCTCTCCTCTCTCTCCCGCATCGCCTCTCTCCTGGACAGCTCGAGGGCAAAACGCAAATCCCGCATGTCGCGAGGGAGCTCCTCAGCCTCCCGTCACCGCTCCTCCTCCAGCTCCGCAATCCGGGCGTCACGCTCTACCGCCCAGGCATCGCGCTCCTGCTCGGCACGAACAGCACGGGCCAGGGCCTCTCGAATCTCAGCCACCTGCCAAAACCCACATGCACCGTAAGAGAGCAGTGAAAGAAGAAGAGCAACTGGAAAGAAGTCGGGGTCAAGCAAGACTCACTCGAGCCGCGCGGTCACGCTCGGCCTCTTCAGCCCGGGCCACCGCGTACGCCAACTACTCCTGAAGGGCAGAAACCTCAAGAGGAGGGCCCCACGAACTGGAACCCGCCACCAGCCATCCCGGCTGTCGCCGCCTGGTGGGCCCGCTGAAACACAAAGCAAGCGACAGTCAGAGGCTAAGCATTAAAATCCAGGTCATAAAAAAAAATGCATTGCATAGACTCACCAGGATCTCCAACTCCTGTCGGATGGCCACCAACTGCCGCCTGGCGTCTGCCAGCTGGGCTCGCAGGTCGGCAATCATGTTGTCACGAGCATCCTACACCACATGAAAGTTAGTGTCACATGCATATACGTATAGAAAGGAGGACATTTCCATTTCACACTTACCCATGCCATGCCACCAAGGAAGAGACGCTCCCCGTACGTAGCCCGGTACCGTCTCAGGTAGTCAGTGATGTCCGGCACATGGGACACCACTGGGACCCCGCCCTGCTGCCAGTCCTGGTACTGTGTAGGGAAGCGCGTACGCCAGTCCACGATCTTTACCTTCCCCTTGGTCTTCCGCCCAACGCGGACCGGCTCGTCTACGTCAACCCACTCCTGGGCTAATCCCAACGTCCTCATAACCAGCCTAAGCCGGAGCGGCTCGATCTCGTTCAGGAAATGGACCCACACGTCCGCCCAAAACGAGGATGACCCGCTACAACCCAAGGCTGGCCGGCATCGGCCATGCCCAGGTAGGGCCTCCACACCACCTGCATCACCATACATGCATCATGTTAGTTGCTATTTCGCTCAATTAAGTCACATGCGTAAAAATACCAAAAAAATCATACACATCATACCATAGCCTCGGGGTACTCGCTCAGCTCCCGACGAAGCGACGCCAGCTGGTAGCCGTGGGGTGCCGCGACCATGACCAGCCTCCACTGTCGCGCCAGAGGCACGGCTCTCCTGTTCCCCTATCTGGCTCTTCCCATCGGGAAGTAGTAGTAGCTCCACACCTGCATCCATCATACATCATTAGCCCGACTAATTACATATTTAGCTACAGTAAAATCCATAAATAAAATGTTTATCTGGAGAAAAGGTGCGAAGCCGCTGACTGTCGTCTCCCTCTCTGAGGTCTGGGAGAGATCGACGATCAAATGGGCAAGCAGAGCCGCTCCCCACGCATAGTCCCCCACTCTGTCCAGATCCGCCAGGATCCCGAGGAAGCGGCAGTGGATGCCGTCACCCTTCGTCCCCAGCAGGAGGCGGCCTAGGAAGAAGAAGAGGAACCTCCGGAGGTCTAGATCCACCAGCTCCCGCTCGCTCGGGTCCTGGGTGAAAGCTGCACGAGCGTCTCCCTCCAGTCGTGCCAGAAACTCCGCTCCAGTCTCGCTAACCCGCTGGCGCGGGTCACCGAATCCGAGCGCCTCCATAATCTCCACTCGGCCGACTACCCTGCTGTCTCTGTCAGTCGCGCTCGTCTCTAGCCACAGCAGGTCCAGGGCACTCTCTCGGTAATCGGGGTAAGTGACCCCGCTGACTGCCTCTCCGTCAACCCGTAGCCCGGTGATACGAGCCACGTCCTCCAGTGTCGGCACCATGTGCCCCCATGGCATCAGAAACGCCCGGCTCGGCGCGTGCCACCGCTCCCTCAACGCCTGAATAAGAGGAAGGTCAAGCCGGAAGGGCTCGATCCTGAGAAAAGCTCCAAAACCCATGGCGTCCACCCGCGCCCTCTGAAAGTCCGGCAGCCCACGGTACGCTGCCACCATCAGGGACCAGCTAATCCGGCTCTTCATCACGCCCTGCACACCACAAAAAAAAAACAAATAAAAAAAGAAACACATCAGCATCATGGATAATAATAAACAACAACACTGTACATAATATTTATTTATTTTTTATTTATTTTAATATATATATATATATATATATTTATATATATTTAAAGGCGTCCAACCCCATGGACGCTTTCATTTTACTTCCTTTATTTTATTTTAGCAAAATAAAAATAAATAAAAAATAAAATAAAAATAATATATATTATCATTAAGGCGTCCAACTCAGTGGACGCCTCCTTATTTTTAATTTTTATTATTTACGTAATAACTCAAAAAATATATAATAAAAATAAAAAAAAGAAAAGTTGGAGGCGTCTAGGCCCCTGGACGCCTCCTTCCCCCACTCACCGGCCTTCTCCACACCATCTCTCGCCCGCCTGTTTAGCCTATAAACCAACAAATTAGAGTTCTGAGGGGCTTACCGGGTCATGCTCATCCTCTCCCGCGTCGCCAGCACCCGCAGGACCCTCCACGGCCAAAGGAGGCGCCTCCTCTTCCTCGGCAATCTCCTCATCCGCGGCAATCTCCTCTCCCACGGCAGCCTCCTCGGCATGATCCCTCGACCGCCTCGGACGACGAGCCCGTCGTTTCTGCTTCTCTCCACCCTGGCTCGGGCCTTCTTGCTCCATTGGGAACTGGAAATGGGTCGTTAGAATGAATAGTAGAAGAGAACAGGGGGTGAGACCCCCTTTATATAGAAAATCACCAGGATTTGGGGCGTCCAGGTGCTTGGATGCCCCCACTTTTTTATTTTATTAAAAATTCAAAATAAACATGGGGGCGTCCAGACCCCTGGACGCCCCCACAACTAAAAAAATAAAAAAAATTGAAAAAGAAAATATAGGGGCGTCCAGGCGCCTGGACGCCCCCACATGAAACAAAATAAAAAAACAATAAAAAGAAAAAGGAAAGATAGGGGCGTCCACGCCCCTGGACGCCCCCACAAAAAGAACAAAATTTTTTCAAAAATTAGGGGCGTCCAGACCCTTAGACGCCCCCATTTAAGCATATAAAAATGTATATATATATATATATGACCATAATATGAATAAACCAGAACATAAAGGAGAAAACATAAAAAGCAAAAATAAAAATAAAAATCATAAAATAATAATAATTCAGGGAACAATAGTCCAAAATGCCAAATGCCAGATTTTATTCCATCAGAAAACAGAGCGGGCTACATCAAGGGCTTAGGCACTCTAGGCCTCAACTTTCCCAGTTCGGTTACATAAGCTCTCCACAGCTCACATTCTTCCCCCACGTGCGCTAAGGCCTTTCCCGCAACACTTGTCTTCCAGGGTGCTTTAACGGCCTTCGCTTCCCTCGCGTCCGCTTCCGTGCCCAACTCCCTCTTCTTCAAAGGGATAATGCCGGTCAGCAGTGGGAACGAGTGGCGTGGAATGCCGATCTGGAGGCAGCACCGATGCGCGTTATAAAGGACAAACTCCGTCACGCCGATCAGTTGGAGTTCAGCTTCGGGAGAAGACCTCATGAGGAGTACAAGTGAGAGTAGACATGTCGGTGCGCAAGTGAAGGAGCTTTATGTCATGGTTCGGTAGTGAGACCGCCAGTCTTCCCGTTTCTTCAGCCACGAAACACAGTTCGCCACAATGCCACCGAAGCCTAACACATCGGCTATGTGATAAAGGGGGCTTTGTTGGAAAAGCTTTGAAACAGTCGGCATCCCCTCACGGTGGTCGAATTTGAAGTGCAAATCGACCCAGCAACTCAGAACAAGTGCGCAACTAAAAGGAGGCCTACCCATGCTCGAGGCGGTAAGACCGCTGTAAAGGTAGGCAAGGACGACGGGTCCCACCCTCTTTCCACTCCAGATCCCGCAGATAGCACTCAGTTGGGTTTCTTCCACTATGTTGTCGGTATGAGGGAACAAGAGAGCACCCGCCAGACAGATGGTGAACCCTTTCATAATTCCTTCCAAATGTTCATCATCTGGTGACCCTTTCAAGGCATCCATAACCCATACCGCGAGCCTTTGCAAGTCAATTCCCTTTTGAGTGCGGACCTTTCTGACTGCGTCGGACGGCATGAAGCTTCCAAGGACGCTCTCGGAAGTCGCCCTTGTCAACATCCGCATAGGCTTCGTCTTCCCGTCACTCTTGAATTTCTTCAGTCCAAGCAGAAGCTCCACCTCCTCGAGGAGAATGGTCGCCTCGAATGTCGGGAAGATGAAAGTGTGGGTCTGGGGATGCCAGATCTCCACTAATGCGCCCATAGCCGCCCAGTCCATGCGGATTCTCTCGTAGTGTTTGCCGTGAATAAGGAGCCCCTGAAGATGCCACTTCGAGAGTATAGCCCTCATGCCAATGGAGATGTTAGAAGTTAGCTCTGAAAGCCATGGCAGTTTGGAAAACTTCCTCAGGCCCGGAAAGAGTGGATACGGCTGGAAAGAAGAAGAGAAAGGAAGGAAAGTGAGAAGAGAGTTCATGCAATAAATTTGAAATAAATCAACTTACCATATGCGACTGGATCGTCCCACTCAGATGACCCTCGAGGTCGGAAAGTCACCTGATCTCACTGCTAGGCCTGCCCCTCTTCATAACGCGGGAAGACTCTCCTTCCATCCTGAAATCCCTAGACCCTCCTCTTCTCCTCCTCCTGAACTTTCAAAACTCCCCTTGGTACATTTGAATGAACTAGCCTAAGGGAGGTACTTATAGGAAAGGAGAGGTGCTACGGGACGGGACGTGTCACATGAGTGGTCAAGTCGTCAGTGTTTTATCCTTGTACTGTGGCACGATTCTGTTATATTTCTGCTGCTTTCTGATCTATGATGGTCTGTGCATGTTTTACCAACGGAAGTTTTTCGCCCTATCTTGTATACCATCCTTCAGTGTTTGGTCCACCGTGTCATGCATCATACTATATGATATTTACGCTACTAGAACGCATCAAGGACCTTGCGACCCGAACGAATCTGGGATTTGAGTTCCCCTTCAACAAAAACAGTGATGATTCCAGAAGAATTTGGGTTGTACGGATAGGCCGTTAACTGGTGATAGCGTGGGAACGACGGTTCCATTCAGTGAGTCGGTGCGTGGATAAACGGGCCCCAGCTCAGTATCAGCTCACTGGATCGGTATCTTGACCCATTCTTAATGAGTTGACAATATTATCCTTGGCTATTTTCTATTCTAGTTTGTTTTAAATTTTCCTTTAAACCCAGCATGTATTCATATAGGACTTTGAGTCTATTGCGAAAGATCATTCAAGTGATTCGATTGCGAAAGCTGTTGTGCTTCAATTCTTACAAATATGAGATACTCCATTCTGAATGAAATACTGAGTTTCCTTGAAACGGCCCTACGTTGCCCTTCCAAACGAGACCCTTGTTTGGACAGACCCTCAGATATTCCTTTACTTTTTACCTTGTTTGACCCACCTTGGCCGCAGCACTTCCACATTGACTGGTAACCGCTCCCCAAAGGTGAAACCTGCAGGTTTATAACCCAGGTACTTCCACACCGAGAAGTTGGTCTCCTTTATTTTTGTGCCTGAGCGCACATCTCACCCTCCCTTGTTTGATTTCCGTCCAAACAATCGTCAAATTTGAAAGACCCCCTTCAAGGTCACCTCATTGAAACTACAAGAAAGATTCCAAACAGTCATGTCAAAAGCGTGTCTCATCACACCTTGGCATCAACTTATCAGTCCATTCCCACTCCATTTCACTCCACTTCGATACCATTCCATTACGTGTCACTCCCTTGCAAAGCAGACGCCAAGGCGGGGCAGCTGTAGACACGCTATTCCTGACGTCCCCTGAGAAAATCTCATATTACCACGTGACGCCCCGTAGCGGCTTTCGCATTTTGAATCACTTGAGTGTTTCAAATCTTTGAGTCTTCTATCGTCTTCTGGGCGAGTAGCGTAACGCTCCTTCGGTATCCGGAAACCGCCTCGTTGTGGAAATCATGCGGCATTCGAACGGCATCAACATCAATCGCATGCACCAGAAGTTGCCGGGACCAGGAAAATGCCTAACGGACGACTGCCGACGCACTTTTCGGGGGAATCCGGGGGTCATCATGGAGGCGTCCAGGCTCCTGGACGCCTCCATCAATACAAAATAATGACAAAAAATATATATAAGATTGAACAAAAAATATATATAATTTTATGAAAGTGTCCAGGCCCCTGGACGCCTCCATCAACCAGCTCACGGGCGACCCCCAGCCATCGACTGACCGTTGCCCAGCTTGTCGTTTGAATAAAATCCAAGTTATAGAAGCGTCCAGGCCCCTGGACGCCTCATCAACCAGCTCACGGGCGACCTGTCGTTTAAATAAAATCCAAGTTATGGAGGCGTCTAGGCCCCTGGACGCCTCCATCAAACAGCTCACGGGTGACCCCCGACCATCGACTGACCGTCGCTCAGTCTGTCTTTTGAAGAAAATCCAAGTTATGGAGGCGTTCAGGCCTCTGGACGCCCCCATCCTCCCGACCTCTATAAATAGAGGCCTACCCCCCTCAGTTCAGGTAGAAAAAAAGAGCGCCGAGAGGCCGCCGGATTCTATTCCTAACCCGTGGGTATTTTGTAGGGGAGGTCCTGCCGGATCCTCGGGTGCCAGTGCTCGCAGGAGAGAGGCCACCTTCGCCCGCCACGCTACCTTGTCGTCCCTACGCTGCCGAAGCTCCGCCGGATCTCGCCATCGACCATCCAATAAGCCATTCTCTCCTCTTCTTTCCTAGTTATCTTGCATTCATCATATCATATCTTCTACCCCCCCCCCCTTTTTATGAGGGAGTCTTTTTCCGTTTCTACGTCGGAATAATTGTCATTCATCATAAGCATTTTCCTCCTACTCGTGTCCGAGAGGGGTTTAAAAGACAACACCAACCAGGTGTGTGTCTTGCCATCATTTCGTTACTTGCGTCATTAGAATTTGAATATTGCACTTTCGTCTTTCTGATCCACTCGTTACTTGTTTATCGTTGTTTTGCAAGGGTACCTGAGGAAAGCCCTCTCCGTCGGCCGGCCGAAGGGGGAGGAAGAAGCAACCTGCCATTTCCCGCTCTCGAGGAGTCACAATCTCCGCGCTCAATACAAGGTACACGCGATCATTTCGTTCCTTTGAGGTAACCCCTCTGGCGATCACATCCCTTTAGCATCCTACGTATGCTCTTTCCTCATATTGGCACGTTTCATAATCCTTCTTAATTTTTAGTCGGCGCGCTTTTGTCTGTAGTTTAGTTCATTTTCTTCTCGTTTGAGTGGATTCCTCGGCTTCCACAGGGGACAGTCGACATGAGTAGCCCGACACAAGAAGACTGTCCACACTCCACCAGAAGACAGGGATGGCCCACACTAATACCCTAAAACCAGCAGAGCACACAGAGCCACGCAGACACGTATTCCGCAAGGCCACCCCTCCTACAGACAACCCGAAAAATCAAACCACAGAGTGCCACACCCCCGAGCTGAAGGGGACTGGGCGGCCAAGGCACTGGCCACCCAGAGAGCTGGGCGGCCAACCCCCTGGTCGCCAACCCTTGGGCTCTCACTGGCCTAGGTGACCATCTCCCTGGCCACGCAGAGCCCAGACTCAAAGACCACTGGGCGGCCAACCCACTGTCCGCCCACCCTGGGCACTACAGGGGCCTGGGCGGCCACCCTTCTGGCCGCCCAGATCACGGGCTTAAGAATTGGGAAAAAGGGCATAACAGCCCAACCTCTGGCCGCCTGAGATCCTGGGCAGCCCAACCCCTGGCCGCCCAGTCGTGGATGCGACGGCCACCCTTGTGGCCGTCTCCTGCCAGTTTCACAGAAAAACACCCGAAATCCATCGGGGCTCGATCGGAAGCCCCATTCGTCGCGGGACGAAGGGGAAAACATGGGAAATACATCCCTGGACCCTCCTGCGATCAGAAAATCACAACCAAGCCACAAAACAAGGCCTCGATCGACCAAAACCGTCGCTCAACTCCGGGCATGCATGAACCCCCAAAACAAGAGAGACACCCAGTCTCGGCCTCACCGAAGCATGTAATCGCGGGGGAATCACGCGGGGAGAGTAGGGATCCATCCCCCTACCTGAATCGAAGCTTTAACCTCACCGAAACCTCGATCCCGTGATCACCCCACGCGATCGGCTTCTCACGAACGCCGCCGCCTCCGCCTCCGCCTCCGGTTCCGCAAGTCCTCGGCCTCGCCTTCACCGCACGCCGCCGCCGCCCCTCCGTCCCGATCCTCCCCACCACCGTCAGCCACCGGAAGTGGGAACGGGGAAGGGAAAGAGTGAGACAGGAGAGTGAGGGAGAGTGAGTCGAGAGAGACGAGAGAATGGAGGGGGAGAGGGGATAAAAAGGGTTTTAATTTTATTTTTTTTTATTTTTTTCCATTCCTTTTAGAAAATCACGGGAACTCCAGAAAAACTCTGAAAAATAGATTCAGACTCAGAAAAATTCCAAGAAAAAGTGGGATCGCTCCACGCGCCACCACGGACCCAGAATAACCCATAAACACACCAACAAAGGGTCCGAAAAACTAATATAAAAAGTCTAAAATCTGCTCGGACACGATCCGCAACCCGCAGAAACACGATCCGAAAATCCAAGACATTACAAAAACTCTCTGACACAAATATCCTATCACAACCCAACAACCCTTGAAACAATACTAGCTAGTCCATATGCATTTTTAGCGTATCATGCGATTGATAATTTCAAAAGCTTGCATATGACTACTAGCATCAAATCATGGTCTCCACGGAGTCATCCTCTAGTATTTTGTGTTCCTCATGTAGTTGTTGCTTCCTCCTCGGTGCTGCGTGTCAGAGCTTCTTAATTGTCTTTTGTTTATGTAGTTTTACAATTGAATTTGACCTCCATTAATTAAACACCAATCACATGCATGGCCCCTTGATCTTGGCAAGGTGTTGTACGTACGAGGTGTCAAACTCTGTCATAAAATTGTCTTCTACAGCGCAGTTGCACGTGATCACTCTCCTTTGAGCCATATCTACTGGCTATTGTGCAATGAGGCCATGCACGATGATATCACTACTAGCAAGCTTGGTGCTATATATAGCAGATTGCTCCTAAGGTTGATGTTCAGATGCCATCTCTCTTAATTAATTTACGGATGAAGCAACGCTAATAGCAGTGCTCTAGCCTCCCAAAGAGCAAATTAAGAGAGTTGAGTGGGATTGATGAAACATACATAAACTAAATGGTTAAACAAGGAGAGAGAGAGAGTGTGTGTGTGTGTGTGTATTAATTTACCGACTTTGCAAGATGACTAAAACACTGTCAACCCATAGTTTACGGTAAGTATTACTCAGATAAGTAAGTTTGAGCATGGGACATAGTGCTATAATTAGAGATTAAGAACATACGCCCCATGCACAACCTGTAATAAAGTCTGCGGTAATTACTCAGATAAGTAGGTTTGAGGATGGGACATGGTGCTATATAATTTTTAGAGATTAAGAACATACGCCCCATGCACAACCTGTAATAAAGTCCGCGGTAATTAATATGGGCTATGCGCATGCATGCCTTCTCCCAATTGAATCCGCATCATTTGTGGATTGAAATTTTGTTCCTTGATTTACAGTAGGTTGTTGCATGTGGATCTAAATTCTACGGTGCAAAAAACATAGTAAATATCTTTTTATGAGAGCTTAACTACTCAAAAAATCATCTAAGCCATCACTTAGTGAGCAATTATTTTTAGGAAGTTGAAATTAGTGATTTTGGTAAATAAATTATTATTAAATATGAATTCATACAAAAAGTCACTTCTAAAGAATATATTAACTGACATATCGTTAATTACGTAAAATCATATTGTGCAGACATGTCATTTTTTTATTTGTAAACATATCACTTTTTTTGATAAAAAAAATGTAAAAGAATCACGTTTAATTTGATGGACTTACGTTACATTTATACACTATTTAATTTTTACGTTGTGATATATCTGCTAATACGTTCTTAAGAATAATTTTATGTAAATTCACATATAACAATGATTTATTTGTAAAAAAATCATTTTTAAAGAAACACAAGAATTGAAGCATGAGATTTCCCATGCTTTCATCCCTGAAACCCCCGAACTAACTATTTCGCCAAGAATCTCCCATATTAATTACGAAATTATGCCCCAGAGTTAGAGACAATGAGATATACATGCATGTAGATAGATAGGGAAGCATAAACCGTACGTCTAATTGGGGTCTAATTAATTAATTAGGTGACGTCAAAAGTCAAGGAGGACGATCGAACACTGCCTGCATATCAGCTGGGACATTAATTAATTATGGGACTCTCCGTTCAGTTTGCTTGTCGGGCATTCTCGCTGAGTTGTTGTAATTACTGCAAGATCTGCCAATTCACCCTTGTTCTTCTGTACCTACGTGGCCCCCTGTTCCCCCGGCCCATCATCTTAATTTCTCCTCCAGATGATCAGAAACCCCTCCGCCGGCACGGCCCCTAATTAAACATGGCAACCAAAGGTATGCATATATCCACCAGTTTTTGGTTACTCTTAGGCGATGTTTGATGTTGGGATAAAAGTTGAGGAGAATAGGTGTAAATCATTCTAAAATAATTTATGTCTAATCTTATTCTCGTATACGTTTGGTACACGAGGAGTGAAATGGGATTAAAAAATCAGGATTAACCTTGTTTCTCTTAACTCAGCTTATCTCCGCCCATTTTAATTATACCAAATGTAAAATGAGATTAGAGCGGGAATATCCCCGCTCTAACCCGATATCAAACGGTAGCCTTTATGCCTCCTCTTCATAATTGTTAAAGATTAGGATTAAGATGCAATTACACGATGATATATAATCCTTTTTAAAAAGACAATTAATAAAGATATTGATAGAACTGGCATTCCACATGTCAAACAGTGAACGATCGACCTAACAAGCGGAAGGTAGATGAGCATGCATGCAACGAATGGCATGATCCCCACACACCCTCGGCACCCTTCTACGTACGTACAAGAGCTATTTGGGAAGAACATGATATTAATTATTAAGGTACCTTCTCCTTGCTATATATATATATATATATATATATATATATATATGTTGGCACAGGGGAACCGGCCGGAAGCAACGGGAGCTCTATTTATTGATGGCGGGGGTGGGAGTGGGGGTGGGGGAGGGGGTTGGACCCCCCCCCCCCCCCCCCTTCCCTCGCCGGGCAGGTCCACCGTCCAATCCAACCATCCAAGAAGCCAACTACCACTCCGGCCAGCACTCATTAAAGACGATGAAGAACATGTGAAAAAGAGAAGAAACCAGATTTAATCATCATCCATCTACTGCCCGGCGGGGGGTGGGGGTGTCGAAGGAGGGGGTTGGTTGACCGTTCCTCACGTTTATCTTATCTCTAGGTAGGGAGGACGCCAGGACAGCCCGCCCCCGACATACCAACGTGGCCCCATGAACGCCTTTTTCCCTCCCTCCCCTCTCGTTTTTCCTTCTATTAATCTAGGGACATAGAATATGTACATCTATTATATATATATATATATATATATATATATAGTTCGTCGATTCGGTCTGATTCAAGTTAATTCGAATGTATCATATCATATCTGAAAATTTTTGATACGTTATAGATCACCCCCAAGATCGATTGAGTCTGACCGAGTCACAGTGAGAGAGAGAGAGAGAAAGAGGAGATAATATACGTCGAATCGGGTCAAGTTAATTGTAACTTAGACGTATCGTATCAGATCATAAAAGATCCGATCCGATATGGATCACCGAGTCAACTAACCTTGTTTATATATAACACCTGAAATCTTATATATGCTTTTAATAGTTTGTCTTGATAATGTACGTTTTCCTCTCCGGACTTTGAATTCAACCCCACTCCTCCTCACGGTTCATCGTGAGGCGGCCAAATTAATCGTATATATCCTTAATTAGGTGGAAACTTTATATATTCTCAGAATTAATTAATCATCTCTCTCTCTCTCTCTCTCTCTCTCTCTCTCTCTCTCTCTCTCTCTCTCTCTCTCTCTCTCTCTCTCTCTCTCTCTCTCTATATATATATATATATATATATTTCCACGGGCATGTGGCTGTTTAATTAAAAGGGCTTTATCCAAAGAAGAAAAAGCCAGCTGCATTCAAAGGGCTTTGGTGAGATTTGAATGTTTCACAAAAGAATATTGATGTATGGATTGGAAATTAATTCAAAGGTTCATATCTGCCCAGCCTTCAATTTTTCGTTATATCTTAATTAATATTTTAAATTTTAAAGAGAGAATTAATTAGCGCCCCATGTTCCCTATCAGAAATCCTAACACTTTTTAGAGCCCTTTTGCTATATAGCATTTAATTATTGGACATAGATGACTCATGATGATCAAGGGCGTATGACATGTTCCGCATACAGAGGCTCCCTCTTATACAAATCCGACAGGGTCGCTTTTTATATATGATTCTTTACGGGGTATATACGAAAGTTTATAACTAAGAAGTAATTAATTAAATAGGGGTTTTTAACCAATTAAGTATTCCTTTGTGTTGACGTAGAATGCCCTAATTAATTCTCCAGTTCTAAGATCACCGATTTAAAAAATGGGAGTTTCCTTATTTGGATAAATAAAATGTCAACCTCACGAATCAAACGAGGGTTAGTTAATTTCTTCTAGGGCCCGAAGAGTTGAGATCTCGTCCCGAACTTCAAACTGTTGGATCCAGGGGGATGAAATCATTGATACGTGGGATTACTCCAAACCACTTCAAGAAAAAATTTTGCCATGGAAAATCAGGGGGATTTAGATTTGGAATCTTAAGAAAAATCTCTCGATGTTTAAGTCAGTATGGACGAGCAATGAGCAAGAAGAAAACAAGGGAATTGGGGATACAGGATTACTCTTCACCAGTTGAAGGGTCGAGTTCAGAACACATCTCTCTCGAGTGGAGTTCCTGAGATTAAATAGTCGCGAACTCCCTCTTCGATTCCGTGGAGATCACGGAGAGGTCGTTGAGTGGGGACGTTACGTCCTCAAGTACGTACTTTCATCGTTATAAGACTCATGCCCTTCTCTTACCCCCTCCGCCTTCTCTACTCTCATCCGTTCACGGGAGTTTCGCATTTGGTTCTATCGGATAAGTGTCCGGCCTGGATTGGCTTTCCTGAGCTAAGAGGGGACCCCCACCGTGGGTCTATCCACCTCTGGATAAGAGTTGTCCGATTCAGAGGGCCAAGACTGCCATGACTGCTCCGATCCTCGGCACCCTTCCGAGAGAGTTCTCTCATCAACTTTCCGGTCACTCGGGTTGGTGGCCCGTTAGGGTCCTCCCGAGCTTAGAGGAGTCATTTGCATAGTCGACTGGGCCGGGACTAAGTGGTGCTTCTCGGGCCCTTCACACTTGGGCTTCTCGTAAGTGAGTCTTGCATGTTGGAATGGGGACGAAAAAATTCTGTCGCTAATCTCTCTCTAATCCGTCGCTAAATATTTTAGTGACGGATTAGAGAGGGATTAGCGACCCTCCTTAATCCGCAGTGAATTTTTAGCGACCAATAAAAATTTCATCGCTAATTCGTCCCTGGTTAACAACGGAAAAGAAAATCCCTTTCTAATCGGTCGTTGATTAGCGACGGATTTGTGACCGAATTTTCGCGTCGTAAATCCACCCTTGATTAACGACTGATTAGAGAGGAATTTTCTATTCCGTCGTTAATCAGGGATGAATTAACGATGGATCCTTGATTAGCGATGGAATTTTTATTGATCGCCGATAATTTATCGTGAATTAGCGACAGAATTTTTCTTTCATTAATCTCACTTTTTTTTATAATGTTACTAAGCATAGTGTCTCTTAGCGGGCTTTCGGACCATAAAATAATGGGCCACGAACTACTCTCTCTCTCTCCGAGGCCCCTTTTGATAACTGGTTAAAGGGTGGAATGAGATGGTTTATTCCAGCGGATTAGCGAGAAGATGGTTTGGCAAGATATGTAGGGTACGTATTCCGGTGTTAACTTGGATTTTCTTGAAATAATTCATCCAAAAAAAAAGGTGAGAATTGACTGTCCGACCTCGGTTAAAATAGTCTCAACAATTTTTTAAAATAAAAAGGTGGAAAAACAAGGATACCTTACCTGAGTATTAATTGGCCCGCACGAGTTCTCCTCACCTTATATTTATGGCTTTGGAATGGAACTAGAATCGGACAAAGAGGTGCCACTTAATTAGTTTGATGCGATTTTGAAATCCAACTTACAATACTTCAAGAACAAATGCACACTAAAGTAATATTTTACCACATCTTACACATCAACTGATAGATGGTCGTTTTAAAACTCTAATATAACATTTTGCAGAAGGTTTTCAATCTGCCAATCGGGCGTGTATATAGAAGGTTCGTGGACACGGTAACATGTATCGGATCCGATCTTCTTTAATTCGATACGATACACTCGAGTCATAATTGACTCAACTCACCTCGACGTGTATCATCTTCTCTCTCTCTCTCTCTCTCTCTTTTCGTCTCTCTCTCTCGGTGTGACTCAACTCGACTTGATAAATCTTAAGAGTGATTCACATCGAATCAGATTTTTTTCAAATATGATACGGCAAGCCCAAATTAACTTTAGACCGAGTAAGCGAACCATGTGTATATATAGATTATATATATATATAGTATGACATCTTCAGAATACATGTTGTGTTGTCCCTAAAGAGAGCAACAATCCCACGAGGCGCCAAAACCTCGGTGTATCCGACGGCCACACGGACGGGGTCTGAAGCCGCGGTGAAGGGCGCCGGCGTACGTGTTTGGTGGCCAGGCCAGTCATAGATTTTGCTGGATCCATTGACAAAGAGAGCTCATTAGATTCTGTTCCCCAACCACAACAGGGAAGAAAACCGGATCAGGGGAAATGGGCACGCCGATCTGAGACTCGGAAACTTTCAACAGTGTATCCACACACTGCCGCACACGAATATTAAGACAAAGGTAGATGTATAAGACAATTTAATTTAATTAGGAGTGGTCGGCATCAAGTTAATTAATTTGGGGAGGAGGATTGATATATAATTTTTTTGGATGAAAACCCATTCTTAATTTGGTTCTCTTTCTTTTAAATTAGATCGACACACTCTCCTGCACAATGATAGCACGGTCAAGTCAAGTCAAGTCGCAGATATTGAGCGAATATGCATGTTTGAACCTAGCTATATTTATATATATATATATATATATATATATATATATGTATATATGTACGTACGTACGTATAAAAGCTTCCGTCTTAAACCTGACACCCATATTTCGTCTTGAATCAAGCAAGACCAAGACAGCAAGACGTGGCAAATTTGGACCAAATTGAACTGATCGGTATATATGTATATAGGTGGAACTTTGAGTTAAAAGCTGGATAGATCCCCGAACTCGAGACTTTAAAAGCCACGAGTACCCGACCACCTGTCGGCAAATTCGGTCCACATCGACTCCGTAATTGGGTTGGGTCAACAGGTCGGATTGAAAATTGACAGGTCAAGCACTGTGTTCGACCAATGACCATGGAGGCCCCCAAGATGATCTTGCCGCAGGTGAACTCCCCACCACCCCCAGTAAACCTGATAACTCAGGGCTCGCTCGGAGGGGACGCCCTGCAGTGCAGATAACGTGTGTGTACATGTGTGTGTGTGTGAACGGGAGAGAGATGGCCGGTCCCGCGAGTTCTAGCCCAACGAGGAGCGGAGAGGCCAGAGAGATAAAGCCAAGGAGCGCCCGCCCCCGCCAACACCCTACAAAAGTGCAAACACACATCAGAAAAATGAGGGCGCGCATTGAATGACGGTGGTGGGATCATGTCCGGAAAAGGATGAGAGAATTTAAAAAAAAAAAAAAACAGGCGCACACACACACACGCAAGCCAAATAATCAATATATTTGTAGATTGCGATGCTCCACGTAGTACGTGATGGTTTCTCGAGACGAATTTTTTTTTAGAGAGAAGAAATTATTTTACGTACAAAATGGAGCAAAATAGGTGGAAAACAAATTAAAGGAGGGAGTGATCAGAGAGAGTGGTGGTGGGGACTGGGGGAGGAGGATGGAAGGACGGACCAAACATCTTGTCAAAATAGATGTTGTTGTCTAGCAAATCTAGGGAGCCCTTCGGGTGGGCCCCTCGTTTCGACCACCCTCTCACTGAGTCACTGATACTTAAAATTGAAGAGGAGGAGCACGAGGAGCAGCCGCGGCAGGAGGAAAGAGAGAGACAGAGAGAGCGTATCCGACCCCCTCTCCCTCCTCCCATACCCACGCCCCATCCCATGGCTCTCTCTTGTCCTTTTCTTGCTCTTCATTCTGCCTTCTTATTCTTCCTCCTTTTCTCCAACTCCAATTAGTAACACCCCCCCCCCCATTCTCTTTTTACTGTATCTATTATATAAAGGAGCCCAGCCAGCGGCAGCAGGTAGCCCTCGTACGTAGTGGTGTTACTCGGCACCCCCACCGGTGGCTCTCTCCTTCTTCTTCCCCCGGCCCTCCTCCCCCATCTCTGAGAAAACCCCCCCCCCCCTCCACCCCTTGTTTAAAGAACGCAGCTAGCAGCAGCCGCGCTTGTGGAAGGGTCAGTAGGAGAAGCACCGCCGCCACTGGTGGCAGCTCCAATTAATTACGGTAGACTTCGTAGAAGAAGAGTAGGTGAGTGATCAGGAGAGTGGAGAGGGAGGAGGGAAAGAACGGAATTAAGGAATCGTGGGTGGCGCGTCTGTGGTAGCTACCTAGGGGAAATCCAACGATGAAGGAGGTGAGCCGGAAGCAAGGGTCCACGTCGCCATGCGCGGCGTGCAAGCTCCTGCGGCGCAGGTGCGCGCACGACTGCATCTTCGCCCCCTACTTCCCGGCCGAGGAGCCGCAGAAGTTCGCCAACGTCCACAAGGTCTTCGGCGCCAGCAACGTCAGCAAGATGCTGCAGGTTCACCGCCTCTCTCTCTCTCTCTCTCTCTGTGATATCTCTCTCTCTCTCTCTCTCTCTCTCACACACACACACACACACACACACAAATTTAGCAGGAGTACCGGCTCTCTTGTAGCCCAAATGGTGGTCAGTGAAAGTAGTACGTGTGGTTAACAATGTGAGTACGTAGTTAATTAGAGTACTTTGTTAAGGTGCATAATTAATGGTTCTTCTCTAGAGGAGAGGAGATGAGTAAGAAAGAGCACGATCGAGTAAGCGGCCGTCACTTACCCTCTTTTTACTGCTCCTCCTCTACATTACCACAGCAACCCTGTAGTAACGCGTCTCTCATGTTGAATAATTGAACACAATAGCCTACCTGGGGTGTGTGTGTGTGTGCGTGTGTGTGTGTGTGTGTGTGTGTGAGAGAGAGAGAGAGAGAGAGAGAGATCAGAAAGAGATCGAGGGGCAATGTCACAGTCCTAAAAAATGTTTCAGGCCTTCTGAAAAAAGGAAGATGATCCAAGCTAATGCACATATGGAAGAGTGAGGTGAAGTGTTCTCCCACGCGCGATTGACTTTGGTTCAGCACAACTCAACTAATTGGCATCTCGTGCTGATCGATCGATCTATTTTGCGGATAAAGTTTAATCTTGGGTAGTTAACCCATCTCATCGATCACAAGTTTGACTCGCATATGGGAGGGGCAGGTTAATTAACCTGGATGTGACCCGACCAACATGCAGATCGGCCATGCTTAGGTGCTCACTATAAGTTAGGCCAACTAGAATTACCAACTAAGTTGGACTAATTGACAGGAGGCTAATTAATGTTCTAGTGGCCTTTCTTTCCCATACATACCAGGTCGTACACCTTGTTGTGATATCAGTCTGAAAAAATTGGCCTCGTACCCACTAAAGTTCATGCGCTGTACATTGTGCAGTTTCACTGTTTCTTTTTTTTTTTTTGCCCCTCAAAATAATACCCCTCCCCACAATTGAACTGACCCAAATGTGTGTGTGTGTGTGTCTATGTGTGTGTGGTTCTCTCTCTCTCTCTCTCTCTCTCTCTCTCTCTCTCTCTGTGTGCCGGGCACGGTCGCAGGAGCTGCCAGAGCACCACCGGTGCGACGCCGTGAGCAGCATGGTGTACGAGGCGAACGCGAGGCTCCGGGACCCCGTCTACGGTTGCGTCGGCGCCATCTCCTCCCTACAACACCAGATCGATGTCCTCCAGACCCAACTCGCCATCGCCCAGGCCGAGATGGTGCGCCTCCGGCTGTGGCAGCAGAAGGTGTACCTCGCCGCCGGCGGGGACGCGGGCGGGGCCACCGCTGCAGCTGCAGCAACGCCGGCCTCTACTCACTCTTCGAAGCTCGCCGGGGACCCCCATGCGAAGGCCCTCTTTGCCATGGACTTGGCGGTGGACCAGGCGCTCGCCATGGACGAGCCCATGTGGTCCTGCTAGCTGAACACCACTAGTACTACCCATCAAACCCCCCCCCCCACCCCACCCCTCCCCTCGCTTAGGATAATATTGCACATACATATTATTATTAGTAGTAGTATTAATTAGGAGTATTACGGTTAGGTGACATATGATGATTAAACCGCCACTAAAAGTTCTTCTCTCCCCTTTTTTTTCCCCTTTTCTTTCTGTTGAGAAATCTTCTCACCATCGTTATCGTGTGAATAGTAGCTTCTAATGTGCACGGATATATAGCGTATCAAGTTTCTTTTTCAAACTATATATTGCACGGATGGTATTATATAAATCGGTGCTTGAAAAGTTGGGAACTCCGGATGGGGATGGACTCCCATGGATCCCAATGTTTTTTAGTTGTTTAGATGATCCTACAGTAGTAAATATTATTTTTATATATATATATATATAATTTAAAAGCAATACCATTATATATGTGAATTATATTATTTTTTGATAACATATATATCTGGTCATCTCATCAACAGTGGCGGATACACGTTAAAGGCTAAGGGGCCATGCCCCCCCCCGCCCAAAGAATTTTAACTTCAAAGCCTAATAAATTAAACTTATTTGTGACAATCCCATTAAATTCCCTGTTTAAATGATCACCAGAAGTGGGACAGAAGATTACATGCATGTACTTATTTGTGACAATTAAACTTAATCCGAAGACATCAGACAATTTTAAGTGGCATGGGAGTTAGGTTTTAATTTATAGATGCAAAATGTTGGTAAAACAACGAAAGTTAGTTTGTCCTTCAAGTGTGTGCAAGCATTCAATATGGATTAATCATATTGATTATTTTATTTCAACACAAGATCTCATGTATTTACTTTAAATTAGTAGAAAAATGTGTTTTTATATTGGTTTCCAGAAACTCTTAATTTCACTCCTCCTCGTCATCTTTAATTAATTATTATTTTGTTGTAATAATACAGGCTTATTATAAATTTATATATAGGTAATGGTTGGGCAATAATTACTGAGAGTCTTAATATACAAAGTTTAAGTTGAGAGTATCATCAAAGTTTAATCAATAAAGTGTCGATTCAACAGCCGCAATTGAACTGAATTATTCAATCCAACCAAAGATCATCTGTGGATGGTGTTCCTCAGAATAGTAGTGCCGCAGCTAGTGTGCTTTGGTAATAAATAATAGTCGTTAATTGCTTTGCAGTATGAGATGATGCTGCGAGTAGAGAGAGAGAGAGAGAGGGAGAGACCTTGTTTGTGGAGAAATGAGTTGCTGTCATCTCGTTATGTTCAGGTTCAAACAAGGCAGGAAGGAAAGTGGGGATAATTAGTAACCTGACAAGCAGCTATAACAAAAGTAGAAGAGATTCCTCTGCCCCCTACCTCAGACGACGGCCCCTTTCTCCTCCCCGTCTCAAATCAAAATGAGGGGAAACCGATAAAAAAAAAAAAAAGAGGGGGAGATTTTTCTAGCCTGCAGGGTTAATCCTCACCTCACTTGCCAGATTTACATCCACTCAAAGACTCTTGTTCTTGTCTGCTGCAAACGTCATTTCAGGAAGACTCTTTGATCCTCAGAGTGGTTTCCCAGAATCACCTCATCTGACTGATGAGATCCAGTGGGCGGCATTAGAGAGGAGGACAGTGTGGAAGAACTATGGGCACCGTGAATCTTTGGTCTTATATGCACAACGTAGGAAAAAGCTTTGATTGTCTTCTGACATTTGTGCCCTCCAAAGTCCAACACCCCCCCCCTCTCCCCTCTTTTTTTGGTTGTTGTTGTTGGTTTGTTTCCCCACCATGATAACTAGAAGTTCCGGTGATTAAGAATCCTAGCTAGTGAGCACAAGCAACCTGACACACATGATCCCTCTTCATGGACAATGACTATTAATTTACAATGAAATTTGCAATGAGTAAGAGACAATGACTATTAATTAAGAGACAATGACTATTAACTTACAATGAAATTTGCAATCATGTCTTCCTGCAAAATCCAAACACTAGAACAGTGATCTGTTTCCTTTTGTGGAATTAAGACACTACCCAACGAAGGCAACCCTATTTGTATGTATGGTGGGACAGCAGCATCAAGTCTGAAGAAAAGAAAAGAAATAAACAAGAAACAAGTTGGAACTGTTTATAGGCTATTCTTCTTTTCTTTTTTTTGGCGGATGTGATTATGAACAGGAAAAGCCAATAGCTATGCGAAGTGGCATGGAGCTCTACCTTTTCAAGTCAGATTTTTAAGAGGGGTTTTGTTGCACCCATTTCGTGCTCGAGACAGGTTCCCAACCATCCACTTATCTCACACACTCCCATGTTCAAGAACAGAATTGGCTCGCATGCATACATCCCTATCTCATGGTTAATGACAAGGAAGACTTCCTTTCCTCCATATATAGAACCCCATAACATTAATACTCTCATGACCTTAAGACTTCCTTCCCAGCAGAAGCTCATATTTATTTAAAAACTTTCTCCTGAGAAGAGAATTAACATCTTATAGATTAGGCATGCAGATAGAGCTTAAACATATAATCGTTGTGTTTGTAAGAAGCCAAACAAGCCGGTGGACGACGTAGTAGTTAGTGCCCTCTCAACAACCAACAATTGTCCAGGTGTGCCGCGCGCAGAGGATCAACACGACACCTCTGAAAGTGCAACCACAATTAAGCTAGTGCACGACGGCACAACTCTATTACCATCGGTAACTCTCTCTCTCATATATATATATATATACGTACAGGGACTCCTGGTGATTTGAGAACTCTTGTCCTTCACTTACCAGTTAAACTTGCGTACCAAATCTCAGACAAAACAAACATCAACATGCATCATTTTATGACCACTCCCAAAGAAACCTGCTGGGATTCAAGGGAGAGTATTAATTCCAACCCCAACAATCTCTCTTAAAAGTTGTTAGAAGAGGAATGAAATGAAGTTGCAACCCAATGAACAGCATGGATTTGCTAGGTTAAGTAACAAGAGTTTCCACAAAAGGTTTGTCATGCTAACAATTTAACAGCCATGTAACAACGTACAAAATTCAAAATTACTTCCAATGATGGAATTAAGTTACCATTGATTGAAGCCGTCTGACCTAGCCTTCTAGTTGCAAATCTTCCTGTTTCGAAGACGTGGGTGACCTAGACGACATTACACCTCTCTTTTATTATAAAAGAATTCTTTTCCTTCACTAAATCTACCGAAGTAACTGAACTATATATATAGACTACGTACCATTAGATTTAGGCATGCAATCTTAATTAATCAATGGCATAAATTCGCTGTGATTTTGATGAAACTGAACTGAATGACTCTCTTATCGACTCATGGTATGGTATTTGAATGTCCACTGACATCATTCTACCTTGTTTGAGTTTCGGTGTCAATGTAAAAAATGCATATCCGTTGACTTCAAAAATAGCCCAAAGGGCATAAAATAGTACATTTCGATTCAGGTTCCACTGCCTCTGACAACTTCATGAGTCTTCTTTTGCCCCTTTTCATAATTGCCGAAGGTTTCAGCCGAAGATTTGCTGCCCGTTTCTTTTCAAGCCCCACTTTGTTTCAAGTTTACCTCGGCCATATCCCATTTTTAACCCAAACTTAGCTCTTTTTACTTTGGCAAACCTGAAAATCGGATCACGTTAGAGTCAACTCAGATTAACCTATCCCACCTCCGGAGGTGGGATAAAGTTAACCCTCTCTCTCTCTCTCTCTCAGATTGTAAGGTTATTTTTACAATTTATCGTAACAAACCCCGGAGTTGGCTCACTTTTTTTATCCAATCACACCTCTATCTACTGACTTAACTCAGGTTAACTCACTTGTAAACAAAGTAAATTGGGATAAAGGTGGGCTAAGTTAACTCACTTAAATTAATCTGGGCTAAGACTAAAGAGGTGGTTGAGGGTTAAAATGACTAGGCTTTTGCAGAATTGACGGAAAATGATTGAACGATAAAAGGTGCTTTCACGGAGCAAAAAAGCTCACGTTTTATTCCTGCAAAATGTAAGTATTTTAGGCTTCTGATTTTGTTGGGTCCTCCATTGTTATGCTCAAAGAAAAAAGCTGGCTAAGAAAGATGGTAATTTTTCGTGTCATGTTGGCATTAATTTTACATTTACAAAAAATTACTCTTTATATCTTACGGTCATGTTGGAAAACGCTGATCTAGGAGAGTTTACTTCTTTGGCCCCACTTCGATTGGGGGATAGATTAAAAATAAGTTAACTCGACTAGATTAGATTGTTCCGTAGTTAATCCACTTTTAGTTCGACATGTATCGAGTCAAGAGTTAACCAACCTTCTAAGGTCAGTTTTGAATTCCCAATTAAATCCAAAGTTAACCGTATTTTTAACCTGCTTATCTTGTTTCACTTATCAAAAATAAAAAACTGTTAATCTAAAGATAAAAATCAGACTAACTCCTACTTATCCCCCAATCAAAGTGGGGGCAAATTGGGGACTTGTCAACTTCTAGGTTAACGACATCCCAGCGGGCACAAAAGACGTGCAAGCATGAAGTAGTACCCAAATTTTGGGTCATCACAAGACAAGACTGGGAAAAGCACACAAAACTTTGTTGCTGTTTACTCGACTGACATTTGTCCTCAGGAGAAGATCTACGTCAATTTCGAATCTTATTTCTTTCTCTCTTTTTTTTTTCTTTTTTCCGCCACTTTCGGCGTTACAATCGCACATGCAACCTCCCCCGCCCAAACCCACCCTCCATCGTACGCAGGCACCTGCAGATTCGCTGAATCAGAGGGCGGGTTACATACACATACGTACACAATACATGCGGGTGACCATTTACATTTACAAAACCAAACTTTTTTTATATATACTTGCGACTTCGGACACGTTTGAAAATGAGGATAAAGTTTGAATTTTTTTTTTTTTCCAAAAACCTCCCAAGGGACAATAAAACTCTTTTGGAGGATATGTTTGAGCATTTGAAAAATGACGAATTTGTTACATGAACAAAACAAGCTTCTCAACAAATTTGTTACCTTACTTGCACAGGCTACCGGATGCATCACTCGATTGAATAGATTAAACCGTTTTTTTTTAAAAAAAAAAAGTTTTTGACTCCAAGAAATCAGGTGGAAGTACAGGTGTTTTCATGCCCCCAACCCCATATCAGGCACGGAAGCAGTTCGTTCACCTGGTTGCAGGCAATCCACCACACTCGAAGCTGCCCACTTTGGGGGGTGGCGGCCGGCCGGCCGGCACAGATAGGATCAAGAGCTCTTTGCAGTTAACATTTGGGCAACAGTGAGTGAGAATGCTATTCCAAGGAAAGCAGTGTCCAGATCGTTTTGGACACAACACTGCCACAGCAGAAGTAGGGCGGTGCCCTGCTCTTCAAACATTGGACGCAAAAAGCAAGGAAAGAAAGCTAACAAAATCAAGAATGGCCACTAAAGGCATACATTCTCCCCAGTACTACACAGATCTTGTTCATGAAGCCCACCTTCGGCACAAGGGGGTTAACTCTGAACCGTGTCTTCTGCTGCACTCTGGCCGCTCACTTGGATATGATCAGACCGGCAGCCATGCGGGTCGTATCATTGACAATGCCGAGGCAAAGGAAATCCATCCACATAGCTGAAGATCAATCCTCAATTTAAACAGATATCTTTGCATGCTCAGCCAAATCTATGCAAAATTCCTTGTTGATTGACCTGACAATAAGTGGTAAAAAAGTAATTAAATATTTCCTCATAATGTTAGTATCTGTTTCAACTCAAGTGGACAAAGTTTCTAGTAATTAATGAAGCCACCTACTGGAAACATACAACCTGAACCAAAGGCAATATCTACCCATCCTATCCACATTCCAAGGCTATGACAACAACACCCCCCCCCCCCCCCCGCAAAAAAAAGAAAATGGGAGTTTATAGAGCCAAGAGTAAACATCCATAGGCATCTGAAATTAACGGTACAAACATTTATACAAAACGTATAGACAGGATGCAGTTTCTGTTTTCTATCTAAATGAGGTCTGCTCAAATCTGAAACATCAGACTTGGCCAAAAGCAAATGGATCTGGATCTGGATCTGTCAGTATGAACTTTGAGACTCGTGTATGTGTTCTACCAAAATCAATTTCTGTACCACCCAGACACAAAAAAGGAAAATGCAATTTGCTAATTGCAGCTGAGGAGATATGTATTCTCAACATTTTTTACATGACATGGAGAAGTGCGGCCAAATACATAATCTTCACTCTCAGATTCCCCAAGCACTTTCAGAAGCACAATTTATGAGAAACAGAAATGGCTAAGCCATAAACATCAGTTGATGTGTGAGGATATATATGCATGTGTTTGCATGAGTGCATGCGATTCTGCATGTAGTGTTTTCCTAACCCAATGAGTCTGCACACGTATGAGAAAGAGAGAGAGAGAGAGAGGTGGGGGGGGTTAAATACCATCGCAAGATGCCTTGTTGATGTTCCTAAGGAATGTTCCGATTAAGCAATCCTTGGAAAGATACGTATAGATCTCTGTTATCTGTACCAAATATCTCTTCTGCTTTCTTTAAAGTTTCCTGCAATTTGTAGACAGTTCACTAACTAAGAAAAGCATTAATTCAGGGACAAATTTATGGTTAAGGAACAAAGAGCCAAGTTTTACCATCTCATTGATAGTTTAACATGAGAAAATAACTTTTGAGTTGTCAGAGGATGGAACTGCTTACCTCACGTGATTGTCTGTGAGCGTTAAGCTCCTTAATGTTAGCTAGGAATGCTCCAAATTGTTCATACGAGAGACGGCTCCTATGATGAACAAGCATACAGAAAAATGTGAAACCTAAGATAAACAAAAACGTCTCCCATATCATGTATGCTAGCACGAATCCTAACCTTGCCTGACGGAAAAACTCCTTTCCATCTATACGAGGAGTACGTCCTGGAAAACATTGCAGCAGTTATAAGAGAGTTCTATTACAAACAGGATGAAACTTGCCTAAATTCATATGAAATGATTTCAAGGCAATGGCTAACATTTGCTCTAACCAAATTCAACCGGTAACCTGGCAATGAGCGCCCACGAGGGGGAGAGTTGGCTGCCGAGGAGAGCTGACTTGATGGGTACCATGGTGACAAAGCACTCTGTCCTTCTATGCGATGCTTTGTTGGGGATGTAGCACCGGATAACATTTTAGGTGATCCAGCAGCAGAGTATCCCCTAGGGGAGCCCCCAGTAGAAGTTACTTTTGGTGTGGCAGAAGGAGTAAGCCTTGGACTAATATACGAAGTCATTGAGAACTTCTGCCCCACATTTCTTGATCCTGAAACAAAACAAGATGGCATTTACTGGTTTCTGAGGAACAGAAAACGATAGAATTAAGGATAATAGGTTTGGCAATACCTTCTTTGTATGTATTTCCAATGTCTGTGGAAGCAGTAACATAATTTGATGTAGTATGGCTAACAGATCCACCATCTTCAGAACCATATGTGGGAATATAATTGCAATTTTACCAAATAATGATGAGTGAGAACACATATCACTTCTCCCTAACCAAAAACAATGTGCCTTTGCTGCAGTAGGTAAACAAAAGAGAAAGGACAGTGTACAAATTATAGAAATCACCTTTCCAGGAAGAGGCTTTGGATACAAATTGATCACAGGTACCTATGTCAACAGTCTCTGTGTGCTGCTGAATTATAAACATGGGAATGAAGGGAATAAGCAAATAAAATACTGTTGTTGGTCTAGAGTAGAAACTGGGGTGATGGCGGTAAAATTTAGTAGTTACAAAAAAATAACATTGGGATTATTTGTGCTTACAGATGAATCGTCTTCATTCAGTGACTGCATCAAGTTCCTTTTAAATGCCTCCAGCTGAACCAAAAAAAAAACCAAAAGAGTCACACATTCCAGCCAGGACCCAAATATGAAAACTATTTAGGAGATTCTAAAATAATACAAAATTAGCCCATATTTCTCATAAAAATATTACTAAGTCAGTCTGCTTGAAACAAGAAAAAAACATTTACATTTGTGTTTTGAAGGTGATTCAGATTTTTGTTGATTGATTAGAAAGGAAAATTTAATCTCTTTTCTTTTTTTGTTTTTTGCTTGGAGGGAAGAATGCACATTTTGTACAAAGACAACGGCACCATAAAGAGGCGTTCCACTAAATCACTTACAGCTAGCACTGGCATGGCAAAAGAACATGAACAGATTCAACAGCATCCACAGCCTGCTCAGCGCATGTCACTATAATGGACAGATGCTTCTTAAGAAAACATTGAAATTGCATGAAGCTCATAAAGTAGATTCACACATCAACCGTAAAACTGGCTTTCTCAGACCAACACCAAGCAACTTGAGAATAGCCGCAGAACTTTGAAGTTGTTTCATGGGAAAATGACAAAAAAGAAACGCAACTTTCTCAGCCAGAAAGACTTAGATGCCTCAAGAGGAACTATAACTTTGCAGTTACACAACCTAATGATCCTGGCATGCTTGCCAGAAGTCAGCATTCAAAATTCTCATCATGACAGTCATTATTGCAGTCCCAGATCCATGGCCCGTGCATCATAACATATTCCCCATCCACAAGTCTACCTCCACACGAACAAAATGTAGATGCAGTGTTTACAAAACATGTAGGCAGTTTTTCTCATATAATATACAACATAAATTCTAGACTGGCTGGTAACTTTGAAGCAGCAATATCCATAAACTGGCACAATTACTGTACCAGTTGTTAATTTGTAAGTTTTCTCCACCTCAAAGTCCAACCATTCATGTGAAAGATGTAGGCTAATTGATCATTATACGGAAGACATGTCAATACTAGAGGTTGACCTGAAGAAAATGTGTGACCTGTGACTGGAACAAAGCTTCCCAAGTCCCTTGGCACAAATTTCTTTATCCACACTGGGAAAGAAAGGTTTTGTAGAAATGGCAAAAATCCTTCCCATAGTGATGCAAGTGGAAATACTGTAAACAATGGATGGGTGTGAAGTCTGTTCATGCACTTCATGCGTCGTTGTTACCAGGGAACCTACGTGCAATCTTCATGTGAGCAGTTATCAGAAAGATGTTCAGAGACACAGACTTCATCTGTCGGTTGCATCAGTCTTGTGCCTGAGCAAGAATGTCAAGCAGTAGATGTGGGGTGGGTGGAGAAAAAAAAACTAAGGCAGAAACAGAATCAGGCTGGGAATCAGCTGGCCCTGGGCCAACCTGGCTCGATCAATCCCAAGTCCCAACAATTCAAACAGGAGGAGGCAGTGGCGCCAATGACACAGCAGGTTCATTGGACAGCATCAATGGCAGCAGACGGCAGTGATGGCCCTCGGTCAAGCTGTGGGCTCAGGGTCAGATCAGATCCAGTATGATCCGATGAAATCGAGCAATCCAGGCAGACCTGATCTGATTTTGCCTTCTATAAAAAACACAGGAAAACAGAGAAAAGAAAACTGTAAACTAATATACACAGTATGCCCATGTTGGCCCACACCAAATAATATTCCTGCAAGACGAAATGTAACCATGAACTGTTTGTGTTTATAGGTGTATATAGTTGACTTGGAAAAGGTGAAAGGATTGGGCAAGAGAACAAGGCAAGGTGATTGAGGAACAGACTCCTAACATGCTTCACACCAAAAAGAGATGATCCCCCTCCCATCACAGCTCACGAGGAGAAACATTATCAATGCCAAGTTCTTGAGCTACTATTAAGACCAATATCTAGGCTTCAAGATTTTTGTATTAAAAGAGCACAAAACAAGCCATGGTAAGTGATAAAAATAGTCTGCACGAGCTTCTTTCCATGAAGGGCTGCCTGTGTGAGACACCAATTTTTATGGCCTTTCCATCAGCATTACAAGTACACTATGTAAGCAAAAATGGCATCCTACCATTTGCATTGGCATAACAATCTTACCCAAAAGATGCTGTATGAATATTTCACTGACTTAACATCAAAATAACATCAAAACATAGTAGTACATTGAATTCTCATATCCATATATTTGATACAATGGAACATTATTTTCCTATTTGCGCACTAGATTCTTGAGAAAAACCAAACTACATCTTGATACTTATAGCATATCTTGGTTTGTCATCATGCCTAGACATGTGTTGACCCCACAAAACATCTTCACAAATCTTATATACATTTAGAAATTTTGGAAGAAGGAAGATGTATAGTTTTTACAAGGGTTGACAAAAAACGGCTAGGGTTCGTCGATGACGATCGGGAGTCTCAAGAAGACAATATTTATGGCACTTATCTTCAAGCATGAAGAAGGTAATGTTAAGTCCATGAGAAAATATATATATATATAGGTGTGGGAGACATGAAGTATGTTATCACCCACATGTTTTCACAAGAAAAAGCCAAGAAGAAGATCCTCTGTACAAGCCAAAGAGAAGCTCCACGTGTTGAAGTGGGATTTTTTTATGCTGTACGGGAGTGTTTTTATAGCAGAAAGAAGCCAAAAGGGACCTCTCCGGACCTGTACAGGCCGGAGGAGGATCTCCTCCGCCTTGCGCAGGCCGGAGGAGACCTCTCTCCGCCCTGCGCAGGCCGGAGGGGCCCTTCCTCCTCCCTGCGCAGGCCGGAGGAGGGCTTTCCTCCCCCATGGTGCTTCGTCCACTAAAAAAAAGAGAGAAAAAGGGGGAAAGGAGAAGAGAAAAAAACTGAAACTGAAGGAAGGGCAAAAGAAAAGACAGGGAGAAGTTCAAGGGATCACCTCTTCAAATCCCACCGAAGAAAGGTCCAAGGAGGGGTCCTCCGCCCCACCTCCAATCACCTATAAAAGTCTCCAACCAAGCACCAAGGAGGAGGACAAGTACACACAGCAAGAGAGAAGAGAAAGAGCAGCACAGCAGCCAGGAGCAGCAGCAAGCAGGTCGCGCCCCCTCTCCTTTGGGTGTTCTCTTATGATAAAAAAAAATCTGTCTTTATACAAGACTACACTTAAAGGGATATTTGACTAAAATACCCTTAAGTGAGCCCTCGTGTATATTGAAGTAAAAAGGAACTCAAGTCATGGGAAGTGGTTACGTTGATCACACAAAGATTCTAAGTTTCATCTTGACATTTCAAGACTACGAGGAAATCCCTACATGGGCAGAAAATTGCAGTTTTACCCTCATATTTTCTGAAATGGCAAATATGTCCTCCAAAGTGTGCGCAGATTTTAAAATTCAAAAATTCTCATGGGGAAGATCGAAACTTGTCTAAGCATGATCAAAATTGACAAGTAAACCCTAAGCGGCTATATCATGAAAGTTCATAAAATCACACAAATCATTGGGAAGATCATGTAAAAATTGCATATAAGCCCCTCCAAAAGGGAAAAATTGCATACAAACCCCTTCAAACAAGAAATTATAAATAAGCCCCCATGTGAGGGATAATTGCAATGATGCCCTATCTTGGGGTAAAGGAAATATTTTCTCTCAAACTAATATTCTGACAAAGAAGAGCCAGTATTATGAGGGCAGAAAACATCTTTAGCAATTTTAATCAAGGGTATTCGGACTTGTCCGATGTAAATTAACATTGATTCCATTCGGTGGGGAAGAGTCCAATACACAAACTCCAAATCGTCTGATAAATCACGCGCGCGGAAATTATAATATGCAAGTTCAAAAGTCTAAATACACATGTGCATATTTTCTTCCGAACGAAATTTTTCCGCGTGTAAACAGACTGGCATGCCCGGTGGGACTTTTCCCGCCCTTCATTATAGTGCTAAAATCTTCTCAATGCTCTTTTCAAGACCCTAACTCTTCTTCTCCGCTGCGCAGGAGTGCAGGGGAACGTCAAGAAAAAGTCTTTTGCAATGACGACAGTGACTTATGGCCCGCTCGTTGTTGAAAGCCACGCAAGCCATGGCTATCTTATTGTCCCCATCGTGTTCGGGGATTTTCCAGCGGTCATCGGTTCCCCTTTCTTTTTAGGGGTAATCACCGCTAGCCAGCTAGAGATGGCTCCTCCGGCTCCATCCGCCGTTCCTGGGGGCAACAAGCCCCGTCAGGTCCAAGCTCGCGTGTTCTCTGTAAATACGCTCACTACCAACGTCGTCCCCGCTAAGTGGGGGCAGCACCGCCGCCGACAAAACAAGAGGCCAGCAGCAAAGACTTCAAGATCCGGCAAGTCCATACTTGTCGGGGATCTACGCGTTCGGCTCGACGGTGCCGAGCCAAGGATCCCGCGGGACCGATATGTCCCCAATATAGCCACTTCTAATCGCTTCTCACTCCTTCATAAAATGCGGGAAGAAGGGATGAGCCGTAAGAAGAAAGTCAAGTTTGACCACGGGGACAAGCTATCCCAGCAGCGTCCTCGAAAAGTCAAGCAGATATGGGTCACTAAGTAAGAGGCCCAAGCAATCAAGCAGGCTAGGGCCGGCAAGCCTGTGTGCGCCCAACCCCAAGCTGACATGGCGTCGTCAGGTGCCAAACCCACGCACTCGCGGGGGCAGAAGAGAAAAGGGGCTTATCGCAAGCCCAGTTTCACATCACAAAGCTCAGGATCCATCCGAGCTAAAGCGGGCAATTGTGCTCAGACACCCCTGCCGCGGGTTTCTGTCTTTGAAAGACTGACGGAGACCCTTCCTGTAAGGACCTCCGTCTTCGACAGACTGGGGGCACCCCTTCGCCCTGCTGCCCATGCTCCGAAGAGACGAAGGGTAGTCCAAATGACAGAGACAGGTGGGAGTATGAAAATCTACACATGTTACGCCTCCGACAGGCAACATATGGAACAAATTGGCAATCCCACCAATCCAAGTGACCCCGCCGGGGTGAATGATCTAAATTTGGCTATAGACACAGGTGCGGTGTACCGCAATACTCGCAATGCTGCTAGAAGAAATCTCCAAGCCCAACTTAGTGGTCAAGCGAGAACTTCCTCCCAGGGTAGCATCGGGAAATTGCCCAGGAATTTCCTCAAAACCAGGGTGAAAATTTACCCCCAGGGAAAGACGAGGCTGACGATGTTGTCAGCATTCAGGGTGATGGCTATCCCAATCCGGCCTTCGAGCCACTTACAAGGGCCGCCTTCCAGGCAATGTCTGATGAGGCCAAATTTGAAACTATGCAGAGATGACACAGAGAAATGACCAATCTCATGTTTGAAATGAAGCGGCACATGAACCTGAATGCTCTAAGGCCTCAGACACCGACAGTTAATCAGGAGCCGCGGCGGGAGCAACGGGCTGTCAACCCTGTCGGGGTCGGCCGACAGGCTGTACCTCCCTATAACATACGAGCCGAGGCGGCAACTGAGTTACCGAGAGCCTTGCTTAATACTCAATCCTCTTGGGCTCCGGGAGCTGAAGAAGTTATCGCCCAAAGGCGTATGATAGAAAAAATTATTGAAGATAAGTTTGCCCAACATGGTGAAGGGGTGGCCACTGCTGACTTGTATAGTGTGCCCTATCCCATTCACCATTAGTTTAAAAAACTCCCGCCAGATTGCCCGAAGGCACCAAAGCTGCAAAAGTTCAATGGGCAAGGGTCGCCTCATGAACACCTGGCCTACTATATAACGGCCATGGGTGAGCTCGCGCTTGACAAGTCGTATCTCCTCCGATACTTTGCGACCTCTCTTTCCGGCAATGCCTTTCAATGGTACTCCAGGCTGAAACCAAATTCAGTGGTCGATTGGGCTGACTTGCAAAAGAAGTTCATTGACCGCTTCCAGCTAGCCGAGAGGAAGGTGTCTCTCGCCGAACTGTGCTCGCTCAAGCAAAGGCAAGGAGAGACCGCGCTGGACTTTATTAAGAGATGGAGGGACTTCAGTATGAGGTGTGACAACCCTCCGGCACAAGAAGACGCTATAACAATCTGTCGAAGAGGACTTTCCCCCGAAGTCAGTGAGCAACTTCTGGAGGCAAATATCAAGGGGTTCGACCAATTAAATTCTGTGGTCGCAGAGATTAAAATGTTCTTCGCTGATAATCCCACCTCCATTCCCTCAAAACTTAAGACGTCCAAGGAGCGTCCTACGACAGGAAAGGAGGCAAATGCAGTGGCCTTTCCCAAACCACTGAAGCCGACCAAGCATCATCGCCAGGTGATTCTAGCAAAAGGTCTGAAAGGGAGGCACTGACCACGAAACTGGCCGAGCGCATGAAAACTCCTTACTCTTTTAAGAAGGAGCACACTGGCAAACTCTTCAACCTTTGCATGAAGAACAAATTGATAACTCTGCCAGAGCTAAAAAGTCAGAAGAGGTCGACAAAACAGATGATCCCAATTACTGCCCATACCATCGTTTATTGGGACACACTATTGAAAACTACTATGTTTTCAAAGACGAGCTGGAGAAAATGATACAAAATCAGCTCATCACAATGAAGGGGACTCGGGTTGACCCTCCTCAACCCCACGCCTGGGACCGAGCGACCCGATCGGCTAATGTTATTAGCCATCAGCCAACTCGGGAAAATTATCAAATGGCAGCCTTCACATTCCCCGATCTGGGGGCAGAAGAAGCAGGTCCCAATAGGACACGACCCACTTTGTGGTATCCGGGTTGGAGACCTTCTCATTCGTGCTCTTTTCTTAAAGAGAACACCAAAAAGATACTTGACGCTCTTCTAGAGCAGGGTCGCATTATGGTGCATGACCCTCCTACCTACACTGAGGTTGAAAAAGCTCATCCAAGGTATTGCGAGTTGCACGCTGTGATATCGCACCCCACCAAAGAGTGAAGAGTTGCAAGATTGTATCGAGACCCTCATCCAGAGAGGAGAGATCGATACTCAAGGAGAAAGCATGGTACGAAGAAGGCTTCATGAGGCCGCTGAGCGGATTCTAAATGAAAGCAACATCGAGCAACACCCGCCTCGGTCTCATGCCCTCGAAGGATCAAAGTTTTCAGTGAATGTCCTTCATAAAACCTTTGGGAAAAGTCAGGCGAGGGAGGTACCAAATGGTCTGGACTCAACCCCCGCCCCGCAAGGCACCTCTTTGGCGGGAGGCTACTTCTTAATGTCCGAATGCCTGGCCATTCGGAAGGCTGTTCGAAAACTTAGAAAAGAAGTAAAGCGTCTACGACATAATCAGGAGGACCTATTACAGCTCATGAGGCGCATGGATGACCGATTGACGACCCTGTCCCCGACGCCTACAACTGGAGAATCCGCTCCAGCTTCCACCCATAACTCAGAAGCCACGGTGAAGCCTAGAAGACGGTCGAGGACCGGAGGGTGGCTATCTGAAGATTCAAAAGGCTCACCTATTGCAGAGCCCCCACAAAAGTTGTATTCCTTTCCCCGGTACAAAACTCTGGAGATATTTAAGATCTACCAAAGGGAGGGGTTAATACAGCTTCCTAAACCGATAGTGATTTGGTGACCGGTACGGCACAGCGGCATGGCTACTGCTTATATAATCGTGCCATGGGACATGTCATTTATGACTGTCCCACCTTCAAAGATATAGCCGAAGATCTGATTATCCGGCGAATGATAAAAGTAAGTGATGGCTCCCAAGGTCCCTCCATGCGTTCCCCATGGGGACAGTCGCCATTTTCAGTAAATGTTATACACGCATCAACTTCCCACGGGAAGTCGACGTCGCGGACTCCGGAGGTTGGGCCTAGCCCAGATAAATCCTCAGAAGGGTGCCTTGAATGGCAACCCTGGCAAGACCTAGAGTCTTTACCTTTCCCAAAAGAAGAAACTCAAAAGTTGCTGGATATTTTGTTCCGCGGAAAGGAAATTTTGGTGCACGATCTTCCGCACTCCGTCCAAACCAACTCTTCCCATCTGGAGCAAGATTCCCTTGTCTCGTGGAAGAATGGAAAGACCAAGAGGCTCACTTCGAAATTCAAGCCCTCCCTCGACAAGGGGCCATAGGCTCGTCTAAGAGTAGCACTCAGAGAAATGCCATGAATCAGACTTATCTTCAAAGTGGCAGCCCGTGTATTTCCACTGAAGGGTCTATTACCTCTCCCAGAAGAAGCAAAGCATTTGTTCCCAGGCACACTCCAAGGTCAAGCATGACAAATGAAGAGCATAAAACAACAGCGCCCGGAATGGAAGAGGTCGGGCCTCACCACAGGAGTTCCGATTCAAGCCCTAAAAGCCTGGTCCGAGCTCCGCTCGTTGCAGCTACGAGTGAGTTGCGTCAGCACCAACTCCAGTCAAATCTCCAGCAAATTCAGAAAGGCAAGGCACCGAAGGCCGTTGATGAGCCTAAGCCTAAGCAGGCGCATCAAAATAACTCCCAATTGCTGAACAGCGCCATAGGTTCCGAGAGGAGACAAAACAATAAGGCTGAGATGGGGCCATGCAAATTAGGCCCTCGGCCTGATAGTCAGCAGGTCGATAAAGGGCCCAACGTTCTTCACGGCTTTGGTTCTCTTGTGGCCAATTTCAAGAATTGCCTACTGAAATTGTTGAGAGGGCAATCAACGCAACTTTCCAAACTCCTGAGCAAGGGGATGAGAGGATTACTGTGACCCCAAGAAAGAACCTCCATTTGAAGTCACCCAAAGGAAAGACCCAGCCTAGTGGCACAAAGGCGAAGGGCATTGCCCAGACATCCACGAGAAAGGCTGCCCTGTCCCAAGAAGAGCTAGCGCGAGCCAAGAAGCAAGAAAAGAATAAGAAGAATAATTTGAAGAAAAGATTAAAGAAGCAGGCCGAGTGGGCGGCCGCCATGGAGACACCCAAGGAGTTAAGCCCCTTGCAGAAACTTCAAAAGTTAATTGAAGAGTTGGAAGACTATATACCCTCTGTCCCAACCGGGCATGTCTCACTTGACAAATATATCCCGTGGGAGGAGTTCGAACGTAAAACTCGGCTCAAAAGTTGGCTCCGACAAATGCTCAAGCGAGCCGAGGAAGGCAAAAAGCTTCCTATCCTAGAGGAACTCTCTATCTTTTATAAAGATCAAGAACTCACTATAGAGAAGTTGGAGGAAATGTTAAAAAATTTCTCTTGCAATATGGTTGCCATACCTCCCCCTGAAAGTCTGCAAACATCAACACCACCAGCTGGGGACAGGATCACTATGGCTACCGACCGCCGTCGCAATGCGGAAATCCGAAACCGCGATCGAGGTAGAGGCCGTGGACGCAGGCGGGGAAGACATTCAACATCCTCCAATGGGCAGAATTCTCAGCCAACCAACTCCCAAAGAGTGATCATCTTTCGAGGAGAAGAGCCCAATGAGCCCCCCGAGGTTCAAGTACAAGCTGAAACTTTCATCTTTGACCCCTCAGACGAGGACGAGGAGCCCGTTGAGCCGATCTCTCAAGAGAGCTCCGGTGCTATTCCATTTGATCCAACGGATGAAGAGAATGATCCCGTTGGTCCCCCCTCCAAAGAACAGCCCGTTGACTCAACCCAAGCAAGTCCCTCAGGCAAAGACAATGAAGAGCTTCCGCCTCCTGAAGAGGAATCTTTAGCTCCGCTATTCCAAGAAGAAACAAATGACCAAGGAAAGCCGGAGCCGGCCAAAAAGCCCCCTTATCAACCAAAGCCTCTCGCGGAGATGATCCCTCCACTAGATCAAGCTCAAGCTCGGGCTGATCGCAAGATTATTCAGCACATGAAAAGGATGCCAACCTATGTTACCATATGGGAGGCCATTGCTTGGAGTAAAGAGCTGAGGGAGGCCCTCATCAAAGTCCTCCAGGAACCAAAAGTCTATGAGACTGATGTAGCCGAAATTCAAGCACAGGCATACGAGGCTTTGGCCGCAACGGTCACTTTCTCTGATAAGGACATGTTGTTGTCTTCCCCATGTCATAACTGCCCATTGTACATGCAAGGAAAGATTAATGGGCATCAGCTAAATCGGATTATTGTGGACCCCGGTGTCTCTGTTAATATAATGCCTCTCAAGACCTTTAAGTCTTTATTTCTCATGCCCTATCTTCAAAGGGTGTATGATGTAAAAATCTCGGGATTCAATCAAGATTCTGAGGACGCACTGGGAAAAATAGAGGTAGAAGTGACAATGGACACTTTTGTCACCAAGGCTACATTTTATATCATCAATGCTGGTACCTCATATAAAGCCTTGCTAGGTAGACCATGGCTTCATGAAAATTGGGTCGTCCCTTCAACTCTACATCAGTGCATCAAGTATGCGAAGGGCGGAAAGCAACATACAAATAAGTCTCCTTTTCGACCGAATGAATGTAATTTGACTAATGCTCAGCTATATTTTGGGGAACCTATTGTCGAAACCCCAGTTGAGGTCAAAGATAAAGGAAAGCAAAAGGTGATTGTTGAAGAAGATGAAGATGAACTCTTCGTGGTAAATGAAGACCTTGCTAGGTTGCATCGGCTAAGCTTACAAACCAATGCTCCTACAGCTAAGCCGACTCAACCTGAAAGATGGGAAATTAACTTTGAGGCCAACCTCATTAATCAAACAATAGACAAGAGCATCTTGTTGCCTCCCGCCTGCATGCAGCTGGTTTCTCCAAGAGAAGAGCATGGGGTTGAGACCCTAAAGACATTTATTGTCACATATCAAAGTAAAGGCAGAAAGAAAACTAATGAATGTCTTAAGCCCATTGTCTTTTACAAGGGAGAGGTGGTGCCTCATGTCCCCTCAGACGATGATTTCGGCTGGAGCGAGAAGCCCAAAAATGCTCCGGAACCTGTCCAAGAAATGCCCTATATGGCCCAGCACATTAAACAAATGTGCCAGAAGCAGAGCATCCCGCAAACGGAGAAGGCTTCCCAGCGTAATTCTTTCCAACAGCTTTGGCACCCTCCGCAAGTAAGGGGGCAACCGCCCTTCTACAAGAATGATCGAAAAGGGTTGGGTTACGACCCCGAGCCAGACTTTAGGGTCTATTATGCTATAAATACTATAGGGATGCCGCCCCCTCCCGACGATTCCAACCTCACAGAGGGAAATGCTCCTTACATAATTGCGAGAAAAGAAGAGTTTCAGCTAGAAGTCCCCGATGCAAATAGCCTGGACAGCCATAATGTAACACCCGGTAATTTTGAAGGCTAAAAAGGGAATAAATATATAAATATATATTTAGATTTTGAAAAGAAAAATAACATATACATGATGATATCTACATATCTCTATAAATAGTTAATAAAGGTTCCTAGAATTTATAAAATACTAGTTAATATTACCTTTTGGAATGGAAGTAAAAATTTATCTAGGATCGAACCTGCCTCTGATACCTAGGACAAGGACAAATAAAAGTTAAAGAAATTATGAGGAATAAAATCCATGTATACATACAAATTATTAATAGGTATATGAGGGTTAGTGAATAACCCACACACATTGTAAGGGCCTTAAATCTCAACCCACTCATCCATATATCTGTGCATATATATATAATGTAAAATAAATAAATACAACGTAAATAATTAAGGCCAGGCTATACACAACCCTCTGACAGCCTAGGAAGTCTCACAAGAAGAACTCATGGACCCTACCATTATATTATAATAAATTTAATAATAACATGTTATTTTGAGTAACCATTTAATGCACAACATAATTTTAATTGAGAATCTTTAAATCTTGAAGAAAAGGTCAATTTGTATTTTTTACTAATTTAGCAAAAATTAATATTCCATATTTATTACATTATAAAGGGAGGATATATATAAATTTACGTGTAGACATGGGAATGTATGAATATCTCATGCAATGGGGAATGCACAGACGTTGGACGTATAGACTTACGATGTGTAGACTTTGCATGTATAGACTTTGGACTGATGTACAGACTTTATGGATGAAGGAATGTGTAGACTTTGAAGAATGAATGAAAGAATGTATAGACTTTGGATGAAGGAATGTGTGGACTTGAGTGGATAGAATGTATAGACTTCAGGAATGTATGGACTTCAGGAATGCAAAGGCTTTGACAATGTATAGACTTGTGTAATGGAATGTATGGACTTGAATGAATGTATAGACTTGGAGATGAGTGTGTAGACTTGAGAATGTATGAAGGTATAGACTTGGGGAAGGAGTGTGTAGACTTGGAAGAATGTATAGACTTGTACATTGTATGGACTTGTGGAATGTATAGACTTGGATTAGATGGATGTACAGACTTTGATGAAGAATGCGATGTATAGACCTAGGAGGATGGATGTACAGACTCTATGCAATGTATAGACTTATGAAATGCAAAGACTTTGGAATGTACAGACTTAGGGAATGTGTGGACTTTGACGGGTGTACAGACTTGGGATGAAGGAATGTACAGACTTAGGATAGAAGAATGTATGGACTTGTGCATTACATAGTTAAAGAGTAACAGGAATATATATATATATACAATATTAGTCTTTTGAAGAGTAAGTGAAAATGCCAAAAATGAAATGACGCCAACGTATGCTTGCGTCAATTGCATAGAAAATGACTTTGAACAAGTCGTCATTTCAAATAAAATGAATAGTGCCGATTTTTCGACTAAAGAATTTTAGAAAACTAATTATATAGAAAAATAGAGAAAAATGGAAAACTCATACCCCTAAAATTTCCTATCTAGATCACATCTATAAAAAAAGATAAAAATCCCGAAAGATCGTTACACCTTAAATTAACAAAATAGGAAAGGTGAATGACGCCTTTGTTCAAGTCGTCAATTAAGGAATTGACGACTGTGTATACAAGCGTCGTTTATGAAAATAACGCCCCAACCTGAGGCGTCATTTCCTAACAGGTTCCGTTGGTCTTCGGTTCGAACTAGGATGATAACTGGGCAGGTTTTAGATTAAGGAAAGGATGAATACGAGGAAGAGTTAAAGTATAATTGATTCTAAAGAAGGAAGTTCTAATCCTAATCAAATTCTTAGAACCTATTAGGATTCTTCTCCTATAAATACCCCTTCCATCGAGCCAACCTAAAGGCTCTTATCTTCATCAAAACTTGTTGTTGCTGTCGACCGTGGAGTTTTCTCCATCCTGTTAGAGTTACGAAGAAGGGGTGTTTACGTGAAGAACTTAAAGGGTTCTTCATCGGCTTCCTCTCCTTCCTGGTTGGTTTGTGGAGGAGAAAGCCGTTGCCTTCTCTACTTCGTCCTGTTGCTGCCACTGCACGGAGGGATCAAGAGCGACTGCTCTTATTATCATCTTGCTCTTCCTCCGCGGTTCGGGTGCAACGAGAAGACACTCTGTTGAAAACAGAGTATCGTTTTAAGGAGATTTACATCCTTTATCTTCACGTTCTGTCAACCAAACCAATCCACAAAGTAGGTTATCTCAAGATTACGTAGCCCAAACCATCATAAATCATGATATTACTATATATTAGTTCATGCATATAGTTTCACTGAGATTTGAAGAAGTTCTGTGAAATTTTGTAAGAGGCGACCCTCGTCAGGGCGCCAATTTTACTTCTGGCGACCGGGAGAAGGGTCGTCAATTTCGAATGAATTAATAAATACACATGTTAAAAATTTAATATCTATCTAAACAGTAATCTGATTTAATACATGATCACATATTTCGAATCCTGCTATTTTTCTTGACCTGTCCATATACTTGTTTCCTGGAAAATATTTATCTTTGAAAAATGCTACAGTTGATAGTGAAATTCTGGAAAAAAGGAAAAGACGACCCTCATTATGTCGTCTATATTGTATATGACGCCGCTGACTAGGGCGCTATTTACCAAATTGAAGACTTAATGGAAGTCGCCAATTCCTTAAATACTGAAATTTAGTTATTTCAGCAAACAGAAATATGAATTGGACGACTGTTTCTGCAGTCGTCAATTGTTGAAATGACGACCCAGTCAAGGGCGTCAATTTCCTATCTTGTTATTTTCCTGTGTTTTTCCTGTGAACCGTGGATTTATATACATATATACGGCACTATATTCCAAATCCGTGAGTATAGTCCCACGTCTTTCGGCATTTTATCGATTGCCCCTATTTCTCGGTGATAGATGAACTCTCCATGGGACATTCCGTTCCTTTGGACCGGTGACTTTATCATAGAGACCTCCGTAAGACTCCGCTAGCCTTGGATTCCCTCAAGGCAGTCGAGCAGGTTGTACCATTAAAACCCATGACACTACTTGATTTCTATGTCACTCTAAAGAAACATGGTAAACCGGCCCTCATGACATGCTATGTAGATGTCGTGAGAATATTCTTAAAATTATGGAATGGGAAACCATGCCATTAATGTTCTTAAACAATGATGTGTCATACTTATGGACACTAATTCTATCGACCTTATCATGTACAAAGAACAAGCAACGCTATATATAAGTGCTTATTCTTGATGTCATGATCTCCACCCAGTTTATCGACATGTCATGGTTTCTATACTTCGCGTAGATTTTTATCGCACGTCTGTCCTTACTCAAGGGCCTTGCCCTTGAATTCCATGAAAAATCTTACCTTATCCTTCTATTAAAGCTTATTTTTGAAACTCCTTATTGGCTATAAACTATCGTGGATGTCTAGATCTATCTTTAAATGCTGTGCATATAGGGCCCGATCTGGTCCTGGGAGGAGCGCCCGAAAGTACTAGTGCCCATGGGAGTTGTAATGATCGCGGTGTCTTGCATTGCACCGCAGTACTCGTCTCTCTTGATCTTTGGCATTCCACTCTCTCTCTCTCTCTCTCTCTCTCTCTCTCTCTCTCTCTCTCTCTCTCGTGATGTTACTTGATATTACTTGCGTGACTCGACTAGCGTGGCCCGGAATGGGCAAGTACTTGCGTGAAATAGCCAATATTCTATAAATCTCTCTTGATATCTCTTGCTTGAAAGTTTTTGCACGACGTTGTTGATCTCTTGCTAGTTTTGTTTCACTTGCTCGGTTAATTTTACATGCATAGCCTTACTGCATTTACATGTGAAAGATGTAATTACTTAAACCAATTACTTGTTCTTGAGATATAATTCCTACTGAGCTTTCGCTCACTCAGTTTATTCCAACATTTTTCAGGTAATCAGGTGGCTAGCGAGACCGTGACTCACATGGGAGGGACAAGTGTGCAAGCGAGCTTCGAAAACTAGTGAACCTGTATCTTTTATCTTTCTTGGGTCTAGCATGATGTCTCTTATATAGTTATCTTGTCTAAGTCTATTAGTGCGTCATCTACTTTTCTTTCATAGTGACATAGTTGAGTCTTCAAGTTCTTGTAAGAGATTTATATTCGAAATAAAATTTTATTGTTGTTCCAAATTATTTGGTCTCATGCCATTACTCTTGATCGTTCACGACTGTTTAACTGCCACGTTCCGAGCAAACGACACGTTCCGCTGCTATCGGTTCGGGACGTGACACATAATGTCAAGTCCGGGGATGAGGAGATCATCGTCTTACAACCTGCTTGGCGAGAACTTGACAAAGCTGGGTAGGAAGCCTTGGATCAGCTAGCTGGGCTCGACATCGCAGAAACAGAACACCCCATATTGGATGACGTTAATGTTCCTGTCACTAAACAGAAAGGGGACCCAGCCGATACAATAAAGGTGTTGAGACAGGAGAACCAGGCATTAAAGGCTTTTGTACAAGAGTTATTACGAGAACGGGATGTTCTACTTAGAAATCTCGCTTGTCCTTCAAAAGCCCACACTTATCCCAAGAGTCAAATGAATGAGATTTGGTCCCAAGGGACTAGGGTAAACCAGCCTCCTGCGGAATCCAAAGGTAAAACACCCATGATGACATTGGCACAGCGGATGAAAGCTCCATACTCATTTGTCAAGGCCCATACTGAACCATTGTTTGAATTTTGTATGGCCCGGGGTCTTATCCAGCTCCCTCCGGTTCACAAGTCATCTAGAGCTGGTGAAGCCAAAAGCTCCGACTTCTGCCGATACCATCGAATGGCAGGACATGCTACAGAAGATTGTTATGTCCTTAAGGATCAACTTGAGGATTTAATACAACGGGGAGTTATCCAGATCAAGCAGCATCGGATTTTTCCCCACAGCTGCATTCTTGGAATCAGTCTAAGCCTTCTAACAAAAAGTCCTCATTGAAACTGCATCTACACTGCCCAAATTTACTGCAAGTGAAGCAAAGAGCAATCCTCCGTGTTGGGAACCCAACCTTAAGATTCACTATTCTAACAACACTATCAGGTTGTTGCCTTCCCCTCGGAGTCCCCAATCTGCAAATGAGCAACAAGTGCATGACCTTGTCGAAAGCTCTGTACAACCTCAAGTCACTGGAATCGACGACTCAAGTGACTACGACGCTTATGCCGTCAAGTCAAAAGAAAATGAAGGCTTCATGGATCTGCAGCCTGCCTCACGGGAGCTCGAAGATGGTGGGCAAGCAACTGTTGATGAATTGATTGAACTTAATCTCGGGGATGCCAATGAACCCCGACCAATCTTCATTAGTGCCCTCCTTACTGAGCAAGAAAGACAAACTTACAAACAACTCATATTGGAATACAAAGACTGTTTTGCCTGGACTTACAAAGAGATGCCCGGGCTGGAACCGTCGGTGACGGAACATGAGCTGGCGATACTCCCTACAGCTAAGCCCATCAAGCAAGCTCAGAGACGCATGCGCCACGAGCTGGAACTTAAAGTAAATGCTGAAGTTGATAAGCTCCTCGAAGTGGACTTCATAGAGCCCTGTCTCTACCCAATTTGGCTCGCCAATATAGTCCCAGTCAAAAAGAAAAATGGCCAAGTCCGAGTTTGCATTGACTTCAGGGACTTAAATAAAACTTGCCCAAAGGACGATTTTCCAGTCCCAATTACTGAAACTATGGTCGACATGACCACAGGACATGAAGCTCTGTCCTTCATGGATGAGTCCTCGGGCTACAACCAAATAGGTATGGCTATCAAAGATAAGAACCATACGGCATTCCGATGCCCTAAAGAGATTTTTAATTACAAAAGGATGCCCTTTGGCCTGAAAAATGCTGGAGCCACTTATCAAAGGGCTATAACTAAAAATTTTGATGAAATGCTCCACGGCCTGGTCGAGTGCTATGCTGACGACCTCGTCGTAAAAACCCGCAAGCAGGAAGATCACTTAGATGACTTGCGTCGGGTTTTTGACAGACTCCGCCAATACAAGCTCAAGATGAATCCTATGAAGTGTGCCTTTGGGGTCTCCAGTGGCAAGCTCCTTGGCTTCATTGTTAGGTACCGGAAGATAGAAATCGATCCCGACAAAATCAAAGCAATCCGAGAATTGCCGCTACCCAGGAATATAAAAGAACTGCGGTCTCTACAGGGGAGGCTAACCTATATCAGGCGTTTCATATCTAACCTCTCTGCAAGATGTGCACCATTTGGGAAACTGATGAAAAAGGGTGCCCCATTTTTATGGGACCAAGAATGTCAAAAAGCATTTGAGCAGACCAAAGAATACCTCCTCACTCCCCCAGTGCTCGGAGCACCTGTCAAGGGGAAACCCCTGATTCTTTATATTGTTGCCATGGATGCCTCCTTGGGGGCGTTGCTCGCACAAATAAATGAAGAAGGCAAAGAGCAACCATTATACTATCTCAATAGAAAGCAGGTCGGCCCCGAACACCGCTATTCTCTGATGGAGAAGGTGTGTTTGGCACTGGTGTTCGCCGTCAAGAAGTTAAGACACTACCTCTTGTCCCTCCAAGTGGAGTTAATTTCAAAGTATGACCCTCTTTAAGTTTCTTCTTAAACAACCCGTGTTATCGAGACGGCTGGGAAAATGGGCATTACTCCTTATGGAATTTGGCATAGTGTTTGTCCCCCAAAAGGCAATCAAAGGGCAAGGAATGGCGGAGTTTCTAGCAACACACCCAATTCCGACCGATTCTCCACTTAACATTGAATTGCCCAATGAAGAAACACTTCTATCCCAATCGGGAACAGAAGAACAGACCGAGGGCAGTCCAATGCAAAAAGGGGAAGAATCCCTGGCCATTGATGTGCCATGCTGGGAGCTCTACTTTGATGGTGCTTCCCGAACAATTAAGAAGGCTAACGAGGCAACCACCTTCGCTTCAGGGGCCGGCATCGTCTTTGTCACCCCTCAAGGTGGGATTCTCCACAATTCTTGTGCCCTCGTGAAGCCGTTGACAAACAATGAAGCAGAATATGAGGCATTGATCGTTGGGCTTCAGCTAGCCATAGAAATGAAGATCAAATGCATTAAAGTCTGCGGCGACTCGCAGCTCGTCATACGACAGGTTATGGGTGACTATGACGTGCGCAAGCAAGAGTTAGTGCCTTATCACACAGCCGTTATGAGCTTGAAGGAGAAATTCTATCTCTTTGAGATAAACCATGCGTCGAGAAGCAAGAATTCGCAGGCAGATGCCCTAGCCAAGTTAGCCTCTGCTATAAAGCTACCTCCTGAAGGAGAAGTGGACATAACCCTCAGGCATAGGAGGCTTATGCCAAGTGTCCTGGATGAAGGTGGTGACCCCACAATTTCTGAGGTCAATACCCTAGAAGAAGACATTCCTAATCAGGAAGAGGAACACGACTGGCGTCAGCCCATTATCGACATAAAGAATGGTCGTCTCCCTCCTGACCGAGCCCAAAGGACTCAATTCCTACGTAGGGCAGCGTCCTATCAGCTAATAGGCGACCAATTATATAGATTGGTCCATGAAAAGGATAAATCTGTTCTCCTCCGCTATCTTTCGCCCAAGGAAGCTAAGATAGTCATGCGCGAGATCCACTCAGGACTTTACGGGGCTCACCAAGCTGGAGATAAAATGAAGATCAATATAAAGCTTAAAGGCTTTTATTGGCCCACAATGTATGCGGACTGCAATCGATATGCCCGCACATGCCACCAATGCCAAGCCTTTGGTCCGGTCCCGAGAAAGCCGTCGGGCTCGTTGCACCTAACAGCCCCCACTTGGCCATTTGCAGAATGGGGAATGGACATTGTCGGACCTTTGAACCTTTCCCCCCATCCTCTAAAGGCCATAAATTCATATTGGCCGCAACATACTATTCTCTCGTTGGGCCGAAACAGTCCCCCTACCGGAGGTCACCGGAGAAACAGACGCTCAATTTGTCAGACATAACATTATATTCAGGTTCGGCACGCCAAGCCGGGTTATGTCAGACAATGACACACCTTTCAAAAATAGGACAATATATGCATTGGCAGCCAAGTTTCACATAGACTGGAGAACTTCAACAATATATAACCCTCAAGCCAATGGGTTAACTGAAGCATTCAACAAGACTCTATGCAAGCTGCTTACCAAAATAGTCGGCAACCGCAAAAGAGACTGGGGAGAGAAAATCATGAAGCTCTCAGGGCATACCAAACTGTATATAAGACTCCTACTGGGTGTTCACCCTTCTCTTTAGTATATGGGGCAGAAGCCGTAGTCCCGGTTGAGATTGAAATGTCTTCCTACATGGTGGCCTTGCATGCTGGCCTCCAAGTCCATGAACAAGACGAAATGCAAAGAAGACTTGAAGAGCTCTCCGATCTAGAAGGCAACAGGTTGGAAGCTTACAAACACCTGCAGGCCTATCAGGCCCGAATGGCCCGAACTTATGATAAGCTTGTAAAACAAAGAGCATTCAAAAAGGGCGATGTCGTTATGATTAAAGAAAGAGAGGTCATGGCTGAAAATCCAGTGGCAAATTACAACCAAATTGGCGAGGGCCATACGTTGTCTCCAAAGTCTATGAAGGAGGCGCTTATAAGGTCATCGACCATAAAGGAGAAGACCCCTTTCCACCGCTGAATGGGAAGCACTTGAAATTATACTATGCCCCTGAGCACGAGTTCAATCAGCAAGCAACACAAAACTCACCCTCTTGCAGAAAATTAGAAAGGAGTGGGGAGATTGCCAGCAAAGAAACTCAAAATGGTGACTGTTCTGTACAATTCTGGTTCATGTCCCACCGTGCAAAACCCAAAAGAAAATTGGCTTTCCAATTTTTTTGGTCAGCCCCAAATCCAAAATTGGCTTTCCAATTTCTTTGGTCAACCCCAAATCTAAAGTTTGGCTTTCCAATTTCCTTGGTCAGCCCCAAATCCCAAATTGGCTTTCCAATTTCTTTGGTCAAACCCCAAATCCAAAATTTTTCGGCTTTCCAATTTCATTGGTTAGCCCCAAATCCCAAAGTTTGACTTTCCAACTTCCTTGGTTAGCCCCAAATCCTAAATCTTTGGCCTCCCAACCTAGTTGGTCGGCCCCAAATCCCCAAGTTTCGACTTCCCAACGTCGTTTGGTCAGCCCCAAATCTCAAGTTTCGACTTCCCAACGTCGTTTGACCAGCCCCAAATCCTCAAGTTTCGGCTTTCCAATTTAATTGATTAGTTCCAAATCCCCAAGTTTCGACTTCCCAACGCCGTTTGGTTAGTCCCAAATCTCAAGTTTCGACTTCCCAACGTCATTTGGCAAGCCCCAAATCCTCAAGTTTCGGCTTTCCAATGTCATTGGCTAGCCCCAAATCCCCAAGTTTCGACTTCCCAACGTCATTTGGTTAGCCCCAAATCTCAAGTTTCGGGTTCCCAACGTCGTTTGGCCAGCCCCAAATCCCCAAGTTCTCGGCTTCCCGACTTCGTTTGGTTAGCCCCAAATCTCAAAGTTTGGCTTTCCAACTTTCTTGATTAGCCTCAAATCCTAAATCTTCGGCCCCCCAACCTAGTTGCTCGGCCCCAAATCCAAAGTTTCTGACTTTCCAATTTCCTTGGTTAGCCCTAAATCCCAAAGTTTGGCTTTCCAACTTCTTTGGTTAACTCCAAATTCCTAAATCTTTGGCCTCCCAACCTAGTTGGTCGGCCTCGAATCCCAAAATTCGATTTTCCAACTTTCTTGGTTAGCCTCAAATCCCAAATCTTTGGCCTCTAATTTCCTTGGTTGACCCTAAATCCTTAAACTCCCAGTCTCAAGATTCCGTCAAAAGTAGCCCTTTTCACAAAAAAATGGATGGGACTTAAAATAGAGGTCAACCGACGAACTTGAGTAGTCGGCTTCTTGACTGCTCAAGGGCAAAAAGGTCATAACCCGGCTGAGATGAATATCCGAAAGGGTGCCTCAGACAAAAATAGGAAACCCCTCGGCGTGAAAACCCGAAAAGGTGCGCTGGAAAAAGCTAAAGGGGGCTAATTTTGGTAAAAACCTGAAAGGGCGCTAAAGCTAGTGTAAAAAAAAGGAAGTTTTCAAGAACCAGAGCAAAAGAACTCATGTTTCTTCAATTCATAAACAATTCCACTACTTATCTGCAAAATTGGAGCCCAAGACAAGCCCCCGGGGGTAGCTACAAAATAATGAATGGAAAAGAACATGAAACTAACAATGGGGTGGAGAAAAGAAATATACAAACTCAAATATGGGAAGGCTTCTGCTTCATCGAATCGGCAAGCTCTTTCTCTTTCGTGGCGAGGGTCTTCTCCATGTCTGAGCACTCTATAGCAAGGGAACTCTCCTCGGCCTGCGCGTCCTGAGCAGCTTTGGCATTCGTTTCAGCTGAAGCTTCCAAGGCTGCAATTCTCTGCAAAATGATCCGCACGGTCTCCTGAAGAGGCAGCCTGACTCCTGCTCTCAGCAATGGCAGACTCAAGGGAGTTGCGGCGACCTCGAACCCTTTCAGCCTGGGATCTCCTCTCGCAGATCTGGTCACATATTATTTTTATCTCATCCTCCAGCTGCTTGATCCTTAATTCTTGGGCTTTCCAATGTGAGGCTTCATACAGCTGCTGAAGCTCCTGCCAAGCACTGTCCACTGCCGCCATCCAGGGCTCTTTTGGCAACCCTAACCCATGATAGCTTCGCGTAGCAGTCGTAAGCGTGTTGCGAACAGTCTCGACTGGAGGAAGCTCGGCTCCCTGGAACGAACTCCGGACGCCGCAGATCAGAGTATTAACCATCAAGGCCGCCCCCACAAAAGGTGCAATCTGAGGGCCATCAGGCCACTCGATCCCACGCGAGGGAAAGTCCTCCGTCGACAGGAGAGTTTCCTTTGAAGAAGCTGTCAAAACAAAAAAAAGGAAGAGAGAGGAAAACAGTAAGAATAATTATGATCCTCATTTTTGAACTCACATCAAACAACAAATTTGATAGCATATAAAGAGAAATGACTACCTAAGATAGTGAGAGCCTCCGAAGGCTTATCTAACAGGGAAGACTTGGAAGTTTCTGCCCTCGTAACCGGGGAGTCATCAGAGGTTGAGGCGTCCTGAATCTCCTCCCGGGGCTCTACTCTCCCCACTGGGTATAAAAATTATAAGAAGAATAATGGTTAGCAAGTGACATGATGAAGCAACTAATGATGTGAAAGAAGAAAAGGCATGGGGATACCTAATGCCACAGAGTTTAAGGCCCCTCCATCTTGGTTTAATGAGACAGAGTCAGCCCCCTGAATGTCTCCTGCAAGAAAGAATCAGGGTCAATCCGCAAAGTTGTCTCAATTTATAAAATACTGTTATAATAAGGTACCTCTCTTGCCGGTCTCCTCCTCATCAGAAAGACAGATTGTGTCTCCTGAGACACAAGGAGAACCCTCGGGTTTCCCCTCTGCAGGTGTCAAGACTGGGGCCTCTGTTACAGTGGTAATGCCCTCACCTTTATGCCTTAACGTTGTCTCATCGCCCTGAGCATCGGCTTCCAAGGCGACACCCCCTGAATCCAAAGGCAAAGCACCTCTGCTTGTCCCCTCTAAAGACCCCAAGGGATTTGGAACATGGGGGCTACCAACTGCACAAGACACTGAGATGATAAATTTATGCAGTATTGTCAACAAAATGAGGAATAATTACAAGTTCAACGCTGAACGCAATCACCTGTTGTATGAGGTATGTGGTCACCTCCCAATAGTGGAGAGGACGACAAAGCCTCAACACCGTGCCTATGTCTCTCTGTGGGTGGAGTTTGCTCTTTATAAATCTCATCAAGAAGAGCTTAGGAATACTTGTCCACCATCTCCCTATCTGCAGAAGGGTTGGCAGAATAATCTGGCAAATCCACATTCATCCCGGAGTTGAGAAGTGTAGTGAATTCCTACACAGAAAATGCTATGGATGCGTCCAAACCACCTGAAAGTGAAAATGTCAGTTTGCTTCCCACAAAATCAACTAAAGAAAGGATGAAGCAGAGCCTTACTGGAAGAAGGTGGGGCGGCAGTCGACTCTAGTTCATGCCTATAAGACATAGCTCTGTCCCTATCCTCGTGGACCCCTGGCAAAAAGAGGAAAAGGAAGAGAGTAAGTCATATTGACAAAAAACAAAAAGGGAAAAGCCAAAAGGGCAGCATAAGAAAGAGATAGATGATATGATGCCTCAAAATAGGCATACCAGAACCAATAGGGTTATGGTGATCCCCACATGAATATGGGGGTGAAGCACTGGATATAAGATTGTAATCATCATCCTACAACTCTCCCTCTTCCATATCGTGCTCCGACCTTGGGGCCACCAACTCATTTGTGGAAGAGAGTGTGCGTATGATCTTGGCAATGGAAGAACCTGGAAACCAAAGAAAGGGAGTCAACGATGAAGCACCACAAGATATTTCAAGAACAAGTCTAAAACTCCACAAGAGTTACCTGGCTGCCCTTGCGATGAGCTCCCTCTTGCACGAGGAAGACGAACTCGGGTGCTTGGCCCCTCCTCCTTGGAGGACCTCACCCGCTTCGCGGGCCCGGGGGCCTTTTTCCCCTTAGTTGAAGCGTCCACCACTGTAACAAAGCTCGCTATGAACAAAAAGGGGAGGGCGAGGAAGACTGAGTCAAAGCCACATACATGAAAATGAAATATAAAGAAAAGCTCAGCTAATCATAAAGAAAAGAAAAGAAAAGGGGGAGGGAGAAAAAATTGACATCACTCACCCTCAGGAACAGGAGAAAAAGTGGGCCTTAGCACCACTTGTTCTGCTTGAAGGCCAACAACTTTTCCTGCCTTCGCCACTGCATCCCAAACATCTTGCAGAAGGATGCTGTTCTCTAATAAAGAAAGCTGCTTAAATGGGCCGATACGAACAATGGAATGCACTAAATGGCTTTGCCACTGTGGCCATAAGTCATCGCTGAAATTTTTAGGATGTAGTGGAGTGGCCTTGTCAGCATTCGGAGGATAGCCACAATCTGACAAAAAATGCTCCCACCATGAATACAACTTTCGCGTTGTAAAAGTTGCACCTTGTTCTGAAGAAACAGTGGTACGCCGCCTCAAAGGTTTAATAGCTCATGTGTAAGCTTGCCGATCAATGATAACTGGCCCATTCTTCGCCTCCCACTCGGCACGGAAATCTCGGACATCCCTAGCAGCTTGGGGGAATTGAGCATGAAGGAAAGATATGTCAATAATAACATGAGGCAAATCTGCCCGCTTCAAACGGACTTCTTCGCTTTCTTTCAATTCATAGGGAGACTGCCTGAATACATTGCTATGCCTGAACCACCAGCGGGTATAATATATATCAACCTGACCAACCCTCCTGGCATCTAGAAGAATGCAACGTGGCTCTGACACTCCTCTAAAGAAGAAGTCCCACCAACTGCTGGCAACCAAGTGAATATCCTGGCCCCGGTGTATCCGCCCAGTCAAGCTAAAATTAACATCAGGAGGAACCGACTGGTCATAGCCAAAGTTTCGCCCGAAGCGATGAGGATAATAAGGCTCCAAGAAGACGGTGCTACCCTTCCTGAAAACAAGAACACTTGGTCGAATGCTATAGAGCCAATCTTCATAGAATGATGTGTCAGCAACCTGGCAATGAGGGAGGCCATAGGAGGCCCCATCTGAGCTTTCAATAACGAAGGGCCTAAAGTCATAAGAGTTGTGGGCAAAAGGCAAGCCCTCCTTCCCCTGCGTGGGAACAAAAGATAATAGTCGGCGGGCCTTCCACAAGTGCTCTGATAAGCGCGGGTCCGGGCGGTTCCTGAATAAGAAGATCAAAGGAACAACCGGGTTCTCAACTAAAACATTTTGACATAGAGGTGGCAACAATAAACCAACCGACGCGCTCAGATAATGAGTAGCCATAGATATGCTCCGATCTCTGGGGGAGTATGAGATGTCAAATTGCCAAAACTATGGTAAATATTGCAAGGGCAACAGGTGCAATGGCAAGTCTATGCCCATCAGCAAGAATACAAGCTGGGTAAATGAGCTCGGGGCGCACAAGACCTTCCTCCTCATAAGGGACAACAAATGTAGCAAGCCAATAAATGAAATAAGCAGCAAGGTACGTCCTGTCTGGGATACCCGCATTCACCGGTGTAGGTAAATGGCGGCTACTCTCCTGAGAATGCAAGATGAGTTGATAATATTGATTCAGAGGCCTGTCATCCTCAGCAAAGCTCTCATAGAAACAAAATGGCCCATTATAGAAATATGAAATCCATGCGTTGAGACTGACCCTCACAACACCAGAGGAAGCAGATGGGGCTTTGCTTTTCCCGGCCTGGGCTAAATCTCTCCATACCTTCATCAAATATCTGAAGCTGAAAGATAAGCCATACTCTCCCTGCCCCGTGGAGAAATCACTGTGCAAGTCATCTAGGGTGACCTCTTCATAAGATCGTCCCGAGATGGATAAACTTGAAATTCTGTGTAAACTCCATAAATCAAGAGAAGTTTCACCCTCAGCGGTGGCAAAAGTGTTGTAAGGACGATTGAAGCGTTCTACCAAAACCTGAAGTAACTCAGCATAGCATAGATATTTATATAATGCTGCCGTGACTGCATGTCGAATACCAACAAGGTCCAGGAGCCGGCTATAATGGTGGAGTACACCCATTAGCCATTCTGTGGCTCCTAAATGGAATCTATGAGAAGGAACTACGGACCACTTTCCATACCAACTGGGAGAAGACCCACTAACAATTTTGTCAAGTAAACATAATTTATCATATCCTTCACTGGCAAATTCTGTGCCCGAAGGAGACAAGAAGCATCCAGGAGCGGCATTAGACAGTGTCTTGTGCTGGCCCCCTAAGTCCCAAATAGCTGGTGCGAATGATTTCGCTTTAGTAGGACATCCTATCTCAACACTGAAGAAGCCCAGCTAAGAGGCCGAAAACTGAATGTGACGACCATTATTTAAGAAAAAACTGGGGAATGAGGTCTTGCAACTACCCAGCATGCTATCACGCCCTATCAAAATCGCCCTCTCAATCTGGCACCGGGCCGCGGGCAAGCAGCTGTCGTCCTCTTCCATGTCTGGAGGAATAAAATTTTAGATAAAAGGAAATAAATGCCTGTCCAGGGGAAAATGCCTTGGATATCCGCGTGGTCGCTGGTATTCATAAAAGCCTTTCTGAGGGATAAGCAAACTCAAATCAACTGTTCCTCCTTCAGGTCTGTCTTCTAGGAGGGGTCCCGTAGCAATCATGGAAAGCCCCCTATCAAGTGAATATATATTCTCCGCAGTTATTCTTGGGGAACCCCACGAAGGCATCAGCTTCTTGGAAGTAATGGGAACTGTCTCCTTGTTCATCCCCTTGGACCAGCGACCACTGCTCTCCCTAACACGAGACATGATGGCTGCCACAAAACAACAACAAAAAGAAAAGAGGGCTGATCAGTCCTAAATTAAAAGGAATGACATTACACAACAAACAAAGCCAAAAGTTGACAAAGTCGGGGATGCACGGGAGGCCCGCCGTCACCCTTGGCTCCGACGGACCCCCCGTGGGGGGCATTTGTTGATCCCACAAAACATCTTCACAAATCTTATATACATTTAGAAATTTTGGAAGAAGGAAGATGTATAGTTTTTACAAGGGTTGACAAAAAATGGCTAGGGTTCGTCGATGACAATCGGGAGTCTCAAGAAGACAAAATATTTATGGCACTTATCTTCAAGCATGAAGAAGGTAATGTTAAGTCCATGAGAAAAAATAAATATATATATATATATATATATATATATATGTGTGTGTGTGTGTGTGTGTGTGGGGGAGGCATGAAGTATGTTATCACCCACATAGTTTCACAAGAAAAAGCCAAGAAGATCCTCCGTACAAGCCAAAGAGAAGCTCCACGTGTTGAAGTGGGATTTTTTTATGCGGTACGGGAGTGTTTTTATAGCAGAAGGAAGTCAAAAGGGACCTCTCCGGACCTGTACAGGCCGGAGGAACTTCCTCCGCCTGCTGCCAGGCCGGCCTGCGCAGGCCGGAGGGGAGCTCCCTCCGCCCTGCCAGGCCGGAGGGGCCCTTCCTCCGCCCTGCACAGGCGGGAGGAAGGTTTCCTCCCCCATGGTGCTTCGTCCACTAAAAAAAAAGAGAGAAAAAGGGGGAAAGGAGAAGATAAAAAAACTGAAACTGAAGGAAGGGAAGAAGAAAAGATAGGGAGGAGAAGTTCAAGGGATCACCTCTTCAAATCCCACCGGAGAAAGGTTCAAGGAGGGGTCCTCCGCCCCACCTCCAATCACCTATAAAAGCCTCCAACCAAGCACCAAGGAGGAGGACAAGTACGCACAGCAAGAGAGAAGAGAAAGGGCAGCGCAGCAGCCAGGAGCAGCAGCAAGCAGGTCGCGCCCCCTCTCCTTTGGGTGTTCTCTTATGATAAAAAAAATCTGTCTTTATACAAGACTACACTTAAAGGGATATTTGACTAAAATACCCTTAAGTGAGCCCTCATGTATATTGAAGTAAAAAGGAACTCAAGTCATGGGAAGTGGTTATGTTGATCACACAAAGATTCTAAGTTTCATCTTGACATTTCAAGACTACGAGGAAATCCCTACATGGGCAGAAAATTGCAGTTTTACCCTCATATTTCTGAAATGGCAAATATGTCCTCCAAAGTGTGTGCAGATTTTAAAATTCAAAAATTCTCATGGAGAAGATCGAAGCTTGTCTAAACATGATCGAAATTGACGAGTAAACCCTAAGCGGCTATATCATGAAAGTTCATAAAATCACACAAATCATTGGGAAGATCATGTAAAAATTGCATATAAGCCCCTCCAAAAGGGAAAAATTGCATACAAACCCCTTCAAACAAGAAATTATAAATAAGCCCCCATGTGAGGGATAATTGCAATGATATCCTATCTTAGGGTAAAGGAAATGTTTTCTCTCAAACTAATATTCTGACAAAGAAGAGCCAGTATTATGAGGGCAGGAAAACATCTTTAGCAGTTTTAATCAAGGGTATTCAGACTTGTCCGATGTAAATTAACACCGATTCCATTCGGTGGAAAAGAGTCCAGTACACGAACTCTAAATCATCTTATAAATCACGCGCGCGGAAATTATAATATGCAAGTTCAAAAGCCTAAATACACATGTGCATATTTTCTTCCGAACGAAATTTTTTCGCGTGTAAACAACATGCCACAGTGGCATACTTAAAATATCAAAGAGACCCCCCAGTTTCAAACCTGGGAGCACCCCCTCCCCCCACCCCACCCCTGCTCCAAAACTAGGTATGTCAACGGAGCAAATACAAAGCGAATACATGGTTATCCGTATCCGCTCCGTTTAGAAATTTGAATTATCCAATTTAATCTGCTATCTGACGGATTATTATATTATTTTTCATTATTTGATTCGAACAAAATTTTCAAATTATTCGAATTATCCGCTCCGATTTCAAAATACTCCATAAATTTAACATATTCTACGTGAAATTGTTCTCAACTTTGTTAAGATGATGAATAAGAAGGAGAAAAATAATATTAAGTAACAAATATACAGTTTCTTCCATATTTTACACGTTTAAAATATATTATTAAAAATATACATTTTCTTCCAGATTTTACACTTTAAAATATATGATATTACGGACAGATATTTTACGAAGCGAATAGTATGATATTCGTATCCGCTCCAACTTAAATTCGAATATTATCCGTATCCGAGAAAACGGATACGAATTCGAATATTATCCGCCAATACGGACTCGAACTCGAACCGGATCTGGATAATATCCGGATCCGTTAACAGGCCTATCCAAAACCGCTTCTACCCAACACCAACTGGGCCACAGCCCATTGCTCCCTAGACAGTATGGTGAGATCAGTGAGAATTAATACTTCAAAAAACTCCTAGTGCACAGAATCGCACCAACTGGCAGCAGTGCTTGTTGATGTAAATAATGGGTTGGCCAAGAAAGGCAATTGAAGAGGCAGCAACGATGTGTTGAACACAGCTAGATTCTGTAGATTTGCAACCTTAAAGGTGCACTGGTGCCTTCTAGCCCAAAAAGGTGCCCAAGGTGCCCGCTCAGGTGGCCCAAAGGCCCACCTAGGCTATCAGATTCACCTAGTCGGTCCCAAACCATTTCCCCAATTCGCAAGACCATGCTGTGCAGGATAGATCAAACCAGATCAGTCTGATCCTATCAGTTTTGGGTCCCCTGATCCTGTTCATAGGATCAGCCGGATCAGACGATCCGGACTAGGATCATCCAATCCTTGAACCCTAGACCCTTTTTCTAAATTCCAAACTGTTTAATTTTCCTTTTTTTTTTAATTGTGTGTGTGTGTGGGGGGGGGGGGGGGGGGGGGCTGTTCTCAGCGGAACGGCTCCTCACTTGAGAAGGGCTACTGGAAGTTGCCCGACAGTCAAAATCTGTCCGTTTGAAGAGGCACTGGGAATTCCCAACAAACTTTTTTGACATTGGGGCATTCCCAATGGCTGGTCTGACTTGGCCGACTCGGTTTTGGATCAGCCAATCCCACCGGTCCAGATCAGTTTTGGGCCAGCAGATCCAAGCCCGATCTCTCTCTCTCTCTCTCGACCTCTCTCTCTACTTAAGAGTTGGTTTCTTTTTTTGGACGTCTTGGCAGCACCTACTCATAATTTTCTATTGAGTGGCAATTATTAATTTAATTCTTTTCTTTTCAGTTTTTAATTCAATATTATGCAATCAATGCATTTGATTCATTATATTCTCAATTTTAATTGGCATTATATAAGGAACATGTATATTTTTAATTTTAGAGATGTGTCAAGGTGCCACCTAGGTGCCACTTAGGCAGTCGCCTAAGTGCTTAGGCTCCCAGAGAACATCCTTGGGTTGCCTTGTCACCTTGACAACCATGCTGGAATGCCAGAAGTCTGATGCACAAAAAAGCAGATAGAAATCGGGGAAATGCATAAAAGTGGTAAAGTTGATTTTGTGCACGAGCTCAAGAAGCAAATTAAGTTTGGATACAGGGGGTATGCTATATCCAATACAGAGAAGAGTTAGTTATTCAGAGGAATATGTACAGTTGGAGCCATGGTTTGCCGACTTGGGCCGACTCAGGCGTGCCGTACCGTATCTGGCAAAACCCGATACCCTGCGGATCACCTCCAGGATCGGCCGAGTCGGGCCGAGTCATAGTGTGAGAGAGAGAGAGGAGGGGGTGAGTAGGGGAGAGGAGAGAGGGAGAGAGAGGGCCAAGTCGGGCCGAGTCGGATGCGACTCGGCCGTATCGTACCGGATCAGGAAGATCCCGATCCAGTACGACCCAGCGAGTCGGCGAACCCTGGTTGGAGCATTCAAAGCATGCAATTCAACAGTTTCTCGAGGTGGGGAATTTTCTAGAACAACCTATTTGGGAGATTTATCTTTGTATTTACAATGAAATAGCTTTATTTCTGTAATTGCCACCTATTGTCCTTCTATATTCTGTCTCCCTTTCTCTCTTTTTAGTTGAGTTCTCAGCCGGGATTGTGTTTGGGTGATCGAGGATAATCTCATCCCTCTCTAGATGTACTACCTATATTCATATTTCTGTAAAATTAGTGAAGCAATCCACATTTCCATCCAAGGAAAACAAAAACTGCTATTTTCAGACAAGTTAAAGGGGCTGCTGGTTCTTAGTGCATATGTTCTGCATAGCTTCATCCATTCTCCTGCCGAGTGAGACCAAGAATTCAGGATTTTTCTTTTCCTTTTCTTTTCTTGCATAGAAAGCAAAGCATCAAAACTGCTAGCAGTACCTCAACAAATGTATTCATTCATGGGCGACTTTCTACCAGTAAAAGGCCACTTCAGAAACACAACAAATTTACCTCCCCCCCATTATAGTTATGATATCTCTGCACATATTGACAGCATTTATACTATATTGACTTTATCTTTCATTATTTTAACTCCCCACTAATGTTATCAAAGGTGCTTGAGGCGCTCGCCTAGGCGATGAGGCGAGGTGAGGCGTCCACAGTTTGCCTCGCTTCGGCCAATCTTGTCTAGGGGATTAACCTGGGCCATGGGCGCCTTTGAGCTGAGCCCACTTGGGCCACCCAGCCCATTCCTATAACTAAGCCCAGTTTTTTAGGTGTTTTATTATGAGTTTGAGTTTAATTAACACATGAGCATGAATAAATTAAGTAATCTTATAGGCTTTATATATGTGTTGTTGACATTTTTAATGAAACATGGACATACCTGACCTATTTTACAGTTTTAATGAAATGTCGCCTCAAATGCCCTAGGCCATCACCAAGGCATTTGAGGCTGAGCAGCAGGCACCTCTCGCCTCTGACTACATAGCTCACCAAATAATCATTACTTCCTCAACGATGCTTGTTAATCAAAAGATGATTCTTTATGAAAATGCAGCTTCATTGGCTATTAAACTAGATGCTAATCACCCAACACCTCCAAAGGCATATGGTTGTCTAGTTGTTTTGGCTAAGCAAAAAGCCCACATTGAGCTTTTCTCATAAAATCCTGCCTTCGGGTATAAATAAATACCAACTCATTCACAAAGCCATTTATAATTAACTAGTAAATCCTGGAGCAGATGAAAAACAAAAGGTGCTCAAGTAACAGTAAGCATGTTCAGCTCATGTACCCAGTTTCCCTTCACTATACCTCTGATCAAACATCTTCAGATTTTTAAGAATTTTAAAATACTAAGGATCCAAATGTCACTGTGAATCAAGGTCAGCCACTTGATGTATTAGATCATTTATTTCTAAAGGACAAAGAGGAGAGAAAAAGACAAATGTAGCCCTTTTGCTTATTAAAGTCAATGACAGAAGACAATCAATGAAGAAGAAAGCTTCTCCGGATTCTCGTTCCCTTAAAACAAAGCCAACTAACCTTGATATTAGATGATAAACTCAACAACTTAAATTTTATCCAAATTTTGGACTCGTCCTGAAGCTGGTAATCTACACTGTAACTAGGTCAAAATCACCAAACGGCCAAATCCACCTAATTCATTATGAACTATTAAGCTGGATAAGAGTGTGAGACCACTAAGAAGGGTTTGTCATTGTATGATAAAGGGTGAATCCTCCCCCTAAACAGCCATATTTAACTTCATGGGCCCTAAACTGCTCTGTACAGAAGAGCAGCATAGATACTTGTCTCCTCACCATCAGCTGGACTTGCCACATACATCTAGATTTCCGATTACATTTCTTCAGAGTTATTACAATTCATGTAGCTTGGAAGAATCCTAGTCATAAATAGCTTTATTGTGGATCCCACCATAGAAGATTTGCATTTGCCCATTTGTAAATGCAGGCAACTGTTCCAGGTGCACACACTTTCAAGAAAAGTTAGTAATAATAAATGGGCAAACTTGGGAATAAAACTGCATGTTAACACTTTTTCCACTTTTCAGATTCAGAAACAAATACACATAAACATAAACATTTTTTGTCATTGCCCTTGAAGCTAACAATCTAGAGATTTAGCAACCAAAACCTTTCATACAGAAATACTTGTTAACTAACAAGATTGGTAAACGGTGACAGCAGAGAAAAATCTCACCTTGGACAGTTCTCTGCTTAATTTCTTGGCCGTCAGCGCCAGAGAATCCCGCTCCTTGGACAGCTTAATCTGCCGAGACGAGGGAGGGAAACACAATGAAGTGACACAAAAAACAAACCAGTTCATCAAGAAGCTATGATATTTTCCAAATCCACCAGCAAGCTGTCTTTATTACATACATTCTCCTCCAGCGACGTCCTGAGCCGGGCATCAGCCTCCTGGAACATTGTGTCGAGCTCCGCCAGCGTTTCCTGGAGCTCCGCGATCACCCGGTCCTTCTCGGTGACCTTCTGCCGCAGGTGCCCCGCCTCTGCCTCGAGCCGCGACACCCGAGAGGCGATCGCCATCGACGTGATCTTCCTCGCCAGGTCCAGCTGGTCATATGGGTCCGTCGGGATCACCGCCAGGATCTCGTCGGGGAGGTGGAAGTCGGCACCGCTCTGGGTCATCTCTCCACGGTACAGAACAAACCCAAGGACCCCCTGAACCACAAGGCCACTCCTCCCACAATAAGAGGTTAGATGGAGAAAATCCAAGGGAGAAGCCAAAGAAATCGGGGATCAAACTGTGCAGGTGCTAAGCAAAAGTCAGGATTTTGAGAAGCTGGGGACGCCTCCTCAAGGGAGGGTTCGGTTGCCCTTCCCTCCAGTTTCAACCAGAAACAGCGCGCGAACGAAGAAAAGAAGAATCCTTTCTTGGAAAGAACAGGAGTGGGGGAGGGATCGGAGGGGAACGAGAGAATCTCTTCACAGGCAGAACAAACCCAGAAACCCCACGAATCTACCAAGTACACCCCGCCCCAAAACAGGAAATGGAGGAGGGAGAAGAAGGTTAGATGGAGGAAACCCAAGGGAGGTCCCCAAGAATGGCAACCAAACCGTACAGCGGCGCAGGTGCTAACGAGTGAAAGTGGGATCTTAAACTGGGGACGCCTCCAAGGTGGGTTTTTGCGTTGAAGACACCTCCAGGGGATAGTTTGGACGCGTTCCCTCCAGCCCCGACTGAAAGAGCCCGCGAAGGAAGCAAAAGGATAAATCTTTCTAGTGAGAAGAGGGGGGAAAGGGATCGGAGGGGATCACTTTTTCTGCTCTCTCACTCTCGTCCGAAGGGAAGCAATGATGTGGATGGAGAAGAGAACTTTGAATTGGGGGGGGGGGGGGGGGGGGGGGGTCAGCCTCGATACTGTCGACCCTGCGACGCCGACTCGTGCAAAAATTTGAACGACGGCGTTCCGCGCACCGCCCGGTGACACGGTGATCTACCTAACGCTCCATTTAGGGCTGTTAATAGACTCGGCTGGCTCCACATGTCCGCAGACTTAACTCGATTTCAGATCTGATCGTAAAGTCTTTTTTACCCGTGGACTCTTAACTGGGTCTAAAAATTCGGCCCGATTAAATTCACGGGTCGGGTTCGGACTTTAAATTCGGCCCGCAGGTCGACCCGGTCCGTTCTCTCTTTTTTTTTCTTCGTTCAAATTTTAAAACTTACTTAGTTAAAATTATATTATTTTATTTAATTATAAATTTTAAAATTCTATTTTCATACAAATTATACAATTGATATCAAAATTTTAATTACTTTAGTGAGATTATAAGTTTTATATTATTTTTTATTCTTTATTTAAGTTGTCGGGTCGGATCGGGCCTTAGTTGGACTTTACAATTTTTTAATAGTGTCAGGCCCGGCCCGGCCCGACATCGCCTGGGCCAGGCTCAGGTTTTAATATTGATAAGTCGGGCCCGAGCCGGGCCGACCTAAGTCCGGCCCGGGCCCGGCCCATTGACAAGCCTAGCTGCATTGCAGTTTGGGGTTCGAGTGGGGGAGCACGTTCCGGACGCCAATGTACGACGCTCTTTTTGACGCCTGTATGGGAAGGCGCCACGTCTGGATCCGCACATGCGCGTGCGCACCCTTCCCCACGCCCACTCCGCACTCGTCTCGCGCCCAAACCTAAAAACCCTCAAACTTGGACTGCAGCGCCACCCACCCTTCTCTTTCGGCCACCCCCCTCCCCCCCTTTTATCTTTTATGAGGGGGAGGGACTTCTATGGCTAACAAAGGGAGCGGGTGGGGAGACGTAGTAATCTGATTTTATATATATATGAGTCTTAAATTATTTTTCACAATAATATAATGATAATTTTATAAATGTTTAAATAAATTAGCTAATAATATTTATAAGGTTAGAATAATCAAAAGGGGTTAATTGGGCTTGAATTAGTGTTCTTTTGGACTATGTAATCCGAGATGTGAGGCGAGTGAGGCGATTAGGGGATCGCCTCACGCCTCAAACGCCTAAGCGATAGTCGAGACGTTTGAGACGAGATATTATTAAATAATTATATATAATTTAAAAATTAATATATATGTCAAAATATCACAAATATATATATTTTATGGATAATAAATATCATAAAACTGTATATACACTAAACAAGAATAACAAGTGTAATATTATAACAAAACAAAAATAGTTAAACAACCAAACAAGTTAATTACATAAACCCATAACACAACGTGTTTCAAATATCTCTCAACTCTAAAGCCTCCTCATCACTCATAAAAGAGGAGGAGACCCTATCACTTGGAAGCTCATTCTCATTCTCTGATTGTGTCCCTTCATAGTCAACATCTCTCACATTTATAGAGTAAGATGTGACAATGCTTTTCAATTTCCTATGTGACGCTTTTTGGTTGCCGCCCTTGTGGTTGGTCCTTCCTCTTCATTATCACCGACAGCGATTTCAACGTCTAGCCATGTGAGGTCCTCCCCTTCATCAATAAAATCTTGATTTTCTGGAGGATTAGCTATCCAGTCATTGCTATCATCGTCATCTAAAGAAATAGGATCATAGTCACTTTGCTGAAGATGCAAATGACGAGCGTGGAGATGTTGATTATATTGCACAAAAATGAGATCGTTCAGCTTCTTTTGCCCAACCTAATCCTTTTCATTGTGTGCACCTACAAGTATATTGGTTGTAATCAATTAAACAAAAAATTGAACACTAAAGGAGCATCTTTTATGTACTTGAATATGGAATTATTCATCTAACTTGCTCAAATGTACTCCAATTGTGCTCACAACTAGATGCAATACATGTCAAACTTAAGATTCGAATGGCTATCTTTTGAAGGTTTGGTGTGACAGTGCCAAAGTTCAACCACCAAGTAGCTATGCCACAAAGAAATCATAATTTATAATAATTCTTACTCCATGATTGTAATAAAAATTAGATAAGAAATTGAGAAAAGCATCCATACCCGGAACCATAGAAGTGTGTTACCTGATGGCCATTATTTCTCTCCCAAATAGCCCTTGGGCATACTGATAAGCTGAAAGTTCCTTGAAAATTGCATCTTGGACTGAGGCTTCTAGAGCTAACTTTTCAATGCAATCATATAGCCCTTGCTTAACTTCTTAATCATACTCAATTTTTGAATTAGAGAAATAAAGAGTTAGATTAAGATAAAGGCCAGTTGCATGTAAAGGACGGTGCATTTAAAAGTCCCACCGTCTATCAATAATTTACCAAATTGGACCATATTTGTCAAACTTTTCATTTAATGCACTCTTAATGCTCTCTTTTACACGATCCATAGCCCCATGTATGTAGTTCATCACTGACTTTTCTCTATCAACCAACCGTAAAACCATAACAAGGGACTTGTATATTTGCAATGAATATGTCACACTATTCCAAAAAAAAGTCTTTAAGATTATACCCTCTACCTTCTTCCCTTCATTTTTTTTGGCCCATCAATTGTTATTAGCAAGCCAATCAACAGATGTAAACATCATTCTCAAGCTATCTTTGCAATCAAGCATACTATAAATTTAAGTAGTTGGTGGCCAAGCGAATGGCAGTTGCACGTGCAAGATTCTTGTTATTTATGTACTTTCTCATCATAGCAATAATCCTTGTGTGCCCATAAATAAACGTAGTCACTAATTTAGCTCTACGAATGGTTTCTTTCATTGGAGACAATTTGGAAATGTCATCCAACATCAAGCCTAAACAATGGGCAGCACATGGTGTCTAGAATAAATGAGGATGGGTTGACATCAACATTTTCTCGATTGCCACATAACTAGACTCATTGTTTGTCACAATTTAGATGACATGCTTAACACCAACTTCCTTAATAACATTGTCCAATAAATCTGCCAACAATTTGACATCTTTCACATGTGCAGAAGCATCAATTGATTTCAAGAAAATAGTCCCACCTAGAGACAAAGAGTAAGATAGAATGACAGTGAGAGATAGAGAAAGAAAAATAGAAAATATATTGAAAGTTGATGGTGAGAGACATAAAAATCTCACGTGGAGAGTTCACAAGAAAGTTGATCAGTATTCGTCCCTTCACATATGTCCATGCATCGGACATGATGCTACAACCACATCTCACCCAATTTTCTTATTGGGCGTCTACCAACTCTTGAGTTGATTTTATCTTCTTATGTAAAATAGTCTCACAAATCTCATGATAGCTAGGTCCTTTAAATCCCGAAATTGTGTAGTCCTACAGCTTCCAACATTGTTTGAAAACTAGGCAGACGCACACTATTGAACGAGATGCCAGCTTGATAAAACCATCTACCTACATATTGGAGAACCCTATCACGATGTTCTTTTTCCCATTTTTTCTCTTACTATCTTAGCTTGTTCCAGATCAGGAGTGTAGAGCTTGTCACAAGACTCTTCATCCGTGGTGACTTTGAAATAATGTCATCAAGTATATTAACTTGTAGACATCCACATATTGAGATTGAGATGAATCCTTCAACAAATTATCTCTACCTTCCGTCCCTCTCACCATTTGTAGCTTCTCAGTTCTACCTTTCTTGGCATTTTGCATATATTCTCATATTTCTATCTTCACATCCACGGGAACCTTCTGGCAAGCTGTCACATTTGTACCTAGGCTGGCTAAATGTTGCTTCAGCCGATAAATCCCTCCTTTACTCACCTTTTTTCAAAAATTACATGTTATCTCATCTCTATTTTATGGATTGACAGAGGTTCCATATTTCCACCTAATGTCTTTTGGTCTACCCTTTTCTACATTGGGCCCTTGAGTGCTTGCATTTGACGATGCACCACCAGAAATAGACACAGAAGTAGGTGGTGTAGGCATAGACATCTTGAAAAAATCAAACAACAAATTTAAATCATATTACAAAAATATATCAAACAACAAATGTAAAAAAAAATACTAACTATTTATTGCCAAGAATTATTCAAACTCCACAGTCAAAATAGATTAGAGAACGTTGCCATTGCCGACGCCGATTGTCCTGCACGATTGATGGTTGTAGACATACTAACATTGACATCATTTTGAGCATATCTCTTATCGTACTGTGATGCCCCATTTGACTCTCAAATCGACTTACTTAAGTGGTTTTCCTTATTTTTCTCGAATATCCAATTTTCCCAAACTTTTCCACATGTTTTCCTATTTTTTCATATTTTTCTGAAATTTTTCTCCATTTTTTCGGGCCTTAAATCAATTGGTGGCAGGTGCCAGGTCGCCATTTAATGGGCACCCCTGACCTACGCATCCATTCTTGTAAATGGCACCCAGGGTCTGGGCGCCCATTGGAATTGACGCCCAAGTCAGGGGCGCCCATTCCCTGTGCATTTTTTGACCTGTTGAATTAATGACAGCCGAGAGGGCGCTAATTCAGTAATTAATGGCAGCCCATAGGGCACAAATTCATAATTAATGGCTTCACATGTTTTAACGTTATCCATGCTATGATTTAAACGCTTTATTGCTTAATCATTGCTTGTTACTCTTTATATCTTGGCTAATGAATTTTTGAGAGTAGGAAGAAGCTCTCGGTCCCACCGTCCGAACATCATCATCCGAGTCCCACGGTGCTTGCACCTCATCGCTTAGTTCCCCTCATGCTTATTGCTATCACCATCTCCTGTATGCATTTTTACTATATGTTATTACACTATTAGATTATATCATGGACCTTATGGCTTTGATAAATCTGGAATTTGAGTTCCCCTTCATCTAAAACAATGATGCTTTCAGAGGAATCTTAGTCATATTGATAGGCCGTTGAGCCGTCCAAGACTGGGGACAATAGTTCCCTTTTGCGAGTTGGTGCGCGGATAAACGAACTTCAGCTTAGTATCAGCTCACAAATCGGTTTCTTGACTCAGTCTAGACAGCTTAACAATATTATCATTGATTATCTTCTATTTTTGTTTGTTTTAATTTTTTCCTTTAAACCTAGCATGCATTCGTGTAGGACTTTGAATCAACTTTGGGAAAGTCGTTCTGATAACCTCGTTTTGAGAGTCAATTAATCATTAATTTCAATATTTGAGATATTCCACGCCGAATTATGTCCTTAGTTCGCCTTGCTGCCGTTTTGGGTCACTTCCTTGAAAGCTCCTTTGTTTGGATTTCTATCCTCTTATCTCAAATCATTTTCCTTTGATCCACCTTGGCTGCAGCACGTCCACATTGGCTGGTAACCACTCTCCAATGGTAAAACCTACATGTTTGTGACCTAGGGTACTTCCACCGCGCTGGAAGTTGATCGCTCCTTTTATCTCCTTCGTGCCCGCGTGCACCCTCCTCCTTTTATCCAAATAATTGTTGCTTTCATTGAATCTCCTCAAGATTGCTTCATCTCGAGCTTTTGATTCAATTCCTATCAAGTGATGTTGATTGTGTGTCTCGTCACACTTTGACATCTGCTTTTCAGTTCGCTCTCACTTCTTTCCATTACATTTCATTCCTCTACACTTCATTCCACTTCGTTCTATTCCATTCCACTATATTCTATTCCATTCCACTCCGGGTCACTCCCTTGCAAAGTAGACGCCAAGGTGAGGCAGCTGTAAACACGCTAAAATTGACATCATTTTGAGCATATCTCCTATCGCACTGCGATGCCCCATTTGACCCTCAAATCGACTTATTTGAGTGATTTTCCTCATTTTTCTTGAATATCCAGCTTTCCCAAAAAAAATTACATGTTTTCCTATTTTTCAGATTTTTTTGAGATTTTTCTCTATTTTTTCGGGCCTTAAATCAATTGGTGGCAGGGACCAGGTCGCCATTTAATGGGCTCCCCTGACCTGGGCGGCCATTCTTGTAAATGGTGCCCAGGGTCTGGGGGCCCATTGGAATTGGCGCCCAGGTCAGGGGCGCCCATTCCTTGTACATTTTTTGATCTGTTGAATTAATGGCAGCCCAGAGGGCGCCAATTCAGTAATTAATGGCAGCCCAGAGGGCACCAATTCCTAATTAATGGCAGCCCGGAGGGCGCCAATTTCCCTCTATGTGATTCTTGGCCAGTTTTCAAAATTCATGAATTAGTGACACTCCGGAATGTCGCCATTTCTTTAAATAGCGACCGTTCGGAAGGTCGTCAATTCTTTTTTTCATATTTTGACCCGAAATCGGATTATTTTTTATTCTGCGACCGTCCAGAAGGTCACTATTTCATGAATGGACGCCCGTGTGAAAAGTCACCAATTTTCTTGCTATATTTTGAGTTTTTAGCTCCGTCCGAAACTCATATTAATTCCTAATTAGTGACCACATCATGGTCGCCAATTATTTTCAAATTTCAAAAAAGTCTAATCCGTCTCAAAATGTCTTGGAATTAGCGATGCTTCCGTCTGTCGCCCTTTTAAATAGCGACTATCTGTGTGGTCGCCAATTCTTACATAATTTCGAACTCCCGCAGAACCTTCTTATTTCTCTATTTTGAGCCCTCTTTCACTTAAAGGATCCTAATGGCTTTCCAAGGATGAAGGGACACATAGCTAATATTTATCTCTTTCCAAATCCAACTTAAACATGTTTTCCTAATTTCTCTTAGATTAAACTCTGAATTTTGGCCCTATAAATAGGACCATTCTTTCCCTTGTGTTAAAGGCATCAATAATAATTCAAGGGGTGGTGTTGCCGGATCGGAGGCTCAAGGAGAAGACTCCCATGCACCCAAAGCTTCGTCCTATGGAGATCTTCATCCTTGAAGCCCCAATTAGAGAAAACCAATAAGCCTTTCTTTTCCCCTTACTCTTTTCTTTTGTGCATATTCATGTTCATGCATCATATTTTTATTATTCTTTCCATCACCTCAACCATGTTGAGAATCCCCCTTAGTGCAACACTTGCACATCTCCCTCTTATCTCATCATATCATCATCTTTTACCCACCCTTTGCATAGGGGTTTAAGGGCCAACACCCAACAAGGTGTGTTCTTATAGATACTTTTCATGTTTATTTCTATTATGAGCTTGATGCTACATACACTTGGTTTCTAATCCATTCTCTTATTTAGTGTTTATCTTATTTTGCAAGGGTAATCAAGTTAAAGAAGAACTCTCTTCATCGGCCGGTCGATAGAAAGAGAATGTGACACTCACATCTTCCCCGCACTTTAAAGGTATTATTCGCGATCCCTCCTTTGCTTTCACTATTATATCTTTTGAGGTAACCCCTCTGACGATCACCCTCCTATAGCATCATACGCATGCTCTCTTTTCTATCTCTTTCCCCATTCTTTTCATAGCTTTATATATTCTTTCTTATTTCCTAAGTGAATTTTCCATAATCTACAATCGTCACTGTGAGAGACAAAGAGAAAGGGTGAGATAGAGTGATAGAAGGGATTGGGCCCTCCCTCTAACTGTGCATGCGTGTGTGTGTATGTGTGAAATAGAAAGGGGTAAGGAGACGGAGAGTGAGAGAATAGAGAGAGAGAGGAAGACAGAGTGAGAGAGGGTGAAACAGTGTGTGTCTCTCTGCGTGTGATAGAAACAGAGAGAGTTAGCGGGAGACAGAGAGTGAGAGAATAGAGAGAGATAGAGTGAGGGCAATGGAGAGAGAGTAAGAGAGGGAGACAGAGTGAGGGAGAGGGAGATAGAGAGGGTCTCGGCCCCTCCCTCTCACTGTGAGGGAGATAGAGAGGAGGAGAGAGAGAGAGAGGCAGGGGGAGAGATAGTGATAGGGTGGGAGAGGGGGCGAGCCCCTCTCTATGTCTGCCTGCATGAGAGAGAAAGAGGGAGTAGGAGAACGGAGAGAGAGGAGATGGAGATGGCGAGAGGGGCTCGGCCCCTCCCTCTCACTATGAGGGAGATAGAGAGGGGGAGAGAGAGAGAGGCGGGGTGAGAGAGAGTGACAGGGTGGGAGAGGGGGTGAGGCTGTGAGCCCCCTCCGTGTGTGCCTACGTGAGAGAGAAAGAGGGAGTGAAAGACAGAGAGAGAGGAGATGAAGATGGCGAGAGGGGCTCGGGCCCTCCCTCTCCCTGTAAGGGAGATAGAGGGGGGGGGAGAGAAAGTGGCAGGTGTAGATTATGAAAATTCACAAAGATTTTCATAAAATAAAAATAATGAAAAGAATAATGATAATAAAAAAGGAAAGGGAAAGGGGAGCATGTAGATGTTAAATAGGAGTGTGATCGCCAAAGACACGCAGGCCTCATAGGAATATAACAATAAAGAAAAGGAGGTGATCACGATATAAATACCTTTAGAAGCAGGGGGAAGATTATGAGTGCTACCTTCTCTTCCAATCGGTCGGCCGATGAAGAGAGCTTCTCTTTGATTACCCTTGCAAAGAAACAACAAACAACCAACAAAGAGAATATGGATTAGAAAGATGAGATGTGTAGCATCAAATTCTTAATAGAAATAAACAATGAAACACGAGCAAGAACACACATTGTTGGTGTTTAGCCTTAAAACCCCGTGGGACTATATTTTTTAATTTATTTATTTTTATGCGCAGGCGTGCCAGTCACAACATGACAGTTTATTCGGGCTCCAAAGGCCGAGATGGCTTGGAGTCACTAGTGCGCGCTGTCTGACTTACCAGACGATAGTGGGTAGTATGTCGGGACCAAAACTCGTCGTGCCATAAAGGTCACGGCGTTAATTATATCTCCCCAGAGAGGAGAAAATCCTTGATTAATCGTCGGGAGAAAGGGCCCTATAGCCTGAAGTTAAAATTATTAAAAGAAAAGAAATGACTGGGAATTAAAAGTGACGAGACACTCCATGCTGGAGGTAGGGGTGCTCGAATCGTCTCATTCATTCGTTATTCATCCATTTTTTTCTATTCGAAAACCTTTCTGAGTCGGTGACGAGTAAGGTTAGAGAGAAACTCTTCGAGCAAATGTTTGTCGAGGATATGACATAATTTAATTTTCAGAAGATGAAGAAACGGATAGGAACAGATCAAATCCGAAATATTGTTGGCCTGTAGCAAGGTCGGATTCCGATCGCGCAAGAGGAAAGAAACCCCAAGGGACCCAACCCTGATATGCAATAGGCACTGTCAATGTTCCCACGTTATTTCGGTCGTCATTACCTATCCACCTAAAATTCTTTGGTTATTACTATGTATTTCTTTTGAGTCCTTTTTTTGTTATCATTATTATATTTTTTATTGTGGTTATTCATCTATTTGTTTGTTTAATAATGGGATTTCTAGTGAAATTTCGACAGCATCTCCCCTAGATCGGGACATTATAGGATAAGCAAAATGGGTACACATCCGTGGATGCACACGAAAGCGGCAACATCCACGATTACCCTCGGGTCGTACGGGTCGCGGACGGAGGGAAGGAATGAGTGAGTAAGGGGCCTGTTGGCTCATGTTGAAAGGGTTATTATGCGGCTCATGATGGGCGAAATGAGGGTAAACTAAAGGGGCGTTAGATGCCACCAATTGACAAAGGAACAGAAGGAGGAGGAGCTGCCGTATGACACATGTAGGGGCTGCCGAATCAGTTAACCAGGGGTTGCCGGATCAGTCGCGTAGTGAGCTGCCAGATTAATGGCATGGAGGCTGCCGTATGGGGTATGTGGAAGCTGCCGGACCAGCTACGTAGCAGCTGCCGGGCCACCTGTATGAGGAGAGCTGCCGGATCAAGGGCCAAAGGCATTTTATGTCATGCTAATTGGCCAAGGAAGAAAAGGAAAGGGCTGTCGTATCACTCATAGGGGTTGCCGGACCGACTAAGCAGGGGCATGCCATTCCACCAGACTAAGAACAGAGCACTGCTGATAGATGGGGAGCAGAGAAACTAAACGCATCCTTCAGCCTAGGGCCATACTCACTCTTCAGAGTAGACTCTAAGTGTAGGCCTTTATAGAGAGGCTTCTCAGTCACTTAGACACGCGAGCTAAAACCTTACATTGAATGCGATCATAAGAGGGAGAGAATGTGACATTGCTCGAATGAAGATCCCTTTATACTAACCCATCAAGGCTAGGGCTTGGGGTCCCATCCATGGTGCTGGATGAACTCCGAGCCTGAGCCGTTTCTTTGAAAATGCATTCATCTCCCTCTCTGGATCACTCACCGTAGAGCATTCCCATGGGAGAGTAGCCACGGTAAAAGGAAGGAAGAATAACAAAAAGAAAAAAATGAAATCAAAGGAGCAGAGATTAATAGGCGATTATAAAAGATAAACATATTTTTTATTCGCAAGGGATCATTGCTTTCGTTCATTGATTGCACCTAAAAGAAGACATGAATCAAAGGCAAATGCGAAAAGAAGAGAAGAAGAAAGAAAGAAAAAAGAAATAAAAAGGGGGGAGAGCATTGACTCCTCCCCCCCACTTCACTTCTCTTCTCTCTCTGGATGTAGGGGTAGGGAATTCCTTCGAGTGCCTCTCGGAAGATCGCTCTCTTCTTCTTCTCCATTCTCCTCTTTTCCTTCTCTTCTTCCTACTGTCTCTGTGCTTCTGTGGTCTTCCCCTCTTTTTGCTATCTCCCTCTCTTTCTTCACTACAACCCCTCCCCTTTATATAGGGGTGAAGGGGGTCTTCGGACGTGAAGCCTTTGCAAAAATGGCCAGATTGTGGCATTACCTGTCGGATGGGACCATACGTTACCAGATTAAGTAGTGTGATGTCGGACGAAGCAACGTGTTGCGGGATTAAGCAGTGGGTTGCCGGATCGCTTGCACGGGGCTACCGCTGCTGCCGAATCACATAGATTACGACTACCATATGAGGAAGGGGGACGCTGCCAGTTCAGCAGCTTGCACGCTGTCGGTTCAAGCGCCCTGGAGCTGCCGAATGGGGTGCCTTGGAGCTGCCGGTTCAGCACGAGGTTTCCTGTCGGATGAGGAGCTGTCGGATGAGCGTGAATGGCATAGCCGGACAGGCTCCAAAGGGGCGCTATCGGATGGGTTAAAGGGGGCTGCCGGACGAGGTGACTTTGGACATCGCCAGATCAAGCAGCTTGGGGCTGCCGGATGTTGGGTCCCTAGGGTACAACTAGATCTAGAAGGGGGCGTTGAATAGATCCATTAAAAAAAACTTTGCCCCAATTAAAATCTAAACCAGTTGAAACACAATCTTCAGCTTGATATGCAGATGGCCCACAATTCAATATGGACAGTGGTTTCAACAAAAATAGTTCAAACAGTAGAGCATGACTGTGATGCCCCGACTCATAAACCCAGTCCAGTCGTAATGACTCACGTCGGATCCCGATCAAAACGTCACAGTGGGATAACCCAAACGGTACATTTTGGTAGAGAATTTCACATAAACATTGAGATATCATTGCAGCGGAAATGAAATTTCTCGATCAGTCAGCTTACAGTCAAAAGACTTCATCCACATAGATCGAAATAAAGATCAACAATTTAACAAGTCATTTATTACATAACCAAATTTCACACATATTTTTTTCTTAACTACCTAAGATAATGACACGTAGTAAATCCAAGCCGCGGCCAGAACACTGCGATATCACTCCTCACTTTCTTCTATCGCTTCTCCTGAAAATGTTCAACATGGTGAGTCTACGAATAGACCCAATAAGAGACTAGGCATAGTCTCCAGTCATAACATGTAAAAATATATGCAAAGTGATTTACGGCATTCCATTTTATAAGTCATTTTTAGACATAACTTCAAATAGATAACACATGAGATTAATAAATTTAACCTAATTTTAATTTTTCGATCATAAGTCATGATATTAACATTTTACAGATAAAGTCGTGCGGTACATTAAAACTTTATTCTATCAATGACAAAGTAAATAAAAATTTAACATTAGTAAACATTACCATGCAATATAATTCGGTTCATTTATCAATAGAATGATTCCAGCACAAGGTGGAATAAGGTCTTACGCATAGTGAAAGGATCTAGACAGACCTAATCTGCCCTTTTCAAATCACCATTTGATATACTAGAGATTCATTAATAGTAAACATTTACAGTATAAAAATAGTAACATGCAATAATAATTCAGTAGGCAATAACACTAGTTTCAATATCCATTCAATGAGCAGTAATAATAGTTTCAATATCGATTCAGTGAACAATAATAGCAATTCCAATATCAATTCAGTGAGCATTAACAGTCGTTTCAATATCGATTCAGTGAACAGCAGCAGTAGTTTCAATATCAATTTAGTAAGCAGTAACAGTAGTATAAATAGCCGAAGGCACAGTGCCCAAACCACCACTAGAAGGACAGTCAGTCGGTACTCGATCACCTAGGTAAATAGTGATGAGTCTTGGTTACTGCGCAGAATCGGGAGAAGTCCTCTCCACCTTAACCAGTGGTACTTGTCCACCTCTAGGATTTCATCCACGTTACCCTCGGGGCTAGTAAATAGTGTGAACCTCCCCATAGTGACATTTCTATGGCTTGGTTCCAGTCTCCCCCTCTGGTGGCAATGTCCATTCGGCAGTAGTAATAGTACAATATATATATATATATATATATATATATATATATATATATAATGGACACATGCCACTCAAAAATTCATGCTATGAACATTAAGTATGAAATATGCCAGTACTGAAAATCTTTTTTTTTATTTCTGAATTTCTAAACTTATCCAATTATAAAGGCATATAAATATATATTAAAAATTACAAATTCTATTCACAGAGATCAGAATGCCTTAAAATTTCAAGGAACTAACACATTGACATGAAGGATCGAAATAGAAAATTAGCATCATTTTTCAGATAGTATTTATAATTATTACAGAATTATTTATACTCCAACATACATCATAAATTGACTAAATTAAACTATCTTATTCAGAAGACCATCAAACTTTTAATGAATATCACATTTACATGTAACATTACACTGAAAATTTTTCATAATTTGTCATGCATGAATTCGAATTTTTCCAGAATCATTTAAATTCTCCTATGCATGGAAAATTAACTAAATTTAATCACAGTATTCTGAAAATCACCATAATTTTTTAAACAATCATTTATAATAGAAATATCATTTCTAAAACTGTTTATTATTTTTCACACTATATTACTAATATTTTGATAGAATAACAAAAATGCATCATGAATAATAAATTAACTAAATATGTCCACAATGATCATAAAATTACTCAATAAATTTACAAAACGTTTTTCCAAACAAAAGTATCATATATGAGAAACTTCACTATTTTTAATTTAGTATTTCTAATTTCTAAATTTTTATATCAGTTTCTAAAATTTACAATAGTAACTTTTAAATAGAGAAAATTATCCAGAATGTTTACAATGACTGTAATATACTAACAATTAACTTATATACATCAAATATCAGTTCTGTAACTTTCTCAGGATTTTTCACATAATATTAACATTTATTCAATTTTTAATTATTTTTTTAAATATTGAAAATTATACAAGTCAAGATTCAATAATCAAAATAATATGAACTTTTAATAAATTAATTATAACATGCATTTAATTCTTATGGAAAAGTTTAAAATTTTTCTATGTAGTATTTCTATTTATCTCATAATTTTATACTTCTATGAAAATATTAAAAATTCTGTAATTTCACTTACAGTCATTTATAAATGTTGGTATTTTAAGAGTACAGCACACACACACATGTAAGATCCATAATGTGAAATCTTAAGATTTTAGGAATATGATTTCTAATATTCATATAATTATTTATTTTTCTATCATGTATTAAGAATTTATTAACAGAACTAACGTGATCTAAAATAATGAAAATTGTTCTACACCTGGGTCTCACAGTAATATACATTCTTACAATTTGTGGTGATTTTATATCACCCCTTTAGTCTTTTAGTATAATTAAACACTCTTAACATAATATTAACATATTTTTAAACATAAACATATTTTGATTCAGACATGAAAATTTTATAGAGAGCTAAGAATATCAGATCCCATGATTCTGTAAATTTTCTAAATTTATCATGTACCTTTGCTAATTATAGTGTATTAAACATTTGATTTTACCCCTAATCACATGCCTTAACACTAATGATCTTATGGTAATCCGACTAAGATATGATCACACATGGTGAAATAAAGATCTCTGAATTTAATTATCTATATAGATGTTAATTAACATACCTTAAATCATTTTAAATTTGCTAATCATACTAATTAAAAGGATAAATGTTAAGTCACTTATCTTAATGACGATTAAACACCTCCTTAACAGCCCTCCACCCTCTCCTTCAGCCCTTCAACGTGTCCAGCCTCCAAGAAGAGCAAATGAAGCCCCTCTCATGACTATTTATAGGGGTTTTCCTTTAATCAATCTTAACCATTTATTTAATCAAGGGTGGATATTAAACATTTATTTTAATATTATTTAAATAAAAAATAACATTCAAAGACTTACCAACCCACTCAGCATCTTCTTTTGACTATCTCATATTTTTCTTTTTTTTATATATCCATATAGGGCACATGGGAATTGACTTAAGAAGGAAAGGTGTTTAAACTAATGGAAATGTTTAATAAGATAGTAATTTTTTATATATATATAAGCCGCAATCGCGGCAGAAGGGGGGGGGGGGCGCTTTCGCGCGCGCCCACCCGCACTCCTGCCCGCGCTCCCGATCGCGCGCGCGTGGGCGATCGCCGGCCAACGGTCTTTTTTTCTTCTTCTTTTTACATTTAAACCCTTGTTCTTTTTTTTAAATGCTTAGCCCCTCTTTTATATATATATATATATATATATATATATATTCTTCTCTTCCTTCTTACCTTTTAAATATCTTTCTTTCTCTTTCATTTTTTTTACCGTGACTAAAATAAATATAGTAAGACTAATGTTTTAAATATTTAGGCATAATAAAAAATTACTAAATAAATAAAATACTAAACTATAAATTTGTAGAGCATTACACCCTCTCTCCCTTAAAGAAAAATTCGTCCTTAAAGTTTGGGGTTAGATCACATGCCGAACAATCGAGGGTACTTCTTCTTCATCTCATTCTCGAGTTCCCACGTGGCCTCCTCCTATGAGAAATTCCTCCATAGTACCTTCACCAATGGAATGACTTTAGTCCTCAGCACATGTTCTTTGCTGTCCAGAATTCGAACATGTTGTTCCTCATAAGATAGGTTCTACTGAAACTGCATCTGCTCGGAACTGATCACGTGTGCGGGATCATGCACGTACCTTTTCAACATGGACACGTGGAACACCGGATGTACTCCCTCGAGAGATGGAGGTAAAGCCAACTGATATGCCACGTTCCTTAATCTCTCCAGAATCTCGAACGGTCCGATGAACCATGGATTTAGCTTCCCACGTTTGTCGAACCGAATGATTCTTTTTGTGGGAGACACCTTGAGAAAAACGTGATCACCAATTTCGAATGCCAACTCCTTCCTTCGGTTATCAGCATAGCTCTTCTGTCTGTCTTGTGCTGTCGCCAATCTCTGCTTGATCAACCTGATCTTTTCAGAGGTTTCTTGTACAACTTCTGGTCCCACAAGCTGCCTATCTTCTGTTTCCTCCCAACACAACGGAGATCTATAAGGTCTACCGTATAGTGCCTCAAATGGAGCCATGCCTATACTCACGTGGAAGCTATTGTTATAAGCAAATTCTACAAGAGGTAGATGTCGCTCCCAATCGCCCTTCAAATCTAGAATACAAGCCCTAAGTGTGTCTTCCAGTGTCTGAATCGTCCTTTCAGACTGACCATCAGTTTGCGGGTAAAAAGTCGAACTGAGCTTGAGCTGCAAACCAAAAGCTTCCTGCAACCCTTGTCACAGTCTGGATGTGAACCGGGGATCCCTATCGGAGATTATCGACTTTGGAATCCCGTGAAGTCTGACGATGTTATCTACATATAGTCTTGTCAAACTTTTCACTGATTGCTTCACCTTCATAGGAAAGAAATGTGTAGACTTTGAAAATCGGTCCACGATCACCCATATAGAGTCATTGCCCTTTGCTGATCTGGGTAACCCGGTCACAAAATCCATAGTGATTGCTTCCCATTTCCACTGAGGAATTTTCATTTTCTGCATTAGTCCTGATGGCTTTTGGTGCTCTGCCTTTACCTGTTGACAAACCAAGCATCTAACAACATAGTCGGCTACGTCCTTCTTCATTCCTTGCCACTAGAAAGACCGTTTCAAGTCTTGATATATTTTACTACCTCCTGGATGAATAGAGAACACTGATCGGTGAGCTTCCTCCAGAATCTGCCTTTTAAGATCGGCCAAATCAGGTACACAGACCCGGTGCTGAAATCGAATCACTCCATCTTCACACGAGCAAAGTCGGTCTTTCCGATCAATTCTTGCAGCCGGGGATCATCTTTTTACACCTCTATCACCTTGTCAAGCACTGTTGACCTAATGGTCAGTTGAGCCACAAATGCCTGACATAACTGAGGCTCGATCACAACCATGAGTTGCGCTACGTCTTTAATCATCTTCTAGTCCTGCTGCATCATAACCATTTTTCTGCTGAGAGCATCAGCTACTACATTCGCCTTTCCTGGATGGTATCACAGTTTGAAGTCATAGTCTTTTAAGAATTCGACCCATCTTCTTTATCTTAGATTCAACTCCTTCGGAGAAAATAGGTACTTCAGACTCTTGTGGTCAGTAAACACCTCGAACTTAAGGCCATAAAGATAATGACGCCAGATCTTCAAAGCATGAACAACTGCAGCCAACTCCAAATCATGAGTCGAGTAGTTTCGCTCGTGCTCCTTTAGTTGGCGAGAAGCATAAGCGACCACCCTTCCATTTTGCATCAATACACTACCTAACCCAACCTTCGATGCATAAGAGTAGATGGCGAAGTCATCCACATTGTTAGGCAAAACGAGAACTGGTGCCGATGTCAGCCTAGCCTTTAGCTCTTGGAAACTCTTCTCACAGCTCTCAGACCATATATATCTGACTCCCTTTCGGGTCAACTTGGTTAGTGGCGCCGCTAGAGATGCAAACCCCTCGATAAAGCGGCGATAGTAACCAGCTAACCCTAAGAAACTTCGAATCTCCGTGGGAGATTTAGGAGTTTCACATTCCAATACCGCTTGAACCTTTACGGGATCAGCGGCAACACCATTGCCTGAAATTACATGCCCGAGGAAATGAACCTCCTTCAGCCAAAAATCACATTTGCTGAACTTAGCATACAACTTATGTACTCTTAGCATCTCGAGAAAAATTCTCAAGTGTTCTCGGTGTGAAGCTTCATCAAAAGAATATATCAGCACATCATCAATAAAGACAACCACAAAGGTGTTAAGATAAGGTCTAAACACCTGATTCATCAAGTCCATAAAAACTGCAGGGGCATTTGTCAGACCAAAAGGTAGCACCAAGAATTCATAATGGCCATATCTCGTTCGGAACACTGTCTTGGATGTGTCTTCTTCCCTTATCCTGAATTGATGATATCCCGAATGCAGATCAATCTTTGAGAATGCCGTGGCTCCTTGTAACTGGTCAAACAGGTCATCAATGTTGAGTAAAGAGTACTTATTCTTAATGGTCACCTCATTAAGTTTGCGATAGTCAACACATAATCTGAGAGAACCATCCTTCTTTTTCACAAATAGAATTGGAGCTCCCCATGATGACACACTTGGATGGATAAACCCCTTGTCTAACAAGTCTTGAAGTTACTTTTTCAGCTCTGCCAATTCTACTGGGGCCATTCGGTAGGGTGCCTTAGAGACAGGTGCAGTGTCGGGTGACAAGTCGATGGCAAACTCTAATTCCCTTGTAGGTGGAAACCCGGGCAAATCCTATGGAAACACATCAAGGAATTTCCGAACAACCTTGATCTCTGCTACGGTCGGTGCTTGGTCAGCATCAGACTTCGTGACTACGCTTGCCAAGAATGCATCGTAGCCCTTTCTCAACATTCGCACAGTCTTCATTGCTGAAACCACTAACTTCTTTCCAGCCATATGTTTCAATAAGGGATGAGAAAACTCCTTCTCTGTAGGGATGCGAAAAATAACTCTCTTCCTTCGACAATCTATCAGAGCGTAATGCTCTTCTAACCAATCCAACCCTAAGATAGCATCAAAGTCTTGCATAGGTAAACAACAAAAACAACCGAGCATAGTTCTTCCTTCTATATTAACTGACAGTGAGGGTATATGCCTCTTAGTAGACACTACTCCTGCAGGTGTGTGTACCAATAGGGGCACGTCTAGGTCTAATGACTCAATTCCGAGTTCCTCATGTAATTGACTAGCAAACCTCTCAGAAATGAAAGTATGTGTCGCACCGGTGTCAAACAATACTCTAGCATGAATACCTGACGCGGTCGGCATCGGAGGAAGGATCGATGGCAGTTCCGGGATGCGAACAGGACTGGATAACTACTGCCTCGCACAGATCAACCTCACACCGGACGATCTCACACCGGGCGACACTCAAATCTCACAAAATGAGAAGGAGGGAAGGGGAAGCATAAAGGGGCTATGCACCTTACGTGATTTCAAATCTTTCATTCATTCATATGTGTAACAATACACCCTAGCCCCCTTTATATATAGGAAAGGGTATAACACTCATACCTTTAACCTTCACCTAATTACATTTATGTCTTAACCTAATAAAACAAAACTCACCAATCTTCTTTTGACTTTGACATAATAAAATAAAATACTTTGACTTTGGTGGTTTAATAATACAAATACCACCATAAAAATGAAAATACACACAAAGAAAATACATAAGCAATACATACACACATACGTAATACATACGTACTCAGGACGCCGGGTCTTCAAGTGAGTATCCGAGCCACAAGCTCGTGCGGTCGGGGTGGTGCAGCGTCAGCTCCGAGTAGTGGGTCCAGTAGTGGGCCCGGTGTCCCCACCAACCCTCCCGGGGTGACTGGAACTTGATTCCATCGAGTAAGGGGGGACACTCCTGTGGTAGTGCTCCAGCAGGTCTGGATCGAGGCGCTGGAGATCTTCCCGACTGATCCAGGAATCGTCAGAAGGCGGACGGTCCCGCCAGCGGATAAGGTAGCGCTGGTACACCTGGCTCCGTGTAGCTGTCACCTGCTCATCCAGTATCCTCTCAATTTGCTCGCGCGGTGCTCTCGAGACTGTAGGACGCACAGGGGTGGGCTCACTCTCAATGGGAGGAGAAGGCTCAAAAGGGTCACTAGGAATCGCTGTGGGTTCCTTGTAGGCCACTAGGTCTGCCACATTAAAAGTAGAGCTAATCCCATATTCGGGAGATAAGTCTACAACATAAGCATTGGAGCCAATCTTCCGCAGTATTGGGAAGGGACCATCACTACGGGTCTGTAACTTTTTAACGACTCCCGAGGGGAGTCGTTCGGGTCGAACCCGTACCATAACCATGTCACCTTCTTGAAATTCATGGTGACGCCTATGCGAATCAGCCAATCGTTTATAGGTCTCATTACTGAGGTTTATTTGCTTGCTAATTGACTCATGCAGACTTTTGACATACTGTGCAAATTCCTCAGCTGACTTGGATGTTCTAGACTCGAGGGGAAGGGGAATGAGATCCACAGGTTTCCTAGGTTTGTATCCATGCACGACCTCAAATGAACACATACCTATGGACCTATTGACAGAGCTATTGTATGTAAATTCGACTCTGGGCAAAAGAAGATCCCAAGTGCCATAATGATCCCCTACAAGACACCTCAGTAAATTCCCTAAACTCCTATTGACGACTTCGGTTTACCCATCAGTTTGGGGGTGATAGACAGTGAAAAATTTCAGCTTAGTGCCAACTAGGTGCTAAAGTGTCTTCCAAAAATAGCTAGTGAACCGGACATCTCGGTCAGACACTATGGTTTGGGGGAGACCATGCAGACGCACGACTTCATCAAAGAACAGACGGGCTACTTTAGATGCATCAGATGTTTTGGAACATGCAATGAAGTGGGCCATCTTAGAGAACCTATCAACGACCACGAAGATGGAGTCGTGTTTGTGAGCAGTACGAGGTAATCCAAGGATGAAGTCCGTACTCACATCAACCCACGGTCTATCAGGAATGGGGAGAGGAGTGTAGAGACTAGTGTTCTGTTTGACATGTTTGGCCATTGTGCATGTCCTACACTGGGCTACAATTTTGGCCACATCTTTCTTCAGGCCAAGCCAATAAAAATGCTCCTCCACAGAATGGATGGTCTTGTTTCATCCAAAGTGACCAGCAAGACCTCCAGCATGTATTTCCCAAATTAGGAAGTCCCGTACAGAAGTCCTCGGGACACAAAGTTGTTGTCCTCGAAAAAGAAAATCATCCTGGAGTAGATAGTCAGCAAAGGTGGTCGAGGATCCAACAGACAAGGTAAAGTAGGCAGGGCCAAAGTTGGGACACTCTCCATAGAGTTCCTTCATGCGGTCAAATCCAGTGACCTCTACCCGAACAGTGGAAAGAAGGGAGACTCTTCGACTCAAGGTGTCGGCCACCTTATTTTCTTTTCCAACCTCATGTTTTAGGACAAATGTGAAAGACTGGAGGAATTCTACCCACCGACCATGCCTTGGGTTTAAGCCCTACTGAGAGCTAAGAAATTTCAGAGCCTTGTGGTCCGAATATAAGACAAACTCTTGAGGTAAGAGATAGTGTCTCTAGTGTTTGAGGGCTTGGATCACGGCGTAAAACTCTTTATCATAGGTGGAGTAACGAAGCTTTGCATCAGATAGCTTCTCACTGAAATAGGCCACATGGTGGCTCTCCTAGCTAAGCACTCCTCCTATTCCTACGCCATATGCATCATAGGATATCTCAAAGACTTTGGAAAAGTCTGGCAGGCGGATGATAGGGGCTTTGGTCATAAGCTCCTTTATGGCAAGAAAAGCCTGGGAGGCGACTTTGGTCCACTCAAAATTTTCCTTATAGATGCAATCCGTAATTGGTGCCATAATGGTGCTAAAACTCTTTATGAAGCATCTATAGAAGGTGGCTAGCCCATGAAAACTGTGAACGTCATGGACATTCTGGGGCTCAGGCCAGTCGACTAAGGCTTGGACCTTGGATTGGTCCACAGACACGCCATGACTCAAAACCATAAAGCCGAGAAAAGTGACCCGGTCTGTCATGAATTCACACTTCTTAAGATTGGCATACATGGTTTCTCTCCTCAAAGTCTCGCAGACTTCCCTCAAATGTCGGATGTGGTCCTGAGGGTTGTGGCTATAGATGAGAATGTCGTCAAAGTAGACAACAACAAAGTGACCAATGAGAGGGCGAAGGACTTCCGTCATAAGCCTCATGAAAGTGCTGGGGGCATTGGATAGCCCAAACGGTATGACGAGCCATTCATACAGTCCTTCTTATGTTTTGAAGGCTCTCTTCCACTCATCCCCTGGTCGGATCCAGACCTGGTGGTAGCCACTTTTCAAGTCAATCTTGGAAAAGATGGTGGCTCCACTCATCATGTCAAACATGTCATCAAGACGGGGAATTAGAAATCTATACTTGACAGTGATTTTGTTGATGGTGCGTGTTGGCCCAGAGAGATGGCGGACAAGAAGGGGGGGTTGAATTGTCCCCTTGCCGAGATGGCAGATTTTAAAAATAACTCCAACTAATTACAACGAAAATAAAACTAACATCGTTAATTACCCTAAATAGATGTGAGATTAAAAGTGTTCTCTCAAACTTTTGATCTCACATGGATAGTTAATGCAACTAATCAGAGAAATTAAGCTCAACACAGATAGCAGAGGTAGTAGTGTGTGGAGGTGTCGTGAATAAAAATCTACAAAAGTTGACCTGTGAAGGGAGATAGAAGAAATGGACAAACACACAGGCAGTCACACGAGACACAAAGATTTTTAGGTGGTTCGGGACCACGACGGGCTCCCTACGTCCATCCCTCACCCAACCGGGTGAGGCTTCGCTCCACGCTACGAAACGTAGCAACATGGGGACGAACCCCAACACCACACACGCTGCTTCCGCAGCAATATCCACAAGGGGACAAGCCCCAAAATGCTGCCACTATAGCACACACACACAACGTCGAGGAACACACCCCGGATACTAAAACCACACGGAGACGCAGCTCCGTCTTCACACGACAATATTCCGAGTTTGACAAATTAAAAAGGATATACAATGACTGCCCAGAATATTAATCTATGCTCAACCAAAAGGATGGAAACCCTTGTAAACCGGAAGTAGATGACTCAAATAGATGCAAACAAGATGCAATAATGAATCCCCATGAGTAGAGAGGGGTTGTAGAAGATCTTCTCTAAGTCCCAAGTCGGAGGGTAGCAAGATGTCGACGATGAGGACGTCCACGCGTTCCCCTTTTCGTTCCGCTCCTTTCTTCCTTCAATCACGATCGCAAACTCCTCCTGGATGTAGATGATATCCACGTTTTTCTCCAGCTCCTCTCCTTTCCCTCTTTCTTTTCCTACAAGACAAAGAGAAATGTTAGCACATTAGGATTCCTCATCACCAAATTCGGAGCTCACAATAATATATATAAATGAGTGACTAAAAGACCCAAAACCCCTCCCAAAGTATGTTAAAACCACCTTAATAACATTAGGAACCATTGGGGGGTGTTTTGGTAAAGTTTGGTAGGGTTTAGAGTGGGTTCCAGACGAGTTCGCAAACTCGGATCGGAAAGGGTCGACCCCATGGGTCAACCCTCGCACTGCCAGAGAGTCAGAGACAAACCAGAGCCAGACAAGAAGACTGGCTCTCAGGGGTCGACCCATGGCAGTGGGTCGACCCCTGCATACTGGCAGTGGAGGATGCTTTCTGTCCGGTCCAGATTGCCTAAGGGTCGACCCTATGGGTCGACCCCTGCCAGGAGGGGTTAGAAAAGGCTGTTAAACCAGAAAAAATACATGGGAAACAAAATCAATAAATGTTACCAAGTCCCATGACGATCAACCATGATTTCTTGCCCTGAAGAACATGATGAGATGAGAGGTTAGATCGAAATCATAATATTTGGATCATGCATTAACATATGGAGCTAGTTTTGAGTCCAAGACCCAAAAGACATGAAATATGATTATGACAACATTAGGATGAGGCATATAAATACTTTGAACACATTTTCATCTCAAGAGCCTCCTCAAGAATATGCATAAAACACTTTGAAACCATGAAGTCCTCAACTAGCAAATGAAATCAATTGAGAGCATGACTAATGAAATAACCCCAATCTTAGGCACATGGAAATTCATTCAACCATGGATACTTACCATGGATTCAAGGGATTGTAAACAATGATATGTAAGTGTATGCAAGAAAATGAACAGATGATCGAAGACTTTATTTATTTACAAGTATGTAAAGATGCGTATGATATGTGCAATGTGTATCATGCAACTAAGTATGTAAAAGTGAACTGTTATTTGCAGGATGTAAGTGAAAGTATGAAAGACTTTATGTGCAGACCAAAGCCTTCAAACCTGAATTTTTTATTTGCAAAGCGAAAGAGAAGGTGTGTATGAAGAATCATATATGTGCAAGGTTAAGCATTCAAGAACTAAGATTATTCACAAGATGTGCAAAGAGAAGTATACCATATAACTACTCATCAGACTCAAAAGATCTCAACATTTCAAAGGATGCCAAAATCAGTGAACCAACATTGCAAATATTTTCCTCCAAACATAATTTTTACCTTTTCAGATTTTTTCAAACTGACCAAATCAAGGTAAGTTCTCAAGATCAAACCATTTTCTTCATAACTACCAAAGTCAACAGAGGGTAATATGAATTCAGATGAATGTCAGATTTGACTTTATTTACAAAATATGCTACCTAGTAAGTATGGACCGTCAACATGACAGTAGATATGGAATTAAGCACACTATTTTTCTTAAAACTCAAACTCTCCCCTGAGTTTAATTATCCAAAAAGAACCAGTACCAAGTTCATTACCAGTAAAGCTCATTATTTCTCTTGCCTTGAAGGATCTTCATTTATCAACAGATTCTTCCTCCTCAAGGCACCCCTACAAAATAGATTCTCATTTTGGAGATTTGGGTACCCAAGCCATCTTGGGTCCCGAGGAGTTAGTTCTAGCATGAGAAGATGTATTCCTACATTTCCTAGCAAACCAATCATCATCAACTCTCATAGTAGAACAATCATCCATAGAATGACCATTCTCGCCACAATAAAAGTAATAATAAGACTTTCTTTTCATGGACCATTTTTCATCATTTTTCATTAAGAAGTAATTATTCATCATGTGTCCATGTTCACCACAATAATAACATGAAAAATCCTTTTTGAGAGACCATTCATCATCAATTTTCTTTGTGAAATAATTTTCAATAACATGACCATGTAACCCACAGTAGTAGCAATGAACATTGAAAATTTTCTTCATAGGTTTTTCATGATTTTTAGATTCATCAATAATTTTTAATTTTGACTTCAATGCCTCATCATCATCAAATTTCATCAAAGAACAATCATACATGTCATGACCAAAATTCTCGCAGTAATAACATGAAACATTCATTCTTTTTCTTGATGCATGATTATATTTACCATATGAGGGTTCTACATGCATACAAGATTGATCAATGACATTTTTTTCTTTTTGATTTTCTTTATCACTCAAAGATAATGATTCATTCAAAATTTTGATTTCATTTTGCAATGATGAAATATGCAGTTCACAATTAGCAAAGCTGTTCTTCACACAGTACTACTTTATCATTCAACATAAAATTGATGGATTTGTAACTTGCAACTTCCTGTTCTAAAACATGAATGTTTTCAAAGTCATCAATAACTACACTTTTTCCTTTTTCAACCTTTTCAAGACTTTTCAATTTACCTTCAAGCAATGAAATTTGAAGTAACAAAGCACTATTTTCATTTTGTAGTTTGTCAAATGAATTTTTGTTCATGGAAGTGTGTTCAAGTTCTTTCATTTGAAAACTCACATTTTTATCAACTATTTTATTCATGGTTTCATTGCTTTCAAATTTATCATTCACGTTTTTAAAGCTTTCTATTTCATGTCTTAGCTCCCTTAATCATTCAGATTTGTCAACAGACATGCATTTTTCCTTTTCAAGGACAAGTAGTTTTTCAGACATTACTTTGTTTAGATGCTTCAACGCTTCATTCTCCATAGTAAGTTCATCATTGATAGTCAATTCATTGCACAAATCATGATCAATAGAATTCAATTCAATTTTATTTCTTAGCACACATTCAATTTTCTCCAATTGAGTAATCTCATTCTTTATAGCACAATTTTCATTCTTTAAACAAACAATTGTTTCTCTGTGAACATCAATATCATGCATGTGAGATTCAATTGATTTTTTAAGTTCAGTGCATTTTTCACATGAAGAATTATCAACACAAGCGTTCTCCATTTTCTTTTTCAATTTCTTATTTTCAGATTTTAATGATTTGTATCTATCAAATAGTTCATCATAAGCATTCACTAATTCATCATAGCTCAATTCATCATCATCATCAGAATCGAAATTTACCTTGGAGTTTTCCTTTCTTTGACATTCATTTTCCTTGTTTGCCACAAGGCAGTCACTGTCGTTGCAGCTTTCTTTTTGGGGTTCGCTTAGCCCGTCCAAGATCTATTTGGCAGACCTACAAGATGAAACGAAAGGATATGAATTAGTATTCACTGCAGCCTTAACAGTATTCAAAACAAAAAGATTGTCAGAATCCTTTTTCTTGTGCTCATCGGTCCATTTTGACTTATCTTTTGGTAGAGCATGAGGACCGTGAGTCATTAGATTCAAAAGCCTCGGATTAGTACTAGAGATCCAAACACACAACTTTCCAAGCCATGATGCGAAATCAAAACCATCAAAGACAGGAGGCACATTTACACTAGCCATCATGAAACGATCTTTTCTCCTAGACCGTGAGGTCCGCTAAAAAATCAGAGACTGGGCTCTGATACCAATTGTTGGCCCAGAGAGATGGCAGACAAGAAGGGGGGTTGAATTGTCCCCTTGCCGAGATGGCAGATTTTAAAAACAACTCCAACTAATTACAACGAAAATAAAACTAACAGCGTTAATTACCCTAAACAGATGTGAGATTAAAAGTGTTCTCTCAAACTTTTCAATCTCACACGGATAGTTAATGCAACTAATCAGAGAAATTAAGCTCAACACAGATAGCGGAGGTAGCAGTGTGTGGAGGTGTCGTGAATAAAAATCTACAAGTTGACATGTGAAGGGAGATAGAAGAAATGGATAAACACACAGGCAATCACACGAGACACAGAGATTTTTAGGTGGTTCAGGACCACGATGGGCTCCCTACGTCCACCCCTCACCCAACCGGGTGAGGCTTCGCTCCACGCTATGAAACGTAGCAACACGGGGACGAACCCCAACACCACACACGCTGCTTCCGCAGCAATATCCACACGGGGACAAGTCCCAAAATGCTGCCACTACAGCACACACACACACACACACAACGTCGGGGAATACACCCCGCACACTAAAACCACACGAAGACATAGCTCCGTCTTTACACGACAATATTCCGAGTTTGACAAATTAAAAAGGATATACAATGACCGCCCAAAATATTAATCTATGCTCAACCAAAAGGATGGAAACCCTTGTAAACCGGAAGTAGATGACTCAAATAGATGCAAACAAGATGCAATAATGAATCCCCATGAGTAGAGAGGGGCTGTAGAAGATCTTCTCTAAGCCCCAAGTTAGAGTGTAGCTGGATGTCGACGATGAGGACGTCCACGCGTTCCCCTTTTGATGTAGATGATATCCACGTTTTTCTCCAGCTCCTCTCATTTCCCTCTTTCTTTTCCTACAAGACAAAGAGAAATGTTAGCACATTAGGGTTCCTCATCATCAAATTCGGAGCTCACAACAATATATATAGATGAGTGACTAAAAGACACAAAAACCCCTCCCAAAGTATGTTAAAACCACCCTAATAACATTAGGAACCATTGGGGGGTGTTTTGGTAAAGTTTGGTAGGGTTTAGAGTGGGTTCCAGACGAGTTCGTAAACCCCGACTGGAAAGGGTCAACCCCATGGGTCGACCCTCGCACTGCCAGAGAGTCAGAGACAAACCAGAGCCAGACAAGAAGACTGGCTCTCAGGGGTCGACCCTTTGGGTCGACCCCTACAGTGGGTCGACCCCAAGGGTGGACCCCTGCATACTGGCAGTGGAGGATGCTTTCTGTCCGGTCCAGATTGCCTAAGGGTCAACCCTATGGGTCGACCCCTGCCAGTAGGGGTTCGAAAAGGGTGTTAAACCAGCAAAAATACATGGGAAACTAAATGAATAAATGTTACCAAGTCCCATGATGATCAACCACGATTTCTTGCCCTGAAGAACATGATGAGATGAGAGGTTAGATCGAAATCATAATATTTGGATCATGCATTAACATATGGAGCTAGTTTTGAGTCCAAGACCCAAAAGACATGAAATATGATTATGACAACATTAGCATGAGGCATATAAATGCTTTGAACGCATTTTAATCTCAAGAACCTCCTCAAGAATATGCATAAAACACTTTGAAACCATTAAGTCCTCAACTAGCAAATGAAATCAATTGAGAGCATGACTAATAAAACAACCCCAATCTTAGGCACATGGAAATTCATTCAACCATGGATACTTACCATGGATTCAAAGGATTGTAAACAAGAGTAGAAGCTTACCTTTGACCCAATGAGTTGTTTGGCAAAATGGAGCCTACACATTTTGGAAATTCAACTCATATCAAAGTTAAATCAATGCATTTGAAATTCAACATGACTTGCCATTTCACTTCAGTCAATTCTGGTCCACATTGACATATAACTTCTTATGAATTACTCAAGGCAACCATACTCTCATCTTCAAGCATTGAAGGTATTAAAGCAAATTTGAGTTACAACAGTCCATATCAAAATGATGATTCAGTCCAAGGCATGGTAAAGCCATTTTCAATTTACACATGAATCACAAATGCAGTCCAAGGAACAAACTGAACTTGCACAGTCTAATGCAAGCTAACACAGCTCGGTGCATGAGGTGAAAGGTCGATGCATGCATGGACAAAGTCTGTGCATATGTAGCACAGGGTCTGTGCATAGCATGCACAAGGTCGGTGCACCATTGAGCAGGTCGGTGCAAAGAGTGAACCAAGTTCGTGCAATGACGAACAAGGTCGGTGCAAAAACTTAACCTTTAATAGGAACATTCATCAACCACACATGATAGCAAGATTGAAGCTTCCAAAGCAACTTCTACATGGATCAATGCACACACACATATTCAGTATGCAACAGTCTAGCTTCATGAATGTGCAAACAACCAGAAAACCATTTGTTCCACCAAATGTCCAATCAAAACTCACAGTTCATTTCAAATAGACCTTACCAAATTTCCAATAACCAACATAGCTCAAAAGTCCAAATCACACAGGTGATCAAATGTTAAAGAGTTCAAGCAACCCACACACATGGTTTCCTGTCAACCTAAAAATACCAAATTCAGTCCAGAAACCACAAAGATGAGGCAAGGAATGTAAACTTCATCAATTCACCATTTAAGCCATTCTTAAGTGCTTGTTTAGTTCAAAGCTTCCAAATTCAATCAATTCAGCCAAAGTAAGAAAAATCCCAATTTTACTTATAGTTCAAACAACCCTTGACCACAATGAGATTACACATGCAATGCAAGTCAAAGCCAAGCTCACATATTCCATGGACAGTAAAATACAAATATGAAGAATTTATGTCAGTTCATTTAAAAAACCCCATATAGGATATGCATGAAAGCACCAATGCAACAGTCAATATCAAGGATGTATCTATGAAGGACCATTGAATTTCAACCACCTGCAAAGCAAGATTTCATCATGTTAGCTTGTTTATCACGAAGACGTCATTAAACATGAACACACCATATTTTCACTTTAGAGCAAACATAAAACACACAATATATTAGAATCATCAAAACCATTGTCAAAGACCAGGAGGGGCGCACAGAACCCAACAATTTCCCCCTTTTTGATGATGACAATATATTGTGACCACCAAAACTCTCTCCCCCTTTGACATTATCAAAAAGTGGGGGACGAGGTGAACAGATGTGAAATGGCACGAATCCAGCAATGAACCTCCCATAAAAGGAAGGTGTGAGAATTATGAACAAGTATAAAACTAAGAACATGTGTGAAACTATGAACATTTATCTAGAGCTGAAATTTGAAATATGAAACTATATGCAGAGTGTAAGACTAAATTATGCACAAAATGTATTGTGCTAAAAAGCACATTATTCTCCCCCAATTGTCAAGAATAAAAACCAACTGATAATGGATTATTTAACTTGTTATCTACATGTATATCCTAAAGATGCAAACTATGGAATGAAATATGATATGATCAATACAGATCAAGCAATCAAGCACTCAAGCATGCATAACAAGATATAGACTCATGCAAGTCCCTTCGGGACGGGTGTAAGGATGATGCAATCGATTATAGAACATGATGTGCATGAATAATACTAAGAAGGTCGTGCTTACATAAATGAGGTACTGCATAAACTATGAAAGTTGACAGATTCATAAAATACATTCACACAATCAAACCCAAAGTGTATATGTGAAAAAATGAGCAATGAATTCCAAACAATATGGATAACCAGATTTTCTAAAGAACACTAAAAAGAGCTTATCATCCATACACTTTCATACACAATGCTCGAATAGGTAGCTACGTATAACCCCAAATTTTTTTAATTACTATAGATGGTGTGACTAACCTTTTGACACGAGTCATGCCCTTTGTTTCAAGGACAATTCCCGGTTACTCAGTTTCGTCACTTTTTATGATGTGGATGAGACACTTTTCGACGCGAGTTGTACCCTTTGTCTCAGGGGCACTTCCCGGCTACTCAGTGGCAAATCACACTTATTTTAATATGGATTAGTTTCACCTTTCGGCGCGAGTTTCCTCCTTTATTTCAGGGGGGATTCCCGGTTACTCGGATCCACATTCCACTTATACAAATTTTTGTGGGGTAAACAGCTTTTTCCTCACGAGATATGTGATTTCCATGTAGAGAATCAAAAGTCCTTAAAAGTGTAGAGTAGAAAACTGTAATCCTTATTAGATTGTTTCATTATCTCAAAAAGGTGCATTTTGTGTGGGTGGTCGTATTGAATGTAAAAGATAAATTAGTCTCATCACAGCAATGTCTCCCCCTAAATGCATGCACGGTTATAAAAAATCTCCCCCTTAATATATGCCATGTAACAGACATGTCTAAATCAATACAATTTCAGTTAACATGGAAAGAGTCATAGAAAGAGTCAAAAAGATTGGTGATATTTTATATACATTCAAGCATGATTTGAGAGGAATTTTTCACACATGTTGATTACTGGTACGTGGCGGAGATGGAGGTCCAAAGACCCTACTCACGCATAAGGAAAGCTTCCAGGTGGACGTAATGTATCGTTCCACTAACGTCATTTTATATACCAAATAACCATGGCATTCAAGCACATAAGTATGCAATGATATGTAAGTGTATGCAAGAAAATGAATAGATGATCAAAGACTTTCTTTATTTACAAGTATGTAAAGATGTGTATGATATATGCAATGTGTATCATGCAACTAAGTATGTAAAAGTGAACTATTATTTGCAGGATGTAAGTGAAAGTATGAAAGACTTTATGTGCAGACCAAAACCTTCAAACCTGGATTTTTTATTTGCAAAGTGAAAGAGAAGGTGTGTATGAAGAACTATATATGTGCAAGGTTAAGCATTCAAGAACTACGATTATTCACAAGATGTGCAAAGAGAAGCATTCCAGACAACTACTCATCAGACTCAAAAGATCTCAACATTTCAAAGGATGCCAAAATCAGTGAACCAACATTGCAAACATTTTCCTCCAAACATAATTTTTACCTTTTCAGATTTTTTCAAACTGACCTAACCAAGGTAAGTTCTCAAGATCAAACCATTTTCTTCATAACTACCAAGGTCAACAGAGGGTAATATGAATTCAGATGAATGTCAGATTTGACTTTATTTACAAAATATGCTACCTAGTAAGCATGGACTGTCAACATGACAATAGATATGGAATTAGAAGCACACTATTTTTCTTAAAACTCAAACTCTCACCTGAGTTTAATTATCCAAAAAGAACCAGTACCAAGTTCATTACCAGTAAAGCTCATTATTTCTCTTGCCTTGAAGGATCTTCATTTATCAACAGATTCTTCCTCCTCAAGGCACCCCTACAAAACAGATTCTCATTTTGGAGATTTGGGCACCCAAGCCATCTTGGGTCCCGAGGGGTTAGTTCTAGCATGAGGAGATGTATTCCTATATTTCCTAGCAAATCAATCATCATCAACTCTCATTGTAGAACAATCATCCATAGAATGACCATTCTCGCCACAATAAAAGCAATGATAAGACTTTCTTTTCATGGACTCGACAATTCTTTGGAACTCAGCATGCTCTTGGGATTCAGTCGGTAATGGGGAAGGTTGGGTAGGGTGGACCCATGGACAATGTCAATAGCTTGTTGTACATCACGCATGGGAGGGATTTTAGAGGGTAAATCTTCAGGGAAAATATCTTGGAAGTCCTGTAGGATTGCCTAGACTTCAGGTGGGGTTGAGACTCGGGACTCCTCTGGTGTGATGGTGACGACAACAGCCCCAAAAGGGGCACCCTCGGCAACCTCTCTATTTAGCGCACAGACACCTATAAAGTTAAGGCGCCTAACTGGGTCAAGACTAACCTTAGGGGCCTTAAGAACGGGTGTGATAGGTGCAGGAGAAGGGAAATGAGGAGTTTCCCTTCATTGGGAGTTCGGGAACTCTCCTGAACCTTGGGGGTTCCAGTGGGGGTGGAGGTGGAACTCTTTCCCAGGGTCACCTTTGGGGGTGTCGGGTACAACTGTATCTTCTCCTCGTTGTGTGAGAAGGAACACTGATTGGACCAATCAAATGTAGTAAGATCTACATCATAGATCCACGGTCGTCCTAGAATGATACTACTGACCTTCATAGGCACTACATCGCATAAGATCTGTCCTTGGTAGGATTGGAATTGGATGAGAATGACACATGTAGTGGTGACTATGATAGAAGTGTCGTCAACCCAATCCACGTTGTATGGCCTAAGATGAGGGTGGGTAGGTAGACCTAGACGGGAGACAAAGTCTGAAGAGACTACATTGATACAACTCCCGTTGTCAATGATCACCTTACAGGGTTGGGATTTCACCATGATGTAGGTTTGGAAGATGGAGGTTCGACGCCAGTCGTCCTCCTGGGGGTGTGTTAAGATGCAACGAACTACATCCAATCTTCCCTGGCTAGAGCTCTCGACAATATCTCCCACTTGCATGTACTCGACATGTGTTTCATCACACCCTGCATCCATTTCCTCAAACTGGGCGATGAGGTCAGGATCGGCCTCATACCTCTCAATGACTTCTCCTTCCTGAGGTGGAAGCTCCACAGGCTGGGGGTCGGTGATGACTAAGGCTCGGGTGGGGTAATTGGTGGCAACATGCCCTAGGTTATGGCACCTAAAGCAGCGAATGCCCGAGACAGGGACTGGTTGGGAGGTGCTAGGGACGACTCTCTTTCCCTGTCATCCCTCCTATCAGTTGGCGGAGTGTACTCCAGCCTGGGCACGACAGCAGGTACAGGTAAGGGGTTCCTTGTGAAAGGAATAATAGGGGCAACGGCCCGGAGTGGGGTAGCAGTAGGGACATAGGAATTGGAGGGGCCATGCCTCTCAGAGTAGCGGACCATGGGGTTTCGGGACTCGGGTTGGCGGTAGGTGGGGACCCGAAGTGGGACCACCCTTTGAAACCGCTCGACATCTCGAGCAACCTGGTAGGCGTGCTCGAGGGTGTTAACCTCTCGTAGAAACAGCTCCCGCTGTATGCTCTTGTGTAGGCCAGCCCTAAACCGTGAGAGGGTGACGGAGGCATCCTCCATGACTCGACTTCGAAGGAAGAATTCATCAAATTTGGCAATGTACTCGTCCACGGACTTTCCATCTTGGGTGAGTTTCTGCCATTGGTCTAAAAGACGCTGATGGTAGGAGGGTGGCAGATACTTCTCCCTCAGTTTCTCCTTCATTTCTTCCCACGTGTTTATGGGCTCCTCTCGTCTCCTTGCTAGGAGATTTTTAATGTTGCACCAGTAGGTCTTGGCTTGACCTAGGAGTTTCATTTGGGCAAATCTCACCCTTGTGGCAGGGGTCATGCGGTGATGTCAGTCAAAATATTGATCCATCTCGGTCTCCCAATCAAGGTATGTAGCAGAGTTTAGGGACCCATCAAAACTTGGAGCGTCGATCTTGACGTTCCGTAAGATGATATCCTCATCGTCGTGGTCTCTCCCTTGAGGCGCACGATCCTCTTGCTCTCTACCTTGAGGAGCCTGATTCTGGCGGGCTTGGTCTCTCTCTTCCCTAGGGTTGGCTACGGGATCGTCGCGGCCATTCACTCTTCCTTCCTCTCTCTTCATTCGATCCTCTAAGGCCTGGATCCTCTCATCTAGCTCCACTCGTAACTAGCCTATGGATTCTTCAAAGTGGGCCATAAGGTTATGCTCGAGCTGGGCTAACATAGCACTCACACTCTTCTGATCCATGGGTGATTGTAGTGTTGAAGGGCGCTCTAGACGGTCTGATGAATTCCTAGACCAACGTGGCATGCACGGGCTCAGACCTAAATGATGCAATCCTGGGACCGAAAATTAGCAAGCTAAAGGCCCGATTTGTTGGCTAACATGCAAAGGGTCAATTCGAAGAGACCGGTCAGGGAGAGTTGCTCACCCGTAGGCGAAGTAGTTGTGGAACTACCTCTTGGCAACTATGGTGCCCTAATGCAACAGTTCTAGGGCTTAAAGGATGGGTACATATAAGCTCTCTCTCTCCATCCACAGCGATACACTCAGAAGACAGGCTGCATGGATCGGGCTCTATCTCACTTCGTCGCGCAACAATTGATAATGATACTAAATCAGCAAGTGAGGGGAGTGCGTACCTAGCTAGACTGAAAAGTCCAGCTCCGACCGGAGACGAAGGTGAGCGGGGACATGCGTGCCCGCACGGTGTCAACGAAGCTTGGGCGGTTACAATAAATTCACTCCACGCAGGGAGGATGCAATTATTACAAAACCGCTTAATTTAAAATTTTCACGCAGGGGAACAAATTAATTCAAACTTTCTCCGCACAGGGAGACTCACAGGCAATCACACTCCGTAAATCACGGACTGTCTGTCGGCTACCGGGCGACTCGGGCACCGGTCAAGCCGTCATTGTGGACTTCGGGTGCCACAATTCAATCAATAGGTATAAAAATAGATATAATATATATATATATATTATATATATCTTTTTTTTATAATATGTTTCTCTTATATACGTATATATATACTATATATATATATATATATATATATATATATATGTATATATATGACGTGGGTGGCTCTCAGGCGACGGCAGCAGTCGTTGGTGGACTCTTCACGTCGGCTAGTGGGCACTCCACATCGGCCATGGCGGGAGGAGGAGGGACGCGGTCAAAGAAAGGAGACAGGCGGCCTTCGAATGCGTATGCTCGCTGGCCCACGCGGGGGAAGCTGACGGCCGGTCAGCATGCGCACATGGCGGTCGCTGGAGACCCCGTGGGCGAAGGCGACTGTCCATGCGGAGGAGGGTGGGCTCTCGCGGGCGTTCGTAGGCCGACGCTGACTGGGCGGGCGCTGGCCACAGGTGGCCGCGGCGGGCGTGACTCAGCGGCGGCTGGCGCTGGCGGGCGGTGGCGCGGCAGGGCGCAGGCGACCGGGCGCGGCTGCGGGGCTCAGGCGATAGAGGACGCGGGTGCTGGCTGTTGTGGCCAAGCCCCGTTTTGAATCTGGCATGGGCGACGATGCTCGTGCCGTGAACTAAAAAAAAATTCTTTTTTTTTCTCTCACACTCTCTCCCTCTCTTTCTTTCTCTCTCTCTCCCTCTCTCTCTCTCTCTCTCTCTATCGAGAAAAGCAGAACTGCCGCTCCTCTATTTTTTTCTTTTTTTTCCTTTTTTTAACTTCTCAGCCGAGAGAGATCTATTCTGCTATACTCTTTCTTTTATATTTTTTTTTTCACGTACCGATGTTAGGGAGGGGAACTGACGTGGACGCCGGGGTTGACGGAGATGCCATTGTTGAGCTCTGATACTAAATTTGATGCGGTCGGTGTCGGAGGAAGGATTGATGGCAGCTCCGGAACGCGAACAGAACTGGATAACTACGTCTCGCGCAGCTCGGCCTTACACCGGACGGTCTCACACCGGGCGACACTCAAATCTCATAAAATGAGAAGGAGGTAATGGGAAGCACAAAGGGCCTATGCACCTTACGTGATTTCAAATCTTTAATTCATTCATATGTGTAACAACACACCCTAGCCCCCTTTATATATAGGAAATGCTATAACACTCATACCTTTAACCTTCACCTAATTACATTTATATCCTAGCCTAATAAAATAAAACTTACCAACCTTCTTTTGACATTGACATAATAAAATAAAATACTTTAACTTTGGTGGTTTAATAATACAAATACCACCATAAAAATGAAAATACACACAAAGAAAATACATACACAATACATATACACATACGTAATACATACGTACTCAGGACGCCGGGTCTTCAAGTGAGTCTCCGAGCCACAAGCTCGGTGCGGTCGGGGGTGGTGCGGCGTCGGCTCCGAGTAGTGGGTCCAGTAGTGGGTCCGGTGTCCCACAAATATCATTGATAGAAATAGTACCTTCTGTGAGTTCTTCTGCCTGCTCAGCATCCTCTCTAGGTAGTGCAAACACCCGAGCTAGCGCTCGAGGTCTCCCTGCGGGTCTCGCTACTGCTGGTCTGGCTACTACTGGAGCTGCTACTGTTGCTACTGGCCGAGCTGCTACAGGCTACATCATCTTTGGATAATCTTGGATCATGTGGCCCTTCTCGCCACAATGGAGACACCTGCCGGTGGCGATCCAGCATACCTCCCCGCCATGTCGTTTGCCGCAGTGTTTACATTATGGTTTATCATTGCCCCTTGCTGGTGGTGTGGTCTTCCCTGTCACGAATGATCGCGACGGATTCTCCATCACTCTTTTGCCTTTGTCATTTCAGTGAAATGGTGCCGGTGGTCTCTTTGTCGAAGTCCTCTTCTCCTCTCGATATAATTCCATGTCGCTCTCTTGACGACATGCCGCGCCAAGAGCCGCCTCCATCGTAGCAAGATCCAGTGCAACTAGACGGGTCCGAAGCGACAGTCGTAGTCCCGCCACAAACTTCTTCACCTTCCTTCTTTTATCTGTAACAATGTGCGGTGCATACTTTGATAATTCTGTGAACTTAGCCTCATACTCGAGCACAGTCATAGACCCTTGAGTTAGGGCCAGAAAGTCTTGCTCCATCTTGTCTTGTGCATGCTTCGGTATGTACTTGGTTGTAAATAGCCGCCTGAATTCTTCCCAAGAAATATCATGCTCGAGTTTATCAGGTTGATTGCTTAGCACAGACGCCCACCATACGCCCACTCTCTCCTGCAACATGTACGTCGCCAGACTCGTCTTATCTTCATCTACACACCGGATGACCCGAAAAATCTTTTCGATTTCGCGGAGCCAGTTCTCAGCCATGATTGGCTGACTCTCCCCCTTAAAGAATGGTGGAGCCATCCGCCGAAATCTCTCCATCACGGTCACCCCTCCAAAAACCTGCTCCTGGGGTGATGCTGCCTGAGTCTGGAGTTGCGCCTGAAGTGCTGTCTGGGTCTGAGCCTGGGTTTGCATAGCTTGAACCAGACCTTGCATGAACATTCCATAATCCACCAAAGATGGTGGCGTAGACGGGGGTCCTCTCGGCTCATCCTGAGGATCGTCATTCTGAACTGCACGATGACCTCCTCCCGTCATGGTCTGACAATACAATTATACAGTTAAGTTTTCGTTATAACTAACTACTAGTTCAAGATTTTGGAATGTGGATTTAGCTGATGACTATTTATATAAATTCTCAACCGTGGTGGCTCTGATACCACTCTCTGTGACGCCCCGACTTGTAAACCCGGTCCAGTCGTAAAGACTCACGTCGGATCCCGATCAAAACGTCACAGTGGGACAACCCAAATGGTACATTTTGGTAGAGAATTTCATATAAACATTGAGATATCATTGCAGCGGAAATGAAATTTCTCGATCAGTCAGCTTATAGTCAAAAGACTTCATCCACATAGATCGAAATAAAGATCAACAATTTAACAAGTCATTTATTACATAACCAAATTTCACACATATTTTTTTTCTTAACTACCTAAGATAATGACACGTAGTAAATCCAAGCCGCGGCCAGAACACTGCGATATCACTCCTCGCTTTCTTCTATCGCTTCTCCTGAAAATGTTCAACATGGTGAGTCTACGAATAGACCCAGTAAGAGACTAGGCATAGTCCCCAGTCATAACATGTAAAAACATATGCAAAGTGATTTACGACATTCCATTTATAAGTCATTTTTAGGCATAACTTCAAATAGATAACACATGAGATTAATAAATTTAACCCAATTTCAATTTTTCGATCATAAGTCATGATATTAACATTTTACAGATAAAGTCATGCGGTATATTAAAATTTTATTCTATCAATGACAAAGTAAATAAAAATTTAACATTAGTAAACATTACCATGCAATATAATTCGGTTCATTTATCAATAGAATGATTCCAGCATAAGGCGGAGTAAGGTCTTACGCATAGTGAAAGGATCTAGACAGACCTAATCTGCCCTTTTCCAAATCACCATTTGATATACTGGAGATTCATTAACAATAAACATTTACAGTGTAATAACAGTAATATGCAATAACAGTTCAGTAGGCAATAACACTAGCTTCAATATCCATTCAATGAGCAGTAACAGTAGTTTCAATATCGATTCTGGGAACAGTAATGGCAGTTCCAATATCAATTCAGTGAGCAGTAACAGTCGTTTCAATATCGATTTAGTGAACAGTAGCAGTAGTTTCAATATCAATTCAGTAAGCAGTAACAGTAGTATAAATAGCCAAAACACAGTGCTCAAACCATCACTAGAAGGACAGTCCGTCGGTACTCGATCACCTAGGTAAATATTGATGAGTTTTGGTTACTGCGCAGAACCGGGAGAAGTCCTCTCCACGTTAACCAGTGGTACTTGTCCACCTCCAGGATTTCATCCCCGTTACCCTCGGGGCCAGTAAACAGTGTAAACCTCCCCTCATGGGCATTTCTATGACTTGGTTCCAGTCTCCCCTATGGTGGCAGCGTCCATTCGGCAATAGTAATAGTATAGTAATATATATATATATATATATATATATATATATATATATATATAGACACATGCCACTCAAAAATTCATGCTATAAACATTAAGTATGAAATGTGTCAGTATTGAAAATCTTTTTTTTATTTCTGAATTTCTAAACTTATCCAATTATAAAGGCATAAATATATATCAAAAATTATAAATTATATTCACAGAGATCAGAATGTCTTGAAATTTTGAGGGAATTAACACATTGACATGAGGGATCGAAACATAAAATTAGCATCATTTTTTAGATAATATTTATAATTTTTAAAGAATTATTTATACTCCAACACGCATCATAAATTGACTAAATTAAACTACGTTATTCAGAAGACCATCAAACTTTTAATGATAACATTACACTGGAAATTTTTCACAATTTGTCATGCATGAATTCAAATTTTTTCAGAGTCATTTAAATTCTCCTATGCATGAAAAATTAACTAAATTTAATCACAGTACTATAAAAATCACCATAATTTTTCAAACTATCATTTATAATAGAAATATCATTTCTGAAACTTTTTATTATTTCTCACACTGTATTACTAATATTTTGATATAATAAAAAAATGCATCATGAATAATGAATTAACTAAATATGTCCACAATGATAAACAAAATTACTTAAAATTTATATAACGTTGTTCCAGACAGAAGTATCGTATATGAGAAACTTCACTATTTTTCATTTAGTATTTCTAATTTCTAAAATTTTATATCAGTTTCTAAAATTTACAATAGTAACTTTTAAATAGAGAAAAGTATCTAGAATGTTTACAATGACTATAATATACTAATAATTAACTTATATACATCAAATATCAGTTCTGTAATTTTCTCAGGATTTTTTTACAGAATATTAGCATTTATTCAATTTTTAAATTATTTATTCAAACATTGAAAATTATACAAGTCAAGATTCAGTGATCAAAACAATATGAACTTTTACTTAATTAGTTATAACATGCATTTAATTCTTTTGGTAAAGTTTCAAAATTTTCTATGTAATATTTCTATTTATCTCATAATTTTATACTTCTAAGAAAATATTAAAAATTCCGTAATTTTACTTACGGTCATTTATAAATGTTAGTATTTTAAGAGTACGTACACACATATGTAAGATCCATAATGTGAAATCTTAAGATTTTATGAATATGATTTCTAATTTTCATATAATTATTTATTTTTCTATCATGTATTAAGAATTTATTAACAGAAATAACGTGATCCAAAAATAATGAAAATTGTTCTACACATGGGTCTCACAGTAATATGCATTCTTACAATTTGTGGTGATTTTATATCACCCCTTTAGCCTTTTAGTATAATTAAACACCCTTAAAATAATATTAAAATATTTTTAAACTTAAAAATATTTTGATTCAGACATGAAAATTTTTACAGAGAGTTAAGAATATCATATCTCATGATTCTGTAAATTTTTTAAATTTATCAAGTACCGTTGCTAGTTATAGTGTATTAAACATTTGATTTTACCCTTAATCACATGCCTTAACACTAATGATCTTATGGTAATCTGACTAAGATATGATCACACATGGTGAAATAAAGATATCTGATTTAATTATCTTTATAGATGCTAATTAATATATCTTAAATTATTTTAAATATGCTAATCATGCTAATTAAGAAGATAAATGCTAAATCTCTTATCTTAATGACGATTAACACCTCCTTAACAGCCCTCCACCCTCTCCTTCAGCCATTCAACGTGGCCAACCTCCAAGAAGAGCAAATGAAGCCCCTCTCATGACTATTTATAGGGGTTTTTCTCTAATCAATCTTAACCATTGATTTAATCAAGGGTGGAGATTAAATATTTATTTTAATATTATTTAAATAAAAAATAATATTCAAAGACTCACCAACCCACTCAGCACCTTTCTTTTGACTATCTCATATTTTTATTTTTTTAATATGCATATAGGGCACATGGGAATTGACTTAAGAAGGAAAGGTGTTTAAACTAATGGAAATGTTTAATAAGATAATAATTTATATATATATAAGCCGCAATCGCGGCCGAAAGGGGGGGGGGTGCTTTCGCGCGTGCCCGCCCGCGCTCCCGCGCGGGTGCGCGTGGGCGGCCGCCGACCAACGACCTTTTTTTTACATTTAAACCCTTGTTCTTTTTTTAAAAAAAATGCTTAGCCCGCCTTATATATATATATTTATTTTTTTCTCCTCTTCCTTCTTACCTTTTAAATTTCTTTCTTTCTCTTTCAATTCTTTTACCATGACTAAAATAAATATAGTAAGACTAATGTTTTAAATATTTAGCCATAATCAAAAAAAATTTATTAAACAAATAAAATACTAAACTATAAATTTGTAGAGCATTACAACGACACCATGCATAGAATGACAAGGGAATGCTGTTTAGGAAGTGGCTGAGGTCGATGCTGCACCACGGTGGAGTCGACGCAGCCTCATTGTGAGTTCAATAGTTAGACAAACTTGCTGCTCATCAAACTCCTAGTGTATGTGTGAATAGAATATAGGTGTGTGCGAACACCGAGCTAGCTAGATTGTGTGTTTAGTGTTCACAAACAAAGCACAAACTATGAAGATTTGAAACATGTAAACACCTGCGAATGGGGATAGAGGATAAGGAGCAATTGTATAAAAACACAACCCACTACACAGGGATTTTAAGGTGGTTCAGTCTGCAAACCCGCAGACCTACATACCCCTCTCACCAAACCGGTGAGGCTTCACTACACGAGGACAAATCCTCACGAGGATGAAGTCCTCAACACACACGGGGATGAATCCCCACACACACACACGAGGAGAAAGCTCCTCACGAGGACAAAGTCCTCACGCTGCAAGACTGCAACACACGGGGATGACGCCCCCCCCCCCCCCCCCACACACACACACACACACAAACAAAGAAAAGAAAACACGCTGCAAGTGCAGCAAAAGCACGGGGACAACTCCCTAGTCACACCCACGGCTGAGCACAGCCAAAGACCACTCCAGTCTCTCAACCATAGCACTGGACACACTGTTCTCAAACAACAACACATGAAGATAGAGTTTCAAAGACAAAATAGAAACTGAAACAAAGAAAAACACCAACTGTAGCTTCAGATAAAGATCTCGAAGCTTGTGGCTGCGACTTCAGATTAGGATCCAAAGATCTTCTTCTTCAAGCTTAGACTGGCTGCAAGGAGGGCTGCACACCTTCCTTCTTCTTCTCCTTGAACAACACTGGTTTGGGTCGAACGAGGGCTGGGCTGCTAATGCTTTATGGCTGCTCACTCTTCTTCTCTTCTCCCTTTTTCTTCCTCGCAAATTTTTCTCTAAATGCTAAGGCACACTCTTCTCTCTTTGGCTCTCTTTTTCTTCTGGACGGCAGCAACATCTTGATGCAGAAGCTTCATGTATATATAGAAAGCTTGGTGGAAGATTTTTTCCTCCAAGAAGTTTGTAGCTTGATTGGCTGGAATAAATTAAGGTTCTTGGACAAACCTCTTCCTTGATTGGTCTAGCTCAGATGGAAGAGCATAACCACACCAATTTTCCGTCCATGATATTTGTATTTGATTGGCTGGAATGAAAGAGGCTTCTTTGACCATTGACCTTTTCTCTTGATTGGTCCACCATATCTGATAGCAAGATCACAAAATGTATCCAGACTTCAATCTGATTGGCCCGAGAGGAAAATGGAGTTTTCTTTTTCTTCAGTCTTATTCAGATTTGAACTTTGATTGGTTGGAGTGGCCATGTTGCTTCTTGGATAATGAGCTCTACCAAATCTGTATTTTGATTGGCCCTATAGCAAAAGAGATGTTTGACCGAGGTATGCTTCTTTGAAATCTGCTAATTCATTGGCCTATTGACAGAGAAGGACATGCTCTGTCCTAGGTGCTTTTTTGGACTGGAACCTGATTGGCTGTGACCAAAAGGCATGAGTACCATAAGACAGACCTTTTCCGAAATCTGATGCTTGAACATCTGCCTCCAAAAAGGTGTACTGACTTCCTTATCATGGAAAGGTAGGATCTCTATCCTAGGATCCTTTTCCAGACCTCAAAAAGTGTGTTTTTGGAGGTTTACGTCGGTATATTTTATTCTCTGGATGATTTCTGAAGCAAATGCGGTTTTGACAGAAATGGGCTTGAGGTGCTTTTGGTGCGTCGACAGAGCAGGTTCATTGCGTCGATGCAGCTTCATAGAATCTTGAACAGCTAGCATGCTGGATATCCATGGAGTCGACACAACAAGGAGAGTGCGTCGACGTAGCCTTGTAGAAATGCGTTTACAACGCTTTCTGGGAGGCCCATGCGTCGATGCCCTAAGACTATGGGGTCGACACATCTTGCGTTGATTGCATGTCGGTAGTTGCTGGAAGTGATGGTGTCGACGCAACTATGCCAAGAGGTCGATGCAGCCTAACACCAGTTTGGGCTTCTCTTCCTTTGTGAGCAAAGGCGTCGGCGCAGCTTCATTATAGGGTCGACGCAGCCTTTGAAGACACCCTTGGTTGTTCTTCCTTTTGTGAGCCATGGGGTTGACGCTGCCTTGAGCATGAGGTCGACGGGCCTTGTGCATATTACATTTTCTCTCTTTTATCGAATCCTTTCTTGGTTTCTGTGCATCCAAAGATCTTAGCAGTTTGCACCTTGGTTGATCTCTTGGACTGGAGCTCCATTGTTTCACGCCCTTGCATGATATCACATGACACCATTGCATGATATCTTCACACTGCTCATCTTCATGAGGCCATACACTTGCCAGCGCTGACTTTGACCTGAACTACATACATGTTGACATCATCAAATGCATATTAGACTCATCAATGAGTCATAGTCAGACATCATCAAAACCAGAGGCACAACATCGGATGGGCCTCCTAGGGGACTGTTGGTTGGACGGCTTGGAGTGCTACTGTTTGAGGCCTAATGAGCCGTCGGATGGGCCCATTCTTCTTCTTCGTCTCCTCCTTTTTTTTTTGTTCTTTCTCTTTCTGATGCTCGGACTTCTGTGAGCCAGTCCACGGGAGTATGTCTTCAGGAGGATCTAGGTCTCCCTTGATCTTTAATTCATCCCTTGGAAGCGAGCTCGTGGTGGCTCAGCACTGGTTGGTTATTATAATAACACAACCAGTCTCTTCCGGAGCTCGAGCGTCTCGAGCCCGTCATTGCATTTTTCGCTGCTGAGTCCTCACAGCTGAGTCTGTAGCAATGTATTGTTTAGGAATACTTTGGCTTCCTGCAATTTTAATTCGTCCGTTGGGACGCGAGTTGGTGTCACATGAGAAATATCCTTGGGGTCTGGCCATCTGGACCCTCTTCTTGTATTCCTTCGCTGCCGGACCATGAGGGTCGGCCCTGTGGCACTGCATTTTAGGGACACTTTGTCTTCCCACAATTCATAATGTATTGTGGTATATTGTGGTAATCAAATTTTGTATGTCAACAAACCCCTATGCGAAGGGTAGATAAAAATATGATGACATGAAGGAGGGTGCAAGTGTTGCACAATGGAGATCTCAATATGATTGAGATAAGAATAAAGAGAGAAAAGAGAAATAAGAAGGCTTATTGGTTTTTCTCCAAAAGAGAGACTTCAAAGATCTTTAATGTTCTTCAAAAGGATGGAGCTCCAATAAATGTGGCTTTGAGCTTAAGGGAGGCTCCTCCTTCCTTCTTAGCTCCTCCTTCCAGCAGGGTTTCCCCAAGAGATCAAAATTCAACCTTAAACACACATCGGAGAGGGGTCCTATTTATAGAGTTAAAAATTCAGAGGTTAATTCCCTCAAAAATATAAAACAGGGTTCTAATGGGATTTGGAGAGAGGAATCCTTCCTCCAAGTGTCCTCACTGTCTTAGAAAGTCATAGGAACCCTTTCCCAAGTTGAAAAGGAGATCAAAATGAGGAAGGGGAGGGTTGACTTTTGGATCGGATTTCTGAAAGAATTTGCGTCCAACCCAGTGGTCGCAAATTAAATACGCGTCAATATGGGAAGGCGCCAATTTGAAATCATTTATGGAAAGTTTAGAAATTACCAAAATTAGAAAAGAATTAGCGTCTTAAGTCCGGACGCCAATTAAAAAAATTCATGTCCTTCTGGTAAGACGCAGATTCAGAATAATACGAATTTTGGTAGGATTTAAAGCTCAAAATAAGGAAATGAAATTCGCATCCACTACAGTGGACACACATTTAAGAATATGCGGCCTTGTAAAGAGGCGCGACTTAATGAAATAATTAGTGTCCTGAGGCTGGTCGCAACCTTTTAAGAACGCGGTCGTCCATACAACCGCGATCACGGCAGACCAGGGTTGGCAGAAAATGGCGTCCACTATGGCTGCTATGAATTCTTAAATTGGCGTCCGGATGGCTGACGCGAATTAAATGGCGTCCTTCCACGTTGACTTTAATTCAAAAAGGTCTCAAAAAATTAGAGAAAAATATTGAAAAAATCTAAAAAATAGAAAAAATAGGAGAAAGTTGGGTAATCAAGAAAATGAGAAAAATCACTCAAATAAGTCGATTTAAGGGTAAATTTGGGACATTATAAGGCGATAGGAGATGCACTTAAAATGATGTCAATTTTGACGTGTCTACAGCTACCCCGCCTTGGCATATGTTTTGCAAGGGATCGACACGGAATGGAATGAAATGGAACGGAATGAAGTGTAACGAAGCGTAATAGAATGGAGTGAAGTGAGAGTGAACTGAAAAGTAGATGCCAAGGTGTGATGAGACACCCGATCAACACCACCTGATAAGAATTGTTCCAAAGTTCAAGATGAAGCAATCTTGAGAAGGTTCAATGAAATCAGTAATTGTTTGGATATAGGAAGGATAAGTGTGCACGCGGTGCACGAAGGAGAAGTAGATCAACTTCTAGCGTCGGGGAAGTACCCCAGGTCGTAAACTTGTAGGTTTCACCATTGGAAAGCAGTTACCAGCCAATGTGGACGTGCTGCAGTCAAGGCGGATCTAAGGAGAAGATTGAATGAGAGGATAGAGATCCAAACAAAGGATTTTTCAAGAAAATGACCCAAAACGGCAACAAAGCGAACTGAGGACTCAATTCAGATTAGAATATCTCATATCATGAAAATTGATAATCAATTGACTCTGAAAATGACTTACAAGAGGGATTTTCTAAAGTTAAATCAAGATCCTACATGAATACATGCTGGGTTTAAAAAGAAAATAAAAATAAACTAAAAATAGAAAGTAATTAAGGATAATATTGTTGAGTTGCCCAGACTGAGTCAAGACACCGATTTCATGAGTTGATACTAGGCCAAAGCCCGTTTATCCGCGCATCAACTCGTAAAAGGGAACCATCGTCCCCAGCCTGAGACGGCTCAACGACATATCCGTACGACTAAGATTCCTCTGAAATTATCATCGTTTTTGATAAAGGGGAACTCAAATTTCAGATTTACTAAAGTCACAAAGTCCTTGATATAATCTAATAGCGTAGATATCATATAGTAAAAATACATACAAGGAAGATGGTGAAGGCAATAAGTATGTTGTAAACTAAGAAATGCAATGCAATGCAATCACCGTGCGGCTTGGATGATGTCCAGACGGTGGGACCAAACAGCTGCTTCCTACGCTCAAAATATGTTAGCCAAGATATCATGAAATATAACAAGCAATGAATTAAGGTAATTTAAACATAGTATGGATAGCATCAAAGTGTTAAACATGCAAAATATCATTGTTTGTTGTTATGTATAAACCATGAGGATGACAAATTTGGCTGATCATAAGATTTGTACTTGAAGGATCAAAGTGATGCCCATAATGGCGGGGATAATCAAGTAAAGTCATCAGGAGTAACTTAGAAAGATGAGAGATGATAACTGATGATGCCCAGAATGGCAAATCATGAGGATAGTGAACAATGTTGAGAACATAGGGAAGAGTCGAAAAATTGATGTAAGTGGAAGGAGAAGACTCATCCCATGTTTTTGGTTCTTCTTGAAAAAAGTTGTCCCTGTATGACACCATCTGAACAAACAGTTAATGGAAATATAATGTAATTTTTATGGATTTTTTTTAAAATATTTGATTTTTTTAGATTTTAGAAATATTTAATTTTTTTTAGATTTTTGGTTTAGACATTGTTAATTATAGCACCAAGGGTTGTTTAAACTACAGGTTGGAGGTCCTTGTTCCTTCCCCTTTCGCTAAGAACTGCTCAAAGTAGGGCATGCATTTAAGGTGGCACCTTATAGTCGGTTGCCCTTTGTAATGCCCCGGATTTTTTCGGATATTTTTCGTATCATTTTAGTGGGTCTCGGAGCGTATTTTGTGTTTTACACGTATTTTTCCCTGATGCATCGTCGGAACTCTGTGCAGGGTAAACCGTGGCGTTCTCTGACTCCGGGACTGTACCGGCGCATTGTGCACCTCCCGAGGATCGCGGAGGTAATTTTTCGTAATTTTCTAAATTTATGGAATTTTCAGATTTTCTATATATATTAACATTTTCTCTCTCTCCCCTCTCATTTCTCTCTTCCCTCCCTCTCTCTTCTCTCACGTTCTCTCCTCTCCCCTCTCACTCCGGGTGGCCGACGGAGGCGGCGAGGGCGGGGCGGCATGGCTCGTGGGGCGTGGAGCGACGGGCTCGGGACGAGGATCGCGATGGTGGAGGCGGTTCGTGGGATCGCGAGCCAGCGAGGGTTTAAACGGCGTTTCTTCGCGGATCGGCGAGCTCGGGGCTCGAAATCTTCGGTGAAGGTAGGGAGATGGACCCCCAGCTCGTGTGCTTTCTTTTCCCACAAGTTTTGTAGGCTACGGTGAGCTGAGCGGGGTTATTTGAGCGATTTGGGAAAAATCCATGTTTTTGGGGTGTGCGCCCGATCTACCGTTCTATCGCGTTTCGGGCCGAGTCGAGGGTCTAGATGCATGCTAGGGGCCATAGGGGAGCTTCTCCGTTGTTTTCTCAATCATTCGTGGATGATCGAGGCGTGGAACGGAATTTTGGGTGTGAATTCGCCGTTTCGCCGTCGGGACGCCGTGGCGGTCGTTCCAATGTTCGTCACAGTGTGTAACGCGCTCGGGCAGGTGCGTTACTCTCCCTTTGTTTTGAGTATTGGCGTTCGTGGGCCTGACGGTCCCACGATAGACCGCCACAGGGTTGTGATGCCCTCATGCTAGACCGTTACAATGTTCGACCGTGGTTTATGACCGTTGGGGGTCATAGACGCCTGACGCACTCAGAGTGGCGCGTCAGGGTGCGTGACGCCCTTGTGCAGGAGCGTTAGAGCTAACGCATCCACCCTTCACCCTAGCGCGCCTGGGTAGGTGCGTTAGAGTGCGTGACGCACCGAGCGGTCTGCGTCACGGCTTGTGTAGCTCTCTGGCCTAACACACCGGCGTTGGTCCGTTAGGTGACGTAACGCCCCTGGGGGAGCGCGTTAGGTTCAGTTTTTACTCGCCTTCTGACGACCCTGTGTTGGAGCGTCAGAGTTGTTGTGATGTTCGAGGCTTGGACCGTTACAGCCTGTGACGGCCCAAGGTTAGACCGCCAGGCATTGAGTTGCGCCGAGGTGAGTTTTCGTGTTCTCCGCGTTCGTTCCGCGATGTGTGGATCCCTGGTCGACCCGGTTGTGACCTAATGGTCGACTTGCGGTCTCGTGAATGCCCCTGACACCCATGGGATTCTGTGTCCGTGTTTTGAGGGTGTCGGGAGGACCGTGTTACCTCGATTAGCGTGCCCATAGGTGTGGTGGGTCCGGGTGACCCCACGTGTTCCGGACTTTCGTGTTACGCTCGATCGAGTCACCGTGTATCGGTGTATGTGTGGTGGGGTCTCCCCCGCATGTCGTGAGTTTCTTTGAAAGGTGATTCCTGTGTGGGCCATGTGTTTGGCCTTGGACTGCGAGTCCAGTTATCCGACCTGGGGCTGGAGGTTTCCCGCTTTCCCTGGGATGGGGAATCGGCGTGGCGGCTTGTGTGCTGCCCTGGGAATCGTGCTTCTGCGCTTTCTGCGTGGTCGAGTATGTGGCCCGTGGACTGTGAGTCCCGTTTCTTCTCCGACCGAGGTCACCGTGCGACGGTGCTGGTACGTTGGGTGGTCCCCGTACTTCGTCGGGTTTGGACGTTATTTTTCGTTGACTTGAGGGTCTACTCCTTCAGTGACCCTCCACTAGTCGTAGCCTGCCTGCATGCGAGTGGACCCACCAAGGAGTGGTGGAGAGGCTACCCTGAGGACGGTTTTTAGACTGGTTTTCGTCGGGACCCTCGTCGGTAGCCAGAGTCCGGCTCCAGGAGAAAACCAGTTAGAGGCCAGACCTATGACGCATAGTTTGTGTGTGCACACGTGGTTGGGGGCAGTGGACACACGCTGACGAGCGTGACCCCAACTAGTCACTTACTTTGTGGTTCTTGTACGGTGTCCGTGCTTTGGTAGGCGCTACCACGTCAGGCAGTTCACCTGCGGTGCGATGTAAGTCGTCAGGGGATGCTACCGACTATGCTTCTAGTGGGAGGTACTCCTGTCGAGTCGGAGTGACAGACTGTCAGTTTCAGTGACTTCGACCTTCGTGTTTTGGTCGTGTTGACCGTTGAGTTTTGGTTGTTTCACCGTGGCACGTGCGTCGGTTTTCGTGTCACGAGACTAGTGCTAATAGCTTCACCGGGATTGCATCTTGTTGGTGCGGTGTCCGCGACCGGGTGGTCGGGGTTGCACCTTGGACAGCGTGTCCAGGTTGGCCGTGTCTTGGGAGACAGGCCTCTACGGTGGGGTTACCGTGGGTTTTTACTTCGGTAAGTGGTGCTAGTGTGGTCCGGCTCCCGACTGTGAGATCGGGACTTCTCTTTCTACTTGACCGGTAAAGTAGGGGTAGTTGTAGTGTCGAGTTTTGACTGGCCACCGGGTTTCTTGTTCCTGCTGTTACTGTTGCTCTTGTGGTTACAGCTTTTCGTGCCGCCGTTGTTCTTAGTTGGGGTTCCGCGGGATCCCTACTGGGCCACTGACAAGAGGCTCACCCCTGCTTTTCAGGAGTGGCGGTTCTTCCTCGTGGTTCGAGGATGCTGTTCAGAGGTTCTTTGTTGCTAGCTCGCCGGGCCGAGTGCTCACTTGGCATGTGGTACGTTTTTACTGCTTTAGACTGTACTTTCTGTTAGATTGGACTCTGTTGTTGTAGTTGTTTATTTATTTCTGTTAATTGTTGAATTGTCCTGCTTTATTTCCTATTTCTTTGTGCCCCCACACTCCTTTTTAGCCCTTCCGAGCCCTCCCGGCTCGTGGGCGGCGGTTCGAGTCTCAGGTTATCGGGCCTTCCCGGTAATCGGATTCTCGGGTCGTTACAGATGGTATCAGAGCGGTGGTTGTGGACGTACATAGGAATTCGAGATATTGCAGTGATCAGAGTCCATAAGGCCCAGTACAGTCTACAGCTGGCATAGGGATTTGTGCTTGTTTTCCGCTTTGTTTCTCGCTTGAGAGCTTGAGTGCGCTGTGTGGCGCTGAGAAGGCAGTTGCTGTTCGTGGCTTTCGTGCTGGCGTGGGGTCTGAGGATCGAGGTCGAGGGCTTTCTCCCTCATCGGTGGTGACCCCTGTCGTGCTGCGTTGAGCAGAGATTGCTGGCTGGTGCGTTGCTGCGGTGCTGCGTTCGGGGTTTCTGCAGCGAGGTCAGGTGGCTGGTGAGAGTTGTTCATGGTTAAGTGGCCGTGAGCGTGCTCTGAGGGAGCAGCTGTCGGTTTTGGGCCACTCCAGATCAAGGTTTATCTAGCCCCTGAGGCGCTGAGGTTGAGGTTTAAGGTGTCAGAGCGGGTGCTCTGGTCGAGAAGTGTGCTCGGGTGAGCGGAGGATCTTCTCGGTGAGCTGCTATCTCGTCGAGCCTGGTGTTCTTGTCGTGCTCTGTGGCGTCAGAAATGACGTGTCGGTCCCAATTATTCTTGCAGATTTCGAAGCATGATTGGGCTATGGTGTTCCACTAAGTCTTGCTCCTGCGCTCTTGCGTGCGAATGGGTTGTGTTCGCCTTGGTTTTGGTTTGAGATGAGAAGGTTCCGCGGTGAGTCCGGGACTCGAGGATGAGCGTTGACGATTGTCGATTTTGGCTCGTGTTGCGGCTCTTGGCGTGGCGTGTTGCAGTTCGAGGAATTGCAGCGGTGGTGCATCGAGAGATGTTGTGATTGTGGTCCGACGTGACACTCACCGAGTGTGTCGGAGGCGCTGACCTGATGTGGTGATGGTTTTCTCGGTGCTGGAAGGTGTTGTTCTTAGCGTGCGCAAGATTTGAGGTCAGGTCGAGCACGGAGTTTTTTCGTTGGTCGGTAGTGCGATTGGTTTCCCCTTTGGCTGGAGGGAATTGTGTTTGGCCAGGTTCGTCGTCTTGCATTGTGTGTTCGGATTGGTTGGCCTTCGTGTGAAATGAAGTCCGTGCGAGACGTGCTCCTTGTCTTGGCCAGGTGGTTGCCTGCGAGAGCTGTGCCCAATTCCCTTGTTGTGTGAGGGTGCTGGCGCTTTTCCGAAAGGACGAGTGCTGGTTGGGCGGTGTTCGCATTCTTGGATGTGCGCGTGTGGATCAGAGTGCGCAGCGGAAGCCTGGTGGGCTTGTGACCCACTGGTTCAGGATCGTAGCGTTGGTTGCTACGGGCGGATTCCTGAGTTTGCGTTGAGCATTGGAGGATTGGTCCCTCTGTGTGAGACGTGTTGTTGCCGTGCCGTTGCTCGAGGTATCGTGATTCTTGGCACTGGCAAGATGGAGTGTTGGGAAATGTGCTGGCTAGTGCGCCTCATGAGTACCATGTTCCTGTAATGGAAGCCGTGTCAGGCGTCGGTATTAGACCCGGATGGGGTTGTTGAGGATGTCACCTGACAGAGGTCGAGGACGCGTTGGTCAGAGTCGGTGGCTTGGTGCCCGACTTGTATTGGAGGTTGTGTCCTCGGTTGAGATCGTGTTTTGAGGAAGTGATCTCTGAGAGATTTTGGGTTCCGGTTGGTAGCTGCGAGTGACTGGTAAGGTTAGTCTCGTAGTCGACCACGGTAAGATGTGTATTGCTTGGGGACCCTGTGTATTGGCCGCAGCGTTGGCGACCAGGTTGCAGTGAGATTGGCGTCGGATTGGTGGTCCTTAATGGGATGTTGGTGTCACAATGGTTATCCCTAGTTTGGTGACCAGCATGGAATGGTTCCCCTGTAAGTCTGAGTCAAGTGAGGTGATGACCGAAGACGCCATGATCTTGTCATTCGATTTTATCGTGCCCCCGAGAGGGTCGAGTTGGTGCGATGATCGAGTTCGGATGCGGTGTCCGAGAGGAGTGCAGCTTGAGATGTGGTAATTGTCTGTGTGTGAGTCAGTGGATGACCTGATGTGGGTTGGATCGTGCCCGTTGGGCAGGTGGAGGTTTCCCGTTGACGTGTATCTGGCGACCAGTGGATGGTCTTTTCACAGATAGAAGATGATGTTGGTCGCGCATCATGAACGGTGAGAGCCATGTGTAAGTGAGACCATTGGTGGTCGTTTCTGTGATGTGCTTTCCCCGATTGGATCTGGGCTCTGTCGAAGTTTGTCTTCTGGGCTCTGGCAGAGTTGGCACAGTGGTATGTCTGGCTTTCGGCTTGCCAGGTGTGGGGTGCTTCTTAGTGTTGAGCCGATGTTGAGGTTGCAGTCTGTTGAGATGGCTGCGTGAGCTGGTGGAGGCCCTGTAATGGTTGTTCCCTTGAGAAGGGTGTGCGACCTGTCAGCTGGTTGTGAAGCTGATGTGTGTTTTGTCTGCTGACCATTGGATGGATCGGTAGCGGTTGCTCATGTCGGGGGCTGTCTCCTCGGTAAGCGAGTTGGTGGCAGCGGTGCCATGAGTGGCTTTCGTTGTGACTGAGGTGATGTCGGGCTGCGTTGTTGGTGTACCAAGTCTGATGGCTGGTGTGCGCGAGCGCGGGGCAAGGTGTTGTTTGTGATTGCAAGTCTGGCTGTGTCCCTCAGGTCCGGAGCTTTTCATGCGAATCGAGGTTTTCTGTGCTAGGGCTCTGACGGCGTTGTCGGTTGGTTCAGTGTCTTCCCCTGTGACTTGTTGCTAGTCCTGAATTTCGAGGATGAAATTCCTTTAAGGGGGGAGGGCTGTAATGCCCCGGATTTTTTCGGATATTTTTCGGATCATTTTAGTGGGTCTCGGAGCGTATTTTGTGTTTTACACATGTTTTTCCCTGATGCACCTTCGGAACTCTGTGCAGGGTAAACCGTGGCGTTCTCTGACTCGGGACTGTACCGACGTGTTGTGCTCCTCCCGAGGATTGCGGATATAATTTTTCATAATTTTTTAAATTTCTGGAATTTTCGGGTTTTCTATATATATTAACATTTTCTCTCTCTCCCCTCTCATTTCTCTCTTCCCTCCCTCTCTCTTCTCTCACGTTCTCTCCTCTCCCCCTCTTACTCCGGGCGGCCGACGGAGGCGGCGTGGGCTGGGCGGCGTGGCTCATGGGGCGTGGAGCGACGGGCTCGGGACGAGGATCGCGATGGTGGAGATGGTTTGTGGGATCGCGAGCCGGCGAGGGTTTAAACGACGTTTCTTCGCGGATCGGCGAGCTCGGGGCGCGAAATCTTCGGTAGAGGTAGGGAGATGGACCCCCAGCTCGTGCGCTTTCTTTTCCCACAAGTTTTGTAGGCTACGGTGAGCCGAGCGGGTTTATTTGAGCGATTTGAGAAAAATCCATGTTTTTGGGGTGTGCGCCCGATCTACCGTTCTACCGCGTTTCGGGCCGAGTCGAGGGTCTAAATGCATGCTAGGGCTCATAGGGGAGCTTCTCCGTTGTTTTCCCCATCATCCGTGGATGATTGGGGCGTGGAATGGAATTTTGGGTGTGAATTCACCGTTTCGCCGTCGGGACGCCGTGGCGGTCGTTCCAGTGACCGTCATAGTGTGTAACGCGCCTGGGCAGGTGCGTTACGCTCCCTTTGTTTTGAGTATTGGCGTTCGTGGGCCTGACGGTCCCACGATAGACCGCCACAGGGCTGTGACGCCCTCATGCTAGACCGTTACAATGTTTCGACCGTGGTTTATGACCGTTGGGGGTCATAGACGCCTGACGCACTCAGAGTGGCGCGTCAGGGTGCGTGACGCCCCTGTGTAGGAGTGTTAGAGCTAACGCATCCACCCTTCACCCTAGCGCGCCTGGGTAGGTGCGTTAGAGTGCGTGACGCACCGAGCGGTCTGCGTCACGGCTTGTGTAGCTCTCTGGCCTAACACACCGGCGTTGGTCCGTTAGGTGACGTAACGCCCCTGGGGGAGCGCGTTAGGTTCAGTTTTTACTCGCCTTCTGACGACCCTGTGTTGGAGCGTCAGAGTTGTTGTGACGGTCGAGGCTTGGACCGTTACAGCCTGTGACGGCCCAAGGTTAGACCGCCAGGCACTGAGTTGCGCCGAGGTGAGTTTTCGTGTTCTCCGCGTTCGTTCCGCGATGTGTGGATCCATGGTCGACCAGGTTGTGACCTAGTGGTCGACTTGCGGTCTCGTGAATGCCCTTGACACCCGTGGGATTCTGTGTCCGTGTTTTGAGGGTGTCGGGAGGACCGTGTTACCTCAATTAGCGTGCCCTTATGTGTGGTGGGTCCGGGTGACCCCACGTGTTTCGGACTTTCATGTTACGCTCGATCGAGTCACCGTGTATCTGTGTATGTGCGGTGGGGTCTCCCCTGCATGTCGTGAGTTTCTTTGGAAGGCGATTCCTGTGTGGGCCATGTGTTTGGCCTTGGACTGCGAGTCCAGTTATCCGGCCTGGGGCTGGAGGTTTCCCGCTTTCCCTGGGATGGGGAATCGGCGTGGCGGCTTGTGTGCTGCCCTGGGAATCGTGCTTCTGCGCTTTTTGCGTGGCCGAGTGTGTGGCCCGTGAACTATGAGTCCCGTTTCTTCTCCGATCGGGGTCACCATGCGACGGTACCGGTACGTGGGGTGGTCCCCGTACTTCGTCGGTTCGGACGCTATTTTCCGTTGACTTGAGAGTCTACTCCTTCAGTGACCCTCCACTAGTCGTAGCCTGCCTGCATGCGAGTGGACCCACCAGGGAGTGGTGGAAAGGCTACCCTGAGGACAGTTTTTAGACTGGTTTCCGTCGGGCCCCTCGTCGGTAGCCAGAGTCCAGCTCCAGGGGAAAACTAGTTAGAGGCCAGACCTAGGATGCATGGTTTGTGTGTGCACACGTGGTTGGGGGCAGTGGACACACGCTGACGAGCGTGACCCCAGCTAGTCACTTGCTTTGTGGTTCTTGTACGGTGTCCGTGCCTTTGGTAGGCGCTACCACGTCAGGCAGTTCACCTGCGGTGCGGTGTAAGTTGTCAGGGGACGCTACCGACTGTGCTTCTAGTGAGAGGTACTCCTGTCGAGTCGGGAGTGACAGACTATCAACTTCAGTGACTTCGACCTTCGTGTTTTGGTCGTGTTGACCGTTGAGTTTCGGTTGTTTCGTCGTGGCACGTGCGTCGATTTTCGTGCCGCGAGACTAGTGCTAATAGCTTCACCGAGGTTGCGTCTTGTTAGTGCGGTGTCCGCGACCGAGTGGTCGGGGTTGCACCTTGGACAGCGTGTCCAGGGTTGGCCGTGTCCTGGGAGACAAGCCTCTACGGCGGGGTTGCCGTGGGTTTTTACTTCGGTAAGTGGTGCTAGTGCGGTCCGGCTCCCGACTGTGATTTCGAGACTTCTCTTTCTGCTTGACCGGTACAGTAGGAGTAGTTGTAGTGCCGAGTTTTGACCGGCCACCGGGTTTCCTGTTCCTGCTGTTACTGTTGCTCTTGTGGTTACAGCTTTCCGTGCCGCCGTTGTTCTTTGTTGGGGTTCCGCGGGATCCCTACTGGGCCAGTGACAGGAGGCTCACCCCTGCTTTTCAGGTGTGGTTGTTCTTCCTCGTGGTTCGAGGATGTTGTTCAGAGGTTCTCTGTTGCCAGCTCGCCGGGCCGAGTGTTCACTTGGCATGTTGTACATTTTTACTGCTTTAGACTGTACTTTCTGTTGGACTGGACTCTGTTGTTGTTGTTATTTATTTATTTCTATTAATTATTGAATTATCCTGCTTTATTTCCTATTTCTTTGTGCCTCCACACTCCTTTTTAGCCCTTCCGAGCCCTCCCGGCTCGTGGGCGGCGGTTCGAGTCTCGGGTTATCGGGCCTTCCCGGTAATCGGATTCTCGGGTCATCACACCTTGGTTAACGGTGCCCCTACTAAGGCCATACCTAAGAAACACTCGTTCTTTAGGGAGAAGAGTAGAAAATGTGAGATAGGCCTAATATGAGCTTAAAAGATATCAAGTTTGACTTCCTACCATAGCACAACCCCTAGAGAGTTGATCTGTTGCACTGGGCTTTTTTGTCATATCATCGAACCTTAATTCTCTTTTAGGAATGAATACGACTGGGCTCATAACGTCCCGTGGGGAATTGTACTGCCCTCTTGCCATGCCATATTCTTTGATATTTTGTTTATCATCATTTTGTTTCTTTTGTCCTTTGGACTTTGACATATATTGAAATTGAAACTAAAACTGAGAATAGGGTCTTAATAGACTGCCGCTATTTGAGACTTCCTCTTGTCGGGGTGTGCTTAGGTCGGTTGTCTTTGCCCAGGCTACCTCTGCCCTCATATTTCAATTGAGTAGAGAAAAGAAAAAGACTTCATGTCCTTGAGCATGGCCCAAGTAGCAACGATGTTTTCTGTGGGAGACAGCTAAGGACATCGTTAAGTGTGTGTGGTGTCCATGCTTAAGGTTGCCCTTAATGAGCGGGAGGGAATATCGAACTCCTAGCGCGAAGTTCTCATAGCCTAAAATGCTGCATTAGCAAGCTAAAACTCATTTTTTTTGACATTGACTAAAATCAATATCTAGGACTAGGCTTAGACTACCACCCTTAATCAGGTTAAGAAGCACTTCATGTTAAAAACCATGCGTAGAGATGAATCATAAAAATGCATACTTACGCAAATGAATTACCATGTGACCCTATTGTAGAAGCGGATGCCAGAGGCGATTTTGATCATCATGGGAGTTGCAATTCTCATTTGGCAGATAAAAGAGAGGGAGGAAAAGATTTGAAGTGACTTAACACGAAGGAGTGGTGTCAAGTCCAGACTCAGACGAATAAGGAAAGAGAAAAAGAGGTGAGGGCTAGAACTCTCTCATTAAAGTGTAGAAGCCTTGATCACATGAAAGATTTATAGAATGAAAGGAAAGTTAATGGGAGGAGTGGGGACTAAAGCCTCGAAAGCAATGAGAGAAAGGATAGATGCCCAGAGCAATCGATGCGAGAGAAATCGGGTCGGACCCGAGGTCTGGAGGAATCAGAAGAATAAATTGGTAGATTGAAAGAGATGGATCCAGAGACAGAGAACAAGAATCATGGTAGGAAAAATTCGGAGGTTTCGGAGTAGTAAAATGACGAGGGACGCGATGTCCAAGGGAAAAGTATGGAAAAAGACGGTTCCGGAGGTCCCGGATGAAGAGAATGGCAAGGACGCGATGCCCTGGAAAAATAGGAGGATGAATCGGAAGAAAGGGAAGAGGCCCGGGGGCTCCAGAGGGAGAAGGTAGGAAGGGACACGATGCCCTAAAAGAATGGATAGGGAATCCGGAAGTTCCAGAGACAAATGCGAATTAAAAGCAACATGGAGAGGATCCGGAGGTTCCGGAAGATGGGGAAGATGAGGGTCAAGAGACCCAGGAAAGAAGAGTGAATGCCAATGCAAATGTATGAAATGCAAGTAATGCATGAAATGCATGGAATACATTGAATGTAAGGATAAGATCCTCCTTCTTACCCAATGGGCGGCCCATAAGAAGAAATTAACGATCAGTAAGAGCGTGGATGGAACGGAATGGGGTGTGAATGGATCGGTGGAAAGCCCCTCAACACATGAATGCCCACTCCTCAACGGCCAATGACATGTTCGGGCAGATGGCTCAATTAGTGGAATTAATTCCCATAAGCTCTCATATGACGAAGCTTCAACAACTGTATAATCCAAAGTAAGCGACAACTTTTTTGGTAAATAGTCACCGTGGAAATTTGGGAGTTCCGCTTGTAACGTGGAAATCTTGACATAAACTAGTTTCTTGAATGATAACTCCCGTGATAGGTGAGATACGTCAATGTGTGGGAGTTTGAATTTTGGCATGGGAAGCTTCATAACACTCAGGCCTCTTGGAATGTCTTCGTGAAAAGTATTTGGTAACACGGGCACTTGTCCCTTGCACGAAAGTGTAGATGGAGTAAACATGGCGTTGAAAACTTCTAGCAAGAGATGCCCCGACCTGCCCTTGAGCATAGACTTCATCATCTCCTTGGCGTCATGACGATGCTGGAGAAGAACCCCTTCTCTTTACTAGTACTTTTACTATGACGGAACAAGGGATACTTAGAGCATCGAAGGTATCTTTCCCAATGAGCAACGTAACTTTGATAATCTTGACCTTGGACCGACATGACATCAACTCTTGACATTCTTTATTGGTGAGCACCGGTGTAGACTTGACCTTTTCAAACTTGACCGGTACAAGAACACGAATCGACACCCGACAAATAAAGTCTTGAATTTTGAAAGACATAGTCGTAACCAAGTTCTTCCTATCCGGCTCTTGAGCATCATCTTTTGCACACGTGTTTATAATCATACACTCGCTCCGAGGGGAGGGAGGCGAGATGGAGGCGGTAGGATCAATGGATGATGAAGGTTCAATTGAAGGCATTGTTGGGAGAGTAACTGGAGGTTCAAACACGGCGAGCTTCACCCTTTGCTCGGGAGCAGACAGGGTCGGCTCGAATGCAAAATTAGGTGGATTCTGCTTAGAGTCAACCACGGGTTTGGGTAAAAAGTTGAGTGAAGAATTAGGGATGACTGACCGTGGGATCACGGGGATGATAGCAGTCGGTTCCCTTGCCCAGCAAATCTGCGATGGCCGCAGATCCGCCCCCCTCGACATCGGATGGGGGAGGGAGGAGGCGGCCGCAGATCTCCGGCCACCATCGGCATGTGGCTGCGCCAACATCGGATAGGATCGCCACCTCTGACTGCCATCCGCTGCTCCCTGGATAGGCCCGCCCCCACCGACGATCGATTTGATTGCCTTACAGGAGACGAGAGGAGAAAATAAATAATAAAAAAAAAACACCGCAAACTCAACTGCCAAGTGCTAATTCGATCACCGCCGGTCAGGGTACCACCGTGGAAGTGCTAAGCCGCTCGCTATCAATTGAAACTATTGAGCAACTTAAAACCCTCAAGTCGCCCCTTTCGAACGCTCGATCCGGTGTGTGATCGTGTGTATCGTGCATGTATCATACCAGATTTTATGATCCAATAACGGATTGAGCCTGGATCGACATGTCAGCACGCCGACCCTCCACTGACATGATCTCGACACGGCGGACGTGCACCCGCACCAAACGTTCCTGCAAATCGTGAGTCATCAGTGCAACGTATTGCCAAAAACAAACGTACGTGTCAGTCACGAGGACACTAACCGGAGGATGCCGGCGGCATGGTGGAAAAGGTTATCAAATCATGGTCGTCGCTCACGTTAAGGGCCGTGAAGTTTCCCAGGCCGTTGATGACGCGGCAACCGTGTTCTGGTGCTTGTCGAGAAAGAAGAAGACCTTCGTCCAACACTCGAACCAATTATTTAAAGTGGACGAGAGTTTGTCTCAAGTGACTTTAGAGATTTTTTTTAACCATGTACATCTAAAAACACCCCCCTCACTTAACCTGCAGATCACACTGCAAAAATAGGAGGGCTATTTAATAGACCGGGCCGGCCCGATAGACCCACAAATATGACCCAATTTCAGACTTAGACTGTCAAGAACTTTTCGATCCCAGGCCCTTAGTCAAACTTAAAAACTCACCCCGTGGATCGGGCCCCCACTCTTTGAGTTAGGCTTATGGATCGACTCGACCTGATCTTTTTTTTTCTCAGTTCAAATTTTATTTTATTTAACTAAAAATATTTTATTTAATTTAATCAAAAAATAAAAACTCCCTTTTCACATAAATTAACATCTAAACCTCTAATTAATTTCATAAATATATATATATATATATATATTATTTAATTTACTGATTCAGATCGAGTCGGGCCGAAGTCGAAGTTGTGAAAAAAATAGACCCGACCCGACATAACTCGAGCCCGGACCTCGACCGAGCTTTAAAATTGACAAGTCGGATCTTGGTCGGGCCGATCTAAACTTGGCCCGAGCCCGACCAATTGAAAGCCCTAAAAAATGGAGCAAGGAAAAATATAATTTTGTTATATTTAAATCCGAAAGGAGTGAATGTGTACAAGATAACGGTTACGAGAGTTTGTTTAGACGTCGGACATCATAAATTGCAGGGGCCACTGTATCGGTGACAGAAAAAAATCTATATAAAAGTAGAGATGGCAATTGATATACACAGAAAAGAATAGGTTTATCATGCAACTGCTTCTGAAGTGCTTCGCTGTAAACATTCAGATCTTCAGATCACTACATTCTCATCCCTCCAAAAGATTGCTTTAGCAACCGCAAGTTCTCTGTATCCCATCTTCCCAGCCAACGAGTATACTCTTAGACTCGTAACATGAAAATGTGGTGTCAGATGGGAAACAATTCTTTCAACTTAACATATAAAAATTTCACATGACTGGCTCGTTCCCATGGCGTGGCGGGTCAGCATAAACTTGGTTTGGGTCCCGCAAATCTCTGAATATTGAGAAAAAGGAGACAAGACCTTCTGACGGAGCACCTCCTAATATTGAAAGCAGGAAGGAACCAAAGGGATTGAAGAAACCAGAGCTAGCAGCAGTCTCTGTCCGTCTCATTTCTGATTCTGGGAACCGAAGAGGGCTGCCTGCAGAATCTGGGCTGTCTGCTGGCGTTTGAAATCCAGTAGTTTCTGCAGTTTCCACGGAATCAGGTCCTAGTATTATTCCCTAAGCTGGCTACAGGTGCAATATCAGCATAATCGCTTGCAATACCTGGGTTTCGCACATTAACTCTTGCAATGTGCAGAGTTGAGGTAACTATGGTAGACGACGTGATCTGAACACCTGTCTGCATTTGAAGAGATCCCCTCCTCATTAATCTGTCTAGGGCTGGCCACTGAGATGAGTGCAACACAAGCATACTGAGAAAAAAATCTGACAGTAATATCAAAAGACTTGAACTTAGCTATAAGTTATTCCAAAAAAAAAAAAAAAACAGGTGCCAAACAGATGCAAAAGTTACGTCCACACCAAAGAAGATGTCACACCCTGGGTCTGCACCCCAGAGATTCAACTCTTTCCAAGGTTCCTGGGGTGTGTGTGCATGCACATCCTAGCTAATGCATAAAACCAACTTGATGTCTGACAGTATGATGCAATTATTATTATACAAGGCGAACTACCTCCGATGTCCTACAATGGTGAAAGACAAGCTGAAGGTTGTTCTCTTTCCAAACAGTCTCCATAATAACCGAATCTGAACACTCAATCGTGCAAACATAATGCACCACTGCAGATTGGTATCATTAGGAAAAGGTAATTATGCATGTTATTGTTCGAACATTGTAAGATTGAGGAGGGAGAAGAAAAAAAGGCATCTTTTATAGCATGCGACTGTAGGTATGCCATCTGGTCATCTGGAACAGAGGCTGTTTCAACACAAGTGAGTATAATCAACAAAAAGGAGAGTGCCGTTACTGAGATTCATAAACAATTACCTCATAATGTCTCCAGAAATATATAATCAAGTGCTGCATGAAGGCAGCAGTCGTCAAGAAGGCCAAATAAGAGAAACCTGGGAATAATGGGAGAAGAGACAACTTAAAAAGATGTAAGTGAAATAAGATTCAACCAACCAAAAGAAACCATGAAACTAGGAAGCAAACATAAAGAACAGAGAAGCAACATACCGTAAGGATAAGAAAAGAAGTAAATGTGGAACACCAAAAAGTAAAGCAAGAAGAAGCGAGGGAAAAACTGCATGGAAATTGATGTCCGGACACTGCAAAACAACCAAAGACCTGTCAAATATGCAAAAATCAAAGCCAAAGTTGTGGATTATAAGTTTCCCATAAGATTACAGGTTTGGAGAATCACATGGCATGGGGACTGAATCAAGATATGCTTCTATATTGCTATTTTCCCATGAAAAAAATGTGACAAAGTTAAAACTAAAATTCTGCACAATAGAACTTGAAAAAGACAATATAGCAGCTAGAAGGTTATTCACACATAATAATGTAGATTCTTGTAGAACGGCAACCCAGTGCCAGAAGGTTCTCATCGGTGAAGGGGCTGGGGAAGGTCAACAGTGGAGATCATTCTTCCTGCTTTTCACAGAGAGGCTGTTTCTAGTTTTGAATCATGACCTCCAAGACACAATGGAGAAAACCTCAACACTGCACAAAGGCTCCCCTCGACAACTTGGATTCTTGAGTAAATAAAGTACCAAAGAAGAACACATTGACCAATAAACAGGTAAAAGAAATGGATTACCTGATCATTGTAAACAGTTCACATAGCCAGACAAGGCCTAATACCAGAAAAGCAAGCGCTTGATCATCATAAAACTCAAATAAGAAGAATAAGATGCCAATCATTATCTGCAATATCAGAAGCAATATCTTTCAGCACAGATTCCACAAATAGGAACTATAAATTAACTGGAAAAAGATTCCCAAAATTTTATTTGAAGATCTGCCGAAATTAACCCTATGATGAAGGTTTACTCACTGGTACAAAAACAAGGGACTCAATAACATGTACAAAAATCAGCTGGAACGTTGGAAGCTGATGCCGAGCATGATGTTGCAGTTGAACTGTGATAGTTAGTGGAAAGAAAATATATATAATCTTCAGTGGGTAGGCAACACCATCTTATAGCAACTTTAACAAAAATACTCCAAAAATAACAGAACTGACCTGTGAACTTTAGCATACGTGATTGTGTTTCTCTCAGTATAAAGGTAACTGACATTGTTGTGGTGAAGAAAACAAACAATGACATAATGAGCACGCTACACTTGGTCACAAAGTAATCTGCACCAGAGGAAGAGCACCAGAAAAAACAGCTGTTAACAACAAGTATACCTTCTGAACTTATCTGCGCACAAGGACAACTGCTTAATGAGCAGTTGCAAAAACTGCAAGAAGCAATTTCATCTTGCAAATCCACAGATCTAGGCTACTGAATATTATGATTCAATGTGCATAAGAGGCCATTTAGACAGTTGGATGCCATTTCAACTGAACCCAATGTGCATCAGACCAATTAACAAGTATTAGCTAGTTTTCCTTTTTCTTCTGAATAATGATTAAACGGTCCATAGAACGGAGACATGCAAGACCACCCCATTATCATGTCAGTGCCAAGAATCCTAAATGCTTATTTCACAAAGTCACTCTGCAAAGCTTTCTCTCCATAATTTGTCATGTACACCTGGTTCCGTTCGATGTATTTGCCTCTACTTTAAATGTGCATGCACGATGATAGCAACCATGCCTTGCTGTTTACCACCGCAAGCTGAAGCCTTGGAAGAGCAATTAGAATACTAGTTCCTATGGTATCTAGGGACATCTGTGACTTTGGACCCCAGAAGGAAATTTATTTTATTTCACAATGATATATCCAGGCATACAAATATTAGTGACAGCCATGACCCTCACTCATTTAAATATAGTGAAAAAAATGGAGGCAATGACTAGGCCGTCAAACACCACCAACATAAATAGACTTCCTAGTCTAGCAAAGTCTCCCAGGACAATAAAACACATTTCTGGAAGTGCCTCAACCATTGGTCTAATCTCTAGAAGCACCATAATTGGCCTTAGGATCAGTCAGCCAAAATACGTGCAGACTTGCCAATCCCCCAAAAGTATCCAGAATCAGGGATAAGTCACTCAGAAACCAATCCAGACGATTTCTAAATGCTTAAGACCATGACCATAACTTACATCATCCATTTTGTGACTCACCAACACTCCAAGACTCAAGGGTATATTAAAATTTTGATACTATGCAATGTTCAATGTCTTTTACCATCTATAGGATGGTAAACAAGGTGTCATTCATTCCTGGGTAGTGCAGATGATTATGACAGGTTGTATGGTATCAGAAACTGGAACTGAGCCAGTGACTCAGGATACAGAAGCAGATTGTTTTATGAAGAAAAGTTATTTCCCAATTATCAGGGACAGGAACAAGGACAATGAAAACCAGAATCAGAGTCAGATTATTTTATGAAGGAGTTTTTCCCAAGTCAAGGGTTTGCTTGCAGGGTTGTTCTTTCAGGAGTACATGATCATCTAAAAGCCATTATGATTCTAGAACTAGCTAGCATTCCCTTTTAATGAATGACTACATGGAAATGCACACCAAACATGGCAAACAAGTATCGCTTGACCTCAAATAATGCAATATCTATTTGGTGCCTATGTTTCAAACATACCATCACTGGTGGAATTTGCAAAATGTTCACCTCTGGAGAATTAACTTGTGTCTTCATGTGATGGCCATGAAGGAATTGTACATTCAGCAAAAGCTCTTTCCCAAGCCATTTCTTATGATATCTCCAAGATCTCTGTCCTTCCAATGAGTCCCGAGATAGAATCTCCACAGAGATCAAGGATAAGAGAGACAGGAGTAGAGGGAAGAAGAGGAGAAAAGGAGGCAGATGAGAAAAAAGAAGAGGAGCAGCAGCTGCTCTCCAACATGCTGCGATGGCATTGAGACCTGAGAAAGCAATTTCTTCTAATTATAAATACATTGTTGCATTGTTTTTATTATAATTGTGCTATTTAATCATATCACACTGACCCCCAGGAAAGCACATAAAATCCAAAGGTCTCATAGGCATTCAAATCATAACACCAAACCATCGACCGTGCAAATGTTACACCCATACTAAGAACATTGAAAAGCCAAAAGAAATTCTATCTCTCATCCTAGAAAAGAGAAACAGGAACAGCCTTTTTTATCCAAGGCTCCAGTCAAATTTTGTCGTAATACATTTTTAATCTTCGTCGTTTATGATGATTAATGGCTTTCCTGTCAAAATTAAAGGATATAAGGGCACAACTTTGTCGTTTGCATTGAACATGGACGGAATACTCTCAAGAATATTCTAGGACGGAAGTTTCAGCAGGTCAACCCTGGCTCATTTTGGTCAGGTCCGAACCTTTGGTTATGTTCAAGACTCCAAGAGCTTGCAGACTTGTAGTAGTTAATGGCTTTCTTATAAATTCAATGGATATAGGTTCAGGTTGAACTCAACTACTATGGATAGGACTGGAACATTGAAACAGCCCACCCACACTTCTGTCATCTCATGTTAAACATTTAAGCAGCCCAACCCAACTGAATCCGATCTTTAAAGAAGCATTATGCATTCACTCAGTTCTTCCTAACCCCCCAATCTGCACCTCTCTACTCCCAACCACCCTCCCACCAATTAGCTGGGGATGGGGAGCTACGGGTGTGCTGCAGACTTACATGGAAATAGCATCACCCAACGGGTTCACAGTCATACAGCAGAAGCTATGGTGCTGCTGCATGCTTCAACCACAGCAACCCCACGGGATCACCAGCATGGCATTACAGCTGGGCCATGGTTATAGCTGCAGACATGCACGGGACAGCTACATACTGCAACAATGCCATTGTGCTCAAGGAGGTGGCAGCAATGTTTGAAAAACCAGTGTTAAGAACCAGAACAGTCCAGGCCAGTTCCAGTTCCCGTTTTCAGGACAGTTTGGCCAACGCTGGTTCTGGCCAAAACCCGGCCAGAACTGGACCATTGTCCAGTTCCAGTCCAAACCAGCCAGTTTTTTGAACCATTGGCAGCAACAAGGCAGCAGCAGTTCTTTAACACTTGCCACAGCTCCCTCTTCTTAGCCCTATCCTGGTGTACCTGCCCCTTGCCACAGCACCCACCTCAGCCCTATTCTGCTGAACCTCACAGTTACACCTCCAGTCTCCCAAAAACCATGTGCTAACTGGAACCAATTGGCACATTATCTGTGCCCCCCCCCCTCTCTTCTCTGGGTAAAAGGGGAGTGTCCATGTTGAGGGCCAGCTTAACCATGATTTTGGTATGCCATAGTCTCAATGCCATTCAAAATAAAATAGCACAGCAATACCCAGCAAGATGATGTCTTAAGTAAATTGGGGGAGTTTAAAAAAAACAGCAACATTGGAGACGTTCATGTCTACATATAAAAGATATGAGCTAATATCAGAAAAGACTTTCTTTTTTAGTTCCCTCTTCCTCATTCTTAGTTTTTGATTCTTACAAACTCCATTTTTTCCTAATTCATTTCTTTTTTATCAGCAAACATTAGGCATTTAACCAACACCACATCAAGATGATTATCTGGATCAGAATTGGCCTTGGCCAACCCAGAAATTTAAGTCTGATTTTGGATCAAATGAGCAATGTACTTGAAGAGGCGAAAATCTCGCGCTGTGTCCTGAGCGGGCTGTGGCTCACCAGAAGATGAACTGCAAGACAGGGAAACGTATCAGAGGGCCCAGGGGGTTTCCCTGGGGAAAAACCCTCCGATGGCTAAGTCAGTAGAGCTGTGGTGGAAGCAATAAAGGGGAGGAGAAAAACTAGTGCGCGAGATTCCTCTCCACCAGAGGGGTGAAGCGGATCTTGCTCAGGAGTTTGGGTGTATGAGTGCCTTGATGGCCCTTTTCTTCCACCGGAGGGTATCCTTGGTTTAAATAGTACGCCGCCTTTAGGAGTCCTGCAAGCTGAGGGGTTTCCGGCGGAAGTTACGTCCTCAACGTGGGCTTTCATGGCCTTATCGTGGGAACGTTATCGCCTCGAAGTCCGGCGGCTTCTGGATTCCCCTGTCCGTTGGGGACTCTTAACGGCAGCACGAGCGGATAATATCCGGTCTGGCCGAGCTTCTGAAACGCCAGCCCTGTCCGGGCGATGAGCGTAGCTCGGCGGAAGAGGGGTCGGATAGGTCGGCGAATGCCTGTCTCTCCCGGGCGGGGAAACGGCTTGGGCCGGACCTTCCTTATGACCTGACCATTACTCGGGCCCTCCGAGCCTAGGGGCTGCCGAGGAGGGTTGGTTCCTCGAGTGTTTGTTCATTGGGCTTTTCCTCCCTAAGTGGGCCCTGTGGGCTGTCACTCAGGTGAGCTTGCCTCGTTGGACCCTGTTGGGTCTTGTTGGGCTGCTCTTTGAGTGGGCTGCAGAAATCCCCCTCTCCACTTGTCCCCCTCCTACTCCCGAGCCATGGAGGCTCGGTCGAGTAGTTTTTGAGGCTTTGGACCGGCGTGGCTCAGGTGGGTGAAATTCTGTTGGCGTTATGGAGCCACGAGTAGTGGTCGCCTGGGCCCGTAATGATGATCCTGACGGATTTAAAACGAAGGGGCCCCCCTTTTCTCGGAGCACGGAACGACGCGCCGCCTTCCTCCAGGGTTTTATAGGCGTTGGGCGCTGTTCGTCGTTCTAGGCTTCTCAGGGTTTTAGGCTTTCCTTAGTTTCTTTGCTTCTGGGGCTCCTTGATGCACCGTGAGAGCACAGTGGAGACGCAAAGTCTTGCGGCGGCGTTTGAGGAGTTGGCGAGGGTAACCGCGGAGGCGGTCCGGCAACTTCCTTCCCCCCCGGAGTCTTCGAGCTCGCGCGAGGGATCATCTTCCAGCTCGATGGCGGATCTGCCTTTGGAAATCGGGCAGGTGAGGCGGGAGCCCGTCCCCAATTGCAGTGAGTTGGGGGAAGCCGAGGTGAGGAAGCTGGAGCATCGTTTTCGCTTGCCTCTCAGGTACAGCTTTGCTGCCGCCGCCCCGTATGAGACGAGTCTGGACAGCCGTACGGGGCACATTTGCACTTTTCTTCTGGCTTGGAAGAGTGGGTTCCGCCTTCCCTTCGAGCCTTTTGTACTTAAGCTTCTCGAGTTTTTCCGGTTGGCGCCTATTCAGTTGGTGGCCAACTCGTATCTCCTTCTCTCCGCCTTTCGGATTCTCTGTCGTCAGCACGACATTTTTCCTTCCTTGGACCTCTTTCACTATTTTTTCGAGTTGAAAGCGCACCCGTCGGCGGGGAAGGGCTTCTACTTTATTCAGGCGAGGAGGAACATGAGTTGTATCTCACTCGCAGCGAAGGACTCCTCGCACAAGGGGTGGAAGACCCAATTCTTCTGGGTGAAGGCGGAGGCGACGGACGAGTCTTGGAGATGTCTGGTTTCGCCCAATTTTCATCCGAATGTTCCCCCTCGCCAGGAGGAGTTCCCTCCCCACGTGGAGCGGCAGGCCGCTCGTCTGCTGGATAATCGCCAGTCGACCGAGGAGCTGGTGACGCCGGAGAACATCGAACGGTGTTTTCTTACGCGGTTGACGTCGACAGGTACCGCTCTTGAGGTTCTTCTCCTGGGGTGGTAGTTACTTTCCTTCTCCTGACCGGGTCTTCTTCCTTTGTTGCAGACGTGAGGCGGGAACCTCTGGAGGAAGCTGCTGAGGTCATCGATCTGGGAGAAGATGACTCGGCGGCTGACGAACCAGATGCTTCTGCGGGTCGCGCCCAAGCCCGAGATAAGGGCAAGGGGGTGGCCCCCGGGGGATCTTCACGACCAACTGGTACGAAGCGCAAGGATCCCATGGCGGGAAAGTTGCGGGAGGCCGCGAAGGCCAGGAAACGGGCCAAGAAGACAGGTCTTCCTTCTACCGCCGAGGGTGACTCCGGCTCGGCGGCGCTCCCCTCTCGGGGGCAAGATGGGGCCGACCTCTCGGGGCCAACTCCCCTACCTGCCAGGCGAGAGGGGGCCGAGGAGACCGGGGGCCCTTCAGAGGGCGGCGATGGGTCGGCTCTCCCCCCCACGGGGGTAGAGGGGGCCGATGTTGAAGTAGTTGACGCCGAGACCGGGGGATCGGTCGGAGGCGGTGATGTCTCGGTCGGCGAGGTGCGGGCCGAGACAGGCAGGGCTGGGGGTTCGCCCGCGAGGGCGTTGCAGCCCCAGGCGCTTGAAGCTCCCGGTGCGGTCGGTCCCGCGGCGCCGGTCGAGGTTGGGGGTTCGCCCGGGGAGGCGTCGCAACCCCAACCGACCGTGGCGCGCGAGGCGGTCGGCTCCGTTGCTCGAGCAGAGCCTTCTGGCGGGGTGCCCAGGGCGGAGCGGTCCCCTCTGCCGGAGCCCTTGAAAAGGCTCGGTATTACGGGCGACCTGTACCGGGTCTGCCGGTCGATCGCCGCAAGGACGAAGGGGGGAGAAAGGCGCAATACCCCCCCCCCCCCCCCCCCGGGATCCTTGATGTTCTGATGGAGGGCGGCCTGGTCATAGCTCGGTCAGCGGCTTTGATGTCGGAGGCGCACGCCCGGACGGAGGCGGAGCGGTCGAAACTCGCCTGGACCCTTGGAGGATGCGAAAGGAAACTGGCCCGACTCAAGGGGGAGCATGAGGGGCTCCGGCAGGAGTTTTCCGCGTTCCGGGAGGTGGCGCGGGCGAGCCGACTGGAAGCCGGGGTGCTGACCGAACAGCTCGCCAAGACCCGAGAGTCTCTTGAGAGGACAAGCCGATCCTTGGAGGAGGAGCGTCTGCGTCGCCTCGAGCTAGACAATCGCTGGGAGCTCGAACGCGCCGAGTTGCTAGATCGGGCGGAGGTGGCGGAGCGCCTCCGAGCTGAGGCTGAGGTGGACCGGGCCCGGGCGGAGGAGCGTGCGAGCGAAGCCGAGCGGGCTCGGGTCGAGCTCGTCGGAAGGGCGGGGCAGATCGAGGCGGAGGCGATCGAGCGTTATAGGAGCTCGGATGCTTACTCGGCCGACCTGGTGGAAGCCGCCCTACCCTATTACGAGGTAGCACTTCGCCGGGGCGCTCGAAAGGGGTTCAAGCAGGGCTATCGCCGGGCGGTAAACTACGCCGACGAGCAAAACTCCGCGATCGAGTTCCCCTTTGGCCAGTGTTATGACTCGGATGAGTCGGTTTCTAGCTCCTCATCGTCAGTCGGAGAAGATTCGGAGGGGTCGCCTCCATCGGGGTCACCAGCTCCGGACGTTTCGGGAGGGCTCACGACCGAGACAGTTCTCGCACAAGCGAGGTCAGTGTCCGAGCCGGCCGTCACCGAAGGTACCGGGGATGACGCGTCCCCTTCCGCCGTTCTCGAGCGTCAAAGTGGGCCCGAGGCCTGATGTATTTTGCCTTGTTTTGCCTCTTTCCCTTTTTGTCTCTCTTTCCTCTTTTTAGAGAGTTTCCTTTTTGTGTGATAATGAACGACTTACTCTGTTTGAGTACCATCTTTGCCGTGATTTGGTTGGCGTATCTGGAGTAGTTGGGAGGTGCCGATATGTTCTGCGCGGTTTTCGCATGCTGATTTGGTAGACTTCTGACGGGGCGTCCTTTCGTTCCTTCACACTTTGAATGTCAGGCCACTTCGTGAATCCCGCTAGGGCGAGGATCGAGGAGTTGGAGGTGACCATTAAGGGGGATCCTTTGGCGTGTTTTAAAGGGGGGAGTCACTTAAGGCGTGCGGCCTCCCTTGGCCTATAAGAGAGACCGAAGGGTGCTCCTTCCTCCTTAACGCTAAGGATTCTCGCCGACGATCTGTCCTTACTCCTTCTTCTTCACTCTACGTTATGCCGCTGCAATCTAAGCATGGAGGGTCCCGCGGAGGGGGACGCTGCCGACGACGGGGAGCGGCGGGCTCCCGCTGTCCTGGAATGTTGAACGGATCCCACGGTCGCCGCGCGTGCACGAGACGGGTCCGACGGTCGCCGCGCGGATCTGGGGAGGGCTACGGCGTGTGGAAGCACGCCGTTTGCCTCTTCTTAGCTCCGGCGAGGCTTCCGGGTGGACGCCGAGGCGGAGGACGGATGGGGGTATCAGGGAAACCTGCCGCCACTCCCCCTCTGCATGGGGGGGGGGGGCAATCAAGCTCCCTCCTCACCGAAGCCTTCCTCCGTCCGCAGCCTCTTTTTCCCTCTTCTGCTCTTCATTTCTTTCACTCTTCGGGGGCTGCTTGCTCTCTCCTTCCTTCCAAGGAGTTGGCAGATTGGAAGAGGGGAGGCCTTCACGGCGCTCCTTTTTCCTGGTTGTTGCCAACTTGGGAGGTAGCTTTCCTCAACGTTTAAAGGTGGCCTCCCTTCTGCAGTCCCTCTGTCACCTTTGTCACGGGCCACCCGAGCCAACTGGCTCGACCACCTTTTGTCCGAGCCAGTTTCCACACGAGGCAGAGTCAGTGGCTGGACGCGAGGAGATCAAGACCGAGTCAGCCGAGCGATGGCCCCTTGAAGCGGTGTTAGACGGATTTTTGCTTTTTGCTATGTGATGTACTGGCATTTGCCTATCTGATGTACCAATGGTTTGGAATGAAAAGAAAAAGGGATTTATTCCGTCCATCTTGCTGTACAATTTCAAAAATAGAATTTGTGTAGTGCGGCTGCATTCCATGTCCGAGGAATGGGTTCCCCTTCCATTGTTGCTAACCTGTACGCACCTTTTCCGAGCGTCTCGACCACTCGGTAGGGGCCTTCCCAGTTAGGGGACAGCTTGCCCGCCGCCTCTAGTGGTCGAGAGGCTTCGGCCTTCCTGAGGACGAAGTCCCCCGGTTGGAAACGTCTGTCTCGGACCTTGGCGTTGTAGTATCGAGTGAGGCGGCGCTGGTACTCCGTTGCTCGGACGTTCGCGATCTCTCGGAGTTCGTCTGCCAGGTCGAGGTTCTCGAGCAACTTTTGCCCGTCTGCCTCGGGTGAGAAGCTGATCACTCGGAGAGACGGATTGGCGATCTCTAATGGAACGACGGCTTCGGTGCCATATACCAACTGAAAAGGGCTTTCACCGGTTGCCGTCCTGGGGGTCGTTCGGTGCGACCATAGTACGCTAGGCAATTCCTCGAGCCAGCTACCCTTAGCCTTGCCGAGTCTGGTTTTTATGCCTTTCAAGATAGTCTTGTTGGCATTTTCAACCAGCCCGTTGGCCTGAGGGTGGGCGACCGAAGTGAAGTGGTTGCGGATATTTAGGTCGGCGCATCTGTCTCGGAAATACCGAGAGTCGAATTGCCGACCGTTATCGCTTACTATCACTCGGGGGATGCCAAAGCGACAAATGATCGATTTCCAAACAAAGCCCCAAACGACTGTCTCGGTGATCCTTGCCGTAGCCTCGGCCTCGATCCACTTGGTGAAGTAGTCGATGGCGACGATGATGAACTTCTTCTGGGACTGGGCCGTCGGGAATGGCCCAAGGATATCGATTCCCCACCGAGCGAAAGGGTAAGGCTCGGTTAGAGTGACAAGTTCCGTAGCCGGCTGATGGACCAAATGGTCGAACCGCTGGCAACGGTCGCACTGCCGTGCGTGAGCCGTGCAGTCGCGCTGCAGGGTGGGCCACCAGTACCCCTGCCGTAGCAGGATCCTGGCTAGCGGCCGACCTCCTGCATGCGCTCCGCACAGGCCTTGGTGAATCTCTTGGAGGGCTCGGCTTGCTTCGTCGGGACCGAGGCACTTCAGGAGGGGACCGGAGAACGATCTTCGGTAGAGAGTGTTGTCGAGGACGACGAAGCGCCGAGCTTGATACTTCATTCGGCGGGCTTCCCGAGGGTCGGAGGGCTCTTGGGAGTCCTGTAGCCAGGACAGGTAGGGGGAGCGCCAGTCACTTGGAGTGGCCGAGTCAACAGCGAGGAGCTCCGTGTCGATGCTCGGGCGCTCTAGCTCTTCTAGGAGGACCGATCGTGTACCTTCTGGGTCTAGGGAGGAGGCCAACCGAGAGAGGGCGTCCGCCCGAGAGTTTTGCTCCCGAGCTATCCGGACTACCCCAAATTCCTCGAACTGTTGGGCCAGGCTCCGGACCAACTGAAGGTATTTGATCATGGGTGCCTCCCGAGCTTCATACTCACCGTTGACCTGACCTGCGACCAGCTGAGAGTCGGTGTGGATCCTGACTCGCTCGACCCCTAACCGTCGGGCCATGCGTGCTCCCGAGATAAGGGCCTCGTACTCGGAAGCATTGTTGGATGCCTGAAAGTTGAATTTCAAGGCGTACTGTAGCTCTATCCCTTCGGGGGACCTCGGGAGGATCCCCGCACCGCTGCCTGCCGAATTGGACGATCCATCGACGAACAGTTCCCAGGTTGGCTCGGTCGTGGTCGGAGGCCTGTCTTCGGCCGGGATGGTGCTTTCGGCAATGAAGTCGGTGAGCGCTTGGCCTTTGATTGCTGATCGTGGCCGGTACGAGATGTCGTAGGCCCCGAGCATAATGGCCCATTTGACGAGTCGCCCTGAGGCCTCGGGGTGGGCCAGAATCTTCTTCAACGGCTCGCCGGTTAGCACGGTGATGGGGTGCCCCTGGAAATAGGGTCGGAGGCGCCTTGCGGAGGTAACCAACGCTAGCACGAGTTTCTCGGTTGCGGGATACCTCCGTTCGGCCTCATTGAACACCTTGCTGGTGTAGTAGACCGGTCTTTCGATTCCCGAGTCATTTCTGACTAGGACCGAGCTGACCGTGGATGGCGTCGCCGAGAGGTAGAGCAGCAAAACTTCGCCTGGGACGGGCTTGGAGAGCACTAGTGGCATAGCCAGGAACTTCTTAAGCTCGGCGAATGCTTGTCTGGCATTCCTCATCCCATGCGAACGTAGCAGATGCTAGCTTGGGTCCCCTCATCAGTTTGAAGAAGGGCAAGCATCGTTCGGCCGCACGGGACAGGAAACGGCTGAGAGCGGCGACACGCCCTGTCAAACGCTGAACGTCTTTAACGCACGCGGGCGGGCGCATGTCCAGGATGGCCTGGACTTTGTCGGGGTTGGCTTCGATCCCGCGCTGAGTGACCAGGAAACCCAGGAACTTCCCGGATTTTACTCCAAAGGCGCACTTGGCGGGGTTGAGCTTCACGTTGTACTTCAGGAGGGCGCCGAAGGTTTCGGCAAGGTCGGTGAGGTGGTCTTGGGCCTTGGGGGTCTTGACGAGCATGTCGTCGATGTAAGCCTCGACGTTCCGACCTAGCTGTCCCTCGAACATGTGATTTACCAGTCGCTGATATGTGGCTCCAGCGTTCTTCAACCCGAAGGGCATCCGGGTGTAGCAATACACGCCGCAGTCGGTGATGAAGGCGGTCTTCTCGACGTCTTCTGGATTCATTCTGATCTGGTGATAACCCGAATAGGCATCTAGGAAGCTAAGTATCTCGTTGCCCGAGGTTGAATCAACCAATTGGTCGATGCTCGGTAGCGGATAGCAGTCCTTGGGGGTAGCCTTATTCAGATCGGTGAAGTCCACGCACATTCGCCATTTGCCCGTGGTTTTTGGCACCAGGACGACGTTGGCTAGCCACGTTGGGTACAGGACTGGTCTAAAAAGACCGGTCTCTTGCCCCTTGGTGACCTGCGCCTTGATGATCGCCTGCTTTTCTGGTGCGTGCTTCCTTCGGCGCTGCTGCACGGGCTTCACGGTAGGGTCGAGGTTGAGCTTGTGCATCACGGTCTTCTCTGGTATGCCAGGGAGTTGATCATCGGACCAAGCAAAGACCTGAATGTACTCAGAAAGAAATTTCTTGTATTGCTGCTGTTCCTTAAGTGGTAGGTCGGCTCCGATCCTTACTCCGAGGGCCGGGTCATCGTTTAGGAATACCGTTAGCAATTCGCCACCGGGCTCGGTGGTTACGGTCTTTCCCTCGATTCCCTTGGGGCCCTTATCCTTCCCGTCCGGCCTTGAGGCTTCCACCGAGATGTTGTAGCACCTTCTAGCCGTGGCCTGGTTACCTCGGACTTCCCCCAACCCGTTTTTGGTGGGAAACTTCATTTTCTGGTGATAGGTAGATGGTACGGCCTTTATTCGGCTGAGGATTTTCCGGCCGAAAATGGCGTTGTACGCTATCATACCCTTGATCACTATGAAGTCCACCATGACCGTAACGGTTTTGGGCGGGGTGCCGATGGTGACCGGCAGGCTTAGGGCTCCCTCGGGGTAGGTGGCCAGGCCGTTAAACCCGCAAAGGGGTGTTCGGATCGGGCGGAGCTTGGATGGGTCTTCCCCCATCTTGAGGAAACAGTCATAAGACAATACATCGGGGGCGCTCCCATTGTCAACCAGAATTCTATCTACGTTACAATGGTTTATTGTGGCCGAGATAACGAGGGCATCATCATGCGGGTTGTTCAGCCCTTCCAGGTCTTGGTCGGAGAAGACTATGACCTGGGGCTCCCTCGGCGGGCCGCTGGAGGGCTCTAAGACCTGGCTGGCCCGCTCGGCATGACGCTTCCTTCCTCGGCTGGTGTCGCCGCCCGACGCCGTTCCTCCGGAGATGACGTTGATGTGGACCCCTCGGGGGGCGTTGTCGATCTCTTCGGCGGCGTCTCGGTCTTCTTTACGCCCGACTGCAAACCGGGCCAGGTGCCCCTGACGGATGAGACGCTCGATCTCGTCCTGGAGCTGGTGACAGTCGCCGGTGTGGTGCCCGTGGTCGCCGTGGAACAGGCAATGCCTGTCGCGCTTGCGGTTCTTCGATCTCATTGGTTCGGGCCGGCGGAGGAGTCCCGAGTCTTTGATGTCTTCATAGATCTCGTAGACTGACGCGGTCAACGGGGTGTACCGCTCATACTTTCGTTTGCGCTCTCCTTCCCGATCGCGCTTCTTGCCCGAGCCAGGATTTGGCTCGGAGGCCCGCTTCTTGTCCCCCTCCCGACCCGAGCCGATTGTGTCTCGGCAGGCGCTGAGTACTTCCTCGCACTCGGCGTGGCGCAGTGCCAGAGTCACTAGCTCGGCAAGGGTCGAGGGAGGGTGGAGGACCAGCTCGCGGCGGAGATTCTCGTCCCGGGTGCCCCCGGTCAGAGCGGTCGTGGCCGAGGCCACATCCAGGCGGGGAATTCTGAGGGCTTCCGATTTAAATCGGTGGACATAAGCCCGGAGCCTTTCCCCTTGCGCCTGTTTGAGGGCCAGGAGCCCCGCTACTGACCTTGGGGGGGCGCTTCCGGCGAAGCTCTCCTTGAAGACTCGCCCGAATTACCTGAAGTCCCGGATGGACCCAGAGGCGAGGGCCCGGAACCATGCCTGAGCACCTTGGACCAGGGTGGCCGCAAAGGCTCGGCATTTGATAGGATCCGGCGTTCCATGCAGAGTTACCAGGGCGTCGAAGCTGTCGTAGTGGTCGGCTGGGTCGCCATGGCCATCATAGAGCTTGAAGGTCGGAATGGAGGTTCTGGGAGACACCTCTGCCTTCAAGATGTATTCGGAGAAAGGGGATTTCTCCTCGTCCTCCGGGAAAGAGGTTTTTTGCAGGGCGCGGAGGGCGCGCTCTTGCTCTGCAAAACGTCTTTCGAAATCCCTCAATCGGAGGGATAGTTCCGGCTGCGGTCGTGCCGTGGGACTGGGGGGAGCGTCGTGGCGATCCTCAGGAACGTCAGCGCCCGGGCGCGAAGGCCTCGCCCCCTGTTTCCCTTTTCTGGGCGTGGAGGAAGCCTCTTGCTCCGGGGGCGGAGCTTACGAGGGTCCTCCCACGTTGTTGCGGATGAGCTGTTGACCGCGGAGGGTGAAGCGGCCCCCAGCGGTATGCTGGGACACACTTCGACGGGGGGGGCTCCCGGACGGGGCGCGGGACCTGGCATCCCTTGCCGCCTGGGCCCTCATGAGCTCCACGAGGACGTCAAGCTTCTTATTGAGGGCCTGGAAGACCTCGTCGCCGCCGTTGGGAGGTGCCCCTGTCGCCGTCGGAGGGGGCGGCGGCTCGTTGGTGGGGACGCTGGCGTTGGAGGGAGGGTTCTGTGAGGCCCTAGAGGGGCCATCTCCTGCCGCCACCACGGCCTTACCCTTCTCGACGGCGGATCTCCTCCCTGAGCTTCTTCTCACCATCTTGGCTCTTCGTGCGTTTCCCACAGACGGCGCCAGATGAAGAGGCGAAAATCTCGCGCTGTGTCCTGAGCGGGCTGTGGCTCACCAGAAGATGAACTGCAAGACAGGGAAACGTATCAGAGGGCCCAGGGGGTTTCCCTGGGGAAAAACCCTCCGATGGCTAAGTCAGTAGAGCTGTGGTGGAAGCAATAAAGGGGAGGAGAAAAACTAGTGCGCGAGATTCCTCTCCACCAGAGGGGTGAAGCGGATCTTGCTCAGGAGTTTGGGTGTATGAGTGCCTTGATGGCCCTTTTCTTCCACCGGAGGGTATCCTTGGTTTAAATAGTACGCCGCCTTCAGGAGTCCTGCAAGCTGAGGGGTTTCCGGCGGAAGTTACGTCCTCAACGTGGGCTTTCATGGCCTTATCGTGGGAACGTTATCGCCTCGAAGTCCGGCGGCTTCTGGATTCCCCTGTCCGTTGGGGACTCTTAACGGCAGCACGAGCGGATAATATCCGGTCTGGCCGAGCTTCTGAAACGCCAGCCCTGTCCGGGCGATGAGCGTAGCTCGGCGGAAGAGGGGTCGGATAGGTCGGCGAATGCCTGTCTCTCCCGGGCGGGGAAACGGCTTGGGCCGGACCTTCCTTATGACCTGACCATTACTCGGGCCCTCCGAGCCTAGGGGCTGCCGAGGAGGGTTGGTTCCTCGAGTGTTTGTTCATTGGGCTTTTCCTCCCTAAGTGGGCCCTGTGGGCTGTCACTCAGGTGAGCTTGCCTCGTTGGACCCTGTTGGGTCTTGTTGGACTGCTCTTTGAGTGGGCTGCAGAAATCCCCCTCTCCAGTACTGTATATTCTTTTGGTCTCTGGTGGATTTCAAACTATACAGGTGGTCGTTCCCCTTCAGGGTCAGATCTTGAGGAGACTGTATGAAACAATGAATGGTCCTCCGGGATGGGACCTTGAACATATTTTACGAACAACTTTATCAATCAATAATCTAAGGCCTTAATGACAATGTCTTGAGGCAAAGAAGAATGTGTATTGCAACTATTCATAGGAATGTCAATATCGAAAGTTTCCCCTGAAAACTAGAAAAAATAAAAGTCTTGACTAACCACCGAGTCTTGCTGGACCATCGGATGATTCAAGCCCATAATTGAGATCATAAACATCCTCTGTTTGAAAGTTGAAAAGATAACCTGCAAAATTCAATATGCAGTTTAGTTAGGTTTCAAAAAAGGCATGGAGCTTTAATACATTTCAGTAACCCCACACTCTGCATCTAATCTTATAATCAGCTGACATGGTTAGTGATAAGAGCTCGTATATAGCTTGTTACAAAATAGAGAAAAAGATAATGACCAGAACAACCGCCTTGCTTTCTCCTTTTTCTTCCGAGCATGATTTCAATTTTCTTTTCCATGTGAAGTGCTAGATAATATAATCAATTTTATTTAATTGCTAGTTGTTAATAAAAAACAATTTACATAAATGGCTGTCCGGGAGAGTAAACAATGTATTGATCCACAGAAAGTAATGATCATCATCATATTGCCTTGGTTTCAGCTTTCTTTCTTCCTTTTCTAGTTAAGGAAAGATGGGCTTGCAACCACTGCTTGATCTTTCATATGCATCACTTATTCAGAAGGGATGAAACCAGTCAAAAGAATGACAATTGGCTCGCTTAGCAGTTTAATAAATAATATATCAAACATTAGATTTGTTTAAAAGTGCAATTTGACAACCGACCACAAAAAGTTGAAAGATGGTAATCAATGCAGATCTCCAGAGATAAATGATTGCATGTCCTCCCAGTGGATATTTAAGGGGTGATGGTAACTGATCTAATCCAAAGACATTTGACAATGATAATTCTACTCTGTTGTCGTTAATACATTAAAAAAAGTAAAAAAGTGTCAACATCCTACTAACATGTGGCACAAAGCAGTGTTCACCAATTTTGCATTTCAGCAACACCTTTGCAGGCATGCACTAAAAAAGCAATTGATTTTTTGGAAATGGAATATGAGAAAATGTTTCTTTCCACCTATGCTCTCATTTCAGTTGTAGGGAGGTGTTTTCAGAGACAATTTTTTGTTAATTTCCTATGCTGGTCAGAAGGGACTGGAAACGGGCTCTCGAACATGATTTTTAAGAAGTGGGTATGCACAAATTAAATGAACCTAATTTGTCTTTAGCAGTGTACATCAAAGAAAGAGGAGTGTGGAAACTACCACAATAATCTCCTCTTCTCCCCCCCACCCCAAAAAAAAAGCAAAAAACCAAAAAAATCAACCTTCTGTCTCCATTAGGGGGGGTGGGGAAGGAACATAAAATGAAAATGGCATGACAAAAAATACACTCCATTTGGGCACTCGAAGAAACTGGAGAGAGAAAAGCAAAACCAAATCATAAATGATCTCTTTTAATGCTTGGTCTGGGTATCCAACCAAAGACCAGAGTGACAGGCAAGAAGACCAAAGAAAGGAAATAAGCAAGTGAGGAAAGAACTAGGACCTTATGCCAGAGACAGATGAAAATGCATTAAGAACAGAAATTTCTGATCAGAAGCTTCTGGGCCTGCCCATGCACTCAGCCCTTTGTCCTTCCAGTTGCATATGTTGCACTTGTCCCACTCGATGAAGAATTCAAATCCTATCACAACTACTATTCAATGTGAGGAAAGGAATCTATCTGGCTATTCATCATGTCTCATGAGATTTACTCCTTGCAAAGATCTCATTCTAATCTCAAATGCATGTTTCTACATCTTTCTTGCCTCACTCATGCACTTGATGCCCATTATGTTATTTTATTTTATCTTTTGCTTTTTGAAGGTGCCATAATATTGTTTTAAGTTGGTCAGAAAACAGGAAATACAGGAAGACCTTAATAGCAGAGTAGACCCACCCTATTGGGAAAACTGAGACTTTGCCATACAAGATCAAATATCCTCTTGAGCAAACTGCATCAACATCTGGTGAGGACCCCAGCGCCAGAGCCCATTTTGACCCACCACATGTGTACCGCAGACGCAGCAGAGCTGAGCCCAGTGTTCAGATCGCATCTCTTTGGCTCGGAGAGGAGTAGCATGACCAACTCATCATCGACAGCCTGTTATCAGTCATTTTCATTTTCTTCATAGTCATAGTCATCTTAGTTTGGATCATTTTATGCTGTCATGTACTTTTGTTCAGGGCTAGTTTGGTCTTCGGGGATTTGGATCTCCTATATATACTTGTATGGAACCCCCATTTGGCATGATGGAATGAAAGAAAGTCTCGAGTCCTTGTGTTTTATCTGAGAGAGAGAGAAGAGAGCAAAGAGGGAAGGGCGAGAGGCCCATACCGCTGGTAGCGGCTGTCCCCACAGCCCCCATCCCCTCCCTTCCCGTGGACCCTTCTTTCTTCCTTTTTTTCTTATTCTCTTTTCCTCTCCCGTCCGTACCCCCCATGCATTCCTCCTCTCCGCCCACGTCTACTACCACCCCTCTTCTTCTCCTTCAACTCCTACCTCTCCCCATGTCACCCCCCAACCCACGCAGGGCAAGGCAGGAGCACCAAAAGCACCCCCCCCCCACCAAACGCCACCGACCCTCCCCCTCCCTTCCCTCGCTGTCAACCACGGCACCCCTGTGCCCTCCTGTCCCCTTCTCCTTCCTCCTGTTCATTCTCCTCCTTCACCCCATACATGGACAAAGCCCTCGGCTGGCCCGCCAAGCCCGCGCTGCGCCCTACCAGTGTCCGCACCGCCGCCCCACCAGGCCGTCTGCTCCACGCCAGCAGAACCACCGTGACTGCCAGCTCATCACCACAGCAACCCCGGCCTCACCACAGCAGTTCGTGGACAACCCCCGTGCCTCCTCTGACTTCGGGCATGCAGCCTGTTCAGGCCGACCTGAGCTTGCCGGGTCATCCCCCCCGCCGGCACCCCGTTCAGTACCTACAGCCACCCACAGACCAGCAGCCTCCGAGGCCACCGACATCCCGCGGCGCCTGCACCCCTACCGCAACCGTCCGGGCTCAGTGGGGGCAGCTCTGCTTGGCCAGCCTCAGCTGCCTCAGGTGCCTTCGGACTGCCCAGCCTTCAGGAGCATTGTCCGCCATGCCGTACGACCCCCCCCCTTTTCGACACTCCTCTTCTCTCCCTTGTCCCCACTATCCCTCTCCACCTCTCTGTTATCTCCCTCCCACCACCGTCCGTGTCCCAGGAGACAGCCACCTGCATGCCACTTCACCCCCCGTTCTCTCCCTCGCTCTGGTCCACTGCAGCGTCAGCGGCCTGAGGTGCCTTCAGGCTGCCCAGCCTTCAGGAGCATTGTCCGCCACACCGTACGAGCCCCCCCTTTTCGACACCTCCTCTTCTCTCCCTTGTCCCCACTCTCCCTCTCCACCTCTCTCTTATCTCCCTCCCACCACCGTCGGCGGCCCAGGAGACAGCCACCTGCATTCCACTTCACCCCCCGTTCTCTCCCTCGCTCTGGTCCACTGCAGCCACCCGCCGCACACTGCCACCCTGCAACAGCGCCTGGACTGCACAGCCTCCGATGCAAAGCACAGGCACCCCAGACACATGTGAACAGTAGGCACGGCTAATGTAGCAGCCGGAAGCCCCAGCAGCCCTGCCCAAGGCCATGACAGAGTGGCACCGTGTGTCCCTGGCAATGCCATTCCACTCGCGACGACGTAGCACAGGTCACGTCCTTTCCCTCGCCCAGTTGATTTGCTAGTCTAGAATATCTTAAATCTGTTACGCATTTGTGAGCCTGCAATTAGCTAGTTTATTCGAGTAATTCACTGTTGAGTGAGAATGAGTGGCCCTATTCTTTGTGGTTATTCAGACTGATTCATTAAAATTTAGAACCCGCACCCTATTCTGTCGGCAGTTTCTTAACTACCGTCAATCCCTCATTTAAACAAATTGAGCGGACTGTCAATGCGGATTGCACATTCAACTTGAGCGTCCCTCAGTTCGTCCTTTGGGATTCGTTGGTAGCACCCTGTAACATTTATAGATTGCGTTGTTGACTAACGCGCTAATTTAAATTGTCTTCGTTCATTGTTCGGCATCACCATCTAATAAAGATTGTTGGATGACACTCTGAAATTCCTTGTGCTCGACAGAAAATAAGAAAAGGCTAGAAAAAGGCTGCCACTGTTTCTGGTTGATGAAGATTGAATGTGAAACTTACAGAAGGAATCGTCTTTATTTTTGTGATTCCTACTTCTACCCTTTCCGTTTTAGGGTTCCCCCCACCACCCTAAATTATAGCTAAGAACATGGCAGAGCACTATTCTACTACCATTAGACTCGTGGATGGCCTAAAATAAGATGGTTTGATGCAGTCAGGAAATAACATGACCTTCCTAGGCATAACTATAGAATCACTTTAGGTAGATCAAAACAGCAGGATAGGATTCTTGTAGTCATCCCAAACAAATGGGACGAGGCTCTGATGATGAAAGCTAAGCACATTGAGCGCAAATGTCAACCCACCTGGTAACACCCGAACCATCATGACCACCTCATTTGGCCAGAAAATGGAACAATGCACCTTCAATGCGAGTTGAGTGAAGGCATTAAGCTTTTTGGAGAGAAAGTGGGCTGCATCACCAATTTTATTTATCTATAAATAAAGGTAGTACAACAAGAAGAGGAGGAGAACTTCCTCCATATCACTCGGCTCACATGCAAAAAGTTTCTCATACAAATGTAAACTCAGCACAAAAGCCCTTGGCCAGTTACAAGCAGACAAAATCATCATCATACAGAATCCACTCTCATATGCATACACCCTTGGTCATCTAGAGGTACCTCAGCACCCTGAACCTAGCACTAATGTTTTTTTGCGCTGCAATCAACGCAGGCCTCTCCTCAATCAAATTATCAAACTTCTCATACCCACTGTAACAATATTATGCTTGCTTCTCTCTGACAGTGAGATCACCAATTGAACACCCAATAAATTATATTTATCATGGCTCTCTGCAGGCTTTGCTCACAAGACAGACCTTCCACTATCATCATGCGGACCATAATTTTCTGATATCATCCACTTCCTCCCCCCACTTGCATAGGTGAATATTCTTTGTGGAAAATCTTCCTAGCTTTGCCCAGAAAGTAACTTGTTGTTTTTGAAATGGATCGAGAAACAAATACCAGGATGCACCAAAGTGACTTTAAATTGTTCCATCTTTAGTTCTTGAGAACATAGGAAGTCAAATCTTGTTTTTCACGTTATATCTCTAATTGCCACATGTTTCTCATTAAGTCCTTTACTGCCTCTTGCTTTCTGTTATCATTTAAACCTTGCATATTCCAGGATGAGTATTGCGTCTAACTTCTGAGAAGCTGTGCCCCTCCATGCCCTACAACAATCCTGCTGCATGTTACTGTCTGAAGTCCTTTAAGACTTTAATAAGCTTCAAATCTCCATCTAACCTCTTTCCTTCTTTCCATTACATTATTGCATTCCTGTTCATACCCATGGGCCAAGTCTCCAAAGCTGCCCTCCTTTATTCTGTAGATGGGAGCCAAGTTTTCCAACTTCCGTGATGATTTTCATCATTACATCAATCAGTGGAATTGAGGAAGAAAGAGGAAGAAGAACTTCAGGTTTGCAGCCAGTAGTTGTGCCTCCTTTCACATTTATCAAGGCATAGAAGAGAATGGCACAAGCACCAAGAGAGGAGAGAAGATCTATATTGCGAGTCCCCATTCCTGACACCTTCCCATCTTCACATTGTCCCAGCGGACAATTATTGTTTTCCCTCAGAACCTATGCCCTTCTCCTTCAACCCTAGATTGAGGCAGGCTCTGTTCGCATGAAGATGTTATAGCAAGCTTCCTCTGATTGTTGCCACTGCTTTGACTTCTCAGCATAAACTTAATGTTTCCCCCTTGGAACCCATGCCCTCCTCTTCCAACCCTGGACTGAGGCAGGCTCCATTGGCATGGATGTATCATCAGAAGCTTTCAACAATGACTTCCACTGAGCAGGAAACTCTCTCTAGCTTTTCTAGAGAGAGAAGCTCTGGGTTTGGGGCAACATGGCTCGCATGGGGGGGATCCCATCGGAGCTTCCCTCCAGCAGTGGCTCAAGTTTGTTGGGTGGTCGGTGTGCTGCGAGGGAGCCCAAGTGCTTCCGCTGTGGCCAGAGGGGCCATATCTGGCGCTTCTGCAGAGGTCAGGTGCCGGGCCCAGCAGTGGAGCGGGAGGTCCCAGGGAGATCCCATTCCTTCGCTGCAGTCGTCCACAGCACCCCATCCCCGAGAGGTCAGGTGAGAAAGCGGTGGCTAGATGTGGGGGAGGTCCCGGCGGATTTCCTGCAGGGGAGGCTGGATTGTCTGCGGAGATGTTTTTGTGTCTCCCTTCTGGAAGGTGTGCTGGATGCTGCGGAGATCTGGCAGAGGTTGATGGAGGTTGCTGGGGGGGGAGGGGTCTGAGAGGTTGCTCAGGTGATAGGGTCGTCTTCCTAGCGTTGGGGCAAGAGGAGGCGAGAGTGGATCGGATGGCCGAGGCGGGGATCCTAGCGGTGGGCAGCACCATTCTCCGCCTCCAGCGGTGGTCGCAATGGAGGGGTACCTTCCCTAACCCGCCGGCGAGGCGTCTCAGGGTCGTCATCGAGGGGATCCCCATCTTCCTCTGTAACGAAGGTGGGGTGGGCTTCCTCGTCAGGAACTTCGGCCGGTTGGAGCAAGGCTCCCTGGGTTACACCCCGGTGGGCTCCAGGACAGCCATCATGGTCACTCTGCATGTGGCTTCTCCAGCGGTAGTGCCGGCGATTGCTACGGTGGGCATTGCTAGAGTCGTCGTTGTCCTGGGGTTTTGGGTGAAGGAAGAGTTGCAGGGACTGCCGCTGCTACTACTAGGGCATCCGAATGCCCAGTTGGAGGTAGGGGATGTACGGCAGGCGGATGTTTGCATGAGCCATTCAAACCTAAGCTGCCCAGCCCAGAGTGGGGAGCCAGTCCGCAGTGGTGTTTGAGTCGGGGATGGTCCAGGTCACTGGCCACGAGAAGAGGAGCGGATGGATGCTCTAGCGGGTTGGGGATCCTGGTCCATCTTGGGGACCCATGACTTACCCGTGTCTGGTTAGGACACGCTGACCAGTTTGACGGCACCCATTAAGCGTCATGTCCCCCGCTCGAAACCTGCATCCCTACAGCGGACTGTGTCGAGGTCTTCTCCGGTAGTGTAGATCCGTTCACTAGGGCCTACCGCCTCCTTGCCGGTGGCCGGTGGGTTTCCCTGAGGGTCTACCTCCTCACCCCTCGCTTTGCCCTGGCAAGAGGACCCTGTGGTGTTGGATCAAGTTGAAGCTTGTTCAGGGAAGGGGAAACAAGCCTACCCGATGTCGCTACTGTACCAAGTGGAGCCTGTCTGCGGGGCTCAGGAGGGCCCTACTATCCTTTTTCGTCCAGACCCCCTGCCTCGACCTCCGGAGGTTGTTGTTCCGTCGTCTCTTGCTCTGGGCCTTCCCAGTGGTGGAGGCCGGGGGGAGGTTGTTGCTCTGGTAGACTACAGTGGGGGCTCTCGCCAGAGGAGTTGCCTGTGGAGGGCCAACAATCTCTCATGTTGGTTCTGGTGGAGTAAGGGGAAGACAGACCTAGTGCCCAAGCTACTCAGGAGGGCACCCTTGAGGGTCTGTAGCTGCCGTGGGGGGAGGACAACGGGGGTGAAGGGGTGGACCCTCATTCAGAGGGGGTGGATTTCAGAGGTAGAGATAGATTAGGAGCAGAGGAGGTTAGGGAGATTCTAAGGGAAGTAAAAAAACTCTCTATGGAGCATGTGAGGGAGGTGACGGAGAAGACGGGAATTTCTTTCTTTATTGCGGAGAAGGACTTGAGGGGGGCCTTCTCTAAAATTAACAAGAGATAGAGTGTTAGCATCCGCGGAGAGGAAAGGTCTCAGTTGAGGAAGGGTAGGGTTGGTGAGGAGGGAGGAGGGGAAAGGGACATCCCCATGCCCAATGAGGGTTGTATCATTGAATGTGAGGCGGTTGGGTGGAGTGGAGAAGAGGAGGTGTGAAGGAGTTGAGTAGGAGGTGCAAGGTTAATATTCTCTGTCTTCAGAAGACAAAGTGTGAGGGGGATGGTGTTGCATTCTTGAGGGAGATCGGAGGGGCCCGTCTTTCCATGAGGGTTGCCTTCTCGGTGATTGGTAGGTCCGGGGGCATTAAGATCCTCTGGAATCTATATGAGGTGGAGGAGATGTCACATGATAGGATGGTGAGTAGATGGGCTATTTCCTTGCACTTTAGAAGCATCAGAGATTAATTTTCCTGGGACTTTAGTGGGGTGTATGACCCTCAGTCTAGGGAGGAGAAGCGGCTGATGTGGGATGACTTGTTTCGACACCACCTTTCTTCTGACCGACCTTGGCGTGTTGGAAGAGACTTCAATGCAGTGGCAGCACCATGGGAGAGGACATGGGATACCACTTATACTGGAGACATGGACGACTTCTCAGACTTCATCGAAGAGGCTACTCTGATGGATATTGGCATAGCACATGGTTGCTTCACTTGGTCCAATCTGAAAGCAGATGATTCTTGCCTTAAGTTGGATAGATTTCTAGTGCATGTTGATTGGGAAGACCACTTTCCTCATGTGCATGTGGTTCCACTGGCTAGATCTATTTCTGACCATAAGCCTATTCTCCTAAAGACCAGCCGAGTGTATAGCAGGAGCTATAGCTTCATGCCTGAGTAGTTTTGGTTCACAGAGGCAAACTTTATGGAGACTGTCACAGGTGCTTGGACTGCTCAAACTGCGGGTTTCTCAACTATGATTACTTTGGTGAGAAGACTGAGGCATACTGCACAGGTTCTCCAAGCTTAGGGAGTTGATAAAACCCTATCTGGGAGGGCAGCAAAGGACAGGATTCTTCAGCAACTTGAGGGACTTGATTGTTTGGAGGCAGGCCTTATGGATGATGAGGACAAGACACTCCGGGATACCTTGAAAGAGCAATTTGATGAAATACTTGCTAGAGAGCAAATTTACATGAGGCAGAGGTTGAGAGATAAATGATTAAAAGAGGGGGATAGAAACACAGGTTACTTTAAGCGTATTGCTTCGGAGAGGAGGGGGTCAACTCCATCTCCTGTATCAAGGTGGGGGAGCTCTCCTTCTCCGCAGATGAGGAGATCAGGGACCAGGCGAGAGAGTTTTACTTTAGATTGTTCACGGAGGATGAGTTCTGTAGGCCGAGGATTGCAGCTGATCTTCTCTACTGCCTCTCCCCTAAAGAGAGGAATGCTATCTCCCTACCCTTTTCAAAGGTGGAGATCTACTAGGCGGTCTTTTCTCTTGTAGGTGAATAGAGCCCCAGGACCGGATGGCTTCTCTCTGGCCTTCTTTCAGAAGTGTTAGGAGGTCATCAAAGGTGATTTGCTGGCAACTGTTGGGGAGTTCCAAGAGGGGAGGGCTCACTTAGGGGGGTATTAATAAAACCCTCCTGGTGCTCATCTCTAAGAAGGGCGGGTGCTCAAGAATTTCAGGACTTTAGGCCTATTAGTTTCCTGAATGGAACCTACAAGATCATCACCAAGGTGTTAGCAAGGAGGCCGGTCACTGTTATGGATAGACTGGTCAGTCACTTCTAGGGTGCATTTATTACGGGGAGGCATATATAGGATAACTTCTTGGAGGCACATGGGTGTTTGTTTACGATGAAGCACCAAAAAAGGAAAGGGGCAGTCCTAAAGCTTGATTGTGAGAAGGTTTATGAAAGGGTGAATTGGCAGTGTCTCTTTGATGTGCTAGACAGAATGGGCTTTGGGGATAGGTGGATTAGCTAGGTCAGGGCATGCATCTCTTCGGCTACCTTTGTTGTCCTAGTTAATGAGAAGACGTCCTCCTAGTTCCACGGTGGTCGGGGCTTTCGCCAAGGGGACCCTATGTCTCCCCTTCTCTTTGTGCTCGTGGCAAGTGTTTTGAGCGGGGTGTGGCAGAGGGCTGAGGTTGTTGGTTTGATCAAAGGCTTTTAAGTGGATAAAGCTGGTCCGACCCTTACTCGTAGCATGCGGATGATACATTTTGTTCCTTGTTGAGGGTGAGCAGTTGCCTTTCATGGCTAGGCTCTTGTTAACTGTTGGAGGAGATTACTGGCCTTAAAGTCAACTTTAACAAGAGCCTTCTAGTTGGGGTGAACATGGAGGATAGGCCTCTTCTGAGGGTGGCCTACTTGTTGGGTTGTAAGATTAGTAAGTGCCCAATTTCTTACTTGGGAATCCCTCCTACCCCAGGCTCTCTTCGATGTGCAGATTGGAGTCCCATCATCTAGAGGTACGAGTCCAGGCTGGCTGGTTAGAAGGCCAGAGCATTATCTTACAAGGGCACTGTTCTGTGTTAATCAATGTTGGATAGTCTCCTTACCTATTTTCTTTCCATGTTCTGTATCCCAAAGACGGTGGCGAAGAAAATTGATTCTATCCAGCGCAGATTCTTTTAGCATGGCAGTGGAGGGAGATGTAGGGATTGGCATGATATAGAATGGGAAAGGTTGGTCACTAGCAAGGTAGAGGGAGGTCTGGGGATCAAGAATTTCAACTTGGCTGTCTTGTGTAAGTGGTTGTGGAGATTAGGGTATGGTGATCAGGGGTAGTGGGCTCAGTTGATCAAGTAGAGGTACTTCGACAGGAGGAGGGTTCGGGATTGGGCTCCTACCCTCCTCACAGGACTTCTCCTCTTTAGAGAGATATCCTCTCTTGCAGGGATGTTATCGTCTCCGGCGTCCAAGTCCAACTAGGAAAAGGTGACAAGAGCCTTTTCTGGAAGGATAGATGATGTGGAGACCTCACTTTGGAGGATTTGTTTCCTAACCTCTTTGCGGTTGTAGCAGACCATCTAGGTCCAGTCGCTCTGACTTTTGACTCCCTCCTGCCAAAAGAGGCTTGGGCATCGACCTTTAGGAGAGACCTCACACCAGAGGAGTTGGTGCAGCTCTAGGACCTTCTCTCTTTCCTCCTGCCCTTTCATCCTAGCCCTGACAGAAAAGATGAGTGGGTTTGGAGGTGGAAAAAAGAAGGTTTACAGTCAGATCAACCCATTGAGTTATTACAGATGGAGGTGTTTGTCACAACCTCTATGATCAGGTGTGAGACCGAAGAGCCTGTGGAAGGTGAAGATTTTGACATGGAGGATCTCTCATGGGAGACTACCAACTCAGGACTGGATGTGTCATTCCTACCAAACATTCAGCCGACCTGCTGTCTTTGTGGCAAGGACGACAAAACCCTTGATCACCTGTTTGTAGGTTGCTCCTACTCACAGGGGGTATGGAGGGAGCTTGCTTGGAGGACCACTGCTTCTTTGGCCAGCACAGTGATGTCCATCACATGTTTGTGCATTGGGACAGGCCTTGGCCCATCAGAAGCGACAGGATGGTGTGGAGGCTCATCCTTCATGCCACTCTGTGGACATTGTGGGGGGAGTGAAACAATCAGATTTTCAGAAGGGAGTCTCGTGCTGAGGACACTGTTGTATCTTTTGTTTGTGATAGAGTAAGGGAATGTGCTACTATTCTTTGTAATATAAAATCTCTTCTCTTTTTGGCTATTCGGGGGGGTAGGTTGACCCACACCGACTTGGTGTGGCCTTCTCTTATATAGAGATTTTTTTGGGGGGGTTGCCATTTTTTGGGGTTGTGACAGCCAGTACTTGTACATACTCTCTTCTTTTTATACATTAGTGTACTACCTACTTTCAAGAAGAAGAAAAAAGACAACTTCCACTGTTTTGACTCTATTGAGACATCAACTTTTTCAGTGAACCCTAAAAGGCTTTGACCAGCAAAGATCTTTTACCTCCCCCAACAAAGCGTCGACCACCTGAGAGGCTAACTCTTTAATGGCACCTCTATATAGATCTTCAGTAGATTGAAAGAAACCCCTGATTTACCTCTTTCTCTCCTCCCTCCCCCTCCCGAAATTGGCCTCCTTAGGGCCAAATGGATGATTCTACTTAAATTTAGGGGTTACCTCCTCATGTCCCTATTTTTTTTGAAAGTGGGTAGTACCACAATTGTATTAAATCAAAAAGAGAAAGAGATGTACAAGTATGGTCAAGTAGCACCCAAAAGTTCCTATATAAAAGATCACACCGAGACAATGTAGCCCTCGCTAGTCTCCCAACAAAAAAAAGAGAAGAGTTGAGGGAATTCACGTTACAAAGTAACTCAACCAATTCCCTCACTCTAGCACAGATAAAAGAAATTAGAGACTCCTCCGCTCTAGCCACCCTTCTAAAAGTCTTAATGTTCTATTCTCCCCACAAAGACCATAGGGTGGCATGAAGAATCAACCATCACACAATCGCATCTCCTCCGAAGGGTCAGCTCCTACCCCAAGATCTAATGAATTGCAGCACCTCCGTCTGACGGGCAATAGAACAGTCGGACCTCGAAGCCAAGTCGTACCACACCTCCCGCGAACACAAGCAGCCAACGAACATGTAGTCCAGGGTCTAAATGCCCTGCCCACACAAGGAGCAAGTCGGCTGGATGTCGGGGATGAAAGGAGCCAGCCGGTCACGGGTGAGGAGCCTCCCATGGGAAATCCTCCAAACGAGAAGCTTCACCTTGAATGGACTCCTCGGCCTCCAAATGTGCGAGGCAAGGCTATGGCGCACCCCTCCGTCGGAGATAAAGGTGTAGGCAAACCGAACGGAGAAAGTCCCCTCCTTACTCCACCTCCAAACCTACGCATCCTCCCTAAGGGAATGCGGGACGAAGTCGAGGAGGCGAAGAAGAAGGTCCTGGAGCTCCTCGATCTCTACTGGCCTGCGATCGTTCCTAAAAGTCGACGCCCAGGTGCCTCTTGAAAGCTGAGGATCAAAAGTCCGGATCACCGTCCCCAAAGGCCAACCGATACAGCAAAGAGACAGGGGAAAGATGCCTCCAAAGAGAGCTCCCCACATCATTTGTCCTTCCAGAGAAGACATTTGTTGCCTTTCCCAAGACGGACCCGAACACTGGAGAGGAGGATACCTTTGGAAGACAAAATGCCATGCCAGATGGGAGATGTTTGGGACATGGGAGGAGAATCCAAATCCCAAACCCTCCTCCTGCCATAGTATCTCTGCCTGACATAGGTCGCCCAAAGCCCACCATCCCCCACTCTCAATCTCCATAGCCACTTGCACAAAAGAGCTAAATTAAAATCTCCCACATCCTTGATCCCCAGTCCCCCCCCCCCCATGTTCCTTGCTAGCAGCCACCCTCCACCTAATATCATAGAATCCCTTGCATCTCTCCCCACTCCCATGGCAGAAGAATCTCCCCTGAATGAACTCAATCCTCTTCACCATTGTCTTCGGGATCCGGAGCATCGAAAGAAAGTAAATAGGTAAACTGTCCAAAACTGATTTGCATAAGACTAATCTGCCCCCAAATGACAACACTCCAGTCTTCCAACCAACCAACCTAGCCTCATAACTCTGAATAATCAGGAGCCAGTCAGCGCACCTCAGAGCACCTAGGGACAAAGGAAGGCCCAAGTAGGGGAAGGCTCCTATTTGACAGCCAAGGATGTGTGTCGCTCTAAGGGGAAGGCTCCATATTAACCCCAACCAGAAGGCTCTTGTTCAAGTTAACCTTTAAGCCAATGGTCTCCTCTAGCAACTCCAGAAGAAGTCTAGCAACATACAATTGCTGCTCACCCTCTGACAAGAACAAACTAGTATCGTCGACATACTGCAAGTGGGTAACGGAGAGAGCCCCTCTCACCACCTGAAAATCTCTAATCAACTCTGCAATCTCTGCTCTCTACCACACCCTAATAAGAACATGAGCCACCACAATAACGAGGAGGAGAGACATAGGGTCTCCTTGCCAGAGCCCTCTGCCATTGTAAAAGAAAGAGGTCGACTTTCTGCTGACTAGCACAACAAAGGAAGCAGATGTAATGTAGCCTCGAATCTAGCCAATCCACTATTCCCCAAAGCCCATCTTCTGCAATACATCAAACAAGCAAAGTCAATTGACCCTATCAAAAGCCTTCTCGAAATCCAACTTCAAGACACCTCCTTTCCTCTTCTGACTCTTCATGGCGTACAAACACTTATGGGCCACTGTTTACACGCGAAATTTTCGAACATCCAATTTCGTTGGATGAATATGTGGATATTTTGGCACATTTGTTAATTTCGCACTTTTGGGTTTATCAGACGATTTAGGGTTCGTGTACTAGACTTTTCCCACCGACCGGAGTCGGTGTTAATTTACATCGGACAAGTCCGAACACCTTTGATTAACTGTCGAAGAACGCATTTTGCCTCTATTCGTTGTGACACGGATGATCTTGACGATCGCCCATTACGAGTACATACTCTTGCAAATAAATTTAAAGGCTTTATTTCTTGAACACATGTAATTTGAATTACAATCGGTTCTTCAAGATCTTTACATATGGTCCCGACTGTGTAATCGGGTTTTCGGAATTATATCCAATTGCAACTAGAGCCTTTGAATTTGCTTCAGTCTGCATTTAGATCTTTTAATTTGATTTCGTCTTGATCAGGTCGTTGATTTTACTTTTATCCCCTGATCGACTGTTGAATTTGAATTCTGTCAAGATCGGACCATTGGATCGTCAAGATGATCATTGTTGGTCCCTCGGAGTTGCTTCATGGTCATAATCACTCTTTTGATTGTAATTGGACTCTTAAGTTGCCTTGGTGCCCATGAAGGACATTCCCGTCTGAGGCAGGTATATTTGTAATTTTCCCTCCATCATGGTATTTTTGCAGTTTTCTCAAACTTTAGGATATTCTTACAATTTCTTACTTTCTTGGAGATAGCCCCGTCACTTCTTGACTTCATGACTTTATGGGCATTCTTGTCATTCTAACTTTTCAGCATATATTTGACATTTCTTGATTTCTCAGAGATAGCCCCGTCACTTCTTTATTTCCTGGACATATCTGTCTTCATTTCTTGACTTCTCGGAAATAACCCTGTCATTCGACTACTTGGGCATTCCTCGTCTTTATTTCTTGACTTCTCGGAAATAACCCTGTCATTCGACTTCTTGAGTATTCCTCGTCTTAATTTCTTTTGACTTTCCAGGGTTCATTTGTAATTTCACCGATTTTTGAATTTCCGGACATGACAACTCTCGGCCGTGGAAAAGATACATGGATTTGAATGGTTAGCCATAAGTCGAACTCAGGAGAACGCACATCACTTCAGAGAAGGGGCGTGGTCCCGCTCCACCGAGTCATGCAAACGGCGCCAACCGGAACAAGAGCATTCTTTAGTGATTTTGAGACAAACCGTGAACTTTGTGCAGTTTCTAGATTGAACAATGACTTTCATGCAACTCACACGTATGTGGTATTTCCCCAACTTTCTGATATTTCAGGGTCTTTTTGCATTTTCCCGCCATTGGGGGTATTTTTGTCATTTTCCCACCATCGGGGTATTTCTGTAATTTTCCCGTCATCATGGTATTTTTGAAAATTTCCTGCCACCGGGGGTATTCCTGTAATTTTCTGACCACCGGGGGTATTTTTATAATTTACTGATCACTGGAGATATTTCTGCAATTTTCTGACCATCGGAGGATATTTCTGTAATTTCCCCACCCTCAGGGGTATTTCTGCAATTTTTCACCATCAAAGACATTTCTGTAATCTTTTTCACTGCCAAGGAGATATTTCTATGATTTTTCCAACAACATTTGTAGAACCTTCAACCCTCCCTAAAATTTCAAGAACTTTGGTGTTTCTATAAAGCTCCAACATTACATTCATTGTACTTACATTTTCTGGAATGCATTGTATGTCATCTCACTCATTATTTTGATTTTTCTTCTACGCATCTATGCATCTTTTCCTTTCCCTTTGATTTTCCTTGAGTACATTTTGATTGTCTTTTTCCATCTGTAGCATGGGCATTTTTTCTGATTTTTACATGAAAATCTGCAATACAGACATTTATCTGATTTTTACATGAAAATCTGCGGCACATATAGAGCTCCATATAGAGCACAAGCATTTGCATTTCTGATTTTCACATGGAAATCTGTAATGGATTTTCCATATCCATATACATGGAAATCTGCAGCACAGGCACTTCTGTTATCTGCAGCATAGGCACTTCTGTTTTTTCACATGGAAATCTATAATGGATGGAAAGAACTCTTCGTAGCATTAGGTGAGGAGTTTCTTAGGCTCAACATGCCCAAAGGAGGTGACTGGAACTCCCGGGGGGTGGGGGTGGGGGGGGGGGGGCTTTTTTGTGGTGATCACACCCCTTTTCATTCTCCAATGCTTAGCATGGCAACTTCCAAAATTGTCTACCCTGTTGCCTTCGACTGCTGCTCACGGGAGCAACCTCTGCTTCCTGCGCTACTCCTTTTCCTTGCGGGATCTGCTGCGCTGCTGCTTGCTTGGGCCTATTTAGAAGCTCTCCAAGCCTTCGAAAAACCGCTGCCTTGGGTGCTTCTGCCCTCTCCATTTTATAGTAGTTGGGACTGGATCGGAGGATTCATTTTGGCCCTCCTCCGGTGGAATCCCAACAGGCAAGCCCCTTCATCTTCTCCTCCTCCCAGTCTCTTTCTCTTCCTCTTTAATTTTCAGTTGTCTTTCTTCTTTTTTTTGGATGGGCGGAGGAGGGCCTCCTCCGGCCTGCCAGCAGGGCGGAGGGGCCTCCCTCCGGCCTGGCAGGGCGGAGGGGGCTTCCCTTCGGCCTGTGTAGGGTGGAGGGGCTTCCTGGGTGCTTTGAGATAGAGGGGCTGGGCGGAGAGAGCCTGCCCATTGTTTCCCTTAAAAAAACAGAAATTTTAGGGTTCAACAGCCACCAAAAAATTATCTTGAATATGTCTTCCTCTGATGAAGCCTCCCTGATAGTAGTTGACCAACCTATTCATGACTCTATCTAATCTTGCCAATAACTTGGTGATGACTTTATATGTGCCATTCAACAAACTGATGGGCCTAAAGTCCTTGAATTCCTGAACTCCTGGCCTTTTAGGAATAAGGACAAGGAGGGTTTTGTTAAAACCCCCCAAATGTGCCCTCCCCTCATGGAACTCTCTAACTGTTGTCACAAAGTCAGAACTTATGATATCCCAACAATGCTGGAAAAAGGCTAGCGGGAAGTCATCCGGTCCTGGAGCTCTATCCCTTACAAGAGAGAAAACTACCTAACGAACCTCCTCTGAAAAGCCTAAAGAGATATCCTCCCTCTCCTCAGAAGACAGACATGGAAGAAGATTATCTGCAATCGTCGGTCTGAAATGATCCTCCTTAGAAAACAACCTGGAAAAGTAGTCCTCAGCTAGACCTCTGACGTGTTCCTCTGAAGAGAAGGAGAGCTCCCCCACCTAATACAAGTAATGGTATTAACTCTCCTCCCTGATGCGATGCGCTGAAAATAAGCAATGTTCCTATCCCCTTCTTTAATCCATCTATCCTTGGATCTCTGTCTCCAGTAGATTTCCTCCCTAGAGAAGAGCATCTCCTCAAACTGACACCTCAGGGAGTCCTGAAGGCTCCTATCCTCAGCATCCAACAAACCTACCTCCTCCAAACTGTCCAGGCCTTCAATGTGCTGCAGGATTCTATCTTTGGCTGCCCTAGTCGGGAGGATTTTGTCTGCCCCCCAAGTCTTGAGAGTTTGTGCAGTATGCCTCAGTTTCAATACCAAAGTAGCCATGGCAGAGCGCCCAACACTCTACGAAAACCACACTCCCCTAACAGTGTCCATGAAGCCTGCCTCCCTGAACCAGAACCTCTCCGGCCTGAAGGTGAACCGCATGTCCTGAACCCGACTGGTCTTCAAAAGGAGAGGTTTGTGGTCAGACACCACTCTAGCCAGCGGCACCTGCACATGAGGATAGTGATCCTCCCAGTCCACAGAAACCAGGAATCTGTCCAACCTCAAGTAAGAGGCATCTGCTCGCATGTTGGACCAAGTGAAAAGATCATGAGACATGTCGATGTCCACAAGAGCCGCCTCCTCAATGAAAGCTGAGAAGTCCTCCATCTCCCTTCCACAGCTAGACTCCCTCGACCACTCCCAAGACGCAGCCACTGTATTGAAGTCTCCGCCCACACACCACGGCATCCCCGAGGAGAGGTGGATACCCATAAACTCCTCCCATAGCAGCCGCTTCTCCTCCCTTCCTTATGGACCATACACATCAGTAAAGTCCCACGAAAAATCATCCCTCACATTGGTGAAATGAAGGGAGATGACCCACCTACTCACATGCCTTTCCGCCATCACATCATCCACCTCAAAGGGGTTCCATAGAACTATAATCCCTCTAAACTTACCAATCGCCGGGGATACAACACCCTTGGTAAGTCTAGTCCTCCCTAAATCCCTCAAAAAGACTCACCGTCCCCTTCACACTTAGTCTACTTTATACAAAGAATGTCAATTTTACATCTCCTGACTAACTCCTTCACCACCCTCTTCTTCTCCATCCCCCCAAGCCCCCTCACATTCTATGAGATAATCCTCATGAAGACAAGGTGTTGCTCCCCTCCTCCCCCTCACCTTCCCCCCCTCTCTCTTTTCTCTACTGTGCTCTCTCCTCCTGCAAAATAGTGGCACACCACATCTTGCTGATTTTGGTGAACGCCACTTTTACGTCCTTCTCTGACCCAGCTTCAAAGCAGAATCCCGCCTTGTCAGCTAGCTCATTGTTTTTAGTACCGCCCGATATATATCGTATTGGGCCGATATGTACCGGTACTGACCTTAGCCGGTACGGTTCAATTTCTTCATATATTGGATGGTAAATGTCGGTACCGGCCGGTATGTACCAGCACCAGGCTTGTCCGATACCGAAACCGGTACTGGGTTTGAAAACCTTGAGCTATCTCTCTCACCTTCTCCTCCATAATTTTTTCAACCTCCCACACCATCTCTCTCAGCTCTTCCCTAGTCAGCCGACACCTCCCCTTCGACTCCTCCCCCGCTGTGAGCAGAGCTATAAGCCCACCCGGTAGGGGAGGAAGCATTGACACCACCTCCGACACCGCCACCACCTCAGCCTCCTAGAAGTCATCTCCTTGAATGTGCCCCTCAGAGCCCATAGTGACCATCTGCTGATCAAACACTGTTGATATGGGACGGACCTCTGCCAAGTAGACGTTCACAGTGGACTGAAGGGGCGGCAGGGCTACAGGAATCGCCCCACACAAACCAACCTTCTGGCTCATGAGAACTGTCCGCCCAAGCTGAGAGGCACCATCACCCCAAATAGCATCAACCACACCCAACGGCGCTTCCCCTATCTTCCGATTCCCTTTCCGGCCATAGGTTGTAGGAAACACCGTCGCGAGATGACCCCCTTCCCCTTGCCATGGCTGAACCAGGGAGAGCAGCGGACAAGTCCGAAGACGACAAGCCAGCGGCGAAGCCCCGACGTCAAGCTGGTCCTTCTGGAGGTGGGATGGTGGGGAAGCCTTCCCAGAAGAGGCCCCTGCCCCCCGCAATGGTTCAGGAGGGAAGGCCAGCGGAGGGGACCGGTGGCGGCTATTCGGCGGCGAGTTGGGGGCGGCCACCAAAATAGGCCCCACCCCGGTCAGGCCCTGAAGAGGCAGTGGCTATATAGAGGAAATCAGGTGGGGAAGAAGACCAAAAGCGGAACCCTGCGACCCGTTAACGAACGGATCCACGGGTAAGTCATGGGTAGGAGAACCGAAACCCAGACCCAAACGATACCCGCCCTGCCACCCGGTTCTACCCGAACGACATCCGCCCCAGTAGAAGGTGGGCCGGAGGGGCCCGGTTCGCTTAGACCGGGCGGGCGTTTGAAAATCAAATCGCCCACCACTCCTTTTGTGAGCCAGTCGTCTCCTACCTCTCGCCTAGGCCCTTGGAACCCTTGCAGCAACGGCAACATTGGCGGAAGCTCCTCCTGCACTCGGGTCCTAACGACGACCAGCATTTTGGCGAGCTCCACAGTGATGACCGTCGGAATGATCGCCGGGCTTGTCACTCGCAGAGTAGCCGCCACACACGTATGCGAGCTCCACAGGGTGAACCCCAAAGAGCCGACCTCCACACAACCGAAGCCCCGCGCTAGGAAGGCGAGGCCTTACATAGGTGCAACAACACCCCCTCAAAGACCGCCCTAAGCTGCTTGGCCGGCAGATTGGGAAACGTTCCCGTGACCTCTGACCACCTCTGGAGGTGAAGCAAGGCTCCGCCGACCACCAAGCACCCCACCTCAACCAACTGCAACACCAGAACCTCCTCTTGCCCAAGTGCCAGGAACGAAGATATAGTCACCCTAGTCACATCCCAGGAGCCTCCTACTACCTCCACCAGCCGCCCCTTAATCGCTTCAGCCTCCAATGACCCCTCCAAAAGGAAACACACAGGCACCGCCAAAGCCAAACAAGCCTATCTTGCAGAGCCTCCGGCAAGAGCACCCCTACATCCTTCCACCGTTTAGACACTGGCACCTGCAGCTGAGGAGTAACACGAACGGCATCAACGAAACGGTGGCCTCCTGTGCGAGCCCCTGACCGAGCACGGGCCGGAACCTTCCTAGGGCAGAAACGGCAGAAGTGGCCCCGACAGCCGCAGTTGAACAAGTGGGAGGGGAATCCAGCAACCCAACCCCCTCGGCTCCCAGGGCCAAAGGCCAGTGATGGAGCAGAAGACCGGCGACCCCTGTCCCCCAGTGGGACACGGTTCGCCCCCGGGAACCCTCCCGCATGACCCACCATCCTCAGTCTCCCTTTAAGAGTCTCTCTTTACAGGTTCCTCCTCATGTCCCTGTTAAATTGTTAGGTGAGTCTCCATCCATAGATTAGCGAAGCTGAGATATCTGTCTACAGCTCAGGCCTCTGATTGAGCCATCCTACTAACCTTTTGTTTTGTTTGAGTGATCTTGGCTCATGTTACTGCCTGAACAAACTCATTGTTGGTTAGACCCAAATGAATCAACTTAGATAAATTTGTTATCTTCTTCCTCTTGACTTGCTCCATTCCGTTCCTGTCATTCACGTACTCCTTGAAAAATGCCGCTGCTTCCTTCCATTTCCAGTCAAATTCCAAAAAAAATCTTCTTTGAGCTGACCCCTCAGCTCACCAAATGATGACAAGAGTTCCATGAACACTTGATACACTGAAGATAGTGTGGGACTCCAGAGTCCAGATACTTGGAAGCACATACCTTCCCACCTTCTGCTGTAACAGTTCATGTGCCCTCCACTCATTTTGACCAAATTAAAGTCTTGGTCTCACTGACATACTTCCCACCACAAGAGTTCGAGAAACACACAATCTATGCACAAAAATGCCATGGACATCCATTGTACACTCTCCACGGTTCTTGAGATAGCCATTTTCCTTTCCTAGTAGCCTCAATCCTTGTTTGAATGTCCTCATCCTGGACTACATGCCTGAGACTACCACAGGAAAGCATGTTGCATGTGAACTCCAAGAGCCAAATGGCATCAAAAGAGACAGCAACTGCAATGCCCTAGTTAAAGATAGGACCAAACCTAACTTAACATCCTTAACCCAGGCCATCACTAGAACAAAGACCCACTAGGATTGGTCTATAACGTGGAGTAAGCATTACAGATCTACTAATAGAACATCAAATACAAGGAACATAGCTGAGTCTGAAATAAAGCAGTCACTCGTGATGCCGAATCATTCATAGATAACTGAAAGATAGTCAAAAGTAAGTTGTGTCCAATTGGAATCATATACAATTGTCTCAAATACAAGATCCTCAGAGCATGACCAATGACATAATGGTTTGGTGATATCTTTAAACCAGGGTGATATCTTTAAAGAAAAAGGACATTCAATGATTCAGCCAACCCAGTCACGATCAAAATTGGATGAGGATCCACCACCAATTCCACCCTCCTCGTACCTCTTCTTAAATCCTTTGTCCTTTTTGGGGTTGAGGGTCATGATCAAAATTGGATGAGGATCCACTGATCTTAGGTGGCAATCTGATTCCATCCTCCTTTTACCTCTTTTGAATCCTATCAATGATTCAGCCAACCTGGTTGTAATTACAAGTGGATGAGGATCCCCAATAGTAAGTTGCAATCTGCTCCCCCCACCATGCAGAGATTGTCTTCCATTTCCTGTTGCTTGAGGTTGCTAGCCTGCTTTCTTCCCTAATCTTAATCTAAAACCATCAGGGAATCCTCAATCCCTTCTCCGAGTTTTGCTTCCACCTTTCACACCACTCGACCCTCCACTCAGCTCCTTTCCCCTTAGTTCCCTCCACACTAATCCAGCTTCCACCACTCCTCAATATAGTGGAGTCAGGCTTACTTGGAAGGTCGAAGTCCATGACATCAGCTTATCCAATATTCTCAATAGAATTGACGCAAAAACAACTAGTCACCTAGTCACCCTTTCACAAGCTGACAACTAGATTCACCAAAGCCACTTCTTTTTCAGAAAAGAGGTAGGTTCTATTGCCAATTCTGTTGCAAAATAGAAGAAATACACCAGGTGAAAGGAGAAAAAGTTTCTCATCCAGATCCACAAAAAAGGCAAGGAGGTCGTGGTTATACACGTCTCACAACTCTACAACAAGTTTGAAAAAGCAATAAAACTATAGCAATTAAGGCTAGACTGCTCTCATATGGGGGCACGTTAGCCTTATGCAGATCAGTTTTGGACAACTTGTCTATTTATTTCCTCTCTGTGTTCCGGATCCCGAAGATCATGGTGAAGAAGATAGAGTCTATTCAGGGGAGATTCTTTAGGCATGGGAGTGGGGGGAGATGTAGGGGTTGACAAAATATCAAGTGGGGTAGAGTGGCTGCCACCAAGGAAGAGGGAGGCTTGGGGATCAAGGATGCGGGACACTTTAACTTGACTCTCTTGTGCAAGTGGTTGTGGAGGTGATGAGCAGTGGGCGCAGGTTATCAAGCAAAGATACTTTAGAAGGAGGAGAGTGTGGAATATGGAAGCATCAGTCCAGTATCAGCCTCCCCGATTTGGCGCGGCATTTCGATCTGCAGGGATATTACCTCTTCTGACGTGCGAGTCCGTTTAGGAAAAGACGACAAGTGCTTTTTCTAGAAGGACAGATAGTGCAGCGACTTCACATTGGAGGCTTATTTCCCTAGCCTCTTTATTGTCTCAGTTGACCCTCTGGGGTCGGTCACCCTGGCTTTTAACACCCACCTTTTGGGAGGTACCTGGGCACTGACTTTCAGGAGGGACCTCAAGATTGTTGAGATGGAGTAGCTCCAGGACCTCTTATTCTTCCTCGTCGCCTACGCTCCACACCCCGATAGGGAAGATGCGTGAACTTGGAGGTGGAGTAGAGAGGGGACCTTCTCAGTGAGGTCTACTTACACCATTATCTCTAACGGTGGGCTGCACCTCAGGTTTGGAGGCCGCGGAGTCTATTGAAGGTGAACATTCTCACTTGGAAGATTTCCCATGGGAGGTTGCCCACTCGTGACCAAGGTTTTCCAAACCGGTACGGTACAGGGCGAATCGCCCATACCGGACCGTACCAGCCACAGACCGGTACAACCTTACCAGTCTGTGGTACGCAACCAGTACGCAACTTTTTTTAAAATATTATGTATATTATTTTATATCAAATGTGATTTCATAGGTAGTTTGGTTAAGAACCTTCCCTTGGAAGGTTAAGACTTAAGTTCAAAACACACTAGTGGAATTATTTTCTTACTTTTTCCATTTTTCTTTAGAAAAAATAAGCCAAAAAACACGACACGTGTGAGATTTGAACCCTTTACGTCATACACAACTAACACACCTACTAACCAGTAAGTCATACATAATATCTTGTTATATTTTACAATAACATATATTTATTAAATAACTTTTTAATCTTGGCATCTTGCAATACAGAGTGGTACGATACCGTACCGTACCGACAGAAAACCAGTACGGCTAATACGACCGGGTCGACAAACCTTGCTCGTGGCATGTTCCTCTAGTTTCTCCTGGGCATCCAGCCGAGTTGTTGTTTATGTGGTCAAAAGGACGAGACAATAGACCACATGTTTGTAGGGTGCACCTACTCACAGGAGGTGTGAGAAGAACTTGCTAGGAGAGCCCATTGTGCCATCGATCGCCAGAGATAGGTGCATCAATTCATTGAGTTGTGGGACAGAAGGTGTCCCCTTAGAGGAGATAAGAGTGGTGTGGTGGTTGATCCTGCATGCCACCTGTGGACACCAAAAAATTACACACCCAGATATCCTACTCGGCCCAGCACCGACAACGGCACCAAGTGAAGAAGCCCCGGTGAGACCGGTCATCCGGACTCCCCAAATATGCACACTGCCGCGAAGCCGTCCCCGGAGTCACGACAGCCAAGAGAAACCAACCCCCGGAAAGCTCACAATCCGTGGCCCCCGAAGAAAACCAAACGAGCCATAACTCGTGCTCAAGACGGGCCCAAGTCAGCCCCAGCGGCACACCCAAGCCCCAGCGGTACACCCCCCCAGGGGGTCTTCAGCGGCACACCCCCCAGGGGGGGGTCTTCAGCGGCACACCCCCCCAAGGGGGGGTCTTCAGCGGCACGCTCCTCAGGGCCTTCAACGGCACGCTGTTTGCCCCCTTCAGCGGCACGCTTGGGCAACCTCCAGCGACACGCCTTTTGCCCTCTTCAGCGGCACGCTTACAGTGTCTTACAGCGACACACTTCTTAAGCCCGCCAGCGGCACAGCGTGAAGGCTTTTCAACGGCCAAACGACGTGACGCCCATACCCTACGTATCCTTGGCGCGCAGTGAGCTGTCCGAGGTGTCGATCAGAGATTGGGCCACGCAGGCTATTCCCCTGACAGCCAGGACGGGGGAAGTCAAACCCCATGATCACCAGCCGCTTCCCGCCTCCGACTGCCGTGCTCGAGGGCTCCCGCTGCTGGGAGTATAAAACCACTCCCGTTCCGGCAAAGAAAAAAAAGAAGGAGAGGAGGAGAAGGAGACGACCAGACACGACGCCACCTACGAGAAGAAGAAGAAAGAGAGAGAAGAGAAGGGAGAAGGCTCCGGCGTGGAGTCTTCCGACGACCACCAAGCAGCGAAGAGAGAGTAAGAGAAAGAGAGAGAGAGAGGGGGAGGGTCTGTGTAGTAGTGGGAGTGGGGAAGGGCAGAGGAGCCGTCGCCTCTGCCCGACCCCAGCTTCCCTCCTATTTCCTCTCCATGTTCTTCCTTTTCTTCTTCTCCCCTCTTCTGTGGCTTCGGCCTTGATGTATACCGCAATGTGTATGGCCGGTCACGGTCATTTCTCTTTATGAATGAAAGTCTTTGGCCCTTCTTTTGGGTCTCTTCTGGCCTCTCTCGATCTATCCCACTGCATGTGATGTGTTGTTCATTTTCTCCACTTCTCCGGCGTCTTTGGATTCTCCGTAGCGATGTGATTCCTCCCGTATGATCCTTGGCCTCATGGGCTCTTTGCCCCCCCCCCTTTTTTATGGCCATCAGTTGTGCCCATCTGCTTGAAGGGAGAGAGACCCTCCATCTCCTCCTGAACACCCAGCTACCAGTAACCCACCTTTGGCCTTCAACCCTCCTTCTCTTCCTGAACACCCAGCTACCAGTAGCCCACCCTTGGTTTTCATCCCTCGACACGGCCTTAACGGCCTTTGCCGGCACGCCTTTGGCCCTCTGTCCCCGGTATGGCTTTAAGAGCCTTCACCGGTACGCCCTCAACTTCCCTTCGCCGGTGCGCCCCTTGGCATCGTTCACCGGCACAGCCCACCTGTGGCGCTTCCCCGGCACGCCCTGGGCAGCCTTCGCCGGCACGGCCCCAGCAGCCTTCCCCGGCACACCCTTGACCCTCCTTCACCGGCACCCCCTAGTGAGTCACAGGGAGGCCTTCTACCCCGTTGCTTTCAGCCTTTCCGAGGTTTTATCAAAGGTGTTGCCGCCCTCGGGCGCCCACCTCCAGTTGTCGGGTTCCGCCACTCCATGTGGGCGCGTTCCCTGTATCTCCCTTACGCTCGGGACAAGGGGAGATGCTGCCGAATTTTTGTCAGAAAATAACAAGACGTTAAAAGGCAAAAGGAAGCAACAAACGAACAGAACAATCAATGATAAAATTTTCCAACTAAGCAACCCACTGCCGGTGACATGAGGACCAAACCGACTAACAACATGGCAGACCGAATGTTTGACTTGCGAGAAGGGGCTGAACAGAATAAAGAAAAGGAAAATTTTATATAAGACTACATGAAAATTAAAAAAAGGAAGAAAAGAAGAGCCTTAAAAACAAATAATAGAGGAGTGAACCTTCAGCAGCACGCCTGTTCCAGCCTTCACCGGCACACTCCCACCACCATACTCCTCCACCGGTACACCTCCTTTGGGCCTCCACCGGTACGCCTTCACACCCCTCTTTAGCGGTACACACACCCTCACCACCCTTAGCGGTACACCCTTCTCCCTTTCTCACTGCCCTATTCTCCCCTTTACCGGTACACCCTTCATCTTCTTTCACCGGCACACCTTCTTCTACCTTCGCCGGCACACTCTCTCTGGCGCCTTCCCCGGCACGTCTCCATCTCCCTTCACCGGTACGCCTTGGGGCGCCCTCGCCGGCACGCCTGGCATTCCCTTTACCGGTACACCCCCAGCGGCCCTATCTCATGATATTGGTAATAATAGTGATGATAATAAATAAATTAAAAAATATATATCAATAATAATTAAGGAAATTCGAGCATATATAGGACATAAACAGAAAAAGGGTGCAACAGAAGTAATAATAGTAAAAAAAGGGGGGGTGAAAGTAATAATAATAATAGTAACAAAAAGGGGAAATCAGTCGGGACAAATGCATAGAGAAGTAATAAACAGCAAAAGGAAGGAGAGGAACATATAATTAAAAATCCCAGATAAAAATGCCAGGGTCCACATTGCAGCCCCATCTCTCCCCGTGACCCGACGCAAAAGGAACAACAATGCCGCCCTCTCAGACCGGACCCGAGTCTTGGGAATTATCCCGACATGGCCAGGCTCCGACCTAATCTCGGGCCGACATTCTAATCAGACCGGATTCGTTTCTCGCCCCGGATCCTTTCCGAGCCATCATTAAAATTGCCGTGCATGCGGCAGACATTTGAACGGGCCCACCTCGGTTTCCGTCGCGTTTCTATCACGGACCCGTGTCCGAATATGAAAAGGTCCACGAGTGACCAACATGGCCAGTGGCCCGTATCCTAATGCGGGCTTTGGTGTGATTTATTCCTGTCTTTTTTCTTTGCGCAATCAGTATTATTTATTTCGGCCGCAGGGCCCCTAATTTCGACAATTAATCAAGGGTATTCTCTCGTATGGGGGATGTAAATGACGTCGTGACCTTTATGGCGCGACGGGATCTGGTCCCGACACGAACCACACAATCGTCTGACGAAGTCAGGTCGAGCGCACTATGGGCGCTTCGGGGCCCGAATAAATTGTCACTTTGTGACTGGCACGCCCACGCACTTAACAGACAAATAAACGCACCGAATAAACCGACACAAACGAACGACGAACGAGCGTGTCGAAAAGTGCATCCACACCACCCTTTGGTCTTTGTGGGACGAACAGAACAATAAGACTTTTAGGAGGGAGGCTAGAGCAGAGGAGTCTCTTATATCTTTCATTTGTGTTAGAGTGAGGGAATGGGTGAAGTTGCTTTGTAATGTGAATTCCCTCAAATACCCTCTTTTTGTTTTGTTTTTTTTGGGGGGGGTAGTGTCTCTCACACTGTCTTGTACAAGGATTTTCGAGTGCTCGCTAACTATAGTTGTACATCCCATTTTTCTTCTCACTTAATACAATTAATGGTACCACCCACTTTCAAAAAAAACTAAAACTATAGCAGTTAACACAAGAAATAGAGGGCATGAAGTGAAATATTCTCAGTATAAATTTCACTAGATTCACCAAAGCCACTTCATCATGTATCATATTTACAACATCAAATCAGCAGAATGTGTGTACATGCAAAAAATCAGGGATCCTGACATAGCACTTAGTGTCTCCAGGGCATATCTAATTGAGCATAGTAGGATCCATTCAATCGATTCAATGTACAAGAAACTAAGAATTATGTTCACATAGAAAGCCAACATGCTGAGACAATTCCCTCACCTGGACCAGGAGAGCTCAATAAACTATTCATTAAAATCGTATCATAACCAATGAAACTGCTGATGAGAAGCTGCTGCCACCTGGAAATAAGAAGAGAATTCATTGCTTTAAAAAACACGAACATAAAATGCGAATAAATATTCCTCAGTCTTTCTGAGTATTTTATCTACAGTTCCCATGGATTCAAATTATATATTTTTGTTAGTCCATTTGCCTGTTCCATTCACTGATTATGTCCACAAAGGTAACAATATGTAGTACTTTCTAATAACTTAATAAGCAATAGCCAAAGCAGACTTGCTGAATCCTAGCTGAATAATAGTCAATTATGAAAATACAAAGTATGATCTGACCTATTTCCAAAGCAGGGATGCTGAGCTGAAATGCTGATGTTAACAGTGCGTATGTTATGCCGGCCTTTAGCTCCATCAGGAAGCAAGAAGTAGCCCTACAAATTCCTCATTGCATGAATTTTATTCTGCCACCACAGATGAACCCTAAGTACAAAGAGATCCTAAATTTAACCAAATTACCTTTTCAGTAGTATAAAGGTAAGTTGGTTCAAATGCTTTGCTCTTTTTCTCAAGCCACCGTACTGTAAGACGTAACGTATCCATCATAAGAACTAGAACTGAACAAGAAGCAATGCCAACTACCCAGTCTGTACAAGAAAAGAGTTGCAATACAAGAAGTATCTTTTCACAATTCTTGAATGCTGGTGTTAATAGATGAAACCGAAAGACTTGTGCATAGCATCAGTTTCATCTACACATAAATGATGATGTCCTAGTTTCTAACATATGCCAAACGAAGCACATCAATATGCGAAAGATCATATCTCCATGATCTAATGTGTAAATAAATTGGACAAAAAAACTCAGACAACAAAAGGGGGGAAAAACTGCAAACAGGAATACTGAGAAAGAGTTTGACAGCAAGTAGCTGCTGATGAAATATAAGGATCACCTATAAATAGTTTCACATGTTCCAAGTGAAGCATTTGAAAGACCTTTCGAACATCCATTAGCAAATTCCATCCTCCTGTATCCTGTAGTTAAAGTTTTGGCCCTCAGAAAAGCTGTACTGATTTCAGAGAAAAACAGAAAGTTTTACTCCTACTATGGTCACAACTCAATACTTAAACACAAAGCTACAGAAATAATACAAAACTTTCTTAATGAGATTCAAGGGCAATCTCAAACATGGGATTTTGGGAAATGCTATTTGCTTCAGCAAAGAAGGTTTTTGGTTCTGGGTCACTGTAAACTTGTGAACTGTGAAAAGGCTTTTGTATCTTGCATAAATTAATATTTGTAAACTTCACAGCTACTAGTATTTTGTATGTCCAATTAACAACTGTTCAAATGGAAAGAACATTCGAAGATTACTCCCTTAAACACCACTGCACTTTTCTTTTTGAAAAAACCACAAAACAAATTAATATTATACAAAAGAGATTTTCGTTGTGTGTGTGTGTGGGCAGGGGGTTTGGGGGCTGCCAAAGGGAGAGAGAAACTATGGTGCACTGTCAGCCACGGGAGCTCCAACTGCAGCAAGGTGCTTTGGTGCAGCCTGGCCACATTCTGATTAGACCTTCTGATCAAAGCTTTGGAGCTTTGGTGTAGCATGCTTGTGTTTTACACACAAGTGTGCTGCATGCAAATGCTCCATGATGGAATACCATGCGATCACAAGGGGCATGATCAGACTGCACTGCAGCATGCCTGCATAATGCAGCAGGCAACCCGCCAAGCAGGGTGTGACAGCTCCAATCATGCCTCTTTGCTCTACCCCCTTTTTAAGTGGGGACAACCATGCTCTAGCAGCACTCCACTAATGTCTGTCAGTCTATGGAGAGAGGAATGCTATAATCCGGCCAGGACCTTTTGTGCAGAATGGCTGTATAGTGGCTCGAGCCATTTGATCAAAGATCAGACAGCTGGGATTTGCATCCCATCCAAAGTAGGTCTGCCAATAGGGCCAGTGCACTTGGGCAAGAAGAGGCCCATCTATGTATGCATGAGGTGCCATCCAACAGCACATCTAGGCACAGTTGGATGGGATGCAGCACCATGCAGGGGGAATGCAGTACAGGATGCAGAATGGGGTTGCAAAACAGCTCAATTACTTGCAGGTCCCACACCTACTCTCCATCTTATGTCACCTTTTAGTCTTTTTTCTATGAAAGGAGCCATTCAACCTTGGTGACAGCTGCTGCTACTGTGTGGGCAGGCCATACTGGATGGCCTAGCAGTATAGTACAGGCCACACTAGATGGCCTGGCAGTATATTGAGTTGCATTCTCCCCCCCTGCCTCCCTCCGTGGGTGCATAATAGCAAGACCACCTGATAATATAGAACAGTTATGATACAGAAAAAAATTGAAAACAAAATGCAAGCACCTGCAACAGCATTTGTTTGCTTCAGCAGATAGTGCAAGGCCACAAACAACGGCTGACATCCCCTGCTTTTCTTTAACACTTTTTTGACCCCCTTTCTTCCAAAGGGATAAGATGGATCTACTATCAACTACTATGCAGGCAGTCCATATCTGAGGCCCCAGCCTCATAGTTCTGCTAAAGAGCACTTCCACTTGGTAGAACCTCCTACAGAAATGTAAGGTTTCACTGAGGCTGATCCTGAGCCACCATCTAAGTATGATTCATGAATATCTTTGTTAAAGAGTGCACGCACGCACATGCATGCATGCATTATACATATGTATGTATTACACAGATATACGAAGTGATACTGCTGCACAGGGAGGCCTTTGGGAAAGATCTGTCTGTAAAGCACCACAGCTGTCCAATCCACATAGAGACAAGAGTAAACACCAACCCACTCCTGGCGCCTCGCTCAGGTGATGGCTCTCTGCTCTCACCCTATCCCAAAAGACCACCATTGGTCCACTACAATGGAGCAGCCAAAAGGCACCTCTAGTGAAGTCGGCCAGCACAAAAGACAGAAGGGCTCCCCCCCCCAACACACACACACACATCGCAGCTGTCCAATCCACATCAAGAGTACACACTTCCCTCTGTGTGCCCTGCCCAGATGATGGCCCTGTCCCTAACACAAAAGACCACCACCACAATGGGGCAGTCAGAAAACTCCGCTAGTAGCATGCCAAACTGCGAAGGACAAATTGTAGACACACTGGCCTGAAAACCGCATGTCCAGAGACCCACACTGAGGGGTTTTTCCTTTTTCTAAAGAATCGTGGATTCTACCACCAATTTTATTTCAAAATAAATAGAGGCAGTACAATCGCAGATGGAGAGGAGAGGTTCCTCGCAAACTACACTACATACATCAGAAGCTAAGTTCTAGAGCAACACAGCAAGTTATGTCACGGAAACAATTCTTCTATCCCTTGTAGATGCAGTTACTGCATGGCTGACATTCAGCTTTTTTTTTAAAGTATTTTTTAAAGTATGGCCGACATTCAGCTAAATTACGAAGTTCCCACTGGCTTTTACTAGCTCGCAAAAGCTTCCCACTATTTGAAGAATTTTGAAACCATTTTCTAAATTGCCTAGCTATGTTTTGAATTTGTACACCCAAAGTGGAAGCTTTCCCCACCAGCCCAGCATTGCGCCACAACCTGCACCAAGTTTTAGAAGGTGGGAGTTTGAACAAAGCCTCATTTCCTGGACAAAATAGTACAATCATAGCGTGCTAACCATGGTTCAGTTTAAAAGAACTAACAGGGCTTGATGGTAGCCATAATCCAATCAGATTCAAGGGACACAAACAAAGAAACAGAAGGAATGAAGATCCTCTACAAACAAGTTACAGAATCATGAGGATTATTACGAAGAATACAGTATGCAAGGGAAAAAAAAGACTGACACCAAAAAGTGCTTTTAATAAATGTTCTCACCCATAACTGACTAGCATTCCCTGCAAACTGCTTCACATCTCTCCAGAAAGATGAAAGAAGCATATGCCACTTACTTAAGGCATGAATATTTGTTGCTTTAACTGATTCCCTAGCAGATAAAGGAAACATGGTATCTTGTGTCTCTGTGTCCGCATTAAACTCCATTTCATCAGAAAGTCTCTTAAAGTTGCTACTTTCAGCCACATGATCCACCGGAGCTTCATTAACATCTTTATCATTCTTCCAGGGTTTCAACACCAGTTTTCTTCTAGTGCCTGGAGATGTCCAGGAAGACCAAAATTTGGTTGCTGAAAATGTAAATGCATCTGCATTCCCATCTAGAATCATTAAAGTCTCAGTTGAAATTCCCTCCTGCTGCATATCCATTGTACTCTGATACACTGCATTCTGAGACCAAAGCCCAGAACTAGTTATCTGCACAAAGACATGTGTCATCCAATTTCATATATTAGAAGAAATGAAAAAGAAAATAAACATATAAACCAGAAAGGACAATTTATTATCTTGACATAAAATCAAAAAGGCAATAGTTTTGTATAGATAGTGCAGAATAAAATGATGAGAACAGAATGAAGAGAGGCAACAGGGATAATAAGCACATGACAACCAATAGACATCAAAAGATAATGAAATTTCTCAAAACAAGTCATACAGTAGAATACCTTAATTTGAACAAGCTGGGCTCCAGTAATTTCAGCCCGAGAAAGCTCACTTGAACATCCCGGCTTCACAGAACAAATAAAACCATATGAGAATTTGTCATGGAAAACATACGCTAAGGTGAATTTGATACATTCTATACAATATAACTTAGAAGAAATCAAATTCTATTGCAGAAAAAACAATGTGCAAAATCAACATAGACCTGGAGATGCCAACATCAGAAAGCCTATCAATAAAGACAAATCATACTTAACACCTGTGGTTTATGTATCTGTCATTGTTTTCCAACAGAGACAACCCAGTGCCATGAGGCACCACCACTGCCAGGTCTGAGGAGGGTCAACTGTATGGTGTATCAGTGTATGCGGCCTTATCCTTGCTTTTGCAGAGAGTCGTTCCAGGCATTGTTTTCAATAGAGCAAAAATGTAAACCAAAACATATCCAATAGCAATTCTGATGAAAAGTAACTTAAACAGCAGCCCAGTGCCACAATGGTCCCCGGCAATGTGCAGTGCAGGGAGGGTCAATTCCATGCACCGTTAACCCTACTTTTGCGGAGAGCTGTTTCCAATAGTATGTTCCAAGTCATTGTTACTTAAAGTCGAGTGCCTTTCAGTTTGACTATATAAGCAAATGGCATTCCCTAAGTTAATGTTGATAGACACCCGTGTAGAATTTTGTAGGAACTAGAAAAAACATGCATAGGAAGAACAAATGAGAAGAGACCGCAAAAGGAAAAAGCATTTGCATAGGCATCGATTACACTATTTTAACAGTTTATAAGCTATATTGTGAGTTTGTTCTTTTTGGAAGTGGATGGTCATGCAATTCATTGAATCCAAAATATGGGATGGACAACGATATGTAATTTATGGTCATTCCACCTCCCTATATAAAAAGACAAAAAAACAAAAAGACAAGAAGGTTAAAAAAACTCATGTACACCAATGCGTAATACCATATTTGCCAAAGGCATTGCAAAACCAGATGTATGAACATTCTCTCTCCACAAAGCCTTAGATGCATACACTATCTCCTACAAAGCGTTAGCCCCCTGTACAACTTTGCCACACAGCAATAATAAGTAATAACTTGCTCTGGAAGCCTGCTCAATCTATTGAAAATTTTGCTAATCCTCTTCCCCTGGATCATCCATAGAGTGGCACGGAAAATCATCTACCTCACTCTATTATCCTTCACAGATGTTCACCTTCACCCCATCTCTAATAAAATGAAATATGCTTCCTCCACTGGATTTGCATATTCATGAAGATTCCTGCCAAATAGCCTGGTGAGTTGTATTCCCAAAATAGGTGCTGCATATACTCCTCCCCACAAAGCAAGGAAGAGGTCCTAATCCCCTGCATAAACTGAGCCAAGCAGTTAGATGTTGGTAACCTCAGGTATAAATAAAAAAATGTAACTGCTAGTTGGGTGCCAAATCTGATACAAAAGTAGAAATCTGAGTCATCTATTGGCAATAAAATGATATGTTGGCCGCCAAGAGTCCTCCAAGTGCATGCATGGGGCCACCTGCTCCATCGTATGACGTAATTCAACCTGCCCATTCTCTCTCATATAGTCTCCTCTTAGATTTGGGATCCCACTGGCCTCCAATTTGACCAGGGTTATCTGCCACAACCATGTCATGGTTTGAGGAGATGCAGAGAAGGACTGGGAAAAGCAGAAAAGGATAGGTACAAAATGAGCAAACTTGGTGTAACCAAAAAATGACCCTTTCCATCCCTTCATCCCTCTACATCAGCTGCCCACTCTCCAACATCCATGAGACATGAAGATGCACCCCGCATCACCAAACTGCTTGTCCTTCCAATAACTTCTCTTGTGCCCATTTCTAACTTCAAGGAAACATGTCGCTTAAGGTTGCACATAACATACACTACCACTCTGGCAGTATTTTCGCTTGACCACCTCTAGGCATGATCCTGTATCCTTCACCCATTCTAGAGCCATTTGCAGAGAAAATTGAAGTTGAAGCATCTCAGGCTCCTTATCTCTAGGCCGTCACTTTCCTTACAACTGTAGATCTGTCCCTAGCTGAAATCATGCCATCCCCTGGCATGTCCCAACACATCCCTGCCACAATAATCTACCTTGAACAGAGCCCAACTTCCTAGCCACTTTCATAGTGTGTCAGAAGGGCGAAGGGTAGTAGAGGTGAAGGACAGCTTGGTCGCCAGCCCCTTCTATGTCGGTAGCCATCGCATGAACGCTCTTGTGTGCCAAAAGAAAGCTTTCTTCAATTTCCCTCCCTTTTATGAAGGCTCTCAAATTCCAGCTCACCCATCTCCAACTCTCTAATTCCACTTCACCAATCTCGAAAACTCACTGCTTTAAGAATCCCTTTCCATAAAGGTGAAAGATTTGCATGTTTATCAATGCCCAAACAAAATTTTCCACGTAGCTTATAATGCTTATATTGAATTATGGATCTCCAAAGAGTTTGCAGCTGGCTAAGAGATTCCCCAAGCCATCTTCCCAATAAAGCTAAACTCATCAGTTGAAGGTTCTTGACTCCCAACCCACCCAACCTTTCTGGCCTACAAACTGAGTTACATTTAACCAGAGGTATACCTGTACCATGATTCATATTACCACTCAATAAAAACTTCCTTCTGATGCCATCCATCTTATCCCTCTCTGTGTCTGGTAATGAGAAAATAGATAAGCAGTGATGTGGTATGGCCGTTAATGCAGAGTTAAGTAAGGTGATTCCTCTTCCCAGAGATATGATCTTAGCATTCCAACTTCCAAAGTATATGCTTAGAGAAATCATGACAAATATCAACCCAAGAATTACTCAGTCAATTCTGCAGCAGGAGCACTTCTCAAGTTAGTAAGCCTGCACTGAATGCCCAGATTAATTTGTGAAATCCCACAGACATAACATGATGGATACCTTAGTTTCATGACATCAGGGGCCATCAAGCAAGCCCAAGGACGTTGCCTAAAGTCCAGTATATATTATTTGTCTGTACATCTTCGTAGGGCATTGAGGCTTTTAAAAGTATTACTCTTTGCACTGTGCAAAGCTGGCAGATATCTTAAAAATGTCAGAAAGCACAATTGTGCTGTGAAATCTATAGGCATAATGGCATATAGAGTAAGAAGATGGGCTAATGGCAAAGATTTAAAATGTTACATTTTTATGTGGTTTACAGTCCACTAAATTATTAACCTTCCGTCAAAATGAATCTAGTATGAATATCTTGAAAATTGTTGACCATTTCTTGAAGTTTAATCCCTAACTGATCGCATCAGTTCCCCCAAGCACAACTGAGACACATTAAATTGTACCATGGAACAGGTTGCTCATCTTCCTTCCATCAGCAATTCAACATCCCCTTCCTGTGAGAACAATTCTAGCAGTCTCCCCAGGTCTCCCCAAATGCCAGTAGATTTCTCTTACAACAGACAGATAGTTTTCCAATTAAAGCCATCCAGAAAAGAACAATTCTTCCCCCAGCGGTGACCCACAGACCCTCAAACGCTCATTTATGCCAATGAGTAAGAAAAAAAACGCAATATTTACCAAGAAACACAAGAATTACTAAACACCGGGCTCCACTTTTTCCGTAACCACTTCTATCTTTCCCCTCACCTGCTGGACAAAGTTGATGTGCATGACGACGAGAAGAGCGAAGAGGGCGAGCGCCAGCGAGAGGTAGACGAGCTCCAGCACCCGGCTGACCCGCGGGGTGAGCAGCCTCGCCAGCGTCACCGACAGCCGTGCGTGGACGCGCAGGAAGGTCAGCTCCGGATCCATCGATCGGCCGGCTGCTCCCGGGAAACCCCGGAGCTGCAGCGTCCCCTCTGCTTGGAGACTCTGGGGAAAACAAACCCTAATCCATGGGGGAGGAGATGGACTGCAGACGAGGAGCGGGCACACGGGGAGACAAGGAGGCGTAGAGAGAGAACGGGACTATTGCCGGAAAACGGATATACCTGAAATGTTATGGTGTATAACGCTCGAGCGGTAACTACAGGGTTGGTGTGTCTAACGCTCGAGTGTTAATCGTAACAAGGGTCTCTTATTTAAAATCTTATGGTTTATGTTTACTATTTTAATATGTTGTAAAATAATATTTGAAGATTCGAAAGTGTAAAACATCGTGACCCCGGCGAAGAAAAGGGGACACGCACGGGTATAAAGTATAAACAGAAATAAGAGCAACTTAAGGAAGAAAAAATAAAAGTGATTGTGATTGTCGCGTTCCGACGTGAAAAATTGAGACGCGACGAGTCGAGTCATTCATATCGATCAGAGTATGCACATAAGGGGATCAACCTCAAAGGAGATAATAAAAAGATACTATTATTTCATCAAGGAGAGTTTTACAACATACTAAATCTCAAGGACATGATTATACCTTCCAATACACATAATTCTAGCAAGAGCGACAATTAAATATAGGGACTCTAAGTTAGCTCGGTCTCTCTCTTCACTTTTGCCCTTCTCCGTTTGTTTGAGATTCTTCATCAGAACTACCTGAAATGTTAACCGAAAACACAGGGTGAGCACAAGGCTCAGTAGGACTTATATCTCTATATCAGACAGCTTTAAGTAATTAACATTTTTAGACAAGGTAATGTACTATGACGAGAATTGTGATTAAAACATAAATCATGAGCACGAGAGAGAGTAAGGTAATGCTTGTATATATGATCACAAGTAAGTAAGTTGACAAGAGTTTAAAGCTTGATTATGTAGTATATATAGTAATTGAATTGGCCATTTCACGTAAGTAAGTACGAGTATTTCATATAAATCAAGCAAGTCAAGAATTTCACGAATGAGTGGAATGTCATAAACGAATCTAGCAAGCAAGTATTCGATGCAATGTCACACCTGGTCAATCAACTCCCATGGGCACAAGTACTTTCGGGCGCTCCCCCCATGACCAGACCAAGCCCCATTAATGCAAAGCATTGATTATTATGGATCATTGATCCCAAGTATTTATTTAGACATCCACATAAGATACATAGTCAAAGATTTTTCAAGAAAAGTTTAAGAAGCATAGTATAGCACACAACTAGTCATTTAGTTATGGAGGACTCTAGAGGTGGCCCCTACAGGCTCAAGAGGTGACTCCCGTCATGTAGCACTTTACGTCATTCAGGCCTCAAGAGGTGGCTCCCATAACGTAGCACTTTGTCCTACATGGCACTTAGCTCCTACACTCATAAATGGTAATTTATGACTAAAGTATAGATTTTCATTTCTATTTCCAAGGACATGAAGAGTAATTAAAGTTTACAAGAGAATTTAAAGGATGATTAAAGGCATAATATTTAACGACATTAAAGTAATGAGGAAAAGAGTTGTCGATCAAGGCACGATCAACTCTACTGAAAATTCATGTAAGGTATATTTAGATCGAGTTTTTCCTTAGTCGGTGTTTAGCGAGAACACCAAGAATTCACGGCCAGATAAGAGGTGGGACAGTGGGAGACTCCCCTTACATTTGCAAGGACCTAATTAAATAACCACTTATCCACTTAAAGCGTTTACCCGTGGACCTCTTTCCTTAGACACCGGTCTTTCTTGAGAATCTTGCTACCTACACGATTTTATCGGAAACCCGAAACACTTAATTCATTTTAAGAAGAATTCATGGTATGAAAGAGTTCAAGGTATAGGCCAAAGCCTAGGGAACAATCCAATGAAAGCATGAAATGTGGGAAACTGGAAGAATTGGCGTCCACTTAGGTCGCCGCTAATTCTAGAATTCGCGTCCAACAGGAAGGGCGCTAATTCTAGAATTCACGTCCAAAGGATTAAATTAGTTTTTAAAAAATCTATATTTTAAATTAGCGTCCGTTCAAAAAGGTGTTATTTCTTTAATTCGCATCACCGTAAAAGGGCGCTAATTCCATCGATTATTATTATTCTTTAGTTTAGAATGAAATTATTTTTAAATTGGCGTCCTTGTGCAAGGGCGCTAAATTTTAAATCTGCGTCCGCTTAAGGAGATGCTAATTCTATATTTTTATAATTATTTGATTTATTAATTAATCACATGAATTGGCGTCACGGGTATGGACGCGTATTTAATATTTATATTTTATTATATATATATATTTAAGAGATTAATGGTAGAGCTGAGGGTTTTTAAAGAATAAAGAGAACAAGGGAAAAGAATACATAAGGCATAAAGACAAATAGGTGTATAGTAAGGTTAGGTGAATACTTCTAAAAATGTGAGAGTACATCCTACGGTGGAGTTATGATCAAAGTAACGGTTACTATTCATTTAACATATTACTGTTCATTTAGAGTGAATAGTGCCACCTTTTAATTAGTGAGATTTTAACAAATTAAAATATATGAAAAATAAAAAAATATAAGGATTCTAACCATATGCATGTCCAGATTTTATCTTGTCTGATTTAATAGATATAAAATTTTAAAGGTGAGTATGTCCATACGGTGTAACAAGATCGTTGCTGTTCGTTGAACATAGTCACCTTTAATATATGAAGTTTTTTATGGATCTAAAAATATGAAAATTAAGATAAAATTATGGGGATTCCAAAAGTATACTTATTCAAAATTTTTAAGCATCTGGTTACATGATTAAAGATTTTTTAACCATGCGTTGATTTATCTTATGTGAGACAGATACTGTGAAACCGTAACGTAATATGCATGCAATAGTTTTAGTTAATATCTTAAACTTGAGATATTGAGATAACCTACGTAAAATTAACAGGAAACATGCTACATGGAATCATGAAACATGTAGAGTTCATATAAGATTTAATTACTGACAAATTTTTGCTCGGGAGAGAACATCTACTTGATTGAAATAGAAAAGGAAGAAGAGGAAGAACCAATGACTACACAGAGCCCCCTTTCTCCTTAGAATCTTTCCCAACGTGTAAGGCAAAGTGGGTGCTTAGAGAGCCTAGTTATAGAAAAAATTGACTAAAATAGTAAGATTCCTCTCCCCCACAAATTAAACTCATCTACCACCTAATTCCATATTCATGGCCCATTGTTAAACTATTCCACTAACCCACTTTTAATAAGGTTGGAAAATGCCACTATCTTAACTTTAATAGGGTATGGGCACAACCAATATTTGTAGGCTTTTTAATTTTTGGGCCATCCTTCTAGAATTGTACTAATTTAATAAAAAAAATGGGTGTTTAAAAATGGGCTACCAGTTTCACTCTATTTGGCCCATTACTCCCAATTTAACCCAATAAGAGTTATCCAATAGTCCAATTGTCAATCACAGTCAGTTTAGCCCATTAACTTCAATTTCAGCCCATTAAGATTTATTTCACAGCCCAAATTATTAATGCTAGTAAATTTGATTAGTTCTATTGAAATTTAAGCTATTTAACTTTAAGAAACATTCAATATAATCTCATTATTTCTTTTTTTTTTAAAGTTACTACAGTGATCGTCGCCAAACATTAATAACATAAATAATAGTAAAAAGATTATCAACTTACACTACGTACCTTAAAAAAAGTACTCGGTTAGAAAGAAAATCAAATGATGCCCTACTAATGAACACAGTTTCTATAGTGACTGTGACTTGATGAACGCGATCCCTAGGTCAATCGCATTCTATCACAGGAAGTTGGGAGTTGGTTCTTTTTCTCCTCTCTCTTTAATTAGCCAAAGAGCAAGAGTCTCACGTTCGTTTGCTACCTGTACCTGCGTGGAAGTGGGGAAAACACACAAGAAACACCCAATTAGCCCTTGATTAAGTGCAATATCTATCCTTCAAAAGAAAACAATCCATTAAAGGAATCGATTTTACATGGGAGGTTTTTGATTTTTTAACCCCTTTTTGGGGCCATAAAAAACTATGTGTGTGTGTAATATGCAGTGAATGAAAATAAAACCGAAGCTATGCTATGCGATGAGATTTAAAAGAGTTAAAAGAAGACTAGAGAAGAACACGAAGAATATTAAAGAGAAGACTAGAACGGAGGAGGAAGAGGAAAGTCCTTGGTTGAAGCTTGAGTGTCAATCATAGCAGCACTTCGTGGCAAGCTCCAGACATCCTCCTCTGCTAACCCTAGGCTCACAGGGTCTATTTATAAGGGAGAGAAACCCTAGGTCGGATCTAAGGATAAAGTCAGAAAAACAAAAATCCTATGAGACGAAATTTGATCTACAAGAGATGAAGGAGATGTTATAAGCCAAGTAGAAGCATATCCCACTCGAAAACGTGAAGAGAAATAGCCACATAGGGACTCTAGAAAGATCACGATCGGAAGAGACGTGTTCTGGCCCGTTGCATAGAAACTTGAGGATGCGATCTATCACACGACCGCGGCTAGAATGAACGCGGTCGCGTGATAGGCCACGTTCAGGCCCAGCCTACGAGAACATGAAAATTCTTTTTAAAAAGGGAAATTAGGGCCTTAATAGGCCGAAAATGAGTTGAATGGACTCATAATAGGTCAAAGAATGACTCAGGAGCGATGGCTAATTTGGGACATCGTTAGATATGAATAAGAAAAAGATTCAACTTGTGGGTTGAAAATGAGTGTCTACAAATGTCCCTCCTTGATATCCGCTTCGCAAGGGAGCGAGCAAAGATGAAGCAGAGGTGACATGAGATGGAGATAAAGCAGAGACACAACGGAGCGGAATGAAAAGCGGGTATCAAGGTAAAAGACATCTGTCACAACCGACAAGCAATAGAAATTATCCGAAAATCACCGAGCTAACCACAATGAACAGCTAGCTCAGATGAAACGTGTCTGGAGGAGAACTAACTAACTAGTGAGAAGATAAAGAAACATGATCAACCCCTTGAGATCAAAGAGGCACCCTATCCCTGACTAGTGTGCAGGTTCACCCATTAGAGGAGGTGTCAGTAGCCCTGTAACGCCTCCGGGTCTCGGATCGTGTTTTCCCGGGTTGCGGATCGTGTTCGTATTGATTTTAAAATTTAATATTAGAGTTTCAGACCCATAAACAATATTTATTAGAGTCATTTCGGATCCGTGATGGCACGTTGTGCGGCCTTGCTTTTCGAGAAATTTTCTAAGTTAAAACGTATTTTTCAAAAATTTTCAGAGTTAATGTGGATTTTAAAGTATAACAAAAACAAAAATTAAAACCTATTTAACCCCCCACCTTTTCTCCCTCACCTCACTCTCTCGTTCTCTCCCTCTTACCATCTCATTTCTCTCTCTCTCTCTCCCTCCACCTCTCCGATGGCCGACGGTGGATGGTGGTGGGCAAGACCGAGGGCGGCGTGGGCTACGAGCGGTGGGGATGGACATGAGGAGTAGGAGGCGATGGCGCGGCATGGCGTGCTTGTGAGTTCGGGATTCGAGTTCGAGCAAACGCGGCATTTCTTGTCAATTCGGCATCCATAAAATGTGGTTTCCTCGTGAGAGGTAGGGGGATGGATTCTAACTACTTCTCCCTCGTTTTCCCCTTGATTCAGTAGTGTTTTGGGCGAGAGAGAGGGGTTTATCACCTTTTTTAGGGAAAAATACATGTTAGGATCGAGAGCGCGATTCGACGGGAATTCATAGCGATCCTTAGTTTAAATCACATGTTGTGGATGCCATTGTGGTCAGACAGTTCTGGTCGACGGCCCAGTGCCGCCAGTCGACCGCCAATCCCGAGGCCCCCTTTGTTGACTTCGTGTTTCAAGCTCGTGGAGAGATTCCCTTCCCCATTTCTTTAATCCCACTGCCCCCAATCATGCAGGATTTGTGGATCTGGTCTGGGACTTGTCCATGGACCATTCAAGGGTTATAAAACATCTCATTGGAGTCATAAATCCTATCTATCCAAGAGATCAAGAGGGTGCTGTCCAAGGAGGAAGAAGAAGGGTACTGTAGCCGTGAACAGTACTCCGTGCAGCAAGTGTTCTTCATCCATTCTCAACCCATTGAAGGCATATCTGAAGCCAACCTCCTCCAAGGAAATGAAGAGCCAAGCAAGTAAGCAAGGATTCCAAGAAGAGTGCCTAAAGGAGAAAGAAGAGAAGCCAAGCAAGCAAGAAAGGAGAAAAGCTAAGCAAGCACGAATTGAAGCTCCGGTCAAGTGAAGATTGAAGATAGGTTCAAGATCTGCAACATGCATTCAAAGGGAACCCAAATCAGGAGTTTTCTAAACTAAGCCTCATCGTCTTTATGTTTTGGGTGTTGTAATTGTATTCATCATAAACTGTAAGAACTTGTGTGTGTATGGATCGTTGTTGGATCCGTGGTCGTGCTTGTGTGTGTGTTTTATTCGATTCGTGTGTGTGCGTGGATCTTCCTAGACCTACGTTTGTGTGTGTGTGGGTCTATTTAGATCCGTTCTGTCTTGTGTGTGTGGATTGCTGCACTTGTGGCAGTAGGTGTTTGTGTTGGTGATCCGGTTGTCAGATCGTGTTGGAGACTTCGTCTCCGTGTGTGTGTGTGTGTATTGGGGCGCGTCCCCGTGTGTGTGTGCAGGCATCATCCTGCGTGTGTGGTTGGAGCGTCGTCTCCGTTTGGGGATTTATCCCCGAGTGAAGCCTCACCGGGTTTGGTGAGGGGTGGACGTAGGATTGCCATCGTTGCATCCGAACCACCTTAAAAACCACTGTGCATCGTGTTTTCAATTGTGGTTTGGTCCTTTTCTCCTATCCTTATTCTACACGAGTATGAGTGTATATCATTGTTCATTATTCATCCACGTCCATATTGAATAATCTATCTAATCACCAAATAGATTTTGACAAACTCATTTTGTGATTGAATAGATTTGAATCTCTTTATTAGCATCTTATCACATATTTTACAAAAGGCCAAAACTTTCATTAAAATTTGTAATCACCCAATTCACCCCCCTCTTGGGTGTCATTGATCGCGGGACTTCATCTCCGACGCCACAGAGCATGACAAAAAAGTCAGGCTCGACTAACAACAGCTCACCAAGAAGATCCTCCACTCATCCGAGCATTCTCTTGATCACGACATCTGCTTTGTCACCTCAAACCATGACCTTGATGCCTCAAGGGCTGGCTAAGCTTCAAACTGGGGTGACCAAAATGACACTAGCTCTCCCAGAGCATACCCACGGGCCCCTAGCCACGAATTATCCTTGCCAGCCACGGGCCTCGTCGCTGATATCTTTGATGCTACAACGCAAGCTTGCACCTGCCGGTAAAACTCTACCCAACTTAGCACATCCAGGGCCACCGCCACTAGGAAAAGACAACTCTCTATCTCACTCCTTAGGCCCCCTACCAACACTCCGACAATAATCGAATTTGCCTTCTCAGTGCCAACGCCACGCACTCTAGCTCTCATGCGAGAAGCAATGTAGTAAATAAACACAAAAACCCTATGCCAGCTGTCGACTGTACTGGACCTTATGGACTCTGGAACACTGCAATTATCTCAAATTCCCATGTACGTCCACAACCACACTCTGATACCATTTGTAACGACCCAAGATCCGGATACCAGGAATTACCTGATACCATTCGAATCCTGGCCCGCCACCCACGAGCCGGAAGACTTGGAAGGGTTATTTAGGTGTGTGAAGGTACATTGAAATTTAAAATAATGCAAGAAATCACTATATAATTAACTGTTTCAAATAACAAGAAATAAAATTACTTTTTTAATTAACAAATTAACTACATAGTTCAGTCCAACAAGTATAGTCTACAGGGAATGAAACGTACTCAAGTGCCGGGTACGCCCCCGGCTCTAGCGGGCTGACAACTACGAACCTCAGTGCTACACCTCCGTGTCTCAAGGAGGAGCCGCAACACCTGAAAAGAAGGGGGTGAGCCTCATCTCATTGGCTCAGTAGGGGTCCCGCGGATCCCCACCACCAAACAACAGCAGTAAACAGCAGCGATAACAACAATAACGATAACAACAACAACGACAACAATAGCAATAGTAGCAGGAGTAGCAATAGTAATAACAATAACAGAAGCAGCAACCATAGCAAGAACACTAACAACGACAACCGGTGGAACCACGACTCTCTAAGCTACTCCTAAAGTCAATGAAAAATAAACCCCGATCTCACAGTCGAGGACCGCCAACCCAACGAGAAACCCTGGCTACACTACCGAAAGAAATACCATGACATCTCTATTGTGGAGGCCTGTCCTCACAGACGGAGGCCCAACCAGACCACGCGGTCCAAGGTACAGCCATGGCCTCGCCGTCGTGAACCCTACACAGTCTATGGGTGAAACCTCAGTAACTCTACCAGAACCCTAGACCTTATCGTGGGGAAACGTACATAAAAACCACATGAAGAACTACGTCTCGCTGACGGGAAACTAAACCTTGAGTCATGATAGTCACGCATCACGTGATGGGAGAACCCACCCATTAGAAGCAAGACCGGATGCATCCACTAATGACTCAGTCCGCACCTCGGGTGTCTCCCTACTCGCCCTAGATAAAAACTGAGACATCATACAAGTAACACAAGGACAAGGGTCTAGTCGGGGTCGTGCTCATCAGCATGTGTCTGAAGTCCCCGATCACGTGTGTTGACACCCGTTTTATGACCAATGAGTTGGGTCATCTCCTTATTTATTTTTATGATGTCCCGGGTTGTTCGTCGGTTAGTGGGTCATTTTTAGTCATCTTTTTGGGCTTATTTTATGGGTCATTCTCCCTGGTTGGGCCTAGTTCCCTTGATTTCTCATCGTTGCATTTTATTGGGCCTGGATATGGGCTTATGAGTATTTTATTGAGGATTAACTTGAAGATTTATCGGTCATTATCTCTTTTGCCACGTCTACTAGCCTAGCGGTCTATCGTACGACCGTTAGGTGGGCGTTGGCGGTCTTTTGCTAGACCACTAGGAGGCAGAGAGTCCTGTTGGGTCTCTTTGATCTTATCTTCTTCTGGACGAATGAGCCTAGCGGTCTATCGCTTAACCGTTTTCCTGTCCCTTGCGGTCTATCGCAAGATCGTTTGCGGAGGCCGAGAGTCCTGCTCCACTATTCTTCCTCTGCTTCACCGTGGATGAACTAGAGTCCTTGGTTTATCGATTTCTCTCTAGATAGAGGCTCTCAGAAGTTTCTGTTTGTTTCTATGGACTCTTGGGAGTATTATCTTCAAGGTTTATCCAGGTTCATGCCTATTTTCGAGTCATTATCACTCCAACTCGAACCTTGGGTTTGAGGGCCTATAAATAGACCCTTTGACTTCATGGCTTGAAGAGGAGATTTTTGGAGATCGCGTATAAGTGCTGCTACATTTTGGAGCAAGTACCAATCAGGGAGAAGCTACTTCTACGTCCATAAGGCTTCTGGTCCTGGGAGTATTGCATTCTAATAGTTGGTTTTGTGTCTTTTCCTCTTGGTTTTGGTCTTTCCCTTGCATCATCATAGCATATTCCCTCTTCTTCTTTCCACGTTCTCTACACTCACAACACATTTCAAAACATCATCCTATCTTTTCCACGCCCCACAGGGGTTAAAAAAATCACCAACCCCCAGGTATTCACCTTCCTTTTATGCGTTTTAGCCCAATTGCATTATAGATACTACGTTGGTCCCAAGGGCTTATTGGGTCGTTTTTCTTTGTGTCTACACTCTCTTGCAGGTTTAAAAGACTTATTGCACGAGGCCCATCTCTTCTGGCCGGCCAGGAGGGGTGGAGATTCAAGTTCCAATTCATTATTCTGGGTGCTCTGGCGGTCATTCATTAGACCGTTTGTAGATTTCTGGCGGTCTGTGATAAGACCGTTTGCTGTCTTTTGGCGATCGTCTGTTAGACCGTTTGCCTCTGCTGCACTTGGGTTTTCTCTCTCCCGTGGCGGGTGGTCTCACTCGGCTCTTTCCAAGGTATTTATTGCAGTTTTACTATTTTATTTCCCTTGGTGGCGATAACATCATTCTTATTTTGGGCATTGTTCATTCTTGCTTGATTGTCTTCTTTTACTTTAGTTGCTCCACACCCCTGGTGTGTGTTTATTTTTATCCTTTGCTCCACGCCCACGGCGTGTGTTTTTAGTTCTCCTTCTTTATTCTTGCTATATTTGAGATAATATGCCCATATGCTGCAATTTCATGTTGATTGCTTGAGTTAGTGCATACACTCATCACTTGTTCACATCCATCATATTCTCACACACTCACAAAAGAAGGAAAGAAATAAAATATCAACAACCCTTATTTTTTGGCGATCACGATGGGACATCTAGTACCAATCGTGCTGAGTTTCTGTTTGACATGCTGTTCTTAGTTGTCCTCAGTTGCCCTTGTGTTTTTCCTCGGTTTTCCCATTTATTCCCTGTTGTTTTCTACTCTCTGGATCCCTGGCGGTCTCCTCCCTGACCGTTTTTGGCTTTCTGGCGGTCTAGCGATAGACCGCCTGGTATTCTTAGCGGTCACTCATACGACCATTTTCTCCAGTATATGTACGCATCCCGAGGTTGCTGTTATTTTTGCAGTTTTTGACTGTGCTATTATTTTGGGTGCTATCTGGTCTCCTCCTGTTGTTATGGCATATATCCCTATCATTGTTTGCATATTGTTTGTTAGTTTTTAGGCTAGACATTGCATGCACTCCGGTGCACATAGGGTCATTCATCTCTTATACCATAGTTGCATTCCCACCTTGGTGTGTAATCCTCTCGCCTCCATATTCCTTGGGGCTGACTAGGTGACCACATCAGGGACCTCCATAAGTCCCCGCGAGCCATGGATTCCCACACGGATGTCGGGCCGGTTGTACCTTCACCACCCCATGTCTAGGTTGCATAAGTGAGGGAGAGTTCACATCTAGAGTTAACTAAGTCCCAAATATCCCTTCTATTTTAGAACCTATTGTTGGAGAGAACATATTAAATTCAAATCACTAAGGTTCTAAAGGAAGAGATAAGCAAAATTCGTGCATCATCATAACTTGGTTGACTTTGGTTGTTTCTCTTTCCCTTATTGTTTGCATATATTTGGAGTCATCTTGTCTAGTTGCTTATTTGTGTTTGTTTGTGTTTTGTTCTTCTTTCCAAGGTGCTTTGTTGTTGTGGAGTTGCTTCCGATCTTTAGATTCATCTTCTAGGGGCAATTCCTCTTTCACCTCTATTCTAATCCCTTATTTGAGTCCAACATGTCTCCTTATGATCTCTCCCGTTCCCAGGAGGAATCTCTTCCCCAAGGACTCTTGGAGGACCCACCTAGGGTTGTCCAACTTCAATCAGGAGAAGGGTTTGTCCTTCCCCCATCTTCCATCCCCATGGAGGGTGCGCAACCCTCCCTTTCTTCCAACAATCCCACCGGTCATATATTGCAGATGATGGTCCAGTTGGACCCGGCCCAACTTCAGGCCCTCTATCAGACCTTGCAGGGGTCCAATGCCCCATCTCCCACGATTGCACAAGGTCTGTCCACTACTTCCATCTTACAATCTAGGGTTGATGGGCTCGGGACTTCACCCATTCCAATTGATCTTACCCCGGTCCAGCCCAGGACTCTCCAATTCTCCAATCTTGAAGCGGGCCAGTCCTCTGGCTCGGCCCATCAAATTCTTGATAAAGGGAAGACCGTTCTTCCCTCATTCACCCAGGCCGAGTCTTATAGGCCCATTCTATCAATGCCATAGGCCCTTGTTAGCCCGGCTGATCTCGCTCATCCTCAGCAAGGGGCGGCCCATGTCCATTCCACTTTGGGTCATCCTCGGCCCAATATCATCCTTATGGTCCCCCTCCTCCTCCTTCTGTCTATCCTTCGGCTCCTCGCCTTGAGCTTACTCCATTCACTACACCTACTCCATCTCGGGAGCATGAACTCCTTGATAAATAGGCCGCCATGCAACAACAACTCGACTTCCTTCAAAAGCGGGTTGGCCCACAATCTTTAGCGGACGTTCCAGTTCCTAGCTTTCATAATATCCAGTTCCCTCCCCAATCCGAGCTCCCCACGTACCGCAAGTATGATGGGAATAGCAATCCATTTGTTCATGTGAGGGACTTTATGTATGAATCGGCGCAGTTCCAATATGATGATCGCCTTATGGCATATTTATTCCGCCGATATCTAGATGGAGTTGCATTGGAATGGTTTTATGCCTTGCCGTTAGAGGATGTTGAAAGTTTCAAGGTGGTAAAGGAGAAATTCATTCAGAGGTTCCAAGACCGGGTCGGCCCGGAGTATTCATTTACAGATCTTGTGGCCAAAAAGATGAAGGCAGACGAAGATTTTGCTACATATGCAGACAGATGGAGACAGATGGCCGCCCGGGTGCCAGGTCATATTCCTGAGGAGGAAAAGGTCAAGTTGCTTATATTCAATGCCACACCCACTTTTTGCAACATATTGGCCATGAACGATATTGCCAACATGCATTAACTATATAGCCGGGCGTGATTTATTCAAACCCAATTCAAGGACTCCCCTATACACTCTCATTTCGAGGCCCAAAAACCCAAATATAATAGAAAACCTCAGGGGTCTGTCACCGAGGGAATCCAGACCAATGAAAAGGTGCAAGCCGTTACATTCCCCTTCTCTAAACAGTCCACTCCATTTCGCCCTCCACAAAACCCACGCAATCCCCAATTTTCCGCTCCCCAACATCCCCAGTCTACCTTTTCCACTCCGCAAAACACCCAACCTACCTTCCCCGCGCCACAAAATGCCCTCCCCGCTCCACAACAACCGCAATAGCCTCCGCAATACCATAATGTCCCTCTACCCAACGGCTACACCAACAAACGCCCGGCTCCGAGGAGAGCGCAATATCCCCCTTTGCCTGAGTCCCTCATGGACACCTTCTCCGCTCTCATGTCAATAAGTGCAATTCAGCTTCCTCCGGAATGGCCCAACTGGAACCCGGCCATTGATCAGTCTAAATATTGCATGTTTCATAGGCAACCCGGGCACACTATCAAAGGATGTTATCAGTTCTGAGATCTGGTATATGATCTCCATGAAGGGCAGCATATTGATTGGGCCGAGATGCATAAGGCCATTATTGAAATCAAAGAAGAAATAAGGCAAGCGCCGAGGCAGCAGGTGCAGCAGCATCAAGCACCGCAGCCACAGTAGTAGCCACAACAGCAGCAGCAACCCGTTCAGGACTTGGGGATCCACCAAAACCCCATGTCGAATCATCCGCCCGCTCTGCAACCACAACCACCGGCACAGGCTCAAGTTAACCTCGTTCAACCCCCGACTCCTGACGTTGCGTGGTCCTATGATGACGAAGCCTCGGTGCAGCGGCTCATGGCCCTCTACCACAACTACCGCAACCCTTCTTTACCTTCTACCCCCGTCATCCTCCTGCTTAACCGTCAAACCACTCCATCGCCCGTAATCGCCAAACCCTCATCCTACCATCCGCTTCCCCCATTATCCTGCCTATCTCCACTCCACCACCAGCACCCGTACCTATCCCTCCATCAAACCCCTCACCCATCATCCCTCCACGGCCTGTCATCTCCACTACCCCCATAACCAGTGGCGGAGCTAGAAATGTTTGAAAGGGGGGGCAAAATATAATTAATATAATAAAAATTATTTATTTTCATTCAAATAGAAGATATTTTACAAGTGAGTCATCCACGACGGGTCTTCATATTCTGAAAGTGTTATATTATTGTCTCATTGTCAATACTCTCGAATGCCTCCTTCTCAATATATGTCACAAAACTATCATTCATCTATTGATCATCACAAAAATTATTTAAGTTTCAAAATCAGGTGCAATGTTTCCAACGAGTGGGAACCGACTTTATATTATATAATCGAGATAATGAATCACAAACAGGAACAACTGAGAGGGAGAATCAGGTTAAGCTACTAAGACATGCAAAATCCCCATGATTAAAAATACACGAAATAAGAATTAAAAAGAAAGACAAAATCAAAGTCCTGAATGAAATGTACGGAGAATCAGGTCTTCGCCAAGTAAAACTCCATGGTAAAGTCCTACGATTACAGCAAAAGTCACCAAATAGATAACAAGAGAACTGAGCAAGGGGAAAAATTCACCGTATTGACAGAGAAGCTCCTCAGAGTGGAGTGGGGTGTGGGGGAGGGGGGGGGCGGACGTGCAGATCGGAGAGACCTTCTATAAGCCTATAAATCAACTATCTGCACAGCCCGATAGTTTTTTTTTATTTATGCTCAACCATAAAAACAACCCTACATAACTACAGATAAAGTTTCTCGGCCGAAAGTCACAATTCCTTTTTACGGTTATACTGTATTGCTTTTATCCTCTTTTGTCTCTTTTAAGTTTTTATCTTACAAAAAAAAATCTCCATCGCCGATTTACAGTTAAACAACCAACCAATGAATGTGGGTGATAAATACCCATCATCAGTAGATATTTTAACTTAATCGTAAAACTTATATATCCACGGTCGATCAATATCTAATAGGCCCAAAAAAATCTAATAGAAGGTGAGAGGCAAATGCAAAAAGAAAGAGGGATTTACCCCAAGTCAAGGGGGGGCAATTGCCCCCCCTTGACCCCCCTAGCTCCGCCAGTGCCCATAACCCTGGTTATCATCACCACTACTCCTATCACCCCCATTACCTCCACTACACCCTCTACCACGCCATTCATCCACCCCACTGGGCCCGTCAAGCCACTTATCTTAAACCCACCTAGCGCCGTGCTGGCCCAAAATCTTACCCTACGGAGCGGGCGTTTGTTCCATAGGAACTATCCTTCCACTGGTGCACCTGCACCTAATCCCCAGTCCTCGCAACAAGCCGCTGATCAAGAAGAGGCAGATCCGCTGCCCGGTACACAATATGATCTACTACATCATCTGGATAGGGTGCCGGCCAAGATTTCTATGCTGGAATTGATTAAGAGGTCCACACTTCACCAAGATGCACTCCACAATTTTCTTCAGAAGGTGATGGTGAATGAAGACATGGCAGTGGACAGCCTACCAATAGCCCTGGCTGCAATCTCTAACGGGCCAGCAATTACATTATCTGAGACCGAATTGGCACCTCCTGAAGCACGACAGATGCCGCTATGCATTTCTATCACTCTCAACAAGGTCAGCATAGACGCGGCATTGGTAGATACAGGGGCTCTATTAATGTCTGCCCTCTCAGCACTCTAAGGGCTTGCAACTTGTCAGAAGATCTGCTAAAGCCCACCCTGACTACTATTGCAATATATGACAATTCTAGAAGGGCATGTCACTGGGTGGTCACCATACAGGCTGAGCTCGGGCCTCTCATTATGCCCATTGAATTTTATGTACTGGATATCGACCCTATGTTCAAGGTTGGGTCGTCCGTGGATTGATAATCTCAATGTTGTACCATCCACTTCCCACCAATGCCTCAAATTCCCTTTTCAAGGGAGGGTGGTCAAAGTAAAGAGTATGTCCATGGTCCAGTATGTTAAGGCCATCTCAAAGAAAATTCTGCCAACACTGTGACCCAGCAGTCGGCCTGTTATTTCAGTTTCAGATCTGGATTTGCCATGGGCCTATGCGCCACGCAAGCCCACCACTGTGCCAGTCAACATCAAAGTGAAGCCCCATATACGAGATTCTAAGGGGTGAGACATCATATTAAAGCTGGGCTATCAGTCGAGGAGAGACCTCGGCACACAGTTACAAGGGCGGACTAAACCGGTCCCCAAAGGTAAGAAGATGAATAGGAGGGGCCTTGGTTATCGAGAATCCTCATTCTCAATTCTAGGCGACTCTGGACCATTGACATGGGACTACCACCAGCATTTTGTTAAAGGCCCTCTCCAGCCAGGCACTTTGAAAACATCACCGAGTAAGCCCAAGGAGGAAAATACAGCTTACATAGTCGACAGCCCGCCATTGCAGCCTAAGGGGCCGGTCGACGATATGCTTGATTTCAGCCAAGCATTTGAAAAATTGTTTCATGAAGAAAGCTGTCAGACAAACCAGGAGGTGCGGCTTGTGTGCTATGAGCCGAAGAAGCCAGTTCACCGCCCGCGGGAAAGGGGGAGCTCACCCGTCATATTCACTTGGTCTCCTTCCCGCTTGTTTTCATTCTTCCAAAAGATGGTATCCATACCCCGCTCACCTCCTATCTTAATCAATCCACTACTACTTGAAGTCCCTACTGCTTTCCTCATTGTGCGGACATGTACGTGTTGTCCGCCGGTCGATCTATCTACTCCTTTCTTTTCCTCCTCTGATCCCTTCTTTGACATTTTCTGTCCATCCAAGTATCCCCTTAGGCTTCCTCCTCCGCCTTCTTCCCCATCTTGCTGCATGATCTCCACTGATCTGCAAAAAAAAAAATGTCAAATTCGAAACGGAGATTTCAGTGGAAGATTACGCTATCTTCTCTCCATCTTCCTCCCAGGGGCATGAGGTCCCTGTTGCTTCCTTCCCATTAGGTTTTTTCTCTCCTAGGTTAGACGTAGGGTATGTCGAGTCTAGGGTAGTAGAGTTTGGTAAGTCTAGGGAAGTAGGTTCTTTTTCTAGGTCGTTCAATCCTTCCTTGCCCGAGCCGCGCCCGCCGGTGCGTCATTCCAAATCCATTCCTGATAGGTTCTTACAGGATCTAGCTCAGCGATGTCATGCTCTTCTGAAATGCTCGGAGTTCATAACTATGGCGATTGTGATAGAAGAAGATGAGGAGCAAGGCGGGGTGTCAAGCGACGACGATTAGGAGTCTATGAAATCATGGATGAAAAAGACCTGGTGGATCTTGAGGACAGCGACGTAGATGACACTGCCGATTTGTATGCGCAAGGCTTAAAGAGATTTGATGAGCTATCATCAGCGGTGGATGAACCTATGAAGGAAATAAATCTGGGAACTGAAGAAGACCCCAGGCCCATCATCATTGCCGCTAACCTCCCTCTAGAAGTTGAAGAAGATTTAGTCAAGGTCCAAAGGGAGTATAGTGATTCTTTCGCCTGGTCTTACGAGGACATGCCGGGTCTCGACCCCTCTTTGGTAGAACACCGATTAGTGCTTAAGCAAGGGGCAACACCCGTTAAACAAAGATCAAGGAGATTCCACCCCCACATGGCCTTAAGGATAAAAGAAGAGGTCGATAAATTATACAAGGCCAAGTTCATTAGAGTCATCCTATATCCGCAGTGGGTGGAAAATATAGTCCATGTCATCAAGAAGGATGGAAAGGTGCGCATTTGCATTGATTTCAGGGATCTTAACAAGGCATATCCCAAGGACGATTTCCCGCTGCCTCATATAGATGTGTTGGTGGACAACACCGCCGGGTACAAAGCATTGTCATTCATGGATGGTTATTCAGGCTACAACCAAATCCGTCTCGCTCCCGAAGATCAAGAGAAAACCTCCTTCATCACGCCCTGGGGTACATATTGCTATATGGTCATGCCGTTTGGTTTGAAGAACGTGGGTGCCACTTATCAAAGGGCGATGATGGCTATATTCCACGACATGATGCATGTTTACATGGAAGCTTACGTGGATGATATCTTGGTGAAGTCAAGGATGAAAAAGGAACACCCCGCCATTCTAGCTAAGGTTCTTCAGAGAGCTAGGGAGTACCAATTGAACATGCATCCAAAGACGTGTATTTTTGGAGTCTCTTCAGGGAAGTTGCTAGGATTTATAGTTAGTAAACGGGGGATTCAGATTGATCCCAATAAAGCGAAGGCCGTCATGGACATGCCTTCACCTAAGAATATCACGGAACTTCGAGGATTGATTGGACGATTGCACTTCATTAGAAGATTCATATCCCAGCATTCTCAGAGGTGCCGCCCGTTTTATGAATTTCTAAAGGCGGGGGTCAAGTTTGAATGGAATCAAGACTGTCAGAAGGCCTATGAAGATTTGAAGGGTTATTTGTCTAATCCCCCAATTTTGCAACCTACTGTCCTTGGGAAACCCCTAATCCTATACATTTCTGTTATTGAGGACTCCCTAGGAGCTGTCCTGGCACATGTAGATAATGAAGGCAAAGAGCAGACAGCTTATTACCTTTCCAGGTTATTTAACCCCGCGGAGGCCAAGTACACTACCATGGAGAAAACTTGTGCCGCCTTTGTGTGGGTAGCTCAGAAGCTGAAACACTACTTCCTAGCCCACCCAGTTAGATTAATCTCTAGAATGGACCCAATTCGTTATCTCTTAGAAAACCCTATCCTTTCTAGTAGGTTAGCTCGCTGGCAGAGCTTCCTCTCTCAGTTTTATATCACATTCGTTGTTCAGAAGGCAATCAAAGGATATGCCATCGCTGAGCATCTCACCCATCTTCCTATCCCCTGCACGGATTCTATTCAGGATGATTTCCCTGACGAGCATCTCTCTGTTCTCACTCATCATCCCTTTTGGTCTCTACACTTTGATGGTGCACTCAATTCTCAAGGCCGAGGGATAGGCACTGCTCTGCTCACTCCAGAAGGAGTAACAATTCCCTTTGCATATCAGCTTTGCTTTCCTGCTACCAACAACATCGCCGAGTATGAGGCTCTCCTGGCCGGATTGAAGCATGCCTATCTCTTGGGCGCGCGCTATTTGAACATCATAGGAGATTCTCAGCTCGTTCTGCGGTAAGTTCTGTCCACTTACCGCACTCGTGACCAAAAGCTTAAGCCATATCAAGATTTGGTCACTCTCTTGGCTAGGCAATTCCGTAAGCTAATCTATATCCATACTCCTCGATCTCAGAACATTCTTGCTGATGCACTGGCATCACTCGCTTCCTCATTATCTTTCCCTCTCAGTCGAAGCACTGAGACTATCGTCGTCCAGAGATTGGACGCGCCCTCTCTTCAGGATCCTTGGTTCACCAACCTTAGGAAGACTGTAGAGGCTAAGGCTGAGAAGGAAGATTTGAAGGAGGTATCTTTAACTGAGTTAGAAGAGATTCTGGATGAAGAAGAATTGCCATGGTACCATGAAATAGAGCTGTATTGCAGGGATGGATCGTTCCCGGAAGGGGCAAATGCCGAACAACGTAAGGCTATTAGAAGAGCTGCCTCGAAGTACACTATCATTGCTGGAGAATTGTACATGCATGCTCTTAATGGAATGCTTATGAGATGCCTCGATGATGATGAAGCTTGGAAGGTGGCTGAAGCAGCCCATTCTAGTGAGTGTGGAGGTCATGTCAATAAAAGGCTCTAGCGAAGAAAATCCTTAGGCAGGGTTACTATTAGCCCACTCTAGAGGAGGACTGCTCCCTCTATGTCCGGAGGTGTCTTAAATGTCAACTCCACACTGATAAAATATATGCTCCTGCTTCATCTCTTCATCCTCTCTCCGCTCCTTGGCCATTCTCCATGTGGGCTTTTGACATTGTCGGCCCGCTAGGTGATCCTAATTCTCAGACCAAGCAAAAATCCTTTATTCTTACCGCCACTGAGTACTTCACCAAGTGGGCTGAAGCGGAGGCGTACGCGGAGATCAAAGCTACCACGGTGTGTCACTTCATCTTGAATAATATCATCTCGCGGTTCGGAGTGCCAAGCAGCATCGTCACTGACAATGGATCCCAATTCATTTCTCAAGAGCTCTAGGACCTTTGTAAGAAGTTCAATATTACATTGCATCATTCATCTCCATATTACCCTCAAGGCAACGGTCAAGCCGAAGCTACTAATAAAACCCTTCTTAAAATCATAAAGAAAACATGCGAATCTCATAAATTTTCTAATTGGCCAGAACGGTTAGTGGAAGCTCTATGGGCTTACCACACCTCCATCCGTACTCCTACGGGGCAAACCCCCTATGCTCTCACTTACGGGATGGAGGCAGTGCTCCCATATGAGATCTTAATCCCTTCCCTAAGGGTGCAGCTCGATAAGGAACTTAATCTCGATGAACGTCGAGAGATGTTGCTCGTTCAGCTGGAACTCTTAGATGAGAAGAGGATGAATGCGGCCGATCACGTGTCTGTTTATCAAAAGAGAGTTTCGCGTTATTTTCAAAAGAAGGTAATTGAGCGTAAATTTCAAGTAGGTGATATGGTTTTAAAATGCAAATTCATTCGGTCCGGAGGTCCTAGGTCAAAATTGCAACCTAACTGGGAAGGGCCGTTTGTCGTGAGAGAGGCTTATCCAGGGAACGCATATCGCTTAGTCAACGCGGAAGGTAAGGAGCTGTCTCACGCCTGGAATGGGTTGTATCTTAAACTTTTCTTTCTTTAGAGTCAGGTTAATGAAGGCCCGGTAGCGAGGTGCCTCTTTCCTCGATCATGAAGGAAGAGCTTGTGCGCGGCAATCACATACACTTCACGACATCCCTGGTCAGGTTTCTCAATTTTGTGTCAACACCGTTTCTCCTTGACCATGCTTGGGGGAAGTTGAAGTCCCTGTCCGTTTCTCTCCTCGGCTGAATCTAGGGGCAAGAGGCGTATAAGGGGGCGATGACCGATCTAGACACCCTGACAAGAGGAGGTCTCAAATAGGGGTAGTCCGTTATGACCTGAGTCCACAAGAGGAAAAAAGCAACTGTAACATCAAAAGAAAGGGAGCAAATCAAAGTAAAATTAAAAAAAGCTTGAAGATCAAAATCAAAAGCTCAAAAAGTATGAAACTAGGCATAGCAAAAGTGGCAGTACAGTTTCCCCGCGGGACGTTATGAGCTCAATCGTACGCGTACCTAGGGTGGATGAAGGTTCGATGACGGACGCAAAGCCCCGGCACAATAGACTGAATCTCTGAACGGGTTGTCGCGAGAAGGATTCAAGCCTAAAACCTCTATACCTGGTCTAAGCTTACCTCCCAAGTTCCTTCTTCCTTTTAGGACTGAAACACCGCCCTGGGTATGGCCTTAACAGAAGCCAACATGTAGATTGGCCCCGGCCGGGGGTTATCATTTCAAAAGCACGCCAACCTCAGGAGAATCCTAGTGTGACAGGTAGGGCTCGCGTTACCGGGACGGAATTAGCTTTCAAAATCCAAAAAAATTGAATATTTCAAAATCTAAAAAATCAGATATTTCAAACCCCAAAAAAACCAGATATTTCAAAATCAAACAAAAATCAGACATTTCAAAATCAAAAAAATTTATTATTTCAAAATCCAAAAAATTGAATATTTCAAAATCCACAAAAAAACCATATATTTCAAAACCAAAAGAAGTCAGCATCATTGCATAGCATGCATTTGCATTTCATATTATTTTATTATATTTTCACCTATTTAATAAGGCTCCACCCCTTGACCAAATATCAAGAATTGGTCATCCTCTAACTTGCTGAAGACAAGGGGTTGAGCTTAAGAACGGATCTAACTTATTCTTTTTGTTTAAGTGTGTGCAGACACAGGTTCCATTGCTCAGGATTCAAAGTTCGCAGAATTTCTCTATCTTCCATCCCTAGCGGTCTACTGCTAGACCGCTTAAAATCCTCTAGCGGTCATTTCATGGACCGTTTTCCTCACCCGAGAATCAAAAACTCAATTTTTTCTGTTCCTTCACCGTGGCGATCTACATCTAGACCGTTAGCGCCTTCTGGCGGTCCAATGGGCGACCGCATGGTTCACCCGAGAGTCAAAAACTCAGGGTTTTCCTGAGTCTTTCGCTGGGCGGTCTATCACTAGACCGTTAGGTCCGTCTAGCGGTCCTTTGCTGGACCATTTTTTGAAACAGAGAGAACTTGTTCTGCTGATTCTATCAAGCCTAAATTGTGAGCCCATTGCACATCTGATAAAACCAAAGCTCTCATTTATTCATTAAAGCCATAGTACATCACTCTTTTAATGAAATTCAGAAAACAAAATACATGGCTCAAATTACATTTAATTTCCTATCTGCGTGAGGCCAGATCTTGCGCAATTCCCTCACATAAGCACGATACTTCTCGTTGCTTTCCATCACTTCCGCTGGCAAGGTACGGACTCGGCTGATCTCCCACATGGTCAGAGCGCTCTGAACTGTCCGTTCATCCTCCTCGATCCCAATCTTCCTAGCTTGAAGGTGAGGGTAATGTGATAATGCTTGAACCATGGTGCGAGGAGCCCAATTTGTAAGTAGCATCGGTGCGGGTTGTAGATTGCCAAGGTAGTGTTCCCCACTAGCTGCAGGTCTAGGCCTAGTCGCCGGGGTAATCTGAGGGTAGTGCCTTGAAGAGCCCGGGGTCACATCACGAACTTGTCAAGTGGCAAAGTGTTGAGGAAGAGGCGCCAATCATCCCGTGTTTTATTGTCTGCAGTCCGACACTCAACCTGTGAAGAGAATCCAAATGCACCTCGTATGAAGTAGAGAGGGTGGCTCCCAAATATACGGCTAGTTGAAGGAAAGTCCTCCTTGGGTAGAAATTTCAGTCTAACTCCCACCCAACACTCAAGGATGATCATTGATCCAAAGAGGGGTCCCCCTAGTGAAGCTGGACTAAGACCTTCATAAAGGTAAGAGAGGACAGCTTCGGAGATGAATAAGCCCCGCCACAACTCACTAATAATGCTGAGATTTTGGATATTCAATAGGTGGTCGGTGGTAGTGAAGAGAAGAACCCCGCACAAGCAAATGGAGATGGCTTTTGCAATGGCTTCATATTTTCCATATTTTTTTTTGTAATGAGAAGTGATCCATTGTGCTAAAGGTATTAAATGAATGTGGCGAGGGCAAATCATGGTTCTCACATCTTTTAAATTGGGTAGGAAGTCTCCCAAGATAAGTGATGGGTCTATGGGCTCAACCGTGTGACACACCAAGTCTTCATCCCCCACCTTAGTCTTAGGAAGGGCTAAGTAGGTCTCTACCTCTTCTATAAGGATAGTGGCTTCAAAAGTTGGGAATATGAAAGTGTGTGTTTGAGGGTGCCACAATTCCACTAAGGCTGAAATGCTAGGCCAATCATAGGAGAATTTCTGCAAATTCTTGGCTAAAACCAACAAAGGTTGAAGGTGCCATGCCCTAAGGATTGAGGTAACTTCTAAAGGGAGGTCCTTTATCATGGGAGCCACCCACTTCAAGGAAGAATAACATCTAGGGTCAGGAAGGAGCTAAGAAAAAGAAGAAAAGAGAGAAGAAGAGAAGTAATGTCATGAGAGGGGAAATTAAGAAAATTCATGAATTTTGAAGATTAATTTGGACTTACCTCTCTTGAAGGGCTTGTGCTCAAGTGTTTGGGGATTGTAGTCAGCCGCTACAGCTCCCCATGCTCCTTTCTAGCCGCCTTTGGCCCGGTATAGGCCACCTCTCCCATGATGCTAGCTTCAAAGCTCCTCTTCATGGTGATTTTGAGTGATTTTGGGAAGTTTTCAAGGCTTAAAGTAGAGATTGCTGTGAGCTGCGAATTCTGGGTGTATTCCTAGTTATAGGGGTTTAATTTTAGTCCTAACACATTAGGATTGAGGCTAGTTAGCTTTAGATTGAGTTTTGATAAGTTCTAGCATGGATTAGGTGCTTCTAGCCCCGAGTTCGGACTCTCACGGAGAGTCCCGCTCGGACTTCACTGAGTTTTCTCCCTAGTGGTCTATCAAGCGACCGCCAGGCTCCCCCAAACGGTCATCAGGCGACCGTTTCGTCCCTTTCTTCACCGCCTTCACACTAGCTCTCCTAACGGTCTATCGTTAGACCATTTTTCGTCACTCTGGCGGTCTTATAGAAGACCATTTTCCTCTGCTTTCCTGTTTAAGCATAAGTTCTTTCCCTCTCTCTCAGTCTTCTCGCTCTCTCTCCCGTTGTCAGTCCTAAAAGTCGTTGTTAGTGAGTCAGCATTCTCATTCGCATTGCATGTGAAAAGACAAAAAAAGATCATATAATTTCACTAACATAGAGTCATATACATGTGTCCATAAGGAAAAAGAAAAAGTACAACTCATGCCCCGGCAGGTCCCTCTCCTGGACCCCTGCTGTCCCCGGTGCCCTCAGGTCTCTTCGCCGATGGTGCCATTGAGGTGCTCCCCTCCTCTCGGTGTCGTCGTATTTGCTCATCCTCCTCATTCCTCCGCTGGCCGGAGGAGCCCGTGAAGTTGTCCCGGTAACTGCTGCGCGCGCCGCTCTGTGACACGCCGTGGGACGACCGTCCGCTCACCAACCAGAGAGCTCTCTCCAGCGCCCGGACCTCCACTCGTAGGTCTCTCACCTCTCGCTGAGAATCCGTCGCCGCTGCTACTCCAGCTCTAAGTCTCTCCACCTCTGCATGAAGATGGGCTGCCTTGACCGCCTCTCCTCGAAGCTGGTCCACCTCTCCTCGGAGACGCTCCGCCTCAGCTCGGGCGTGCTCTGCCCCGCCCAATGCTGCAGTCAACTCCCTCGTCTGCATCAGCATTCATCATGGTTAGCCAAATGTATTTTTCATATAGCATTAAAAGAAAAGTTGGTCAGTTACTTACCCTCTCCGTGAGAGTGGCCTCAGCCTCCTCAGCCCGAGCGACTACCCGAGCGAAGTCGGCATCCCGCTCTGCTCGGCCCGCTGGCTGGGAAGACGAGGATGGAGCATCGGGTCCTGTCATCCTGCTCCCTCAGCCCGCTGCATTTAGAAGTCTTAGTTAGTCAGTCGCATGCACAAGCATTTGCATTTAAGTCTGAGGACTAGAATTTACTAGAAGATCCAGGGAGCACTGAAGGTCGTCCCTCTACTGTACGGTGGAGTGGAGGAGTCCCTGAAGCTCCGCTATCCGGCCCTGGGGTCTAGCTGCATATAGAAAGTTGGATGGTCAATGCATCATTATAGGAGTCAAAGCATTAAATAAGTTTAGAAAGTTTGAGTTTAGGAAGTCATACCGGTCGTCTAGTGCCACAGAACACCTGATCGCCGTATCTCCTGGCGTAGGCCTTCAGGTAGGCTCATCGTTGCTAGCTCGGGCTTTCACCACCTGGCCCCTCCTGGTCCAGTCTCGTACCTAGTCGATCGCCCGGGTCACCCAGTCGATCTCCCCGCTCAGGCCTTTCGAGGGCCGTCCAATCCGCTCGTCGTCGCGTGCAGGAACTCCACGTCCGACTGGTGTACGCCTCGCATCCTCATAACCAAGCGGTGGTGCAGTGGCTCGATGATGTTCATGCAATGCAGCCACACCTCTCGTCCGACGTATGCCTGGGCCGCCTCCACCCAGGGCTATCCCTCGTGTCCCTCATCTCGGTACGGTGTCCAGCGCACCTGAAAGGTCATGCATTTAAGTCAGTCAACATTTCATAAAAGCATTAAAATGCATTTAGAAGGTTTAGAGTATAGGAGTTTACCGATGCGTAAGGGAACGTGTCCATGTCCTCCTAGATCTCTGGCGCCAAGCGTCGTAGCAACCCGGTGTCTCGAACCTCCATCCACCGCCTCGCGATGGGTAACCGGTCCGGCTGTACCTCCTTTCCCCGTCCTAGGCCGGGGAGGTACAGGTAGATCCATACCTGCATTAGTCAAATGTCAGCATATCATATTATTGTCATAAGCATAATCATAAGCATAATCATAAGCATTTAGGGATAAGCATTTTACCTGGAGCAGAGGTGAGAAGCCGCCCAGCATCGTCTACCGGTCGGTGGTGCTCAAGGAGTCGAACAAGAACGCTAGCACTGCAGCTCCCCAAGCGTATCCTCCAACTCCGTCCAAATCCCGCAGTAGTGGGAGGAGTCTGACGCTCACTCCATCCGCCCTCGTCGCAAACAAGAGCTTCCCAAAAAGCAAAATCAGGAAGCGGCGGAGGGTGATGTCCCCCTCTGGTCCTGGTCCAGCTGACACTCTCTCTCGGGCTCTATCTATCAATCTCCCGAGATGCTCCTCCGATAGCTCTCCCACGGCTATCGCTGCTCCCCTCAATCCTAAGCTCTCCTAGAGTGTCGCCCGTCCCAGCATGACGAGTGTCGTCCCGGTCTCAGTAGCTCCAGCCCAAGTAGCTCATGCGCCAACTCTCGGTAGTCGGCATATGTAGTGCCCGTCACATGTGCTCCGTGCACTCTCAATCTTGTGATCCGTGCGACGTCCTCAAGCGTCGGGATCATATGTCCCCATGGGAATAGGAAAGCTATGCTGATTGGGTCCCATCTCTCGTGGAGTGCATACAGCAGTGCCGAGTCTGTCCTCATCACCTCGATGCTGAGTAACTCCCCAAATCCCATCACTATCAGTCTCTCTCTCTGATAATCTGGTAATGCTAAATAGACTGCCCGGACTTGCAGCCAAGAGATCCTGGTCTTTCTTTTCCCTTGCATCCATTGAAAAATAGTCAAACATCAGTCATGCATATAGGGCATACAATTCATGCATTGCATTGCATTCAAAAATCAAAAACAAAAATGCTCTGATCCCCTACTGGTCGCCATATGGGCCGTTTATCTTTTTCAAGAGGTCATCCATTTGACCATCTAGACTCCTAGCGATCACTAGAATGACTGCTAGGCACCCAGCGTAAGGGCATTGTTTGCCCCGTTTCCCCAATTCATGAAAATGGCCTAAATAGCCTACAAATGATCTTAATGGGTCCCCAGACCCATTCTACTCCATTCCACATACATGCATGCATTCAAAAAATTAAAAAAAATTAAAAAGAAGGTTTTTTGGGCCGTCGGCCTACCTCGGACGACCGCCGTTCGGTCGCCGTTGCCGACGCTTCCTCGGCCGCAGTGGCATCTTTATCTTCGTCCACTACCTCTGCAGGGCCCTCCTCCGCCGTGGGAGCTTCTCCTTCCTCCGGTTGGGTCACCGGCCTTTCTTCCTCCGCTGGTGGGTTCACCACCGCTACCGGCGATGTCCCCTCCTCTTCTATCTGCCGTTGGAGGCGTTTCACGGCCCTTTTCTTCACCATTTTGGATGGTGGGAGGTTCGGTCGCGGTGGTCGCCAGTGGGATGATTACCGGAGTGGCCGGAGAATGGATTGGGTTGGGTTGAAACAGGAATGGCATGTGGCGTGAATGAAATGACCATTCTATTTTTTGAAATCACTCAGAGCTTAGCGGTCTATCGCCAGACCGTTAGGTCTCTCTTAGCGGTCCTTCTCTAGACCATTTTCCATCTGGGTCACCCTTCTCGAAGAATGTGAACCGACCTCACTCTAGCGGTCTATCACTAGACTGTCAGGGGTCTCTTAGCGGTCCTTGGCTAGACCGCTTGGTCACGGCTGCAGGTTGTTGGTTTGAAATGGAATATTTGTTTGATTATTGGCTATTTTGAATGGTTCATTATGCTTCATGCTTATCTTATGGATATAATTGTTGATGGCTAACCTTCTTGTTGTCAAAGTCAAAAGTCATGCCATCATCACATCACCTCTCGTCAGGCAGGTAAGTCAGGTAAGTATCTCGATTCTTAGTCCCTTAATGCATGACTATATGGTATCTATGATATATTATCTCAAGAATCGGCTGGTCATTCATGTGTTCTGGGATCTGATGTTCCCCTTTAACAAAAATGATGATGATCTAGGTGCACATGTTTAATCATTGGATAGGCTGTTAGGTTGGAAGAGTTGGAGGACGATTGTTCTATCTTGCACACCGTGGTTACAGATAGTATCTTGACCCTGATTTCTTCGGTCTAGCAATATTATTCTCGAATATCTTTCTATTTTTATCTTTCTTGGCATTCATTTTGATGATTTCTTTATTTTAGCCCAGCATGCATCATGCGCATATTTGAGCTTTCATGTGTCTTCATTTGTCTAAAGTGTCTCAGTGATGGTGGATAACTATGTGTCCATGGTCTTGAGTAAGGAGAATCATTCCACTCTGAGTTGGATGGTTTCCTTCGGTCTACTTGCTTGGTCTGGTTAGCTGAGGATTCCTGTCTGTAGTTTAGTTGCTCGTCTCTTTACTTTTTCCGTTCACTCCGACTGCCTATCAGCTGTGTGTTCCAGTGAGGCGGTTGGTCGTGTCTTTAGTTTTCCATTAGTTGATAGTTCCTCCAGGCTTGCGTCATTCGGTTTGGCCGTTCCTTGTGATTTGTTCGAAGTTTTTCGGAAGATTCCTATCGCTCGTTGGTAGAGGATGGGAGTCGGTTTGCCTTAACGCCCGCTTTTCAGTTCACTCCGCTTCATTTTCGCTTCATCTCCATGTTCCATTTCGCTTTTGCTTCACCTCCGCTCGTTCCCCTGCAAAGAGGACGTGACACCTGTTTTATGACCAATGAGTTGGGTCATCTCCCTATTTATTTTTATGATGTCTCGGGTTGTTCGCCGATTATTGGGTCATTTTTAGTCATCTTTTTGGGCATAGTTTATGGGTCATTCTCCCTGGTTGGGCCTAGTTCCCTTGATTTTTCGTCATTGCATCTTATTGGGCCTGGATATGGGCTTATGAGGATTTTATTGAGGATTAACTTGAAGATTTATCGGTCTTTATCTCTTTTGCCACGTCTACTAGCCTAGCGGTCTATCGTACGACCGTTAGGTGGGCGTTGGCGGTCTTTTGCTAGACTGCTAGGAGGCAAGGAGTCCTGTTGGGTCTCTTTGATCTTATCTTCTTCTGGACGAATGAGCCTAGCGGTCTATCGCTTGACCATTTTTCTGTCCCTTGCGGTCTATCGTAAGACCGTTTGCGGAGGCCGAGAGTCCTACTCCACTGTTCTTCCTCTGCTTCGCCATGGACGAACTAGAGTCCTTGGTTTATCGATTTCTCTCTAGATAGAGGCTCTCAGAAGCTTATGTTTGTGTCTATAGACTCTTGGGAGTATTATCTTCAAGGTTTATCCAGGTTCAGGCCTATTTTCGAGTCATTATCCCTCCAACTCGAATCTTGGGATTGAGGGCCTATAAATAGACCCTTTGACTTCATGGCTTGAAGAGGAGATTTTTGGAGATCGCGTCGAAGTGCTGCTACATTTTGGAGCGAGTACCAATCAGGGAGAAGCTACTTCTACATCCATAAGGCTTCTGGTCCAGGGAGTATTACGTTCTAATAGTTGGTTTTGTGGCTTTTCTTCTTGGTTTTGGTCTTTCCCTTGCATCATCAAAGCATATTCCCTCTTCTTCTTTCCACGTTCTCTGCACTCACAACACATTTCAAAACATCCTCCTATCTTTTCCACGCCCCACAGGGGTTAAAAAAATAACCAACCCCCAGGTATTCACCCTTCCTTTTATGCGTTTTAGCCCAATTGCATTATAGATACTACGTTGGTCCCAAGGGCTTATTGGGTCATTTTTGATGCGGGACGAGACCACGGACACGACTCGAATGAGGAATGCAATCCTCGGACTCTAGGTGAGCTCATGGTTGTCCCTTAACGAGGGAAGCGTCGGACGTGCACGGTTGAGAAACCGGCAAGAGCTAGGGTGGTCAATTCGCACTTTCGTGCTCGGATCGGGTCACGGGACGGCTTCGCTCTCTCTCGCAGCAGCGGTGATATGAAAATATATAGCAAGCTAGGTCCTAAAACATGCTCTCTAGCAGCGGCATGTAAAGCATACATGGAAATAAGCGAAATGCCAAGCAAGGAGCGAATACGATACCTCCACGCGCTCGGCGTGGGGAAGACGGACCCGGCTGAAAACCGTGCTCCCGGAATAGTTAATACATGAAGATTACAGTAATGAGTTACTGCCCACTCCACGCAGGGAGGTAAAGGGCTACACAAATGGACCCGGGAGGACCGAATTCGGGTTGACGGGCGGCTTCACGCGTAGCTTCGGCCGCACCCGTACTCGTAACCGTGGGGCCCACGTGCTGTCCGGAGGGGCCGTGTGGGACCCGGTGGCACCGCTATAGTGGGGACACTTGGGGAAGTGCTCCCCGGGATGGCGGCACGCTGGTTTGCCGGCTGGAGGCCGGGCGGCTCCGATCGGCACCGGTCGGAATAACCGGCCACGGATCTGCCGGTTCTGTTTTCAGGCGCGCACTCCGGCGAGAACGGACGCTGCGATCAGCCCCGATGTCGGATCGACACGAAATGGCGCCGTTAGAAAGCTGCTTCGAAGGGCTTCAACCCTATGGAATTAAAAAAAAATAAACAGCTCTGTACTTCTTGTTGGCGAATTTTGATAGCTGCAGTTGTACAGTGCCCGAATTCTCAGATCAACAGGGAACTTGTCTGAGAACTGGCATCGACGGATAGGTAGACCTCCGATGCAGAAGTTGTGTTCTTCATCAAAGTTGTAGGACATTGAACAAGGAAGACGGAAATATTTTTTGTGACAAGTTTGGAGGTGGCTACAAATTGTTATGATTTGTATACTAGCAGTGAGTCGGATCTGGAAACTGGCTGACAGCACGGTAGATGGCTCTGAAAATGAATTTTTAAAAATAGATATATGGCTGATCAAAAATCAGGAAAATTCATGGAGTGAGGGGACGGTGGACATAACTCCCAGTAAAATTGGGAGGGTTTGGAAAAATCAACAAGATGGTCGGAGGGGGGGGATTACAGGGGTGCTGTCACACAGATCTAAAACTGGACAGAACTGGGAAACAGAAACACACGAAATTTGAAAAATAGTAAATGATGGAATTTGGATGGGATTTGTTTTTGTGGTGGTGGGGATTGAGGATAGGAACACACCATAAAATTTTCAGATCAAGAAGAACTCGGGGCAGACTGCAGAATTTCATGGAAGGGGCTACTGTGGGTTGAAGACAGAACTTCGACGGTGGCTCGATGGCGGTCCGATGGCGGTGGCGGCACCGGAGATGAACTCAGAGGTTGAGGGGGAGGAGATAGAAGATATCCACTCTAGAATTGGGGGTTGGAGGAGATGAACACCAGGGGAGAGGGGAGGGGCTCAAGAAGCACTCTTGATTTTCTAATAATTTTCTCTTCATTAATGCTAACAAATGGAAAATACAACCTTTTATATGCCATGTATCAAACCCATTCTACACCCTTGGATCTAGGGATGGGGAATGGATGGCTGGGATTAAGTGTGATTAACACACCAAAAATAATAAAATAATAAGAGGAGAGGGGTGCCCCCTTGACCAAGAGACTTGGTAGGTGAAGGTAGGTAACCTACCTTGGACTAATCTAACCACTTGTCTACCCATGTGGCATTTTGACATTCAACCCTTCTAGATGGCCACCTAGGATGGTTGACCAGCCCCACATGAGTGACATGGACCAATGGGAAAGGGCTGAGGGCCCCCTTGCTTGGTCCTACTGGAATTTTACATATAAACCCACTAAGACCTACAATTGCGTACCCATATAACACAAGGGTATACATACAAATATGAAAGGACATAAATGCAAATAAAATGCGGACGGTCTTGCCTCGATGTCCCCATCAATTCTCCCCAGGTGGGAGGAACTTGACCCCGTCGAGTAGGGGTATGGATGCTCGAATACTCCGGCGGATCCGTTACCGTGCCAAGTAGCGCGGGTATGCTCCACTCCAAGTGATCGTCACCTGCTCATTCCATATATACTCGATATGCACGAACTGCTATGGGCTAAAGGTGGACACTCCGGGTGGGGCACTCTCAAAATGGGAGGAGGCGGCTCGAAGACTCACTAGGAATCCCCACTGGGTCCCTGTAGGTGACTGATCCAGGTATAGAGGTAGAACCGTTCCCAAACTCCTCGAGTGAGTCCACTCGCCTCTTAGTCATAAGAGATCGACAACGAGCTTACACAAGACACATGCAGACTCACCATACACTAACACACATATGCAAATCACACAAACAATCGACTCAAAACATACCACACAAACAAACCACACAAAGAAAACACACTGACTCACGCACGACTCTAGACAAATCTATGGTTAGTCCGACCCGTACATGGGTGACGGCGGACCAGGACACCCGAATGTGTGCCATGCATGCATTTGACGTAACCGGAGGCTGACGTCATGGGGAACTCCTAGACACCCTATGATGCACCAATCATGGACATTGGGCTTGGGTATGGGAAGTCCGGGAGGTGCGGGTGGACTAGATGGATCGGGGAAACCAAAGTTTTTATTACCCCCAAATGAAGGTTCGGACCTATGGCTATGTGGAGTTTGCTTGGCCCGAGTGGAAAAGGCTTGATAGTGAACTCCGCGGAGGAAGTGGAGTGAAGATGGAGACTCGGGAGATTCACTAGTAACGGGATCAAAAGGGTCGAAGAAGGTATGACCCCGTGAGATGGGTTCCAACATGACATGGTCCCAAGTTTGGAATTCATAATCACCGCCATACATTATGATCGGTGGGGACGACGGATATGTGTAGAAAATAGGATTCCTCCCTTGGGCAAAAGGGAACGAAGTTGGACTCGGCCGGTATCGGGAGGAGTAGAAGAATCTCCGTGGTGACACACCCCACGGTGCACACGGAGGTAATGGATCCTAAGGCCGGATGGGTGAAGCTACGACTAGTGGATTGGTCGAAGCCTCGGGCCAATAAATGCGTAAAGGTCAACTGCCGGTCTAACCCTTTAAGAAGGTCGTCCAATGTGTCCACATAGTGACGAGACCGGAAGGTGGTGTGAAATGAGTTGCTTGACACTAGAGGTAGTGTGGGGTCCATAGATGGGAAGGGAGGTGGGACCAAGCCATCCTTAAGCCAATGAAGAAGCAGCTCGACTATGTATAGTGTTCCCATAAGAAACATGGGTGGCTCGGGTTTTGGTGGCTCCCAATATGATGGCTCCGGATTAGGGTCGGAAGGTAAGGGTGGTAACGGAGCACTCACGGGTGGTGAAGGCAATGGGGTAGGTAGTCCGATCGGCTCGAGACTCGGTTGGGAGTTAGATGTTTGCCGAAGGGCAGCCAGGGCAGCATCGGCTCGCTGTAGGTCGTCATTAAATGGAGACTCAAATGGCTCGACCTCAAGAGCGACCTTATAGGACTGCGCTAGAGAGAATGCATCGCGGACAAGACATTGGATTTGAAAGTAAATCCGCAAACCTCTCCGGAACTGAAATGCGGCTGCGGTGCTCTCCTCTCCCAAGCCATATTCCAACCAATACGTATGATATGCCCGAATGTACTCGGACACGGACCTATCGCCTTGGACGGGTCGACATGGGTTGGCCATAGTCGCCAAAAATGTGGGAATGGATGTGCAAGGGCATTTTTTTTTGTCTTATAGGCAAATTTTATGCAAACTAATGCAAGCACCTAGACACGACTTAAAATGCGATGCAAGTTGGAATGTGACTCAACTACAACCTAGACACAACCAATACTCGGTACGTGGCGGAGATACTCGATCCGAAGATCACTCGCGCAAGTGTGCGGCCTTCCCGGTAGGCGTAGCCTAACGTTCGGACAACACCTTTTGATATACCAAGTAAAGGGATGCAAATGTAACTCCTAAGACCGACTTAGACACGTAGACTTGAATGACACTTTTTTTGTTTTTGTTGTAGACACCCTAGACTCAATTGGTGCTCTGATACCAAATTGATGCGGGACGAGACCACGGACACGACTCGAATGAAGAATGCACTCCTCGGACTCTAGGTGAGCTCATGGTTGTCCCTTAACGAGGGAAGCGTCGGACGTGCACGGTTGAGAAACCGGCAAGAGCTAGGGTGGTCAATTCGCACTTTCGTGCCCGGATCGGGTCACGGGACGGCTTCGCTCTCTCTCGCAGCAGCGGTGATATGAAAATATATAACAAGCTAGGTCCTAAAACATGCTCTCTAGCAGCGGCATATAAAGCATATATGGAAATAAGCGAAATGCCAAGCAAGGAGCGAATACGATACCTCCACACGCTCGGCGTGGGGAAGACGGACCCGGCCAAAAACCGTGCTCCCGGAACAGTTAATACATGAAGATTACAGCAATGAGTTACTGCCCACTCCACGCAGGGAGGTAAAGGGCTACACAAATGGACCCGGGAGGACCGAATTCGGGTTGACGAGCAGCTTCACGCGTAGCTTCGGCCGCACCCGTACTCGCAACCGTGGGGCCCACGTGCTGTCCGGAGGGGCCGTGTGGGACCCGGTGGCACCGCTGTAGTGGGGACACTTGGGGAAGCGCTCCCCAGGATGGCGGCACGCTGGTTCGCCGGCTGGAGGCCGGGCGGCTCCGATCGGCACCGGTCGGAATAACCGGCCACACATCTGCCGGTTTTGTTTTCAGGCACGCACTCCGGCGAGAACGGACGCTGCGATCAGCCCCAATGTCGGATCGACACGAAACTAGCACAGTTAGAAAGCTGCTTCAAAGGGATTCAACCCTATGGGATTATAAAAAAATAAACAGCTCTGTACTTCTTGTTGGAGAATTTTGATAGCTGCTGTTGTACAGTGCCCGAATTCTCAGATCAACAGGGAACTTGTCTAAGAACTGGCGTTGATTGATAGGTAGACCTCTGATTCAGAAGTTGTGTTCTTCATAAAAGTTGTAGGAAATTGAACAAGGAAGACGGCAATATTTTTTGTGACAGGTTTAGAGGTGGCTACGAATTGTTATGATTTGTATACTAGCAGTGAGTCGGATCTGGAAACTGGTTGACAGCACTGTAGATGGCTCTGAAAATGAATTTTGAAAAATGGATGGATGGCTGATCAAAAATTAGGAAACTTCATGGAGTGAGGGGACGATGGATAAAACTCCCAGTAAAATTGGGAGGGTTTGGAAAAATCAACAAGATGGTCGGAGGGGGGGATTACAGGGGTGCTGTCACACAGATCTGAAACTGGACAGAACCGGGAAATAGAAGAACATGAAATTTGAAAAATAGTAAATGATGGAATTTGGACGGGATTTTTTTATGGTGGTGGGGATTGAAGATAGAAACACACCATAAAATTTTCAGATCAAGAAGAACTCAGGGCAGACTGCAGAATTTCATGGAAGGGGCTGCTATGGGCTGAAGACAGAACTTCGACGGTGGCTCGATGGCGGTCCGATGGCGGTGGCGGCACCGGAGATGAACTCAGAGGTTGAGGGGGAGGAGATAGAAAATATCCACTCTAGAATTGTGGGTTGGAGAAGATGAACACCAGGGAGAGGGGAGGGGCTCAAGAAGCACTCTTGATTTTCCAACAATTTTCTCTTCATTAATGCTAACAAATGGAAAATACAACCTTTTATATGCCATGTATCAAACCCATTCTACACCCTTGGATCTAGGGATGGGGAATGGATGGCTGGGATTAAGTGTGATTAACACACCAAAAATAATAAAATAATAAGAGGAGAGGGGCGCCCCCTTGACCAAGAGACTTGGTAGGTGAAGGTAGGTAACCTACCTTGGACTAATCTAACCACTTGTCTACACATGTGGCATTTTGATATTCAACCCTTCTAGATGACCACCTAGGATGGTTGACCAGCCCCACATGAGTGACATGGACCAATGAGAAAGGGCGGAGGCCCCCCTTGCTTGGTCCTACTGAAATTTTACATATAAACCCACTAAGACCTACAATTGCGTACCCATATAACACAAGGGTATACATACAAATATGAAAGGACATAAATGCAAATAAAATGCAGACGGTCTTGCCTCGATGTCCCCATCAATTTTTCTTTGTGTCTACACTATGTTGCAGGTTTACAGGACTTATTGCACGAGGCCCATCTCTTCTAGCCGGCCAGGAGGGGTGGAGATTCAAGTTCCAATTCATTATTCTGGGTGCTCTGGCGGTCATTCATTATACAGTTTGCATATTTCTAGCGGTCTGTCGTAAGACCGTTTGCTGTCTTTTGGCGGTCGTCTGTTAGACCGTTTGCCTCTGCTGCACCTAGGTTTTCTCTCTCTCGTGGCGGGTGGTCTCACTCGGCTCTTTCCAAGGTATTTATTACAGTTTTACTATTTTATTTCCCTTGGTGGCGATCACATCATTCTTATTTTGGGCATTGTTCATTCTTGCTTGATTGTCTTCTTTTACTTTAGTTGCTCCACACCCCTGGTGTGTGTTTATTTTTATCCTTTGCTCCATGCCCATGATGTGTGTTTTTAGTTCTCCTTCTTTATTCTTGCTATATTTGAGATAACATGCACATATGCTGCAATTTCATGTTGATTGCTTGAGTTAGTGCATACACTCATCACTTGTTCACATCCATCATATTCTCACACACTCACAAAAGAAGGAAAGAAAGAAAATATCAACAACGTGTGCACACACTGACTGACTGCGCTACGTCAGGCCCTCTAGCTGATTTTCCTCCCTGCCCGGACTTAAGCCGCCATAGTGGGAGGCTCTACGACAACCAACCTAAAACCGTCTCTCCCGGGTGTAGCTCTTCGCCACTCCCAAGTGGGTCGGCGCACGTGTTCCCAAGCAAGCTATGACTAGTGGGAAAGCCACTCGACGTAAGACTCTCAGAAGAAACCACTGGAGTACTGACAGGCTACAACCAGGCCTGTTGCAAGGAACTCGGAACACGAGGTGGCACGGTGCCCCCAAACTCAAGACGACTAGCCAAACTTGCTAATCCAACGGCCATAGAGTCACGTGACTCATCCCAAGACCGTTGTACCATATGGCACCATGCCGTCAAACCACCCTAGTCCAAGAGTTGGAAACCACGGTTAAAAGAATCCTAAAGGTGGCTCATAACTGCCGAGTCCACTCCCTTCCCAAGGGAGACCAAGAAGCCCCCAGCTCCAGGCCGAGTCTCAGAACTCACAGTCATCGGCCATACCCATGGCCCTTGTGAAAAATTGCATTCCGAAGAAGCTAACATCGTGCGGGGATAGCCCTCCGCACTTACACCGATACACGGTGACTCGATCTAGCACAACGAGAAAGCTTGGAACACACAGGGTCACCCAAACCTTCTAACCACATGGGCACGTAAATCAAGATGCAATGACTCTTCCAGACACCCAAAATCATGAATCCGATCCCTGCGGTGTATCTGAGACATCCACAGGGCCAAAGGTCAACCAAAGGGTCTCAACGGGTCGACCGGAGGCCAAAACGGACAAGAGGCCTGCAATTCGGTCGACCTACCTGTTAGGGTCGATCGACCGGCCCACAGTCGGGCGATCTTCAACCCTGGTCGGTTGACCAAACTAGGCTGGTCAGTCGACCAAATCATGCAGAACATCCCACTCCGTGGCGAACACCAATCGGTCGATCAAACCCACTGGGCCGGTCGACCGATTCCGGCAACACACAGACTGAATCCCATCCGTGGGGTTCCAAACCACGCCCCAATCACCCCGGGTGATGGGAAAAACAAGGGGAACCATTCCTCACCCTCTAGACCACCTAGAGGACCCATTTAAACTACCAAACCACGATTGAATCAGCAAATTTGTCGCTCACCCCAAAATCGAACGTTTTAACCCCAATGTGAAATAAAAGCACTCTCGGCCTCACCTTGGCCTAAAAAACGTGGGGAAATGGAAAGAAAGGGCCAATGATCCATCCCCTTACCTTCACTGATGATTTCCCATGTCGAGGACATCGATTCCACGCGAAAATGAGTCTTGAACTACCGCCGAGCTCGTAAATTCGAGAAGGAAGCGCGCTGCGCCACCACCTCGTTCCTCGCTCCATCCTCGACCCCTCACCGCCCCATGTTGCCTCTGCCTCACCCGCCTCCAACTCCGTCAGCCGCCCAGAGAAGAGATGGAGAGAAAGAGAGAAACGAGAGGAGAGAGGGAGAGAATGAGAGAATGAGGAAGAGAGAGGGGTTGGAAGGGTTTATACAGAAAAACTTTTGGGATTTAAAATTTGAAAAATAAGAAAAATGGGAAAAAATCACCCCCACGATCCTCAAAAAATGTACAATGCGCCTGCAATGTCTCGGAGCCCGAAAACATAACAGTTCACCCTACACAGGGGTCCGAAGACCCGATAGCCAAAAATCTGATTTAATCACCAAACTCGATCTGGGACCCACGAAAGCACTCCGAAACCCACGGGTTCTGATCCAAAAATCCGGGGCGTTACAAGGGGGTTGTTCGTTGGCATGGATAAAAGGCCCAAAGCAAGATATATGTACATATGTATGTGCATACAGATATCAGCGCCCACTAAGGGTTGGTGCCGCAATGAGTTTCTGTTGATATGAACCGAAGGAAGATTTTATTGGCTTCAGATGGAAGGTCAGCGTCAGAGAGGATTCATCGGAGGAAACAGGCAGGTTGGCACCAAAGAGAATTTCATTGGCACAAATAGAGTGTCAAGTACCAAAGTGATTCCTCAGTGATGTAAACCGAAGGAGAGTTTCATTTATTCAGGCGGAAAGATCCACACCGAAGGGGCTTCATCAGCATAGACGGAGGGTCAAATGCCGGGGTGGCTGTTTGTTCACTCAAAGTAGAGGACTTCCAATGAAAGGGGTTCTCGCATTGCACGACATAACTTTTGGAGTTGCCAGTGTAGTCTACCCCCTCTTTTTTATTTTTTATTTTTTATATTCTTTCTTTCTCTTTCCTTCCCCTTCTTTGGGCAATTGCTGGTATTTGAGCCATTGCGCCTGCGGTCCTTTCCAGTTGGACTTTTGAGCTTCCTTGGCTATCATAGCTTCACTTCCTTCTTTTCAGGTTCTTCTTCCAGCACGTTGAGCCCCTGGCGCCGATTCATCCCGACAATGATGGGTGTATTGCCTGGTGGGACTGCTAAAGAGTTTGACAACTTTACCAATGTGTCGACTCGGGCGCTCCGATCTTGACCGACGTGGCTCATTTGATAAAAGAGAATCAAATGATAGGTTAACAGTGGAAGATCTAGAGGGGGGGGGGTGAAATGATCTGCCTCCCAAAACGTAGAATAAAAGACGAAGTGAAAAACCAACTGATCTACTGTCAAGGATTTGCTAAAGATTTGAACAAGAACGCAAGCCGAGCACTAAATGTGCAGAAGAGTGTGTGTAATAATGTGAAGAACTATAAATTTCAAAATGAGCCTACACAAGCATCTAGTGTTCAACAAAAGCAAACAATGTGAGACAAGAATTTTAAGGTGATTCGGTTGCACCTCAGTAACAACCTACGTCCACCCCTCATCAAACTAGGTGAGGATCACTAGCTGCTAAGCAGCAACACACACATGGGGATAAATCCCCAAACCACACAGCTGATTCACAACTTCACACACACAGACACGCTGATTCACAGCTTCACACACACATTATGACAGAATCTGTTCGAAAAGAGAAAGAAAACAGAAAAATGAAACACAACAACACAATGTAACTTCCGAAGAAGCACTTTAGATGAACCTCCGATGGGTGCCATGATCCGGCACCCCGCTTCTTCTCTTTTTTTTGCATGTGTCACCTCTCTTCTTTTCTTTCTCTTCTTCTCTTCTCTTTTTTTATTATATTTATTTTGTTGTTATTTTGATCTATTAAATATATATACATTCTTTTTTTGTTATTTTGATTTTGTTATCCTCTTATGTCTTCTCTTTTTTTGTTTTGTTTTGTTACATATTTTTGTTGTGCATTTCTTTTTATGAATTATTTTACCTTTTTTGATTTATTATTACTATGTTTTTTATTTTTTATTTCTTTTATTTATCAGCCTAAGGTCTTGGTAAAATTTCGGCAACATCTCCCCTGCCCCTGGGGCATTTTGGGCTGTGAGAAGCGAGTGCTCGTCCACGGAGAATCCGAGATAGTCCCTAAACTTATCAGATGCGCGCAAGAGTGGCAACATCCACAGTGGTCCGTAGCACGAAATCCCCGAGGGCCAGCCTGCTAAGGGATTGGGACTCCCTGGATGCTCTAGGTGGGGCTGAGAACCATCGGGTTGCAATGAAAGTAGGAAAATTGGAATTAATCCTTATTGGACCGAAAGTGAATAGTTAAAAGTTACTATTCATAAATGCCCACTTTTTCGTCGATATCTAATCATCCGACAGCTAGAACGGCCCCTCCTCATGGCAAGGTGTCAGGGACCATTGGCTTTGGCCCTGGGGCAGACGGGACAATGGTGCGGCGTCACACGGACACCCGATGAAGTAATCGGCGCAAAAGGTAAATAGTGATAATAATAATAAAAATAAGGGTTTTTTGCATGAAAACCATTGTTAAATAAAAATTTATAAAAAAAATTATTCCTGCAAATGTATTATCAGATATATCACTCTGTAAATCTGAATTGTGCAAAAATGTCATATTTATTTGCAGACATATCACTTCTTTTTGCTAAAAACTTGTAAAAGAACCACGCTTAAATGGCATACATGCACTATTTGAATTAATCCAATGATACATATGCTAATACATTTCTAGGAATGATTTATTTATAAATTCATCTCTAACAATGGTTTTCATGTAAAAATCTCTAAAAACAAACTTCACAATACTTCTGCCGATTCATTTGTTAAGTGAAGAAGAAGAAAAACTTTACAATGCATTTGCTGATCCATTTGTTAAGTGAAGAAGAAAAAAACTATACAATGCATTGCCGTATCACTCTTGCTGAAGGAAAAAGGGGCTGTCGTTTCACTCTTAGGAAGATGAAACAGGGCTTAACGAGAGGGGCTGCTGGATCATGTAAGTTAGAGGAAAAAGTGGCTGCGGTTCACTCATTTTAGGGAGCAAAAAGGGGCTATCAATTCATTCATTAAAGGGGACATTAATGGCGTCGGATCACCATGAGACAGAGGTATTGGGGAGCTGCCAAATCATCCAAGTATTAGCATCAGAACGAAAGCGGGTAAACAAAAGGGGGGAAGTGCATGTGGCGACCCCCTAGACACTTGTTATAGCGACATTGACATCATTAAATGCTCATGGGAGCTAGCCTTTTGGTCATGGGGAATCACAAGGGGGTGGGATGTTGCTGTATCAACCAGCATAGGAGATAGGCTAAACAAAGAAGAAGAAAGAAATTAAAATGAAAACAGAGTATCAGATGTGAGGGAACTTCGCCACAGATGGCCATGAAAGAAATGGGATAGGTGGGTATCAAGCACAGCTAGCCGGTGAGTTCCCCATTGATGGCAATCGATGGGGATAACACAAAGTTCATACGCCCCTTCGTGGATGCCCCTCAAAATGGGTTTAGATATGGTGAGGAATGTGATGCGGCATGAAGTCGGATTTCAACATAGCAACCCATGATGGCCGGATCTCGGGATCATATCCATCATGTAGGATAAACCCCCAACCTAAACCTTGTCGGAGACACATGGATCTCCCTTCCTGGATCACTAGGCCACATTCATTCCCACGAGAGGGAGATCACGGTGTAAACATTATTAAAGGAAACCCACAGATAAGAGGAAGAAAACAAAGGAATAAAAAGGGAAGTAACAACCATGGAGGATCATATGAGACAGTTATTGTAAACACAAACTATTTGTGAGATTCTTTTTATTCCAATTCACCGAGTACAAAAAAGGAGTAAATACATACGAAGAAAATAAAAAAAATACAAGGAAGGGGGGGGGGGGGAGAGAAACGGAGCATTGACTCCTTCACCCCCTTTCTCACCTCTCTTCTCTCTCCCTCTCTCTTTTCTTCCTCTTCTTCGCTCTGTTACTTCCCTTCTATTTTTTCGCTGTCTGGACGCTCGTTCTTTTTTTTTGTTCTCTCTTCTTCACCGGATGGATGGATGCCTGGGTCGATTCCCCTTCCCTCTCTTGTTCCCTACAGCTCTTTATATAGGGGTGTAGGGAGGAGGAGGCTTCCGTGTGGCGACCCAAGATTCGGATACCGGGGAGAGCCCGATACCATTCGAATCCTGGTCTGCCGCCCACGAGTCGGAGGACTCAGAAGGGCTAAAAGGAGTGTGGAGGCACAAAGAAATAGGAAATAAAGCAGGATAATTCAACAATTAACAGAAATAATCAATCTAACTACAACAGAGTCCAGTCCAACAAAAGTACAGTTTAAGGCAGAGAACGTACCCAACGCCAAGTGAACACTCGGCTTGGCAAGCTGGCGACTAAGAACCTCCGCACAACACCCTCAAACCTCGAGGAAGAACCGCCGCACCTAAAAAGCAGGGGTGAGCCTCCTGTTGCTGGCTCGGTAGGGGTCCAATGGAACCCCAACCGTAAACAACGGCGGTAGCGGAAAGCAGCAATAACAGCAGGAACAACACTCGATGGCCAGTAAAACTCGGCACTATAGCTACTCCTACGGTACACGAAAACACGCCCCGATCTCATAATCAGGGGACCACCGAACTAATGGGGAAACCTCTGGCTATGCTACCAGAAGAGACATCACGACAACGCTGTCGTGGACCTAACACCATCAATGGAAAAATCCTCGGTGACGCTTACCAGAACCCTAGACCTCTACCTCGAGAACACGCCCGAAAACTGCATGCAAAACCACGTCTCATAGACAGGAAGCGAAAACTCAAGTCACAAGAAACTCACGTCACGTGACGAGAGCACTGCCCACCAGAAGCAAAGTCGGATGCATCCACTGACGACTTAGTCCGTGCCACAAGTGTCTCGCTGCGACGCCCAGGCGGAGACAGAGACACAACAGTAACCAGTACCACGAACAAGGAGTAGCTGGGGTCGCGCTGGTCAGCGTGGGTCCGATAGCCCCCAACTAAGTGTGCACACACAGACCATGCACCCTAGGTCAGATCCTCTAGTTGGTTCTTCCCCGGAAGCCCGGACTAGGGCTGCGCGTGGGGGCCTTACGGTAACTAGCCTAAAAACCGTCTCTCTCGGGTAAGCCGCTCCACCACTTCGGGTAGGTCAGCACACGCGTGCCGTAAGAAGACTACGACTAGTGGGAGGTCACTAAACATGAACACGGAAAGCCACGCATGCACCCATTGTGAGTAAGACGGAGTAACAGGTGGCACGACGCCACCAGACTCTGGACAGCCCACTAGATCTACTAAATCCAACGGCCCTTGAGTCACAGACTCGGGTCAAGGCCGTCGTACACAACGGCATAGCACCGTTAATCTAGCCTAATCCTTAGGTTTGAAATCATGGTGATACGATTCCCAAGATAGCTCACAAGCCGCCGAGATCATTCCCTCTACAAGGGAACTCAAGAGACCTCCAACCCCAGGCTGGGAGAATGGACTCGCAGTCCAAGGCCTCGCACATGGCCTGCACGGAAAGCACTTACCGGGAAGCCGATGACGTGCGAGAATAACCCACCACACACATGCCAATACACGTCGACTCATTCTAGCGAGAACACGAAAGCCCGGTACTCATGGGGTCACCCGGACCCACCAAACCTATGGGCATGCTAATCGAGGTAACACTGTACCTCCAGACACCCCAAACATGGATGTAGAACCCACGGGGTGTCCGGGACATCCACGAGACCGAAGGTCGAGCACTGGGTCACAACTGGGCCGACCGGGGCTCACACAACGTGAAACAGACATGGCGACCATGAAGAACCGCCTGATAGTCCTCTCTGGATCATCAGGGAGCCTGACGGTCTCCTCTGGACCCCAAGGCTTGGCCTAGCGGTCCAGCCAGGACTGCAAGGACACCAAGACACTTAAACCACAAGTGGTCACCTCCGGACCGCCAAGCAGGGTGGCGGTCCTCCGCTTGACCGCTAGATGTAGCCTAGCAGTCAGTCGCAAGGCCGCTACCCCATAGACCTTGAACGATCAAAACACAGACAAACGGTCATGCCCTGACCGCTAAGCTATGCGTAGCGATCTTCACCAGACCGCTAAGCCCTCCTGGAGGTCCATCACGCGACTGCAAGGCTCAAACTGACATAGGGGGACCCTAGCGGTCTTCACATGATCGCCTCACCCCCTAGCGGTCTCTGGAATGACCGCTAGGTCATCCCGAGCGCGAGAACGGCGGAAACGGTGGAAAACTCTATTCCACGCCCTGTTCACACCCGTGTGAAGGGGAAAACAAGGGGAAACTACTCCCCAACCTCTCTAGCACCGAGAGGGCTCATTTAAACCCCCAAAACACGATCAAAACACCCGATCCGGCTCACATCCAAAACTCATGCATTCCCCCAAAATGCAGAAATAACCCCGCTCGGCTCACCACAGCCTACCAAAATCGCGGGAAAGGAAGTAGCGGGGTTAAGGATCCATCCCCCTACCTCCACCAAAGATTTCAGGCGCCGAGGACGCCGATTTGCCAAGAAAATGCCGTTTAACCCGCCACCGACTCGCGATCCCACGAACCGCCTCCACCATCGCGATCCTTGTCCCGTGCCCGTTGCTCCTCGCCCCACGAGCCACGCCACCCCGCCCTTGTCTGCCTCCGTCGGCCGCCTGGAGAAGAGAGGGGGAGAGGAGAGAACGTGAGAGAATGGGAGGGTGAGGGAGAGAAATGAGAGATGGGGAGAGAGAAAAGGGGTTTAATATATATATAGAAAATTTAGAAATTCTGAAAAATATAAAAAATAGGAAAAAATACTCCACACGATCTTCAGAAAACGCACAACGCAGTGGTAACATCCCGGAGTCGGAGAACACAACGGCTCGCCCTACACGGGGTTCCGAAGGTCCAACAGATAAAAAAACACGTGTAAACCACTAAACTCAATCCGAGACCCACAAAAGCGATCCGAAACCCACGGATCCTGATATGATAAATATCTGAAAAATCTGGGGCGTTACATCCCTCCCTCCTTAAAGAAATTTCATCCTCAAAATTCAGGAGTAGCACTAAGCCACATAGGGAGAACACCTTAACCAACTGACAACGGTGTCAGGGCCCTAGCACAGAAAATCTCGATTCTCACGAAAGCACCGATCCCGAGGGACGCGGCCAGACAATGATCACGGACAACGCCATGCTCTGCACATCATACACATCGATCATCAGAGCAGGCATAACACAAAAGCACAAGTCTGGCATCACCTCAGGCAACACAAAAACCAATCACGACATCGCTGCCACCCTCTCGTCCACCGAGGGAACGCAATCCACGCCACAAGAACCAATCCACAGATCAACGCCCATGCTCAGCAGACCAACTAAACGTCAGCCTTACAACCAATTGACTAATCTCACGCCCTACACCTGGGACAACCACCGCTGAGCTTCCACCAGCTCACACCTGGCAAGCCAAACGCCAACAACGACACTGGACCAACTCTGCCAGACGACAAACTTCGACAAAGCCCAGATCCCATCTGGAAAAATGCATCACGGAAACGGCCACCAAAGGCCTCACTTGCACACGACTCTCGCCATTCCTGAGCCACAACAACCAGCATCTTCTGTATGTGAAAGACCATCCACTGGTCACCAGACATTCGTCAACAGGGAACCTCCACAGGCCCAACAGGCACGATCCAACTCATGACAGGCCATCCGCTGACTCACGCACAGACCAACACCACATCCAGACTTATCATCATGCGAACTCTACCCTCTCAGGGGAGCACGACGAAATTACATGACAGGATCTCTCCTCGGTCCTCACGTCACTTGATTCAGACTTACGGGGAATCCTCCCTTGCTGGTCGCAGACCAGGGATCACCATTCCAACATCAACGTCCCATCAAGGACCTCCACACATAGGCATCGACCACCGTCCTGTCTCATCAAATCCTATCTCATCTCAATCACTCCAAATGGACGCCTGCCAATCCCGATTCCGCTCTTACCACCGAGCCACGGGACACAACCTGAGCAATTCACGGCACACAACTCCAAAACAACCAAGTGCCACCTCCTATCACAGCAACCTGGTCAACAGCGCCACAACCAAAGCACACGGGTCCCCAGACTATACACATCTTACCCAGGTCGACCACTCGGTCAACCTGACCAGCCACTCACGGTCACCAGTTGGGACCCATAATCTCTCAGAGATCACTTCTCCAAAAACACAACCTCATCCGCAGACACAACTTTCAACACAAAACATGGTACTCATGCGGCACACTCGCCAACATATTTCCCCAATTCTTCATCCTGCCAGTGCCACGAGCCACAATATCTCAAGCAATGGCACGACAACAATACATCTCACACCGAGGAACCAATCCTCCAATGCTTTACACATCTTCAGGAATCCATCCGTAGCAACCAACGCTACGATCCGCAGACTCTAATCCACACGCACAGCCACCACACGATAACTCGGGATCCTTCATCCCGACAATCCTCTGCAACTCCACAAGCTCCGATACTCAACACATCAGGAACCACAACACCAACCACAAATTCTCACGAACACCGCCCAATCGGCACTCATCCTTCCAGAACAGTGCCAACACCCTTACACATCAGGGGATGGGCAACGCTTCTCACAAGCAACCACCTTGCCAAAACACAGGACGTGTCTCGCACGGACTTCATGGCACACGAAGGCCAACCAATTCAAACATACGATGCAAGGCGACGAACCTTAGCCAAATGTGATCTCCTCCAACCAAGGGAAAAAGTCAATACACTTCCGACCAACGGAAGGAAAACTCCACGCTCGACCTGACCTCGAACCTTGTGCACGCTGGGAACAACACCTTCTAGCACCAAGAAAACCATCACTTCCATTAGGGCAGCTCCTCCGACAATACTCACCAAGTGTCTCGTCGGACCACGATCACAGCATCTCTCGATGCACCACCACTGCAATTCCTCGAACTGCACAAGCCATGCCAAGAGCCCCAACACGAGCCATAATCGGCAACCGCCAACGCTCATCCTTGAGTCCCGAACCTGCCATGGAACCTTCACATCTCGAGCCAAATCCAGGCCGAACACAACCCATTCGCACGCAGAAGCGTAGGAGCAAGAACTTACTGGGACAACCCTACCCAATCCTGCCTCGAAGTCCAAAAAAATAACCGGGGCCGACACGTCATTCCTGACGCCACAGAGCATGACAAGAACATCAGCTCAACAAATCAGCAGCTCACCCAGAAGATCCTCCGCTCACCCGAGCAAACCTCTCGACCAGAGCGCTCACTAGGCTACTTCAAACCACGACCTTAACACCTCAGGGGCTGGATAACCTCAAGCTGGAGTGGCCAGACTCTATAACAGCTCCCTCAGAGCATGCTCACAGCCACTTAATCATGAGCAATCCTTGCCAGTGACCTGACCACGCTGCAGATTCCTCGAACGTAGCACCGCGAACTCACGCCTGCCGACAACTCTACCCAATGCAGCACAACTGGGGCCACCACCCATCGGGAGAAATCTCTCTATCACATCCCTCGGGCCCTACACCGGCACTCCACGAGAACAACAACCGCCTTTACAGTGCCAACGTCGCACACTCAAGCTCTTACCCAAGAAGCCAAGCAGAAAATGAATGCAAAACCCTATGCTAGCTGCCGACTGTACTGGACCTTACGGACTCTGATCACTGCAATATCTCGAATTCCCATGCACGTCCACAACCACACTGTGATACCAACTGTGGCGACCCAAGATTCGGATACCTGGGAGAGCCCGATACCATTCGAATCTTGACCCGCCGCCCACGAGTCGGGAGGACTCGGAAGGGCTAAAAGGAGTGTGGAGGCACAAAGAAATAGAAATAAAGTAGGATAATTCAACAATTAACAGAAATAATCAATCTAACTACAACAGAGTCCAGTCCAACAAAAGTATAGTTTAAGGCAGAGAACGTACTCAACGACAAGTGAACACTCGGCCCGACAAGCTGGCGACTAAGAACCTCTGCACAGCACCCTCAAACCTCGAGGAAGAACCGCTGCACCTGAAAAGTAGGGGTGAGCCTCCTGTCACTGGCTCAGTAGGGGTCCCGCGGAACCCCAACCGTAAACAATGGCGGTAGCGGAAAGTAGCAACAACAACATGAACATCACTCGGTGGCCAGTAAAACTCGGCACTATAGCTACTCCTACTGTACACGAAAACACGCCCCGATCTCACAGTCAGGGGACCACCGAACTAACGGGGAAACATCTGGCTATGCTACCAGAAGAGACATCACGACAACGCTGTCGTGGACCTAACACCATCTAGGGAAAAACCCTCGGTGATGCTCACCGAAACCCTAGACTTCTACCTCGGGAACACGCCCAGAAACTGCACTCAAAACTACGTCTCGCAGACGGGAAGCAAAAACTCAAGTCACAAGATACTCATGTCACATGACGGGAGCACTGCCCACCAGAAGCAAAGCTGGATGTGTCCACTGACGACTTAGTCCGTGCCTCAAGTGTCTCGCTGTGACGCCCCAGGTGGAGACAGAGACACAACAGTAACCAGTACCACAAACAAGGACTAGCTGGGGTCGCGCTCATCAGCGCGGGTCCGACAGCCCCCAACTAAGTGTGCACACACAGACCATGCACCCTAGGTCAGATTCTCTAGCTGGTTCTTCCCCTGAAGCCCGGACTCAGGCTGCGCAAGGGGCCTTACGGTAACCAGCCTAAAAATCATCTCTCTCGGGTAAGCCGCTCCACCACTCCTGGGTGGGTCAGCACACGCGTGCCGTAAGAAGGCTACGACTAGTGGGAGGTCACTAAACGTGAACACGGAAAGCCACACACGCACCCATTGCGAGTAATGCGGAGTAACAGGTGGCACGACGCCACCATACTCTGGACAACCTACTAGACATACTAAATCCAATGGTCCTTGAGTCACAGACTCGGGTCAAGACCGTTGTACACAATGGCACAACGCTGTTAATCTAACCTAATCCCTAGGTCTGAAATCACGGTGATACGATTCCCAAGACAGCTCACAAGCCGCCCAGATCATTCCCTCTACAAGAGAACTCAAGAGACCTCCAGCCCCAGGCTGGGAGAACGGACTCGCAGTCTAAGGCCTCGCACATGGCCTGCACGGAAAACACTTACTGGGAAGCCGAGGACGTGCGGGAATAACCCACCGCACACATGTCGATACACGGTGACTCGTTCTAGCGAGAACACGAAAGCCTGGAACTCATTGGGTCACTCGGACCCACTAAACCTATGGGCACGCTAATCGAGATAAAATTATACCTCTAGACACCCCAAAATAGGAACGTAGAGCCCATGGGGTGTCCGGGACATCCACGAGACCGAAGGTCGACCACTGGGTCACAACGGGGTCGACCGGGGCTCTCACAACGTGAAACAGACACGGCGAGCATGAAGAACCGCCTGGCGGTCCTCTCTAGACCGTTAGGGAGCCTGGCGGTCTCCTCTGGACTGCAAGGCCAAGCCTGGCGGTCCAGCCAGGACCGCAAGGACTCCAAGACACTTAAACCACAAGCGGTCGCCTTCGGAACGCCAACCAGGGTGGCGGTGCTCCGCCTAACCGCTAGATGTAGCCTAGTGGTCAGTTGCAAGGCCGCTACCCTACAGACCTCGAACTATCAAAACACGGACAAACGGACATGCCCTGACCGCTAAGCGATGCGTAGCGGTTTTCACCAGACCGCTAAGCCCTCTTGGCGGTCCATCGCGCGACCGCAAGGCTCTAACCGACATAGGGGGACCCTAGTGGTCTTCACATGACCGCCTCACCCCCTAGCGGTCACAGGAACGACCGCTAGGTCATCCCGAGCGCGAGAACGGTGAAAACGGTGGAAAACTCCATTCCACGCCCCGTTCACACCCGTGTGAAGGAGAAAACAAGGGGAAACTAGTCCCTAACCTCTCTAGCACCGAGAGGGCCCATTTAAACCCCAAAAACACGATCAAAACACCCGATCCGGCTCACATCCCAAAATCATGTATTTCCCCCAAAATGCGGAAATAACCCAGCTCGGCTCACCACGACCTACCAAAATTGCGGAAAGGGAAGTACCGGGGTTAAGGATCCATCCCCCTACCTCCACCGAAGATTCCACGCGCCAAGAACGCCGATCCACCATGAAAACTCCATTTAACCCGCCACCGGCTCGCGATCCCACGAACCGCCTCCACCATCGCGATCCTCGTCCCGTGCCCGTTGCTCCTCACCCCACGTGCCACACTGCCCCACCCTCATATGCCTCCGTCGGCCACCCGGAGAAGAGAGGGGGAGAGGAGAGAACGTGAGAGAAGAGAGAGGGTGAGGGAGAGAAATGAGAGATGGGGAGAGAGAAAAGGGGTTTAATATATATATAGAAAATCTAAAAATTCCAAAAAATACCAAAAATAAGGAAAAATACTCCCCACGATCCTCGAAAAATGCACAGCGCAGTGGTAACGTCCCAGAGTCAGATAACACAATGGCTCGCCCTACATGGGGTTCCGAAGGTCCGACAGACAAAAAAACACGTGGAAACCGCTAAACTCAAGCCGAGACCCACAAAAGCAATCCGAAACCCACGGATCTTGATCCGATAAATATCCAAAAAATCTGGGGCGTTACATGCCGTATGGGGGATTTTGAAGTGTTTAAAGGGGCTGTCGGATGGGCATTTAATGGGCCGCCGTTTGAGCACTTGGATGGCTCACTACGAGAAAATAGACTTTTAGGGGCATTTCAGAACTGCACCATAAAATGGAGATAAATGCCCTAAAAACCTTTAGGGGCAGTTTGATTAGTTTTAGGGGCAATTTAAAATGTGCCCCTGTTGCCTCGGTCCCTAAAAGTTTCTGGGGCACTTTTTGAAAAACGTCACTAATGTTGTCATTATAGGCAGTAAAAATTACCCCTAAATATTTTAATAGGGGCAATTTTGTTGACCAAATGCCTCTGATGAACATATTTTAAGGGCAATTCCTCCTTCAAAATGTCCCAAATAACTTATTTTAAGAATAGTCATCTAAAAATCACCCTGAAATAATCACTTGAAAGAATGTATTTTAGGGGCATTTTCTTCCACAAACTGTCCAAACAACCAATCTGTAGCAGCTCCAGTTTTTAATTATTACACCAAAATAACCATCCTAAAATACAAAAATTAGAGTCAACATTCCTAACATGCAATCAATACACAGCTCCTATTCTTCGTAATTCATTGACATACACGAACACTGACCATTATACAACACGAGTATATAAATTGTCCACCTTTTAACATAAACATAAATAGGACATGGTACTCATTGACAAACATAATGTCTTAATGAAGTTGTATTATAAAATCAAATCATGAAAATATCACAATTACACGTATAGCATCCATGACTTATAAATACAACTCGGACCATGGAACTTCAAATTTTCACTCTGCAACTAAAATATACAAACTCAGTAACTCTTTAAAATATATAAAATAATTTTCCCTTGGTGCTCTTTAAGTACAAACATTTTCTTCATAATGGACAAGTAATAAGGATTGATATGAAGTGCTGCATGGCCTACAGCGAAATCCTGTTCGATCGCATGGATGGCTTCCCTTGTAAAGTTGCTTCCAGTGTTTCCAATTACTTTGATTGATGAGCCAAAGAAATTTACTGTGTGCCCCAATAAGCATGATGTGCTCATCCCAGCTCATAAGGTGACCCTCACCTGTTGTGCCTCCAACTATCACACCCTCGGCACCATTTACAATCTGCATGTGCATCATCCAGTCAAAAGCTTCAAGGTCAAATCTACCATCTGGCAGATATGGGGTCTTAATGGCTATGATCAATCTGAGCTTTTTTATGTCAACCACACATGTTCTAGAATAACAAACAATTGGATAATCGCCAATAAATTGAATTATAGTCATAGAAAAGGATAATAAGAATGTCGCTAACAAAAGCTGTATATTGTGAAGACATGGGGACAACAATGAGGGTGAGAATGGTAAGGACAATAAAGCATATGTGCTTTAGAAATTTCAAATAAGTGAACATCAAGAAAGATAAAAGTCAAGCTAACAATTGAAATTGCCTATAATAATGTTGGATATAATACAACACTAGTGGAAGTTCCACATAGTGAGCATTATATAAAGATAGAGCACTGTTGAATAATTGAGATTGTCTATACCTAATAATGAAAATGTAAAGCACTTGGTAAACTGAAAGCTCAAGTAATACACTTGTATATTGTGCAAACAAAGTGATGCAGATATGAAATTTTGAAAATTCATGTTATCTTCTACTAGGCCATCCACATCCCACACCTTGTGAAGTTAATGAGCTAGCTAGACTAAGCAAAAATGCACAAGCAATCTTCACAAAATGCCATGATAGTAGATGTCAAGTTAATTGAAACATTTAACTCATAGTATGCATCTTGAACATGACATCAAAACTATTTTTTAGAGAAAATTACATGTTAGTCTATCAAAATTTCAGCATCCCCATTTGACTACAAAATATCCAAAATATTCAATAAGGTCATTACCTCAAAAACTCATATGCCAGAATGACAGAAACTGATTTATGCAATTATTCTCTCTATTACCTTTTCTTCTTTGGAAGTGGCTAGTACCAAAAAATTATTAAATATGAAAAGAAGAGAATATACAAGCATAATTTCTATATGCCATGGAAACAATTATTTTTTCTATTACCTTTTCTTTTTTGATAAGTGACAGTTTGTTCAGAGGTACCTTTGCGGTTTTTTTGAGATGTAGAAATAATTTGGAGCATAAAGAATTAGCAAATTCATTTAGCTAGCCAAAACCAACCTGATTTGATGTCAGGGAGCACATAAAGATTTTACCACACCATAGAAATGAGTAGAAGCTAACTGCTAGTCTTTTTCCCACACATTTGCCACATCCATTGGAGACCATCCAACATATGGCTCTTATCACTGTTGGCACAAATTTAGACCATCTTTTCTGCAACTGACAAATTTAACATGAATCATCTGATCAGAGTATAAATGGTTTCCAGAGTGTGCAAAACATATGATAAAAGGTATGGTACCATAGCATTACTCTCCTTATTAATACTTGTGTGTGCTATGTTCTTTCAAACTTCTTAGAACTTGAACAGATGGCACATGTACATTCATGACCATAGAGCCAACCTCAACTCCTTGAATTGCACACTTTGGTAATGGGATATCACATGATAGAAGAAGGACTTAGTCCTTATTCTATTTTTAATTTGGTCAGAAATATGCCATTTTATAGCAAACTACAGGGATTATCAACTTAGTGGTGAAAGGTGCTTCCAATCAGAGAGTTTTACAATGAAGTCCTACGATCAATGACACCCAAGAGGGGGGAGGGGTGAATTGGGTGATTACAAATTTTATGAAACTTTTACCCGATTTAAATCATATGTGATAAAATAGAAATTAGAATTTCAGATCTGTTAAACCTCATATTAGATCTATCAAGATCAGTCACTATCACCACGATAGTTCTTCGGTACTAGGCGGAGGTATGAATCCAAGGATCCTGCTCACGCAAGGTGCTATCGTCATGATAAGACTGGCCTTGTCAATTCAAAAACACCTTTTGATATACCAAAGATCTACTTATAGAAAAGATTGATTTATGCTAGATCTGAAATGACAAATGCGGAAGAACAATATGCATGAACAATCATACAGAAAGGAGGTAGGAGAAATGGATCAAATCACACAGCTCAAATCACATGGCACAAGGAATTTTAAGGTGGTTCGGATGCAACAACGGCAACCTACGTCCACCCCTCACCAAAATCCGGTGAGGCTTCATCGCTGGAAAACCAGCACGGGGATAAATCTCCAACACAGAGTCAAAACTCCAACAACATGCAGGTCGACGCCTGCACACACACACGAAAAATGGAGTTTCCAACACGATCCAACGACCGGATCTACAACACACACACACACACACACACACTACAACAGATGCATCACATTACACACACGAACACTCGGATCTGAATAGATCCACACACACACAGAGATCTGAAGAGATCCACGCACAACCACGAATCTGAACGAGACAAGACACACAACTATGGATCTGAATTGATCCACACACACACGGATGTTTACAAATCACAAGGTGTAACACCCCGGTTAAATAATAAAATATAAAAGTAAAATTTTAAAATATGTATTGGAATAAAATATGATAAATAGAAATAAATGAAAAGCGTGCGAAAAGAAAAGGGAATCTAATTTTGTAAAAATAAAAATGACTAATCGAATCATTAATTCAACGTAAGATATATTAAAACGGATTAAAGCTATTAACTTGCTATTTAATGACTTCAATAATTTTCTTAGTTAAAGAATATTATTTATTTTAAAACAGGCCAAATTATATCAATAAAAAGGAATAATTATTTTTATACAATCACTATAAAACAAAGAATTTCATATTCCAAGATGTAATCGAATTTTTCTACGATGATTTGAATTTAATAGGTATAAATCAAATTAATTGAATTTCACCCGTAGACCAAAGTTTTGACTAATTTTTAAAAAAATGGAAAAATTATATTCTTGTAGAGAACAAAGTGTTTAGCAATAATGTCAACTGGGCCGACCACTAACAAAAATTTAATAAGGCTGGATTAAGGAATTAATGGCCAAATTCGTTGTTTTAATAGATCAATCTTAAACGACCAAATTGGAACCCAGTTCTTAATCAATCGAGTCCAAACCAGGCACAATGGTTAGATCTACCATAGAGGCCCATTTTTCCTTTGAAACTCTAGACTCTAGAGCTTTCCAGCAGCTGCGACGGCGGCGGCGTGGATTTGATCAAGGTGCGACATTTTCACCGATTTTTCTTCCTTGGACTCTTGAGTCCAATTCGACCTCTAGAAGCCTCCTTGGACGCAATAAATTGAGGGCTTTAGCAGCCCTAGGCCCCAGTTTGCTTCTCCAACTGGTGGCGCGGGCTATCGTGGTCAAACATAGGTGAATTTGGGCGTTTGGTGGCGGCGTGTATTAGGGTTCCGGCGAGCGCGTCTTCCCTTCTCTTCCTCGATTAAGGTAGGTTTCTCTCAGGCCCAATCTAATTAAATAACATGCATAGATAGATCTCGTCCTTAGCTTTCTTTTGAACCTATTTCGCCTAATTTTGGCTATCTATATCATGCGTATTCCTAGTTTTATGTAGAGCATGAAATTAGGGTTTTGCTCACGTTCGCTTTTGTTTAAGTTACAGCAAGAAATCTTAGTGAAACCTTTGAATTGAGCATGCCATGATGTGCATTTTTAAGTTACCTACATTTTGATAGTAAATAGCTTAATTTTCATGCTATATTCATGTTTTAATCTTGCTTTCATTGGACCGGTGTCTTGCGTTTCTATGTTCTGGGTTCGGGTTGAACGGAATGGTCATTCCAGGGACCGCCAGGCGTCAAGCGGTCGCACGATAGACCGTTTGCATGGTCTAGCGGCCCCGCGACAGACCGTTTGCTTCTTATTATGGCTACGCTGGGATTAACGATCTCCCAATAGACCGCTTATGTGTCAAGCGGTCGCCCGATAGACCGCAAGGATCCTGTTTTGCACTATTGATCTAGCGGACGTAAGTTTGACCGCTAACTAGGCTAAGCGGCCTTACCCTTGACCATTTTAGGCTTCTGGCGATCTGCTCAGTGACCGTTTGCTACCCTGTGTTGTTCATTTGATTACGACATGTTATGCATTGTTAATCAATGTTATATAACTTGCTGGTATGACTTTTTTGTTAAATATCACACTGTTAACTAGGAAAATGGAATTTAATGATCTAAGTTAATCTTCTTCATGATTATTCCTCCATGATCATCGTTCTTGATATCTTATGATTGAAATGAGTAGAGTAATTAATGTTAGTTTTGCCTTTCCTTCTCATTATTTCCACTATCACCTTGCTGTCTTATTAAATCTTTTTTAAGGTCGCGCCACTCCGGTGGTGGCGACTGGACCGAATACCTCATTTTTTCGTTGATTGTGAGCTATTGAATTCTTGGGCATTGAATTACCTCTCCGTCGGATATTCCTTCCGCCGGACTAGGTGTTCATGTTCTGAGGCCTCCGTAAGCCCCCGCGAGCCTGAGATTCCCACTAGGACGCCGGGCGGGTTGTACCTTAGGTCCTTAACCCTCCTAATTGACCGAAATTATGAATTTTGGATCAGCCCCTGCTCTGTAAGGGTTGCGGCCATGTTCAGACCATTTTTTGACCTTAGCGGCCTTCTCTGGACCGCTAGGTTTGTCTAGCGGTCAGTCCAGGACCATTTTCCTTGGGCTTGGTCACTCGTGTTTTCGGACGCATCATACCACCTAGACGGTCCGATGTTGACTGTTGTAAATTGTATGCGGTCCTGATTAGACCGTTTCTCTGGTGCATGCGGTCCTGATTAAACCCTGTTCCTGTCTTAGCGGTCCTTTGCTGACCGTTTCACCTTCCAACTTTCCGGAAATTGATGATTTCATGGATTTGATACGTGTGAGCTACTCTAGCCTAACTAGGCTATTGTACCCCAAATTTTGACCTATTGTTAGGTCTATTGTGGACATTTATCCATTCGAGAGTCATTTCTTTAAATGACTATTCCTCTCGATTAATGAGCTTATTGTTGGAATCTCAAGAAAATCAATGTTCTTACACATTTTACCTTGATTACATGAGCTTGATCTTGGAACTCTTGGCCATTTTTATTCGTGGATGTCTAGATTTCGTGGGATCTATGATCCAAACAAATCAATGCCAAGACAATCATATTTAAGGGCCCAGTCTGGTCCTGGGAGGAGCACCCGAAGTGTACTTGTACCCCGGGGAGGTGAATGACTAGGTGTGACATTGTCACCGAGTACTATCTAGCGTGTTGAGTCTACGAAATTCCACATTCTCGTGAAACTTGCTATTCATGCTTGAAAGCGTGAAGTACTTGTTTGCGTGACATGACTCGACTTGACTTGACTTGACTTGAAATGACCATTCATTGAAAAATTCTTGTTAATGATGCTTGATATCTTGACTTGAAATGTTTCTTTTCATTTATCTATCGATTATCTTCTGATCTTGTTGGTTACTTAGTTTGCTTTATTTGAGTTTCTCGCATTATTTATACATTCCTGAAAATGATTAATTACTTAAATTTGCCTGATGATAGAGTGTAATTCCTACTGAGCTTTTCGCTCACCCCCCTTACTTCCATCTTTTTCAGGTAACGCGGTAAATGGAACGTTTGCAATTGGGATTGGGTCAGCGTGATCGAGTGAACCTGGAGCTTTGAGACCCGAGTCTTTTTATTTTCTTGAGTCTAGTTAGTATAGTGGGTCTTGCTATTTTCTCTTCTTTATTTCTTTTATTGAGTCTATTATTGTAACAATTGAGTCAATTTGTCATTTAACTTCCAAATATCAATAAAACTATATTTTTCTCAAATTAATGGCCTCTATATATCTTTGCTTTTATTTTCATTTGTTATTGTGTTACTCTGATTAACCTGACTATTTCGCTGCCACGTTCTGAGCAATGCTTCCCGCTGCTATCGGTTCGGGGCGTGACAGAAGTGGTATCAGAGCCTCGGTTGTTTAAGTCCTAGGTTCTTGTCCATAAGTATAGGTTACCCTAAGTAATAGGTCGTGTGATCCTTGCCATCCCTTTTGTCACCTGGTGAGATTGGGTAGTGCTTCTGGTTAAGTAATAAAATATGTATAAGATTGCGTAGCACGACGCGTAAGGGTAATAAACTTTTTAACCTTATAATTATTTTGTAGGTATTTAAGTTCCTTTTGACATGAAAGCAAGAGGGTCCATGAGTAAGCTAAGGTCCGGTTCCGTTAAAAGGTGGCAAGTCCGTCGTAAAGAAATTCGAAGTAATAAGAAGAAAAAGAATAACCTTTTGCAAATGAAATATTTTCACTGTCACAAATTTGGTCATCTAATCAAGGAGTGCTGGCGAAGGAGCGGAGCGTGTCTTCGTTGCGAAAATAAAGATCATATAATGGCTAATTGCCCTAAGCTACTTCCACAAGCAAAAAAAAAAAACACAAGGAGAATTGAAACTGATTTCTATCAAATGAAGAATTTTATATAAGATATCGTTCTCCCTCATCCTTAACTATAGTTAAAATTCTTTTGCATTCCATTAGTTATATGATTACCATGTTATTTTGAATAGGTAAGATCATCTTAGTTTAACTATTCGAATAGCTAATGACGATCGACGAATTTGGGGATCAAATTCCTTGAAGTGGAGGAGGATGTAACACCCCGGTTAAATAATAAAATATAAAAGTAAAATTTTGAAATATGTATTGGAATAAAATGTGATAAATAGAAATAATTGAAAAGTGTGCGAAAAGAAAAGGGAATCAAATTTTGTAAAAATAAGAATGACTAATCGAATCATTAATTCAACGTAAGATATATTAAAATGGATTAAAGCTATTAACTTGCTATTTAATGACTTCAATAATTTTCTTAGTTAAAGAATATTATTTATTTTGAAAGTGGCCAAATTATATCAATAAAAAGAAATAATTATTTTTCTACAATCACCATAAAAAAAGAATTTCTTATTCCAAGATGCAATCGAATTTTTCTACGAAGATTTGAATTTAATAGGTATAAATCAAATTAATTGAATTTCACCCGTAGACCAAAGTTTTGACTAATTTCTAAAAATATGTAAAAATTATATTCTTGTAGAGGACAAAGTGTTTAGCAATAATGTCAATTGGGCCGACCCCTAATAAAAATCTAATAAGACTGGATTAAGAAATTAATGACCAAATTCGTTGTTTTAATAGATCAATCTTAAACGACCAAATTGGAGCCCAGTTCTTAATCAATCGAGTCCAAACCAGGCCCAATGGTTAGATCTACCATAGAGGCCCGTTTTGCCTTCGAACCCTAGACTCTAGAGCCTTCCAATGGCGGCGGCGGCGGCGTGGATTTGATCAAGGTGCGAGATTTTCGCCGGTTTTTATTCCTTGGACTCTTGAGTCCAATTCAACATCTAGAAGCCTCTTGGACGCTATAAATTGAGGGCTTTAGCAGCCCTAGGCCCCTATTTGCTTCTCCAACTGGTGGCACAGGCCATCGTGGTCGAACCTAGGTGAATTTGGACGTTTGGTGGCGGCGTGTATTAGGGTTCCGGCGAGCGCATCTTCCCTTCTCTTCCTTGATTAAGGTAGGTTTCTCTCAGGCCCAATCTAATTAAATAACATGGATAGATAGATCTCGTTCTTAGCTTTCTTTTGAACCTATTTCGCCCAATTTTGACTATCTATATCATGCGTATTCCTAGTTTTATGTAGAGCATGCAATTAGGGTTTTTGCTCACGTTCGCTTTTGTTTAGGTTACAGTAAGAAATCTTAGTGCAATCTTTAAATTGAGCATGCCATGATGTGCGTTTTTAAGTTACCTACGTTTTGATAGTAAATAGCCTAATTTTCATGCTATATTCATGTTTTAATCTTGCTTTCATTGGACCGGTGTCTTCCGTTTCTATGTTCTGGGTTCGGGTTGAACGAAACAGTCGTTCCAGGGACCGCCAGGCGTCAAGCGATCGCACGATAGACCGTTTGCATGGTCTAGCGGCCCTGCGATAGACCGTTTGCTTCTTATTAGGGCTACACTGGGATTAACGGTCTCCCAATAGACCGCTTATGTGTCTAGCGGTCGCCCGATAGACCGCAAGGATCCTGTTTTGCACTATTGATCTAGCGGACGTAAGTTTGACCGCTAACTAGGCTAAGCGGCCTTACCCTTGACCGTTTTAGGCTTCTGGCGCTCTACTTTGTGACCGTTTGCTACCCTGTGTTGTTCATTTGATTACGGCGTGTTATGCATTGTTAATCCATGTTATATAACTTGTTGGTAGGACTTTTTTGTTAAATATCACACTGTTAACTAGGAAAATGGAATTTAATAATCTAAGTTAATCTTCTTCATGATTATTCCTCCATGATCATCGTTCTTGATATCTTATGATTGAAATGAGTAGAGTAATTAATGTTAGTTTCGCCTTTCCTTCTCATTATTTCCATTATCACCTTGCTATCTTATTAAATTTGTTTTAAGGTCGTGCCACTTCTGTGGTGGCGACTGGACCGAATACCTCATTTTTCCGTTGATTGTGAGCTATTGAATTCTTGGGCATTGAATTACCTCTCCGTCGGATATTCCTTCCGCCGGACTAGGTGTTCATGTTCTGAGGCCTCCGTAAGCCCCCGCGAGCCTGGGATTCCCACTAGGACGCCGGGCGGGTTGTACCTTAGGTCCTTAACCCTCCTAATTGACCGAAATTATGAATTAAGGGTTGCGGCCATGTTCAGACCGTTTTCTAACCTTAGCGGCTTTCTCTGGACCGCTAGGTTAGTCTAGCGGTTAGTCCAGGACCGTTTTCCCTGGGCTTGGTCACTCGTGTTTTCGGGCGCGTCATACCACCTGGACAGTCTGGTGTTGACTGTTGTAAATTGTATGCGGTCCTGATTAGACCGTTTCTCTGGTGCATGCGGTCCTGATTAAACCCTGTTCCTATCTTAGCGGTCCTTTGCTGACCGTTTCACCTACCAGCTTTCCAAAAATTGATGATTTCATGGATTTGATACGTGTGAGCTACTCTAGCCTAACTAGGCTATTGTACCCCAAATTTTGACCTATTGTTAGGTCTATTGTGGACATTTATCCATTCGAGAGTCATTTCTTTAAATGACTATTCCTCTCGATTAATGAGCTTATTATTGGAATCTCAAGAAAATCAATGTTCTTACACATTTTACCTTGATTACATGAGCTTGATCTTGGAACTCTTGGCCATTTTTATTCGTGGATGTCTATATTTCATGGGATCTATGATCCAAACTAATCAATGCCAAGGTAATCATATTTAAAGGCCCAGTCTGGTCCTGGGAGGAGCACCCGAAGTGTACTTGTACCCCGGGGAGGTGAATGACTAGGTGTGACATTGTCACTAAGTACTATCTAGCATGTTGAGTCTACGACATTCCACATTCTCGTGAAACTTGCTATTCATGCTTGAAAGCGTGAAGTACTTGTTTGCGTGACATGACTCGACTCGACTTGACTTGACTTGAAATGGCCATTCATTGAAAATATCTTGTTAATGATGCATGATATCTTGACTTGAAATGTTCCTTTCCATTTATCTATCGATTATCTTCTGATCTTGTTGGTTACTTAGTTTGCTTTATTTGAGTTTCTCGCATTATTTATACATTCCTAAAAATGATTAATTACTTAATTTACCTGATGATAGAGTGTAATTCCTACTGAGCTTTTCGCTCACCCCCCTACTTCCATCCTTTTCAGGTAACACGGTAAATGGAACGTTTACAATTGGGATCGGGTCAGCGTGATCAAGTGAACCTGGAGCCTTGAGACCTAAGTCTTTTTATTTTCTTGAGTCTAGTTAGTATAGTGGGTCTTGCTATTTTCTCTTCTTTATTTCTTTTATTGAGTCTATTATTGTAACAATTGAGTCAATTTGTAATTTAACTTCCAAATATCAATAAAACTATATTTTTCTCAAATTAATGGCCTCTATATATCTTTGCTTTTTTTTTCATTTGTTATTGTGTTACTCTGATTAACCTGACTGTTTCGCTGCCACGTTTCGAGCAATGCTTCCCGCTGCTATCGGTTCGGTACGTGACACAAGGAACACAAACTTGAAGCTGAAAACACTTAAGAAGATGAAACACGAAAGAAAGACTTCTGATTAAGGCTCCCCCTGAGTATATGATGCAGATCTTGAACAAGGCTTGCTTCTTGACTTGATTTGAGGTTGATTGGCTTCAGATGGAACTTGAAAAGCTTGTAGATGGATGAAGAATCCTTAGACAAATCACTGTTCACGCAGTTCTTCCTACATCCCTCTTTCTCCCTTGATAGCCTTCCTTTGATCCCTTTTTGGCAAATAGGGTTTCTTGGCCGAAGAGTTGTTTTTATAAGACCTAGAATGGTCAAGGGACAAGCCAGGAACCAGATCCACGATTTTAGGCAATTTGGGAGACTTTAAGATCAAAAAAGTCTAAGATATGGGCTTTGAACACGTTCATGAAAAGAAGTCAACAATGGCAGCCTCGAAGAGTTCGGTCGACCGAAATGTTCGATCGGTCGATCGAACTCTGTGACTTTCTGAAACATCCAACGCTGCAAAATTCGATCGACCGATCCATGACCGTCAGTCGACCGAACTTTGTAACATTACAGAGTTCTGAGTTCTGGAAGAATCGGTCGATCGAACCAACTGAGTTGGTCGACCGAACTCTGGAATTCCTACAAAACAAAGTTGTTAGCCCAAGAAAACGTATCCAAATAATCAAGCATTGGATTGAACGTATGTTAACATTGATTTCAAGTCCATTTGAGCTCTTTTAAAGCATTTGGAAAGCTGTGAACATTTAAGCATAAGTCATGACGGAATTAGGGCTTAATTGCATACGAAACTCGCTCTTAATCAATAATGCACGGCACATCACGGAAAATATGTCCGGGGTTTTGTTACCATCAAAATCACCTAGAGATACTCAACAATCTCCCCCTTTTTGTTAATGGCAAAACTCTAGAGCATGTAAGTACATTGGCGTGCCTTTAAGCAATTTTGGAAGTTTGAAATCAACGCATTGTAATCTTGCCATTTCCCACGTGGTTCTTGTACGCGGCGGAGTTTACACTCATGCGTAGTGAAAGAATTCAGACTGGCGGACCGGTCCTTCATCCAACACCATTTGATATACATAGAACTAATGGAGTACAATAGATATTCCGTCAAGCCAAAATATTGCAAACCATTCAAGCATATTTGCCACATTCACATGAAAGGAAATGAGATTGAAGAACCAAAATGTATATCAAATACCAAGTGCATTCATTCATTTCTTTTCAAGTTCATTACACGGTCTGGTCACATGAACTCACAAGGCAAACGACACAAGGCAAACGACTCAACTAAGGCAAAGGCAAAGGCAAATGACTCAACGAATGCAAATGCAAAAGCAAATGCCAAAACCAAATGGCATACACACACACATTTATGCATGCATAAAATATAGATAAGCATAAGATATAGATAAACCTAATAACTACTTCTCCCCCTTTGTCATCATTAAAGATGGGAGGGGATACAAGAAAAGTGGATCAAAAGCGAACTGCAAGACCCAAAAACAACGACTAAGGTGAAGAACCAAAAAGTCCTCAGTTGCCGTTTGCTGGAGGTGGCTGATCGCCAAGGCGGCGACGGATATCTTCGAGAGTGTGATCTTGAAACTGAAGGTGATGCTGAATATCTGCAAGGGAGGTCTCTTGAGCTTGGCCACGGCACTGAAGGCCCAAAAGAGTGTGGTTCATGAGATAAAAAACTTGGCTTGAATCTTCATGGCTGGAGGAGAGGGTAGCGACTTGGGTGGACAGGTTGGCCATATTGGTGGAGAGGGTGTCCAAGGCGGTGCAGAAGGAATCCATCCGGCCAGTCACGGTGTTCATAAAGGTGTCGAGTCGATCAAGTGATGACCCAACCGAGTGTCAAGGTTGGAAACTTGTTCCCCAAAGACATCCATACGATTTTTGAACCCAGAAAAGTGCCTATCCAAAGTCTCATAATCTGCTCAAGAAGGTGGTCCAACACCTTGAGTAGAGGACTCCCCATGAAAGAACTACGGTGGAGATGGCATATCCGAAGCTGTAGGTGGAGGAGGAGGTGGCTCCTACTGTGGTGGAGAAGGGTACTCCTCGACTTGAGCTTGAAGAGGGACTTGGGCTTGATCCTACTCCTGTTGATCTTGGTCCTCTTCCTCATTTTCTGATTCATCTCCATAGATTCTGACATTTCTGTATAAGACTCCATCTGGACCCCATTCATACCCAAAAGATGTGTGGAGTTTGTGCTTATTGTAGATATCATCTTGCCGGATGTAAATGTTAACTTCCCTGGCCAAACCAACTCCAACATGATGAAAGACGCTAGTCAACTGTGAGGCATATGACATAGATCATCCTCTTTGGGTACGGCATGACCCAATTAGATCCGTCATAAGGCATGCCATATTAATGGGGATCCCACCCAAAATATGATAGAATAGAAACTTGTGCACCTCAGTTACGACATCTCTGCTCCCACACTTAGGATAGATAATAGTGGTGAAGATGTGATACAGAATCCGTTGTAATGGTGGGAAATAGTTGGCATTTAGAGTGATCAAATTACTGACTCCGTGCACATACTCACTGCACGTCATGAGCATCAATGTGTCCGCCACAGCACCATGACCATACGCCATATCTTCCCCTCTAGCTGAAACACCTACGGCGCTTGCAAATAATTCTGGATTGATTATAAACTCCACTCCTTTCACAATGGTAAAGAGATAGTCATCGCTCATATTCAAGTTGCCATAGAACTTTTGAACTAAGCTCGGATAATACAAAGGATATCTCGTTGCAAAATCAATCCATCCACTTTGAACCTCAAATGCCGCCCTTATATCAGGAAGGATGTCATTTAGCTCACCAAAATCGACCAGACAAGGGTTGAGTATAGGTCGTGGGTGCATCGGCTATGCCCGGGGAGGTGCGGCTACCCGCTGTGGTGGAGGAGCAGGAGCCTCAGCTCTTCTAGCACTGGACTCCCCTTGGGTAGAACGCCGAGAACTTCTTGCAGGCGCCATTTAGACAGAAATCACAGTAGAAAACCTAAGGGGAACAAAGATCATTCCTCGGGGTGGAATGGAATGAAAAGATGCACCAAGATACCGTAGAATGGGATGCTCCACACACTGGAACCCTAGGAATGGCTTCAGGTCGCACAATCCGCCGCGGAGATTTCGTCCCGAAGTGATGACGAACACGCCAGATCTTGTGCGGATGGAAGAAGAATGGGGTTCTAGGGCTTGAGAGGAGGTGCATTGGGATTTTTAAGGCTGGAGAGAAGTTGTGGGAGAGAGAAGAGGTGAGAAAGTGAGTGAATGGGGGTGAAATTGACCCCCTTAAAATGGAGTTCAGACTTGGGTTCGGCCGGCCGATTCGCCGATTTCGGTCGACCGAACTGGTCGACCCCCTTAATTTTCAACATTTTTTTTGTTGAACACTTTAATCTCCCTTGTTTTTTTTGTTCTTGAGTCATCCTTTTTTTTGATACATCCTCCTTTCCCCCCCTTTTTTTATACATCCTCCTTTTTCCTTTTTTTTATACATCCTCCTTTTTCCTTTTTTGACTAGAAGGAATGAGTGATCCTTCTGAGATGTCTACTATAGGAGTTTTTTTGAAACTCCCCCTCGGTAAATGCCTCTGATCCTTAGGTCTTAAGATCCACATTTATTTAGCAAGAAATTATAGGCCTTAGAAATATTTGAAGGAAGGGCTATATGTATAAATACAAACGAACATGCATTGGTGGTATATCATCATCCAAGAAACCAGAAATGTACACATAAGGTATGCATATTTTTCTATGCAATCTACCCTTAATGCAACTAACTTTTCTATCTATGCAAGACTCAGCCTTAATGCCGACTTAGGTATGTATGCTCTCACCCTTGCACATGCCAAGTTCCCTTCTAATTTTATTGAATTGTTCCTGGTTTAGGGGTTTGGTGAAGATGTTAGCCAACTGATTGTGTGTGTCTATGAATTTCAATTCAAAGACCCCTTTACTTACATGATCTCTCAGAAAATGATGCCGAATGTCAATGTGCTTTGTCCTAGAATATTGTACAGGATTTTTTGACAAGTTAATTGCGCTGGTATTGTCACACAAAATTAGAACACATTTCATTTCAACATTCAAATCAAGCAATTGATTTTTGATCAAGAGTACTTGGGCTACACAACTTCCGGCGGCTACATATTCAGCCTCGGCTATTGAGAGAGCTACTGAATGTTGTTTCTTGGAAGCCCATGAAATTAGGCATCCACCAAGAAACTGACAGTACCCACTAGTACTTTTGTGATCAACAATACATTCGGCATAATCCGCATCGGTGTATGTAATCAAATCAAATGAACTACCGATGGGAAACCACAAGCCAAAGTCTACTGTGCCAATTAAGTATCGAAAAATCCGTTTAACAGCCAATAAATGAGATTCTTTAGGATATGACTGAAAACGAGCATATAGACATACGATGTATTGAATGTCTGAATGACATGCTGTTAAGTACAATAGTGATCTGATCATACGTCGAAACAGTGTAGGATCTACTTGTAGACGCCTAATTTTGGACATCCCGCGGATCCCCAATGGACCTTCGTGTGAATGACGCTTAGTTGTGGTACTTGTTTTACTGATGTTTTGAGTTTTAAATCCCAGCCCGTAGCCTTAAAGCTATTGGGCCTCGTCCACTTAAGGGGCCCAAGGAGCATGGTCTGGGCGGCCAAAGACTTGGTCGCCCCCAGTTCTGGGCGACCAGGGTGATGGCCATCCTCCCCTGTTGGGTGGCCATCTGCTTGGCCGCCTTCCCCTTCAAGGAGGCCAAAGACTTGGCCGCCCTCCTCTGTTTACTCGGTCAGAGAATGTGGCCCAGCTCGTAGGCACGTTCTTTCCCCCGTTCTGCACGATCTTTCCCCATGATTTGAAACTCCGGGCTCAATGGACAAAACTGTCGGTCTCCAATGTGGAGAGGGACAGTAGAGGCCATTTTCGGGCAGGGATCGAGGTGGAAGCCATTGAGGAGGATCGGAGGAGTTTGGCATCGGGGAAGAGTCTTACGGAATTCCTCCTAGAGGATGAGAAGAGCCACATCGGTCGTCTTCCTCCTGCTTCCCTTGCTTTGGTTTGAACTCCTTGGCTCCTACTTCATACTTGCATCACGGCTTCCAGGTAAGTATGCTGCATGTAGTGTAACCCCTTAGTTCCTACATTAAAAGTTGTCTTCCCAAAACAAACGGGAAGGTGGGTGGTCGAAAGCCTCGGCCATCCCTCTTCCCACCACCCCCAGGTAACCTTGCCACCATCATTCCCGTTCTGTTCGTTCTATTAGATTAAATACTACACCTTTTGTTTTACTAATGGCCTTCCTTTTCTTTTTTCTTTGAGCTACGTTGCAGGACTTCAGCACAAGGGACATAGCAGGGCTCCTTGCCCATAGCCGGCCGAGGACGAGGAAGGGGGAACCCATCATCTCCCTATTTGGATTATCTCCCCGCGATCATCACCCCTGTAAGGTTCAGGTAAACACCTCTGGCAATCACGACGTTCTAACGTTTCTCTTTTGTTCCTCTATAGGTACTCAGGAGACATTCTCTATCCGTCCATAAACTAACCACCCACACATCCCGGGCGCCTACAACCGAAGTGGCGACCACGGTGGGACTCTCTATTGGCTACTGTAAGTCCCAGATGCTTGAAGTCAAAGATTAGTTGAACCATGCGTTTACATTAGTCTAGTTTCCATAGCTCTGTTTTCATATTTTCTGAAAGTCGGACAGAAGGAGGCCAAACTCCTGGCCGCCTAGGCCCATGGGCGACCAACCCAGTGGCCGCCTAGGCCATCTATTGGGCGACCATCACCCTAGTCGCCCTGGGCCCCAGGCGACATTCGACCTGGCTGCCCTCTTCCTTGCTAGGAGGCCACCACTCTGGCCGCCTTCCCCTTTGGTCGACACTCGACCTGGTCGCCCAGGTTTATGGACGGCCATCACTTTGGCCGTCCTCTGTCCTCTTCCTGTGTTTCCCCGTAACAGTGTTCTTTCTCTGTTAGTTTGCTCGTGTATCGTGTGATTAATCTCTGCAGGTTAAGCAACGTGGTTGGGTTTAGGAAGAGCCGACATCACCCTTGTTAGGAAACCCTCCCCTTGGAATTGAACCCTTCACCTGAGGATTCCCACTCGGGTGCAATTGGTTCAGTCCATTCGGGAACCTCCGTGAGTCCTCGCGAACCGTGGATTCCCACACGGTCGCTAGGCAGGTTGTACCATCGGAAGTCCCCGTAGATCACCTTGGGTTTTTGAGTGAGAGGTTTCTGCTAGGCTCCTGAGCTCATCCGACACCCTTAGTTCCCTTCTCTCCTCGAGTGAACAAAAGAAAAGACAAAAAAAGTGAAAAAGTGAAAAAAGAAAAAAAATTGGGACGTTGATTATGGTCACCACTTTGTTGTGTTTGGAAATACTCACCCCCCTAAACCTTTTATTTTCTTTATCTAAACCAATTAATAATTGGTCTAGGATGGAGAGAGTTTATACAAATCCGAGATATGAGGAGGAATTCCCTCCCCAATTCGAGTCCGAAATTAGGGGCAATCCTCTATTTCAAATAGAGGATGATCATCTGGATGCCTTCATAGGCATGTTTTCGGCCACGCCAAATGAGGCCGTCCACGCCAATTCGACTTCTTCCCCAAGTGACCATGATCATGGTAGCCCGAGGCCTCCTACACTCTCTCTGCACGAGGATCAAGAGTTGATTAACGTTCTATCCCGTTATTCTCCCGTGGACTTAGTTGCAATGGCTTCCCGTGGGAAGGCTGTTGGGTCTCCTCTGGCTTTGAATGATATGGGAGAATGTTCACATGCTGAATTGTTTTGAGTGAATGGCAACTGTACTATTTGACTTAGTTGACTGAGATGTTGACTTTATCTTGACATGAAGGTGTATGTATTTTGATGCATTTTTATATGCCAGTCTTTCATATAACTGTTGTCAGCATCTTTACACTTAGTCTGTGCATAAGATTAAAGTCGGTGCAACACTTAGTCAAGTCTGCATTGAGTCGGTGCAACCTAGTTGCAGCACGCGACTAAGTCCGTGCATGATTAAGTCGAGGTGCAACAAGTCGGTGCAATACTTCTCGTTGCACGCCATCAAGTCGGTGCAACTCCTGCACAGGGCAAATAGAGTCTGCGTAACATGTCTTAGGCAACTTGGTGCATAAGAGTTCATGCATTCAGTGTTCACACACTAAGTCTGTGCAAGGCAAGCATGCTGTATAAATAAGTTCGTGCAAGCTCAGGCACGATGTATCCTAAGTCTGTGCAACTCTCATCTATTGCACGAACTACATTGTGCAACATTGGTAATGGCACAAGTTAGTCAGTGCAGCATCTGCATTGTGCACACATCAAGTCTGTGCACTTCTGGTCTTAGAGTAATATCAAGTCAGTGCACACGCTTAAGTGTGAACACTTGACTCCGTGCATATATGTCTACATGCTATATCAAGTCTGTGCACATTTAGTTCAAAGCTCTATTAACTATGTACATTTCATTACTATTTGTCAGATTGTTTCAAGCTGACATTAAGTCTGACTTTGACAAGATATCTGCTCGTTGAGTTTAAGAATGGCACGTGATCCAAGAATGGAGAGGTGCCAAGATGATGACACGTGGAAAGCAGTCGAGCTAGGATGCTGTCACGTGGCCTAGGAATGTCAGATCTGGATAAGGAAATTGGGTGGGAACCGTGGTGAGCACGCGCTCTATCTCACTGCTGCTGCCTATTAACAAGGTGATGCTCGTTCAAGAGAAGTGGATCGCGGCAGAAGAGTTGAGTAATACTGAGAGAAGAAGCTGAGTGAGAACAAGAGAGCAAGCTCAATCCAGAAAGAAAAAGAGAGAGATTTGAGAGGAGAGATTTGAGAGAGCTGTTTGAGAGAGTTCTGTCATCAGTCTCCTGGTTCAGAATCGGAGCTGATTCGCTCACTGTTTGAGCTACATTTCCATCTGAGTTTTGATTCTTCGTCTGTTTCTTTTATTTTTTTCGAAACTCTTGTTCCGTTAAGCTATGAGTCAGCGGTAGCGGAGGAGGATTCCTCTGGACAGGTTAAGATGTAAGCCTCATCGGTTGTAGAGGTGGATTCCTCTGGTCAGGTTAAGCTATAAGCCTCAGCGGTTGCAGAGGAGGATTCCTCTGGACAGCAAACTGTGAAGCTCAGCGGATTGTAGGGATTCGTCCCCGAAGCTGTGGATCAGCGGCAAGCTGTTAGTCAGCAGTGAAGCCACACTCAGTTGAGTGTGGGGTGGACGTAAACCTCTGGATAGAGGTTGAACCACCTAAAATTCCTGTGTCTCTGTGTGGTTGATCATTGATCTGTGTTCATCTAGTTGCTACGTTCATTAGATGTTTACTTAGGATCGTGTGAGGGCCGATCCGCTTGTGTTGCTTCACTGATATCTTTTCTGAGTGTTTTTCAACCGACCTACAGCAGTTCGATTTTATTCCGCACTAGTTTCTACTATAGCTAGAAATTTTAATTCGGTGACTGATCTATTCACCCCCCTCTAGATCACGTCTTGGACTTATCAGTTGGTATCAGAGCCTAACTCTTTTGCAGGGATCAACGTCCTGAAGTGTCAACGGTCATGAATGCAAAAGGGATGACGGCTGAGGGACACTCCACCACCAAGCCCCCATACTTCGATGGATCCAACTATGCATACTGGAAGAACCGTATGCAAGTCTTTCTGAGGGCGAATGACTATGAAATCTGGAAGGTGGTAAGCAAAGGACCGTTCGAGCTCCACCAGAACGAGGACGTATGGACGAGAGAGGAGATCAGGAAGTCCACTCTCAACTGGAGCGCCATCAACGCAATTCAGTGCACCCTTTACCCCACAGAGTTCTCTAGAATTTCGTCATGCGCTACGGCAAAGGAGATGTGGGACAAATTAGAGGTCATATACGAGGGGACCTCGCAGGTGAGGGAGACCAAGGCGAATCTACTGGTCTCGGAATATGAAGCTTTCCGAATGAGACCTGGTGGGACGATTACAGAGATGTATGCGCGCCTCACAATCATCACCAACGGTCTCAGAAGTCTGGGGAAGACTTACTCGGACTACGAGATAGTGAGGAAGATATTGCAATCTCTGACTTCAGTTTGACACACCAAAGCAACTGTTATCGAGGAGTCCAGGGATCTACAGAACACGAAGGTTGATGAGTTGATTGGCTCATTAATGACGTATGAGATGAATCTTCCGAAGACTGAGGAGCTGGAAAAGAAGAAGAAGCCTATAGCGTTGAAGGCTAGTTCTAGTCGATCCAATTACAGTGGATCGTCAAGTGACCAGAGTCTCTCTGGGTCAGAGTTCGAAGGAGATCAATTAGCAATGCTGACCAGAAAGTTCAGAAGGTTCCTGAGGAACGAAGGAAGAAATTTCACCAGAAGACAGTATGGTGGCAGGAGACAAACGAGGTATAAGTCTAACCCTGCCAAGAAAATTGACACTAATGTTTGCTATCACTGCAGGAAGGCCGGCCACATGAAGGCAGACTGTCCGGAGCTCCAGAAGCCTAAGGAGAAAGCTAAGAAGAAGAATCCTAATAGGAAAGCCATGGTGAGTACCTGGAGCGATGAGGACGAGGGCACCTTGAGCTGTACCTCAGAAAGTGAAGATGAAGAAAAGCCAATCTGCCTGATGGCTAAAGATGATGACAATGAAGAAGAAGCTGATGAGGTATCCTCTCCATTTGAACATTATACTACTGCTGATTGGGAGGATGTATATGGTGAGTTGTTAGATAAAGCTGATGACATTAGAAAAGAAAATAGGCATTTAAAAAAGAAAATTAATTCTCTCATGAATAACACCACAATGACTGATAAAATTGCTCAGTTGCAATCTGAAAATGATATGTTGAAGAAATCATGTGGTGAATTTGATGATTTGAAGCATGCTTTAATTGATTCCAGAAATGAAAATGAGATGATGAAAAATGAGATTGATGAATGGAAACTTAAATTGTAGAAATGTGAGAATGAAATGAAAAGTGTAAATGAGAAATATGATGCTGTGTTGTGTGTTAATGGTGAATTGAAGAAAACCATAGAAAAATATGAAAAAGATAATCAGGACAAATAGAAAATCATTGAAAGCATGACCCAAGGTACAGATAATTTGAATGCTCTCTTGGGGTCAAAAGTTAATTTCAGAAGAGAGGGTCTCGGGTTTAACCCAAATGCAAAGAAGAGCTTTGAAGTGAAAACAATTTCTTTTATTACTGAAAAGGAAAAGAGACCTCTCATTAAAATGTCGAGTGGAAATTCTGAAGTAAAAAAAGTTCAATCCAAAATTCCCAGTGCCAAGAATAAGGGCAAGCAGAAGGTTGGAGAGGCAAGCTGTGTTAGCAGACACTACCCTACTCCTCAGGGTAGAGTTCAGGCTAGGAGTCAACCTTCATGCACATCCAAACTCCAGGGTAGGGTCACCAAGTCTCCACCTGCTCAGAAAATGACCCAATCTTCACCCATGCACAAGTCAGGTGAGTCTAGGGTGTAGGGGAGACAGAATTCAGTTAGAGGTCAACCGAGCCAGATCCACCAGCCCGGAGTTCAGATTTTCCATTATGCACAGCCACAACAAGTCTATAGGTCTGGATGGAGTAGAGCGCCTGGGAGATCTGCATCTCAATCATATCTTACTCAAAGTTATAGACCTCAAGTCAACAACTAGGTTGGGCAGTCTAGGATATGGGCTCCTAGGAAGCAATACTCTTACAGTCAGTCTAGGACCAATGTCGGCCACAATTCTCTGAATGCTAATTGGCCTAGGCACTGGCACAAAAATAATCAGTTCACCAACAACCAAGGTGCCAGAATACAAACAGGCCAAGAAAAGTTCAGCCTGCCAATGCTGAGAAGAAGAGAAACAATAAAAGGAATGTTGAAAAATCCACCAAACAAACAAGGTTGCAACAGATGTGGATTCCAAAGAATTTGTTGACTTGCTTAAATAGCTCTGCATCTTCTCTGGAGCCCAAACATTTTTAGGTTCCAAACTTTTCTCCGTGATTGTGATTGCAGGTATGCTTGGTAGCCAAGCACAACATGTGGTACCTGGATAGTGGCTGCTCCAGGCATATGACAGGAGACACGGCTAAATTTTGCATGTTGACTGAGAAGAAAGGAGGCCTTGTCACCTTCGGAGGAAACACAAAGGGTAAAATCATCGGGTCAGGTAAGGTAGGTAAGTGTACTACCTGCTGCATTGAAGAAGTCCTACTGGTTGATGGTCTTGCATATAACTTACTTAGTATCAGCCAGCTCTGTGATAAAGGACATAAGGTAGTATTTGATGCTCATAATTGCAAAATATTTGAACCTGACTCAGATGTAGTTAAATTTTGATGGGGACATCGAAGCAAGACCGTTCATATTTTATTTGTATTTATGTCCTTTTATATTTGTATGTATACCCTTATGTTATATGGGTACATAATTGTAAGTCTTAGTGGGTTTATTTGCAAAAGGCCATTGGGTTTCTTTGAAAAAGGGCATGTAGGACAAGAAGGGACCCCTTCCCTCCCTCTTGTTGGTCCACATGGACCCCAGGGCCCATGGGGGCTGGTCCATGGTCCAAATGTGGACTTGGACCTAGATTTAATTAAAGAGACCAATTTCAAATTGGCCTCTTGAATGAGGGGGGCGAACCCCATTAATTTAGTAATTTTGTGTGTGTATTTTTTTGACCAATTTCCTCTCCCTTGTATGCCCCTCCCATAACCCTAGATCTGGGGTCATTTGGGTCATTCATGTGGAACTATATAGTCTATGTAATTTCATTTTTGTGAATTAATGAGAAGAAAAAAGTGTTGTATGCATTGGAGCTTGGTGCGCCCCCTCCTCTCTCCCTCTGGTTCCTCCCTCCTCCTTCAAGATTTAAGGGTGTAAAACCCTTCTATCTTAGCCCCTCTATCTCTAGATTCACCTCTGGTGCCGCCGCCGCCGTTCGTGCCGCAATCGAGCCGCCGCGAAGCCGCTTCCGAAGTGTTGTCCAAGGTTCTATTTTGCTGGATAGGGATTCACTCCGAGAATTTTAAATCCCAACTCCGACATCATTTGGAGCTGAGATTTTCAAGGTTGGTTCCCCACTTGATTTCCAACTTCTAGTAAAATTATGCCGTCATTTCCCCTTCTTTTCATATTTTTTTATTTTCGTGTCTTTCTATCTTCCTGATCTGTCCCTTTTCAGATCTGTGTAGCAGAAGCTTAGTTCTGCCCCCTTTCGACCCCCTTCTTAATTTTTTTTTGAATCTCCAAATTTATTGAAGGATCTATCCACCATTCCCATCTACCACAAAGTTTTGTCAAATTTCAAAAGCAATCTACCTATTTTTAGAAATTGTGTCTTTCCCCCAACTTTAGTTCTGTTTCTACTGTCTAGATCCAACCCCAGGTCAATCTAAAATCCCAAAAAAATCGAAACTTTCACCAAACCTTTCATACAATATATCCCCGTTTTCCTTTCTTCGGCCTCTACAACTTTCATGAAGGGCTCAAAAGCTGAATCGAAGGTCTACATTGCAGTCAACGCCAACTCTCAGGAAAACTCAAATCTGCCCTGAGTTTTCAGATCATGTGAGTTAGAAGCTTAAAAATTCGACAAAGGCCATCAACGGAAAACTCAAATTTATTTCTCTAGCCATAGATCGAAGGATTTCAAGTCAGCTTTCCATCGGTACCTCTTGTGCGTCGATCCGACGTCGGGAGTGACCGCAACAGCGGATTTCGTCAGGACGCGCGGGTCTGAAACATCAGTTCAGATCCGTGGGCAGCAACTCCGACGAGTGAAGAGCGGAGCCGCCCGGCCTCCGGCCGGCGAATCAGCGTGCCGCCTTCCCAAGGAGCGCCCCTCCAGACGTCCCCGTCACAGCGGTGCTGCTCCGAGCCCACACGGCCCGGCTGACTAGCATGTGGGTCCCACGGTCGTGAGTACGTGTGCCGCCAAAGCAACACAAGAAGCTGCCCGTCAACCTGAACCCGCTACTCCCGGGTCCCATTGTGTCGCCCTTTACCTCCCTGCGTGGAATGGACATTCATATTCATTGCTGTAATATTTGTGTAATAATTGTTCCGGGAGTATCAGTTCGGCCGGGGTCGTCTTCCCCACGTCAAGAGCGTGGAGGTATCGTGTTCGCTCCTTACTCGGCACGTTGCTTAGTTCGTATATGCTTTATATGCCGCTGCTAGAGAGCATGATAGGGTAACTTAGCTCGCTATTTATTGTTATTCACTGCTGCGAGCGAGAGAGAGATACCGTCCCGTGACCCGATCCGGGCACAAAGTGAGAACCGACCACCCTAGCTCACTGCTGGTTTTTCAACCGTGCACGTCTGACGCTTCCCTCGCTAAGGGACGATCACGAGTTTGCATAGAGTCCAAGGATCGCATTTCAATTGGAGTCGAGTCCGTGGTCCGTCCCGCATCAGTTTGGTATCAGAGCGAGTTGAGTCTAGGGTGTCAAAAAATGTGTCATTTACGTCTAGTCATCATCTAAGTCGGTCTAGGTTGCATTTCATCCCAATAACCCGGTATATAAAAAGGTGTTATCCGAACGTTAGGCTACGCCTATCGGGAAGGCCGCACACTTACGCGAGTGATCTTCGGATCGATTAACTCCGCCACGTACCGAGTCTTGGTTTACGTCTAGGCGCATCATCCTTGCATTAGTCCGTGTCTCCTAGTCCTTGTGTCGTTGCCTGCCCACTCGGCGAGGTACCCAATACCATCGCCCTGCCTCTATGGCCAACCCACGGGATACCATCTCGGGAGACCTTCATTCCTTGCACGAGGCGATCATGGCCCTCGTAGACCGGATGGACCAATCCGAGGCAATCTTCAAGAGCTTCTCGGACTGTATAGATGGTCGGTTTAACGCCATGGAGGAACGGATGGAGTCATCCGACAAATCCGTCCAAGGTCTGGTCGGACGGTTGGATAGGATGTCACACAGAGACCCTCCTAGAGTGGCCCAAGGCCCACCCTCACCTGCTCAAGCGGTTGCCCAAGGCCAAGCCATTCCCATAGCCCAGGCCCAGCCTGCCCTTTTGGTCCAGGACCCGCCCGCACATGCTCCTCAGCCACCACAAGCTTCTCCACTCGTGCCTCCTCGGGTCCCCGAACTACTGCGCCGTGACCTTGGTCTCGAGGACTATGGGTCCGATAAGGCCTATGAGGGGTATGGTCAACACCGTCGTGGCCTCCAGCCACAAAGAGATGAGGAGGACGATAGGGTCCTTAAGACCGTGCGAGCGGACCCTCCCATTTTTTATGGGTCTTTGGATCCGAAAGTCTATTTAGATTGGGAGTTCGGCATGGACCGATACTTTGATTGGTATGATATGTTGGAGCGTTGAAGAATCCGATTCGCTACCATGAAGCTCATGGGACAGGCACAAACCTATTGGAAGAATGTAGAGAGCCTGTTATTTCAGCGGCTAGAGCCCCCGATTGATACATGGGGCGAAATGAAGCTTAAGCTTCGGCAAAAGTACCTTCCTCCCATGTACCGTCAACGACTCATCGATATGTGACAGAGTCTTAGCCAGGGAGACCGGTCCGTCTCCGAATACATCGCTGAATTTGATGAGTACTTTCTGCGATGTGGTGTCACGGAGGAGAGTACCATGCCCGTTTCCCGCTTTCGACGTGGTTTGCGGCCACACTATCAGTATGAGCTTTTCCGCCGCAATGCCAAAACGTTGGAAGAGACATATCAGGTTACTCTCGAGTTGAGCAATTTGAGGGAGAGTTCAAGCCTAGCCATCGGTCGGGCCCCACCCCTCTTCGTACTACCGAGCCCCGTCACTCTTTAGGCCCACCTCAGCGGGCCCCCATGACTCGACCTCAGGAGCCCACCCGTCAGGAGCATTTCGCTCCATGGCCTCGCCATCCCCCACCCCGGGATCTACCTCCACCCCAACCTCAGGCACCCATTGCCCGTCCTCTAGCACCGGCACCCCCACCCCTATTACCCACGGCACCTACAGGCCCACCTCTGTTGCCTACACCCCCTGCCCGTCGGGACGATAAGGGTAAGGGTCCTCTTATCGGAGAGACCAATAGGTCACGGGTGCAGTGTTTCCACTGTCATGGGGTTGGCCATATCGCCAACCAATGTCCCACTTGTGCCACACTAGCCCTAGGGGTTGGAGAAGCCTTGCCTTCTGGGCTTGTGACTGTCAGCTACGAGGTCGATCCAGAACTAGCCGATGAGTACTATGAAGCGGAAGGTCTAAGGGAGCCTACCGACGCTCAGGATGCTGCCATTTAGTTGGGTCGATGTCACCACCTTAAGTCTAGGGTCATGCATGAGTCAGTGTGTTTCTTCTTTGTGTGGTTTGTTTGTGTGGTTTGCATACGTGTGTTAGTACATGGTAAGTCTGCATGTGTCTTATGCAAGCTCGTTGTTGATCTCCTATGAGTGAGAGGCAAGTGGACTTGCTAGAAGAGTATGGGATCAGTTCTACATCTATGCCCCGGACCTAGTCACCTACAGGGACCCAGCGGTGATTCCTAGTGAGTCTTCGAGCCGCCTCCTTCCCCTTGAGAGTGACCCCACCCCGGAGTGTTCCACCACTAGCCTCTTCCCATAGAAGCATGCGCATATCGAGTATATACGGAATGAGCAGGTGACGATCACTTGGAGTGGAGCGTACCCGCGCTACTTGGTACGGTGACGGATCCGCCGGAGCTATTCAAGCAGTCACCCCCTTTACTCGACGAGGTCGAGTTCTTCCCACCCGGGGAGAATTGATGGGGACATCGAAGTAAGACCGTTCATATTTTGTTTGTATTTATGTCTTTTTATATTTGTATGTATACCCTTGTGTTATATGGGTACACAATTGTAAGTCTTAGTGGGTTTATTTACAAAAGGCCATTGGGTTTCTTTGCAAAAGGGCATGTAGGCCCAGCAGGGACCCCTTCCCTCCCTCTTATTGGTCCACATGGACCCCAGGGCCCATGGGGGCTGGTCCATGGTCCAAATGTGGACTTGGACCTAGATTTAATTAAAGAGACCAATTTCAAATTGACCTCTTAAATGAGGGGGGCGAACCCCATTAATTTAGTAGTTTTTTTGTGTGTATTTTTTTGACCAATTTCCTCTCCCTTGTATGCCCCTCCCATAACCCTAGATCTGGGGTCATTTGGGTCATTCATGTGGAACTATATAGTCTATGTAATTTCCATTTTTGTGAATTAATGAGAAGAAAAAATTGTTGTATGCATTGGAGCTTGGTGCGCCCCCTCCTCTCTCCCTCTGGTTCCTCCCTCTTCCTTCAAGATTTCAGGGTGTAAACCCCTTCTATCTTAGCCCCTCTATCTCTAGATTCACCTCTGGAGCCGCCGCCGCCGTTCGTGCCGCCATCGAGCCGCCCCGAAGCCGCTTCCGAAGTGCTGTCCAAGGTTCTGTTTTGCTGGATAGGGGTTCACTCCGGGAATTTTAGCTCCCAACTCCAACATCATTTGGAGCTTAGATTTTCAGGGTTGGTTCCCCACTTGATTTCCAACTTTCAATAAAATTATGTCATCATTTCCCCTTCTTTTCATATTTTTCCATTTTCGTGTCTTTCTGTCTTCCTGATCTGTCCATTTCAGATCTGTGTAACAGAAGCTTAGTTCTTCCCCATTTCGACCCCTTCTTGATTTTTGTTTGAATCCTCAAATTTATTGGAGGATTTTTCCACCATCCCCATCCACCACAAATTTTCGTCAAATTTTAAAAGCCCTCTACCTATTTTTAGAAATTATGTCTTTCCCCCAACTTTAGTTCTGTTTCTGCTGTCTAGATCCGACCCCAGGTCAGTATACAATCCCCAAAAAATCGACACTTCCACCAAACCTTTCATACAATATATCCCCGTTTTCCTCTCTTTGGCCTCTACAACTTTCATGAAGAGCTCAAAAGCTGAATTGAAGGTCTACATCGCAGTCAATGCCAACTCTCAGGAAAACTTAAATCTGCCCTGAGTTTTCAGATCCTGTGAGTCAGCAGCTTGAAAATTCGACAAAGGCCATCAATGGGAAACTCAAATTTATTTCTCCAGCCATAGATCGAAGGATTTCAAGTCAGCTTTCCATCGGTGCCTCTTGTGCATCGATCAGACATCGGGAGTGACCGCAGCAGAGGATTTTGTCGGGACGCGCGGGTCTGAAACAGCAGTTCAGATCCGTGGGCAGCAACTCCGACGAGTGAAGAACGGAGCCGCCCGACCTCCGACCGACGAATCAGCGTGCCGCCTTCCCAGGGAGCGCCCCTCCGGACGTCCCCGTCACAGCGGTGCTGCTCCGGACCCACACGGCCCCACTGACTAGCACGTGGGTCTCACGGTCGTGAGTACGTGTGCCGCCGAAGCAACACAAGAAGTTGCCAGTCAACCCGAACCCGCTACTCCCGGGTCCCATTGTGTCGCCTTTTACCTCCCTGCATGAAGTGGGCAGTCATATTCATTGCTGTAATATTTGTGTAATAATTATTCTGGGAGTATCAGTTCTGCCGGGGTCGTCTTCCCCACACCGAGAGTGTAGAGGTATCGTGTTCGCTCCTTACTCGGCACTTTGCTTAGTTCGTATATGCTTTATATGCCGCTGCTAGAGAGCATGATAAGGTAACTTAGCTCGCTATTTATTGTTATTCACTGCTGCGAGCAAGAGAGATATACCGTCCCTGACCTGATCCAGGCACGAAGAGAGAACCGACCACCCTAGCTCACTGCCGATTTTTCAACCGTGCACGTCCGACGCTTCCCTCGCTAAGGGACGATCGCGAGTTTGCATAGAGTCCAAGGATCGCATTTCAATTAGAGTCGAGTTCGTGGTCCGTCTTGCATCAAATTTTCAAGAAAAAGGGTGAATAACATTTATTTGGTATATTTAGATGATTTAGCTCATTCTAACCTTTGCCTCACTACAAATAAAGATGATTTAGTATTTTTGTGGCATCGTAGATTAGGCCATGCTAGTTATACTGTTTTGCATAAACTGAATAAACATGGCATGGTTAGAGGACTCCCTGAAATTTCATTCAAAAAGGAAAATAAAATCTGTGATGCATGTACACAGTCCAAGCAGACTAGGAAGTCATTCAAATCTAGAACTGAAAACATGTCTTCTAAATCTTATGAGCTGGTTCATATGGATCTCTTTGGACCTACAAGGTCAGTCAGCTTATCAGGTAGAAGATATGGATATGTATTAGTTGATGACTTCTCTAGGTTTACTTGGGTGTTTTTCTTGACTCATAAAAATGATGCATTCATAGAATTTCAGGAGTTCTATTTGAAAAACAAACAGAAAAATGAAAATTCAATTGAAAATATTTTATCTGATTATGGTGGTGAGTCTGAAAACTCACAATTTGATGATTTTTGCAGGGTTAATGGCATAACTCATCGGTTCTCCTCACCTAGAGCACCAGAGTAGAACGGAGTAGTGGAGAGGAGGAACCGGACTCTTGTGGATATGACCCGTACATTCCTAGTTGAAGGTGGCCTACCAAGGAAGTTTTGGGCAGAGACAGTCAATACTTCATGCCATGTAATTAACAGAGCTATGGTAAGGCCGTTTACCCAGAAAACACCCTATGAAATCCTAAAGGGTAAGAAACATTCACTTGCTCATTTCAAGGTCTTTGGCTATAAGTGTTTTATTCATGTCAATGATAAAAGAGACCTTGATAAGTTTGAACTTAAAAGTGATCCAGGAATTTTCTTAGGATATTCTGAGACTACCAGAGCATATCGGGTGTACAATATGAATTCTAAAACTGTTGAAGAGTCTCCACATATAGTCTTCGATGAAATCCTGACTAAATCTGAAAATGGTCTGTGCAGGAAAGAAGATGATGGAGAAATTCTGAAGGAAGGACAATCTGCAGACCAATCAGATCAGTAAGATGAACCTGAAGAAAATAATGTAGAGGAGCCTACTGTTCAGGGGGAGGTAAATGAAGGTCAAGGTAACCAAGTTATCAATGTGAGATTTCTTAGAGACCATCCTGTAGATAATGTCATTGGTAACTTGCATGAACCCCCTAGGACTAGAGGTTATTTTATAGCTCAAAATGAATTAAATGCCTTTGCATTAGTTTCTCATGTAGAACCCAAGACCATTGACACTGCCCTAAATGATGTGCATTGGATCAATGCCATGCACGAGGAGCTGAATCAATTTGACAGGAAGAAGGTGTGGCACCTAGTCCCACTTCCTGATCATGGGACTGTCATTAGGACTAAATGTGTTTTTAGAAATAAAACTGATGAGCAGGGAAATGTAGTTAAAAATAAAGCCAGACTTGTAGCTCAAGGGTACAATCAAGAATTTGGAATTGACTTTGAGGAGTCATTTGCCCCTGTAGCTAGGTTGGAGGCTATTAGGATTTTACTTGCTTATGCATGCTCATTAGGAATAACTCTCCAGCAGATGGATGTGAAATCTACTTTCTTAAATGGGAAAATAAAAGAGGATGTCTTTGTAAGACAACCTCCTGGTTTTGAATGTTTAGATTTCCCTAGTCATGTTTATAAATTGAATAAAGCTCTCTATGGTTTGAAACAAGCTCCTAGAGCTTGGTATGACAGGCTTAGCAAATTCCTTACCGATAAGAAGTTCTCAAGAGGTGAGATTGACCAAACATTGTTTACAAAGGTAAGTCATCCAGACATACTCATTGTTCAGATTTATGTGTATGACATTGTTTTTGGTTCAACTAACCTGAGGATGTGTAAGGAATTTTTTGATTTAATGACACAAGAATTTGAGATGAGCTCAATGGGTGAGCTAAAATTATTTCTTGACTGCATGTGACACAGACCAAAGATGGAACATTCATCACCCAGTCTAAGTACATAAGGGACATGCTGAAGAAGTTCAAATTTGAAAATCTCAAAGAAATTACAGCACCAATGGGTACTTCAACAAGTCTTGATGAAGACTCCAAAGGTAAAATAGTTGATAACAAGCTGTATAGAGGTATGATCAGATCTCTTCTCTACCTTACTGCATCTAGGCCTGATATACAATTTACAGTGTGTCTATGTGCTAGATTTCAGGCTAGTCCTAAGGAGTCTCATCTTAGTGCAGTGAAAATGATCTTTAGGTATCTATCAGGCACCAAAGAGCTTGGGCTTTGGTACCCTGCTAAGTGTGAGCTAGAGCTTCTAGCATACACTGATGCAGACTATGCTGGGTGTCGGGTAGATAGGAAAAGTACTAGTGGCTACTGCCAATTCCTAGGTGGCTGCCTAGTATCTTGGGCTTCTAAGAAGCAACACAGTTGCACTGTCCACTGCAGAGGCAGAATATGTCACTGCAGGAAATTGTACAGCTCAGGTACTATGGATCAAGCACCAACTTTCAGATTATCAGATAAATCTGGGATGTATTCCAATTTTATGTGATAATACTAGTGCTATCTGCCTAACTAAAAATCCTGTTCATCACTCTAGGACTAAGCACATTGAAATAAAACATCATTTTCTTAGAGACGCAGTAAGTAAAAATGAAATTGAGTTAAAGTTTGTTGAAACTGAAAGACAAGTTGCTGATATTTTTACTAAACCCCTTGAAAATGAAAGATTTAATATCTAAGAAGAGAATTGGGGCTTTGTAAATTTCAGCATGAAAATGACTAATGTCATTCTTGAACTGTCTCCTAAAATGTTTGAAATAACAGTGTCTGCCTATCTTTGAACCTTGAATAAAGAATGTTTGATGTTTGAATAATTACTTTTGCATTGAGTATATAAGTTGTTGCACGTCTTGCACAGATGATCTCTGAAGTCGATGCATGGTTGTGCATATAGTCGATGCATTGGGCCAGCACTTGTTGTTCATACTTGCATTGCACCGAGTCTAAGTCGATACACCGGTGATCATCTTAGTCAATGCATGTGTTGCACGAGTAAAGGTTGTTGCATGGTCTGCATATAGTCAATGCATAGTCTGAGCACTTAGCATATAAGTCGGTGCATTGTGTGCTCAGACAGCATGTAAGTCGGTGCATCCTGTGTCTAAGCTGCAAGTAGGTCCGTGCACCTCATGCGTTCACATGTCAGAGTCGGTGCATCTTGATACCATCTGCATACATAGTCGATGCTTCATGATGTCAGGGGGAGTGCAGCTGAGTCTGATCTTAGTTCAATTTTTCTTACTCTCTCTTTCTTCTCAGAAATTTCTATCTCATGACATCATTCACATTTAGTCTCTTCTTGAAAACTTTTTGAGCTGCTCTTATGCTTCATTGTCTACTTCTATCACTCTGATTGGCTAACAGTCTTGTAACTGGTTCATTACTTTGAGCATCAGGCACTTCAATCTTTTAAGAATCACATGTGTTTCTTGAATGAACTAAAGGTTTAATTTTAATAGACTGTAGAGTCAAAAGACTGTTCTTCAGAAAATAAGGTGATAGAAAATATTTATAGCTTTTAACCTTTGTCTCATGATTTCAATGAAAAGGTCTTTACAGTATCTGAACTTTTCAGACTTAGTGAAGTCTAGGCTGGCAAAACCAGAACGTGTATTGTTTTTGAACAAGTAACTCTAAAAAGTTATAAGGGCATCATCAATAAAATCATTAATGAAAAAGAATTGAACAAAGTGGCAGAGCAATGACTGAATTGCACTAAGAAACTGAACCCTCCATCAAGGAAGTGGAGAGGACCTTATGTCATGAGGTGTTTCATGTTATCTCTGTTCACATGATCAAATATATAGGGCTGGTTTCACTGAGTAACTGAGGGTACTGGCGTCTGATAAACGTGTACCCTTAATGTCAAATGTGTAAATCATCTTGGTAGTTCTTGATCAGAGGCAGATATAGTAGTTTATGCCTAGTAACTGGGGGTACGTGCGTCTAACCCACGTGTACACCTAATGTCAACAGCATAAATGACACTTGTCTGTTCACTAAGTTCAGATTAGAAGTGAAAAAGAAATGCTGTAACCCTTCAAATGCAAAATGTTATGAAGTATCAATTAGTTAACCTCAATACAAATTTAGGTCACTCTCCTTGATTTTCATTGTTTCTGAAATAAGTAAAATATAGTCTTGACCTAGTCTAGTATAGTCATGTGACTTAGGTTAATTGCTATAAACGGACACTATAACCATATTTCAGAAACTCAGTGATTTAACTCTACCTTCTATAACTATTAAACCTGAATTTACTCAAGAATGCACACTGATTGATTCTTATGACTAAAAGTTGTTCATGATTTACTTATATTCTGAACCAATGTATAGAATGTTATCTAGTATATCTCTTCCACTCTTCCACTATCTCCCTTCCTCCTTATTTGCTGATGGCAAAGGGGGAGAGTTTATTGTCTTATTCTCTTCCTTCCTCATGGCATAGGGGGAGAGATTGCATTCTGATGGCAAAGGGGGAGTGAGTATAAAGGGGAGAGTCTATGTGTTTAGGGGGAGAGTTTGTAATGGGGTTTGAGAGAAAGGAAGAGAAAGAGTCCATGATTATTTTGGTTAAGAAAGAGTCAAAAATTCAGGGGGAGCATCCTAAAGGATTCATTCAGGGAGAAAGTCTGTGCATAGTGTCTGCATTTACATGCATGTCATCTGACTGTGATTCATGATTCATCAAAATACATCATTCTTAATGCATTTACTTTTGGTGTTGCCATCATCAAAAAGGGGGAGAATGTTGGGTCTCCTCTGGGTTTGAATGATAAGGGAGAATGTTCACATGCTGAATTGTTTTGAGTGAATGGCAACTGTACTATTTGACTTAGTTGACTGAGATGTTGACTTTATCTTGACATGATGGTGTATGTATTTTGATGCATTTTTATATGCCAGTCTTTCATATAACTATTGTCAGCATCTTAACACTTAGTCTGTGCATAAGATTAAAGTCGGTGCAACACTTAGTCAAGTCTACATTGAGTCGGTGCAACCTAGTTGCAGCACGCGACTAAGTCCGTGCATGATTAAGTCGAGGTGCAACAAGTCGGTGCAATACTTCTCGTTGCACGCCATCAAGTCGGTGCAACTCCTACACAGGGCATATAGAGTCTGCGTAACATGTCTTAGGCAACTCGGTGCATAAGAGTTCATGCATTCAGTGTTCACACACTAAGTTTGTGCAAGGCAAGCATGATGTATAAATAAGTCCGTGCAAGCTCAGGCACGATGTATCCTAAGTCTGTGCAACTCTCATCTATTGCACGAACTACGTTGTGCAACATTGGTAATGGTACAAGTTAGTCAGTGCAGTGTCTGCATTGTGCACACATTAAGTCTGTGCACTTCTGGTCTTAGAGTAATATCAATTTAGTGCATACGCTTAAGTGTGAACACTTGACTCCGTGCATATGTGTCTACATGCTATATCGAGTCTGTGCACATTTAGTTCAAAGCTCTATTAACTATGTACATTTCGTTACTATTTGTCAGATTGTTTCAAGCTGACATTAAGTCTGACTTTGACAGGATATCTGCTCATGGAGTTTTAGAATGGCACGTGATCCAAGAATGGAGGAGGTGCCAAGATGATGACACGTGGAAAGCAGTCGAGCTGGGATGCTGCCACGTGGCCTAGGAATGTCAGATCTGGATAAGGAAATTGGGCGGGAACCATGGTGAGCACGTGCTCTAGCTCACTGCTGCTACCTATTAACAAGGTGATGCTCGTTCAAGAGAAGTGGATCGCGGCAGAAGAGTTGAGCAATTCTGAGAGAAGAAGCTGAGTGAGAACAAGAGAGCAAGCCTGATCCAGAAAGAAAAATAGAGAGAGATTGGAGAGGAGATATTTGAGAGAGATATTTGAGAGAGTTCTGTCATCAGTCTCCTGGTTTAGAACCGGAGCTGATTCGCTCACTATTTGAGCTACATTTCCATCTGAGTTTTGATTCTTCGTCTGTTTCTTTTATTTTCTTCGAAACTCTTGTTCCGTCAAGCTGTGAGTCAACAGTAGCAGAGGAGGATTCCTCTGGATAGGTTAAGCTGTAAGCCTCAGCGGTTGCATAGGAGGATTCCTTTGGACAGCAAGCTGTGAAGCTCAGCGGATTGTAGGGATTCATCCCCGAAGCTGTGGATCAGCGGCAAGCTGTTAGTCAGCAGTGAAGCCACACTCAGTTGAGTGTGGGGTGGACGTAAACCTATGGATTGAGGTTGAACCACCTAAAATTCTTGTGTCTCTGTGTGGTCGATCATTGATCTGTGTTCATCTAGTTGCTGCGTTCGTTAGATGTTTGCTTAGGATCGTGTGAGGGCCGATCCACTTGTGTTGCTTCACTGATATCTTTTCTGAGTGTTTTTCAAGCGACCTACAGCAGTTCGATTTTATTCCGCACTAGTTTCTACTGTAGCTAGAAATTTTAATTGGGTGACTGATCTATTCACCCCCCTCTAGATCACGTCTTGGACTTATCAAAGGCACCGGCCATCCCACACATGTCTCCACATCTCACACCTCCACGTGCTCAAACTTCCTTCCAAGGGTCCACGAGCCGACCCAATCCCGAAAGTCCAATCCAATTCAGCTATCCAACAGCTCCACAAAGGGTTCCTTCACCTCCAATTCTGCCTACCATGGGTGCCCCGTTGAAGGGGATGGACCCATCACTCCGGCAGGAGATTCAAAGCTACATTCGGCAGGTGGTGGCTGAAAGTATGCCAAACTCACGTCCCCACTCACTAGCTCAGTATTGCAAGCTCCCTAATGCTTACTTTCCACCCAGATTCAGGGCTCCGAAGTATAGGAGATATGATGGCACCACCGACCCTCATCATCACCTTTCGGGTTTCCTTATGGATTCCCATCAATGGCTCCACGATCGGGTTTTATTGGTCCATCTATTTCAAAATTCCCTTGAGGGCGAGGCCCTACGTTGGTTTGCTTCCTTGCCAGCTGTTGATCTCATCAACTTTGACATAGTCTCCGAGCAATTCTTCGCTCACTTTGGTCACATGCCCTCTTATTCCCCCACATTGTTTGACCTAGTCATGGAGAAAATGAAGCCAGACGAGGACTTCATTAACTTTGCAAATCGGTGGAGGATTATGGCTTCTAGGACGGAGGTTCCCATCCCCGAGTCTCAGGCTGTCACCATGCTGGTGAATAATGCCACTCCTCAACTTAGGGCCATTCTGATGCTCAGTGAGCTCCACACCTTTCACCAACTCTACAACCGAGCTCGGATAGTTCAAGCCCAGGTAAGGGATTCTACCTTGCCTCCTTTTTTTGAGCCTTGCACCAAGAGTGGAAAAACCCCAGTTGTCCCCACCACCGAGGGCGTCACGATAAATGAGCAAGTCAATGCGGTTGGCCAGCCCTTCAAGTCCAACAATCACCAGGTCTCCCATTCCACTCAGGCTACGACTAACCAGGGGCAAGGTAATTCCGAGTCTTATGCCAATGTCCCTCCACCTCAAAGCTACGGCCCCACTAGGCCAAAAAGGGCTTTTTATCCTCCGTTGCCTGAGACTTTAGGTGACGTCTTCTTTGCCCTTATGTCCTCACAATCTATTCAGCTTCCCCCTCAACGAGATCGGGTCCATCCCACTGCTGACACCTCTAGGTATTGCCCATATCACCGAACTTCCGGGCATGACATATTCAATTGCTTTCAATTCCGAGATTGGGTGTATGATATGAACGACGAGGGGAGAATCAACTGGGCGGATGTAAAGCAAGCCATTGCCAACCTCAAGAAGCCCAACCGGGACCTTGGTATAGTGCATAGCCCGCTGCCAACCCATCAGTCAACCAAAGATCCCTCGAGCTCGAGGCAGAACGAGCAGGTGAGCACCGTTATTGGAATGGAACCACGGGTTCTCAAAAGAACCCAGATGTGGAGTTTCGAAGGATTCCTGGGCTTGTACGGGAAGATAGAAGTGGAAGCTAATGAACCATGGGCGGATATCAACATGTTCACCCAATCCCGAAATCTGATCTCACCTCCCAGCCAGTCTCTGAGTGCCACCCAAAAGCCACTCACCTTGATCAACCCTCCTCAGATACCATGCCAAGAACCTTATGTCTTTCCAAAAGCTCAGTTAGTACAGGACCGCCCCTTGGTCCTCCTTAAGCCACCTCAGCCAAAGTCAGTCCCTTCTCCTTCTCCGATTAACTCTGGAGACGATTCAGCCTCACTCTCATACATATTTGGATCTCCAGCTCCTTTACAGCTCATTCACCCAAAACCTTTGGAACAGGATGACCCGAAAGAAGCTTCGGTCAATGTCACTCTCCGAAATCGCATCATTCCCCCATCCCAAAGGCCATCCCAACCGGAGGAAGGGGTCAATTATCAAAGCCCTCCCGTAGAGTATGACATTCTCTAGCATCTGGACAGGATCCCTGCTAAGGTTTCCATCTTGGAGCTCCTTAGGAAATCCCCGTCACACCAAGCCACCTTGCTTCAATTCCTCCAGAAAATTATGGTCAATGAAGATCTTCTGGCAAGTGGTGTGACCGAGGCCATCATAGCCCTTACATGTGGACCATCTATTTCATTCTCTGATAAGGACCTTGCTTTGCCAGAAAGCAGGTCACTCCCATTGTGCCTCACAATCTCTCTCAATGGAGTCAAGGTCGACTCCGCCCTCATTGACACGGGAGCATCAATTAATGTTTGTCCCATGAAGACCATCAAGAAAATTGGCCTCCAAGAAGAGAACTTAGAGGAGGTATGCACCACCATCTCAGCCTATGATAATTCAAAAAGGTGCGCAAAAGGGAAGGTGACCCTACAACTCGGCCTAGGTCCAATGGTTATGATGTCGGACTTCTTTGTCCTCGATGTCGACCCTGCATATAAGGCCATCTTAGGACGGCCTTGGATTGAGCAAACCCTCAGAATCCCATCAACTGCCCATCAATGCTTTAAGTTTCCTTACAATGGTAGGGTGATCAAAATCAAGAGTATTTCGCTAGTGGAAACTCTCAATGCCATTACCTCCGAGCAAATTCCGTTTATGACCATTCCAGATAAGGGCAAGAAACCCGTTCTCTCCATAGAGGGTGCCGTTGGGCCCTCTGCCTTAAGTCCACCTGATTCTCATTTCCTTCCTCGGCCAATCACACATTCCAATATCCCTCTCGGTAAAGGATGGGAAATCATGGCCAGGATGGGCTTCACCATGGGTAGGGGCTTAGGTCAGCTCGAACAAGGTCCCACGCATAGAAGAAAGCTTAAGGTTGTTAGAGGTCAAGTAGGTTTGGGTTACTCCCCAGAAGAGTCATCTACGGCTACTCAAAGCAAGGGTTTAGTTTATGGTCGCTTTGTCATAGGGCCAGTTCAGCCAGGAACTCGGCCTGAGCCTAGTAAGGAGTCTGAGGTCCTTCAAAGAAAATAAATTCCACCCGATTTACCACTCGAGGAGGACTTTGGACTCCTCTCCCTCTTTCATCTGGATAAACCCCCGGACGAGGTTTTCCCATCAGGCATCTTCCTTGCTCTAAACAGGCCCGCGCCTGTCCTTTTCATTCCCTTCCTATTTCACCCGCCGTTTCCTCCGCTCCTCACTTATCCAGCCGTGGGGCAACCCGCCCATAGGGTTTTCACGTTTACCCATGACCATAAAAAAAACACCGATTCTCAAACATGGACTTGCGAGCTCACTATTGAAGAAACGGCCTCCTTGGAAAATGGTTCCCTCAGCCAAGGGCCGACACTTTCCACCTTGAAATCCCTTCCACAAACTCCCCTTGTACATAGTAGAATAGAGCCTAGGTCAAGTCCAAGTCTGTACATAGCATCTTTTCCTTCCAAGAAGTCTAGTGTTCGTCAGGTTCCCGCGCGATATATCAGCTAGTTGGTTGATAAATGCGCTCAGCTCTGTCAGGTCTCTGAATTTGCATCTTCTCCCATTCCCCTAGGGGCAGTTGAACTAGAAGGATCTTCAGTAGATGACGGTCTAGGGGTGTATGTCTTAGAAGAGGGTGATGATGCAGAAGAAGAAGAGCCATTAGAGGATGATAGTGATCCCATAGCTTCCCTCATCGACGGAACCAAGAGATTTGACGAACCTAATGTTTCCATTGACGAATCCACCAAGGAAGTCAATCTCGGCACCAAGGATGATCCAAAGATTATATTGATAAGTGCCAATTTGACTGATGAGGAGGAAGCTGCTCTTGTGGCGGTTCTTAGATAATTTCTCGATGCTTTTGCTTGGTCCTATGAAGACATGCGGGGTCTAGACCCGTCTTTGGTAGAACATCGTTTGGTCCTGAAACCCGATGCTCGAGCTGTCAAACAGAAATTAAGGCGACTTCACCCGAAGCTCGCACTCAAGGTCAAAGAAGAAGTGGACAAGCTCCATAAGGCCAAGTTTATCAGGGTTGTTTTATATCCACAATGGGTAGCTAACATCGTCCCTGTTACGAAGAAGGATGGTAGGGTCCGCATCTGCATAGATTTTCGCGACCTTAATTGTGCTTGCCCAAAGGACGATTTTCCTCTTCCACACATAGACGTCCTGGTAGACAACACCGCTGGCTATGAGATGCTCTCCTTCATGGATGGCTTCTCGGGGTATAACCAGATCCGCCTAGCAGAAGAAGACCAGGAGAAAACTTCTTTCACCACTCAGTGGGGGATCTACTGCTATGTCATCATGCCCTTCGGTCTTAAGAACACAGGGGCAACATATCAAAGGGCGATGATGGCCATCTTCCACGACATGATGCACGTCTATATGGAAGTTTACGTGGACAACATTCTGGTTAAATCCAAAACCAAGAGTGGCCATGCAGAAGTCCTCCGTGCAGTTCTCCAACGGTCGCGGGAGCACCAACTTAAAATGAACCCTAAGAAATGTGTTTTCGGGGTCTCTTCAGGTAAGCTTATAGGGTTCATTGTCAGTAAGAGGGGAATTGAGATCGACCCCAATAAAGCTAAGGCCATTGTCGAGATGCCTCCTCCCAAGAACATCAAAGAGGTCCGTGATTTGATCAGGCATTTGCAATTCATTAGGAGATTTATATCTCACCATTCTCAGCGATGCAAGCCCTTCTACGACATGTTAAAAGGAGAGGCTAAATTTGATTGGAATGACAAATGTCAAAAGGCCTTCGACGACCTGAAGAGCTACCTTTTAAATCCTCCCATTCTGGCACCCCCGGTCCTGGGTCAGCCTTTATTGCTCTATGTTTCTACCACAGAAGAATCTGTTGGAGCAGTATTGGCCCAATATGACGAGGCCAAAAGGGAATGCGCAGTCTAATTTTTGTCCAAGCTGTTCAATGATGGTGAGCAGAGATACACTACCATGGAAAGGACCTGCGCGACCGTCGCCTGGGTTGCCCAAAAGCTAAAGCATTATTTCCTCGCACATGAAGTAAAGCTCTTGGCACGAATGGACCCAATCAAGTACTTGCTAGAAAAGCCTGCCTTGACTGATCGTCTGGTGAGATGGTAAAGTTTTCTCAATAAATTCGACATCACCTACGTCAGTCAAAAGGTGGTCAAGGGGCACGCCATCACCGAGCACCTTGCCCATCATCCACTCCCTACATTCTCCCCTGTCGATGAGAGTTTCCCGGACGAAGAGTTAGGAGCCATTATAGATAGTGAACCTTCGTGGATTCTCTACCTCGATGGTGTAATCAATTCCAAGGGCAGTGGAGTCGGAGCCATTCTCTAGTCCTCGGAAGGTATCATCATTCCCCGTGCTTGTCAATTAACCTTCCCTGCCACGAACAATGTGGCTGAATATGAGGCACTCCTCATGGGCTTGAAATTGGCACTGGCCCTCGAAGTTAAGGAGCTCCGGATCATCGGAGATTCCCAGCTTATACTCCGGTAATCTCTCAGCAAGTATCAAACCCGGGACCCGAAATTGAAACCATATCAAGACCTGGTCGGCAGGGTAGTCTGGCGGTTTAGGAAGCTCACCCCGGTGCACACCCCTAGGGCTCAGAACATTCTAGCCGATGCCCTGGCATCTTTGGCATCTTCTCTTCCAATCCCCGGTGAAAGGCCATCATCCACTGTCATCGTGCAGAGAATACACATTCCTTCACATTAAGATCCCTAGTTTCAACAGTTCTCTGTGCCTTCCTCTCAAGTCCACGTCATCTCCCATGAACCTGAGATCGACCTTGAAGACGGCAATCCCTAGTTTTTCGATATTGAGAACTATCTCCGCGATGGTTCCTTCTCTGATTATGCTACCGCCCCTGATCGACGAGCCATTCGTCGAGCTGCGGAGCACTTCACCATCATAGGTGGTCTCTTGTACCGTAAATCTCTCAGCGGAGTTTATCTCTGCTGCCTCGACGAGACCAAATCTCGTGCGGTTGTCGAAGCTACACATTCCTGTGAATGCGGTGGACATGTGAATGGCCGCATGCCTGCTCAAAAACTCCTTCGTCAATACTATTGGCCTACCATGAATGAGGATTGTGCCTATTATGTCCGCCATTGCACTAAATGCCAACTCCATGCGGACAAGGTCCACGCTCCCTCATCCTCACTTCACCCTATTATAGCTCCTTGGCCTTTCGCCATGTGGGCATTCGACGTAGTTGGTCCCTTGGAGGATAGAACCGGAGAAATTCGAAGAAAATCCTTCATTCTCACCGCTACAGAATATTTCACGAAGTGGGCGGAAGCTGAGGCGTTCACGTAAGTCAAAGCAGCAACGGTGGTAAAGTTTATGAAGCGCAACATCCTCGCCAGGTTTGGCGTCCCCCGTGACATCGTCACCGACAACGGACCACAGTTCACATCCCAGGAACTCCGCGACATGTGTGGTAAATATGGTATTAATTTGCATCATTCGTCCCCATACTACCCACAAGGAAACGGACAAGCTGAAGCAACAAACAAAACTCTCATCAGAATTATCAAGAAAACCTACAAATCTCACCACTACTCAGACTGGCCAGATCGCCTCATTGAGGCCCTCTGGGCTTACCGCACTTCTATTTGTACTCCCACGGGTCAAACCCGTACGCACTCACTTTTGGGACAGAAGCGGTACTCCCATATGAAATATTCGTTCCCTCACTAAGAGTGCAGTTGGATCCCGAGCTTGATCCCGAGCAATGCCGAGAAAACCTATTGGCCCAACTGGAACTATTAGATGAGAAACGAATGATTGCGGTCGATCATGCTCAGGTATATCGCAAGAGAATTGCACGTTATTATGCCAAGAAAGTTCTAGAGAGAAAATTCAGGGTAGGTGAACTAGTTTTAAAGAGGAAGATCACTAAAACCACTGGTCTAAAAGAAAATTTTCAAGAAAATTGGGAAGGCCCTTTTGTCATCAAAGAAGTCTACTCAGGTAATGCTTACAAATTGGTAGACTCTGAAGGAGTAGAGCTCACTTATCCATGGAATGGGGTATACCTCAAGAAATTCTATTCATGAGACCTTGTACATAACTATTCAAAAACAAACAAAAAAGTAGTGTCCTTTTATTTCCTGTACAGAAATAAAAAAAAATCAGAATCAACGCATGGTGACAATCACGCAGTCCAAATTCATTGCATCAACCCTTCATGTTAGACAGGGACCATCAAGATGTGATAAGTATCAGGTCTTGGTCTGCCAGAACCATGGAGATCCCTGTCCGGCCACATCGGCCTATGTTTATTAGAAGGAAAACAACTTGCACACACTCACACATTTTACTTGAAATGGGTAGCATCACCTACGATAAGGCCTCACCCGAAGGTCTCTAGAAAAGTAGCACTCTTTTGTTCTTCTTCTCTTCGACCGAATGAGACAGCCGACGCCCTTAAAACGTTGAGCATCAGAGGACCGAAGCACAAGATCCTTAAGGCAAGAGTAGGATCCATCCCCTGGAGCCCGGGTCAGAGCACGAGAAGAGGGCAGTGTCCCCGCAGGCATGAAAAGGGGATTCAAAAATAAAATGTCAATATTCTTCTCCCCAAGAAAAGAAAAAAAAAGAGAGAAAGATAAATTATGTATGCATGTATATGTGACAAAGTCACATGAAAAGCCTGGTCGTGACCGTGCCTGACTTTATCAAGTGAAACCCATCATATTCAAAAATCAAATCAAAGCTTTCCACAACAGGGGCATCTAACGTCATAATGCTCGGGGCATGGTCCGAAATTGCCGGAAAAGAGAAAGTCGAGTAGGCCCTCAACTAGCTCGCCGGATTAACGGCTTTGCTAGGTCCTCTCAAGAGGTTTACCCCCTACATTCTTCCTTCTCCCCTGAAAAGATGAAAGCTTGATGGAGGTCCTAAAGGGTGAACCCTGTCTAGGTTGCGACCTTATTTAGCAAAATACATATATGGTTGTCCACTTCGAAAAAATAGAAGCCATTGTTGCGAAGGGGTCTCTGTGTTTCTGGCTAGTCAAGACCCCTATTTACCACCCTTAACGCTTTCTTATGTTACCTTGGGTTTAGGTCAATGCAAGCGCGTCACCTATAGGTGCGATGGCGTCTGATTCCGGCTCAGCGTCGCGCGGTTGATAGTTAGGGTTCTAAGGTGTTCCATCATATACCATCTAGAGTTGTGAGGAAATAGACCCGAGTCGGGCAAATCATTTACCTCGAACGCTTCTTGGGTGTATCCCTGTGGACGGAAGCAACTGGGAGCCTAAGCGTGGCATGACGGCATTGTCATCAGGATAAGACTTAACCGGCGAGACCATCATTCGAGGAGTGTAGAGGCCCAAATCAACCTAGATGTGCGCTCAGGATACCTGGGAGGTAACCTAGGAGACCCCCGTCTCCATATTGGTCAGGTGCCCCATGGGCAGTCACCAGACGTTCACAAAAACAACATAAAAGCATAAAACACAAAAAATCTATATAACCAAAATTGACAAAAAATTCAAATATATTGCTCCAAAAGAAAAAAATGCATAAAATCGCAAAAAACCAAAAATATGTCTTGCATCCGCATGTGCATACGCATGATCATATTTCCTTTTGTTCGCATTCTGCTTGCTTGCATGTGCATATCATGTTTTCTTTCCTTCATTTTAATCTGGTTAAATAAGATTTAGCTCTCTGACCCTGCATCAAGAAAGGTATTATCTGCTTTCAGCAGGGGGCTAAAATCATACTACACTAACCTTTTCCTTGTTAGTGTGGTTGAAACAGGTGAAAAGGAAGATGACATCGAAAGCCAAGCCAAGCCAAGTACACTGAAGATAGTTCATTTCACTTCCAAAATATGTCCATTACATTCTAGTAATACATCATCCTAGGGGCATACCCCTAGTATACAAAAGGGGCAGCTGCTACCCAGCTGCACATCTCTCTCTCTATCTCTCCTCCTAATCTACACCGGTGCGAGGTTGGCTCCGCCAGCTATCAGCCTCGTCTCCATCTCTGCCCCCCATGTCTCGCAATCTCGAAGGTCGTGCAACCCTCGAACCTGACGCGGCTGGCTGGACCGCTCCCTGCTCTACAGAAGATGGCATCATGCCCATAAGCTCCTCCATCATGAAATGCACGTCTCCTATGGACCGTAGTGACTCGGAAGGAGTTGCAGGCCTAGCTCCCTCTCCTGGGGCACCTCTGCCCTGGTACCTCCGCAACACTCGCCGCCTCAAAGCCTCCAACTGGTCAAGGGCTCGCTGCTCCCGAACTGCCATCGCCATCTCTCGAGCACGTGCCTCGACTTCTCTTTCCTTCGCCTCGGCAAGGCGACCCTCGACTCTCTCAATAGAGCTCCTCTCTCCAAGATGACATGTCAGCTCCTCTATACGCGCATCCTGTTCCCGACGGACGGCCAGGGTGGCCGCCAACTCCTTCCTCTGCAGAAAAGGAATCATCAGGTAAGACCAAACAAAGATGTAGAAAGAGAGAGTTGCCTTCAACTTGAGTGTTAGGTTCTCACCGTCTCAGCCAGCTCAGCCTCTCACTCCTCGGCTCGCTCAATGGACCCCGCCAGGTGATCCTCCAGCTCCTCTCGGGCGTCGACTCAGGACGAAGGGCCAGCCTCTCCGCCCGCTCCTCCCCTCACTCGCACATAGGCCAATTCCCCTCGCTGGCAAGACAAGGGGCCAACGGTTAGTCAAATGCAATGATTTCCAAGCTTAAAATCAATCAAGTTATTACTGGCTCACCATCTCTCGGATCTCGTGTCGCAAGTTCATAATCGTCTGGTTAAGGACAGCCACCCGATCCTTGAGAATCTTCACCGCCTCGGTCTCGGGCATCTGCACATCAAATCCACAAACTCACTTAGCTCTAGCATTTAAATGGAAGCATCACATTTGAGTGCTAAAAAGCAACTCACCGCTCGGGTGTCGAGATGAAGCCATCCGGCATAGCGGTCCTGATAATTCGCCAAGTAAGTCTCGCTGCTCCTCACGGTCCAGTCATGCTCCAGTGAGGGTCCTCTCTGTAGTGCATCTGCCTCTCTACGGTAGCAGTAGGCCCAGTCCTGATCACTCGCCGAAGTCTGTCGGCACCCCCGGTCCGACTCGTGCTCGGCTGGGATCGCCATTGGCGGCTGATGCCACCCCAACGTCCTCTGCACTAGGTGAAGGAAGAGCGGCTCCCGCAGGTTCACGCAGAACATCACTGTATCTCTATGGAACCAAGCTCGCCCCTCCCTCACCCACGATTGGGTGGTGATATCCTCCATCCCATAGGGAGTCCAAACCACCTGCCACATAAAAGATTGAATGTTTGGTTAATCTGATTACATATAACAAATGCTGAAACATCACACAACTCTTTTAACCAAAATACTCACCTGGTGGGGAGGAAATTCATCTAAAGCTGTCCTAAGATCAGAAAGTCTAGTGGCCACCAGGCCCCGGTCCCGGACCATCTCCCATCTAGCCATTAGAGGGACCACCTGCATCAGGGCTCGCGGAATCGTGTCGCGACCTAGTGGGAACCGAGTGTACCCCCAAATCTAAAAAAAACACAAGAAAAGAACAATTTAATTTGGAATCAACATGCCTAGAAGGGGTAGACTCGTACCTGTAAGAAGGGTGTGAAACCACCCAGGTTCCCCGAACCTGGGCGCACTGGATCCAGGTGGGCGAAGAGGTGCGCCAACATCGCTCTTCCCTACGCAAGTTGGGGTCCTCGATCGAAATCTCGCACCAGCGAGAGATATTTGAGGTTCACCTTGTTCGAGGTAGTAGCGAACAGCAGCCTCCCAGAGAAGTACAAGAAGAACAACCTCAGCTCCTACTGCTCACTTCTCCCTTGGGCTCGGAGTCTCTGTCTCACTCGCCCCAAGTACGCATCCAGGTCCTCTAGCGGTCCGCGTGCCATTCTTGCAAGCCCCATTGCAGCACTAATCCTCCCGGGCCGAAGAGTGGTCACTGGTTTTCTAGATCGAGCCAGCTGCGGCCCGAGCATGTCCTCTATCTCCTCTCGATAATCCTTCAATTCTTGGCCAAGCACCGGGATCCCTGCCACTAGCAATCCTGTCAAGAAAGCCACATCCTCAAGCGTGGGGATCATATGTCCCCACGGCATCATGAATGCTCTGCAGCTATCCACCCATCTCTCCCGTACTACCGTCAGGAAGGTAGCATATACCGGGAAAGGTCGGATCCTAAGGAACGGGCCGAAACCCATTCGATCCACCCTCTCCCGTTGCCCATAAGGTAGGGCATGGTACCAAGCCCACACCAAGTCCCATGTAACTCGGGCTCTGATCCTCCGTGGACCCTGCACACAATACAAAGAAAACACAAGAGATTCATTAGATCCTCCAAACCATTCCACTTTCTTCCATTTTTTCCAAAAAACCTCACAGCCCTAGAGCAGGGCGGCCAAAGGCCTGGTCGCCCACCTCCCTGGGCGGCCAAAGGCCTGGCCGCCCAAGCCCATCTGTGGGCGGCCAGCGCTCTGGCCGCCTAGATCTATGGACAGCCAGAACCCTGGCCGCCCACAAATTCATCCCCCACAAACCCATCCTCTGACCTCCATCTCTCCACATATAATACATTCACATACAGATCTAATGAATACGAAGCAGGGGCATGAAACTTACCTTCTCTTGCTGCCCTCCCTTCCCTTGGTCGGGTTCACCATCATTCGAACCCTCGCCTTCTTCATCTTCATATCCATCACCATCGGTCGGCCCTTGTCGGGGATAGCCTTGCCTTCCCCACTTCCATCCTCTCCACTCTCCTCCAAGTCTATAGAAGCTGTAGCCGGAGAAGAGGAGCTCGTCATAGCTTGCACTTCCTCTTGCTCTTCACCTGAGGAAGAAGGATCGGGCACGATGTCAAGACGAGCTCTCCTTCTCCCCATTGCCCAATCTAGAGGATCTAAGTGGCTAGAACCTCACTCCAGCAAAGAACAACACTTCCTTCAACTTTGGCTCCCAAGACGTCCACAACGAGGGCCGCCCAAATGAGGAGGGCGACCACCTATTTAAAAGCCCCTCAAAGCAGAGGGCGGCCAAGGTTCTGACCGCCCTGCCTTTAGTGGAGGCGGCCAGAACCCTGGCCGCCCTCCTCCCTGTTCAGCGAAAAAAAATACAAAAAAAACAAAAAAATGACAAAAAATGATGCAAGTTCACTTATAAAAATCAATTCACATCACTTCATTCCATCTACTAATTTCACAACCGTCAACCACTCATTGTTCAAAACAAAAGAAAAATACAAAAAATAGTCCACTTATTTCAACATAACCATAAAAAAAAAATGCTGAACAGACTTCAATTCAAGTACGTCTCCTCATGAAAAATTCGTTCACGATTGGCCTAAAGCTTTGGAGGTCGCCCACATAACGCTTCAGCTCCTCTTTGTCCTCCTCAATGTCCACTCTAGCTTTCACTACGGCGGCATGGGGTCTCCACATCTTCCCGATCCTCTGAAGTCGCTATCGATCCACGTCGGTTCCCAGAAGGCACTTTGTAATCAATACTCCCTTTGAAGCCGCCCATGGGATCCGCCTGGGTAACCCCACCTGGCGATGACGGCGGTGTCCCTGGTACAACACCAGATCCTCGGCCCCCACAAGCCATAACTCCTGCTCTGGCGATCCGCGCATCTTGAATTCTTCACGTCGATACATCATTGGCACGAACACAAACTCCTCCTTAGGCAGGAAGTTCAGGTAGTCACGCTAGTCATCTCTAGTCTTCAGAAGTGATGTCTTGCATATCACCTGATCCTCAGGACCAAAGAGAGCCCTCGCTGGGTAAATGGCGCTCTTCTCAAAGATCCGGGAAGTAGTAGTCGCCTCGCTGTCAAAATCAAAACTCAAGTGGATTTCCATCCACAGCTGCAGAAGGAAGAGACTCCCCATGGCACTGCCACCTAGGCTCATCTGAGTGAGTCTGCAGTACATATGAGCCAGCACCACCCGAGAAAGAGAACGTCCTGTCCATAAGAGAGTCAGGGGCCCCACATACTCTCGTCTCAGCACGTCACTTGACGTAGGGAAGAGTAACGCCCCGCCCAAGCATAATGTCACACCACGCATCAGTCGGTCCGCTTCCACGGCCTTGTCCTTCACATGGCCCAAAAGCCAACCTGCCAGGCGGTCGACTATGATCCCTCGCTGGTCTGTCATCCGACGAACCTCGCGCTTATCTCGTACGATCTCTGCTAGGATCTCATCCCATGGAGGAAGGTCAATCAGCTCGCCCACCTCCAAGTCGCTCCACTGGAAGATGAAGTCCAACTCTTCTACCAGCACTGAGGCCTCAAACTCGGGGAAGACAAAAGTGTGCGTATCTGGATGCCACAACTCAATCAGTGCTGCTAACGATTCCCAGTTCCACCTTATACTGTTGAAGCGCTTCGCCATGATGACCAAGCAGATCAGGTGCCATTGGTTCATGAATGCCCTCATGGCGGGCGTGATTGCCGCCATCAAATCATGGAGCCAGCCATAACGGCAGGCGTGTCTTACCCCAGGAAAAGCAGGCACAGGCTGCACCATTTAGAAGGAAAAAGAGAGAAGAGAAAACCCAATAAATAACATACTTAAATCTTGCCAAATACACCAAAAAAGAAGGAAACAACAACAAAATAATAAGAAATAACTTTGCACACAAACCATACCTTGCCCTACTTCACAAGGTTGCTTAAGTGGCCGAGCACGTCAGAGAGAACACCAAGTTCATGGCCTCCTGACGGGGTGGAAGAAGACGCCATGTCTATTTTCTTTTTAGATCTACTCCATTGGCTCCAACTCTTTGTTCAACGACGGAGTAGGACTACCCTGTTGTGTCCCTGTGATTTTGATGATAGCAAATAGTATAAGTCATCATCTGTTGTGTCTGTAGATGAATCTGTTTGTGTTGCATATTTGTATTGCATATGTGAATGTTTCAATGAACTGCTTATTTGAGTATTATTATATCGAATAGGCTGTGTGCATTGGTGCATTTCATAACTGGCATGTGAATGTCTGCATTTCATATTTGATGTTCAGTCATGTTATCTGCTGCATGAAGCATTCATATGTGTTCGTGTGTGTGTGAATGTGTGCTTGTGAATATGTCTGTCTGACATCTGGACAGAAGTGGGTCGACCCCCCCTCTTAGATGGGTCGACCCCCCTCAAGTTTCGCATGTCTACATTGGCTGCTGCATGTTCACACGATCAGTTAAGACTGTGCACTGCATTTGATCCCAAGTATATACACTGCTGCATGCTCACTGCATTTGATGTCCTGTCTGCACATTGCTTAAGTCTGTACAGAGTTAACATTGTCTCGCACACAAGTTCACTTCCAAGCCTATACATTCTTGCATATTGTGCTTCACGCTTTGTTCAACTCTATACACTCTGCTGCATATTGATCGTGAAGTATATACATCATCCACCGTCTCTTTTGCCAAAGTCTATACATCCTGTGAACCTTCAAGTCTATACATCAGCCTTTGCAATCGGTTTCCAAGTCTGTACATCACCTTCAAGCCTTCCAAGTATGTACAGGCCAAGTCTATACATCCGATTGCCTTTGCATTGCTTAAGTCTGTACAGCCCTTTTGTTGGCAAGTCTATACATCGTTCATGAAGTCTGTACAACGAGCAAGTCTGTACATCCTCCAGTTGTCTTGGCAAGTCCATACATTGAGAGTCTATACATTGTACAGCAGTGCATTCCTTGAAAGCAAGTCAGTACATTGGCGTTGGGCATCCAAGTCTATACATTGATTCACTGTAGCATGCATTTCATAAAGCCTATACATCCACAGTTGAAGTGAAGTCTGTACAGCTGTTTCCTCTTCCAAAGTCTATACATCACTGTAGATGCATCGAGGTGAAGTCTGTACATTGGAAGTTTTACCTACGTTGCACTCGCAAGTCCATACATTGGAAGTTTTACCTACGTTGCACTCGCAAGTCCATACATTGGAAGCTTTACCTACGTTGCCCATTAAAGTCTCTACATCGCAGTTGAAGTGAAGTCTGTACAGCTGTTTCCTCTTCCAAAGTCTATACATTCCTGTAGCATGCACGAAGTGATGTCTATGCATCATGTGCTTCGAAGTTTTCAAGTCTGTACATTGCTTCAGGATTTCCAAGTCTTTACATTGGCCTTCAAGCAATTCCAAGTCTGTACATTGGCCAAATGTCTTGTGCTTTGAAGCTTTAGCAAGTCCATACACTCCTCCATGCATAGTCAAGTCTATACAGACTTAGCGAAAGCTTAGCAAGTCTGTACATTGGTCTCTCTGGCATGTAAACTTCAAGTCTATACATTGGTTAGGCTCGTCCATGCATCATGGGTCGACCCCCTTCTTTGATGGGTCGACCCCCAGATTTCCAAGTCTATATACTCACTTGCATGGTCATCAAAGTCTGTACATTGGGCTTTCATGTAAAGTCTATACATCGGTTGGGTTGTGCATGCACTGTCTCGCAAAGTCCATACATTGCATATGTTCATCAAAGTCTGTACAACGTACTGTGCTCGCATTATTGAAGTCTATACAATGGTCTTCACTTGAAGTCTATACATCGCCTTCAAACTTTCAAAGTCTGTACAGCCCAAGTCTGTACATCCACCGTCTCATGCAATGCCTCATCCAAGTCTATACATCGCTTGCGTCATTAAGTCCATACATTTCATATGTTCATCAAAGTCTATACATTGCATTGTCTTCACTCAAGTCTGTACAGCCTTTGCGTCTCACAAAGTCTATACATTTGCTATGGCCTGTTCATGCATTGTGCTCATCGAAGTCTATACATTGAAGTCTATACATTGCATACAGTTGTGCTTCACAAGTCTACACATTGCTGTTCTTCATAGCAAGTCTATACACTTGTGGCTAGCTGTTCAAGTCTATACACTCGTTGGCTAAGTTTTCAAAGTCTATACATTCTATCCTTCACACTAAGTCTGTACACTGTGGTCTTCAGTTACCCAGCAAGTATGTACATCCTTCTGATTACTCTCTTATGACTGTGTGACAGGTACTGTTCGTGAAGCCTATGCAGAGTGGGCACGTGATACGAGACTGGCATCTGGCACGTGATCCGAGATGCAGAGGAGCCTCCACGTGGACTGAAGCATTTGGGCGGGAATCGTGGAGAGCACATGCTGCCCTAATATGCTGCTGCTATATATATGTCTTCTTCCTCTGAAGAAGGCAGAGCGAGTGCAGAGAGTGACTGAAGTAGAAGCAGCCAGAGTTAAGAGAAGAAGTGCATAAGAGAAAGAAGAGAAAGAAAAAGCTGAGAGCCAGATCGGAAGAGCAGAAGAGAAAGAAGAGATAGAGAAAGCTAAGAGCCAGATCGAGAGAGCAGAAGAAGAAAAAAGAAAGAGAGACAGTGAGATAGAGAGGTTGTGAAGAAGAAGGGAGCTTCATTGTTCACTGGACCTTGGATCAGATCCAACCCAGTTTGTCTTTGTGCTTTTCATTTCTCCAACTTTATGTCGCTATGATTTTTATCTTTTATTGTTTTCCTTTTACCTTGTTCTTCCGATTGCCCTGTTGGGGATCGGGTTCCTCCTATGGTTTCAGGAGAAGGGAGATTTGTTTCTCCGGTTTGCTGGTGACCTTGGGTCATCAGTTGTTCCCTCCTCTGTAGAGGAAGAGAGGTCCGAGACGTCTGGCTTGCAGGTGACTTAGTGTCACTTGTGCTTCCCTCTGAGCTTCAGAGGAAGGGAGACTTGGGTCTCCGGCTGCAGGTAGTGTTGCTACTTGTAGGTCCCCTCCTGGTCTGGAGGAAGAGAGACTTGTGTCTCTGGTTTGCTAGTGATTGGTGTCACTAGTGGTTCCCTCCGGTTGGGAGGAAGAGGGGAGGTTGTTCCCCTGGTCAAGCTGTGTGGCAGCATTTATTGCAGACTGAGTCTGCTGTGCTAGTGTTACTAGTGGAAGCCTCACTCCGGTTTGGAGTGAGGGGTGGACGTAGGTCTGTGGACCGAACCACCTAAAATCCTGGTGTCCCTTGTGGTTTGATCTTCTTATATGTTCACTTAATTGCTGCGTATTAGATGTTTGCATAGGATCGAGTGAGGGCTAATTCTAATGAGTTGTCTTGCCGAGATGATCCTTAGTATTCTCAGAATATAGCTGCAACTGTTTTTAATTCCGCATAACTGAGTTTTAAGTTTGTAATTAGGCTATTTTTTTAAAGGGGAGATTCATTCACCCCCCTCTGAATCTATTGCACCTGACTCAACAATTGGTATCAGAGCGGGTTGCTGTGCATAGGATCTAACAATCCGCAGCAGATCCTGCATATTCTATGGTGCATTTCAGAGTGGGTTTCTGGTGCTCGGTGTTTTGCTTCACTGTCTTAGTGCCTAGCTTTGCTCATCTGTTTGCTGTGCATTCGTGTTGATTGTCTTGTGTGCTGTTGCTTTCTATCTGTTGTAATGGGTCATCCGCCAATCTTCAAAGGTAATGATCTTGATCTATGGCTGAAGAATTTACATCAGTATGTTAGATCGACTGATCCTGAACTTTGGAAAGTCATTGTCCACGGTCCACACAAATTGTCAAAAGATAAATCTAGATGGACTAATGAGGATAGATTGAAAAACTCTGTTAACTTGAGAGCTTTAAACTTAATGAAAGCATCACTTGACAGATCTCAAATTTCATGTGTTTCTTCTTGCAGATCTGCCAAGAAGATTTTGGAGAAATTAAAGCTCACCAGGAATCGCAACACATGTCTGATGGTTGACGATGATGGGCAGCAAGAAGAAAAGCAAGAAGAAAATGAAGAAGAAGATGAAGATGAGGTACCTTCTAAATTTGATAATTATGATATGGGTGATTGGATTGATGCATACAATGATTTACTTAATTCTTATGAAAAGCTGACAAAACGGAATAACTCTCTAAAAAAGAAGTTAAAGAATCACGAGGATGCTAAATCTCGAGGTGAAAGCCCTGAAATTCTGAAAATTGAAAATGACATATCTAGAAGACAATTAACAGATTTTGATTCTGTTACTTCAGATTTAGATCATTTGAAATCTGAGAAAGGAGTGCTTATAAAACAAATTGGTTTACATGAAAAGGAAAATCAAAAGCTTGCGTGTGAAATTGCTGAACTAAAGGAAAGACTTAGTTTAACTGATGATGATCAGGCTCATAACAATAATGGAGTTCAGAATGAAAAGCTGGTAAGAGATTTAGAGTGTGTCAATTCTGAATTGGAAAACATGAAATCTGAAATTGAAATACTCAAAAACCAGCTCAAAGAATCTGAACACAAATCAAATAATCTTGAAAAAGTAAATAGGTTGGTTTCTGAGAAACTGGAGGTTGAGAGAGTAATACACTTAGAGCTTCAGAAAAATTTCAACAAACTTCAATCTAAAAAACAACAGGAAATGTTTTATGAATGTCAGTCTTCAACAGATGACTGGGTGGTTGATGATGAACTCCTAGAGCAAAACAACAAACTGAAAGAGGAAATCAATAAGCTGAAACACCTAAACTCAGCAATGTCTGAGAGGCTAATCACTCTAGAAAAAGGGAAGAGTGTAAACCTGGTGTGCTCTAGTGGGTTGCTGAATGCTGAACAAGAAGTTGAAAACATGAAGACCATTAATCAGATGTTAAATGAAAAGGCTATGTGCTATGAAGATAAAATTGCTAACTATGAACTTCATGTTTCCAAACTGCAATCTGAAATTTCAAGTTTGACAGAATCTTTGGCTAAATTTGTTAGTGGAAACGAAAATTTGGATATGCTTCTTGGTAGCAAAATTAATTTTCAGCATGAGGGTCTGGGCTTTAACCCAGCTAATAAAAAAGGGTTTGACAGTAAGCTTCACACTTCATTTGTGCATGGTTCTGTGTCAACCAGTACATCTAGTGTACCTATCTTTCAATTCAGTGCTCAGAAAAACCAAAAATTCACTGTCAATCCCAAAACTGAAGAACAAACTCAAAAACTGAAAAAGAATGAAAATTCACAGAAAAAGAACAAAAACACTCCTGCTGATACAAAGATTGCTGCACACAAGACACATGATCTCTCACACACTTATACTAAAAAGGGGTCATGTCATTATTGTGGGAACTTTGGTCATGAGATGGCTGAGTGTTTTGTCATGAGAAAAGATGATCTGAAATATAACAGAATTCATGCAAGGAGCTATCAGGGTAAGAAATTTTCTTTAGCTCAGAATGAACAGAAAAGAAACAATCTGAATGCTGAAAGATTCCAAGAAAATCCATCTGCTGTTAAAGGGAATGTCAAATATTTTTACTGTCACAGACTAGGTCATCTTATGCATGAATGCAACTTAATAAGAACTGATGACCTAAATGCTATTAAACAGAAAACTCATGCCTCTAGGGGTAAAAATGATTTTAAAGGCAAGCATACCAGATGTGTTGAATGTGGCAAGCTGGGCCACATTGCTGCCCACTGTTGGCATAAACAGGGAAATAAACTTAATTCTGAATTTGTCAAATTTTCTGTAAATAAAAATGTTTTTGAAGAAAAGAATATTGCATGCTTTGAATGTGGAAAAATTGGCCACCGAACTTCTGAATGTTGGTGGGCAGGCAATGGTTTTAAAAGTAAGCATATCAGATGCTTCGAGTGTGAGAAAAATGGCCATATAGTCAAGGACTGTTGGCATGTTCAGAAGAAGTCTGTTAACCCCCATCTTGTCAAATTCCCTGCAAAACCATTTGTGAAAATCTCATGCTATAACTGTGGGAAGCAAGGTCACAAATCTTCTGAATGTTGGCTGGTCAGGAATAAGAACCAAACTGTTCATGCATATAACAGAAAATCTTATGATCATGTTTATAAACCTCATGCTACTGTTACTATGCATCATAAAAACCAGAAACCAGTCACCTCATGTAGATATTGTTAGAAGTTTGGTCACTCCATGGATAATTGCTATCTGATGAATCATGGTGACCATGTTGCTATGAATTTGCTTAGATCACCAGTCAGGGCTAACGCAGGACCCAAAGCTGCTTGGGTCCCTGCAGGATCAAGATGATCACATACTTTGCAGGTGTGCCTTGGACTGAGGAATAAAGAGGAGGAAATTAAACCAAGGCACCCAAGATGATAAAGCCCCATTCAGGTAAATTCTGAAAACTCTGTATTCTGATTTGTGTGATCTGAATGCACTGCATATCATGATAATTCTTGTGTGCATTGTCTAACTGGATCTAATTTGAAAAATCTGAAATGCTCATGAAAATGATTGAGTTTATTTCTGAATGCATTGCGTACAAATGCCATGATGCATGATATGTCAAACTTCTTGTATGTTGTATTACACTGATTTGCATGACCACTATGGTATATTAAATGGTAAGCTACCAAAAGGTAGGGAAATATGTCTGGAGGGTCTTACTATGTGTGAGATGGTCTCTTAGACCAAGGTCTCCGCCTAGTACCATGGGTTATATCTCTTTATAGGGCAGTCTGAATGAGCATAAATTTTAATATCATGTTCAGTGCTTAAATTGCATATCATGCACTCTGTAAGGGGGAGCTTGACTGATGTTGCATTTGAAGAGTAGTGCATTGCATGTCTTTGCATACATGTAGTTAGTTGCATTGCACCTTCTTACATTGAAAAATCTAAAAAGAAATGAATCATTGCATCTAGACAGGGAGAGCATTCTTGTTTGTTCACTTCTTCATATCTTGAACTCATACTAAAAATCTGATCCATTCTCTTGGCAAATTTGTGGTTCTCTTGAATTCTCTGCTGTCTACACTGATATAGCTGATCTGTCTATATGCCAGACTTAGCTATTGATTCTGTTTGCTTTGAGTTCAACTGCTAGCTTGTTCCTATCACTCACATTTCTTCATAGCTTGTCAAGTCTGGTCCAAGCTAATCAGACTGAATTCTAGTCTTTAATGCTGGCTTCTGATTGCTCTCTGCTATTCTCTCAATAAAAAATGCTTTGTTGACTTCATTGATTTCCTGACAATGTCATTGATTCATCTGAATGAGGAAAGATTTTAGTCAGTGCACCCTTGACATAAATCAGACACATTCTGAAAAGAAGAATCTTCTATTATACTGGCTTAAGAATGTTTTGATAAATCAAATTGTTTTAAGTCTAATGTATTTCCTAAGCTTTGATGTAAAAGACTTGAAAATATCTGATTCATTCTGCTTAATAAATCTTAACCAGTTGTCTCATGAACTTCATGCAAAACCTTCTGAAATCTGAAATTTTAAAAGACATGGCTTTCTTTGGTTAAGATACATATAGAAGGTATTGTTCTTAAACATTTCAAGTATACTGAGTTTTGTTTGAAAAATCTGAAAACACTTAAAAAAAAAATTTAAAGCAAGAGCAAGGACTTTGGTCACAGAGAAACTGGGTTCTCTATCAATGAAGTAGAGTAAGCCCATGTCATGAAGTGCCATAGTTAACTCTCTTTTCAAAATGTTTAAAAATCTGGCAGAGCAATGGCATGGTTGTGTTGAGTAACTGGGGATTCTGGCCTCTGATCAAGGTGTCTCCTCATGTAAAATGATACTCCATTGCTAACTCTGTTCTCCTTAAGAGGCAATGTGGTTGTCACACTGAGTAACTGGGTCACTTCACCTAAGACGTGTTGCGCCTCATGTAAAAAGGTGTTGACTGAACCAAACTTGCTCAGGAAAAATGAGTGCTGTTCAATAGAAAATTCTGAAAATCTAAAGAGAAGTTCAGTCTCATTTATTTCTGTTTAATCTCAATACTATCTTGTGTAACTTCCATAGGAGTCATTGAATTTAAATGAGTAAGATGGAAGGAGGTTCAGCATGAATAACTAATGAGTTGATGGTTCATCTTTATTAAAAGATGTTTCAGATATGAGTAATGAATTTTCCTGATGAACTTTAAATACATCACTCTTAAATCATGATGGTAAGTTTAAACTCATTCATAATCTATTATAATTGAAGAATCTGAAATTTGTTTACAAAGATTTATGAATTTGGTGTGCTAATGAAAATCTTGCTTCCTCATTTATTCACTGTAATTACAGACTGTGGTAATTCTTGAATACCCATGTGTTTTGCTGATAGATGCTCATCACCTCTTTCACTCCATCTAATCAGGGGGAGCTTCCATGTCATGCTGAGTATTTTTCATAAAGGGGGAGATCTAGTCAGCATTCTTGAGTGTCCCTGTGCTTTTGTTGATATTCTCCCTTCATCTCAATTGGTTTCAACCTTCAAAACGCTTCTGATCATTATTCTATTCAGGGGGAGCTAATTGCCTTTAAGGGGGAGCTTAGTCAAAGGGGGAGCTTTTAATTCACTCATCTTATGCAGTATTATTCCTCCCTCTTCATCTAATGTCTTTTTGCTGAAGTCAAAGGGGGAGAAATATTTGATCAGGTCAGTATGACTCATAGTGTTGCCATCATCAAAAAGGGGGAGATTGTTGTGTCCCTGTGATTTTGATGATAGCAAACAGTATAAGTCATCATCTGTTGTGTCTGCAGATGAATCTGTTTGTGTTGCATATTTATGTTGCATATGTGAATGTTTTAATGAACTGCTTATTTGAGTATTATTATATCGAACAGGCTGTGTGCATTGGTGCATTTCATAACTGGCATGTGAATGTCTGCATTTCATATTTGATGTTCAGTCATGTTATCTGCTGCATGAAGCATTCATATGTGTTCGTGTGTGTGTGAATGTGTGCTTGTGAATATGTCTGTCTGACATCTGGACAGAAGTGGGTCGACCCCCCCTCTTAGATGGGTCGACCCCCCTCAAGTTTCGCATGTCTACATTGGCTGCTGCATGTTCACACGATCAGTTAAGACTGTGCACTGCATTTGATCCCAAGTATATACACTGCTGCATGCTCACTGCATTTGATGTCCTGTCTGCACATTGCTTAAGTCTGTACAGAGTTAACATTGTCTCGCACACAAGTTCACTTCCAAGCCTATACATTCTTGCATATTGTGCTTCACGCTTTGTTCAAGTCTATACACTCTGCTGCATATTGATCGTGAAGTATATACATCATCCACCATCTCTTTTGCCAAAGTCTATACATCCTGTGAACCTTCAAGTCTATACATCAGCCTTTGCAATCGATTTCCAAGTCTGTACATCGCCTTCAAGCCTTCCAAGTATGTACAGGCCAAGTCTATACATCCGATTGCCTTTGCATTGCTTAAGTCTGTACAGCCCTTTCGTTGGCAAGTCTATACATCGTTCATGAAGTCTGTACAACGAGCAAGTCTGTACATCCTCCAGTTGTCTTGGCAAGTCCATACATTGAGAGTCTATACATTGTACAGCAGTGCATTCCTTGAAAGCAAGTCAGTACATTGGCGTTGGGCATCCAAGTCTATACATTGATTCACTGTAGCATGCATTTCATGAAGCCTATACATCCACAGTTGAAGTGAAGTCTGTACAGCTGTTTCCTCTTCCAAAGTCTATACATCACTGTAGATGCATCGAGGCGAAGTCTGTACATTGGAAGTTTTACCTACGTTGCACTCGCAAGTCCATACATTGGAAGCTTTACCTACGTTGCCCCTTAAAGTCTCTACATCGCAGTTGAAGTGAAGTCTGTACAGCTGTTTCCTCTTCCAAAGTCTATACATTCCTGTAGCATGCACGAAGTGATGTCTATGCATCGTGTGCTTCGAAGTTTTCAAGTCTGTACATTGCTTTAGGATTTCCAAGTCTATACATTGGCCTTCAAGCAATTCCAAGTCTGTACATTGGCCAAATGTCTTGTGCTTTGAAGCTTTAGCAAGTCCATACACTCCTCCATACATAGTCAAGTCTATACAGACTTAGCGAAAGCTTAGCAAGTCTGTACATTGGTCTCTCTGGCATGTAAACTTCAAGTCTATACATTGGTTAGGCTCGTCCATGCATCATGGGTCGACCCCCTTCTTTGATGGGTCGACCCCCAGATTTCCAAGTCTATATACTCACTTGCATGGTCATCAAAGTATGTACATTGGGCTTTCATGTAAAGTCTATACATCGGTTGGGTTGTGCATGCACTGTCTCGCAAAGTCCATACATTGCATATGTTCATCAAAGTCTGTACAGCGTACTGTGCTCGCATTATTGAAGTCTATACAATGGTCTTCACTTGAAGTCTATACATCACCTTCAAGCTTTCAAAGTCTGTACAGCCCAAGTCTGTACATCCACCGTCTCATGCAATGCCTCATCCAAGTCTATACATCGCTTGCGTCATTAAGTCCATACATTTCATATGTTCATCAAAGTCTATACATTGCACTGTCTTCACTCAAGTCTGTACAGCCTTTGCGTCTCACAAAGTCTATACATTTGCTATGGCCTGTTCATGCATTGTGCTCATCGAAGTCTATACATTGAAGTCTATACATTGCATACAGTTGTGCTTCACAAGTCTACACATTGCTGTTCTTCATAGCAAGTCTATACACTCGTGGCTAGCTGTTCAAGTCTATACACTCGTTGGCTAAGTCTTCAAAGTCTATACATTCTATCCTTCACACTAAGTCTGTACACTGTGGTCTTCAGTTACCCAGCAAGTATGTACATCCTTCTGATTACTCTCTTATGACTGTGTGACAGGTATAATTCGTGAAGCCTATGCAGAGTGGGCACGTGATACGAGGTTGGCATCTGGCACGTGATCCGAGATGCAGAGGAGCCTCCACGTGGACTGAAGCATTTGGGCGGGAATCGTGGAGAGCACACGCCGCCCTAATCTACTGCTGCTATATATATGTCTTCTTCCTCTGAAGAAGGCAGAGCGAGTGCAGAGAGTGACTGAAGTAGAAGCAGCCAGAGCTAAGAGAAGAAGTGCAGAAGAGAAAGAAAAAGCTGAGAGCCAGATCGGAAGAGCAGAAGAGAAAGAAGAGATAGAGAAAGTTGAGAGCCAGATCGAGAGAGCAGAAGATGAAAAAAGAAAGAGAGACAGTGAGATAGAGAGGTTGTGAAGAAGAAGGGAGCTTCATTGTTCACTGGACCTTGGATCAGATCCAACCCAGTTTGTCTTTGTGCTTTTTATTTCTCCAGCTTTATGTCGCTGTGATTTTTATCTTTTATTGTTTTCCTTTTACCTTGTTCTTCCGATTGCCCTGTTGGGGATCGAGTTCCTCCTGTGGTTTCAGGAGAAGGGAGATTTGTTTCTCCGGTTTGCTGGTGACCTTGGGTCATCAGTTGTTCCCTCCTTTGTGGAGAAGAGAGGTCCGAGACGTCTGGCTTGCAGGTGACTTAGTGTCACTTGTGCTTCCCTCTGAGCTTCAGAGGAAGGGAGACTTGGGTCTCCGGCTGCAGGTAGTGTTGCTACTTGTAGGTCCCCTCCTGGTCTGGTGGAAGAGAGACTTGCGTCTCTGGTTTGCTAGTGACTGGTGTCACTAGTGGTTCCCTCCGGTTGGGAGGAAGAGGGGAGGTTGTTCCCCTGGTCAAGCTGTGTGGCAGCATTTGTTGCAGACTGAGTCTGCTGTGCTAGTGTTACTAGTGGAAGCCTCACTTCGGTTTGGAGTGAGGGGTGGACGTAGGTCTGTGGACCGAACCACCTAAAATCCTGGTGTCCCTTGTGGTTTGATCTTCTTATATGTTCACTTAATTGATGCGTATTAGATGTTTGCATAGGATTGAGTGAGGACTAATTCTAATGAGTTGTCTTGCCGAGATGATCCTTAGTATTCTCAGAATATAGCTGCAACTATTTTTAATTCCGCATAACTGAGTTTTAAGTTTGTAATTAGGCTATTTTTTTAAAGGGGAGATTCATTCACCCCCCTCTGAATCTATTGCACCTGACTCAACATACCCTGCCCCGTAATCTTTTGTAAGCTAAGAGTCCCACTTAGCTCAGAACTCCCACGGCCTGGATAAGAGCAGGAGGGCAGCCAAAGCGATGGCCGCCCACCCCTGGTCTAGGCGACCACAGGTCTGGCCGCCCAGACCATGGGATGGCCAGCAACTTGGCCGCCCTTATCCCCCTCTTTTGTGAAGCTATGCGTAACTGCTATATATGATTTGTCATGTATGGTTTAATGGTTCATTCGATGAAATGTGTTTACTGATCTATTGTTATTATCATTCATGAACTTTACTGACGTGTGCTAATGCAGCTGCAGGTCTCCACAGCTATGGGACCAGAGGGCGATAAGGCCCCCATTACCTTGCATCGTAGGTAGGATGAGGCTAATAGCTTCGGGCATATAAACTCTGAGTTCCTCTCTAAAAAAAACCATGAAGAGTTTATACTCCTTAAGCTATTTGATAGCCGCCTGCTACTTAAACACGGGATGACGGAGGCAGGCAAATAAACCCTTTGGCTTTGCACTTGATAGGTTTTTTCATTTAAACCCAACATGCATCATATAGACCTTTTAAGCTCCAAATAAATAAATAAATAAATAAATAAATAAATAAATAAATATATATATATATATATATGTGTGTGTGTGTGTGTGTGTGTGTGTGTGTGTGTGTGTGTGTGTGTGTGTGTGTGTGTGTGTGTGTGTGTGTGTGTGTGTGTGTGTGTGTGTGTGTGTGTGTGTGTGTGTGTGTGTGTGTGTGTGTGTGTGTGCATGAGAAACAAAAAAAATGCATGCATCTCATCCTGGGAGCCGTGATGCAGAAACATGGAAGCCACGTTGATCTGACTGACCCATGGTCCTTTGGTCCCCGCATCTGGTTTTTTGAGTTCCTCGATTTTCGCCAAATTTGCACGAATGAGTCTACGTGATTCCACTTTGATTTGACCAGCAGAAAATATGTTTTATGCAAGGCCGTTTTGAGTATTTCGTGATTCAACGAGTCATTGTATTCTCATATCCTGATATTTTTACTTGCCTTTGTTTAGGTCTAGTATCTCCTTGAGCATCGGATTGCATTTTCGTCCCATCAAGTCCCGCAGCGCCATGCTAGGGGGCCCGCACGTGGCCGCAGATACAAGTCCTCTTAGATTAATTGTCCTTCCTCCTTTTGCCAATGACTTACTTGATTACTTGACGCTCATGTGACCCTGCGTGAAGCTTGTTTTCTGCTCAAGAATCTCCTTGAGCATGTTGCCCTCATTAGGCTTGTTTCATTTCCGAAACACCCATTTATCAGTCCGCCGGGCTCCCTTGCAAACGGGCGTTCCGGAGGGGCATTTGTAGACGCCTAATTTTGGACATCCTGTGGATCCCCAATGGACCTTCGTGTGAATGACGCTTAGTTGTGGTACTTGTTTTACAGATGTTTTGAGTTTTAAAGCCCAGCTTGTAGCCTTAAAGCTATTGGGCCTCGTCCACTTAAGGGGCCCAAGGAGCGTGGTCTGGGCGGCCAAAGACTTTACCGCCCCCAGTTCTGGGCGACTAGGGCGATGGCCGCCCTCCCTTGCTGGGTGGCCATCTGCTTGGCCGCCTTCCCCTTCAAGGAGGCCAAAGACTTGGCCGCCCTCCTCTATTTACTCGGTCAGAGAATGTGGCCCAGCTCGTGGGCACATTCTTTCCCCCGTTCTGCACGATCTTTCCCCATGATTTGAAACTCCGGGCTCAATGGACAAAACTATCGGTCTCCAATGTGGAGAGGGACAATAGAGTCCATTTTCAGGCAGTGATCGAGGTGGAAGCCATTGAGGAGGATCGGAGGAGTTTGGCATCGGGGAAGAGTCTTGCAGAATTCCTCCCAGAGGATGAGAAGAGCCGTATCGGTCGTCTTCCTCCTGCTTCCCTTGCTTTGGTTTGAACTCCTTGGCTCCTACTTCCTACTTGCATCACGGCTTCCAGGTAAGTACGCTGCATGTAGTGTAACCCCTTAGCTCCTATACTTAGAGGTTTCTTCCCAAAACAAACGGGAAGGTGGGTGGTCGAAAGCCTCGGCCATCCCTCCTTCCCATCACCCCCAGGTAACCTTGCCACCATCATTCCCATTCTGTTCATTCTATTAGAGTAAATACTACACCTTTCATTTTACTAATGGCCTTCCTTTTCTTTTTTCTTTGAGCTACGTTGCAGGACTTCAGCACAAGGGACATAGCAGGGCTCTTTGCCCTTGGCCGGCCGAGGAGGAGGAAGAGGGAACCCATCATCTCCCTATTTGGATTATCTCCTCGCGATCATCACCCCTGTGAGGTTCAGGTAAACACCTCTAGAGATCACGACGTTCTAACGTTTCTCTTTTGTTCCTCTTTAGGTACTCAGGAGACATTCTCTATCTGTCCATAAACTAACCACCCACACATCCCCAGGCGCCTACACTACTATTTTACCATTTCCATCTTTGTCTAACTTCATGGTTGTGGTCATTGGAGTTGACATGGGTTTTTCTTCTGCCATTCCGTATTTCTTTAACAGCTCTAAGGTGTATTTAGCTTGATTTATAAAAATGCCTTCAGACGTTTGCTTCACCTGTAATCCAAGAAAAAATGTAAGTTCCCCCATTAGACTCATTTCAAATTCGCCCTGCATTATTTCTGCAAATTCATCACATAAGGCATTGTTAGTAGCTCCAAAGATAATATCATCAACATACACTTGGACTACTAATATGTCTTTACCTGAATTTCTTGTGAAAGGGTCTGATCAACCTTATCTCTCTTGAATCCGTTTTCAAACAAAAAGGGGGTGAGCCTTTCATACCATGCCCTTGGTGCTTGTTTTAATCCGTACAAGACCTTCTGCAGCTTGTAATTCAGGGCATCTTAAAGGTGAATAAGAGAACAACTCGACTTGTAGGCTAAAACGGGTGTCAATAGATGCCCCTCCTTGATGTTCGCTTTGCATGGGAGAGAGCGAAAGCGGCGCGCGAAGGTGAAATGGAAAGGAGATGGAGTGAAAGCGATAGTGACATGAAATGGAGATGAAGCAGAGATGAAGCGGAGAGAAATGAAAAGTGGGCATCAAGGCAAAAGACACCGGTCACAACCAACAAGCGATAAGAATTCTCCCGAAAACGCCGAACTAGCCACAAGGAACGAACAAGGATGAGACATGTCTGGAAAACTAAACTAACGAAGGAAAGGAAAGATGACCGACCTCATTGGGGGACACAATCCATTGACAATGAGGGGATCTCAAAGAACACAGCTGAAAAGTTGGAAAAGGAAAGTGAAACTAAGATAAAATCCAGACAGGAATCACGTTGGCTAACCAGACCAAGCGGGCAGATCAGAGAAAACGTTCAAATTCAGAGTGGAATGAGGATCTCTTATCCAGGAGAATTGAAGTGCAATTAACCATTGCTGAGGAGAAAACTTTGAAAGAATCGCGAGATGTGAGTGCTCAAAATAACATGATGCATGCTAGGCTAAAATAAGGAAATCATCAAAACGAATGCAAAGAAAGATAAAATAGAAAGTACTCAAGGATAATATTGCTAGACTGAGCAAGAAGGGGTCAAGAGTCTTCTTGTAACCATGGCGTGCGAGACAGAGTCCATCATCCCCCACCCGACTCAAACTAACGGCTTATCCAACGATTAACCGTATGCTCTCAGATCATCATAATTTTGTTAAAGGGGAACATCAGATCACAGAACACACGGACAACCAGCCGGTCCTTGAGAGGCTATAATAAGGTAGATATCATATAGTAATGCAACAATGAGCAGGGATAGAGAGCCATACCTGACTTACCTACCAAGCGAAGCGGCATTTTTTTTCGATATGTAAGACCAAACACAACAAGATAAGCACGAGGATAACATAACATAACATAATGAATGAAATATAACATAACAAAGAGGAACGAATCATAACATGACATAATAGCATAGACAAAACATCATAAGAACAAACAATAAGCGTGCGTGGGATTTGAAAACACGGTGGGGAAAGACAGCACATGCGGTGGGACAGCACACGCGGTGGGACAAAGACAAGGTGGGATAAAGACACGTGGGATAAAAGACACGGAGGGATAAAACAACACGTGTGACAAGGACACAGCGGGACATAGACACGTGTAACAAGGACACGGAGGGACGTAAACATGTGTGACAAGGACACGACGGGACAAAAGACATGACAAATACGCTCTTCAAACAAAGCCCAAGATCAGATGAAGCAGATCCGCCAGATTCATAACCGTGAGGTAAAGCCCTCTCATGGAGATATGATCATTACAAATAAAAACTGAGAAGGACATAAGCTTCAGAACAGATCGAGCGAGTGGATTGAAGAAATGAAGAACAAAAAGATGTGGACAGGAGACTAGAGCAAATGATAAGGAGCAAGGAAGGTCGAACACTTGCAACCTGCACACATAACAAACAGATCATATATGTTGTCAAAACAAATAGAAAATGAAAAATGCATGAAGAAGGGACCCAAAGACACATATTTTTGGATTTTTTTTATTTTCTGATTTTTTGGATTCTCAACAATATTTGATTTTTTTTTGGATTTTGACATATTTGATTTTTTTGATTTTTGAAATATTTGATTTTTTGTTGGATTTTTTGAAATATTTGATTTTTTTAGATTTTTTGACAAAGTAATCTGCAGTACCCAAAGACGGGCTTAAACTACTGGCCAGGGATCGGCACCTCTCTCATTAAAGATTTCCCTTGAGCAAGGCGTGCATGTGAGGGTGGCTTGCCACAACCAACCGCCTCTAAAGAACGGTGCCCCTACTAAGGCCATACCCGGGATACAACCCAGCCTAAGAGGGAGAAGCAGAAGAAAAATTGGAGATAAGCTTTATACAAGATGGGAGACATCAGGACTCGAATTCCTCCCAGGGCACTACCTCTCAAAGATACAGTCTGTTGCGCCGGGGCTTTGTGTCTTTGATTTTGAGACCCATATTTATCAGACACGCATGCGATCGGGCTCATGACGTCCCGCGGGGAACTGTACTGCCACTCTTGCCATGCCTTTGATTTCATAATTTTGATCTTGATTCTCATTCTCATTTGATTTTCATATTTATAGCCCTTGTTGGCTAGATTTTGCATGAAAGCTCATTTTTGAGGGTCAAGACTGTCCCTATTTGAGACCTCTCTCGTATTATGGAGCGCCAAGGTTGGTCATCTCATCCATTCATCTCTTGCCCCTGCACTCGGCCTAGCAGAGAAAAGAAAAGACTTTTGTGCATACCCATAGTATGGCCAAAGTAGCAACGATGTTGCTCAAAGAAATCGGCTATGGCTCTTCGTGAAGTGTGTGAAAAAACCCATGCCCAAAGGTCACCCTCAACGATCGGGGAAAGAACTGGACTCCCAGTGCGGAGCTATCACCAGCCTAAGATGCTGCAGAAGCGAACTGGACGTTTTTGACTAAATTAAGCAAACTTAACTAAGGCCACTCATTCATGTTAAGGAAACCAACATTATCTTAACAATGCGCATGAATAATAGTAATAGAAATAATAGCATGTTCCTTTACAAAATAAAGATACCTTGCAAATCCATATAGTGAAAATAGCATCCTGAAGCGATCTTGACCATCGAGCTTTGAGCAGCACGAGCTTTATATTCCTTGCTTGATAAGATAAAAGGTAGAGGATAACAAGATTTCAATATTCCTCGACACGGAGGAGCGGCAAACATCAAACTAGACGAAGAAGGATAAAAAAGGAAGAGAGACGAGGGCTAGAACTCCCTCATTAAGGCGCAGAGACCCTGATAACAAGGAACAGAATACAGAATAACCAGAGATCAACTGAGATCAAGGCGGACTAAAGTCTCGAAAATAACAAGAAAAAGGGTAAGAACCCCGAAAGGGTGAAACGGAGGGAATAGAGAGACGATGAGTAGATTGTGGCAAAGATGAGGAAGAAAAGGAGAGATCATCCGACGTGGTCAGAGGAGAAGAATTGTGGACATCCGACAGGGTCGGAGAAGAAGAATGATAGATATCTGACAGGGTCGGAGAGGGATAATGATGGTCATCTGACAGAGTCGGAGAAGAATCAGAAGCAACACCCGGTAGGGCCGGGGAAGAAGAATCAGGTGATGTCCCGAAATCGGGATGAAAGGATGAATTGTGAGAGGAGGGAAAATATGGAGGATCCGGATGGGAAGGAGAGGAATGGGGGTTTGCGGACCCTAGAAGAGAAGAGAAGACTATAGACGCGGGATTGGAAGACGGCAGGTACACCACCCAAGGGTGGGAGCTGAGCAGAAGAAACGATGACTAAGAGGAGGAAGGAGGAGAAGTGATCCCCTGAGTGTGAAATATGCAGCTCTTGAACTTGTGCCGTCGCCTCATTTTAACAAAAATTTCTTGAAAATGGACCCGCCTGGTGCGGGCTCGAACCTTTGGGCTTCTCCACTTGCTATGTCTTCTCAAATAGCGGGCCCATCTGGCAGACGGCTTAGTCCGGTTATGAACATGCAGCTTCACCGGGGCAGTTGCCCCTAGACACCCGGTGCTAACAATGTGCGGGCATTCTCGAACATGTGACTCCTCAGAACGATGAGTACCAGAAAACCATGGAGTTTTGTCTCTCGGCACCAAAAGTATGAGGTTCGACAATTCCACTCGGCAATCCGGCATGAAGCATAGCTCCCTTGCTAGAAGAGAAGGATAAAACTGAGGGAGAATAATACATGGAGTTGACGTGGTCGGCTTGATAAACTGAGGAAGACTGCATAGAATGCGTAGAATGTCTTTGAAAAATGTAGAAGATACGGCCAATTGCCCCTTGAATATGGAACCCATCAAACTCTTGGCAGCCATATGAGTTAGCACAATACGGGTAGAGAACCCTTCCTGACCAGTAAACTGAACAGCAATGGAGCGAGAGGTGATAACAGCATCAATGGTGAACTCCCTGGCGAGCAATGAGATTGCCACCGGCCTCGCTCGAGAAGAAACTGGCACTAGCGCAAAAGAGTTCTTCTTGGCAACCGTCCTTGGAAACATAGGCTCATCATCCCCAAAAGAGTTGGAGATCAGGACTCGGATCTGCACGCGGCAGATAAAATCTTGAATCTTGAAATGCACGGGCGGCATTGAATCACCCTGACTTGTCTCATCGTCTCCCCGGGGACTAGACCCGAGGGGCACCATAGGCAGCGCACACCTACTCCATGGGGTGAAAATGGATGGCGAAGTGGAGGTAGTAGGTTTGGAAGGCAGAGGTGAAGGTTTGGAAGACGTGAAGGCTTCAATGGGTGTAATGACATCAAGTGGCAGTAAAGGTAATGCGGCAATGATAGGTTCTGGCGTAGGTGGGGGTGAATGCGTAGGTTTAGGTGAAGCTTGCTCAGGCTCTGGCAAAGGTGATGGCGGAGAAGGCGTAGGTAATGGTGAGGATGGTGGAGTTGGTGAAGGTGGTGAAAAGGTCAATGGGGAAGGCCGCGGAGCCCACCGACGGCGTATCGACACGACACGTTGAGCGGCGTTGGGAGTGGAAGCGGTGGTAGAAGTGGGAGAAGAAGGGGAGGCACTAGCCTGAGCGAGGGCTTGGGTAGGTTGAGGAGATGGAGACGGGGTAGGAAATGGTGAAGGTGATGGAATAAGTGGGGGAGCAGGTACATTGCTAGATAAAGAACCACAGGGGTGCCCTTGGTCTTGTAGCGGAGACGGCTGCCTGAGCGGTGCCTGCTGCTGCTGCTGCTGCTTGCTACTTGCTACTTGCTGCTTGCTACTTGCTAAGAAGATATAAAATGGCCTTATGAATAGCCGGCCAATCAATCCCCTTCTCATCTTCTAGGTTGCAAACAAACTCCCGAAACTCGAGGTAATTCTCAACCAAATGCCCCTGCTGACGATGATAATCATAAAACTGGAGCATATTCTCGACCGCGGGTCGACAAGGCATAACTGGAGGGAGCTGCAACGCGTGAGTAGCCATCAAAGCCCTGAAAATATCCGTAAAATACTCCGGCAACGGAGAATGAGGAGTCCGCTTCGGGCAAGGCGGATGCCAAGGGGTATGTTGTGAAAAAGAGGGTTGTGGAGATGGAAGTGGAAGTTACGTAGGCAAAGTCGCATGGCTAATGGAAGGCGAAGGCAATGGCGCATGGCGAGTGGGAGGAGGGGGTATGTAGATGGCATCCACCTGCTCGGGGTGTGGCATTTCCTTGACCGGAAGGGATGGAGACATAGGCGGAGGCACCTGGGGATATGAAGAAGCGGAAGGCTGACTGTGGATGGCGGTAGGTTGACTCATGGAGGGTTGATAAGTGGAAGCGTACGAATTTGAGGAAGGTGGATTCATAGCGGAATATGCGGCAGAAGGCTGACTTGTGGAGGGTAAAAAGGGGGTAGCTGTGGATGGCGAGGCGTAAGTTGGCGTAGGATGTGGAGGAGACTTAGGGTCAAGGGAATTGTGAAGTTGTTGGCGGATGAAGCGGGCTCGGCCGTAGAGTTGTTGCCAGGAGGTAATGTCATTTAGGATCAAGATGAACCGATACTCTAGCGTTGTGTTGGAGATAAGCATCTTAATCTGCTTCTGCACCGGAATGTGGCTCGGGACTTGCGCGACGAGGCGACGCCAGTGGTCAACAAAAGTGGAGAACTCCTCGTCGGGCTTCATCTTCTCGTGAGCCAGATCCATAATAGAATACTTAGGCCCAACTTGGTCCTGATATTGTTGAATGAACTTTTCTTGGACAATCTGGAAATTTACAACTTGCTCTTGCGGAAGAGAAAAGAACCAATCCCGAGCCGGACCTTCCAATAACAGACCAAATAAATAAGCCATCAAACGTTGGTCATGTCGAAATGGGACCGACTCATAAATGAACTCCTTAAAGAGCACAAAGGGGTCACCGACTCCACCATAACAATGATATGCGAGAATTTGTGAAGATGGCGAAAGCCAAAGATCTTGAAAAGTGAATGGAACACTTAAGGAAGATTCGAGATCAATCTGACGTTGAAGTTCATAGAGCTAGCGTTGGGCTTGAGAAATCATCTACGGGGTAGGGAGAGATCGAGAGAAATGTAGGCCAGCTTGAGCAAGAGGTTGTGAATATGAACCAGAATGATGATAGCGGGCCGGATAAGGGGATCCGGGCTGAGAAGAAGAAGGGCCCATTCCATGAGTGGAAGGGTGCATGGGCCTGGAAGGGATATGGGCATAAGAGGGAGCCCCGTTAAGGTGAGACTGGACATTATAAACTGGGCCAGCAACATAGAAAGGAGAAGGCCCATTAAAAGAATACGGTCCGTTAAGGTGAGATTGGACATTAGACACTGGGCCAACAGTATGAGAAGGAGAAGGCCCATCAAGATAAAATTATCCATTAGAAACTGGGCCAGCCGCATGTGAAGGAGAAGAAGGTGGCCCATGAAGGCAAGAAGGTCCATTATGAGGAGAAGGCCCATTAAGATGGGAAGAAGGCCCATTAAGGGAAGAAGACACATGAAGATGATTTTCAATGAGCGTTTGGGCTTGGGCCGGGTCCATTTGGCGAACAAGGCAAGATAAATGGGCCATGAGGTTGGCCTGTTCTTCAGATGGGTCAAGGGGGCTACGGGAGGATGGGCCCGCGTGGGAAGAGGATTCCACGTGGGAATAAGAAGAAAATTGGGGAGAAGAATAGTATAAGGAGTTGGAATGATGCTCTATGAGGGCAAATGGAGACTTAATACAAGGAGGGAAGCAAGGGCGTGAAGGGCTAAAGAGAGGAGAGGGCTGACTCACTAGGACAAATGCAAGACCGACTTAGGACGATGGAACTGGACAATGGACACACAAAATGGGCTAACCTAAATGGGCCTATGTAGATGATGAGGGAATGCAGCACAAAACACCACAAATGGGCTTGGACAAGCCCACCGAACAATATGAATGTGAGAAATTTCACCCAAGTCAACCAAGTTATTATAATGCGAAAGTTTTTTATTATCTTTGATGGACCTTTTAATGATTTGAATTAAAAATAATCCCCTCAAGATAGGAATCCTATGGGAATAAGGTCCAAACTTTGGGTTGACTAAGGTTAACTCTCTCACACGGATGCAGAATGCAAGCCTAAGGGATAGAAAGGTACAACCGGCCCGACGTCCGTGTGGGAATACACGGCTCACAAGGACTTATGGAGGTCCTAGAAAATATCACCTAGTCGACTCCAAGGAATATGGAGATGAGAGGATTACTTATCAAGGTAGGAATGCAACTATGATATGCAATGCATGACCCTATGTGCACCGGAGTGCATGCAGAAATCTAGCATAAAATTGAAAAATGATGGCAAGATTTAATTATGCAAACACAATGATATGGGTACAAATTATATATGGGGACGAAGATAATACGAAGGACAACAGGACAGGACCAGGAAACGACACAATCAGAACCTAGACGATAATTAAATCATCAATGCAAAGCGTACATGTGAGTCTGCCCCTAGGCATGCATACAGATTTTATGCATAAAACTCGAAAATAGAGACAAGATTTAACTATACAAACGTGACCCAAATAATGCAAATAAGACATGGAAATGAAGATAATACAAAGGGGAACAAGATGGAAGCAAGAAGCAAGCAATTAGACCTTGGGAACCCAATCAAATCATCATTCAAAGACGCACCTGTGAATCTGTACCTAGACCTGCCTGCAGACTTTATGCAGAAAACTCAAAAATGAAGACACAATTAATTATGCAAACATGACCCAAATAATGCAAATGATATATGGACTGAAAGACAATACAAAGGGCTACACAATGGGCCCAAAAATAGAGCAATCCGACCCCAGGAGGTCAATTAAATCTCACAAGAAAGACGTCTCTTGAGCCTGTGCGCAGACCTGCCAGAAATCAAATAGAGGTCCCCAGATGACCATTTTTATCACTGTGCGGTCTCCTGGAAAATGGCCAAATGGTGGAGGTCTCCTGGAGACCGTTTTATGAAAGTAGAGGTCTCCTGGAGACCGCCATAGGGCCCTAGAACCTAAAAACTTGCCAAAACTATGGAAAATGGAGACAAAACTACCTAAACATGACCACATACACACCAAACTTGTAGGAGAGCATGAATAATGTGATGGGCACTAGGCGTCCCACCGTGATCGCCAAAAAATTAGAGTTGTAGATAAACTATCTACCCCGCCCTCAAACTAATGAATAACATATAATATGCATGAACAAGCATGAAAGTATGAACAAGGGGGCAATAAGGAAGAGATGAACTGACTGTGATCGCCACCAAGGATGCAGTAATGCCAAAGGGCTAAAGAGATGAGAGGAATGACGCCGTGTACCTTAGAAAAGGATGAAGACTTGATCGCGCTTGACAACGGGGTGTGGGGAATGATGTGGGATCAGACCTCCTCGTCCTCCAGTCGGCTAGAGGAAGCGGGCCTCACGTCCTATGCATGCTCTCATGTAAAACAAAGATCAAATACAAAGGCAAAACCCATTAGAAACTATGCATGTAGTATCAATCCCAGAGTGATAAAATAAGCATGAAAAATTAAGGGAAGAATGCACCGAGGAGGTTTTTAACCCCTGTAAAAGGGACAAAATAATAGGTGTGTGTGTTGTGATGAGAAAGAAATAAACAGGAGAGAAAATTACACGGCACAACTGCGGGAATATGCCATGCAAAATGGAGAAAAATACAGAAAGTGCAGAAAATTGTGCAGCTGTGATGATTTTGAGAATTGGGAGAGGAATAACTAAGAGTAGAGAGAGAGATAGACAACCCTTGAGCGTGTAAAATGAAGATTATACTTCCCTCTTCACATCAGGGTCGAAGAACTGAGTCGACAGTGCAGCATGGCTTCGCCCCGAACCAAAGAAGAGCCCTCCGTCGCGAACTGGGTTCGTTATATAGAGGTGCAGAAAACCCAGGGCTTAAAATCCGAGATAAACACCAAAATAGGTGGATATATATGATCAAACTTGAGATAATATCAAGGGTAAGAGTCCTAGATTGATAAAAATCGAGTTGGAGGATCATTCTCCTCAAAAATTAATCAAGATGAGGCTCCCGGAGAGTCCTTGGGCAAAGAAATTGGGGTGCAGAAGGTTCTGAGCTATGTTCCAAATTAGCGTTCAGTCTCAAGGCCGCAACTAGGGTATGAAGGTCAAGGGAAGACCGCAACTAAGCAGTAGGATAAGCATGCACACGACTGCGTTGGCGAACATGGCGTTTCGGAGAAAATAGGTGTTTGGCGGTCTTATAGGAGACCGCCAAACCATATGGTGGCCTACTGGTGGACCTCCAAATAGAGGAGTTTAGTGGTCCACTGGAGGCCACCAAACCGTTTTGGTGGTCAGCCATATGGCCGCCAAATGGCTCCTGCTGGCGAAGGTGCTCTGGCCAACGGGGATGATAGGAATGGTCCCGGAATTGGGGGAAACTCTGGAAAATGGTCTGGAACTTGTAGAAAATGGCTTCCAAGCTCAAAGGGCTAGGGAAATGATCAAGGAATGTGCTCGAAACAAGATCAATGAAGTTCCACAACAATGGGTAATTTGAGGCATCTCAAAGGTGAATAAGAGAACAACTCGACTTGTAGGCTGAAAATGGGTGTCGACATTCTCGAGAGCGAATTGTCCACCTTTGACCGGTGGAGGTGGGTTGTTGACTTAGTCGTTAGAGGGGGCACCTGTCGAAGGGTGCGAAGGCACGAGCTCCCTCTCTTCGACTACCGGTGCCTTCCCTTTTCCATTGGTGTTTCTCCTATTGGAACTTCTTCGCACCAAATTGGCTCTTTGTTCGTTTCCCACAGATGGCGCCAGATGAAGAGGGGTGATCTCGCGCTATGTCCTGAGCCACATGATCCTGGATGAACCTATGTCGTTGTTACCATGATTGAGGATCTGCAAAGTGGGAAATGGGTCAGAGGAGCCCAGGGTTGAGACCCTGGGAAAATCCTCCGATGCTTAAGTCAGCGAAGTGATAGAGCATAGGTTGAAAGGGAGTAGGAGAAAAGAGTGAAAGGCACGAGATCGCTCTCCACTAATGGGTGTGGTCTTAAGTACTCAGGATCACCTTCTTACCTCATCGGAGGGTTTCCCTTGGTTTATATAGTGTTTTCCTCTGTAGGGAGCTCGGAGAAGCCGAAGAGTATGGGGGGTGTTACTTGGCCGTTTCGGGCCCAGTCGTTAGGTCTCCCCTTTCATCGACTCCTGATCTTCCCTTGTTCAGTTACACTCGGGCACCACTTGGGCTTTTCCCACTTGACGGTTGCTCGGACTCCCGGGCCGAGAGGCCGCCTAGGAAGTACTGGTCCGAATGACTTTGGGCTTTTAAGATAAGTGGGCTCGTTATTGGGGTAGTCACTTAGAGAGCTCGGCTTGTTTCGGTCGGGTTAGACCTAGTTGGGCCACTTGCAATTGTATGTTCATTGGGCTGCTAATTTACCCCTCTCCAGGTATTTCAATAGACACTTCACAAAAAAATCTCCTAGTTCCACTCCTCCAACTTTCTTTTCTGAATCTCTACTAACAATGATCCCAGAAGCTACCACAATATCAAGTTCAATCCAACTCTTTAAAAAGACATCTTCAACATTCTATAAAAGAATCTTAGTTAATAAAATGAAATGAATAGATTCAAAGTATAGAAATTCAAAAATTAGAAATGTAATCAAGTAATGATCTAAACTATTGTTAACTTACATTCTGATTACATGCTTGAGGACCCTTTCCTCTACTTATTGCCAAAGATGGTCTCTGAAATTTAGATTAAATAATGTTAATAAACATTTGTCCAAGAAATCTTATTTCAAATTACTGAGAATGTTGGCAACTATAATACAAGTAAGCAATCTTCTATAGATATATATTTTACCTCTTGATTTTGTTCTATGTTGCCTGCTTGAGAGGATGAATGCTCATGTGGGGATCAAATATCATTCATAATCGTGGTGACATTTGAATCCTATTAAATCAACATAAAAGAAGTGAGCTATATTCATATTAATATATTCAATACAAAAATATATTTTCAAATTACCTACATATTAGTCATTGGGAAATTCAACGCACCTAGCATGTCATTGATATTGATGTTACTTGTACTCTCTCCACCATTTTGTAGTACTCCCATCGAACAACGCCGGTAGCAACCCAACTAATTACAAGAAATAAAGATATATATATATATATATATATATATATATATATATATTTGAAATAAGAATAAGAAATAAAAAGATAATTATGAAATTTCCCTTCATTTCAATATAATATTCACATTACAAATATAAACTCAATTTGGTATTTAGAATACTTTAATGTTGAGTAAAAGTATTATTGTAGCAACCCAGATAAAATATAGGAATAAAATTTCCTAATTAAATAAAACCTACAAATAAATAGGCCCAAAACTAACCTTTAAATAAAAAAAAGGCCTTAACCAAATGGGCCTCAAGCTTTACGTATTAAAACAGGCCTCCCACACATATAAGATAGCTAAAAGAGTTAATCACTAATGGGCCTTAAAGGTCATAGCCTTTCTTATGTCCAGGAAGTATAGGATATATATACATATAAGTGTAAGATGGGGTTTGTTTTCAAAGCCCCAAAACTATCTCACGTTCGAAGCCTGCATGGACTTTAGGGTTTTTAGTTCCTGTGAGAAAGCGGCTGAAGATATGGATAGAAACGAACAAGCATGGGAACTTTAGATCTAATAGGATTGATTACGTGGGAATTAAATCCCAGTAGGATTCTAAAACCCCACTAGGAATTTCTCCACTATAAGAACCCTGCCCCATCGATGAGCTCCAACTACTGCGGCTGCATCGTTCATCCTCCGGATTGTCATACGTGAAGAAGAGAACATGTTGTTCTTCTTCCATTAATCCTGCTACTACAGTTGCTGTGATTACGGCTGCGTGATTGTGGCTGCCGTAGTGTTAAGAAGAAGCCTTGCTTCTCCTGATAGTGCATGCTGGTCGAGTGCTACCGTTGCTGTAGTTGCTCTTAGTATATATCTTCTTCCCTCGCTACCGTATTATGACGTGAAGATGCTGCTCCTGCACTTTTCTTCTTCCACGATCGAGTGCTGTGCCTTCCTCATATGGCCACCAAGCGTGAAGAGGAAGCATGCAGTGTCATTGCTGCCATCTCCTTTTCCTTGCAGTTGCTGTTGCTGCTACTTCTGCGTTGGCCATCTACTGTTGTAGAACTCTTATTATCTTCTCGTTCGTCGTCCAAATCAAACCCAAAGAGGTAGGTGTTCTCAAGATATGAAGCCCAACCTGATAATCAGAGTAAAAATCATGTATATAGGTCATATAGGTCATATAGCATGGATACCAAGATTTCTATTTCAGTACCTATAGTTTTTACTGTGTTTTAGTAAATAACGGCCATGGCATGGGCGCTTATTTAATGAACGCCCGCACGAGCGATCGCTAATTCTTCTGAAATAGCGACAGTGGTCAGGGCGCAAGTTAATGAACGACCCTTTGTCAATCCGCTATTTCTTTTTAGCATTAAATAAATATCACCTGCTTAAAAATTAATATCTACAAAACCTGACGTTAAAATATTTGCATGAGCATATTTTTGGAACCTATATATTTTTCTCTACCTATTCATATCTTTACTTTCTTGATTTGATAAACTGGAAATACCATGCGTCTATGATTGTACCTGCCCGATGCGTAGCATCAAACAAATAATGGGCGACCATCACAAAGTCGCTATTTAAATAATAAGCACCCCTTTATGGTGGCGCTATATTGTAGAAAGACTGGTAAATAGAATTTATATTAAAAATCATGAATATGCGACCCAGATAATGCCGCTATTTAAATAATGAACACCATCTCATACAGTCGCTATTTGAAATTAGAAATATTAATATCTGGAAAATTCTAGAAATTAATGCCCATACACGGTTTCGTTAATTATTATTAGTTTCTTAAAAGTTATGTTGTAAATTATGATTGAACGACCTTTCAGAAGGTCGCTATTTCATTAAATAGCGACTTCTGTAGAGGTGCAGATTTCTTGTCTGTCGGTTTTATCACGTTTCTCAACCCATATCGCGGGTTACTTGGCACTCTCATCTCACATCCGTTGATGGAATCCATGTTTTCATTTTTATCGATTACACACTAATTCTCGGTGATGTTTGAACCCTCCGCGGGATATTCCTTCCTTTAGACTAGTGATTTCATCATAGAGACCTCCGTAAGTCTACGCTAGCCATGGCTTCCCTCAAGACAGCCGAGCAGGTTGTACCCTAAAAATCCATGACACCGTGTCTTGTCACGTCACTCTGAAGAAACGTGATGCTTTAGCCCTCATAGAGCGTTGTTTCTAGCCTCTTTGAGAAGTCTGTTCTCTGTCAGAAATTGACGACACTGACATGGGCGCCAGAAAGAATTGGTGACCAGTCTAGTGCCGTTATTTCCCTGATATAGCGACCTGAGCTTGGGCACTATTTCATCGACCTGTACTGTTCACAGGAATGGGTGACCACGCATGTGGGTGCTATTTCTGTAATCGGTTCAAAGTCTAGCCCTTGAACTCCTTCATTCTTGAAATCTACCTTATCATCCTACCATAGTTATTCCTTTGGAACTCTATATTGGCTATAACTATAGTGGATGTCTAAAATATACATGACTCAATGCTTGTGCATATGGGGCCCGATCTGGTCCTTGGAGGAGCACCCGAAAGTACTTGTGCCCATGGGAGCTATATTGATCACGGTGTGGCATTACACCGAAGTGTATGACTAGCTAGATTTGACATTTCACGACTCGTACTTGACTTGACATGACATGACTTGTATGGCCCGGAATGAGTATTTACTTGCTTGATATTATGATAGCCAATTCACGTGACATGACTTGATATGTTTACATGCTTGACCACCTTGATACATTATATATGAATATCTTGAAATATTGCTAATTCGTTAACTCTTCATACTCTACTTTCTCTTGTCATCATCATGCGTACATGCGTAGCTAGACTTGCATTCATGTAACATGTAATTACTTAAAGCAAGCTTATACTTGAGATATAATTCCTACTGAGCATTCGCTTACCTAGTGTTTTCCCTATTTTTCAGGTTAACTCTGATAACGAGAATCAATCAGATGGGATCGGGAACGAGTAAAGAGCGTAGACCCATCCAGTCATAGAAGCATCTATCTATCCGTGTCTTTTTCCTATTTCTTGAGTCAATCATTGTAAATTTCTTTTATTGAGTCAAGATTGTCCTTAGTACTTTTATTGAGATTATGTAATAGATTTACTTTATTGGTTATTATGAATAAAGGATTTGGTTTATCTTGCAATTTGCGCACCTTTGTCTATAAGGTCAAATTCCTTATGCTCTGATTGACATGAATGATATAACTCGTCACGCATACCGGGTTCCTTCCGCGCTCGGGATGTGATAGTTTTTGTGGTATCAGAGCCTAGGACATCCAATTCCTAGGAAACCAAGTCCAAGGATAGGTTTATACCTTTACCCGGTGAGATTGGGTAGAGCCATGGGTTAAGTTAACTTAGGGACATAGACTCTTGGTTAATCATATATTAATATAGTATTTAAAATCTTGTAGGACCATGACCGCCGAACGTGCCCAGTGGCGTGATATGCAACGCACTGTTCAGGGTCTTACTCAGGCGCTACAACAAGTGGCGCAGGGAGGAGCCAACCGTGGAGCGGGAGATCTTCACCGAAGTTTCCGTGACATGAACCCACCCAAGTTCATTGGCTCGACCGAGCCTGACGATGCCAAGCACTGGATCAGGGAGATCGAACGTATATTCCGTGTCATGCAATGCACGGATGAAGAGAAAGTTTTATTAGCAACCTTCCAATTAGAGCGAGATGCTCATTTTTGGTGGGAGTCAGTAGAAGCTACCTTGCCACAAGAACGAGTCACGTGGGGTGAGTTTGTTGTCTATTTCAACAATAAATACTTTTCAGACCGTATCCAAGAGAAGAAGGCTACAGAGTTCGCTGCATTGAAGCAAAGGACATTATCCGTGGCTGAGTATGAGGCCCAATTTTCCTGTCTGTCAAGGTATGCACTGCATCTAGTGCATACGGGGAAGATGAAGGCCCGAAGGTTTCTAAACGGACTTAGGCCGCAATATATAACCCAACTGGCGCCGATGGACATTCAAGTCTATTCGGAGATGGTGCGAAGAGCCCAACTGTTAGAAGATGCCACGGAGTTGTCTGACCGAATATGTGGAAAAGATAAGAAGGAACACGTTACGAGCTCTGGCACTTTCAAGCCATCCTTCAACAAGAAAAGGTCAAGCAACGGAGGAGATTCCTCCCAAGAGAAGAAATTCAAGAAGAATAACATGCCCTTCTCCATCACTACCGCACCTTCCAAGGAGGTGTGCAAACATTGTGACAAGGCCGGCCACAAGGCCAAGGAATGCTTGAGGAGACTGGGAGCTTGTCTCCGTTGCGGGAGCCGTGATCATCGGATTCCCGATTGCCCCCTGCTTAATGATCAAGCCGGAGACGAGAAGCGCCCGGTGAAGAAGCAAGCACGTCTCCAAGCTCTTCAAGAGGCGGAGCAAGATGAAGGCGGACTGGTGGAAGGTACCTTAAAGATTTATTCCAAGTCTGCTCATGTCTTGTTTGATACCGGTGCATCACATTCTTTTGTTTCCAAGAAGTTTGCTGATCCATTACCTATGGAACCGGAATGGATAGATTTAATTATTTCAACTCATCTCGGAAACGAATCCGAGATCACACACCATTATCTGAATTGTGAAGTTATGGTGAAAGGGAAGAATCTACCTGCCAACTTAATATGCTTAGACATGAAGGACTATGATGTTATACTAGGAGCTGATTGGCTATCCACCCATAAGGCAGTTGTGGATTGCCGTAACGGCAAGGTGACTTTTAAAGAAATCCCAGAACTTGTCTACACTAGTCCTCGGAATCGGAACAAGTCACCTCTTATTTCAGCTCTTCGAGCCCATAAGCTAATAAGGAAAGGGTGTGTATCCTTCCTTACTTTTGTCACCATAAGAGAGACTAAGGAATCCAAGATAGAATACATCCGCGTAGTTCGGGAGTTTCCCGATGTATTCCCAGAAGATTTGCCCAGATTACCCCCACAAAGAGAAGTGGCCTTCACCATCGACCTTGTCCCTGGTGCTGGCCCAGTTTCTAAGGCACCTTATAGGATGTCCTCTGCCGAGCTCAAGGAATTAAAAGAGCAATTGATGGAGCTTTTAAAGAAAGGATTTATCAGATCGAGCACTTCCCCGTGGGGAGCGCCCGTGTTATTTGTAAAGAAGAAAGATGGATCGATGAGACTCTGCATCGACTATCGGCAGTTGAACCATCTTACTATCAAGAACAAGTATCCACTACCGAGGATCGATGAATTATTTGATCAGATATTTGGATCTAAATATTTCTCAAAGATTGATCTCAGGTCAGGATACCACCTACTGAGGATCAAGGATGAGGACATTCATAAGACCACATTCCGAAGTAGGTATGGGCACTAGGAATTTGTTGTTATGCCTTTTGGACTAACAAATGCCCCTGCAGCCTTTATGCAGTTGATGGATATCATATTCCGGCCTCATCTGGATCAATTCGTAGTGGTCTTCATTGATGACATATTAATTTATTCAAGGACCGAAGAAGATAATGAGGAACACTTAAGGATTGCATTACAAATATTGAGGAATAATCAACTCTACACCAAACTTAGCAAGTGTGACTTCTGGCTCGAGGAAGTGTCCTTCCTAGGACATGTGATCTTGAAGGATGGATTTCTGTTGACCCATCGAAAGTCGAGGCTGTGAAGAATTGGGAAAGGCCAACCAATGCAACAGAGATCCGAAGCTTCTTAGGCCTAGCTGGCTATTATAGGCGATTCATCAAGGACTTCTCCAAGATCGCCATTCCTCTTACTAGGCTGACCACTAAGGAGATTCCTTATAAGTGGGATAAAGAATGCACGAAGAGCTTTCAAGCCTTGAAGGATCATTTAACAACCGCATCGGTATTGGCGTTACCAGCTGAAGGGGAGAAATTCGAGGTATATACCGATGCATTTGGCATTGGCCTCGGATGTGTGTTAATGCAACAAGGGAGAGTCATTGCCTACTCATCCCGACAATTAAAGAAGCATGAGGAGAACTACTCGGTGCACTACTTAGAGTTGGCCACGGTAGTATTTACTTTAAAGATCTGGAGACACTATCTCTATGGAGGACAGTTCACCGTGTACTCCGATCACAAGAGTCTCAAGTATCTATTTTCTTAGAAGGAATTAAACATGAGACAAAGGCGTTGGCTAGAGTACCTCAAAGACTTCGACTTCACCATACAATATCATCCTGGAAAGGGTAATCCTATAGCTGATGCCCTTAGTCGAAAGCCAAGAGCGTTATTGGCCAACTGCATGGTCCAAGAATGGAAATTGCTGGAGTAATTCACTAAGCTGAACATAAGCACGGGCAAGGAGAAAGGGTGTATTACTCTATCACATATGAGGATACAATTGTATCTACTCTCCGAAATACAAGGACTCCAAGACAATGACCTGGAACCTGGTACTGGTAGAAATAAAAGGCAAGTCAAAAGAGCAACCTGATTTCAAGGTTGCATCAGATGGAAGGTTATTATTCTAAGAAAGGACTTGTGTACTGGATTGTCCAGAATCGAAGAAGAAAATTTTAGAAGAAGTTCATAGATCAAGGTACACAATTCATCTCGCATCTACCAAGATATACCAAGACTTGAAAAGGACATTTTGGTGGCCCAATAGGAAAAGAGAGGTAGCGGACTTTGTGTCTCATTGTCTCACATGCCAACAAGTCAAGGCGGAACACCAAAAGCCTGTCAGTAAGCTACATCCTTTAGATATTCCTAAGTGGAAGTGGGAGGATATCGGCATGGACTTCATTATGGGTCTGCCTAAATCTAAAGGAGGACATGATGGAATATTGGTCATCATAGATCGATTGACCAAGTCAGCTCACTTTCTACCAATCAAGAGCCGATGGTCAGTTGATGTTCTTGCTGCCTTGTACATCAAAGAAGTGGTTTGACTACATGGAGTTCCTATATCAATCGTGTCTGACCGAGACCCGTGCTTCACTTCCTATGTTTAGAAGGGTCTACAACACTCCCTGGGGACGAGACTCAACTTTAGTACTGCCTTTCATCCTCAGACGGATGGTCAGACTGAGAGAACAAATCAAGTTGTAGAAGACATGCTACGAGCTTGTATTATTGATTTCGGTGGAAGCTAGCATGATCACTTGCCTTTGGTCGAGTTTACATATAACAACAGCTACCAGGCAAGTATTCAAATGGCACCTTTCAAAGCATTATACGAAAGGAGTTGCCGATCACCCTTGTGCTGGGATGAAGTTGGTGAAAAATAACTACTAGGCCCAGACATGGTGAGAGACACCACAGAAAAGATTTAGCTAATTAGGGAAAGACTCAAGATGGCTCAGTCTAGGCAAATGACTTACGTCGATACTAGAAGGAGAGATCTCGAATTCCAAGTCGGAGATCATGTGTTTCTTAAGGTTTCTCCGGGACAAGGTATCCGAAGATTTGGTGTTAAATGCAAGCTTACACCAAGATATATCGGTCCCTTTGAGGTGTTAGAAAGAGTTGGCATGGTTGCCTACCGCATCACCTTGCCTCCTCAACTGTCCGAGGTTCACAATGTGTTCCACATTTCTATGTTGAAGAAATATGTGCACGATCCATTACATGTGATAGATCATGGTGACCTGGTGATACAAAAGGATCTTACTTATGAACAAAGGCCCTTGAAGATCATTGGTCGCGAGGTTCGCGCACTAAGAAACAAGACGATTCCCATGGTAAAGGTTCAATGAAGCAAGTGCTCGGAACAAGAAGCCACATGGGAGACTGGAGAATCTATGAAGAAGAGATTCCCCGACTTATGTCAACATCGTAAGTATTTTGCACCCTCCATGTCTATATAAAAATTAAATTTGGAGACCAAATTCTTTTAAGTGGGAGAGGGTGTAGCAACCCAGATAAAATATAAGAATAAAATTGCCTAATTAAATAAAACCTACAAATAAATAGGCCCAAACTTAACCTTTATATAAAAAAAAGGCCTTAACCAAATGGGCCTCAAGCTTTACGTATTAAAACATGCCTCCTACACATATAAGATAGCTAAAAGAGTTCATCACTAATGGGCCTTAAAGGTCATTGCCTTTCTTACGTCCAAAGGAAGTATAGGATATATATACATATAAGTGTAAGATGTGGTTTGTTTTTAAAGCCAAAAAACTATCTCACGTTCGAAGCCTGCATGGACATTAGGGTTTTTAGTTCCTGTGGGAAAGCGGCTGCAGATATGGATAGAAACGAACAAGCATGGGAACTTTAGATATAATTGGATTGATTATGCGAGAATTAAATCCCAGTAGGATTCTGAAACCCCACTAGGAATTTCTCCACTATAAGAACCATGCCCCATCGACGAGCTCTGACTACTGCCGCTGCATCGTTCATCCTCCGGATTGTCATACGTGAAGAAGAGAACATGTTGTTGTTCTTCTTCCATTAATCCTACTACTGCAGTTGCTGTGATTACGGCTGCGTGATTGCGGCTACCGTAGTGTTAAGAAGAAGCCTTGCTTCTCCTGATAGTGCCTATTGTTGGTACAAATGTTTCAATCTATCCCGCCCCAAACTATGAACATATATGCATGAATATAAACATGAAGTTGCATGAAGAGCAAATGGCGATGAGTAATAGAACATTGATCGTGATCGCCACCAAGACTAATAACTCAGAAAGATCGAGCTACATACCTTGGAAAGAGTGAACATATCGGCACTCGCAAGTGGGGATGACTGGCACAAGACGCGGTCGGTCGCACATCCGCGTACGCCTGGAAACGGTCGCTCTGTGACCGCGACCACTGCCCAGAAGAACAGCCTGTTGGTTGAATCCTCCCTCTCTTCCAGCTGGCTAAAAGAGAGGGGCCTCGTGCTGGATGTGCTGTGAACCTGCAGGGGAACGTAAAAACACAAAGAAAATAAACCCAATTAGATCTAAAGATAGTGCAATATCTATCAAACTATGATGATCAAAACACATAAATGGGGGGTGAAATACCTGGGGTTGGTGGTTTTTAACCCCTGTGGGGCGTGATAAACAATGGGTAGGGATGTTTGAAAATGCAATGAATGAAACGTGATAGAATAGCACAAAACGATGCAATGAAAATGATGCAATGTAAAGAAATGGGGGGAAGAAATGAGACTTGGTTAATGAAACTCAGATACTCCCTAGACCGAGCATGCTTAGGACGTGGAAAATAGGGTTCCCTGACTGAAGATCGCTCCACGAACCAGCAGCGTTTCAGCGTGAACGTCCAAAAGTCCCCCCCCGATGTGAGGCTCAAGCTAACCCTTTTATAAAGATTGCCTAGAAAACCCTAGGTCGAGTTGGGGCTCCGGGGGTGAATTCTGGGGTTCCCCAAGAGATAATATCATGGAAAAACAAGGATAATCGTTTAAAAGAGTCCACAACCCTCCTGGCGCGTCAACTCCTCCGAAGATAGAGTCCTAACTACTTCCCGGCCGAAGAAAACAGAGCCCGGACAGAACTGGGTTCGATTTGGCTAACGTGGTCTATCGCGTGGCCGCGACCAACAGACACGGTCCACGAGCGATCGCGTCAGCATGCGATGATATCAGTTGACCAGGTCAGCACCAACGGCCAGGGTGAAGACAATGCCGATGGATAGAGGCGGTCTGTGGACGACCGTGACACTTGAATAGCGGTCAACTGGAGACCGTGTTAATGAAAGAGCATGCCAAGGAAAGCTAGACCCCAAACAAACCCCGTCCAGAGAGCAGGAGACCCGATAATGAAGAAACAAGCTCATAACACCATCATGAGAAGCCCGAGAGCAGTGGATGACTTGGGACATCATTAAGTGGATAAGAGAAAAGACTCGACTTGTGGGCATAAAACAGGTGTCAACACCTACTGGTCGAGTGCTTCCGTTGTTGCAGTTGCTCTTAGTATATATCTTTTTCCCTCGTTGCCATATTACGACGTGAAGACGTTGCTCCTGTACCTTTCTTCTTCCACGATCGAGTGTTGTGCCTTCCTCATCTGGCCACCAAGCGTGAAGAGGAAGCCTGCAGTGTTATTGCTGCCATCTCCTTTTCCTTGCAGTTGCTGTTGCTACTACTTCTACGTTGGCCATCTGCTGTTTCAGAACTCTTATTATCTTCTCGTTCGTTGTCATCCAAATCAAACCCAAAGAGGTAGGTGTTCTCAAGATATGAAGCTCAACCTAATAATCAGAGTAAAAATCATGCTTATAGGTCATATAGCATGGATACCATGATTTCTGTTTCAGTACCTGTAGTTTTTACTGCATTTTAGTAAATAGCGACCCTGGCATGGGCGCTTATTTAATGAACGCCCGCACACGCGGTCGCTAATTCTTCTGAAATAGCGACAATGGTCAGGGCACAAGTTAATGAACGACCCTTTGTCAATCCGCTATTTCTTTTTAGCATTTAATAAATATCACCTGCTTAAAAATTAATATCTATAAAGCATGACGTTAAAATATTTGCATGAGAATGTTTCTGGAACCTATATATTTTTCTCTACCTATTCATGTCTTTACTTTCCTAATTTGATAAACTGAAAATACCATGTGTCTATGATTGTACCTGCCCGATGCGTAGCATCAAACAAATAATGGGCGACCGTCACAAAGTCGCTATTTAAATAATAAGTGCCCCTTTACGGTGGCGCTATATTGTAGAAAAATTGGTAAATAGAATTTATATTGAAAATCATGAATATGCGACCCAGATAATGCCGCTATTTAAATAATGAACACCATCTCATACAGTCGCTATTTGAAATTAGAAATAGTAATATCTGAAAAATTCTATAAATTAACGCCCATACAAGGTGTCGTTAATTATTGTTAGTTTCTTAAAAGTTATGTTGTAAATTATGATTGAACGACCTTTCAGAAGGTCGCTATTTCATTAAATAGCGACCTCTATAGAGGGGCAGATTTCCCGTCTCTCGATTTTATCACGTTTCTCAACCCATATCGCGGGTTACTTGGCACTCTCATCTCACAGCCGTAGATGGAGTCCATGTTTTCATTTCTATCGATTACACACTAATTCTCGGTGATGTTTGAACCCTCTGCGGGATATTCCTTCTTCGGACTGGTGATTTCATCATAGAGACCTCCGTAAGTCTACGCTAGCCTTGGATTCCCCCAAGACAGCCGAGCAAGTTGTCCCTTAAAAACCCATGACACCGTGTCTTGTCACGTCACTCTGAAGAAACGTGATGCTTTAGCTCTCATAGAGCACTGTTTCTAGCCTCTTTGAGAAGTCTACTGTGGGGGTGTTAGGACCGGTGCGATGGATTCAGAGGGGGGTGAATGAATCCCTCTTACAAAATTTGCCCAATTAAAGCTCCCTGATACAAATTGAAAGCCAATGAACAGTTGCGGAATAACAGATTCACTAAGTAAACTAAAATGCTTCCAGATGAACGGATTAGTGACTTATGATCAATGTCAAGGGACTCTCAATACAGTCATCGAACAGACAGTGTGCAATCAACAACCTTACTAGACAGAGAGAAACACATCGAGCCTAAGCATGCATCTAGCGAATCAAATATGACAATCAAACCAAAGTAGACAAAGGATTTTTAGGTGGTTCGGTCCGTAGACCTACGTCCACCCCACACTCAAACCAGAGTGTGGATTCCGCTGCCAAACAGCTTGAAAACCGCTGGGCAACACAGCTTGCCTACAAACCGCTGACTAACAGCTTGACCGCTGGGCATTACAGCTTTGCCAACCGCTGGGGACTATAGCTTAACCCATCCAGAGGAATCCTCCTCTGCCCGCTGAGCAACACAGCTTGCTCTGCAGACAAACAGCTTGAAACAGAGGTAAAAGAAAAATAAAATACGGAAAGGACACAGCAACAGAAAGCTGTATACGATAAAGCACAAAGCAACTCTCAAGGAGCAAGTTGGTCTGGATCTGATCCAAGAGCCAACAGATAACACATCTTCAAAGAAGTCTTCTCTCTTCTTTCTCACGAACTCTCTATCTCTCTTTTCACTCTCCTTTTTCTTCTTCTGCGAATCTCTCTCTCTCTCTCTCTTTTTCTTTCTCTTTCTCTTCTTCTGGATCGTGCAGGCTCTCTCTCTGCTTCTTCTTTCAGATAAGTTCCCCCCTTTTCTATCATGCTGCTCTCGAACACCACTATTCTTTTTATAGCAGCAGCAGGTAGGTGGGCGTGTGTCCTCCACAGTTCCCGCCCAAGAGCCTAGACCACGTGGCAACATTTCACTTACTGCATTACACGTGTCACGACCCTGAGCCATCTCCATTCTTGGATGACATGCCCTTATTAAGCTCCTCGAGCATAAGTCCTGTCAGATTAAACATGATATCAGTTTGAATCAAAAAAGAGAAGGATGCATCGAGTAAGTTTGAGATTTGCATTAAGCATGTATGTTGTGTCCCTGTGATTTTGATGATAGCAAACACTATAAGTCATCTGAATGCATACAATTTTGTTTGTGGTGCATATGAATGTTTCATTGAAAATCTTATCTGAATTATTGCTGCATTTAAATATGGCTGTGTGGTGTGTGCTTTGGTGCATTTCATTATTGCTGATGCATTTCATAATTGATTGTTATTTGGATTGCTTGTTATCTGGATATCTTGATGTCAGTCTGTTCAATGGGTCGACCCCCCTTCCAGATGGGTCGACCCCCCAAGTCTATACAACGCCAATCTGTTCATGCATCATATCTCAAGTCTACACACTGCATTTTAGGCAAAGTCTGCATATTGGTAGAGTTTTTATTTTGCCTTCAAAGCCTTCCAAGTGTGTACATCGGTCTGTTGAAAACTCAAGTCTGTACAGCGCCCAGGTTCCTGCATTTCAGGCGAAGTCCATACATTGGGCCCTTCATCAAAGTCCATACATTGCATAATGTTCATCAAGTCAATACATTGCACTGTAGATGCATCGAAGGGAAGTATGCACATCGGACTGTTCATGAGAAGTCTATACATTGGAAGTGTGTACATTGTTCAGCTGCCTTGATCAAGTCTGTACAGCTAGCAGCGTTTCTTGCCTCAAGCCATTCTCCAAGTCTGTACATCATTCTGTTGAAACCTCAAGTCTGTACAGCGAGTAGCGTCCTTGTGTTTCAAGCCATTCGCCAAGTCTATACAATGGCTTTGGCACTCCAAGTCTGTACATCGCTTCAGGCACTCCTGTGCAAAGTCTATACATTGTATCTTTTACCTACGTTGCTCGAAACAAAGTATATACACTGCTGGATGATCAAGTCTGAACATTGGCGGCTTTCCCTACGTTCTGGCCAAGTCTATACATTCATACCTTTCCCTACGTTCTGGCCAAGTCTACACAACGCTTGCCTGACTTCTGTTTCAAGTCTATACATTCGTTTCTAAGGCAAAGTCTACACATTGGCTCAGGGTCTTCAAGTCTGTACAGAGTTCAAAGCCTATACATTGTTCACTCAGCTTCTTCATGTCTATACAGAGTCTTCATCTTCTGAAGTCTGTACATTGGAAGTGTGTACAATGTTCAGTTGCCTTTCTCCAAGTCTATACATCCGATTGCCTTTGCATTGCTCAAAGTATGTACAGCCAATGCACTCAAGTGAAGTCTATACATTGACTGTTCATTCATCCTTCGAAGTCTATACATCCACAGTGGATCTTCAAAGTCTGAACATCTGTTCACTTCACTCAAGTCTATACATCCACAGTGGAACGCCAAGTCTGTACATTGGCCTCAAGCTTCACAAGTCTACACATTGTCTTCGGCTTCAAAGTCTGTACAGTGGGTCAACCTGCCAAGTCTATACATTGGACTCTGTCTCGCAAAGTCTATACATTGGACTGTGCTTCGCCAAGCCTATACATTGGGTTCGGGTCTGCAAGTCTGTACACTGGTCCTCAGATGTTCCAAGTCTATACATTGGCGTACTGTTCATGCATCAGTTATCAAAGTCTATACATCGCTGATTGGGCTAAAGTCTGTACAGTCGTTTGGAAAGTCTATACTTTGTGAAGTCTGCACATTGGCTTCTCATTTGCATCAGAGTCTGTACACTGGTTCAATCTGCAAGTCTATTCATTGGTGATTGGGCATCCAAGTCTAGACATTGATTTACTATTCAAGCCTTGATTCGAAGTCTGTACATCCGATCGTCTCGCTGACTCATGCTTTCAAGTATATACATTGGCATATGCATTCACATGTAAAGTCTATGCAGCATCTGCGTCTCATTTAGCGTCTCTTTCAAGTCTATACACTTTATACTTCACACGAAGTCTGTACACTCAGTTAACCTTCAAGTCTATACACTCAAGCTGCATCATGGCTGTACACACTTTGTTAAACAACCTGAACCAAGTCTATACATCATCTGATATCTTCTTATGACTGTGTGACAGGTACTGCTCGTGAAGCCTATGAAGTGCACGTGATCCGAGGTTGCCACCTGGCACGTGATCCGATGATAACGCCCTAAATGCTGCAGCTATAAATACCAAGCAGCCTCCATATGAAAGAGATAGAAAAGCGAGAACAGTGAAGAGAAAAAGAGATCGAGATCAGAAAGAAAGAGAGTGATCGATATAGAAGAAGAGAGTTGCAGAGAGGCAGTGAGCAGAAGCAGAAGAAGAAGAAGAAGAAAGAAGAAGAGAAAAGAAAAGCTAGAGAGAGCCTGCGAAAGAGAAGAAAAAGAAGAGTGAGAAGAAGAGAGAGCTAGAGTGATAGAAGCTTCAACTGAAGATCTGTTCCTGCTGGGCCGTGGATCAAATCCAGGCCAGCCAGCTCCTGTGAGAGCCACAGTCTGAGTTTACTTTTTCCAGCTTTCTGTTGCTACGTTTTTATTTTTCTTTTCAACTATTCACTAGTTGTTCTTCCGGTTCTCTTGTGTGAGGTCGGGTTCCCTCCGGTGTGGAGGAAGAGAGACTTGCGTCTCTGGTTGCCTTTGACTGGGAGTCATCGGTTGTTTCCCTCTGGTTTGGAGGAAGGGAGGATGGGTCCTCCGGTTCTGGGCTTGTAGGTTTTGAGTCCAGGGGTCCCTCCGGTTAGGAGGAAGAGAGGTCCGAGACTTCTAGTTTGCAGGTGGCTTGGTGTCACCTGTGCTTCCCTCTGGGTTTCAGAGGAAGAGAGACTTAGGTCTCTAGGTTTCCCTCCGGTTTGGAGAAAGGGAGGATTGGTCCTCCGGTTATGGTCTTGTGGTTGCAAGACTAGGTGTTCCCTCCTGGTCTAGAGGAAGAGAGACTTGCGTCTCTGGTTTCCAAGTGGCTGGGAGTCACTTGGGGTGTCCCTCCGGTTGGGAGGAAGAGGGGAGGTTGTTCCCCTGGTCAAGCTGTGTGGCAGCATCTTGTTCGCAGACTGAGTCTGCAGTTTTCTAGCCTGTGCTAGTGGAAGCCTTACTCCGGTTGGGAGTGAGGGGTGGACGTAGGTCTTTGGATCGAACCACCTAAAAAATCTCTTGAGCAGTGGTTTGTCTGTGTGTTTGCTTCCGCTAGATGATTGATTAGGAGCGCTCCAAGTGTCTCTTCATATGTTCAATTGAATTAGTTTTTATTCTGGATTTATGTTTAGCTTCTGAGTTTAATTTAAATTGGGTGATATTTCTAGCAGGATACATTCACCCCCCTCTGTATCCAGGGCTTGCACCCTATCAATTGGTATCAGAGCGGTTCTCTATCTGATCAGATCCAACGATCTGCAGAGGATCCTGTTGCCTTTGGTGCATTTCTGAACTTTCTCTCTGTTGCATTAATCTGCTTGCCGATTTAATCAATGGGTTCTCCACCGGTTTTCAATGGCTCTAATTTTAACTCATGTGTTAGCAGTCTACATAACTATGTGAATTTAATGGATCCGGATCTGTGGAAGTTAATTTCACATGGTCCTCATAGACTGCCATAGGAAGAGTCCAAATGGACTAAAAGTGACAGATCAAGAAATGGAGAGAATCAAAAAGTTTTGAGATTAATGAAAGAAGCTACTGACAAGGCTCTACATTCTTGTTTTTATGACTGCAGGTCCGCAAAGGACATTCTGGATCAGTTGAAGCTAGCTCAGAGGATGAATGAGGACAGCTGCCTGATGGCTGATAAGAGCGACCATAGCACTGATCAAGATGAATTTGAAGATGCTGAGGAGGTAATCAATCCTTTCGATAGTTTCACTTTAGATGACTGGGAGGATGCCTATGCTAATCTGTTAAACTCCCATGAAAAATTGAGGAAGAAGAATAAAAGTCTGATAAAGAAGTTAACAAGTCTAGGGGATCCTATTTCTGGAACTGAAAATCTTGAAAATCCTGAAATTCTGAAAACTGAAAATGAGATTCTCAGAAGACAAGTGTCGAAACTAGATGGAATCCAATCAGAACTTGATCATGTTAAATCTGAAAACACTAAACTCAGAAAACAATGTCAGGAATCTGAACAAAAACTAATCAGTCTTGAGAATGAAAACATATTGATCAATGAAGAGTTCAAGGCTGTTAGTGTTCCGAACTTAAAGTTTCAGGAAAACTTTGAAAACTGTAAATCAGAATATCCAAGTTTCCTAACTGATGTATTATTTGATGATGATAAACTTGAGCAGGAAAACACAAGTCTAAAGGAAGAAATTGAGAAACTGAAACAGTTGAACTCCACCATGTCAGAGAGATTGCTGACATTTGAAAAAGGAAAATCTGTTGATGAAAATCAAAATGAGCTCAAACTGAAACAAGAGATTGAAACTCTTAAAAACTTGAATGATGTGATGCATCAACAGATTCTGGTCTGTGAAGAAGATATAGTCAACTATGAACATCAGATTTCTTCTCTTCAATCTGAAATAAATGATCTGAACAATTCTCTGTCAAAATTTGTAAGTGGGCAGAAAAACCTAGACAAGCTACTAGGTGTAAAAATCAACACTAGGAAGGAAGGGCTGGGCTACAACAATGCTAATAAGAAAGAGTTTCAGAGCAAGTTGATGACATTTTTTGTAAAAGCTTCAAATGTAGCCACCACCTCAAAAGACAAACAGCCCATTGTTCAGAAAACTGAAGAACAGAACAAAAATCAGAAAAAGATTGGAAAACAGAAAATAAATAAAAAGGGTTCATTGGGGCATGTTGATCAAAGTTCACACACACATTCACATGCATCTAAAAAGAAAATGTCATGCCATTATTGTCATAAATTTGGTCATCTGATGCATGAATGTAAATTGATGGAGAAGGATGATATTACTGCTAGGAACCTTCATGATAGAAATCCTTCATTTCAGAAAAAGAAAATTGAATGTTTTCACTGTGGTAAATTAGGACACACAATTGCACAATGCTGGTTTGCAAATGATAAGAAAACATCTCATTCATATCATGGTAAATCTCCTGCAAGCCAACATGGTCCTAATAAGAACAAATTTATTTTTAAAGATAAGCTCATTACATGCTTTGAGTGTGGAAAGACAGGCCACAGGGCCATTGAATGCTGGCTGAGGGCTGGTGGAAGAAATTCTAGTTCATGCTTTCACTGTGGCAAGATGGGCCACATTGCAGTTCAATGTTGGCATGCTCAGGGAAGGAAGTTTAACAATAAATCTGGTAAATTCCCTGTCAATAGAAATATTTCTGATAGAAATGAATTTGTGTTTGAAAAGAAAACACTTACATGTTTTGAATGTGGGAAGCCAGGCCATAGAGCTGCTGACTGTTGGCTGGCTTATGTTGGTAAACAGAATCTTAATTCTGTTAAGAGAAAATTTCATGCATATGCACATAGAACTCATACTAATCAGAATGTGCATAAATCAAATCTGAAATCTGCTGCCTCTTGCTATTATTGTGGTATATTAGGTCATTCAATGAATAATTGCCATCTGATGAGATCTGATGACCTAAATGCTAAAAGGTTGTTTAGAACACCTGCCAAAGGTGTCACTATTAACCATGCAGGACCCAAGACTGTTTGGGTACCTGCCCATGCAACATAGTGTGCAAACTTGCGGGTGTGCCTTGGAAGCTGAAGAATAAAAAAAAGGGGGGAAATAAACCAAGGCACCCAAGTTGATAAAACCCCATTCAGGTAAATTCTTCACATCTGTTCAAATGAAATTTATGGTTGATCTGATAAGTCATAGTTTCATGCATACATGCTTTTTGTTTGGTTTGACTCTTGCATTGAGCTTTGTGGGCTTTCTTGTTTGTACTTTGAGCTGAGCGCATATATGAGTATTGCATAATCATGCACTTGACACACAATCATTGAAAATCTGATGCATATAGGACTGTTGGTATTGCATTGTCATGCATGACCACTTTGGTATATCAAATGGTAAGCTACTAAAGGGCAGAGGAAATCTGTCTGGAGGTTCTTACTTTGTGTGAGATGGTCTTTTAGACCAAGTTCTCCGCCAAGTACCAAGGGTCAAATTTACATATTAGAGAATGTCTGCATCTTCATGTGAATATTTTGCTTCATGCCCATGCATACATGTAGTTAATTGCATTGCATTTCATTACATTGAAAATGCCAAAAAGATAGATTGAATGCATACATTTAGGGGGAGCATTATTCTTACTCTTGAAATCACACAACTGTTTTTAGATTTACTGCATAGCATGTTAAATCTGTTGTTGCATAGTCATTCATCATCTGCATTGTCTTCAGGACATATAAGATGATTTATTGTTTTTAGTTAAAGGGAGTCATAGCATAGCATATCACTTATTTTTGAAAAATCAAAAAAAAAGGGGAAGGTAGTGTCTCACTGCATATAGATAGGGGGAGCATGCTTAATCCGTTCAGTTGTGTTTTTATCTGAACTCTTCCTATCCACCTACTTGATTCATTTTGTCAATTCTATAGTGTCAGTGATTCCATCATGAAAGTGGTATCAAATGATCTTTCTTGACCGCTTCTGAAGTTGTTCAAAATCTGAATTCATACCTTATAGGTATCTGTCTGTCTCTCCTAAATCTGCTGAAGGAGAGCTTCACTTCTATTAAGTCATCCTTGAACTTCTATGCTCAAGAGCAGCTCCTTTGCTACAATTTTTCAGAATCCATCCTGTCTGTTGAATATTCTCACTTGAATTACTAAGCTGAGATATGAAGTAAATCTTCAGCCTGAATACTACTTCATAAAAGTTAAAACATCTTCAATGAGGAACCTTCCATTATACATGCTTAAGAACATTTGTTAACTGGAACTGGTTTAAGTCTTATGTACTCTTGTTTGGTCACAAGGAACTTGAAAATATCTGTTTCAACCTCTTAATAAACTTTAACTGTCTGCTTCATGTAAATTCATGTAAGACTTTCTAAAATCTGAAAAGTTGATATCCATGTCTACGCTGACTGAGATATATAGTGTATGTGGTTGTTCCTAAACATCTAATTTGTTCTGAATCCATTTTGAGTAAAAGTATGGACAGAGCAATGGCTATGGTTACTGAGAAACCTGTCCAAAGGATTGAGTCATGAAGTACCATGGTTAACTCTGTTTAAAGAGATGATTGGAAATTATTGTGAAAATATGGCAGAGCAATGGCATAGTTGTATTGAGTAACTGGAGATTCTGGCCTCTGATCAAGGTGTATCCTCATGCCAAAGATACTTTTAATGCTACCTCTGTTCTCTAAAATGGAAGAAGCAATACGGTTGTCACACTGAGTAACTGGGGATTCTGGCCTCTGATCAAGGTGTTTCCCCACGTCAAAAGGTGCTGATGAACCAAAATTGTTCATTAAAAAAAATTGAATTTGTGTAAATCAATTTCTGAAAGAACAATTAAAATTCAGGTGCATTCACTTATGTTTCTGTTAAAGCTGTCATGGAAAGTAAACTAAGTAAGATGGAAGTTGGTTGAACTAGAATCTTATATGAGCTTGTAGTTCCTTTTTATTAAGAGTTGGTTCAGATATGAGTACAATTTCTCTTTGAAAAATTTAGGTTTACATCATTCTTAAACCACATCTGACAATCAAGGTTTCATAAGCTTCTATAATGGAGGAATCTAGAACTTAAAATTATGCTCTATGAAGTTGGTATCTTGCTGAAAAGTTCAATATCTCAATTATCACTAATTGTTGAATCTGCTCAACCTATGGCTCTTTATCACTGTGTTTTGATTCAGACTGGTTGTCATTTATGAGAGGCACTTCTCTCAGTTTAACCTGTGTACTTGCAGTTCTTTGGATAACCAGAGTTCATCCTTGCAGTGTGCTAATGAAAACTTGTCTTTCTCACTTATTCACTATGATTACAGTCTGTGTTTTGCTGATAGATGCTCATCACTTCACTATATCAATTGTCTTCACTCCATCTAATCAGGGGGAGCTTCCATGTCATGATTCCTTAAAGGGGAGATCTAGTTAGCATTCTTGAGTGTCCCTGTACTTTTGTTGACATTCTCCCTTCATCTCAATGTGTTTCATTCATCAAAACGTTTTCTGATAAGAGGGAGCTTAGTCAAAGGGGGAGTTTATAATTCACTCATATTATGCAGTCTTATTCTTTCCTCTTCAATTCATGTCTTTTTGCTGAAGTCAAAGGGGGAGAAATATTTGATCAAGTCAGTATGACTCATAGAGTACTCATAGTGTTGCCATCATCAAAAAGGGGGAGATTGTTGTGTCCCTGTGATTTTGATGATAGCAAACACTATAAGTCATCTGAATGCATACAATTTTGTTTGTGGTGCATATGAATGTTTCATTGAAAATCTTATCTGAATTATTGCTGCATTTAAATATGGCTGTGTGGTGTGTGCTTTGGTGCATTTCATTATTGCTGATGCATTTCATAATTGATTGTTATCTGGATTGCTTGTTATCTGGATATCTTGATGTCAGTCTGTTCAATGGGTCGACCCCCCTTCCAGATGGGTCGACCCCCCAAGTCTATACAACGCCAATCTGTTCATGCATCATATCTCAAGTCTACACACTGCATTTTAGGCAAAGTCTGCATATTGGTAGAGTCTGTACTTTGCCTTCAAAGCCTTCCAAGTGTGTACATCGGTCTATTGAAAACTCAAGTCTGTACAACGCCCAGGTTCCTGCATTTCAGGCGAAGTCCATACATTGGGCCCTTCATCAAAGTCCATACATTGCATAATGTTCGTCAAGTCAATACATTACACTGTAGATGCATCGAAGGGAAGTATGCACATCGGACTGTTCATGAGAAGTCTATACATTGGAAGTGTGTACATTGTTCAGCTGCCTTGATCAAGTCTGTACAACTAGCAGCGTTTCTTGCCTCAAGCCATTCTCCAAGTCTGTACATCATTATGTTGAAACCTCAAGTCTGTACAGCGAGCAGCGTCCTTGTGTTTCAAGCCATTCACCAAGTCTATACAATGGCTTCGGCACGCCAAGTCTATACAATGACTTTGGCACTCCAAGTCTGTACATCGCTTCAGGCACTCCTGTGCAAAGTCTATACATTGTATCTTTTACCTACGTTGCTCGAAACAAAGTCTATACACTGCTGGATGATCAAGTCTGAACATTGACGACTTTCCCTACGTTCTGGCCAAGTCTATACATTCATACCTTTCCCTACGTTCTGGCCAAGTCTACACAACGCTTGCCTGACTTCTGTTTCAAGTCTATACATTCGTTTCTAAGGCAAAGTCTACACATTGGCTCAGGGTCTTCAAGTCTGTACAGAGTTCAAAGCCTATACATTGTTCACTCAGCTTCTTCATGTCTATACAGAGTCTTCATCTTCTGAAGTCTGTACATTGGAAGTGTGTACAGTGTTCAGTTGCCTTTCTCCAAGTCTATACATCCGATTGCCTTTGCATTGCTCAAAGTATGTATAGCCAATGCACTCAAGTGAAGTCTATACATTGACTGTTCATTCATCCTTCGAAGTCTATACATCCACAGTGGATCTTCAAAGTCTGAACATCCGTTCACTTCACTCAAGTCTATACATCCACAGTGGAACGCCAAGTCTGTACATTGGCCTCAAGCTTCACAAGTCTACACATTGTCTTCGGCTTCAAAGTCTGTACAGTGGGAAAACCTGCCAAGTCTATACATTGGACTCTGTCTCGCAAAGTCTATACATTGGACTGTGCTTCGCCAAGCCTATACATTGGGTTCGGGTCTGCAAGTCTGTACACTGGTCCTCAGATGTTCCAAGTCTATACATTGGCGTACTGTTCATGCATCAGTTATCAAAGTCTATACATCGCTGATTGGGCTAAAGTCTGTACAGTCGTTTGGAAAGTCTATACTTTGTGAAGTCTGCACATTGGCTTCTCATTTGCATCAGAGTCTATACACTGGTTCAATCTGCAAGTCTATTCATTGGCGATTGGGCATCCAAGTCTAGACATTGATTTACTATTCAAGCCTTGATTCGAAGTCTATACATCCGATCGTCTCGCGGACTCATGCTTTCAAGTATATACATTGGCATATGCATTCACATGTAAAGTTTATACAGCATCTGCGTCTCATTCAGCGTCTCTTTCAAGTCTATACACTGTATACTTCACACGAAGTCTGTACACTCAGTTAACCTTCAAGTCTATACACTCAAGCTGCATCATGGCTGTACACACTTTGTTAAATAGCCTGAACCAAGTCTATACATCATCTGATATCTTCTTATGACTGTGTGATAGGTACTGCTCGTGAAGCCTATGAAGTGCACGTGATCCGAGGTTGCCACCTGGCACATGATCCGATGATAACGCCCTAAATGTTGCAGCTATAAATACCAAGCAGCCTCCATATGAAGGAGATAGAAAAGCGAGAACAGTGAAGAGAAAAAGAGATCGAGATCAGAAAGAAAGAGAGTGATCGATATAGAAGAAGAGAGTTGCAGAGAGGCAGTGAGCAGAAGCAGAAGAAGAAGAAGAAGAAGAAAGAAGAAGAGAAAAGAAAAGCTAGAGAGAGCCTGCGAAAGAGAAGAAAAAGAAGAGTGAGAAGAAGAGAGAGCTAGAGTGATAGAAGCTTCAACTGAAGATCTGTTCCTGCTGGGCCGTGGATCAAATCCAGGCCAGCCAGCTCTTGCGAGAGCCACAGTCTGAGTTTACTTTTTCCAGCTTTCTGTTGCTGCGTTTTTGTTTTTCTTTTCAACTATTCACTAGTTGTTCTTCGATTCTCTTGTGTGAGGTCGGGTTCCCTCCGGTGTGGAGGAAGAGAGACTTGCGTCTCTGGTTGCCTTTGACTGGGAGTCATCGGTTGTTTCCCTCCGGTTTGGAGGAAGGGAGGATGGGTCCTCTGGTTCTGGGCTTGTAGGTTTCGAGTCCAGGGGTCCCTCCGATTGGGAGGAAGAGAGGTCCGAGACCTCTAGTTTGCAGGTGGCTTGGTGTCACCTGTGCTTCCCTCTGGGTTTCAGAGGAAGAGAGACTTAGGTCTCTAGGTTTCCCTCCGGTTTGGAGGAAGGGAGGATTGGTCCTCCGGTTCTGGTCTTGTGGTTGCAAGACTAGGTGTTCCCTCCTGGTCTGGAGGAAGAGAGACTTGCGTCTCTGGTTTCCAAGTGGCTGGGAGTCACTTGGGGTGTCCCTCCGGTTGGGAGGAAGAGGGGAGGTTGTTCCCCTGGTCAAGCTGTGTGGCAGCATCTTGTTCGCAGACTGAGTCTGCAGTTTTCTAGCCTGTGCTAGTGGAAGCCTCACTCCGGTTGGGAGTGAGGGGTGGACGTAGGTCTTTGGACCGAACCACCTAAAAAATCTCTTGAGCAGTGGTTTGTCTGTGTGTTTGCTTCCGCTAGATGATTGATTAGGAGCGCTCCAAGTGTCTCTTCATATGTTCAATTGAATTAGTTTTTATTCTGGATTTATGTTTAGCTTCTGAGTTTAATTTAAATTGGGTGATATTTCTAGCAGGATACATTCACCCCCCTCTGTATCCAGGGCTTGCACCCTATCAATGTACATACTTGATGGAGTGTAATGGAGTATGCATATAGTAAAGTATGCACATTGAAAAAGAATGTACTGACATGCCATCAACGAATGTACAGACTTTGTGTGGAATGTACAAGCGATGTGCAGACTTGCTATGCCTAGAGTTTAAGCATGAATGCGTAATGCACAGATTATGCGTGTGCATGAGTGAACTTTGAGTGCATGACACTACTTTATGTATGTATGCAACAGAATGTATAGACTTTGAATGCATGGTAAAGAGTGTACAGACTTTATCTTGAAAGATGCATAAATGCATATAGGAAAGTACGCACATTGAAGAGGAGTGCTCAGTCATGCCATCAAAGAGTGTACAGACTTTGTGTGCATGTGACATGACGATGTATAGACTTGAGAAAATGATGCACGGACATATCAACAGAGAATGTGCAGACTTTGTATATGCATGAAATAGCCGAATGCACTGACTATGCTCATTAATGTATAGACTTGATAGCATGCGGCGATGTATAGACTTGTGAAATGATGCACGAACTATGCATATGCATGAAGAGCACTGGCTGTACTGACTGATCTAATGAGACAATGGAGGTTGTACAGACTTTCAGCCAAAGAATGTACAGACTTGCTAAGTCATCAAGGCAACCGTGTACAGACTTTAAAGTGAAGAATGTACAGGCTTGAGTTGATGCCACTGAAGAATGTACAGACTTTAAATGCGTGCATGTGACAAGACGATGTACAGACTTTCTATGCCTGCAACAAGACGATGTACAGACTTTCTATAATGATGCACATATGCATATAGTTAGTCGCGTGCAGCAACAAATGTTGAACAGATGCAATGTATGCCGGAGAACTAACAATGCAGTCTATATATCAGAACATGCATCGACTATATGGCGTACAACATCAGTTAATGCACCGATGCAAGCTACACTTGTTATGCACACACTAGAGTTACACCGATACAGAGACAAACAATGTTGCATCGATGCAGAGACAGACAATGCAATGAGATGAATGTTCACACTCAAATCAATCAATCATACATACTCATGATACTTGCTGACACCAAAACTATTCATACTCATAGTGTTTGCTGACATCAAAACCACAGGGGCACAACAATCTCCCCCTTTTTGATGATGGCAACACTATGAGTCACTATGAGACACACAGATCCAAACTATTCTCCCCCTTTAACTTCATCAAAAAGAGAAAATAATTTGAGACACACATAACATCTCCCACTGTGACTGCATGAAAGCACATTAGAGCTATTCTCCCCCAAGGTGAAATATGCAAGATGAGCACTTAAAGAGTAAAATATAAGAACTCCCCCTATCAATATGAATGTTTGGCTACTTTCCCAGAACTCCCCTTGAAGTGCATGAATGAACTCTGGTTATCCAATGAAGCAATATGAAATCTGCCATCATAAGAACTCCAAAACAAATGCATGGACAGAATAAAGCATGTGGAAGGTCCACAGAACCAGAACTGGTTAAAGAAATCAGATGGAAGATTCCAACAGTGTGAAGAGTAGAACAATTGATGATAGGAAAGAAAAGGTAGACAGTGGTAGGGGTGAGAAACAGTCAAAGCAAATTACATCTCAAGGAATCAATCAACTGATAAGAGAGGATTGTCAACAAAGTGCATGTTGATCAAGTTGTCAGGGGTGAACCAGATCGTGAGGGATTTTAAGGCATGCATCACTACAATAAGTCTTTACATGAATAGACTCTCCTATCATAGAGGGTTATGAATAGGCAACTTGACCAACCTGATTTAATTTTGATGTATACCAAATTTGTCAATTAAACACAATACTTATATCTGAATTTAAGTTTTAATAAAGGTGAACCAAATAATCAGATAACACTCAGGACCAATCATCTTTATCTTACACGCATGATCTCAACGACTCCTTTGAGAGTTACACAGATCAGTATTGAGATTAAACATTTTTACAAGAGCATGAGTTGACAGAGATTGCAAGATTTTCATTTGAAGCACATTATTCTTTTTCTAAGCAATTTAAGTTGATCAACACCTTTTTACGTGAGGCACAACACGTCTTAGGTGAAGTGACCCAGTTACTCAGTGTGATAACTATCATTGTCTCTCAACATTGAGACCCGAGTTGACAATAGAAGTGTCTTTTTACGTGAGGAGACACCTTGATTAGAGGCCAGACTCCTCAGTTGCTCAACATAAATATGCCATTGCTCTGTCAGTTTTTTCAATAAATTTTCACCAGAGATAACTATGGCACTTCATGACATAGGATTACTATATTTCATTGATACAGTACCCAGTTTCTCAGTGACCAAGTCATTGCTCTGAATTCAATTTTTCCTTTTAGTTAACATTTTCCAGGCAAGTGTTTAAAAACAATACTCACTCTATGTATCTCAATCAAAGTAACCTTGATTTCAAATTTTCAGATTTCAGATGAGTGAGTCTAAGGTTTTCATGACACATATGGTTAAGATTTATTAAGGCTTATCATTCAGATATTTTCAAGTCATTTTAGTGCAAATCTGAGAATACATTAACTTTATATCAGTCTGATTCAGTGGTCACTCTTAAACCTATATGAAAGGAATTTCTTCATGATTCTCAGATTGAATTGCATGGCATGCAACTAGAGTTCCTCAGATCAGATCAAAAATACAGCTGACCAACTAATCAACCATAGACACAAGTAACCCATACCAGCTAAGAAGAATGTAAAGAATGAGTATAAGCTGGCGGAAGAGTCAACAACAAGAGAGAAGAGCATTAGAGGATCCAATAAACTAGACCGGAGTATTTCAGGTGAACTGTCTAGATTCATCATGAAAATAGCGAGGCATGCATATGACACTCAGTTGTGCAAAACAATTGTTCAAGCATCAGAGCATTCTTTATTCAGAAATCAATGACAGGCTGACACAAGATAATTTTTCAAACAATTCAACTCTCAAATCAGAATGAAATCAACACACATGAATATGAAAGTGAGCCGAATAACTAGACAGGAAGGGTTCAAGAGGTGAACGACTAGTGAGTCTAAAATGCTCCCCCTGTTTAGATGCAATGAGTTATTCCTTTTTAGATTTTTCAAATTAGATGATATGCAATGCATCACACTGTATATATGCACTATGCAACAAGACTGGTCATAAGCAGCAATAACATCATGCGAAATCAATCAAATTTTCAAAAGATTTCAATTAAGCACAGATGGATCAATATGATATGCAAACATCTAAAGCAAGCAATTTCTGATAACAAAATTTAGAACAGATTTTCAGAACTGACCTGAATAGTGCAATCCTGGGGGTTTCATTCTTGAGTGTCTTGGATTATTAACCCCTTTATTCATCAACTTCCAAGGCACACCTACAGCACATTAATCATTTTGATCCTGCAGGGACCCAAACAGCCTTGGGTCCTACGTTAGTCCTGACAGGTGTTCTGAACAGTCTCTTAGCAACATTATCATCATAGCCCATCAACTTATGGTTGGACAAGGAATAATCAAATTGACCATAGTGATGATAGGTAGCAAATTTCAAGTTCTTTTTATGCACATTATTTTGAGCATGCATATTGAAGTTTCTATTTTGAACATGAATATTTTGTTCTCTAAAATCTGTCAACCAGCATTGAGATGCTTTGTGGCCAGATTTTCCACAGTTAAAGCAATCACTTGACTTTCTCATGAAAACATTTTTATCCTTTCCAAACATATTCTGATGAATAGGGAATTTGACAAATTTATACATGGGTTCACTCTCCTGTGCATACCAGCATTGAGCAGCAATGTGGCCTGGTTTGCCATAGTAGAAACACTGAACGTTCTTTTTCATGAACTCAGTTTTATTCCTTAAATTATTCTGTTGGACAGAGAATTTAATCGATTTATCAGTATGTTTGCCTTCCTGTGCATGCCAGCACTGTGCACCAATGTGTCCAAACTTCCCACAGCAAAAGCAATTCAGATTCTTTTTTCTAGGAACATGATTTCTAGCATGAGTTTTCTGTGTAGTAGCAGTTAGGTCATCAATTCTCATTAAGTTACATTCACACATAAGATGACCTAGTTTGTGACAGTAAAAACATTTTATTCTTCTATTTTGAGCATGAGAATGTTTCTTCGTTTTAAAGCTCCTAGCATGAATTCTATCAGATTTCAGATAATCTTTTCTCATGACAAAACACTCAACCATTTCATGGCCAAACTTTCCACAGTAAAAGCATTCGACATTCTTGACAATAGATTTGTTGGCCTGAACTTTCTTAGCATGCTGATTGTCATCATTCTTTTTCAATATTTTCTTTTCTGTTGTATTTTCTTATTTTCTTGAGCAACAGCTTGTTTAGGGGATGAGGTGGAAGTGCTAGGTATTTCTGAGCTATGCATACAAGTTGTATAAGATTTATTCCTCATTCCCTGCTTAACTTGAAAATGACTGCCTTTTTTCATGCAGTTATCTTTGAATACAACATTCTGCTTCTCTTGATTAGCATATTCAGATAGCGACTTGTTCAAATTCAAAATCTCATTTCTAAGAGAAGAGTTGAGCAGTTCAGAGGTTGTTACTTTTTCATTAAGCATGGCATTGATGACTTTATGACTGTCAATCTCTTCCATCAATGCACTCATCCTCTCATATTCATTTTTAGATGTATTCTTTCCCTTTTCAAGCATCAGAGCTTATTAGATATGGCAGTATTCAGAAGCTTCAACTCTTCATTCTCCTTTCTTATTTGTTCATTCTGAACCAGTTCATTAGTTAGTATTTGATCATTTCCTAATGAATTCAACATATCTTCTAGTTCAGAAATCTTAGCAGTAAGTTCATCATTTTTAATTTTTTGTAAAGAAATTTGTTCTTTATGTTTGACGAGTTCAGCTTGACTTTCCTCTTGAAGTCTTTTGTAAATTTCAATTTCATTTTTTTGTTCCAGCAAAAATTCATTTTCTTCTTCCAAAGATCTGATTTCATGCATCATTTCTTTTCTTAGTTTCTTTTTCTCAGATTTAACCTTATCATATTTCTCAATTAAGTGCTCATTTAACACAATCAAGTCCTTAATACAAAAATTTCCAGTGTCAGAGTTTACCTGTGATGAAGTTTCCTCCATATGATCCTAGTCTTCGTCTGCTACCATGAGACACTTCACCTCTTCCTGACTTGTGATAGCAGCAACCATATTAACAACTTCTGACGTACTGCAGCAATCAAACACACAAGGAAACTTGTCAGTATTTGTAGCACTTCGAGTTAGCTCCAGGGCCTTCTGATTCTCTGCGAATTTCAAGTGGTCTGAAGTTTTCCATAAGGATTTGTCCTTTGGAACTTCATAAGAGCTGTGTGCGATTATTATCCATAGATCTGGATTAATCTGCATCACGTACTCTCTAAATTGATTAAACCACTTGTAAAAATCTAGACCCTCAAACTTTGGAGGATCAATCATGATTTCCATGCTCAGACAGAATAAGAGTTCTAAATAGAACACTAATCAAACACAATGCAAGCAAATGAATCAACTCAGATCGCACCGAAGCCAATTACAGATCAGATCTGCAGGTCGCTGGACCTTCTGTGCAGACACCCGCTCTGATACCAACTATTAGGACCGGTGCGATGGATTCAGAGGGGGGTGAATGAATCCCTCTTACAAAATTTGCCCAATTAAAGCTCCCTGATACAAACTGAAAGCCAATGAACAGTTGCGGAATAACAGATTCACTAAGTCAACTAAAATGCTTCTAGATGAACGGATTAGTGACTTAGGATCAATGTCAAGGGACTCTCAATACAGTCATCGAACAGACAGTGTGCAATCAACAACCTTACTAGACAGAGAGAAACACATCGAGCCTAAGCATGCATCTAGCGAATCGAATATGACAATCAAACCAAAGTAGACAAAGGATTTTTAGGTGGTTCGGTCCGCAGACCTACGTCCACCCCATACTCAAACCAGAGTGTGGATTCCGCTGCCAAACAACTTGAAAACCGCTAGGCAACACAGCTTGCCTACAAACCGCTGACTAACATCTTGACCGCTGGGCATTACAGCTTTGCCAACCGCTGGGGACTACAGCTTAACCCGTCCAGAGGAATCCTCCTCTGCCCGCTGAGCAACACAGCTTGCTATGCTGACAAACAGCTTGAAACAGAGGTAAAAGAAAAACAAAATACAGAAAGGACACAGCAACAGAAAGCTGTATACGATAAAGCACAAAACAGCTCTCAAGGAGCAAGTTGGTCTGGATCTGATCCAAGAGCCAACAGATAACACATCTTCAAAGAAGTCTTCTCTCTTCTTTCTCACGAACTCTCTATCTCTCTTTTCACTCTCCTTTTTCTTCTTCTGCTAATCTCTCTCTCTCTTTTTCTTTCTCTTTCTCTTCTTCTGGATCGTGTAGGCTCTCTCTCTGCTTCTTCTTTCAGATAAGTTCCCCCCTTTTCTATCATGCTGCTCTCGAACACCACTATTATTTTTATAGCAGTAGCAGGTAGGTGGGCGTGTGTCCTCCACAGTTCCCGCCCAAGAGCCTAGACCACGTGGCAGCATTTCACTTACTGCATTACACGTGTCACGATCCTGAGCCATCTCCATTCTTGGATGACGTGCCCTTATTAAGCTCCTCGAGCATAAGTCATGTCAGATTAAACTTGATATCAGTTTGAATCAAAAAAGAGAAGGATGCATCGAGTAAGTTTGAGATTTGCATTAAGCATGTACAGACTTGATGGAGTGTAATGGAGTATGCATATAGTAAAGTATGCACATTGAAAAAGAATGTACTGACATGCCATCAACGAATGTACAGACTCTGTGTGGAATGTACAAGCGATGTGCAGACTTGCTATGCCTAGAGTTTAAGCATGAATGCGTAATGCACAGATTATGCATGTGCATGAGTGAACTTTGAGTGCATGACACTACTTTATGTATGTATGCAACAGAATGTATAGACTTTGAATGCATGGTAAAGAGTGTACAGACTTTATCTTGAAAGATGCATAAATGCATATAGGAAAGTACGCACATTGAAGAGGAGTGCTCAGGCATGCCATCAAAGAGTGTACAGACTTTGTGTGCATGTGACATGACGATGTATAGACTTGAGAAAATGATGCACGGACATATCAACAGAGAATGTGCAGACTTGGTATATGCATGAAATAGCCGAATGCACTGACTATGCTCATAAATGTATAGACTTGATAGCATGCGGCGATGTATAGACTTGTGAAATGATGCACGAACTATGCATATGCATGAAGAGCACTGGCTGTACTGACTGATCTAATGAGACAACGGAGGTTGTACAGACTTTCAGCCAAAGAATGTACAGACTTGCTAAGTCATCAAGGTAACCGTGTACAGACTTTAAAGTGAAGAATGTACAGACTTGAGTTGATGCCACTGAAGAATGTACAGACTTTAAATGCGTGCATGTGACAAGACGATGTACAGACTTTCTATGCCTGCAACAAGACGATGTACAGACTTTCTATAATGATGCACATATGCATATAGTTAGTCGCGTGCAGCAACAAATGTTGAACAGATGCAATGTATGCCGGAGAACTAACAATGCAGTCTATATATCAGAACATGCATCGACTATATGGCGTACAACATCAGTTAATGCACCGATGCAAGCTACACTTGTTATGCACACACTAGAGTTACACCGATGTAGAGACAGACAATGTTGCATCGATGCAGAGACAGACAATGCAATGAGATGAATGTTCACACTCAAATCAATCAATCATACATACTCATGATACTTGCTGACACCAAAACTATTCATACTCATAGTGTTTGCTGACATCAAAACCACAGGGGCACAACGGGGGGACCATTTTCTTTCCATCCGAACTAGATCGCTCATTTGTTATTTACGTAGGCGTGCCAGTCACATATGTGACAATTTATTATGCGCTCGATCTAACTTGGTCAGTCGATTGTGAGGTTTACGTCCTCTAAGAAAAAGGACAACCCTTGATTAATTGTCAAGAGGGGATGCCATCCGAGGGCGAAATAAGATGAACATGAACACACATGGCAAAACTGTTGTCCCACTAAATTGGCAAGCAAGAGGGGGTGAATTGATTGCCGGCTAGCTAAAAATACTAGATAAGGCTCGATCCAACAATTTAAGATAATTCCACGCAAACACCTGCAAACAGCTCGATTGCAAGCAACCACACAAATAACAAACCACAGGAGATGATGATTTTTGAGGTGGTTCGGATGCACCCAAGTGCGATCCTACGTCCACCCCTCTCAACTCGAGAGGATTCCACTATATATGAGCTACACAAACGTAGCGCTCACACACACACACACACACGAGGTCGATGACCTCAATCCACACACACACGTCCAAGCATGAACACATGCATCACTCGGAGATAGGATCTCCGACCACACACACACATCAATATCTGAGTTCTGTAGTAAATGAAATCAGAAATACATTGAAGGATCAAATTTAAGTCAAAACAACTCTGGACGAGCTCCCCCTTGCTGATCCACGTATTAGCGTGAGATGATCCTGCAGATTGGGATGGCTCCTAGCAGAACCGCTGAAGAGGTTGAAGCTTGGATGATGATCACAGCAGCTTGAAGGGTTCCCGGACTTGTTGAAGGATGGAACAATCTAAGAATCATGACCTTTTCTTCAGGGAAGAAGCCTTTTCTCCAACTGGTTCGTCCGCCCTATTCCTTCGGGTGAAACTCACGCAGGCTCATGCGACAGCTTTTCTCTCCAGCTCGTGTATATTCTGAACGCCCTAATCATTGGGCATTTATATCTTGGACGAGGGGGCTCTGATATGGAGGAAAGAGAGTAGAAATCTCTTCATTGATTGGCCCTTCGAAGGTGACATGGCAGATGACTCGTCCGAGCTGCTTCCTGCGATTAAGAGCATAAAAAGTGGATTAGATTCTAATATTTGTGTTATCACACCTCAACCGGTTAAGACATGTGTTAGCAGGTTAAACTAGTGCTAACTAAGTGGCTAATATGTGAGGATTTCCCAAATTAAGTCTTAGAGAAAAGCCCAAACCAAAAATACCCCGTAAATAGAAAAACCCAAAGTGGGTCGACCCCCTTGGGGAGATGGGTCGACCCATCTGCCAGCCAGAACCAAAATTCGTTTCTGTTTGGGACAGGGGTTGACCCATCTCCAAAAGGGGGTTGACCCATCTGCCAGACAGAACCCCCAACTAGCTTCGGTCTTGCACAGGGGTCGACCTATCTTTAGAAGGGGGTCAACCCATCTGCTAAACAGAGCCAAAACATGTATATTTTTGCACAGGGGTCGAACATTAAAGCACCAAGGTTCTTTGGTCAAGCTAAGGGAGGTTTTCATAATTAAAGCCAAGGAGATTCTAGGGGAAATTTCTCACCATTTTTGACTGGAATTGAACATTCTTCCTTACCTTTCATGAAGACCCTCCTTTCCATTTACCTTTGCTTTCCACTAGTAAGTCTTTCCTTCCTTCCTTCAACCCTTTAAGTCTCATCAAAAAAGAATTCAATTTGCTGTTGCATTGACAATCTATCACATGATTAGATGAAAAAAAAAGATAAGTTCAACATTGTGGCATCTTATGAGATCATGTGATCAAGGAATAGTGATTACCATAATAGTGGAATGAATTCAAGGCCAAATGTGATAAGCATGAACACATATGATGTTTTATTCAATCACAAGAAAATTTGTCATCATCAAAACCAACGGGGGCACAACACTCTCCCCCTTTTTGATGATGACAAAAACCTAATGCATTTCAGCTTATTGAAGAAGGATTGCGAAATTTAAACTTAGGATGATTTCTACTTTATTCACAACCACGCAAGTATAAGTGCAAGATTCATTTTCAAAATGAATGAATTATTCAAAACCATGCCTAGCAGATGTGACAAACCATGAAGACATCATCCAACCAAGTAAACACACGAGCATTCCAATTACTAGACAAAAACAATTGATGTATCTGAAATTCAAATACCAAAAGGCATGAGCATCGCATAACATCTTCACAAAAACGTTCAGTAAATGCATTACATATCCTCCCCCTTTTGTCATGAGCAAAAAGGAGTTGTGCAAGGTAGCACCACAAAATGGACTGAACATAGAGTGATTGGGTAGAAACAAGGATGATAGTGAGATGCAAAATGATCAAAGGGAGGAGGAATGGACTATGAGTACACAAGCAAACATGCAATGGAATATAGACTATAGTTAAGTAAAGAGTGTAGTTAGTAAGGACTAAACAAAATGGGCAGCTTCCGAGGTAGAACTGATAGATTGTCAATTCATATTGTCATGTATTTTTGTTCAAAGTACCCTTTTGCTCTCTTGAAAGAACATGGTAAAGGTTGATGGGTTAGTTATGAGAGATTCATTTTCATGTTGGATGATTTACATGCACACTATTTGAAATCTCTTGGTCTTCATCATATAAATTTGTAAATAGGTGTTAAAATTCATTGGGGTGCATGTTAGATCATTAGAACGTCATTAGGAACTCTTTTTAATGACACAAGGTCAGTGGGTCGACCCCCCCACTCAATGGGTCGTCCCCTGGGCTAAAAATAGCCCAACCAGTGTTCTGCTAGCAAGTGGGTCGACCCCCCTCACAAGATGGGTCGACCCCTGTAACATGTTTGTAGAAAACAGGTTCTGGGAGCCAGATGGGTCGACCCCCTTGTCCAGATGGATCGACCCCCCTGTTCGCAGCTCTGCGCGAGATTTCCGTAAGCCACCGAAACCCTATCAAATGACCTCCGATTGGGGTGAAATTTTACCCTAATGCCCTTAGGTTATTAATGAACATATTAGGGTGGTTTTGCTAGGGTTTTAGAAGGGCATTCATGTATTTTTAACCTTGACTTATTTGGGTATATGTATGTTGCGAAATCCATCGAGGGAAACATCTTTGGGCTGATTTTTCCCATCTGATTGCAGGAATTGAGAGAGGAAAGAAGGTCTGGCCGCAGGTGAGAAGGGGAAAGGGTCTATTAAAGGTTTTCATGAGTTTTCTTTCTGGTAGGGATGATTTGAAGTGAAGAAGTCAAAGCTACATCAAGTTTCATCAAGATTTAATGCTCTGACGAAGCTGAATCTGTAGCAACAAGTTTGTGCGACTTCGGATCTATTGAAGTTCGACCCCCTCACTTTGGAAGCTTCAAGAAAGATCATCTCCTGGCCATTTATCATACAAGGATACCATTCTCCAACCCTCTTGAGTTTATTTAAAACATTTGTCTTCAGTTTATACAAACTAAGGGCTTCTTGTTTCATCTTCCTTTGTAGGAACAAAGAGGAGGGCGACCCCCTACCTAGAGGAGGAGGTGCTGTGCACATTGAAGGAGAAGGAAGAAGAAGAGGATGCCACCAACAAGCTTTACACTGTCGATCTGGTCCCGTCTCTGAAAGTCATTGCTGGACTTTCTACCTGGGCGACTCCATCCGCTTCAGCCGGCTTCCACTCCGCGGAAAATACTCTCCAGCGCTCCCAACCACTCCTATGGATGGGTTTCACAGCAGATGGAATCTTCTATCTCTCATTTCCACTCTTATATTTGAGCATATATTAATATCTTGGGCTGTCATTGTATATCTTTCTATTTAGTCGAACTTAGAATATCTGTGTGTAGTGTACGGAGCTGTGACTCCGTGTGGTTTGAGTGTCCGGGGTGTGTTCCCCAATTTTGTGTGTGGGTGTGTGCTACGATGGCAGCATCTTGGGGCTAGACCCCGTGTGTGTATTGCTGCGGAAGCAGCGTGTGTGTGGTTGGGGTTCGTCCCCGTGTTGCTACGAAAGTAGCGTGTAGTGAAGCCTCACCCGGTTGGGTGAGGGGTGGACGTAGGGAGCCCGTCGTGGTCCCGAACCACCTAAAAATCTCTGTGCCAATTGTTGGGTTCGCTGCGCTCCCTCGTTGTCCTTAGTGATGGTTTTGATGATAACAAAATATTGTATGCAAGTTCTATGAAAATGTCCCTTGGCTCTTGCATTTTCATGATTATGATTGTTGCACATTTGTCATGGGACTTTTGTAGTGCTCTAGGTTCTATTATGTTTCACATGATGCTCATATATTGCTGGAATGTATGTGGTTCATGGGTTGTCAATGCCATCCTTGCATTTCATGTGTATCGACACCCATTCATAAGTGTTGACACTTCTATTGCTGCAGCTCTTGTTGATGACATTTTAAGCATGTTATGTGTAAGGATTTAATGTGGCTGATTTAATGGTTGATCAGGGGATATTTGGATATCCGATTTACTCGTGCTACTTGTGAATGAATAAAGTTCAAATTGCTTTTGACTGAACTTGATTTTATTGGACTGAACTTGTAAGGTTTTGGTTTGCTCTTAAAATCTTGGACTGATCTTAACATTCCTGGACTAAATATGAAACTCATGTGTGCTATGTTTTTGAGCTTGGAAATGGTTTTCATGTTGGTTAAAAATGAATGTTAATGCGCACCACTCAATAGGTTTGTGAGAGGTTGAAGAGCTTAGAACATGAATGAGGTTTCCAGTTTCTTCATAGAAGGATAGATGGTTCTCAATGAGCTTAATTTGATTTGTATAACTCTTGGTATTTGTTGACCATGAACTTGCTATTGTGCATCTCACTTGTATTGCTTGAAGATTGACGTGAATGACTAATTATACAAGTGCCCACAATTTATGGATTGCATTAGAAATGCCCTTTCCATGCATGGATCTATTTTTGAAAAGAGAGCTTGAGTTTAAATACTTGAAAGTGCTGAATCATTTTTGTATATGGTTGCAATTTTATTTTACAAAGATCCATGTTCAAAGAACTTTGGTATAGTGAGTATGCATTTCATATGACTGAGTTTTCAATGGAATAAATGAATTTTAGTTGTAAGTGCAGGCTCCATATGCAATTGGCTCTCAATCAAATGATTCATGATGATGCACGCTCATTAATGCTTCAAAGTCTTGGAAGCCATGGCTGTAAGAACATGTCCAGTGATGAAAGACAAGGTTGATAGAGAAATCACATGTGAAGAAATGCCTTAGAGATAAGTATTTCATAAGCATTGAATTCATATTTTCATGTATTTATGTTCAAAGTACCCTTTTGCTCTATTGAAAGAACATGGTAAAGGTTGATGGGTTAGTTATGAGAGATTCATTTTCATGTTGGATGATTTACATGCACACTATTTGAAATCTCTTGGTCTTCATCATATAAATTTGTAAATAGGTGTTAAAATTCATTGGGGTGCATGTTAGATCATTAGAACGTCATTAGGAACTCTTTTTAATGACACAAGGTCAGTGGGTCGACCCCCCCACTTAATGGGTCGTCCCCTGGGCTAAAAATAGCCCAACCATTGTTCTGCCAGCAAGTGGGTCGACCCCCCTCACAAGATGGGTCGACCCCTGTAACATGTTTGCAGAAAACAGGTTCTGGGAGCCAGATGGGTCAACCCCCTTCTCCAGATGGGTCGACCCCCCCTGTTCGCAGCTCTGCGCGAGATTTCCGTAAGCCACCGAAATCCTATCAAATGACCTCCGATTGGGGTGAAATTTTACCCTAATGCCCTTAGGTTATTAATGAACATATTAGGGTGGTTTTGCTAGGGTTTTAGAAGGGCATTCATGTATTTTTAACCTGGCCTTCTTTGGGTATATGTATGTTGCGAAATCCATCGAGTGAAACATCTTTGGGCTGATTTTTCCCATCTGATTGCAGGAATTGAGAGAGGAAAGAAGGTCTGGCCGTAGGTGAGAAGGGGAAAGGGTCTATTGAAGGTTTTCATGAGTTTTCTTTCTGGTAGGGATGATTTGAAGTGAAGAAGTCAAAGCTACATCAAGTTTCATCAAGATTTAATGCTCCGACGAAGCCGAATCTGTAGCAACAAGTTTGTGCGACTTCGGATCTATTGAAGTTCGACCCCCTCACTTTGGAAGCTTCAAGAAAGATCATATCCTGGCCATTTATCATACAAGGATACCATTATCCAACCCTCTTGAGTTTATTTCAAACATTTGTCTTCAGTTTATACAAACTAAGGGCTTATTGTTTCATCTTCCTTTGTAGGAACAAAGAGGAGGGCGACCCCCTACCTAGAGGAGGAGGTGCTGCGAAGGAGAAGGAAGAAGAAGAGGATGCCACCAACAAGCTTTACACTGTCGATCTGGTCCCGTCTCTGAAAGTCATTGCTGGACTTTCTACCTGGGCGACTCCATCGGCTTCAGCCGGCTTCCACTCCGCGGAAAATACTCTCCAGCGCTCCAACCACTCCTATGGATGGGTTTCACAGTAGATCTGAGGGGGAATCTTCTATCTCTCATTTCCACTCTTATATTTGAACATAGATTAATATCTTGGGCTGTCATTGTATATCTTTCTATTTAGTCGAACTTAGAATATCTGTGTGTAGTGTACGGAGCTGTGACTCCGTGTGGTTTGAGTGTCCGGGGTGTGTTCCTCAATTCTGTGTGTGGGTGTGTGCTGCGGTGGCAGCATCTTGGGGCTAGACCCCGTGTGTGTATTGTTGCGGAAGCAGCGTGTGTGTGGTTGGGGTTCGTCCCTGTGTTGCTACGAAAGTAGCGTGTAGTGAAGCCTTACCCGGTTGGGTGAGGGGTGGACGTAGGGAGCCCGTCGTGGTCCCGAACCACCTAAAAATCTCTGTGCCAATTGTGAATGCCTGTGTGATTGTCCATTTCCTCTATCTCTGTTCACAGGTCAATTTATAGATTTTTATTCACTGCTCCACTACACACTGCTACCTCTGCTATTTGTATTTGGGCATAGTTAACTCGTTCTTTGCATTGCATATCCGTGTGAGATCGGAAAGATTGAGAGCATTCTTCTAATCTCACTTGAGTTTATGCTAATTAACGCAGTTAATTTTAATTCCATTGTGATAAGTTTAGATTGTTTTTTAAAATTCACCATCTAGGCAAAGGGGACAATTCAAGCCCCCTTCTTGTCTGCCATGTAGTCTAGGCCAACAATTGGTATCAGAGCCTAGTCTCTGATTTTTTAGCGGACCTTGCGGTCTAGGAGTAAAGATCTGTTCATGATGGCTGGTGTGAATTCTGTCCCTATCTTTGATGGTTTTGATTATGTATCTTGGATTGGAAAATTCACTATTTGGATTTCTGGTACTGATCCTAAGCTTATGAAATTAATTACTCATGGTCCTCATGTTTTACCAAAAAATGAGTCAAGATGGACCGATGAACATAGGAAGATGAATTCTGATAATCTTTTTGTTCTGAATGCTCTTAAAGCTGCAGTATGCATTGACAAATTTTCATTTGTTTCTGATTGCAGATCTACCAAAGATATCTTGGATGGGCTAAGCAAAATCAAGAAGAAAGTTGGAAGGATGAGTGCCTCGTGGCAACCAAAGAAAATGAAGGCCAAAGCGAGGAAAACTCTAAGGTAAACTCCGATTCCGAGGAAGAGGATGAACTGAGCTATGATGAGTTAATGAATGCCTGTGATGAATTGTTTGAAAGATACAAAAAGACTAAATCTGAAAACAGAAAATTGAAAAAGAAACTTGATAAACCTTCATGTGAAAAATGCACAAAATTTGAGAAATTAGTTAAGTCTTCCATGCTTGAGATTGATAGTCATAAAGAAACCATTACATGTTTGAGAAATGAAAATGAATCTTTATTGGCTAAGATTTCAAAACTTGAAAACGTCGAAAAGGATTCCAGAAGTAAATTGAGCTGTTCGGAATGTGATCAAATCTTGCTCAATGAGCTCATTCAGAATGAACAGCTGAACGATATGAGAAAGGAAATAGAAAGCTTCAGGAATATGAATGATAAATTTGAATGCAATGAAACCATAAATAAAATGGTTGATGAAAATGTGAGTTTTCAAATGAAAGAACTTGAACACACTTCCATGAACAAAAATTCATTTGACAAACTCCAAAATGAAAACAGTGCTTTGTTAATTCAGATTTCATTGCTTGAAGAAAGATTGAAAAGTCTTGAAAATTTTGAAAAAGAAAAATGTGTGATTGGTGATGAATGTGACAAACTGCATATCCTTGAACAGGAAATTGAAAGTCACAAAAGTGTAAATCTTATGTTGAATGAAAAAGTCACTTCTTGTGAAAAAGAGATTGATGATCTTCAGATGCATATTGCATCATTGCAAAATGAAATCAAAACTTTAAATGAATCATTGTCTTTATGTGATAAAGAAAATGAGAAACAGAAAAATGCAAGTGATCAATCTTGTATGCAGGAAAAACTCTCAACTGTTAAACATGTTCATGCACCAAGAAAAAGGAGTGTCTTTTGTGACTATTGTGACAAATTTGGCCACGAAATGTATGATTACTTTCTGATGAAATTTGATGATGATGTGGCATTAGAATGACAAGTGACGCGTTACATCGGAACCCGGATGGAATGACAAGTGAGCAAGGGCTAGCTAGGGCGTTCCCCGTAAGCGACGCGCCGCAATGGCGCCCGATTGCGGTGTCAAATAGGCAAGGGTTCTCGTGTGGGGTTGGACGCACACGGGTAAAGAAATAAGTCCAAAAACATAGGATCCGTCTAGCTACGTGGAATATAGGAACTTTAACGGGTAAGGGTTTAGAATTAGTTAAGTTAATGAAGGACAGGAGGGTTAACATAGCTTGCTTACAAGAAACTAGGTGGAAATGACATAAAGCTAAAGACATTGATGGATATAAAATTTGGTATACGGGTAATAATAACTCTAGAAATGGTGTTGCTATAATAATAGATAAAAACTTAAAAGACCGAGTTGTGGAAGTAAATAGATTGGGGGATAGACTAATGGTAATCAAACTTATCTTAGGTGATGATATTTTGAATATAATTAGTGCATATGCACCTCAAGTAGGATTAGAAGAGAGCATTAAAAAGCAATTTTGGGAGGCTATTGATAGTTTGATCCAAAATATCCCTAGTGAAGAGAGAATCTTTATTGGAGGGGATCTTAATGGTCATGTGGGTATAGATAATAGAGGCTATGAGAGGATTCATGGAGGGTTTGGTTTTGGTAATAGAAATGATATGGGTAACACTATTCTTGATTTTGCTATGGCCTACGATCTAGCAATTATTAATACCTTCTTTAAGAAGCGGGACGAACACTTAATAACATACAAGAGTGGAACACATATAAGTCAAATTGACTATTTTCTCATTAGGAAGGTCGATAGAGTTTTATGTAAAGATTGCAAAGTTATTCCTGGTGAGAGTCTAGCCCCTCAACATAGGTTGTTAGTAATGGATGTCACTATTCCTAAATTCAAAAGAAAGATCATTATAAATAATTATTCCAAGATTAAATGGTGGAATTTAAAAGGTAAAAGTTTAGAAACATTTAAAAATCATCTATTAAAGGAAAATATTTGGAATTTAGAACAAGAAACTAATGTAATGTGGAATAATGTTACAAATTGTATAACGAGGGTTGCAAAACAACTCTTAGGCGAAACTAAAGGTAAAAAGAACTTAGAAAAAGAGACTTGGTGGTGGAGTGAGGAAATCCAAAATACTATTAGAGTAAAAAAGGAATGCTTTAAAGTCTGGCAAACTAACAAAAATGCTCAAACCCTAGAAGCCTATAAAATCGCTAAAAAGAGAGCTAAGAAAATAGTTAGCGAAGCCAAGTCAAAGGCATTTGAAGATTTATATAATAAATTAGGAACCCGAGAGGGTGAAAAGGACATATTTAAAATTACTAAATTAAGAGAAAGGAAAACTAGAGATTTAGATCATGTTCGGTGCATTAAAGGTGAAGATCAAAGGGTTTTAACTAAGGATCTTGAGATTAAAGGGAGGTGGCATAGCTATTTTCAGAAGTTACTTAATGGAGATTCCGTCAAGGATTTATCTTTAGAAGGTACCCAAGAGTCCACAATATTTGATACATATCAATATTTCAGGCGTATTAAGATGTCAGAAGTGGATGATGCTTTAAGGAAAATGAAAGTGGGCAAGGCCTTAGGACTAGATGGTTTACCTATTGAAGTATGGAAAGGCCTAGGAGATATTGGTATTCAATGGCTAACTAAATTTTTTAATAGAATTTTAAAGGAACGGAGAATACCAGAAGTTTGGAGAAAAAGTGTTGTAGTTCCTTTCTATAAAAACAAAGGAGATATTCAAAGTTGTAATAATTATCGTGGAATTAAGCTTATGAGTCATACTATGAAACTTTGGGAAAGAGTAATTGAAAAACGCCTCCGTTGTATGACTACTGTATCGGAAAATCAGTTTGGTTTTATGCCAAATAGATCTACTACAGAAGCTATTTTCTTACTACGGCAGCTAATGGAGAAGTATAGAGAGATGAGAAAAGATTTGTATATAGTTTTTCTTGATTTAGAGAAGGTGTACGATCGAGTACCGAGAGAATTGATTTGGTGGACATTAAGAAAGAAAGGAATCTCTCAAGGATATGTCGATTTGATTAAGGATATGTACGGCGGTGCTATTACCAGTGTTCGAACTATTGCTGGGGAGACTGCTGAATTTTCCGTTTCTATAGGTTTGCATCAAGGTTCTGCACTAAGTCCGTATCTCTTTGCCTTAGTTCTGGATGAAGTAACTAAACAATTGCATGAGGATATCCCTTGGTGTATGCTTTTTGCAGACGATATTGTTTTAATTGATGAGAGTATTGATGCTCTAAATGCTAAGTTAGAGCGTTGGAGACTTGCCTTGGAGTCTAAAGGTTTTAAAATTAGTAGGAGCAAGTCAGAATTTATGCACTGTAATTTTAGTAATGGGAGAGTGGTTCAGGAAGACATGGTTCTAATTGATGGACATAACATTCCGAAGAGTAGTAGCTTTCGATACTTAGGGTCTATCATACAAGAGAATGGGGAGATTTATGATGACGTTACACATAGGATTAAGGCAGGTTGGTTAAGATGGAGAAGTGCATCAGGTGTCCTTTGTGATCGTCGTATGCCTGTGAAACTCAAAGGGAGGTTTTATAGAACGGCTGTGAGACCTGCTCTGTTATATGGTACCGAGTGTTGGGCAGTACGAAAGGAACACATCCACAAAATGTGTGTAGCAGAGATGAGGATGTTGAGATGGATGTGTGGCAAGACTAAGAAAGACAAGATTAGGAATGAGCGCATCCGTAAGGACTTAGGGATAGCTCCAATTGATAGTAAAATGAGAGAAAATAGACTCAGGTGGTTTGGACATGTGTTTCGTCGCCCTAACTCAGCGCCGGTTAAAAGATGTGATCAAATCTTAGTGGATGTTAGTAGAAGAGCTCGAGGAAGGCCTAAAATGAGATGGTGCGATGTTATTAGGAAGGACATTAGTTCCTTGAGTTTAAATATGAATATTGCACTTGATAGAAATCTTTGGCGGAACAGGATTCATGTAGTCGACCCCAATTAATTGGGACAAGACTCTGATGATGATGATGATGATGATGATGTGGCATTAGAATCAAGAATAAAAATAGTTGCTGGATCTAAAGATCATGAAAAACCCATTAGGAAAACATTCAACTCTCATTGCTTTTATTGTAGGTTACATGGTCATGTTTTTGAAAACTGTTTCAAAAAGAAAAATGATGATGAATGGTTTCTCAAATAGAATTTTTCATGTTATTACTGTGGTGAACATGGACACATGATGAACAATTGTTCTCTAATGAAAAATGATGAAAAATGGTCCATGAAAAGAAATTTTTCTCATTATTTTTATTGTGGCCCGAATGGTCACTCTATGGATGATTGTTCCACTATGAGATTTGATGATGATCAGTTCGCCAGGAGATATAGAAATGCATCTCCTCATGTTAGAACTAACCCCTTGGGACCCAAGATGGCTTGGGTACCCAAATCTCTAAAATGAGAAATCTATTTTGTAGGGGTGCCTTGAGGAAGAATTTGTTAATAAATAAAGATCCTTCAAAGTAAGAGAAATGATGAGCTCTTCTGGTAATGAATTTGGTATATTGGTTTGTGAATTATTCTAACTCAGGTAAGAGTTTAAATTTTGAGAAAAACATTGTGCTTCAAACTGCAAATCCATTATCATGATTGACTATCATGCTTGTTAGCTTGCACACTTGTAAATAAAGTCAAATCTGACATTCATCTGAATTCTACATTACCATATGTTGACCTTGGTAGTTATGAAGAAAATAGTTTGATCTTGAGAACTTACCTTGGTTAAGTCATTTTGAAAAACTCTGAAACGGTGAAATGTGAGTTTGAAGAAAATTTTGCAATCAAACAGATGCATCTCTACTTCATTGATCTTGGCATCTTCTGAAATGTTGAGATTTTGTGAGTTCCTTGGTTAGATGACTTGAACATATTTCTCTACACTTCTTGTGAATAATTTTTGGTTTTTGACTGCTTAACATTGCACATATAAGGTCCTTTATGCACACTTTCTCTTTCGATTTGCAAATAACAATTCAGTCTTGAATGCTTTGGTCTGTGAATAGAGTTTTTCACACTTTCACTCACAGTTTGCAAATAATGGTTCATTTTGCATACATTTCATGTACATCCTTGCATGTTTGTAAATAAGGATAATTTTCGATCATCTGTCCATTTACATGCGTATACTTGCATACATAGAAAACACATGCACATATCATTACATACTTGTGAATAAGAAATGATTTCACATCAATTTTGCATTCACGTGCATATGCTTGTGCATACCCTCTATCTTTGCGTGCTTGAATGTCATGATTATCCGATATATCAAATGGTGGTAAGAGAAGGTTGGATTATGTCCAACTAGATACTTCCACTATGCGCGATGGTGGTCTTCGGACCTACGTTCTCTGCTATGTATCGGAAATCACCTTGTTTGAAAAATTTGAAAGGTCCTTGCTTGATTGCATGTATATACTTTATACAACCACTTCTTGATATCTTTCTATGACCTTTTACCATGCTAAATGAAAATGCATTGATTTAGACATGTTTGTTACATGGCATATATTAAGGGGGAGGTTCATTTTATAACTGTGCATACACTTAGGGGGAGACATAACTGTGATGTGGCTAATTCATCTTTTACATTCAGTACAACCACCCACACACTTTGCACCTTTTGAGATAAATGATTCAATTCAATAAGGATTTCAGTTATTCCTCTCAACACTTTAGAGGACTCTTGAATCTCTACATGGAAATCACATGTCTCGTGAAGAAAAAGTTGTTTGCGCCACAAAAAAGATGTATAAGTGGAACGTAGATCCGAGTAACCGCGGATCCCCCCTGAAACAAAGGAGGAAACTCGTGTAGAAAGGAGAAACATATCCACATCTAGAATAAGTGTGATTTGCCACCGAGTAACCGGGAAGTATCCCTGAGACAAAAGATACAACTCGCGCCAAAAAGTGACAAAATCCACAGTTAAGATAAGTGACGAAACTGAGTAACCGGGAAGTGTCCCTGAGACAAAGGATACAACTCGTGTCAAAAGGTTAGTCACACCATTTATAGTATTTAAAAAAAAATGTGGGGTCATACGTAGCTACAAATATTCGAGAATTGTGTATGAAAGTGTATGAATGATAAGTTCTTTTTAGTGTTCTTTAGAAAATCTGATTATCCATATTGCTTTGGAATTCATTGCTCAATATTTCACATATACACCTTGGGTTTGATTGTGTGAATGTTCTTTATGAATCAGTCGCCTTTCATAGTTAATGCAGTACCTTCTTTATGTAAGCACAACCTTCTTAGTATTGCACATGTTCATCATGTTCAACAATCAATTGTATAATTCTTACACCTGTCCCGAAGGGACTACTTGCTTGAGTATATATTTTATTATGCATGCTTGAGTGCTTGATTGCCTGATCCTTTTTATTCATATCATACTTCATTTCATATTAGTGGATCTTTAGATCATACATGTACATATCAGCTTAAATAACCCCATTGTCAGTCAGTTTTTGTTAATGACAGGGGGAGAATAATGTGCTTTCAGCAAAACTTGTGCATAGTTTGGTCATCTTGCATATAATTTTGAACAAAATTCAAAAATTGAGCATTTGCATATAATTTTGTCATCTTACATGCTGCACATCAAATGTCATTTCTTGCTTGGTCTTCATGGTTCACACACCTTCCTTTAATGGTCAGTCATTGCTGGGTTCGTGCGCCATTGATGTTTCATTCTCTATCATTCATGATTGGAATTTCACATTTGTCATCTTAACCCCCACTTTTTGATAATGCCAAAGGGGGAGAGAATTTTGGATAGCCACAATATTTTGTCATCATCAAAAAGGGGGAGATTGTTGGGTTCGCTGCGCTCTCTCGTTGTCCTTAGTGATGGTTTTAATGATAACAAAATATTGTATGCAAGTTCTATGAAAATGTCCCTTGGCTCTTGCATTTTCATGATTATGATTGTTGCACATTTGTCATGGGACTTTTGTAGTGCTCTAGGTTCTATTATGTTTCACATGATGCTCATATATTGCTAGAATGTATGTGGTTCATGGGTTGTCAATGCCATCCTTGCATTTCATGTGTATCGATACCCATTCATAAGTATTGACACTTCTATTGCTGCAGCTCTTGTTGATGACATTTTAAGCATGTTATGTGTAAGGATTTAATGTGGCTGATTTAATGGTTGATCAGAAGATATTTGGATATCCGATTTACTCATGCTACTTGTGATTGAATAAAGTTCAAATTGCTTTTGACTGAACTTGATTTTATTGGACCGAACTTGTAAGGTTTTGGTTTGCTCTTAAAATCTTGGACTGATCTTAACATTCTTGGACTAAATATGAAACTCATGTGTGCTATGTTTTTGAGCTTGGAAATGGTTTTCATGTTGGTTTTAAATGAATGTTAATGTGCACCACTCAATAGGTTTGTGAGAGGTTGAAGAGCTTAGAACATGAATGAGGTTTCCAGTTTCTTCATAGAAGGATAGATGGTTCTCAATGAGCTTAATTTGATTTGTATAACTCTTGGTATTTGTTGACCATGAACTTGCTATTGTGCATCTCACTTGTATTGCTTGAAGATTGACGTGAATGACTAATTATACAAGTGCCCACAATTTATGGATTGCATTAGAAATGCCCTTTCCATGCATGGATCTATTTTTGAAAAGAGAGCTTGAGTTTAAATACTTGAAAGTGCTGAATCATTTTTGTATATGGTTGCAATTTTATTTTACAAAGATCCAGGTTCAAGGAACTTTGGTATAGTGAGTATGCATTTCATCTGACTGAGTTTTCAATGGAACAAATGAATTTTGGTTGTAAGTGCAGGCTCCATATGCAATTGGCTCTCAATCAAATGATTCATGATGATGCACGTTCATTAATGCTTCAAAGTCTTGGAAGCCATGGCTGTAAGAACATGTCCAGTGATGAAAGACAAGGTTGATAGAGAAATCACATGTGAAGAAATGCCTTAGAGATAAGTATTTCATAAGCATTGAATTCATATTGTCATGTATTTATGTTCAAAGTACCCTTTTGCTCTCTTGATTGAACATAGTTTCAAAAGAGGTTCTATTGATCAGACCCTATTCTCTAAGCACTCTCGAAATGACTTGCTTCTTGTTCAAGTTTATGTGGATGATATCATTTTTGGGTCTACTAACAAGAAATTGTGCAAGGAGTTCTCTGAGTTGATGCAGGCTGAATTCGAGATGAGTCTGATGGGCGAGCTCAATTTTTTCTTGGGGCTGCAAATTCAACAAAGGGAGGATGGAATTTTCATCAATCAAAAGAAATACCTGCTGGAGCTTATGAAGAAGTATGACTTTGAGGGTGCGAAACCATATGCCACACCGATGTCAACTGGTATAAAGCTGGAGAAGGATTGCAAAGGTAAACAGGTTGAGTAAAAGCTATTCAGAGGTATGATCGGCTCACTCTTATATTTGACAGCAAGTAGGCCTGATATACACTTTGCAGTTTGTCTATGTGCTAGGCATCAAGCTAGTCCTCGTGAGTCTCATTTGAGTGCCATTAAAAGAATTTTTCGTTATCTTGCCGGTACGATTGATTTAGGACTTTGGTTTCCTCGTGGATGTGATTTTAAGCTTGTGGCATTCACTGATGCCGCCTATGCTGGATGTTTGATTTATCGGAAAAGCACGAGCGGCACATGCCAGTTTCTCGGAGGTTGCCTAGTCTCTTGGTCCTCCAAGAAACAAAATTCCGTGGCATTATCGACTACCGAAGCCAAATATATGGCTGCCAGTAGTTGTGGTGCACAAGTTCTTTGGATCAAACACCAATTAGTCGATTTTGATGTGTTGCTTAAATGTGTTCCTATCATGTGTGATAATAAGAGTGCTATTGATCTTTCGAAAAATCCAATTCATCACTCTAGATCAAAACACATAGATATCCGTCATCACTTTTTAAGAGACCATGTAAATAAAAAGGACTTTGAGCTGAAGTTCATTGAAACTGATAAGCAATTGGCTGATATTTTTACAAAACCTCTCAACATAGATAGATTCATAACCCTCAGACGAGAGCTAGGAATTTGCAAAGTGTAGAACACATGAATGGACTCGCATGGTTTTACCACTAGCTACATAGCTATCCTACTTAAGTCTTATGTCCTCTGCTTCACAATCTCACATGTTCATATGCTATTGCATCCCACTTTAGTAGAAAATGTGTCAATGCATCCCATTTGTGCATAAAAATTGATTCCTTGTTCAAAAGAATGCCCACTCAATAGACCTCGTGCATATGCATACTGGTGTGAAATGCATATTATAACAAGCTTATCTATGTTATTTGTGCATGAATAATGTCCCTGCATGGATCCACCAGCATTGGTGTACTCGCACAAATTCATTTTTTACTTTATGAAAAACTTTACTTCCTTGCCTGAAATAAGGTGCAAGCTTCTATGTGGAATGATGGTTTGAATAAGTTCCGGGTTAGATAAAGTTAGAAGGTCTTAAAAAATAATTATTCTGGATTTCGCTGTAGCATTCTTCATTCGGACCCACTTTCCATCCTAATAGCATCATCCCTTCAATGGTCCGGTGAATCAACCAAATCATCTTGCTCCACCAACAAAGACCTCCTCTGTTTTGTTTCTGGGATGCTAAGGGGGTCGACCCATCTAAAAAAGGGAGGTCGACCCACTTATGTTGTTGGCTTGCCTAACCCACATAACTAGTAACCCGGTTAAACCCCTTTTGAGCCCATGATTGACCGAGGATACTTTTTAAAATATGCATCCCCTTCATACCCTAGCCGCAAACCTTCTACCCAAGAGGCTTATTTCTTCTTTCTCCCCTTTCTCCACCCTTTCCATCCGGTGGACACCACCACGGCTACCGCCGCCCCCTCCTTGCTGAGCATCAGGGTGCGCTTCTTCTTCTCCCCTCAAGTGCAAGGATCCTCTGAAGAGCAGAGGGAAGCCACATCCCCACCGGCTGTTCTCCTTCCTCTCAAGGAGAGAGAGAGAACCTCTTAGCGGCTCAAGACTGAAGCTTCTCTATGGCTCCGCGGATGAAATCTTAGCCAAGCGACCTCGGCGCACTTCCTCCATGAAATCCTCTACTTCTGCACTAGAAGAAGAAGCCCCTCCAGCGGCTAAGGCTTCTCATCCAAGACGCCGAGTATCAAGGAAGGACACTACATCAGAATCTGAAGATGAAATGCCTCCTGTAGATGTTCCTAAACATCCAAGGCACCAGATTTCTAAGAAAATTTCCCCATCAGAGTCTGAAGAGGAAGCACCTCTAGTGATTCCAATTCCCACTGCAGCAAGCCAAGAGCCACGAACTAAGCTCTCCCATGATGAGGTAGTGCGCAGCTCTATTTTTTCTACACTCTATCCTCGCACTATCATGAGACCACAGGCAGTAGACATTGATAATCTATCTCACTTTGTTCCTGAGCTGTATAATCTGATTGACTCTCAAGACAATTGGGTGGACTTCATGTCTAAGTATCGGAAGGTTTATCCATCACTTGTTCTTCAATTTTATCAGAATATGGTGATCAAAAACAAGAAGATTTACACTGCTGTCAATAATAAATCCATGCTATTGAATCCAGGAGTGCTTAGTCATATTTTTAATCTTGCAAGTGATGGTGCTGCAAAGTTTGATTCTACTGCGATAGATGAAGTAGATGTATATGGAATTATGATGGGTTTTGATGATTCTGTTATCTATGATTTGGAAGATATTCCAAAGACCCTTAATGCAAACACTTTTGCTCCTACTCAGCGTATATTGCATCATTTATTCACCACTATCATTTACCCAAGGGGCGGAAGTAGAAACAAGGTCAATAAAGTTCACAAGTTTCTGTTTCACTGCATCTACAATGGTCTCACTGCTGATATCCCAAGTCTCATGTTGGATTTGATGATTATGTTAACCAAAGAGAAAAGGCACAGTTTACTCTATGGTGCACAATTAACAGCGGTTCATTCCTAGAGAGATCAGTTATTGGGTCCAGAAACGGAATCCCAGATTCGTTGCAGCATTTGGTTTTGAGCATCAAGAGTGTTGGAGATGGTTTCGAATTGGTGCAGGAATAGCTCGTGATGCAGCTTCAGTCCACGCACATCTTCTGCCAGTTGGTCCACCTTGAGTTAAATTTGATCGAGATGAGTTCCAGATGGCTCTTGACCGGGGCTACCCTGATTGGTTTGGGAGGCTGATCCGGGTACATCTTTATCAGCAGGGGCTTCATGATCTTCATCATCACCATCACTATCTTCATCACTTTTCTTTTGCTTTCCTTTGGTTTTCTTCAGATCTCGAACAAGATGGCCATTTGCATCCTTTTTGTAGCCCATTTTAGTGCAAAGACTATGTCCAGTGTATACATCTTTTGGCAATAGTTCTTCACATACTTCTTCATCCAGATTGATCCGAAGGTGCTAAAATACCGCTGTTAATTGTGCACCATAAGGTAAACAACGCCTTTTCTCTTTGGTTGACATAATCATCAAATCCAACATGAGACTTGGGATATCAGCAGTGAGACCATTGTAGATGTAGTGAAACAGAAACTTGTGAACTTTATTGACCTTATTTCTACTTCCGCCCCTTGGGTAAATGATAGTGGTGAATAAATGATGCAATATACGCTGAGTAGGAGCAAAAGTGTTTGCATAAGGGTCTTCGGAATATCTTCCAAATCATAGATAACAGAATCATCAAAACCCATCATAATTCCATAGACATCTACTTCATCTATCGCCGTAGAATCAAACTTTGCAGCACCATCACTTGCAAGATTAAAAATACGACTAAGCACTCTTGGATTCAATAGCATGGATTTATTGTTGACAGCAGTGTAAATCTTCTTATTTTTGATCACCATATTCTGATGAAATTGAAGAACAAGTGATGGATAAACCTTCCGATACTTAGACATGAAGTCCACCCAATTGTCTTGAGAGTCAACCAGATCATACAGCTCATGAACAAAGTGAGACAGATTATCAATGTCTACTGCCCTTATAGAGTGTAGAAAAAATAGAGTTGCGCACTACCTCGTAAGGGAAATTTTCTTAGAAATCCGGCGCCTTGGACGTTTAGGAACATCCGTAGGAGGCATTTCATCTTCAGATTCTGATGTAGTGTCCTTCCTTGATACTTGGCGTCTTGGACGAGAAGCCTTAGCGCTGGAGGGGCTTCTTCTTCTAGTGCAGAAGTAGAGGATTTCATGGAGGAAGTGCGCCAAGGTCGCTTGGCTAAAGATTTCATCCGCGGAGCCATAGAGAAGCTTCAGTCTTGAGCCGCTAGGAGGTTCTATCTCTCTCCTTGAGAGGAAGGAGAACAGCCGGTGGGGATGTGGCTTCCCTATGCTCTTCATAGGATCCTTACACTTGAGGGGAGAAGAAGAAGCGCACCCTGATGTTCAGCAAGGAGGGGGCGGCAGTAGTGTTGATTTGTTTTAATTAGATTCTTATCCCGCCCCCTTTAAATACATACATGCATAAACATGTGAATCAAAGATAGGGGGGATGAAAGGATGAGAAATACTAACCGTGATCGCCACCAAGGTTCCAACAACGCCAAAGGATGAAGAAGTGTAAAGAACGGCGCCGTGTACGTTGGAAAGAAAACTTGATCGCGCTTGACAAATGAGGTGCGGGGAACTTTGTGGATTCAAACCTCCTCTCCCTCCAGCCTGCTAGAGGAAGAGGGCCTCACGTTGTATTCATGCTCTCTTGCAAAACAAAGCCAAAACAAGGACAAAAAACCCATTAGAACATGAAGTGTAGCATCAATCCTGCAGTGATAAAATAGGGGTAGAAATTGAGGGCAAACTCACCGGGGGGAGGTTTTTAACCCCTGTGGAAGGGTGAAAATAATAGGTGGGTGTGTTGTGCATGCATGAGATTTGAAATCATGAGATTTGATTGAAAGAATAGAGAGAAATCATTGATGCAAAACGGGGGAAAATGCATATGTAGTAGAAAAGTACAGAAAATTATGATGATTTGTGATTTTAAGAGGAAGAGAACTAGTTCCTTTGGGTTTGTTTGTGTTAGCCTGGTTGGGCTTTGTTCGTGTTAGCCTGGTTGGCCTTTGTCGCTCCCCTTGTCGTTCGCCCCATTCATCTTTATAAGTTTGGGTGCCGGTCCCTTCTTCCCTCTCCCTTTATATATTGTCATTTCTTACTTTGATTAATGAAAACGCTTGTCTGATGGCCAGGGCTGAACGGCTTGCCTCATCCCCTTGCAAGTATTACCTTATTAAAAAAAACTAAGAATATAGATCATGAAATCAAGCCTAGAAGGATGCAATGGAAAGCGAATACTTCCCTCTTCAAGTCAGGGTCGAAGTTGTGAGTTGAAGTTGCAGCATGGCTTCGCCTCGAACCAAGAGAGAGCCCCCCCTTTGCAACTGCGAACTGGGCAGTTTTATAGAGTTTTGCAAGAAAGCCCCATCTTCTTATCACGATTCCCGGAGATATAGTCCAAGATAAATCGAGTTCTCTAGATCAAACTCGAGATAATACTAAGGACAAGAGATAGGAACAAACGTGGATCAATTCGGAGGAGGATTCTAGAAGATATGGCTCTTGGAAGGTAGCCCCGTCGCACTAGAAAACAGAGTTTTAGTTGTACCAGGATGCTTAAATCCTGATCTTGTGACCCATATCCGAGAGATATAGCCAATGAAAATTTGATTTCTATAAACCAAATTCAAGATAATATAAAGGGCTAGAAGTAGGAAATAACGGGGATCGATTTGGATAAGAATTGAAGAAGTTATGGGCTCTGCAAGATAGGCTCACCGCGCAGTTTTCGGGCCAGAGTCCAGCACGAATTGGACTCTCAGTTGTGTGTAGCGGTCTATCGTAGGACCGTCAGAGTCATGTAACGGCCTAGGGTAGGTCCGTCACGCTCTGGGGGTCGAAAGGGACGATTTCGGACAAGTTTGACTGTGATGGTCTAGTGTAGGACCATCATATTGCTCTGACGCATCTATACTAAACCGTCACATGTGCTCTGACGCATCTACACTAGACCTTCACATCGATGAAGGGAAATTCTGGGCAGACTACGCATGACTTTGGAAATGGAAGCGTATCTCTCAAACGGGGCAGAACTAGCAAAAGTGGTAGAAAAAGAAATTGTAGATAACTGAGAGAGGAACAACTTTCATGAAGAAAGTAAGTTGAGAAAATGATTGGAAGAGGGAGAAAATGGGGCTAGAATAGAAAGGAAAATTCTGGGACATAGGTGAACAGCACAGCACGCCGGAAAAATGTGAATAGCTCACAAACGGGGCAGAACCGAACAATGGCATAGAAGAAGAAATTGTAGATCTTTAAAAGAGGAACAACTTTAGTGAAGACAACTTTCTGAAAAGAGAAACATAAGAGGATGAAAAAGGACCACTTTCAAGACTGCGCAGCGGGAGAGAGTCGATTATTTGAGGTAAGCCGGCCTAAATGGGCCGTAAGTTGACTTGGAAGCTGGAATTTGATAAGATAAGCTCCAGGGCTCTAGAAAATAATGATCTCCAAGACTCAAAGGATATGGAACAATGAAAATTAGCTCAAAATCCATCCAAGGAAGGCTCCAAAATAATGGATAATTCGGGACATCAAAAATGATGAATAAGAGAAATGACGCAACTTGTGGGCTAAAAACGGGTGTCAACAGATGCCCCTCCTTGATATCCGCTTTGTAAGGGAATGAGCAAAAGCAGCGCGGAGGTGAAATGGAAAGGAGATGGAGCGAAAGCGATAGCGACGTGAAATGGAGATGAAGCGGAGAGAACTGATAAGCGGGCATCAAGGCAAAAAGACACCCGTCACAACCAACAAGCGACAGGAATTCTCCCAAAAATACCGAACTAACCACCTGGAATGGATGACAAGGATGAGACATGTCTGGAGAACTAACTAAGAAAGGAAAAGAAATATGACCAGCCTCATCGGGGACATAATCCACGGACAATGAGTGGGTCGGAAGGAACACAACATAAGAGTTGGAAAATGAGAGATAAAACTGAGATAAAATCCAGACAGGAATCACGCTGGCCAACCAAACCAAGCGGCAAGATCAGAGAAATCGTTTGAATTCAGAGTGGAATGAAGAATCTCTTACCCAAGAGAACTGAGGTACAATTAACCATTGTTGAGGAGAAATCGTTGAATGGATCACGAGACATGAATGCTCAAAATGACATGATGCATGCTAGGCTAAAATAAAGGAATCATTAAAACGAATGTAAAGAAAGATAAAATAGAAAGTACTCAAGGATAATATTGCTAGACTGAGCCAAAATGGGGTCAAGAGTCTTCTTGCAACCACGGCGTGCGAGATAGAGTCCATCGTCCCCCACACGACTCAACTGAGCGGCCTATCCAACGATTAACCGTATGCTCCTAGATCATCATTGTTTTTGTTAAAGGGGAACATCAGATCCTAGAACACACGGACAGCCAGTCAGTCCTTGAGAGGCTATAATAACGTAGATACCATATAGTAATGCAACAATGAGAAAGGATAGAGAGCCATACCTGACTTACCTGCCAAGCGAAGCGGCATTTTTTTTTGATTTTCCTGTATTTTCTGATTTGTATGAATTTTAAATAAGACAACAATAATATGAATGAACATGATAAACAAGCATGAATGAAAGACATCATAACACAACGATTAACTGAACGACCGACAACACAACAAAACATAACGATCAAACGAATGGAAAATAACACAACAAGACGAACAAGCACATATGGAATGACATGAACAAACCACACGTATGCAAGATGAACGTGGGGGACAAGACAACAATGCAGTGAGACAATACACGGTTGGGACAAGAACATGAGGGATGACCACACGGTTGGGATAACACACGAGATATAGAAGGACGACTAACAACATATGCAAGACGACTAACAACACGTGGTGAAGAACAAAATAACATGTGTGGGACAACACGGTGGGACATAGACACGGCAGGACAAAAGATAAACAAATACGCCCTTCAATCAAAACCCAAGATCAGAATGAAGCAGAACCGCCAGGTTCATAATCATGAGGTAAAGCCCTCTCATATAGATATAATCATTGTAAACAAAAGCTGAGAAGGACACAAGTTTCAGAATAGATCGAGAGATATGGTTGAAGAAGGGAACAGATCAGAAGATAAACAGGAGATAGATAAACAAAATATGGAGCAAGGAAAGCTTGAGTACCTGCAACCTGCACACTTAGCAAACTGATTACGTATCTGTTCTCAAAATATAATGTAAAAGATAAATATTTTTAGATTTTTCAAATTTCTTGATTTGTTAGATTTTGAAAATGATTGAAATTTTGAACAATATTTCATTTTTTTGGATTTTTTGACAATATCTCATTTTTTTAGATTTTTGACAATATCTCATTTTTTTAGATTTTTGACAATATCTCATTTTTTTTAGATTTTTGACAATATCTCATTTTTTTGGATTTTTGAAATAACAATCCACAACACCCAAAGATAGGCTCGAACTACTGGCTAGGGATCGCCGTCCCTCCCCTCTCATTAAAGACTTCTCTTGAGCAGGGCGTGCATGTGAGGGTGGCTTATCACAACCAACTGCCTCTAAAGAACGGTGCCCCTACTAAGGCCATACCCGGGATACAACCCAGCCTAAGAGGGAGAAATAGAAGAAAAATTAGAGACAAGCTTTATGCAGGATGGGAGATATCAAGATTCGAATTCTTTCCAGGGCACTACCCCTCAAAGAGATAGCCTGTTGCGCCGGGACTTTGTGTCTTTGATTTTGAGACCCATATTTATCAGGCATGCATGCGACCGGGCTCATGACGTCCCGCGGGGAACTGTACTACCACTCTTGCCATACCTTTGATTTATAATTTTACATTGATCTTCTCATTCATATATGATTTTCATTTGACAACCCTTATTTGCTAGATAAAGTATGAAAGCTCATTTTTGAGGGTCAAGACTGCCCCTACTTGAGACCTCTCTCGTATTAGGGAGCGCATAGGTTGGTCATCTCATCCATCAATCTCTTGCCCCTACACTTGGCCGAGCAGAGAAGAGAAAAAGACCTTTGTGCATACCCAAAGTATGGCCAAAGCAGCAACGGTGTGCCTCAGAGAAATCGACTATGGCTCGCCGTGTAGTGTGTGAAAAACCCATGCTAAAAGGTCACCCTCAACAATCAGGGAAAGAAACTAGACTCCCAGCGCGGAGCTATCACCAGCCTAAGGATGCTGCAGAAGCGAACTCATTCTAAATGAACTGAGCAAATGTCTAAAAGCCACTTAACCATGTTGAGGAATAGCATTATAACCATGTGCAGAAATAATAATGGAAATGAAAGCATGTTTCTTTGCTCAAAATAAAGATACCTTTACAAATCCATGGCGTGGAAACCGGTATCCTGAAGCGATCTCGATCATTGAGCTTTGAGGAGCCCGAGTAGCTTTGTATTCCTTGCTTGATAGGATAAAGGATGAAAGGAGTGCAAAGGATTGGATTCCTCTGTTGTGTAGTGGACAACGGATCTAGAGGGGAGGGGTGAATAGATCAGCCCCACTTTTCGCAATGTGGCCCTCTATATAGCTAGTTAAAATGAATTGCAGCGGAATAGAAACTAGCTTCCAAGTGCGTTATGATTTGCTTAGCAAGATAAGTAAGATATATAACAATTCGATCCTAAGCATGCACCTAGAACGAATCAATCACACAAGCAAACCATACTAGACAGGATTTTAAGGTGGTTCGGACTGAATCCTCAGCCCTACGTCCACCCCTCACCAAAACCCGGTGAGGCTTCACTTGTGCAGCGCACAGAACCGCAAATCAAAAACCACCGATTGCCTTCCTACTCACCACCTGGTAGGGATGTCAACCGCAAATTGGAACAACCTCCAATTGCCTTCCTACTAACCACCGGTAGGGATGAATCACACTTTCAATGTTTAAACAATAATGAAAATGAAACAAATGTGAAGGAACTAAAACAAGAGATTGAGTTATGAGTGAAAATGAATTGGCCCTTGTATGGAATGTTGATCAGCAACAAGGCTCCTCTTGGTTTCAACTCAATCTTCTTGATTCACCCTTGATTGGATGAATGTTCTTCACGGAGTACTGTTCACGTGAACAGTACCTCTTCCTTCAATTCTTCTCTCTTGATCTTCTCTTTGAATTTCTTTGAATGAATGAAGGAGATGATGAAGCTACCTTGAATCTTGATTGCTTCTTTAGCTCCTAGGAGTTTGAATGCTTGAAAGATCACCTTGGATGAGCTTGAAAGAGCTTGAATGGATGTAGATGATTTCCCTTGAAGAACTTGAATCAAACCGGCTTCCTTGGATCACTTTGATAGCCTTGCTTTGATGTAATCTTCCTTGAGGTTTGCTGGCTTTGATTTGAGCTTGATTCCCCTTTGATTGGATGAAGAACACCTTCACGAACTACTGTTCACGTGAACAGTAGCTCGTCTCCAAGCTCTCTTGTAACCTCCCTTGCAGCCACCCTAGATCTCACAAGAAGCCCCTTGAAGCATTAGGGTTTCTAACCCTCTTACAAGAGTTTTATTGACCTTGAATGGTCTATAGACACCCCCTAGACCAGATCCACAATTTGTGGGGGATTAGGTGTCTTTAGGATTAAACAAATCAATGTTGAATGGCCTTTTTCAAAGTTGGAAACAAAGTCAACAATTGATGGCTCGGGGCTGGCGGTCGACCGGAATTCATGGGACGGTCGACCGGAATCTGTAAAATCTCCAACTTGTAGGTTTTGGGAAAATCGGTCGACCGGAAAAGTAGGGGCGGTGGACCGAAATCTGTAATTCCTGGAGTGTTTCATTTCTGGAAGAACCGGTCGACCGGAAAGGCAGGGGCGATCGACCGAAACCTGTAAAATGTGGAATTCTTAGGCTCTGGCAAATCTGGTCGACCGGCCAAGGTGTGTAGGTCGACCGGAAACACCTATACCTGCAAAAATGAAGTGTTAGACCAATGAAACATGTTCATAAGTCAAGATATTCATGTCCTCATCAATTTCATGTATTTTGGGATTGAAATCAACATAGAATATGCTTTGAGCATTTCTAAATTTTGTTCTGGGGGCTCCGCCCCGGAAACCCCCGCAAGGGGCGCTGCCCCCTTGACCCCCGCGACCTGACCGGGCAGGTCGATCCCCGCGACCTGACCGCGCAGGTCGATCCGCGTGCGAGGGCGCAACATTAAGCTTTCACATTCGCCATTTCCACTTGATTCCTTGTCCATTTATTGGCGCACCTGTCATGAACAAAAACATCACATATGTCAATCACATGAAAGTGAAAAACATCAATGACTAATAGTGTTTAGCCATTATCAAAACCAAGAATACCACAGAACTCATATGACCATAGAATGATGTCGAATGACCCAAGTGACCATATGACTCAAATGACCATAGGGGCACAACATCCTCGACACAGAGGAGTGGCAGACATAATACTGGATGAAGAAGGGATAAAAAGGAAGAGAGACGAGGGCTAGAACTCTCTCGTTAAGGCACTGAGGCCCTGATAACAAGGAACCAGATACAGAATAAACTAGATTAGCTGAGATCAAGGCGGACTAAAGCCTCGAAAGTAGCAAGAAAAAGGGTAATGACCCCGAAAGGGAGAAGATGAGAGAATAGAAAGACAGTGAGAGGATTGCTGTGAAGATAAGGAAGAAGGAGAATGATCATCGACGTGGTCGGAGAAGGAGAGTAGTAGTCATCCGACAGGGCCAGAAAAGGATCAGAAGCAACACCCGAAAGTCCTGGGGAAGAATCAGAGGTAACACCCGGAAGTCCCGGGGAGGAAGAATCAGGTGATGTCCCGAGATCGGGATGGAAGGATGACATAGGCCGGGGCCTAGAATCGTGAGAGGAGGGAAAATCTGGAGGATCCGGGGAAAAAGGAGAGGAATGGGGATGCATGGACCTATGGAAGGAGGAGAAAATGATGGAAATAGGATCAGATGTAGGAAGGTACACCACCCAAGGGTGAGAAGTGAGTAGAAAGAAGGATGAATGAAAAGAAAGGGAGGAAGAGGCGGACCCCCGAATGCACAACTGACGGCTCTTGAACCTACATCACCGTCTCTTCTTAGCTGAAATTGGCTTGAAATGGACCTGCTTGGCACGGGGTTGGACCTTCAGGCCTCTTATTTTATAGTGTCTCCTTAAATAATGGGCCCATCTGGCAGAGGACCTGACCCGGCCATGAATATGCAGCTTCATCGGGGCGGTTGCCCCTAGACACCCGGTGCTAGCAATATGCGGACATTCTTGGGCAAGTGACTCCTTAGAAGGATGAATATCAAAAAGCCATGGAGTTTTGTTACTTGGCACAAGTAGCATGAGATTTGGCAGCTCCACTTGGTGATCAAGCCTGAAGCACAACTCCCTTAATAAAAGAGCAGGACGAAACTGAGGGAGAGTAATGCGCGACGTTGATGTGGCCGGCATACCATCAAACCGAGGAAGATTGCATAACAAGTGTAGAATGTCCTTGAAAAATGCCGAAGATACGGCCAATTGCCCCTTGAATAGGGAATCCATCAAGCTCTTGGCAGCCGTATGGGTTAGCACAATCTGAGTAAAGAACCCTTCTTAACCAGTGAACTGAACAACAATCGAGCGAGGAGTAATAACAACATCAATAGTGAACTCTTCGGCAAGCAAAGAGATTACCACCGACCTTGCTCGAGAAGAAACTGGCATCAACTCAAGGAACTCTTCTTAGCAACTGTCATCTTTGAAAGTGAAGGCACATCATCCCCAAAATAACCAGGGACCAGGACGTGAAACGACATCCGACAGATAAAATCTTGAATCTTGAAATGCACGGTCGGCACTGAATCATCATAACTTGGCTTATTGTCTCCCTGGGGATTAGACCCAAGAGGCACCAAAGGAAGCGCACACTCGCTCCGTGGGGTGAAAGTGGTTGGAGAAGTAAAGGGAATATGTTTGGGTGGTACGTGTGAAGGTTTGGAAGGCATGGAGGCTCCAACGGGAGTGGTGATGGAAAGTGAAGGCGCAGGCGATGTGGCGATGATAGGCTTGGGTGGTGACAAAGGCGAAGGTGAAGGCGTGGCTGAGGGTAAAGGTAAAGGCAAAGGTGTGGCTTGCTCAGGCTCGGGCAAAGGTGATGGCGGAGATGGAGGCGAGGGTGGAGATGGAGGTAGTGATGGAAGCACTGGTGGTGGATACGGAGATGATGGTGATGGCAATGGAGATGGTGAGGATAGTGATGAAGGCGATGGGGGTAGTGGACATGGAGGTGGAGAGGGTGAAGAGGGAGGTTGTGGTGTCCTCTGTCGACGTGTCGACACAACGTGTCGAGCGGTGTTAGGGATAGAAGTAGTGGTAGTGACGGCGAGAGAAGAAGGGGAGGCACTAGCATGAGCAGAGGCATGGGTTTGTGGCGGCGATGGAGCAGGAGTAGGAGATGGCGAAGGTAACGGAGTAGGTGACAGAGCGAGTGCAGCACTAGACGAGGAATCACAGGGGTGCCCCTAGCCTTGAAGTAACGGAGACGGCTGCCCGGGCGGCACTTCTTGCTGCTGTTGTTGGCTGCGAAGATGTAAAATGACTTTGTGAATAGCGGCCCAATCAATACTTTTCTTAGCTTCCAGATCATAAACATAATCTCGGAACTCGGGGCAATCCTCAACCAAATGCCCTTGCTGGTGGTGGAAATAACAGAACTGGAGCATATCCCCGACCGTGGGTCGGCAAGGCACAATCGGAGAGAGCGGCAACGCGTGAGTGGTCATCAAAGCCCGAAAGATATCGGTGAAACACTCTGGCAACAGAAGACGAGGAGCCTGCTTCAGGCAAGGTGGATGCCGAGGGATATGTAATGGTGGAGAATGTTGTGGAGACGGAAGTGGAGGTTGCATAGGCAAGAGTGCGTGGCTAGTGGTGGAGGGTTTTGGTGATGGCATGTGTGGAATGGGATGAGGGGATATGTAGACGGCATCTACTTGCTCGGGATGTGGTGTTACCTTGACCGGAAGTGGAGATGGAGACGGGTATGTGGACGCGGGAGGCTGACTCATGGAAGGCTGATATGCGGAGGCGTATGGGTATGTAGAGGCGGGAGGTTGGCTCGTGGAGGGATATGTGGCGGAAGGCTGACTCATGGCGGGTTGACTCATGGGAGCGTAGGGTTGGCACGTGGAGGGTGAAGGTTGATATGTGGAGGTGAATGGTGTAGGCTCGGGGTCAAGGGAATCTTGGATTTGTTGGTGAATGAAGCGGGCTCGGCTATATAATTATTGCCAGGAGGTAATGTCATTGAGGGCTAAGATGAACCGATATTCGGGCGTTGCATTAGAAATTAGCATCTTGATTTGCTCTCCCTCCGGAATGTGTCCCGGGACTTGCACGGCAAGGCAATGCCAGCGGTCGGAAAAAGTGAAGAATTCCTCATTGGGCTTCATCTTCTCATGGGCCAGATCCACCATAGAATACCTGGGCTTAACCTGGTCTTGAAACTGCTGAAGAAATTTCTCTTGAACAGCTTGAAAATTCACAATCTTCTCTTGCGACAACGAAAAGAACCAATCCCGAGCCGGGCCTTCCAGTGACAGACTGAACAAGTAAGCCATCAAGTATTGGTCATGCCAAAACTGGGCCGACTCATAAAGAAACTCCTTTAAGTGCACATACGGGTCACCGACTCCACTATAACGGCGTTATGTGGGAATTTGTGATGGAGGTGGGAGCCGAAGACCTTGGAAAGCGAATGGAACACTTAAAGAGGATTTAGGATCGATTCGACGTTGAAGCTCATCAAGTTGGCGTTGGGTTTGAACAATCATCTCTTGGGTAGGGAGAGATCGAGAAGAATATGGGCCAGCTTGAGCAAGAGGATGTGAATTCGGACCAGTATGATGATAATGTGCCGGATAAGAGGATCCGGGCTGAGAAGAAGAAGGGCCCATTTCGGGAATGGAAGGATATGTGGGCCTAGAAAAAGCATGAGCATAAGGACCTATTGGGCTGGCAGCATAAGAAGAAGAAGAATGAGTCCCATTAGAAAAATAAGGCCCAGTAGGAGAATGGGACCCATTAAGATGATGAGGCCCATTAAAGAGAGAAGAAGGCCCATTAAGAGAAGGATGCCTATGAAGATGAGATGCAATAAGACGTTGGGCTGGGCCAGGTCCATTTGGCGAACAAGGCTTGAAAGATGGGCCATGAGATTAGCTTGCTCTTCAGATGGGTCAGAAGGACCACGGGAAGATGGGCCCGTGTGGGAAGATGATTCCACGCGGGAATAAGAAGAAGATTGGGAGAAAGATTGATACAAGGGGTTAGAGTACTGCTCCATGAGGGCAAATGAAGACTTAATACAAGGATATCAAGGAGAATATAGGTGGGGAAGCAAGGGCTTAATTGGGCTTAAGAATAGGGGGGCTGACCCACTAATGCAAGGACGAATGGACAATGGACCAAGGGACAATGGACTGGACAATGAACCCACAAAATGGACTGACTTAAGTGGGCCTAACAACAACAAAACATGTGGATGTAACATAAAACACCACTAATGGGCTTGGACAAGCCCAAACAACACAAACAATGTAATGTGGGAGTTTTCACCCAAGTCAAACAAGTTGATATGATAGGAAATATTTTAGGGGTTTTAATAGACCTTTTAATGATTTGAATTAGGATAATTCCCTCAAGATAGAAATCCTATGGGAATAAGGTGCAAACTTTGGGTTGACTAAGGTTAACTCCCTCACACTTATGCAAATGCAAGCCAAAGGGGTGGGAAGGTACAACCGACCCGGTGTCCGTGTGGGAATCCACGGCTCACGGGGACTTATGGAGGTCCCGGATAAGATCACCTAGTCGACTCCAAGGAATATGGAGGCGAGAGGATAACTTACCAAGGTAGGAAATGCAACTATGATATGCAATGTATGGCCCTATGTGCACCGGAGTGCATGCAAATTCTAGTTTAAAACTAGAAAATCAAGACTAGATTAAACTATGCAAACTTGATCCAACTAAGACAAATAGTATATGGATGGAAAGATAATACAAAGGTCTGCACAACGGGCCCAAGAACAGATCAATCTGACCCCGGGAGGTCAATCAAATCACTGAGCAAAGATGCGCCCGTGAACCTGTGCGCAGACCACATGCAGATTTTATGGACAAAATGCTAAAATGATGACAATTTTTAACTAAGCAAATGAGACCCAAATGATGTAAATAAGCTATGGATGGAAAGACAATACAAAGGACTATCCAATGGAATAAAAATCAGTGCAATCAGACACTGGGAAGGCAGTCAAATCACTGAGTAAAGATGTACCTGTGAACCTGTCCCTGAGCCTGCCTGCAGAACTTATGCATAAAACACAAAAAGTTGGATAATATTAGAATATGAAAATGTTAACCAAATGATGCAAATGATATATGGATGGAAAGCCAATATAAAGGGCTATCCAACGGAAGAAAAATCAGAGCAATCGGACATCGGGATCAAAAGTTATGCCCCGATGAACACGGCCCCGTGAGCATGCGCGTAGGACTGCCAGAATCTATAATGGTCTACCAAAGGACCGTTACATTCATGTGACGGTCTAATACAGGACCGTCACACAACCTGAGCCCTTAAAACACCCCAAACAATGGAAGAATAGATAAAATATCACTTAAACATGCACATGCACACACCCAACTTACAAAAGAGCATTAAAACAAACGTGATGGGCATTGGTGTCCCACCGTGATCGCCAAAAAACTGTTGATTTGTTTTAATTAGATTCCTATCCCGCCCCCTTTAAATACATACATGCATAAACATGTGAATCAAAGATAGGGGGGATGAAAGGATGAGAAATACTAACCGTGATCGCCACCAAGGTTCCAACAGCGCCAAAGGATGAAGAAGTGTAAAGAACGGTGCCGTGTACCTTGGAAAGAAAACTTGATCACGCTTGACAAACGAGGTGCGGGGAACTTTGTGGATTCAAACCTCCTCTCCCTCCAGCCGGCTAGAGGAAGAGGGCCTCACGTTGTATTCATGCTCTCCTGCAAAACAAAGCCAAAATAAGGACAAAAAACCCATTAGAACATGAAGTGTAGCATCAATCCTGCAGTGATAAAATAGGGGTAGAAATTGAGGGCAAACTCACCGGGGGAGGCTTTTAACCCCTGTGGAAGGGTGAAAATAATCGGTGGGTGTGTTGTTCATGTATGAGATTTGAAATCACGAGATTTGATTGAGAGAATAGAGAGAAATCATTGATGCAAAACGGGGAAAAACGCATATGTAGTAGAAAAGTGCAGAAAATTATGATGATTTATGATTTTAAGAGGAAGAGAACTAAGAATATAGATCATGAAATCAAGCCCAGAAGGATGCAATGGAAAGCTAATACTTCCCTCTTCAAGTCAGGGTCGAAGTTGTGAGTTGAAGTTGCAGCATGGCTTCGCCCCGAACTAAGAAAGACCTTTTGCAACTGCGAACTGGGCAGTTTTTATAGAGTTTTGCAAGAAAGCCCCATCTTCTTATCACGATTCTCGGAGATATAGTCCAAGATAAATTGAGTTCTCTAGATCAAACTCGAGATAATACTAAGGACAAGAGATAGGAACAAACGGGGATCAATTCGGAGGAGGATTCTAGAAGATATGGCTCTTGGAAGGTAGCCCCTACGCATTAGAAAACAGAGTTTTAGTTGTACCAGGATGCTTAAATCCTGATCTTGCGACCCAGATCCCGAGAGATATAGCCAATGAAAATTTGATGTCTATGAACCAAATTCAAGATAATATAAAGGGCTAGAAGTAGGAAAAAATGAGGATCGAATTGGATAAGAATTGAAGAAGTTATGGGCTCTGCAAGATAGGCTCGCCGCGTAATTTTCGGGCCAGAGTCCAGCACGATTTGGACTCTCAGTTGTGTGTAGCGGTCTATCGTAGGACCGTCAGAGTCATGTAACGGCCTAGGGTAGGTCCGTCACGCTCTGGGGGTCGAACGGGACGATTTCGGATAAGTTTGACTGTGACGGTCTAGTGTAGGACCGTCACAGTGCTCTGACGCATCTATACTAGACCGTCACATGTGCTCTGACGCATCTACACTAGACCTTCACACCGATGATGGGAAATTCTAGGCAGACTACGCACGACTTTGGAAATTGAAGCGTATCTCTCAAACAGAGCAAAATAGCAAAAGTAGTAGAAAAAGAAATTGTAGATAACTGAGAGAGGAACAACGTTCATGAAGAAAGTAAGTTAAGAAAATGATTGGAAAAGAGAGAAAATGGGGCTATAACAGAGAGGAAAATTCTGGGACATAGATGAACAGCACAGCACGCCGGAAAAATGTAAATAGCTCACAAACGGGGCAGAACCAGCCAACGACATAGAAAAAGAAATTGTAGATCTTTGAAAGATGAACAACTTTGGGGAAGACAACTTTCTAAAAATAGGAACAGAAGAGGATGAAAAAGGACCACTTTCAGGACTGCGCAGTGGGAGAGAGTCGATTACTTGAGGTAAGCCGGCCTAAATGGGCCGTAAGTTGACCTGGAAGATGGAATTTGATAAGATAAGCTCCAGGGCTCCAGAAAATCATGATCTCCAAGACTCAAAGGATATGGAACAATGAAAATTGGCTCGGAATCCATCCAAGGAAGGCTCCAAAATAATGGGTAATTCGGGACATCAAAAATGATGAATAAGAGAAATGACGCAACTTGTGGGCTAAAAACGAGTGTCAACAGGTAGCCGCGGTGGTGTCCGCCGGATGGAAAGGGTGGAGAAAGGGGAGAAAGAAGAAATAAGCCTCTTGGGTAGAAGGTTTGCGGCTAGGGTATGAAGGGGATGCATATTTTAAAAAGTATCCTCGGTCAATCATGGGCTCAAAAGGGGTTTGACCGGGTTACTAGTTATGTGGGTTAGGCAAGCCAAAAACATAAGTGGGTCGACCCCCCTTTTTTAGATGGGTCGACCTCCTCAGCATCCCAGAAACGAAACAGAGGAGGTTTTTGTTGGTGGAGCAAGATGATTTGGTTGATTCATCGGACCATTGAAGGGATGATGTTATTAGGATGGAAAGTGGGTCCGAGTGAAGAATGCTACAGTGAAATCCAGAATAATTATTTTAAGACCTTCTAACTTTATCTAACCAGGAACTTATTCAAACCATCATTCCACATAGAAGCTTGCACCTTATTTCAGGCAAGGAAGTAAAGTTTTTCATAAAGTCAAAAATGGATTTGTGCGAGTACACCAATGCTGGTGGATCCATGCAGGGACATTATTCATGCACAAATAACATAGATAAGCTTGTTATAATATGCATTTCACACCAGTATGCATATGCACGAGGTCTATTGAGTGGTCATTCTTTTGAACAAAAAATCAATTTTTATGCACAAGTGGGATGCATTGACACATTTTCTACTGAAGTGGGATGCAATAGCATATGAACATGTGAGATTGTGAAGCAAAGGACATAAGACTTAAGTAGGATAGCTATGTAGCTAGTGGTAAAACCATGCGAGTCCATTCATGTGTTCTACACTTTGCAAATTCCTAGCTCTCGTCTGAGGGTTATGAATCTATCTATGCTGAGAGGTTTTGTAAAAATATCAGCCAATTGCTTATCAGTTTCAATGAACTTCAGCTCAAAGTTCTTTTTATTTACATGGTCTCTTAAAAAGTGATGACGGATATCTATGTGTTTTGATCTAGAGTGATGAATTGGATTTTTCGAAAGATCAATAGCACTCTTATTATCACACATGATAGGAACACATTTAAGCAACACATCAAAATCGACTAATTGGTGTTTGATCCAAAGAACTTGTACACCACAACTACCGGCAGCCATATATTCAGCTTCGGTAGTCAATAATGCCACGGAATTTTGTTTCTTGGAGGCCCAAGAGACTGGGCAACCTCCGAGAAACTGGCATGTGCCGCTCGTGCTTTTCCGATCAATCAAACATCCAGCATAGTCGGCATCAGTGAATGCCACAAGCTTAAACTCACATCCACGGGGAAACCAAAGTCCTAAATCAATCGTACCGGCAAGATAACAAAAAATTCTTTTAACGGCACTCAAATGAGACTCACGATGACTAGCTTGATGCCTAGCACATAGACAAACTGCAAAGTGTATATCAGGCCTACTTGCTGTCAAATATAAGAGTGAGCCGATCATACCTCTGAATAGCTTTTGCTCAACCTATTTACCTTTGCAGTCCTTCTCCAACTTTATACCAGTTGACATCGGTGTGGCATATGGTTTCGCACCCTCAAAGTCATACTTCTTCAGAAGCTCCAGCAGGTATTTCTTTTGATTGATGAAAATTCCATCCTCCCTTTGTTGAATTTGCAGCCCCAAGAAAAAATTGAGCTCGCCCATCAGACTCATCTCGAATTCAGCCTACATCAACTCAGAGAACTCCTTGCACAGTTTCTTGTTAGTAGACCCGAAAATGATATCATCCACATAAACTTGAACAAGAAGCAAGTCATTTCTAGAGTGCTTAGAGAATAGGGTCTGATCAACAGAACCTCTTTTGTAACCATGTTCAATCAAGAAAGAACCTAGACGTTCATACCAAGCCCTTGGGGTTTTTTTAGACCGTACAAGGCTTTTTCTAGTTTGAATACATGGTCTGGGTTTTTTGAGTCCTCAAAACCCGGAGGTTGCTCAACAAACACTTCTTCTTTGATAAAACCGTTTAGAAATGCGCTCTTTACATCCATTTGATATAGTTTAAAATTTTTAGAGCATGCAAATGACAAGATGATATGCACGGCTTCAAGGCGAGCAACCGGTGTGAATGATTCATCAAAATCGATTCCGAGCTCTTGGCAATATCCCTTGGCCACAAGACGGGCCTTGTTCCTAACAACCACACCTTGATCATTTAATTTGTTTCGAAAAACCCATTTCGTTCCGATCACGTTGTGGTTATCAGGACAGGGCACTAGTTTCCACACTTCATTCCGTTGGAATTGGTGTAGTTCCTCATGCATTGCCATTACCCAGAAATCATCTTTTAATGCATCATCAACACATTTGGGTTCAACTTGTGGCGTGTGTGCAAAGGCATTCAGAGTAAGCAAGAGTTTTAAAGATGAGCGAGTTTTTATACCTTCATCTACCTTACCCAGAATGTTTTCTACTGGATGGTCCTTAAGATATTTCCATGAGGGAGGCATATCTGGGTGAGTTGGAGGTGCATCCTTCAATTGTTCTGTGCAATTTTCCTCAGCTTCATGGTTCTTATCAGTTTTGGTTCCAGAAGTGGATGGATCTTGTTTTCCTTGATTTGTGTCCCCTTGAGTTTTGTCCTGCAAAAAATCTGATTCTTCATTAGATAAAGTGGAATTCTTGGAAATACCCTCATCAACAATCACATGTGGACTCTCTTCTATCACTAAGGTTCTTTTTTTAACAACTCGATAAGCCCGTGAATTGTTAGAGTAACCTAAGAAAATTCCAACATCACTCTTTGCATCAAATTTTTCTAGATCGTCCTTACCATTATTCAATATGTAACAAGTACTCCCAAAAGTCTTAAAGTATGAGATTTTCGGCTTCTTACCTTTGTAGAGTTCATAGGGTGTTTTACTTACAAACGGCCTTATCATCGCACGGTTGATAATGTGACATGCCGTATTCACCGCTTCAGCCCAAAAATATCGAGGAAGATTCTGCTCACTCAACATAGTTCTCGCCATATCTATTAGTGTGCGGTTCTTCCTTTCAACCACGCCGTTTTGTTCCGGCGTCCTTGGTGCAGAAAAATTATGAGTGTATCATTCACTCCTACAAAATTCATCAAAATTAGCATTGTCAAATTCACGTCCATGATCACTTCGCAAACCAGTAATCATATATCCTTTCTCGTTCTGAACTCTCTTGCAAAAGGCTTGGAATTCCTGCAAAACATCACTTTTATTACTCAGAAATAGAACCCATGTGAAACATGAAAAATCATCAACAATGACAAAACCATAACACTTACCCCCTAAACTATGAGTCCGAGTTGGACTGAATAGATCAAAATGCAATAACTCCAAGGGGCGAGTGGTGGAAATGATGTTTTTGGACTTAAATGAAGCTCTAGTCTGTTTCCCTTTGGCACATGCTTCACAAATCTTATTTATATCTAATTTTATTTTGGGAAGACCTATGACAAGATCATTTCTGCACAATTTTGAAATAACACTACTGCTAGCATGTCCTAACCTCCGATGCCAAATCCAAAAACCGTCGGCATCGTTAGCAACTAAACACAAGTGATTGCATGGAATCTCATTCAAGTCAATTGTATATACATTATTTTTCCTAAGGCCTAGAAATTTTATTTCGTTTGTGTGACTATCTACAATTGTGCAGTATGAAGATTCAAAAATGACTTTGTGTCCCCTATCACATAACTGACTAATGCTTAAAAGATTGTGATTGAGTCCATCAACTAACAAAACATTGTCGATAGTATTTGAGTTATTTACACTTACCTTGCCAATACCAACGATCTTACCTTTGTCGCTTCCTCCAAATGCAACAAGACCTCCTTCTTTCTCTTTGAACTCAGCAAATATCTTCTTATTTCCGGTCATGTGCCTCGAACAGTCGCTGTCTAGAAACCAATGTGAATCTTCGGCCTTGAGGCATCCCTACAACAAGACATAAGCTCAAGGAACAACTTTTGGTACCCAAGCTAAGTTGGGTCCATGCTTGTGAGATTTGTTATTCATAAAAGCATTTCTTGACTTCCGAGCAAAAAACTCATCATCTTGACTTAATGTACGGCAATATGACATGACATGACCAATGCGACCACAATAGTCACAAAAAACTCTATTTCTTCTTGAATTTCTTTTCCTTGAGTCTGAAAATCCTTGTTGATGTTTAGCCGAACTATATTTCATTTTCTCATGCGAGGAAGATTTACCACTTGTGGTAGGCATAAAGGACACAAAAATGTCATCATCTTATTTTCAAATGGTTTCTTTTTGATCGGTTCATAATCGATTCCCTCTTTTTGAAAATTAACTCTAGGTCCAAGAACCTTTTCAAGGTTATCTTTTCCTTTGACAAATCTGGCCAAGGCATCTTTTAACTTGTCAATCTCTTGATTTAAGGTGAGAATCTTTTGATTGGATTGATCTAATTTCTCATGACACATTGAGATTTGGTCTCTCAAGATTTTATTATCATTCCTCACTTTCTCATTTTCATTTTCAAGAGTGTGAATTCTAGCATCTTTCTCTTCACTACGGCCTTCATTTTCAAGATTGAGGAGTTGGATATTTTTTATGTTTTCTAACTCACTCTTGAGATGCAGTTCAGTTTCTTCTTGACTTTTAATCTTCTCAAGCATGGCTTCATTTACAGTTTTCATGTCAGCACAAGTTTTTGTTAATTCAACAATTTTATCATTTGAACCATCGGCATGCATCATAAGTTTCATTTTCTTTTTGAGCTGTTTATTCTCAGATCTTATTTTCTTGAATTTAGCATAAAGAGCAACATATTCAGACTCCCACTGTTCTGGAGTAAGAGTTTCTCAGTCAGAATTTACCTCCCCTGAGTCTTCCTCATGTGCCATTAGACACATGCTCTTCATTAGCTCCTCCAGCTCCGCATCATCCTCATCATCTTCGTCCTCTTCATTGTCGCTCCAAGTAGCGACCATTGCCTTGGGCTTCTTCTCTTTGTCCTTCTTAAATGTCTTTTTCAGCTCCGGACATTCGCCACGCATGTGGCCAGGTTTTTTGCATTCATAGCATATTACATCCTTCAGCTTACTTCCTTCCGTCTTCCACTTGGACTGTTTCTTCAGAGGCTTTTTAAACTTTCTTGGGAATTTCTTTCATGCTCTTAGGAATCTTCTCACCTTCCTGGTTAACATAGCAATGTCTTCCTCCTCATTACTATCTTCTGTGGAGTTTTCATCACTTGAACTGATCGGCTCTGGATTTGCCTTTAGAGCAATTGTCTTCTTCTTCTTGCTTTCTTCTTCAGACCTCTTAACATTAATTTCGTAGGTCATAAGTGACCCGATCAACTCATCCAAAGTCAAAACAGACAAGTCTTTTGAATCTTCAATCACCGTGGCTTTAGTGTGCCACGCTGGTGACACGGATCTCAACACTTTGCGAACCAATTCTGAGTTGGAGTAGTCCTTTCCTAATGCCTTCAGCCCATTTGTGATTTCTACAAGTCTTGCGAACATTTCTGATATGGTCTCCTCCGGCTTCATCTGGAATAGCTCATAGTCTCTTATCAACAAATTCGCCTTTTTTTCTTTGACTTCTAACGTCCCTTCATATATCAGCTTCAATTTGTCCCACATTTCTTTAGCACTGTTACACATAGAGACATGAGCATACTTGTTAGGATGAATGGCGCATTGGATAATATTCAAAGCATTAAAGTTAACCGTAGCATGTTTAATGTGTTCATCAGACCATTTCCCTTCATCAGGAGGTAGAGTATGTGGACCCTTGTTAACAACGGTCCAGATCTCATGACTTTGAGCGCGAAAAAATACAGTCATTCGATTTTTCTAATAACTGTAGTTCGTCCCGTCAAAGAATGGCGGTCGATGAATCGAATGCCCTTCGGGCATCATCCCTTTGTTTGCCATTTCAAAGGATCACTCTGTGAACCGTGGGGTTCAGAATAAAAGAGCCGAGGCTCTGATACCAATTGTTGTCCCACTGAATTGGCAAGCAAGAGGGGGTGAATTGATTGTCGGCTTGCTAAAAATACTAGATAAGGCTCGATCCAACAATTTAAGATAATTCCACGCAAACACCGTAAACAGCTTGATTGCAAGCAACCATACAAATAACAAACCACAGGAGACGATGATTTTTTAGGTGGTTCAGATGCACCCAAGTGCGATCCTACGTCCACCCCTCTCAACTCGAGAGGATTCCACTATATATGAGCTACACAAACGTAGCGCTCACACACACACACACACGAGGTCGATGACCTCAATCCACACACACACGTCAAAGCATGAACACATGCATCACTCGGAGATAGGATCTCCGACCACACACACACATCAATATCTGAGTTCTGCAGTAAATGAAATCAGAAATACATTGAAGGATAAAATTTAAGTCAAAACAACTATGGACGAGCTCCCCCTTGCTGATCCACGTATTGGCGTGAGATGATCCTGCAGATTGGGCTCCTAGCAGAATCGCTGAAGAGGTTGAAGCTTGGATGATGATCACAGCAGCTTGAAGGGTTCCCGGACTTGTTGAAGGATGGAACAATCTAAGAATCATGACCTTTTCTTCAGGGAAGAAGCCTTTTCTCCAACTGGTTTGTCCTCCCTATTCCTTCGGGTGAAACTCGCGCAGGCTCGTGCGGTAGCTTTTCTCTCCAGCTCGTGTATATTCTGAACGCCCTAATCATTGGGCATTTATATCTTGGATGAGGGGGCTCTGATCTGGAGGAAAGAGAGTAGGAATCTCTTCATTGATTGGCCCTTCGAAGGTGACATGGCAGATGACTCGTCCGAGCCGCTTCCTGCGATTAAGAGCATAAAAAGTGGATTAGATTCCAATATTTGTGTTATGACACCTCAACCGGTTAAGACATGTGTTAGCAGGTTAAACCAGTGCTAACTAAGTGGCTAATACGTGAGGATTTCCCAAATTAAGTCTTAGAGAAAAGCCCAAACCAAAAATACCCCGTAAAAAGAAAAACCCAAAGTGGGTCGACCCCCCTTGCCCAAGTGGGTCGGCCCATCTGGCAAACAGAACAAGTTAACCAGCTCTAGTTTGACACAGGGGTCGACCCCCTTGGGGAGATGGGTCGACCCATCTGCCAGCCAGAACCAAAATTCGTTTATGTTTGGGACAGGGGTCGACCCATCTCCAAAAGGGGGTCGACCCATTTGCCAGACAGAACCCCCAACTAGCTTCTGTCTTGCACAGGGGTCGACCCATCTCTAGAAGGGGGTCGACCCATCTGCTAAATAGAGCCAAAACATGTATATTTTTGCATAGGGGTCGAACATTAAAGCACCAAGGTTCTTTGGTCAAGCTAAGGGAGTTTTTCATAATTAAAGCCAAGGAGATTCTAGGGGAAATTTCTCACCATTTTTGACTGGAATTGAACATTCTTCCTTACCTTTCATGAAGACCCTCCTTTCCATTTACCTTTGCTTTCCACTAGTAAGTCTTTCCTTCCTTCCTTCAACCCTTTAAGTCTCATCAAAAAAGAATTCAATTTGCTGTTGCATTGACAATCTATCACAGGATTAGATGAAAAAAAAGATAAGTTAAACATTGTGGCATCTTATGAGATCATGTGATCAAGGAATAGTGATTACCATAATAGTGGAATGAATTCAAGGCCAAATGTGATAAGCATGAACACATATGATGTTTTATTCAATCACAAGGAAATTTGTCATCATCAAAACAAGCAAAACCACCTGAGGGGTTTATTTACTAGCTCATCCATGCAGAACGAGCAGTGCAACCAAAATATGTGCAATTATGCATAATTGCAAGTAAAGAGAGGAAGTATGGCAGAAAGCAAGTAGGCCGGGAGGCAAAGACAGATGCGTTCAAACACGAATGCATATAAAAATAAGAGGGCAAGCTCAGTCGATAAAATTTATTGATTCTGAAGATGACTGTTGATTGATTTTTTTTTATCATAATGATGCATCAAATTTTTATGATGATTTATTATCCCTTTTTTTATTATTGTTATTGTCATCCCATTCAATGGCTCACAAATATTAGACTCATTATGCATGTATTGGAATATTTTTATTGGGCTTTGACAGGGGCCAAATGTAACGACCCAAGATCCGGATACCGGGAAGGCCCGATACCATTCGAATTCTGACCCGCCGCCCACGAGCCGGGAGGGCTCGAAAGGGCTAAAAGGAGTGTGGAGGCACAAAGAAATAGGAAATAAAGCAAGATAATTCAACAATTAACAGAAATAAATAAATAACTGCAATAACAGAGTCTAGTCCAATAGAAAGTACAATCTAAAGCAGTAAGATCGTACCACATGCCAAGTGAACACTCGGCCCGGTGAGCTGACAACTGAGAACCTCTGAACAGCATCCTCGAACCACGAGGAAGAACCGCCACACCTGAAAAGTAGGGGTGAGCCTCCTGTCACTGGCCCAGTAGGGATCCCGCGGAACCCCAACTGAGAACAACGGCGACACAGAACGCTGTAACTACAGAGTAACAGTAACAGCAGTAACAGCAAACTCGGTGGCCGGTCGAAACTCGGCACTACAACTACTCCTACTGTACCGGTCAAGCAGAAAGAGAAGTCCCGATCTCACAGTCGGGAACCAGACCACACTAGCTCCACTTACCGAAGTAAAAACCCACGGCAATCCCGCCGTAGAGGCTTGTGTCCCAGGACACGGCAAACCTGGACACGCTGTCCAAGGTGTAACCCCGACCACCCAGCCGCGGACACCGCACCAACAAGATGCAACCTCAGAAAAGCTATTAGCACTAGTCTCGCAGCACAAAAACTGACACACGCGCTACGGTAAAACATCCGAATTCAACGGTCAACACGACCAAAAACCCGAAGGTCGAAGTCACAGAGACTGACAGTTTGTCACTCCCGACTCGACAGGAGTACCTCCCACTAGAAGCAAGGCCAGATGTGTCCACTGACGTCTTTGTCCGCACCTCGGATAGCCCCCGGCGGAGGCAAGGATACCGTACAAGTAACCACAAACAAGTGACTAGCTGGGGTCACGCCCGTCAGCGTGGGTCCAACCACTCCCAACCACGTGTGCACACACAGACCATCCGTCCCTGGTCTGGCCCTCTGACCGATTTTCCCCTCAGCCGGACTCTGGCTGTTAGACGTGGGGCCCAACAAAAATCAGTCTAAAACCGTCCTCTGGGCAGCCTCTCCACCACTCCCTGGTGGGACCACTAAACGTGTAAGCAGGCTACGACTAGTGGAGAGTCACTGAAGTAGTAGACTCTCAAGTCAACGGAAAACAACGTCTGAACCTGACGAAGTACGGGGACCATCCCACGTACCAGCACCGTCGCACGGTGACCACAGTCGGAGAAGAAACGAGACTCACAGTCCACGGGCCACGCACTCGGCCATGCAAAAATGTAGAAGCACGATTCCCAAGGTAGCTCACAGGCCGCCATGCCGAATCCCACTCTCAGGGAAAAGCAGAAACCCTCCAGCCCCAGGCTGGGCAACTGGACTCGCAGTCCAAGGCCAAACACATGGCCCACACGGGAATCGTCTTCCAAAGAGACTCACGACATGCGGGGGAGACCCCACCGCACACACACCGATACACGGTGACTCGATCGAGCATAACACGGAAGTCCGGAACTTATGGGGTCACCAGGACCCACTACACGTATGGGCACGCTAATCAAGGTAACACGCTCCTCCCGACACCCTCAAAACACGGACACAGAAACCCATGGGTGTCTGGGCATTTCACGAGACCGCAGGTCGACCACTAGGTCCCAACCGGGTCGACCAGGGATCCACACATCACAGAACGAACGCGGCGAACACGAAAACTCACCTCGGCGCAACACAGTGCCTGGCGGTCTAACCTTGGGCCGTCATAGTCTGTAACGGTCCAAGCCTCGACCGTCACAGCACTCGAACGGTCCAACATAGGAGCGTAACACAAGAAGGGCAACACCGGCTGTGATGCACCCACCCTGGGGCCTCACAGCCTCTAACGGACCAAGCCTAGTGCGTTAGAAGGCGGGATAAAACAGGTTGTGACGCACACCCCTCGGGGCGTCACAGACTCTGACGGTCCTACCAAGGCACATTAGAAGAATGGGCTACGTCAGCTCCGACGCTCCCATTCAGGGGCGTCACAGTGCCCTGACGGTCCTACCTAGGCGCGTCAAAGACTCGTGACCCCAATAGTCTGAAAACACGAGAACGGACGTAGCAGTCGAACCCAGGCGCGTCACACTCTCTGGCGATTTATCGTAGGACCGTCAGAGCGACCGACGCCTAGCCGACAAAATAGGACCCTGTGACGCACCCTCCTTGGGGCGCCACAGCACGTAACGCACCCACCCTGGGGCGTTACAGACTGTGACGGACACTGGAAGGACCGTCACACCATCCCGAGAACGCTACGGCGAGAAACGACCCAAAAATCATCCCACGCCCCCATACCTCCACGGGAGAGGGGGAAAACAAGGGAGAAGCCCCCAAATAGTCCCTAGCATGCATCTACAGCCTCGGATCGGCCAAAAACGCAATGAAACGGCGGATCGACGCTCAACCCCAAAAACATGGATTTTTCCCAAAAATTCTCAAATACGTCCGCTCAGCTCACCACGGCCTACAAAACTCGTGGGAAAGGGAATGCACGAGTTGGGGGTCCATCTCCCTACCTCCACCGAAGAAACGACGCGCCGTGGACGCCGATCCACGAAGAAATCACCGCGAAACCCTCCCCGACTCACGGACGCGCCACCAAGCTTCCACGCACCTCCATCCCCCGATCCTCGACCCATCCTCGCCGTCCTCCTCGCCCGCGTCACCTTGCCGCCCCCCCGTCTCACTCTGTCGGCCGCCTGAGAAGAGAGGGTGAGAAGAGAGCGTGGGAGAAAAGAGAGAGGGAGAGAGTGAGAAATGAGAGGAGACAGAGAGAAAGGGTTAATATGTATAGAAAAACCTAAAAATTCCAAAAATTCAGAAAATTATGAAAAATTACCTCCGCGATCCTCGGGAGGAGCACAACGTGTCGGTATAGTCTCGGAGTCGGAGAACGCCACGGTTTACCCTGCACAGAGTTCCAAATACGCATCAGGGAAAAACACGTGTAAAACATAAAATACACTCCGAGACCCACTAAAATGATCCGAAAAATATCCAAAAAATCTGGGACATTACAGCCCTCCCCCCTTAAAGGAATTTCATCCTCGAAATTCAGGACTAGCAATAAGCCACAGGGGAAGAACACTGAACCAACTAACAACGCCGTCAGAGCCCTAGCATAGAAAACCTCGATTCGCACGAAAAGCACCGGACCTGAGGGACACAGCCAGACTTGCAATCACAAACAACACCTCGCTCCGCACACCGTGCACACGGGCCATTAGAGCAGGTGCACCAACAATATAGCCCGGCGTCACCTCAGTCTCAAAGAAAGCCACTCATGGCACCGCTGCCACCAACTCGCCCACCGAGAAGACACAGCCCCCGACATGAGCAATCGCTACCGATCCATCCAATGGTCAGCAGACAAAACACACATCAGCTTCACAACCAGCTGACAGGTCCCACGCCCTTCTCAAGAGAACAACCAATATAGGGCCTCCACCAGCTCACGCAGGCATCTCAACAGACCGCAACCTGAACATCGGCTCAACACCAAGAAGCACCCCACACTTGGCAAGCCGAAAGCCAGAAATATCACTGTGCCAACTCTGCCAGAGCCCAGAAGACAAACTTTGACAGAGCCCAGATCCAATCAGGGAAGCACATCACAGAAACGGCCACCAAAGGCCTCAGCCCACAGGCATCACTCTTCCGTCTGGTCTCATCAAATCCTTCGTCTCAATTAATCTATGTGGACACCTGCCAATCCCGATTCCGCCCTCATCACAGAGCCACGGGACACCACCTAAACAATGCATGGCACACTTCTCTAGGAAAGGAAAGTGCCAACCAATATTACAGCAACCTAGTCGCCAACACCACGACTAAGGCACACGGGTCCCCAAGCAACATACATCTCATCGTGGTCGAATACGGAACTAGTCTTACCAGTCACTCGCAGCTACCAACAGGAACCCACACTCTGCCAAAGCCCACTTCCCAAAACATGATCTCGCCCCAGGACACGACTGGCGACATAAGTCGGGCACCAAGCCACCAACTCTGACCAGCACGTCCTCGACCTCCATCAGGCGACATCCTCAACGACCCCATCCGGGTCCAATATCGACGCCTGACACAGCTTCCATCACAGGAATAGGGTACTCATGCGACGCACTAATCATCACATTCCCCAACACTCCATCCTACCAGTGCCAAGAATCACGATACCTCGAGCAACGGCACGGCAACAACACGACTCACACAGAGGGACCAATCCTCCGATGCTCAACGCAAACTCAGGAAATCCGCTCGTAGCAACCAACGCTACGATCCTGAGACCTGTGAGTTATGGGCCCACCACGCTTCTGCTGCGCACTCTGATCCACATGCGTGTTGGGTTCGGTGCGTTCGATTCAGAGGGGGGGGGTGAATGAATCTCCCCTTAAAAACTTTCGCCCAATTAAAAATTCTAGTTCGCTAACTGGACAAAACTGAAGGCTAATAAGCAAATGCGGAATTAAACAAACACACAGTGAGCAATCAACCCAAAGCGCACCTAAGCATTCAACTAGCGAAAGCACAATTAGACAAATCAAACCACAATGCAAGAGGGGTTTTTAGGTGGTTCGGTCCTCCAGACCTACGTCCACCGCACACTCAACCCGAGTGTGGATTACTGCTGACTCACAGCTTGAACCGCTGGGCATCACAGCTTGCCTAAAAATCACTGAGCCTCACAGCTTGCTGTCCGAGGTATCCACCTCGCCCGCTGAGCAACACAGCTTGCTGTCCAGTGGAATCCTCCACTACAACCGCTGGGGATTACAGCTTGACCCGTCCAGAGGCAGCACCTCAGCAAACGTTGACTAACAGCTTGAAGAAAGGTATAAAATGGAAAACGAAAACATGAACCAAATAGCAACAGAAAGCTGTAAATAAAGCACAAGAAATATAGCTCTCGAAGGAGCAGTTCTGGCTTGGATTTGGTCCAAATGCCAGACACCCACTATCTCTCTCTCTTTCTCTGCTCGAGCTCTCTATCTCTCTCTTTCTTTTCTTTCTCTTATGCTCTTCTTCTCTTTCTCTTTTTCTTCTTTGCTCTTCTCTTCTTTCTTTTTCTTCTTCTTCTCTTCACGCTGGATCATGCAGGCTATCCTCTGCTTCAGTCGATCACCTTCTTCTGATGGGAGAGGCTTCATATATATAGAGCAGCAGGAAGTAGATAGGGCGTGTGTCTTTCGCATTTCCCGCCCAGAACTTTTGGCCACGTGTCATCTTCCTGTCAGCCCTTCCAGCCTCGGATCCCGTGCCTTTCATTAAGCTCTGCAAAGAGTCCCTGTCAGACAGTCGAATAGGATTATCAGTTTAAGTCTAACAGCTTGTACAGACTTTATGAAGGCAGTGCAGTGTGTAGACTTTGCAATACGAAGACAAGGCATGTACAGACTTCACGTTGTGAATGCAAAGCTAAAGCATGTACAGACTTTGTGAATGCTTGAAGCACAGAATGCAATGGCTAAGGTTATGAGTGTATAGACCTTGCATGCGTGCTACATCAATGTTCAGAATTGCTGACAATGAGTGTGCAGACTTTGTATAGACTTGATGCAGTGTATGCAGCTCACCGATGCAGTGTGTAGACTTTGCAATGTATGGACTTTACATTGTGTAATGCAGAATGCATCAAGCAAACTATGCACAATGATAATGAGTCCACATGCAGGTCACCAAGCAGTGTATGGACTTAGATGCATGTGACCATGATGTACATGCGTTGAAGTGTGTAATGCAGAATGCATCAAGCAAAGTTTGTACATTGAAGATGAATGCATAGACTTGCCGTCAACAGATGTGTGGACTTGGTGTACATGCGACAACAGTGTATAGACATTACAATGCCTAGTGCACAAACTAAGTGTGTGCATGTGTGGACTTTGAATGCATGACACTGGGCGATGTACATACTTGCCACTATCAAATGTGCAGACTCCATGAGCATGCAGCAGCCTATGTATAGACTTGCTCATGACTGTCTAGACTCTGCATATGAGCTCTAGCAATGTGCAGACTTGGTTCATGAAGCAATGTACAGACTCTGTGAATGAAGCACACAGGCTGTATAGACTTCAGCTCGTGCAAGCAAAGCCAATGTATGGACTTGGCGTTTGTGCAACCAGAACGATGTATAGACTTAGCCGATGCAGACTAGTCCGATGTACAGACTTGCTCGACGTACAAACTTCATGAACGATGCATGCAATGCACTGGACGATGTACAGACTTCCTATATGCTCAAGACCATGCACAACGAATGTATATACTTACTGTAAGGAATGTGCAGACTTGATGCATGAACCAAGGCAATGAGGAATGTATAGACTTTCACGATGTATGGACTTGCCAAAGGATTGATGGACGATGTACAGACTTGAGCTAAGCAAGCGCTGTACAGACTTGAGAATGCACGATGTATAGACTTGCAGGTGCAACGTAGGTATAGGTACTAATGTATAGACTTGCGAGTGCAACGTCGGTAAAGATACCAATGTATAGACTTGGAAGTTCAACTGGTGGATGTACAGACTTCACCGATGTATAGACTTGGAAGTTCAACTGGTGGATGTACAGACTTCAAGTTCGTGCATGCTACAGGGCAATGTATAGACTTAACATATGAGACGCTGCATGAGACGCAGATAGGCTGTACAGACTTCAACAACACACGATGTACAGACTTGCCAATGTATAGACTCACAAAGACGCTGAATGAGACGATGCATGAGACGATGCAATGTATAGACTTGAGTGCTTTGTGAGACACATCGTGAGACGCTTCATGAGACGGAAGGCTGTACAGACTTTGAGTCTTAATGCATGGTGGTGAATGTACAGACTTCATGAATGTGCAGACTTGTCAACGAGATGCACAATGTATAGACTATGCACATGCATGAAGAGCCCTGACGATGTATAGACTTGATAATGCAATCTAGGGCGATGTACAGACTTGACCACTCGAACCTATGGTGGAATGTATAGACTTGTTGAACTACAGCATGAACATATCAGCAGAGAAGCAATGCACAGATCTTAAATCAAGCACAAAACAATTTATGCACTTAGTATGGAACACTGCATGACTTAGCACACTCATGCATTCTCCACAGAACAGATCAGACATAGCACACTCATGCATTTTCACAGAATAGATCAGTCATATGCATTCATGTTGCTATCATTCAATGTGATGTTCTTAGCAAAACAATATGGTGACTCATTCATGTTGCTATCATTAAAACACCATATTATCATCAAAGCACAAGGGGCACAACAATCTCCCCCTTTTTGATGATGGCAACATGATGAGTCACACTGACTCGTCAAACTATTCTCCCCCTTTGACATAAGCAAAAAGGAGATGATTTGACAATAAAACAGCTCTCCCCCTATCAACATGCATGATTGACTACACTCCCCTTAAAAGCAGATAACCCATAACTCCCCCTGAAGCGCATGAATGAACTCTGGTTATCCAATAAATCAATCTGAAATCTGCCATTACAAAGAATCTGAATTCTGGTTATGGCACCTCACATATGCATGAACAGAATGAAACAGGTGAAAAGACCACAGAACCAGAACTGGTTGCAAAACAAGATGGAAGATTCCAACAGTGTAGAGAGGAGTACTTCTCAGGAGTCAAACAACTGATAATGTAAAAGAAGTAAATGTAGCCAAGTGTAGGGGTGGGAAATAGTCAAAGCACAATATATATCAAGGAATCAATCAATAGCAAGATGTTGATCAGGCTATCTAGAAAGAATCTGATCATGAGGGATTTAATGCTTGCTCCACTTCAATAAGTCTTAAGAAGTATAGACTCTTCTTATCATAAAGGGTTATGAAGTGGTAACTTAATCAATCTGATTTAATTATGATGTATACCAAATTTGTCAAATTAAACTCAATACTTATATCTAAATCCAAGTTTTAATAAAGGTGAACCAAATAGTCAGATAACACTAAAAAATAATCATCTTTTATCTTACACACATGATCTCAATAGCTCCTTTGAAAGAAACACATATTAGTACAGAGGTTAAACACTTTTCTAAGAACATGAGTTGATAGAATTTTCAAAATATTTTCATTTGAAGTACATTATATTTTTCCTGAGCAATTCAAGTTGATCAACACCTTTTTACATGAGGCACAACACGCCTCAGGTGAAGTGACCCATGTTGGGATGCTAAAGAGTGATCTAGAGGGGGGTGAATAGATCAATCACCCGTTAAAAAAATTACTGCAGCAGAATCAAATGCGGAATGAAAACTTCTACTGAACAGATAGTGGGCACAATGTGAATGCCACCCAGAACAGATGAAGAACCGTCCAAGCATACATCTACTGTGCGAAGATAGAAATATAGAAGCTAGGCAAACCATAAAATAATCACACAGTAGACAAAGGCTTTTAGGTGGTTCGGTCCTCCAGAACTACATCCACCCCACACTCAACCCGAGTGTGGATTACTGCTGACTCACAGCTTGAACCGCTGGGCCTCACAGCTTGCCTACAACCCGCTGAGCCTCACAGCTTGCTGTCCGAGGTACCCACCTCGCATGCTGAGCCTCACAGCTTACTGTCCAGCGGAATCCTCCTCTGCAAAACTGCTGGGCAATACAGCGTACCCGTCCAGTGGAATCCTCCACTGCAAGTGCTGCCACACAGCTTGAACACAATAGTTTCGAAAAGCAAAACAAAAGACAAACGAAATATAAAAGAAATCCCTGCAGGGAATATAGCTCAAACAAGTGAGCAACCTCAGATCTGGTTTTGAACCAAAGATTTGAGGAACAAACTCCTTCTCTCTCTCTCTCTTCTTCTTCTCTTCACACTCTGCTCGAGCTCTCTATCTCTCACTTTTCCTCTTCTGCTTCTTCTCTCTTTCTTTTCTTCTTTTTCTCTTTTCTCTGGATCGAACAGCTCTCTATTCTTTCTCTCTGCTTCTGCTCTTCTGCTTCTCTCCTTCTGCTTCGATCAGTCTTCATCTGTGGATGAAGGTTTCCTTTTATAAGCAGTCACAGCAGGAGCAGCACTGGGCGCGTGTCTTCCACATTTCCCGCCCAAGTGTTTTGGCCACGTGTCATCCTGTCAGCCCTTCCAGCCTCGGATCACGTGCCCCTTCATTAAGCTTCACGAACAGAGCCTGTCAGACAGAGAATTATCAGTTTAATGTCGACACATTGTATAGACTTCGTTCGATGCATCAAGCAATGTGTAGATTTGATAAGGCAAAGACAATGTATAGACTTTGCAGTGTGTGCAGTGATGCACAAGATGAAGTATGCACAATGGCTGTATGGACTTGACGTTCTGAACAATGTACATACTTGCTGTGAAGAACAATGCCCAAATGCAGTGTATGGACTTAGCGTGAATGCAATGCAGACATAAGAGTGTATAGACTTGATGAATGCGATGCAGACACACAGAGTGTGTAGACTTGATGACCAATGCATTCCAAGCAGACCCTGTACAGACTTGAATGATGAAGCACATGATGCAATGTGAAGACTTTGAAGAACATATGCTGTACAGACTTCGAATCAATAGTTGCACGATGTACAGACATACTCGATGTACATACTTCCTATATGCTCAAGACTATGCACAACGAATGTATATACTTGCTATAAGGGATGTGCAGACTTGATAAATGAACCAATGTATAGACTTAGACAGTCTTGCTAACATGCATGAACAAATGGCATTGTATATACTTGGTCAATGCAACGATGTACAGACTTACACAGCTCCAGCTACAGTGCAATGTATGGACATGAAGAATGATGCATGTAACGGATGTATAGACTTTGCAATGTTCAACTGATATGGAAGATGAGACGGACGGCTGTACAGACTTTCCACCAAGATGATGCATGAGACGCTAAACAGCCAAGACTGTATAGTCTTCTAAATGCAGACGAACGATGTATAGACTTGCCAAGGGAAAGACTGTACAGACTTGAGAAAAGCAAAGTAATTGAATGTATAGACTTCACGATGTGTAGACTTGCAAGTGCAATGTAGGTAAAATCACCAGTGTACAGACTTGCTAGTTGTAACGTAGGTAAAATATACCAATGTATAGACTTGCATGAGACGGTGAATGAGACGATGAAGTCTCTACAGACTTTAACAGTGAGACACTGGATGCTGTACATACTTGAAGACAATGCATGCTTCAATGTGTAGACTTCGCCTATGGATAAGACGCTAATTGAGACGGTCCAGTGTATATACTTATGCTGTGCTGCAAGATGGCAGTGTACACACTTGGTGTCCACTTGAGACGCTCAGTGAGACGGTGAGCAATGTACAGACTTGCTGAAGTGAAAGCATGAACAGTCTGCAAACAGTGCAATGTATAGACTTTACATATGCACTGGCTGTACAGACTTACCAATGTATAGACTTTAAGTCCAATGCAAAAGGCTGTACAGACTTCATGAATAATGCATGATTGTACTGGACGATGTATAAACTTAGCCTATGCAGACCAGTCCGTTGTATAGACATGCGAATCTGGGGGGTCGACCCATCTGAGTGCACTGATGCAATGTATGTACAAAGCAGATATTGAACTGAAGCTAACTGACAGAATGCAATGCATCTATACTGACTCACTATTATGAATGCACCTGTGATACTCTCACTGTGTTGCTATCATCAAAATAACATAGCATATGCTTGTGCCTAAGAGGCACAACATTCTCCCACTTTTTGATGATGGCAACAAAGTGATAGTAAGTCAAATATTCTCCCCCTTTGACATGATCAAAAAGAAAGAAACACATGAGTGCAACATGCAGAATACATGCTCAAACTCCCCCTGAAGTACTGACTCCCCCTGAATTATGGCTCCCCCTTTGAGAAGGAATATGGACCGATGAAACAAATGATCAAAGGTAGGGAAGGAACATGAAGAGAATAAGGGATCATTACACAACAGCTGAAGCAGTGGTTCAGAAAAATGAGTATGATTATAAACGACTGTTAAAGTATAAGATTCAGCAATATACAGTCTTGAAAGAATTCAGGTTTAATAGTGATAAAAATAGAGGAAAGTAGCTGACCACTGAAAAAGAGTTTTAGACTCCATTTATAGCAATGAATCTACGGCACATGTTTTTAATAGAGAAGTCAGAAATAATACCCTTTGTGATTAAACATGGAAGTTCAAGAAAGGCAACTTGAATATGTATTGAGAAAAATAATTTTCACTCAATGAGTTTTGATTTCAAAGGGTTACACCAGTTTGTTTTTCACTTTTTAATTTTCAGAAACTGAGCTAAGTGAATAGACCAGTGGCATTTATACTTTTGACATTAGGTGTACACCTTGATCAGAGGCAGGTACCCCCAGTTACTAGGCATAAACTACTAGATCTATTTCAGATCAAGACCTATAAGGAATAATTTTCACCTTTGACATTAAGGGCACACCTTGATCAGAGGCCAGTACCCCCAGTTACTTGGTGAAAACTCCCCCTATAGATTTGACCCTATGAACAGAGGTAATCTGAAGCACTTCATGACTTATGAATTCTCCTGCTTCATTGGAGGAGATCACAGTTTCTCAGTGCAATTCAGCCATTGCTCTGTCACTATGTTCAGCTCTTTGCATTGATGATCTTATTTAATGCTGTCCTTATTTCTTTTAGAGTGATTGTTTAAAAAATCAGTACACACTCTCATTTACCTTTTCTAGTCATTTCCAATCTAACACTTTCAGGCAATAAAAAAAAACTTATTCTATTTTAACCACGAGACAGATATTAAGAGCTATAAAAGTTTTCTTTTATCTCAATTTCTGAAGTGCAGACAGTAAACTCTTCAATTTATAAAAGTTAAACCTTCAGTTCCTTTCAATTTGTACGTGTGATTCTTATAAGTGAACAATTGTAATAGCCACAGCTCAATGTATAAACCAAAGCAATACTGTTGTTCAGTGAAGGTTAGGGAAATGATGGCAATTGATAAACAGTGATAGCAATAGGCAATAAGGTCCAATGGCATCTGATGTTAAAGAATGTGAATGAATTGAATGGGGACAATGATAAGTGAAAAGATTCAAAGAATTGAACATAACTCTCAGCTCCTCCTGACACCAAGATGCAAAAGATGTGATATGCAATACACTGTTCTACATGCAGACTATGCAACAATTATACATAGAGCAAGTATGCAATCATTTCGAGTTTATGCACCCAAGTCATGAACATTTTTTATCCTTTTCAGATTTTTCAACATATGATGATATGCATTACACGACATGCAGACTACAACAATAAGCAAATGATAGTCATGCAAATGATATATGCAAACATTAGACACATGCATTGACTATGAACATGGTTGTGTAGTGCATCTAGCATCTTATGTACACATGCAATAACTGGCAAGAGAATAGCATTGAATTTAAGCAGAATTAAATTCAATAGCTGAGTCTGGAATACAGACTGATCAGCTAGACAAGAATAGAATCTCAGACATCAAATAATCAAATCAACATGACTTTCTCAATTCAGTTCTGAAGGTAAATCACTTACCTGCTTTACCAGATTGATTTATTTTTACCCTTGGTGTTGCATCAGATTTTTGACAAGGCCTCCAATTTCTTTCAGCTCTTAGGATTTTGGCCCTGCCTCTTGTCATATGCCTGAAGTAGCTTTTTCTGTTTCATCAGTTTGTTCCCGGCTACCAGACATACCTGCAAACACACTTAGGGAGCAGGTTTTGGAACCCAAGATATTTTGGGCCCCAAGACAGAACTAGACATTTGAGAGTGAAAACATGACAACAGCTGTTTAGGGATCTACATTTGTGTAAAGGTGGAAGGTTTGGTGGATTCTACAGCTTGAGAGTTCTTTTTGTTATTTTTCTTTTTCTCAGCACCAACGAGTTTAGTTTTCTTTTTCTGGTGCTTTGATGGTTGTTGTGTAGTCCTGGCATTCATTTTATTAATTTTTTTTTTGTTTTTCTGCCAGTGCCTTGGCCAATGAATGTACTGGAAGTTGTGGCCCAAATTGGTCCTAGGTTGACCATAGAACCCCTGGTGACTAGGACTCCATGTCCTAAATTGACTATCCCATCTCCTAGCTGGCTGAGGTCTATAGGGCTGATACCAAGTTGGGAAATTCTGATACCTAGACCTCATGTATGCAGGGTTCCACCCAAACCTATTAAATGTTTGTGAGTGATTGTGATGATAGACTTGGGCTCTATGGAAATAGGGATGAGCAAACTGGTTCCTGGCTGCACTTGGTCTCCCTGCCACCTTTGACCCTCTAGGTTTCTGAACTGACTTATGTTGGGTCTTTTTCTGGGCGGTTGATGGTGATGGAGACTTAGCAGCCTTGGGCTGGGGTTTTGATGTGCTAGCTGGCTGATCCCTAGCCTTGGACTTATCCTTGGGAGAAGAGCATGCAGCTCTAGGCTCAACAACTTTCTACTTTCCCTTGTCCTTAGCACTGGACACTTTTGATTTTACATTTTTGAAAGCAGATTTTTCATTGACCATTTTTATGAGTGGTCCTCTATTCTTTTCTCCCACAAATGAAATAGTTTTCAATTCAAAGCTCTTTTTAGCTGAGGGATTAAAGCTGAGACCCTCCTTTCTGAAATTAACTTTTGACCCTAGCAAGGCATTTAGATTTTCTGTTCCTTGGGTCATGCTTTCAATGATTTTCATTTTGTCAGAATTTTCATTTTCCAGATTTTCAATAGTTTTCTTTAATTCAACATTCACTGACAAAACAACTTCATATTTTTCATTTGAAATTTTTATTTCTTTTTCAAACTTCTGAATTTTCAATTTTAATTCATCAATAACATTTTTCAGCAATTCTTTTTCTTTCCTACAATCAATCACAACATGCTTTAATTCATCAAATTCAGAACATGCATTTTTCAATTTTTCATTCTCTGATTGTAAGCATGCAACCTTATCAGAAAGAGTCTTATCATTAACCAGAGAGTTCATTTTCTTCTTCAAGAGTCTGTTTTCCTTCCTAATATCATTAGCTTTATCTAACAGATCTCCATAAGCATCTGCCCAATCAGAAATAGTGTAATGTTCGAAGAAGGATGATACCTGATCAGACTCTTCTTCTTCTTCTCCATTTCTGGCCATCAAGCAGATGTCCTTTTCTGATTTTCCACTATCTGAGGAAGTGCTCAGTGTGCCTTCTTCCTCATCACTCCATGTACTGACCATGGCCTTTCCCTTTGGCACTTTCTTCCATGGTCTTCCTTTCATTTTCTGTAACTCTGGACAATCAGCCTTCATATGACCTGTCTTCCTGCAATGATAACACGCATTAACATCAGATTTTTCAGCAGGTTTAAATTTATACCTGTTTTGCTTCCTACTGTGGTATTTTCTGTAGAGATTCTTCCCTTCTCTTCTAAGAAATCTGTTGAACTCTTTTGTGATCATGGCTATTTCATCCTTTTCAAGATCTGATCCAGATGAACTCCGATCACTGGATGATCCAATGCTGCTGGACTGTTTTGAGCAGCTATGCTTGGCCTTCAGAGCAATAGGCTTCATGTTTCAAGCTCTTCAGCTTGTAGTAAATTCATCTCGTACGCCATCAAGAAACCTATCAGCTCATTGGGTTTCATCTTTTGTAGATCTTTTGACTCCTCAGCCACAGTTGCTTTGGTATGCCACATAGGAGTCAACGATCAAAGGATCTTCCTTACAACTTCATGATCAGTATAACTCTTTCCCAGATTTCTTAGACCATTTGTGATGATGGTCAGACGAGCATACATTTCGGTCACTGTCTCACCAGGCTTCATCCGAAATGCTTCATACTTTGACACTAGCATATTTGCCCTCGTCTCTCTCACTTCAGATGTTCCCTCATAGATAACTTCGAGGGTATCTCACATCTCCTTCGCTGTCTTGCAGGATGACACTCTGTCAAATTCAGTGGGATGGAGTGCACACTGAATGGCGTTGATAGCGCTCCAATTCAGAGTAGATTTTTGGACTTCTTCTCTGGTCCATAATTCCTCATTCTCATGTAGCTCATAAGGACCTTTGCTCACAATTTTCCATACCTCGTAATCTTTGGCTCTGAGGAAGACCTGCATCCGGTTCTTCCAATATGGGAAGTTGGAACCATCGAAGAATGGTGGCTTCGTAGTGGACTGACCCTATGCTGTTAGCCCTCTAGCATCCATGGCCGATCCTCTTTAGGATGTTGGTCCTGCACAAAGAGTTAGGCTCTGATACCAATTGTTGGGACGCTAAAGAGTGATCTAGAGGAGGGTGAATAGATCAATCACCCGTTAAAAAAATTACTGCAGCAGAATCAAATGCGGAATGAAAACTTCTACTGAACATATAGTGGGCACAATGCGAATGCCACCCAGAACAGATGAAGAACCGTCCTAAGCATACATCTACTGTGCGAAGATAGAAATATAGAAGCTAGGCAAACCACAAAACAATCACACAGTAGACAAAGGCTTTTAGGTGGTTCGGTCCTCCAGACCTACATCCACCCCACACTCAACCCGAGTGTGGATTATTGCTGACTCACAGCTTGAACCGCTGGGCCTCACAGCTTGCCTACAACCCGCTGAGCCTCACAGCTTGCTGTCCGAGGTACCCACCTCGCCTGTTGAGTCTCACAGCTTACTGTCCAGAGGAATCCTCCTCTGCAAAATCACTGGGCAATACAGCTTAGCCGTCCAGTGGAATCCTCCACTGCAAGTGCTGCCACACAGCTTGAACACAATAGTTTCGAAAAGCAAAACAAAAGACAAATGAAATATAAAAGAAATCCCTGGAGGGAATATAGCTCAAATAAGTGAGCAACCTCAGATCTGGTTTTGAACCAAAGATCTGAGGAACGAACTCCTTCTCTCTCTCTCTCTTCTTCTTCTCTTCACACTTTGCTCGAGCTCTCTATCTCTCACTTTTTCTCTTCTGCTTCTTCTCTCTTTCTTTTCTTCCTTTTCTCTTTTCTCTGGATCGAACAGCTCTCTATTCTTTCTCTCTGCTTCTGCTCTTCTGCTTCTCTCCTTCTGCTTCGATCAGTCTTCATCTGTGGACGAAGGTTTCCTTTTATAAGCAGTCACAGCAGGAGCAGCACTGGGCGCGTGTCTTCCACATTTCCCGCCCAAGTGTTTTGGCCACGTGTCATCCTGTCAGCCCTTCCAGCCTCGGATCACGTGCCCCTTCATTAAGCTTCACTAACAGAGCCTGTCTGACAGAGAATTATCAGTTTAATGTCGACACATTGTATAGACTTTGTTCGATGCATCAAGCAATGTGTAGACTTGATAATGCAAAGACAATGTATAGACTTTGCAGTGTGTGCAGTGATGCACAAGATGAAGTATGCACAATGGCTGTATGGACTTGGCGTTCTGAACAATGTACATACTTGCTGTGAAGAACAATGCCCAAATGCAGTGTATGGACTTAGCGTGAATGCAATGCAGACACAAGAGTGTATAGACTTGATGAATGCGATGCAGACACACAGAGTGTGTAGACTTGATGACCAATGCATTCCAAGCAGACCCTGTACAGACTTGAATGATGAAGCACACGATGCAATGTGAAGACTTTGAAGAACATATGCTGTACAGACTTCGAATCAATAGTTGCACGATGTACAGACATACTCGATGTACATACTTCCTATATGCTCAAGACTATGCACAACGAATGTATATACTTGCTGTAAGGGATGTGCAGACTTGATAAATGAACCAATGTATAGACTTAGACAGTCTTGCTAACATGCATGAACAAATGGCATTGTATATACTTGGCCAATGCAACGATGTACAGACTTGCACAGCTCCAGCTACAGTGCAATGTATGGACATGAAGAATGATGCATGTAACGGATGTATAGACATTGCAATGTTCAACTGAGACGGAAGATGAGACGGACGGCTGTACAGACTTTCCACCAAGACGATGCATGAGACGCTAAACAGCCAAGACTGTATAGTCTTCTAAATGCAGACGAACGATGTATAGACTTGTCAAGGGAAAGACTGTACAGACTTGAGCAAAGCAAAGCAATTGAATGTATAGACTTCACGATGTGTAGACTTGCAAGTGCAACATAGGTAAAATCACCAGTGTACAGACTTGCTAGTTGCAACGTAGGTAAAATATACCAATGTATAGACTTGCATGAGACGGTGAATGAGACGATGAAGTCTGTACAGACTTTAACAGTGAGACACTGGACGCTGTACATACTTGAAGACAATGCATGCTTCAATGTGTAGACTTCACCTATGCATAAGATGCTAATTGAGATGGTCCAGTGTATATACTTATGCTGTGCTGCAAGATGGCAGTGTACACACTTGGTGTTCACTTGAGACGCTCAGTGAGACGATGAGCAATGTACAGACTTGCTGAAGTGAAAGCATGAACAATCTGCAAACAGTGCAATGTATAGACTTTACATATGCACTTGCTGTACAGACTTGCCAATGTATAGACTTTAAGTCCAATGCAAAAGGCTGTACAGACTTTATGAACAATGCATGATTGTACTAGACGATGTATAGACTTAGCCTATGCAGACCAGTCCGATGTATAGACATGCGAATCTGGGGGGTCGACCCATCTAAGTGCACTGATGCAATGTATGTACAAAGCAGATATTGAACTGAAGCTAACTGACAGAATGCAATGCATCTATACTGACTCACTATTATGAATGCACCTGTGATACTCTCACTGTGTTGCTATCATCAAAACAACATAGCATATGCTTGTGCCTAAGAGGCACAACAACCCAGTTACTCAGTGTGATAACTGTCATTGCCTCTCAACTTAGAGAACATAGTTAGCAATATAAGTGTCTTTTTACATGAGAAGACACCTTGATCAGAGGCCAGACTCCCCAGTTACTCAACACAGAAATGCTATTGCTCTGTTAGGTTCTCAATGAATTTTCTTTTTAAGTGACTATGACACTTCATGACTTGGGTTCACTCCATTTCTTTGATGGAAGACCCAGTTTCTCAGTGTACAAAGTCATTTCATTACTCACTGATTTTATTTCCTGTCAAAATTTTCAAAGTTAATGTTTAACAACAATACTCACTCTATGCATCTTAACCAAAGTAGCCCTGATTTCAAATTTTCAGATATCTGATGAGTGAGTATAAGGTTTTTATGAAACATGTGGTTAAAGTTTATTAAACCTTATCATTCATATATTTTCAATTCATTTAATTACAAATATGAGAATACATTAATCTTTTATCAGTCTGATTCAGTGGTAATTCTTAAACCTATATGATAGGAATTTCTACAAGGTTCTCAGACTGAATTGCATGACATGCAGCTGAATTTCCTCAGACTAGATCAATAAATTTAGCTGACCAACAAATCAACAATAGAACCAATATAGTCACACCAGCTAAGAGATATATGAAGGATGAGTATAAGCTGGTGGAAGAGTCAATCAGCAAGAGAGAATAAAAGTTTAAAGCCAATAGCAGAGATTGAATTTTAGTCAGACAAAAAGAAACTCTCCTTCAACAGATTGAGGATTAGCAGCCAAATTCTCAGATTCAAGAAAGTATGAATTCAACATAGTCAATTGATGATTTGAAAGAATGTAGACAGTGAGAATTTCAAACAGTGTCAAAAATATTATAATGCTCCCCCTGTCTATATGCAGTGACTCACATAAGACTCAACAAACTCCCCCTGAATTTATGCAATTTATGCAAAATAATTATTCAAACATCAGAGCATTCTTTATTCAGAGAGCATCATGCGAGAGCAATCAACTTTTCAAGATAAATCAATTTAGCACAGACAGATTATTATGATATGCATTACACTGCTCTATATGAAGACTTGACCCTTGGTACTTGGAGGAGAACCTGGTCACAAGGACCATCTCACACATAGTAAGAACTTCCAGACAGATCTCCCTGCCTTTTAGTAGCTTACCATTTGATATACCAGGGTTATGCAAATGATATATGCGGTGCAAAGCAGTCCTATATGCATTGAAAGTAATGCAAATGATATATGCAGACATTAGACACATGCATTGACTATGTGCACTAGATGACCCATTCAAACTCAGTGCAAGGTATGCATAAAAAAATTGTGCAGTGCATCTGGCATCTTATGTTCACAGTGCAATAAATGCAAGAGAAGAGCATCAGATATATGCAGAGTAAATTCAGTAGCTGAGTCTGGAATGTAGACTGATCAGCTAGACAAGAAGAGAACATCAGAAATCAAACAAGCAAATCACCATGAAATTCACATCTTTCATACTCACAAATTTAGATGATGGAATTTAAATACAGAGTTTTAGAACTGACCTGAATGGTGCAATCATGGGGTTTTCATTCTTGAGTGCCTTGGTTAATTCAACCCCTTTTATTTCTCCCACCAAGGCACACCTGTAAGTTATCAACTATTTTGCACAAATAGGCACCCAAGATGTCTTGGGTCCTGACATGACAGTCACATATCTAGCAGGTATGGTAGCCAATTTCTGTGCATGAAGGTCATCAATTCTCATCACATGGCAATCATTCATTGAATGACCTATCTGACCACAGTAGTGGCATGATGCAGCAGTTCTGAAATTTATTTTGTGCACATTCCTATGAGCAGGAGTTCTATGTGCATATGCATGAAGATTTTTGTTAACAGAATTAAAATTCTGTTTACCAAAACCAGTCTGGTTTTGATATCCTGCCACCCAACATGTTGCAGCCCTGTGGCCAGATCTTCCACATTTGAAACATGCAAATGATTTTTCTTTAAAAATAGATTTGTTTCTATCAGCATCATAATGAGCAGGGAATTTTACAGATTTAGAATTCAATCTATTTCCCTGAGCATGCCAGCAAAAAGCAGCAATGTGACCAAAATTCCCACAGCAATAACATTGAGTTTTCTTTATCTTATCAGTAGAAGGTTTCCTAGGAAGATGATTTCTAGGATACTTCCTAACAACATTCCTTTCATCATTTATCAATGTAACACAGTCATGCATAATATGTCCAAGCTTCCCACAATAGTGACATGTTACCACCTTTTTATTTACATTCACTTGTTTGACAAAATTGACATTCGCATGAGAGTGTGAATATGTGTGGGAGCAGTTAGCAGCATGCACATGTGAATCAATGACAGATTTGGACTTCTTTAGATCAACACTTTTCTTTTGTTTTTGAATCTTTTCCTGTTTCTTATCTGAATTTTCAGCCTTCTTAACAGTGAATTGAAAAATAGAAGAACTAGATTGATTAGCCTGTTCAGAGCTTTTCACGAATACAGTTGACTTCTTCTTTTCATTCAATTTCTTATTAACAGGCACATACCCAAGTCCTTCTTTATGGAAATTCACTTTAGAACCAAGTAGCTTATTCAGATTATCTCTTCCTTTAACAAATTTTGACAAAGAGTTTTTCAGATCTTCAATCTCAGAATTCAATGAAGCAATACTCACTTCATACTTGGATAGCTCAGATTCACAAACAATCAGCTGCTGTTGCAAAGCATCATTCAGGTTCTTCAGAGTTTCATTTTCTTGTTGAACCATTATTTCAATGTTGTTCTCATTTTCCTTCACAACTGATTTTCCTTTTTCAAATGACAACCATCTTTCAGAGAAGACAGTATTAAGAACCATTAGCTTTTTATTTTGATCTTTCAAGTAACTATTTTCTTCAAACAATTTTTCTCCACCTTTTTCAACCTCAATTTTCTTGGCCAATAATAATTTGTTTTCTTCTTCCAGAGATTTGATTAATTCCTTTTACGAATTATCATCATGGTCTATATCATTAATCAATTCTTGGAGAATGGCACATGCTTTGCAAGAATTATTTTCACTGATGAGTTTGTTTCTAAGGTTCTCATTTTCAGATTTCAACTTGTTCAACTCATCTTTTTCTTTATTCATGTCAGATTTCAAGTTTTCATTTTCTGCCTTCAAACGAGTGACTTCATGAATCATTTCTTTTCTCATTTTTCTCTTTTCAGATTTAAGTCTATCATATTTGTTCAATAAATGCTCATTTATCGCAATCATGCTTTCCAGAGAAAAATTATCAGTGTCAGAGTTTACCTGTGACGAAGTATCCTCCACATAATCTTCGTCTTCTTCTGTTGCCATGAGACATTTCACTTTACCCTGGCTTCTACTGCTTGCCATTATCTCGATCACTTCGGAGGCACTGCAGCAATCAACTACACAAGGAAACTTGTCAGTGTTTATCGCCCTTTTGATTAGATTCAGGGCCCTTTTATTTGCAGAGAATTTTCGTATGTCTGAAGTTTTCCATAAGGATTCATCCTTTGGAACTTCATAATGACTGTGTGCAATGACTATCCACAGATCTGGATTAGTCTGCATCACATATTCCCTGAATTGATTAAGCCAATTGTAGAAGCTTTGACCCTCGTACTTCGGAAGATCAATTATGAATTCCATGCTCAAACAAGATCAGAATTATAAATAAAAAGAGATTAAAACAGTGCAAGCGAACGGATCAACTCAAATAGCACCGAATCCAAATAAGGATCGGATCTGCAGGTCACTGGACCCTTTGTGCAGACACCCGCTCTGATACCAAGTGTTGTGTTCGGTGCGTTCGATTCAGAGGGGGGGTGAATGAATCTCCCCTTAAAAACTTTCACCCAATTAAAAATTCTAGTTCGCTAACTAGACAAAACTGAAGGCTAATAAGCAAATGTGGAATTAAACAAATACACAGTGAGCAATCAACCCAAAGCGCACCTAAGCATTCAACTAGCGGAAGCACAATTAGACAAATCAAACCACAATGCAAGAGGGGTTTTTAGGTGGTTCGGTCCTCCAGACCTACGTCCACCCCACACTCAACCCGAGTGTGGATTACTGCTGACTCATAGCTTGAACCGCTGGGCATCACAGCTTGCCTACAAACCGCTGAGCCTCACAGCTTGCTGTCCGAGGTATCCACCTCGCCCGCTGAGCAACACAGCTTGCTGTCCAGTGGAATCCACCACTGCAACCGCTGGGGATTACAGCTTGACCCGTCCAGAGGCAGCACCTCTACAAACGCTGACTAACAGCTTGAAGAAAGGTATAAAATGGAAAATGAAAACATGAACCAAACAGCAACAGAAAGCTGTAAATAAAGCACAAGAAATATAGCACTCGAAGGAGCAGTTCTGGCTTAGATTTGATCCAAATGCTAGACACCCACTATCTCTCTCTCTTTCTCTGCTCGAGCTCTCTATCTCTCTCTTTCTCTTCTTTCTCTTCTGCTCTTCTTCTCTTTCTCTTTTTCTTCTCTGCTCTTCTCTGCTCTTCTCTTCTTTCTTTTTCTTCTTCTTCTCTTCACGCTGGATCATGCAGGCTATCCTCTGCTTCAGACGATCACCTTCTTCTGATGGGAGAGGCTTCATATATATAGAGCAGCAGGAAGCAGATAGGGCGTGTATCTTCCACATTTCCCGCCCAGAACTTTTGGCCACATGTCATCTTCCTATCAGCCCTTCCAGCCTCGGATCACGTGCCTTTCATTAAGCTCTGCAAAGAGTCCCTGTCAGACAGTCGAATAGGATTATCAGTTTAAGTCTAACAGCTTGTACAGACTTTATGAAGGTAGTGCAGTGTGTAGACTTTGCAATACGAAGACAAGGCATGTACAGACTTCATGTTGTGAATGCAAAGCTAAAACATGTACAGACTTTGTGAATGCTTGAAGCATAGAATGCAGTGGCTAAGGTTATGAGTGTATAGACCCTGCGTGCGTGCTACATCAATGTTCAGACTTGCTGACAATGAGTGTGCAGACTTTGTATAGACTTGATGCAGTGTATGCAGCTCACCGATGCAGTGTGTAGACTTTGCAATGTATGGACTTTGCATTGTGTAATGCAGAATGCATCAAGCAAACTATGCACAATGATAATGAGTCCACATGCAGGTCACCAAGCAGTGTATGGACTTAGATGCATGCAACCATGATGTACATGCTTTGAAGTGTGTAATGCAGAATGCATCAAGCAAAGTGTGTACATTGAAGATGAATGCATTGACTTGCCGTCAACAGATGTGTGGACTTGGTGTACATGCGACAGCAGTGTATAGACATTACAATGTCTAGTGCACAAACTAAGTGTGTGCATGTGTGGACTTTGAATGCATGACACTGGGCGATGTACATACTTGCCACTATCAAATGTGCAGACTCCATGAGCATGCAGCAGCCTATGTATAGACTTGCTCATGACTGTCTAGACTCTGCATGCAAGCTCTAGCAATGTGCAGACTTGGTTCATGAAGCAATGTACAGACTCTGTGAATGAAGCACACAGGCTGTAAAGACTTCAGCTCGTGCAAGCAAAGCCAATGTATGGACTTGGCGTTTATGCAACCAGAACAATGTATAGACTTAGCCGATGCAGACTAGTCCGATGTACAGACTTGCTTGACGTACAAACTTCATGAACGATGCATGCAATGCACTGGATGATGTACAGACTTCCTATATACTCAAGACCATGCACAATGAATGTATATACTTGCTGTAAGGAATGTGCAGACTTGATGCATGAACCAAGGCAATGAGGAATGTATAGACTTTCACGATGTATGGACTTGCCAAAGGATTGATGGACGATGTACAGAGATTACACTAGAATTAGAGATAAGAATGCTAATCAGAATTTCAGTAATTAAACAGCATAAGAAACGAGCCTAACCAAACATCTAGCGAAAGGGGAAATGAGAGAAATCAAACCACAAGGAACACATATTTTTATGGTGGTTTGGTCTCCCTGTGGAGACCTACGTCCACCCCTCACAAAACTAGTGAGGATCCCTGCTGAGCTTTACAGCTTAGCTACACCGAGGAACTACTTCCTCACATACACCGCTGAGCATTACAACTTGGCTTAACCAGAGGAACAGATCCTCTAAACCGCTGACAAACAGCTTGAGGGCAACACGCCCAATTTCCCTTGATCCAAACACAGTCTGCTGGATCAATACCCTCCCTCTACTCAAACCAGTGCGAGGGAGAAACAATATAGTAGAGTTCAAATTGGAAAGACAAATAACAAACGAAATCACTTAGTAAAAGAAGGAATAAACTCAGATCTGTGAAGTAGCCGAAGCTCGGCCTTGAATCCAGAAATCTGGAGGAAGAAGCTTCAATGATCGTCTGATCTTCTTCTTCGAAATGTGGACGAGCTTCCCAAGGAACGCTGCTCCTAGATCACCCTACTGTCTTGAGCAGATCGAAATCAGGAAGAAGATGACATTCAGTTCTTCTTGTGAGTTCTTCTCCCTCAACCTTTTTTGCTGCCACTTTAATGTGTCCACACACTCTTGCGATACGGCCATTCCCGCGCTCATTTCCAGATCCATGCATATATACATCTAGTGGGCCCCAACCAGATATTCTGGTTAGCCCTTTGATTTCTCCGTGTAGAGCCTTCTGGAATCGCGAGGGAGAAACAGATCGCAATCACTTTTGGCTGACGTGGCCTTTGACGTCACTTGCAACTGGGGTCCACCCAACTGATCTCAGAAGTTCCCGATGGCGTCAACCCATTGAGTCCACAGGGTTGACACAGCCTTGAAATCTCTCATATGGCTTTGATAGTAAGACATGATGCGTTGACGCATGGGGTCACTGCGTCGACCCACTGAACTGACCCAGAGCTGAATTCACATCAGACTCAACTGCTGCGTCTACGCTGTCATGCAATAGCGTTGACGCACTGCGGTATTCCAGTGAACCATTAACTCTGCCTTATTAACTGCTGCGTCGACGCTGCTCTACTGTTACGTTGACGGATTGGAGTAGTTCTGAAAAAGCCTCTGCTTCTTAAGTGGATGAGTTGACGTAGCACTAGCGTGGAGTTAACGCAGTGAAGAGTATCTGTGAATGCATCTTCAACTGATGCGTGGACGCTTTGAAATCCAGCGTCGACCCTATTCCTTTCTTGCATCAAGAATGAAATCAAGCGAAAGCGTTATTGAATCAAGATTTAATTCAACATTTGAGTTGAATACAACATTCACATCTCATGGTTGTCATCATCAAAACCAGGGGCACAACAATCTCCCCATTTTTGATGATGGCAACTATGAGGTGAATGCCATTGCATCTAAACAAACATGTTTATTCAGATCAAGCAAGAAAATTCAGATCAACAGGAATTCAATTCAGTGACTGAAGCAAACATCAATTTTGTCATTCATTTAAGTTCAGGGTTTTACATCATAGACAAAGAAAAAAAGAAGGAAACTTTTAGTCAGTCAACATATTTGATGCAGATGCAATGCAGCTCTAGTCTAGACTCCAGCTTGAGTTCATGATTCTCCCCCTTTTACATCATCAGGAAGGGGAGTAGATGAGGAAGACTGAAGAACAGTGGCAGACACAATATCCAGTTGTTTTTGAAGCTGAGCAATAGAGGCTGCCGTAGTGTCCATCCTATCTGAAAGCAGCTGAACCCTGTTCACCACAAACTTGTGGTATTCTTTGACCTTAGTAGACATACCATCAAACCAGTTGTGCGGAATTTCAAACAGATAGTCCACCTGGGCTTTCTGCTGAGATCCCCATTCAGGTGCAGAGGAGGATGCTTCAGTTGGTGGAGGGTAGTATACATCACGCTGATCTTCAACTGTGGGTGGGAAATTTTCTTTTAGAATGTGCAGCACATCCACCACCTCATCACCGACCAAAGTGGTTCTTTCAAACAGTCTAGTGATGTCCTGACCAAAAGATGTAATCTTGTCAAACAAGGTTTGAACTTGGGCACTGAACTCATTGTTCTTGTCAATCAGGGTGGAATATTTCAAGTTCAACTTGGACTGGTTTTCCCTGACATCATAGTTGTATGTCTGTACACTTTGTATCCTGTGCAAACATTGTTGATTCAAGTTTTGTAAATTGCGTAAGACTGAACCAGCTTTTTGACATGCATGAAGAAGAGATTCCATAAAATTATGAAGCTTCGAGTCTGACTAGTATTTATCACGTGTAAATTTTTCCCATCTGCTGTCCATCTTCTGTTCAAGGTGTGACAGCCTCATATCCATTGTGGAACTTAGGTGCATTATTGAAGAGTCAATGCTCTTGAATTTCATTTCCAGAAAATGAATGAGTGTAGGATTAATGTTAGAAAAATCATTCTGAAAGTGAGCTGGAATCTCCTCAGAAGTAGATCCATGTCCCCTTGGTGGTGAGGGTTCTGGAAGAGGACCTTGTACTATGACTAGCTCTCTGGAAGCAACAGGAACCATGGGAGTATCATCCTGGACATTATAGTCATCTTGAATATTGCTGAAGTCTTGGTAATCCATTCTGGCTGAACTAGCTTCAGGTATATCTGCCCTAGCCTCTGGTCTTTCCATTCTGTGTAGACTGGCCTCTTGCTGAGTTTGATTTTCAGGTCTTGCTTCATGACCAGTCTCCACTGAGGTGGTCATTGGTTTTTGACTTGGTAGAATCCTGACTGGCTGTCCATTTATAACTTTAAATCCCATGAACTTCTGAATGTAAGAAAGGGAGTATACGTTTCCTTTAGGGATAATCATTTTCTTCTCAGAACCAAAATCTACTCCAACTTTTCGAAAAATGGCAGTCAATGGAGCAGCATAAGGGAGTGTTCTGGATTGTGTCAAGCAAGATATCATAGTCTGAATAACTACATCAGACAGTGAAATGTGTATTCTTTTCAGCATACAGTACAGTAAAAACCACTGCATCTCAGTGACCCGTTCCCTACCACTACTCTGAGGTGTGATTATTGATGTGCACATATGGTGGAGCAGTCTATTGAATGGAGGGAACTGATTTACTTTAAGACTAGATAAAAAAAGTCTCCCTAATGACTGTAGGATCACTGGGTTTGTCAGTCAAAAGAGCATAAGCTGCATGTTCATCAAACTGAAAACTGTGTAATTGAACCCCATTCATTGGAATTTTCCAAGCTCTGGCAAACAGTTTGTTTGTCAATTCGAAACTAACATTCCTGACAGTTGAAGAAATTTTGGGGATCTGAGGTTCATACTTCAAATTGCGGTAAAATTCTCTGACTAGGGTGGGGTAATAAATCTTATGATTTGTAACAAAAGACCACCAACCCTGATAATCCAAAGTAGGGAATAGTTACGGAAAAACCTCAAGCATCTCATCGTCGGTAGCAACAATATACCGTGGAATAAGGACCTTCAGAGGTTCCTCCACGTTGATGGTGAGAGAGGGATCAGAAGACCGTGCATGAGAGCTGTCCGCACCTTTCTTTCCCTTCGCAGCACCTAAAGATGTAGATAGCTTTCTCTTTTTGGTTGGCGGGCTTGGATGAAGACGGCGTTTCCGAAGAGATAACTCTATCTCTTTGCCTTTCCGTTTCCGTGGAGCTGAAGGAGACAGTATCTCCTTTGAAGGATCTGCCAAGCCCTTGTCTTTGCTCTTTTGCTTTGCTGCCCTTGTCTTTGCCGGCGAGCTTTTCTCTTTTACTTTTTGTTGTGGTGGAGCTGACACAGACGGCGTCTCCGCTTGATATTTGGTTCGAGGCTCAATCCTGCCCGTAGCAAAGATGGGATCTCTTTTCTCTAGACCCTTCTTGTTCTTCCCCTTCTTCTGTTGTTCCGGAGGCGCCATGGCAGCGAGAATCAAATGGGAACAAAATAGAAGATTGAGAGAAAGAGCGGAGGAGGAAGGGTGGAGAGATTCAGAAAGGTAGAAACCCACTAGGTTTTGGAAGAGGCGGAGTAGACAGCAATGTTTACGCTGCGGGGTTTTAAAGAAGGAGACCATTCACTTTTCGATTCAAAAAGGGTACACCGGTTCACTGTGCTGAACCGGACTGGGATGTAAGTGGAGTAAGTGAATGACTGCGTTGACGCTGTGAGGCACTGCGTCGACGCCACCAAAGCAAAATAGTGTGAAGTGGACAGGAAATAGTGAAGTCCCACTGTATTTAGGCATTCTTAAGACAAAGAAGTTGTGAAGAGATGAAGTGACATTCAGGGATTTTTAATCGATAAAATTTAAGTTCCCTTATGAGATATATGATGAGAAATTATGAGAGCCCCTAATTCATTTAATGATGTGGAGTAAAACAATCTTAAGACTTTGATATAAGTCATTTGACAAGAAGAGCATGATTATGGAATAAGGATTGAACGATTTTCACACTTGAAACATTCTCAAATCTTATCCCTAGAAAGTTCAATTTCAAGATACCCTTATCATAGTGAATTTAACTCACATTGAGGATAAACTCAAAAAGGATTTTATTTTTGAGCTTCAGGTCAACCCCATATAAACATTGATATTTTTCATTTTGCATTAATTACAGTCAAGTGTAGCTAGCCTTTTGACACGGGTGCACATGTTTATTAGACACCAGAGTCCCCGGTTACTTAGCATAGCCACCTATTCTGCACAAATGAAACAGAGTTGGAAACTCACATCATGACATGCCTTTTAGCACTTCTTTGGTGCAAGAAGGTAGTTTCTCAGTGGAAAGTTGCCATTGCTCTGCAATGAATTATTTTTCTTTTAAAGCAGAGGTAACAGCCCACATCATGACATGCTCATTTGCACTTCTTTGGTGCATAGAGACAGTTTCTCAGTGAAAGCTTGCCATTGCTCTACAATTTATTTTATGAAAATATGTATATAAGATTTGTTTCATCAGCTCTTATTATCCCTTTGATAAGTTGAAAGTCAATACCGATATCAAATTCATTTGCACAAAGGTTTCTTTACTTTTGATCATCATAGTTTAAGAAATGATGAGTTCTCAGTTGTGTTAAATAGTTCAGAAACTATTCCATATGCACATCACTTTTGTGTTCATGAATTTTAGCATTCAAAGAATAAAAGATTTATAAAACTCCATTCATTAGAACAGCTTAGAGACAGCCAATAGAGATCATCACCTCTTAGAAGGGAATTATCATTTTAGCTCCCCCTGAGTCTATGACATCAATTCACACTTCAGATCTCAAGAAACTTCCCTCATACTCAAGATGGAGTGATTCTTCACTACAAAATGAGAAATTGAATGTAAAAGCAACAAGGTTGATGAGAGGTTGAGAGGACGACACCACGTTTCAGACGATCTGAAGTACTAGAGGATTTCAAAAAGAATTGTGAGATCCAAACAACAGAGCTGAGGTAACCCTTCTGAAGAAATCCAATTAATTCCAGAACTAGTTTGCATCAGTTCTTAGACATGAAGTGTGAATGTGCAAGCTAGAAGCAATGTATGGACTTGCTGGGTTGTAATGCAGAATGCACTTGAACAAATGCAATGAATGTATAGACTTTCACAAGGTATAGACTTACCAAAGAACTGGACGATGTACAGACTTGAACAAGGGAAAGTCTGTACAGACTTGAGGGTTCACAACGTATACACTTTGGCAAGACAATGGCTGTACATACCTCAACTCGAGCGATGTATAGACTTGCAGGTGCAACGTAGGTAAAAGTAGCAATGTACAGACTTCGAAGTTGAACAGGTGGATGTACAGACTTCACTTCGTGCAAACTACAGTGCAGTGTACAGATTTCAGACATGATGCACTGTATAGACTTCAAATGAGACTGTATGGACTTGGTCCGATGTACAGTGCAATGTATAGACTTTAATGAAGAATGCACGAACGTAGTGTATAGACTTGCTGAATGCCTAGCTATCGTGCGGATGTATAGACTTGTGTTATGCAGCCTAAGTATGTACAGACTTACACGATGTATGGACTTGCAAGACGAAGCATGAGACGATGCATTGTATAGACTTTAGAAAGCTTGAATCACAGTCACACTGCAATGTATAGACTTAGCGTGCTTCAAAACAACCATCACTGCATCTACTCATCCAACTGACTGTGTTAACTCATCCAACCAGTCAGTATGACTTTCAGCCTGTTTCCAGAAGATGTCTGTCAGTGCGTTGACTCAGTCTGAGAAACCACTCTTCAGATACCCAGAAGACTGAATCTAACGGGACAGAATTGCACTTCTTAGCAAGTGAAATCTGAAGCAGATTTTCCCTTCATTTATTGCATGATAGAAACTATGAATGAAGATGCAATTGATAACATGATGGGTTTGAATTTGACATGAGTTATTAAACCAATATGCTCAAAACTGAACTCCCCCTAAATCTGTGACTTATTTAGAGATCAGCATATTCAACTCAAACAAGGCATGTGATCAATTTATTTTTGGACAAGTTTTAAGGAATAAAACAAGCAATCAATTTAGGCAATGAGATGAGGATTGCACAAACCAAACTCTCTCCTAAGACAGGAGAATCTTTCATTATTCAGTGGCTTGGTGAAGATGTCAGCTAGTTGATGTTCAGAGTCTACAAAGATCAATTTAAAGCTACTTTTATTAACTTCATCTTGCAAGAAGTGATGCCTTATTTTGATGTGTTTGGTCCTAGAGTGCTGGATGGGATTCTTTGCCAGGTTAATGGCACTTGTGTTATCACACAGTATTGGGACACATCCAAGATTAGTTTGATAATCTTGGAGTTGATGTTTGATCCACAACACTTGAGTGCCACAGCTCCCTGCAGCGACATATTCTGCCTCTGCAGTGGATAGTGCCACTGAGTGTTGTTTCTTGGATGCCCAAGAAACCAAACATCATCCCAAAAATTGGCAATAGCCACTTGTGCTTTTCCTGTCAAGTTTACATCCAGCATAGTCTGCATCTGAGTATGATACTAGATCAAAAGTGCAAGATGCAGGATACCAAATCCCTAAATCTCGAGTTCCAGCAAGGTATCGAAAAATACGCTTGACAGAAATCGGGTGGGATTCTTTAGGATCAGACTGAAACCGAGCACACATACATACACAAAATTGAATGTCTGGCCTAGATGCACTAAGATAGAGGAGTGATCTGATCATACCTCAATAAGTCTTTGCATCTACTTTTTTACCTTTCAGATCTACATCCAAACTTGCATTGGTGCTCATGGGAGTGCTGGTTGCCTTAAGATTCTCCATCTGATATTTCTTCAAAAGTTCAGAGACATACTTTGCCTGATTGATGAAGCATCCATCCTTGCTTTGGGTGATTTGTAGACCTAGAAAAAATTGAAGCTCACCCATGAGACTCATCTCAAATTCTGTGGTTATCAAATTTGTGAAATCCTCACACATGCTAGGTTTAGTGGATCCAAAAACTATATCATCAACGTAGATTTGAACCAGAATAATGTCATTATTTCTCACCTTGGTGAATAGGGTTTGGTCCACTTTACCTCTTAAGTATCCTTTCTCAGTGAGGTATGAGTTGAGTCTATCATACCATGATCGAGGTGCCTGTTTGAGCCCGTACAGAGCTTTGTCTAATCTGTAAACATGGTCAGGGCAGTCTATTGATTCAAAACCAGGGGGTTGTTCAACATACACCTCTTCTTTTATTAACCCATTGAGAAATGCACTTTTTACATCTATTTGATGGAGTTTTATTCCATGATAACATGCATATGCAAGTAATAATCTAATAGCTTCTAATCTAGCTACAGGTGAAAAGGATTCTTCAAAATCAATGCCAAATTCTTGGTTATATCCTTGTGCAACCAGTCTTGCTTTATTTCTTATCACAATTCCATTTTCATTTTGTTTATTTCTAAAGACCCATTTAGTTCCAATTACTGAAAGTTCATTAGGTCTTGGCATAAGGTGCCACACTTTACTTCTTTTGAATTGATTTAATTCCTCATGCATTGCATTTATCCAGCAATCATCTTTCAGGGCTTCAGTTACATTTTTTGGTTCAATTTGAGATATAAGAGCCAAATTATCCATTTCTTCAATTGTTCTGAAATGAGATCTAGTTCTGGTCGGGTCATGCAGATTACCAATAATACTTGATAGAGGGTGGTCCCTTAACATTCTAACATTAGTTAGAGTGTTACCTTCATTGTCATTTGCATTACCTCTAGTGCTTGATTCAGCTAGATTTTCATTTGACATTGGCTCTTCCTCTTGAGTACGTTGTTCTTCCTTTTCTTCAAGAAATTCACCATCATCTTTATCCCTGCAAGATAGTTCATTTTCAGACCTGACATTCATTTCATCAAAAATAATATGTGGAGATTCTTCAACAGATTTAGTTTTGATATTTAGGACTCTATAGGCCCTAGATTGATTTGAATAACCTAGAAATATGGCTGGTTCACTCTTAGGTTCAAATTTATCTAAGTCCAGTTTGTTATTATTCTGAACAAAGCATTTAGATCCAAAAACTATGAAATATATAACAGATGGCTTCTTACCTTTCAGCAGCTCATATGGAGTCTTTTTTACCATTGCTCGATTTACAATATCGCAAGCTGTGTTTACTGCCTCTGCCCATGTTGACGGCGGCTCTTCTTATAGGCGCCGCATGTGGTTGTGGAGGGTCAACCTTGTACTCCCCCAATTCTATTTCTTCCTTCTTTACCATGCTTTCGATAATATCCTTGAAAACATAACAGTCTTCAATCGGATGTCCCAGCATCTGGTGGTAAGGGCAGAATCTTGGGCTGTCTCTTCTTTTCAGGTCCCCCGGCCTCCTCGGCTCAGGCAAGGTGACCTTATCATACTGGGTAACCCAGTCAAATAGGATCCTGGTCTTCTCCTTTGGGAAAGAGTAGGGCTTCTTCATTTTATCCCGGAGGGATGGACCTTCTTCGCCGTCTCCGGTCTTGGCAGGCTGAGGAGCAGCTGTCTTCTTGCCTTTATCTTTTTGCTGTTCAAATGTCTTGATATCAAGGGCATTTGCTTCTTTCGGTGCCTGGCGCCGTTCTGTTGCCTTGCCCTTTTGTACAGTAGGGGCATTTGGTGTGGGAGCTGGTTTTGCTAGGAAAGCCTCCACTTCAGCCACAATATTGTTCAGACGGTCGAACGACCGGATTTCCATGCCAATCATCTTTTCCAGCACCTCTCTCCTGAGATTCTGTTTGCAGATCTGCACGGTATCCTCCTGGTGCGGGGTCAGCTTGCATCTCATTCCGAGGTTCCTCCACCTCTTGATGTAGTCGAGAGCGGTCTCATCTACCCTCTGTCTTGTTGAATAAAGTTCAGCCACTGTGACCTCCCTTTCTGTAACATGAAACCTTTCTCTGAACTTCCTCTGCATGTCCGACCAGTCGCTGATCGACCCGGTCGGGAGGCTGGAGTACCATTCAAAGGCGAGCCCTGTGAGTGAGGACCCGAAGAACTTTAGTAGGTATGACTCGTCGGTGGCTAAGTCACCCATGACGGTCATGTAGTAGGCGATATGTTCCTTCGGGGATCCCTTCCCGTTGAACTTGTCGAACTTCGGCGGCTTGCTGATCCCGGGAGGGAGCCGCTTGGCAGCATGATGCGGCGGGTATGGAACCCTATACGCATCAAACACAACATAGTCACCTTCATCCCTTTCAGTGAGCTTCATTTCGATCATCCTTTCCACCATCATTTGGCTCATGGTGGTTGGGTCTACCGGTTCCGGGTAGAAATGCGCCGGCTGCGAGTAGGGGGTGACCAGGGTGGTCGCCTGTGGAGGAGGATGCAGCAGTAGAGGCGCCTGGCGCACCTATGGCAGCACCGGGGGAGCCAGTGGCTGTGATGGGCGTTGTTGAGTTGTCGCCAAGTTTGGCTCCGCCTGCATAGGCGGGGTGTAGAGTGGTGGGAAGTCACCTTTGTTGATGACCCCCCTTGATGATTCAGCTTGCACATCAGGCCGCTTGGAGGCAGAGGACTGTTCTGTCCTTTCCGTCAATTGCTTCTTCAGCTGCTCTATTTCTTGGCGGTACCTCTGGAGTATCATCAGCACGGTCGGGTCCATAGCTGCTGTGCTAGGGATGGCTTCTGTTGTCTCGCCAGACGCACCCTCAGGTAGGATGTCAAGCAAGACATCTTCATCTTCATCTGCCGTTATCACATTTGCTGTGAGAATAACGGCCTTATCATGTTGTTGGAGGCGGGGTAGGGCTTGCCTCTCTTCAGTCACTGCCAATTTTTGTTTTGCGGCCTCCACCCTTCGAGTGCTCGGCCCCGATCTTTCGGCTAGCCAGGCCAACTCCCGAGGCTCCTCGGGCAGCTTTCCATAGCGGCCATCTATTCCGGCCATATTGCATGTGAAGATGTGCCCCCTGCATTTCTGTCTGCGAACCCTCCTCTTGACATTCTCCGGGAAGGTAAGCCTTTTGAACATAGAGACCCTCTTCTGTTCCTCCCGAGGGGGGGTAATGTCATTGGCTTGAGTATCAGAGCCCTCTTCATATCCATTATCATCAACTGATGACGTCATCTTCCAGTTGTCTTCTTCTTCTTCCACTGCCGTTAACGGACATCGGTTTTTTTCAGCTGCAGCTGCCTGCAACAGCCGTTGTTGACCCAAAGAGGGGTTGCCCAACCCCTTGAAATAGCTTCTGACCATATTGGTCATCTCATCTTGCCCTCGACCCGAGTGCGGGGTCAGGGACAGTTGTTGACTTCTCATCGGAGGGATCTGAGCAAACCGAGCCCTCTCGACAGTCTGCTGCAATCTTCTTCCCATAATGGGGATATTGGCTTGTCGGGCGCAGGCCCTGAAGCTTTCTCGGCGCGGCGGCTCCGCGATTGTCTCCTCCTTCCTTGGGACCAGGTCCCTCTTGTTGTCTCTTCCTGCTCTGGCGAATCTGGGATGATATTGCATCGGAGTTTCTTGCAGGACAGGCTGGACCTTTTTGGGGATCCAAACCTGCTTGAATCTTCTTGGCTTAGGAGCCAACATCCTCTGGCCATAACGGCCGGCTTCTTCCTCTTCGGCCCTTCTTCCAACAAGAGCCTGGTAGGCGTTGCGGACTGGCACGGCAGGGATTACCCGATCCGGGCTCACTCGGGCCTTACGCCCGTCCAGAAAGACACGGAGGCCTCCAACCAGCATAGACTTGCCGGATGTGGAGATCCGTCTGGTCACAGCAGCATCAGTCTTCCTTCGGGGGTTCCGGTGTCGGCGACTTCCGAAGTTCTTGGAAGGGACGGGGCGAGCCCCGTGAGCAATGTGATGCACTATGCAGTTGGCGACTTGGGATGACCCCGAGGACGGGCCGTCACAGTGTTGAGCCTCCGGGACCTCGACCCCCTCAGCAACTTTTCCTTTGACGGTCTCCAGGGATTCCGTCTACAGCATGTCAATGAAGGCTAACCCCAAGAAGTTGGGGAAACCTACAGCTGGTGGGAAATATCCGAAGACCATGGATACTGCCAGATACCCATGCTCCGCATGGTGGGCGACGATTGCAGGGCCGAAGCCAACACCAGTGAGTCCAGATGATGTCATTGTTTGCCTGAGACGAGCAGACAAACAATCAGTATTCTTGGGGTAAGCCCCCGAAGGTATCCTCTCTTGGCAAAGAGATGAAGGGAGACAAAGGTCCCACCGGGCGTGCCAGAGCTGTGGGGATGTTTTTTATTACCCTTTGTTTTATTGGGTTTATTAGGCGTGCCAGTCACCGGAGTGACAGTTTATTGTGCGCTCAACTTGACTCAATCAGTCGACTGTGATATTCGTGTCGGGACCGAAAGTTCGTCATACCATAAAGGCGATGACGTTAATTACGTCCTTCCAAAGAAGGACAACCCTTGATTAATTGCCAAGAAAGGATGCCTCGGGGGCAAAATGAGATACGACTGTTACGCTAACTCCGCTGACGGGATGCGAAACATGCATAGAAAACCGTGCTACGTGGGACATGATAACAATGTTATAACGCAAATCCGACAGCACGTCCCCTTATTTTGGACTATCCCAAAGGGGGAAAATAGGTCATCCACCCACGGAATGCCGGGATGGAAGCCAAAAGAGAGGCGGGCGTAGCCCTGGATCCAAAAAGGATTTAAATATGACGGGACAGTGTCCGCCACCGTGTCGTTTGTTAATATTCCCCTCAAAGGACCATTGGAGGACATGCAGGGGCAGAACTCCGAGAGTCAATGGGGTGATAGAAGAAACGTCGTATTCGGTATAATGTAGGGGTAGAACCCCCATTGATATATCTCCGTGGGCCCGGGTGAAGAACCATAGTTCCCTCGTGAGGTGACGAAGGTTAACACGGAAGTTGATAAGGAATGGACATTTGAGTTTGGACTGCTTTTGGATTTAATGGGATTGTTAAGGTATCAGGGTTTGAATAGCACCTGTTAATAAGGTGAAACGGCACGGATAGGAGTCGGCGCGGGGGGATCCCGGTGCGACAGGCAGACGACGCTAGATGGTTCCCGACGCGATGGGAAGCTCAAGGGCAATCGGCACAGTAGGCAAACGGCATGGCATGACAAACGACACGGCATGGCAATCGGCACGGCATGGCAAACGGCACGGCATGTCAATCGGCACGGCATGGCAAATGGCAGGTTTCGGCGCGCCCCCCACCCGGCGCGGGTTTGGCACCGGAAAGGGGTGGCGCCGGGAGGAGGTGGCGCCGGGAGGTATTGGCGCCTGGAGAAGGTTTTGTTGGTTTTATTTGAGGTATTATGAGGGTTTCTTGTGATTTTAAGGGCATCCTTTGCATTCAATGGGGACTTTATGATAATGAGTGGGTGAGGTAGAAGATGAGGGTGGATTCATTCCCAGAGGGGTTCAAGGAGACCATGTAACTGTAAGGTATATTCCCTGTGGTGGCCAAGATACCATGAGATGATATAGCTCAGGCTCTTGCCACGCAATTAGGGGTTAAATACACAATTTTGATGAAAAACATCACACTAGACGATCGAGCAAAACTCTGAACAGATTTTGACAGCACCTCCCCTTATTTTGAGAGTATGCCAAAAGGGTATTATAGTCTAGCCACTCACGAATTGTCAGAGTGGAAACCGAAATGAGAGCCGGGCGTAGCCCGAGATCCAAGGGGTCCAGATCATATGGGACCTCATCGCTTTTGTTCTGATATCCCCGGTACAGTCAACGGAGAACTTGCAATGGCGGGGCTCCATGACTTGATGGGGTTGTAAAATGTGTGGGATGGACCCCTTTAATATAGCTCCTATGAGGATAGAGGAAAGGGTAATGCATGCCCATGGGACAGGATATGATGGGCAAGGTCTGCATGGCTTGACGGCATCGCCACGAAGGCATCAAGATGGCCAGAAGATGTAAAGGTATCAGTGCGGAGAAAAGGGATAAATCTCGACACAGCAACAAGGTGGGCTCGGCGCGATGGGAGAAGTCCAACCGGCGCAGCAAGCCCTCGGCGCGAGACTTGCGCCAGAGGGGCTCGCGTCGGGAGGCTTCCTGAAGTAGGATTTTTAGGGGGTTTAGAGGCAGAAGCTTTGGGCATTTGAAGAAAAGGGGTTTGTTCACAAATCTAGATTGTTTTGGATGATCGTAGAGAGAAGACTTTGAGGGGAAGAACACCTTTCCTCTAGGGCCTCACTAGGAGCAGAGCCTTAGACGGGAACTCCTGAACGTATCCCTCTTTGTTTCACATACGAGGAGCCATGAGATAGACTGTCTCAGGCCCTCAAAATGTGGCTAAGAGGTGGAGAAGAACAGTGGCCAAGAAGCTTCAGCAGACGGAGGCAAATAAACCATAAAACACTCACGGCTGGCGGTAGCCGTACATGGGCTAAACCTCAGATGCAGAAAGGAAAGAACGATCAGAAATGGCAGAATTCAACCCAATCTTTTATTAACTACTTCAACCAAATGGCTTATACTAGCTCAGCTCGAGAGGAACATCCCGGCGGAGAGAATAACAAGGAGACGCACGCCGGCACAGTCCCTGAGAATAGGGTTATATTGGCACTCGATGCTATTGAAACAACGATGCTTGAAAGCAGAAATATAGAAAGAAACTAAGGAAGAAGATTCAGATAGAAATGAGGGGGGGGGGGAGGGAGAACTACAGCCATTCAGGACGTCGAGCATCACACCCTACCTGGTTCCTTCCTTCAAGCCTCTCTCTCTCTTTTCTTTAGCTTCTATGAAGGGCTCTCGAGCTCCCCCTTTCTTTCAGTGGCTAATTCCTCTATCTCTCCCTTTTTTTGTATGTCTCCCCTTTTCTTCTTTTATTTCTATCTTTTTCCTCTCTTTCGTTGTGTCGAAAGGCAGCCTTCTTATAGAGGCCAGGCCCTCACACTGTCGGCGTGAGCTCCCCGACGCGTCGACATCCAGCCTTCCGGCGCAGGCAGCCCTCGGCGCGCCCGTTTCATATTGGGCTGGGCCCATTTCCCTGTCATTCGGCATAGGATCCACTTAATAGACTCCTTCTGGTAGTGGGCTTCTTGGCATATATATATCCAGACTTCATGGGGCTTGTACAACACCTTGTATTCACAAACATGTGTGAGACACTGTACATCCCACCTTCTGAGAATCAGAATTATCTGAGCATCCTTTCTTAGCAGACAGATGATTGCCTGAATGTTGGTATGGTTTTATCAGCCCGACTACCTGAATGATAGCCGTACTGGATAGCGGCCTAGCCAGAGATGGCTTTAGCCGAACAAAGTGTCAGGTATAGCAGGTCTCTTCTATTCTGATTCTCGGAACTTCCGGGGATGGTACGCGAGCTGTGCCCTCGACTGATCTTCAAAGCTGTGAGCCTGCTTTGGCCTCTTCGGGTATATTTTAGGTGTCAATAAATGCCCCCCACCCGTAGGTGGCGTAAGCGAAGAATGAGTGACACGGGATGTGCGGGTGCACACCACGTTGCACACTGCACTTCATGATTTCTTCGGGCCTACTCCTGTGCATTGGTTGCTCTTACGACTCTGAGTCTTCATTCTGCTTGTGTTACTTCCATGCTTTGTAAGCAAAATTGGACGAACACCAGCATTTTGGATTGATCTGATGATTGCATCACCCCTGGTGGGCTAATCGGTGCCATAGACGCTCCCGGCATGCCCATATCGGTGCGGTGAGCTTTCGGTGTGGTTGCCCTCGGCGCGATAGCCGTCTCGGCGCGCCTTTTGGCATTTTTGACTTTTGGCGCGAAGGCCATTTCGGCGCGCCTTTTGACGCGTCCGGCCGTCGGCGCAACCTCCGTCTCGGCGCGCCTTTTGGCTGGGCCGATATAGGCACCGAGAGGGGGGGAGAGAGGCTCATTTCTCACCGAGCTCTCTCTCTCTTTGACCTCCTCTTCTTCCATTGCTTCTGCGGTCGGCGTGGGGAGCATTCCCTCGACCGTTTTCTTCTTCGGGACTACGTCCCTCTTCATTGCGGAGTCACCCCCTCCTGGTGGGTGCTCTCCTATTTGACTTCTGGGCATACTCCGGATAAGGGGAGATGCTGTCAATTTTTTCTTGAAATTTTCTTTTCTATTTTCTTCTTCATATCATCTTATTATTTCCTTTTCTTGATTTTGTGTCTGCAGCTTGCTGAAAATGGCTTCTTCTTCTAGCCGTGTTGCTTCCGGCACTATTGATGTTGACTCTTCTTCCTAGGGCAGGGTTTCTGGTCCTGTTGTGAGTTGGAGGAATGTCGGACAGCTGGACCGGGGTCTTGGGAGGATCGCCATAGTCGACGACTCCTCTGGCTCCGAAACAGATACAGTATCCTCATCTCGAGTTGTGACCGTCGAGGGAGGATCGGACTTCAATCGTGACGACGGCTACCGCCCGGACTTCCCGAAGGATCGTTACCTTGCACCGTTCATTTGCACCTTCAACGTCTCTGGGAAGAGGGACGTTATGCTGGCTTGGATGGTGGAGCGGGCCATGTTGTTGGACCGGGACAGCTTGAAAGGTTCTGTGTATCGCGGAGATACCATCTACCTTCCGGGGGAGCAGCACAAGTTTAACGCCGTCTTGGGGGTAACAGAGCTGGAGGCAGAGCAGAAAATGCTAACACGGGCTCCAGAGTTTACACCAGCCAGGTGGGACAACACTGTGGGTCGGGTCAACAGAGAGAAACCCGGCTACGGTTTATTTTTGGCGCCCATCAAGTGGGGCTATAGAGAGGAACCATTTGTGCTGAATTGCTTGGCCGTTCAGTTCAAATTCCAGTTGGCTGCTGGGTGGTTTGTAGACACGAAGGTGACCGATGCTCATCTCTTCCGTGTAGGAGCAATAGAATTTACAGAATATGTTCTGAAAGAGTATGCGCCGCTGTTGGTCAGGGCCGGGGTGTACCACAGTGTGTATGCATCCCGCTTCAGGTATCCCATTTAAAAGGGTTGTGTTGCGGTATGTTCGAAGTATTCTGCCCGCAGTTCAATACTTTCTACACAGCAGAAGGTGAAACCTCTCTGAACCTTTGGAGCCTATCACAGTTATCGGGCCTACCGATCAACGGAGAGACCTATGAGGAGGTCTGCGTTCATGACTTCATCAAGGATGAGACAGACGGTGAAGGTGAATACTATTTCGGCTACTCGTACCGGTACTTGATGAAAGCATACCGCTCCCTCTGTCTGGCGCTGAATAGGGGGTCCTCAAAGGGATATCAGCCCCGGGAGAAAAGCAGCAAACTGAGAGTCCGAGTAGGACACTGGATTCAGTATTTCTTCGGTGGCCCCCTGAAGTACAGTGAGTTCCCTCATGTAGCTCCTGTTGCGGGTAAGCCCAGTAGGCCACCCAAGTTCAAGTCTGAGCTGCCTGCTTCTCTTCCGAGGATCAGCCATGGGGACCGAATCCGACTGGGGCGGATCCCCTTACCCATTGTGCTGCTTACCTTACCTTCTGGCTGTGTACTTTTGCCCTCCCGCAGGGAGATGAGACAGTTATTAGGCCGGAGGCAATATACCCGGCTTGTCAGATGGCTTGGGGCATACGGCTTGCAATATGTCCCGCAGCACTCTGCCTGATCTACAAATCCATTGGAGATATTCATAGGCATCGGATCCCACGCTCTTTCAGAACAGTGGGGCCGTTTCATTTCTTCAATGCCTGGGTGTGCAATTTGTTCCAAGAGCTGGCTCCCAGGACTCTGCAGACAGTGACATTGTATCCCAGGATGCTGGAGTTTGCTAGTGCTGAACCCGGTCCGGTGTCTCAGCAACTTTTCTCTATCCGAGGTTGACTGGCAACGGTTCCGATGGATTCAGCAGGGACCATCCACTTTTGGAATTTGGCCGCACATTCATCTCCATTGGTGAATCATCAGCGTGAGTGTAAGCTCGAGGCGGTGGAGACTTTCACACACTTCATTTCAGGCAACACCGTGACCCGGCCAATCTTGGAGCCTGAACTCATTGACTGGGCTTTATCAATTCACCCCAGCGTCTTAGTATTTAGAAAGGGGGGTGCAGTTTATTTAGAACCCTACTATCCCTTCAGGTTTGGCCGAAATTTTGGTTATGATCAGCACATTTCACCTTCGGCTGCCCTGTTCCCTCTGGACACCAGGTCAAAGCATGGCTCGACTGTTGTAGCTGAGGGTCGCTCCTGGTGGGACTATTTTCACCGCCGGGATGCCAATGTCTTCAGAGTATCGGCGTCGAACCGCGTTCCCCGGGTCACTCCAGAGTATGTAAAATGGTGGAATGCTCGAACGAGCTTTTATCGCAATGCCCGGATGACATGCTGGGATGTAGCTGAGCGCACCTTCCTGAGCCAGCAGCCTGGGCCCATCTTCGATATTGAAGAAGCCCATTTGAAGAGGCTGTTCTCCCAACATCCGAAGGAGGTAGCGGCATATATAGCAGGCAGGAAAGCCATCAAAGAGGAAGCAGCCGAACCACTGATACCCGTGCTTGCTGACATAAGTGAAGATGCTTTCACGCAGAATTTAGAACATCTGTGCCAGATTGGTGGTTCCCGCCTGGAGCTTCAGCAGTACCCGTTCCCTATTGAGGAGTCGCTCTCTAAAGCAGTTTCATGGAAGTGCGAGGTGGATCGCTTTTGCCCGTGCCGGGCATTTGTTAACAGAGAGGACAGAACCCCGACATATTATCAACATACATCTTGGCTGTTTTTCTTAATGAGTATCCACGGACTGACCCTTGAGAGTCCCGTAGCCAGTGTTCTAGACAAGCCTCTATTTGTATCTTTTCATTATGCCGATGTCTGGGGTTTCGACCACCTCGGCTTATATCATTGTATAGCTTCCCACGGGCATGCGGACTTGGCCGACCTAGTCGAGAAGTGCAAAAAGATTGGCGACATCTGCTGGCTCGTTCGGGAGGCTACATCCCAAAGCAAGGAGGTGGCTTATCAGTATTGGCCACTCTCGTCTTTTTACAACGGCCGGGCAGGTAAGTGCTCCTCCGTTGACATGTAGATTAGTTTGTTGCTCGGCTCCTTCATAATGGCATGTGCTTCATTTGACAGACCGCGCGGATATAAAGCAGCAGGGGCTTTATAGAAAAATTATCTCCCAGGCACAGAAACCGGAATATTTTGTGGTTCCTGCCCCAGCGCCGACTACTACTCCACTGCCGCCTGGCAAAAAGAGAGCGCCCTCTGCAATGAAAGTTGTTATAGGCCGAGCGAAGAAAGCTCGGAAAACTTCCTCCAAGCGGACTCCGACTGACGCGGCCGAGACTCCCCTGCCCAAGGTGCCATCATTTGAGCAGTTTGCCGCTCAGAAAGAGGCCACCCAGCAAGCAGCTGAAGGTGACATCATTTTCCCTTTGCGGTCTAAGGGAGTGCTCTTTTCATGACGTTTTCATTCTTTTGACGTCTTCTTTGCATAACTTCAGCTCAAGGAGTGGTTGACACCACATGTGTTGAGGAAGCCGCCCTGGAGGCAGGAGAGATAGGGCCTTCCGTCATAGCCACGGTAAGGGTGGCTGAGACAACTGAAGCAGAGGGGGAGAGTCTCCCCACTGTTGAGGAGGATGTCAGACTTCCTTCTCCTACGCCTGCCAGCGAGGCTGAGGGTGAGCCGAACAACTGTAGTCCTTCAGATTCCTTTTTCTTATTGAGCTTTTTGCCCTGCCTTACGTATATGTTTGTTGCAGTGGCAGGAGCGGTCAGCACAGCGATCGAGGCGCTCGTCGTGGATGCTCCTTCACAGCTCGCAGGACATAAGACTATGCTGAAGAAAGGTGCTATCCCACTGCGGCGTGTGATCACCCGCTCGGCGTCCCGTCAGGCGATAGAGGAGGCGGGCCAACCCGAGATCAGCATAGATATTTCTTCCAGTAGCTCTGCCACCCCTTCTGACGAAGAGATTGACTATCACTCTTCAGAAGGTGACGAACAAGTATCTGCGGTAGTCAGCAAAGGGGCAGCGGCTCCCTTCATACCGTCAAGCGGTTCTTTGATTTTTAGCCCTCCGAGGTTGACAATGGCATCGTCCGAGGGAAAGCTGCAGGAAGAATTTGCTGAATTGGACATGGAGGTGGAGATAACCCCTCCCTTTGCTGCTTCATCTGCAGAGTTAGAATCTTCCATTTAGGCGCTTGAAGAGATGGATGCTGCAGTCAGAGTAAGTTCTGCCCGTCCCTTTGTAGAGCCGCATATCTTTTCGCGTTCTTTTCTGCCACCTCGGTGTTTACATGAATCTTCATTCTAGGAACCTGAGGCCGCCATTCATTCCCCAGTATCAACTTCTGGCACTATTGTGGTTTCATCGGAGGCCTCGGATCTGCTACCGCTGGCCACTGCGTCTCCTTCAGGGACAATTACTCTACTCCGCCCTGTGCCAGTAAGAATACATGCAGCTGCAGAGGTGTCATCCATGGAGGCGAGCCCGCTGGGAGAGAGCTTCACCCCGGTGCCGGTGATAGAGTTGAGAGCTGAAGTCGACCCATCAAGGGGTTCTGCCTTTGTACCGGCGGCCATAATGACCATCGCACCTGACCTTGCAGCTCCATCCGTGCCAGAGATAGAGTTAGGAATTCTGCCCCTCCCAGCATCTGTGGAAGGGAGTTCTTCGAGGAGCCTGACGGAGCAAGAACATGCTACCGCGGTATCTGTTGCTTCGGTTTTGGTGGGCGTTCCATCTTCTTATTCTAAGCCGGACATCGGCTTATGGGATTCCATAGACAGGGAGGTGACCATTGAGGTAGCTCCGGCAGCTTCCCTGGGCTTTACTTCATCAGAGGAATTTTTCTGGCAGCATCTGGAGATGTTGCGTCAGGTTTTGGAATCTCAGCCGACACTGTCTTACCCCCAGTTGAAGGAAGTGGCTGTGCGACTGACGATCGGGCTGTAGGCATTAGGCTGCCCTTTAGATATCTGGACCCAGCGGGTGCTTTTCCTGCTGAAGTTTGTGAACCGCCGAGATTTTCTTGGGAAGATGATGGGCGACCGGCTGGCGGCCCTTAAGCTGCAGAAAGCTGACTATCAGGCGGAGCTGACGTCTCTGATCTCTGATCTTCAGGAGAGTAGGGCTCAGGTCGAGACTTCCGCAGCCCAGGCACATATTCTATGTAGCCGACGGGAAGAACTCCGTGCTGAATTGGCTACCATAGAAGCTGAGATACCGCAGTTGGAGGCTGCAGAAGTCGAGGGCATCAAGAAAACTTCTTTACTGGAGGGCCGAGTCGCGTCCCTGGAGACTGAGGTGACTCGCGTTCAGGAGGAAGAAATGCAGCTCCATGAACTGGGGGCGGCTCCTCATGTTGGGCTTATTGACTTTGCAGATATTTTCAGGCGGTCTTAGCTGATCTGCCTTTGTAATTTGTCCCCTTCGAAGGGCTCCTTTTGTATTCATTTCCTCTTTTTGTAATGAAATAGAAGTTTCCTTTTGCTGTTTTAGGTGTTCATTCTTGCACTTGCATTCTATCACACCTTGTGGCACCTTTGGCGACCTTCTTGGAAATGTACCCATGTCTGTGTGGCAGGAGAGCGTCCACCCTTTCAGAGAAAGGATGGGGGCCTCACTCCACCGTGTGACGGGGTTCCAGCGGTCGCTAGATTGGCGCAGACGTAAGTCTTACCGACAAGAGACGTCGGAAATGCGACTGCTGGTTGCTTGTAGTAATCCCATTATTGACCCCGATTCGGGGAAATGTTGACCGACCTTGTCGATGGTGACAAGGGTCAAGAGGGTAGACGGTCTTGCCGACGGTGACAAGGGTCAAGAGGGTAGACGGTCTTGCCGACGGTGACAAGGACCGAAAAGGGTAGCGACCGATCTTGCCGATGGTGACAAGGGTCGAAGGGGTAGATGGTTTTTGCCGATGATGACAAGAACCGTAAAGGGTAGCGACCGATCTTGCCGATGGTGACAAGGGTCAAAGGGGTAGACGGTTTTACCGATGATGACAAGAACCGGAAAGGGGTAGCGACCGATCTTGTCGATGGTGACAAGGGTCGAAAGGGTAGACGGTTTTGCCGATGATGACAAGAATCGGAAAGGGTAGCGACCGATCTTGTCGATGGTGACAAGGGTCGAAAGGGTAGACGGTTTTGCCGATGATGACAAGAACCGGAAAGGGTAGCGACCGATCATGCCGATGGTGACAAGGGTCGAAAGGGTAGACGATTTTGCCGATGATGACAAGAACCGGAAAGGGTAGCGACCGATCTTGCCGATGGTGACAAGGGTCGAAGGGGTAGACGGTTTTGCCGATGATGACAAGAACCGGAAAAGGTAGCGACCGCTCTTGCCGATGGTGACAAGGGTCGAAGGGGTGACGGTTTTGCCGATGATGACAAGAACCGGAAAGGGGTAGCGACTGATCTTGTCGATGGTGACAAGGGTCGAAAGGGTAGACGATTTTTGCCGATGATGACAAGAACCGGAAAGGGGTAGTGACCGATCTTGCCGATGGTGACAAGGGTCGAAAGGGTAGACGGTTTTTGCCGATGATGACAAGAACCGGAAAGGGTAGCGACCGATCTTGCCGATGGTGACAAGGGTCGAGGGGTAGACGGTTTTTGCCGATGATGACAAGGACCGGAAAGGGTAGCGACCGATTTTGCCAATGGTGACAAGGGTCGAAAGGGTAGACGGTTTTACCGATGATGACAAGAACCGGAAAGGGGTAGCGACCGATCTTGCCGATGGTGACAAGGGTCGAAGGGGTAGAAAATAAGTACATGTAGGCGGGATATTGGACGAAGACTCCGCTTCGACCCTGTGAAGGGTCTTCAGGACGGAGGGTGGATCATCACTATTCATTGTTCATATATATATATATATATATATATATATTATTCTCATTACTGACCTAAGCGCCCTTTCGGGTTTTCGCCGAAGCCAGCCCCCTCTTGCTTTTGCCCACGCGCCCTCTCGGATTTTCACATGGTGGGGTACCCAATTTTGTCTGTAGCGCCCTTTCGGTTTTTTTTTGCCACAGCCGGGTTATAGCCATTTTGCACTTGTCTTAATATAGGAACAAGTCTGGCGGGGTATCTCTATTTTTAACCCCATTTTCTTTTCTTTCTTTTTTATGAATTCGGAGTACAGAAGAACTGGACCGCGAGAATGCTGACTGGCCTTGCTGATGATAACAAGGATTGGTCCTGGGTTTATTTCATCGACACTGGTTAAATGTCAAAGCAAAGGATATTGTAGACACGCCAAAATTGACGTTTTGTTGATCAAATCTCATGTCATTATGTAAACGCCCCAAGTGGACTTCAATATTCCTATAACATGAAGTTTTTCTATTTTTGATAATTTTATGCATTTTTTTTCTGCATCCTTCGTGATTCACGACTTGACGAAGGGCGTTACTTTCGAAAGTAACGACCTGTGATAGGGCGTTTCAAAAGAAAGGACGACCATAGATGAGGGCGTCAATTCCTGGTATTATCCGTTAAATTCTAGAATTATCTATTTTCAAAATAAAAAGCATTTTCTGTGTAACGTCCTACTTCAGGACGTGTTTTTAAGCAACACCGTTATCTTAGGCGTGTTCCATTAATGTCTAAACAAAGAAAGTTTTATTTCCAAAATTAAATCCAGGAAGAAACGGCCTTTCCTAGGTCGTGTTTCAAGAAACGCCTTTGTGAAGGTCGTCAATTCATGATTTGACGCCCTGTCTTAAGTCGTGTTTCACTCCAGAGTCCTTCCTTTTTCCATCTTTCCCTCACAGTTCCCTACCATCCATGGGACTCTTGCTCGATCTTGATCCTTCCTTGGATGCCTCATTACCCGTTCTTATCTTACCTTGTTTGATCACATCCGATTGAGGCTATAAATTGAGGCCTTGATCGATCGTGTAAAAGGTTAATGACTGAGAACGACTCAGAAGGTGAATGACTCAGAAGGTTTCAAAAGTTTAAGCATTCAAAAGGTCACGAGCAGAGCCTTCTTCATCCTTTGCTGATTCCCCTCTGCGTCCTTCGTTGGGCTTCATCCGGCTTCATTCATCTCTACTTCCATCATATTCATCCGGTTTTCCCTTTACTGTCGCCAGGGACAGCAGGGTTTCTCAGCTTTTCATCTGTTTGTTTTACTTCATTCATACCACTCCATTCATCATATCCATTCATCCTTCGTATTTATTCACACTTTGTTGCATTTTTATCATCATACTCCCCCTCCCTTAAGTCTTATTAAGGGGTTTAAAAACAACCAAAAAATAAGGTGCGCATGTGCCTTTCTTTCTTTCATTATTACACGTCTATTTGGATTGATACTATTGCACTTTGGCTGATCCCCCTCTCCTTTGTTTGTTTTTCATTGTCTTTTTTTACAAGGTAATCAACCAAGAAAACCCACTTCATCGGCCGGCCGATTGAAGTTGGAGGAGGAAATCCACATCCATCCCGCATCCCAATTTCCACCAGGTACACGCGATCTCCTTTTCTTCTTATTGAGGTAATCCCTCTGGCGATCACAACTCCCCTTTAAGCACCTCGTGCTATTTTTATTGCATCTTATGCATTTTATTTTTTTCATTCCTAAGTGAGGATTTTAATCCGATCTACAAATTGGCGATCACGGTGGGATTTCCACTATTTTCTTTATTGATTACCATCTCCATTGGCACCCTCGTGTGCCCTTTCCCCTTGGCACCCTCGTGTGCCCCTTCCCCCTTGACACCCTCGTGTGTCCTTTCCCCTTAGGCACCCTCGCGTGCCCTTTCCCCTCGGTACCCTTTCCTTTGTGCCCCTCGGGCACCCTCCACTGTGCACCCTGCACACTCCCCGGATCAGTCAATTAATGCTTATTAACGCCTTCAACAAGGGCGTCTTTTGATTTAACGCCCCTCACAGGGACGTGTTTTGTTGATTAATGCCCCCTTCCAGGGCGTGTGTTTATTGCACCTGCTGGCGTTCTGTTTGCTCATTTTATCGTCTGCTATTTAACGCCCCTCTCAGGGACGTGTTTCGTTGAGTAACGCCCACTTCCAGGGCGTCTTTTACCATAACTGCTGTCTGCTGCATGCTTATCATATTGTCTGTGGATTAACGCCCCTCTCCGAGGCGTTTCATTTATTATCAACGCCTGTCATTAGGGCGTTTCTCTTTTACCATAACTGCTGCTGCTTATCATATTGCCTATGGATTAACGCCCCTCCCCGAGGCGTTTCATTTATTATCAGCGCCTATCATCAGGGCGTTTTCTCTGAGTTTTGACGCCCTCCCTTGAAGGCGTCCTTTCTTTATAACGCCTCACCTAAAGGCGTGTTTTCCTACCGTCTGTGAGCCCCTCACAGAGTTTAACGACAGCCACGCTGCCGTGTTTTCATTTTGTCACGACCTACCGCAGGGCGTGTCTTTCCTCCTGCTGTGAAAACGACCTTTCCCAGGGCGTTTCTTTACTGTTCTTTTTCACAGATTAGCTCTTATTCATTGCTTGGCATTTGTCTTGATATTACATTGCTGCTTGGATTGTCTTGATTTGTTGGCTTGGTTGAGAGACCTCCTCTCTCTACCCTAGGATCCACACACCCTTCTTGGAATCGGGACGACCCTCCATTGAGCATTCCGTCTCTTTGGACCGGAAATCCCTTTTCCAAGACCTCCATAAGTCCCCGCACCCGTGGATTCCCTCACGGACGCCGGGCTGGTTGTACCCTTGAAGTACCTGGAGTTTAGAGAACCTATGCGTTGTTAAAGAGAGAGAAAAACTTAGTTGACCCGGAGGTTACACTTGGATCAAACTAGGTCTCATTTGGCAAAAGAGTGAACTTTCACAAATAATCCACCCTAATTCAAACATCAAACATTAAAATCTTGCGTTTCTTGCCAACCTTGTTTGCATAAACATAGTTGGGTGATTTGATTGCCTTGTTTGGATTAAATATTTTGTGATAGTTCCTTCATTAAACACTCTCTCTCTTAAGAATGAAACTCCGTTCAGGTAAAACCATCAACATGTCAGGCAACGGGTACTCTTATGATGATGAGAATGAGAACATATTTGGTCAATATGAGGACCCTCTCCAGGATTCTGTTTATTATGAGGGGAACTACCTTCCTCCTCACCCCCATTACTCACAAGTTCATGTGGTTGATACCACTATTCATGAGGCGGACCCTTCGTCTCAAGTTCCATCTTCCAACACTTCGGGGAACCCTTCCCCATCCATTAATGTCACGGATTTGATCCAGGCTCTCTCCCAGTTGGATGACTCCCAGCGGCAAGCCATTCAGGCCGCTTTAAAAGGGAAGTCGGTTCTTTCTTCTTCTTCTAATCCCCCTCCGGCCGTGAGTGGCCATCAGATTGTTAATGACCAGGCGGTCTTGCATCCCCCCTCCTCTCGTCCACAAACGCCTACTGCGGCCATGCCGGCCCAGCAGGCGAGCTATTCAGCGGTTAGGCATCAATCCTTCCAACCTCCTCGGATTCTACGAACGCCTATACCGCCTTCTTTTGCTCAGAATCAGGCCCCGGTCGAGCCCGATACCAACACTCTCTTGCTTCAGAAGCTGGCCAGCATGGAGGAACAGCTCAAGAAGGTTACAACGACTAAGAATGCTCCGGAAATTTCTCTTCCTACGTTGCCGGTGTTCCATTTACCACCTTCTGAAATGCCGAATTTCCGGCGATATAATGGGACGGGCAACCCATTCATTCATTTAAAGGATTTTCGATATGAGACTTCCTTTTGGCAGGACAATAAGGCCTCCCTGGCCTACTTATTCAGGAGGTCTCTCGAGGGGTCAGCCCTCGAATGGTTTATTCTCTGGAGCCAGCTGATGCCGGCGATTTTGATGTTATTCAAAGAAAATTTCTGCAAAAGTACAGAGACCGGGTGGGACCTTCCCTTTCTGTTACAGATTTAGTTGCCGAGAAAATGAAGCCCGAGGAGGACTTCATTGTATTTGCTGATAGGTGGCGGTCTATGGCCGAGAAATTAAAGGACACATTGTCGGAACAGGAGCAAGTGAAAATGGTCATTTCTAATGCAACCCCCCAATTCCGGCACATTTTGGCCATGAATCGGCTAACAACTATAGAAGAGCTCTATGAAAGAGCTCGTTATATACAAACGCAAATGAAGGACTCGCCCATCATGGGCATGTTTGAGCCGAAGCCTCGGCTATTTAAAAAGAATATAAATGTCAACAGCGGGCCCACGACTGAAGGCACTGTCACAAATGAGCAGGTTGGCGTAGTTGGCAACCCCCATAATCAAGCTAACCCACGTCCACCACCACCTCCACGACAGAGCCCTCATTTTAACCCTACTCCACCACCCCAATTCGCGCCTCAACGCTCCTTCGCTCCACCGCAAAACCAAGCCCCCCGCATAGATCCTCCAGCTCCACCACAATACCATCAAGTGCCCCCACCAGCCAACTACGGCCAACAACAACAACGGAGACCGCCACTTGGCCCCAAAAGGGACCACTATCCCCCACTTCCTGAAAGTCTCCCCGATATTTTTAATGCCCTGATGGCCGCCAACTTGCTCGCATTACCAAAGGAAAGAACCGTGTGGCCCGCTAATGTTGACACATCCCGTTATTGTGCCTTTCATCGCGGCCCTGGTCACAACCTGGATCGTTGCTTCCACTTCAGAGATTACATCTACGATCTAAATGACCAGGGTGACATCAATTGGGATGAGATGAGACAATTCATAGCCGCTATGAAAGAAAGAAGGGCTTCTCGGCAACAACAAAATCAGCAACAACAGCAGCCAGCTCCGCAACAAGTTCAGCCACAGCAAGCTCCAGCACCCCAGCAAGATATGGGGATCGTCCGTAATCCATTGCCGGAGCACGCTCCTAATCAACATGTGAACCCTGTCACGTCTCTCTACGAGGTGGAGAGAGGGCAGGGATGGCACGAAGAAAACGCCTCTGTCGGGGCATTTCACCATGATCCAACTCAAAATCAAACTCCGCGCCTTTTGCGCACACCTCCTTCTTCTTCTATGCTCCTATCGGGACGTCCCCTTCTACGCCCCGTCAATCCTTCTACCTCCACCAATTCCACGGCCTTGCCGGCTCGCTCTCTTCTTACCCGCCTACCACCTCCACAACCTACCATTCCACCTTCCACCACCGATCCCACACACGCGCCATCCAGGCCACTCCTACTCCGCTCACCGCCAGCACCCGCTACCCCCTCTACCACTCCTACACCGGCAAGAGTTCCTCCATCATCAGTTCAACCACCTTTTGTGCCACGATCTCTCCTTATTCCACCACCTGCCAATGCTCCTCGCATTCGGATATCCCTCTCTTCTCCCACGCCTCCTGCGAGGGCACCTTCATCAAATACTCCTCCCATGCCTCCCGCGGGGGCATCTTTGTTAAACACCACTACCACGTCTCCTACGGGGGCGCCCCTTTCATTGAATTCCCCTTTGATATCCCCTAGCAGGGTTTCTGCTACCAACATTCCTTCTTCTTCTTCCAACCCTCCTCCTAATATTGCCCCGACAGAGGCGCGTCAAGGCGTAGCGCCGCTCCGCAGTGGACGGATATTCCACCGTGTTTTCCCACAGAGAGAGCTAGAGCCTGTGCAGGGGCCACAAGAGCAAGAGCAGGAACAAGATTCAGTGCCGGGAACTCAGTATGATTTATTAAAGCACTTGGATCGCACTCCAGCCAGAATCTCCATTCTTGAATTAATCAAGAGGTCCACCACTCATCAGCTGGCCCTGAAGGAATACCTGCAGAAGGTCATGGTCAATGAGGACCTTCCGGTTGAACAGATAATTACAGTCTTGACCCCTGCCAGCAGTCAGCCGGCAATCACATTCCATGAACATGAGTTAGCACCTCTACCGGCAAGAAAATATGCCCTATGTATTACGGTTGATATCAACAAAGTGGCCGTTAAGCAGTGTTTGGTAGACACCGGTGCATCTATCAATGTGTTGCCTCCGAGCACTCTGAAGTTATGCGGTATCCCTGAGAGCCAGATTCAGCCATCTACCATTACTGTCACGGCATATGACAATACAAAGAAACCCCCTCTGGGTATGATTACTCTCAAAGTCAGCTTGGGTCCAGCCACCATTACAGCAGATTTTCATATTCTGGATATGGATCCGACCTTTAATGGCATCCTGGGTCGCCCTTATATTCAGCAGCTTGACGCAGTGCCCTCTACAAACCATCAGTGCCTCAAGTTTCCGCACAAGGGCCGCATTATCAAGGTGACCAGCGTGCCGATCTTGCCAGAGGAAGACATTCATGTAGCTTCATCAGTTCCTTCCATATGGCCTGCCAACAAGCCGTTATTATCTGTGCTGGACGTTCCCCGTCCACGGCCGATGCTATCTGAGACTGTTACCACAGTTGCTATGACACCCTTGCCTTATAAGGGGAAGAAGAAAAAGAAAAATATGATGAATACCCCCGGCTGGAACATTCTGATAAGAATGGGATATCAAGATGGCAAGGGCCTGGGCGCCAAACTCCAGGGCAGGATTAGGCCCATTAAGCCTCAAAAGGTGATTGCACGAGGCGGCTTAGGCTACAAAGCACTGGGCAAGAATGAAGGAGAGCCGTGGGCTGTTATGACGTCCACCTTCAAACCAGACCGCCAGCCGCTCACCTGGACTTTAAAGACACATTTTGTCACCGGTGGCATTCAAAACAATGAGCAGACTACCGTCATTACTTCATTGCTTGATTGTCAAGATGTGCACGCCAGACAGTTTGCTCGTCACATTGCCCCACTGGCTACCTACAAAGCCCTGGAGACTTTAAGGCCAGATAAAAGAAGAAAAATGGGTGATCCGGAATGTGACTGGTACAGGTGGTTTGACATGAATGACATCACGATCTCTCTGAGCCGCCTGTTCATGCCGGCGGATCCAGAGTGGCCGCCGCTGATTCAAGAACTGATTGAAATGCCAGCAGTAATCACAGATAAAAGGCAGATGTTAAGTGACTACACAGATACGGGGGAGCCAGATGTCCCCTTTGAAGAAGGATTTTCCGTGGATAGGCTGTGGGCCGGCCTTTTCTCCCTCACTTCTGTGCATCCATCCTTGCTGGCTTCTTTATATTCCCGTTGGTTTGGTCACGTGCCGCGACCACCACCGATTACCATCAACTTGTCTCCCGATTCAATTCAGATTTCCCTCCCGATTGCTCCTTCGCTCCTCGAGCGATTTTCTAAAAACTCCATCTCGCCCCCGCGTGGGCCATCTTTGATTAAATCTTTCTCCAATCTTGCAATTTCCACTCACCCTGCTATTCTCCCTTCACATTGCTTTTTACTTGAAGAAGAAAATAAAAACAAAGGAAAAGCTAAAAACGAAAAAAAAACGCCAAATCTCCAACATTCCAATCCTCCATTTCTATTGAGGAGACCTCCTACTTTTCTCCCGAGTGCGTCCCAACCCAGGGGCCGCTCTTCCAAGATTCCTTGGTAAGACTTTTCTCCCCCTCTGGTGAGGGGCCTTCCTCTGTATCACCTCCTGTATCCGCTTTTTCATCTCCTTCCCCTGGTCAAGCTAGTTGTTCCTATTCTTCCTCCTTTCCTTCTAATAATAAAAATCAGGGGATAGTTCCACATAAGAAGGCCAAGGGTAAGCAGATTCCTCGAAGATTTTTGTTGGAGTTGGCTGTCAGATGCCAAGCTTGTTTAGCAATCCCTGAGTTTGTGGAAGAACCGATCATCCTGCCGGAATTAGAATATGAAGATGTTGTTGCTTCTGATGAGGGTTTGGGCGTTTATGAAATTATGAATGATGAAGACCCTATTGAAGAGGGGGATGAAAATTATGAAGAATATAAGGACGAGGCTGATGCTTTTGCTAGTGGTATGAGAAGATTCGACGAACCATCAGCCTCCGTAGAAGAACCTACCAAAGAAATCAATTTGGGTACCGAGGAAGACCCTAGGATTGTCCTCATCAGTAAGAATTTACCGCCCTCCGAGGAGGAGGCGCTCATTTTGGTTCTGCAAGAATACAAGGACACGTTCGCGTGGAGCTATGAAGATATGCCTGGATTAGACCCTGCGCTCGTTGAACACCGCCTTACACTTAAGCCAGGGTCTGTCCCGGTCAAACAACGGTTGAGGCGTTTCCACCCTAACATGGCTTTGAAGATGAAAGAAGAGGTCGATAAACTCCATAAGGCTAGATTTGTTAGAGTCGTCCTCTATCCCAATTGGGTGGCTAACATTGTCCCGGTTATGAAGAAAGATGGAAAAGTTCGAATTTGCATAGATTTCCGGGACCTCAACCGGGCGTGTCCTAAAGATGACTTCCCCCTCCCTCATATTGATGTTCTGATCGACAACACGGCAGGATTTGAAACTCTTTCATTTATGGATGGCTTTTCAGGTTACAATCAAATTCGTCTGTCTGAAGAGGATCAAGAGAAAACCTCATTCACTACACCATGGGGTACATATTGCTATGTGGTCATGCCCTTTGGACTTAAGAATGCTGGAGCCACCTACCAGAGGGCTATGATGGCGATTTTTCATGACATGATTCATATTTACATCGAGGTGTATGTGGATGACCTGGTAGTGAAATCAAGGACAAGGATTGAGCATCCTGGGGTTCTAGCTAAGGTTCTACAGAGGTCGCGAGAATATCAATTAAAAATGAACCCCAAGAAGTGCGTATTTGGCGTTTCTTCAGGAAAGTTGCTTGGATTCATTGTCAGTAAGAGGGGAATTGAGTCGATCCCAACAAGGCGAGAGCCATTAGAGATATGCCTCCTCCCAAGAATTTGAAGGAAGTTCGAGGATTAATAGGGAGGTTGCAATTCATTCGCCGCTTCGTCTCCCAGCATTCACAAAGATGCAGGCCGTTTTACGAGCTTACCAAGCCGGGAGTCAAGTTTAATTGGGATGACAAGTGTCAGGCAGCCTTTGACGGATTGAAGGATTATTTGGCCAATCCCCCTGTCCTGAGGCCGCCAATTCCAGGCAAACCACTTATTCTGTATGTTTCAGTCCTGGATGACTCTGTAGGTGCTGTCTTAGCTCAAGTGGATGAAGAAAGTAAGGAGAGGGCAGCATACTACTTGTCTAAACTTCTTAACCCCTGTGAGCAGAGGTACTCAGCCATGGAGAAGACTTGTGCAGCTTTGGTTTGGGTAGTTCAGAAATTAAAACACTATTTCCTAGCTCACGAGGTTCACCTCATTGCACGCATGAATCCAATCAAATTCCTCCTTGAAAAATCTGTCCTCACTGATCGATTAGCACGCTGGCAAAGCTTCCTCTCCCAGTTTGATATCACTTACATTCAACAAAAAGCTATCAAAGGTTATGCCATCGCCGAACATCTTGCTCATCACCCTCTACCTCATTTTGATCCTGTCAATTCTGAGTTCCCAGATGAAGAATTAATGTCCATTAATCAACCCCTTGATCCTATGTGGACGTTACATTTTGATGGAGCTCTTAATTCTCAAGGAAGAGGGATCGGCATGGTTCTTTTAACACCTGAAGGAGTCACCATTCCATTTGCTGCTCGGCTTACTTTCCCCGTCACCAATAATATAGCCGAGTATGAAGCTCTTTTGGCCGGTCTACAAACCGCTCATCGATATGGTGTCACTCACTTACGGATTGTCGGTGATAGTCAACTCATTCTGCGCCAGGTGTTGGTCAAGTGCCGCACTATCAATCCTAAGCTTAAACCCTACCAGGAACTCGCTTCAGCTTATGCCAAACTCTTTACCAAGTTAATCTTCGTTCATGTGCCTCGCAGTCAGAACATTCTAGCTGACGCTCTTGCTTCTTTAGCTTCTGCTTTAGTCTTCCCCCCTGAGCGTGATTTCCATGTCCCTCTGATTCATCAGCGTGACACTCCAGCTATTAAGGATCGTGCTTTCCTTGATATTAGGGATCAGGTGCTCGAGAAGGCCAAGCAGAAAGAAACTCTTAAAGGCAAAGAGGTCATGCTTTTGGACTGGGAAGAAGAATTGGCTAACGAAGAGAAGCCTTGGTATTATGAGATTGCCAGATACTGTAATGATCAGTCTTATCCCGAGGAAGCCACAGCAGAAGAAAAGAAAGCAATTAGAAGAGTGGCTCAACGTTATACTTTGGTTGGAGGTGTGCTCTACAGAAGAGGGCTCACCGGTGTTTTATTGAGATGCCTCGATGATGATGAATCTTGGAAAGTCGTGGAAGAGGCGCATTCTGGTGTGTGTGGTGGTCATGTGAACAGCCAGATGCTAGCTAAGAAAATCCTTAGGCTAGGTTTCTATTGGCCAACTCTAGAAGAGGATTGCTCTATCTACGTTCGTAGGTGTGTTAAGTGCCAACTGCACGCCGACAAGATTCATTCTCCTGCTTCTTCACTCCATCCTACGTCCTCCCCATGGCCTTTTTCCATGTGGGCTTTTGACATCATTGGACCTCTTGGTGACTCGAACCTCCTGACCAAGCAAAAATCATTCATTCTCACGGCAACGGAGTACTTCACCAAGTGGGCGGAAGCGGAAGCTTACGTGGAAATTAAAGCATCAACCGTTTGCAAATTTATCATGAAGAACATCATCACGAGGTTCGGCATCCCGAGCACCATCGTCACCGACAATGGACCTCAATTTATCTCTCAAGATCTCAAGGATCTCTGCAACAGGTATAACATTGCATTGCATCATTCTTCTCCCTATTATCCGCAGGGTAATGGCCAAGCAGAAGCAACTAACAAAACTTTGATCAAGATCGTTAAAAAGACGTGTGAGGCTAATAAATTTTCGGACTGGCCAGACAAGCTGGTTGAAGCTCTTTGGGCCTACCGCACTTCCATTCGAACTCCCACTGGGCAAACTCCTTTCGCCCTTACTTATGGGATGGAGGCAGTAGTCCCTTATGAGATTCTTATTCCCTCTCTGCGAGTACAATTGGATGAGGAACTTTCTATTGATGAACGTCGTGATTCACTCCTTGCCCAATTGGAACTCCTAGATGAGAAGCGTCTGGTCGCCGCTGAGCATGCGCGCGTTTATCAAAATAGGCTCTCACGTTTTTACCAAAAGAAAGTAATTGAGAGAAAATTTAAAGTCGGTGAAATGGTAATCAAGAGAATTTTTGTTAAGCCGGGTGGCCCCCGTTCAAAACTCCAACCAAATTGGGAGGGACCGTTCGTTATAAAAGAAGTTTTTCCTGGCAATGCTTATAAATTAACTAATGCTGAAGGTGAAGAGTTAACTCACCCTTGGAACGGTTTATATCTTAAGAAATACTACCCCTGATTTTCCAAAATCCAACAAAAAATGAATATTTTCCCAAAATCCACAAAAAATGAATATTTTCCAAAATCCAACAAAAAATGAATATTTTCCAAAATCCCACAACACAAAAAAAAATAAAAATGAAATGAATATTTTCCAAATCCAAAAAAAATTAGAATATTTGCCAAAATCCAAATCCAAAAAAAACAAAAAAAAAGAAAAGAGAGAAATTTCAAACAAACAAAAAGGCTTTTGTCATGGCACACAAAAGATCAAGGCCTGAAAGGTCAAAATTCAGAATTCATTTATCAGTCTTGGTAACTTAAAAATGGGGTTGACACCCGCACACACTACACGCTTTATTCTTGAACTCAAGCAGTGCAAAATCTGATAGAAAGTCAAAAACCTGACTAAAAGTGAAAGACAATACCCGTTCTTTTCTTCTTCGGCCCATAAGGGGGGAAGGGAGACCTCGAGGCAGAGGCGCCAAGCCTGTCCGCCGCCCTAGTAGGTGGAAGTCAAGGCCCAAAAGGGAGCAAATGTCACAAAAGCCCAAGTACAATTAGGTTTATTTTTTTCATCAATGCAAATCAATTCCAAAGTGAAAGTCAAGTTATGAAAAGAAAAGCATGTCAAGAGGGCAAAGTCCCCGCAAGGAAAACCTTGGGCGTATGCATGCATTATAAATGGGCAAAAAGGCAACCATTTCCTACGCCAAAGACCGAACCCCAACAGGCATAGGGCAGGGGAGGTAACTTTACTTTGAGCATCCCAGAACCCCTTATGGGCTTCCCTTATATTTTCTTCCATCCTTTCTATGTGGTAAAGTCACGAACTGGCAGGATGGTCAAGACGAACTTAAGAAATTGCACTGTGCGAAATCTCGAATATAAGTCAACTTTGAGCACGTTGACTCCCTTTTTAATTATTCAAGAAAGATTAATGAATCCTAGATGGTGACCGTGTAGGGCCCGCGATCTGGATAGCCTTGTCAATCTTTTTTGAAAATTCATATAATTCACGCCTCTCACTAAGGCGTTTTTAATTTAACTCACGCCCTCGTGAGGGTCGTCTTTATCAAATTAACGCCCTTGTTCAGGTCGTCTTTTCACCAAATTCCAAAATCCTTTTAAAATGCACGCCGTCTGAGGGGGCGTCTTTCACCCGAGTCACGACCTAATCTAAGGCGCGTTTTTCAGGAAAATAACAAAAAATATATATATATAATGCCTTCTTCATTCGTATGCCTGCATTTTGCCTGTGCATATTTTGATTTATTGTTTGCATGTGTGTGCTTGCATGATGCATCTCCCCTTTATTGGTTATTTCACTTTACCTTATTTGATTAAAGGCTTGGCCCCTTGACCCGTCATTAAGGTCAGAATATTGCCACCCCTTGCTCATTGGGCAAGGGGCCAAGTCGAACAGATGAATTAACCTGTTTTATTCAAGTGAAAACCGCAGCTGCAGATACAGGGCAAAAGCAAAGTAAACATGAAGAACGTGGAGGAAAGGAAAAGTACACAAACACAAGTCCACAACAACACAAGTGCTCAGGTAACAAAAGCTCAAATCTCCCATATATATATATCGTCATGTCTATCATGTACAGGTGTGAGGGTGGAGGAGTACAAGTACAAAACTCTCAGCTCTCGCCTCCACCCTCCTCTACTCTCCTACTCTCAACCTCCTCCTCACCGTCCCGAGCTGGCGCTGGTGGAGGAGGCATAGGCCCCCGTGAAGAAGCCGGAACCCGAACGTGTCCCCCTGTCTCGCTCCTCTCTCGGAGGGAAGAACCCGCCACGAAGGTGGAGCTGGTGAAGGAGTACCCCGCAGCCCGTGCTCGCTCACGGCCTCGCTGCAACCGCTCCTCGGACACTCGCAGCCGCTCCTGAGAAAGGATCAACTGGGTCCTCGAGTCGGCTAGCTCTCGCTCCCGTGCTGCCGCCTGCTCCTGGAACCGGGCACGCTCCGCCTGCTGAAGCTCAAGGAACTGGGCACGCTCCGTCTGGTGCTCCGCACGCTCCCGGGCACGCTCGCGCCTCTCCAGCTCAAGGGTCACCCGCAGCTCCGCCACGTCCTGAGGAAGCTCCTCACGACGCCTCGCAGAACGCTCCAACTCTATGATCCGCTGCTCGCGGATCGCCAACTCGGTACGCGCCGCTCGTAGCTGTGCACTCTGAAAACAGGCAAACAAATCATCAAGATCGACAATTCAATGAAGCAAATAAACAACACATGGTTGAAGGTAAAACACTCACCTGCAAGGACGTAGCCTGCTGTCCCTCACAGACACAAGCAAGGGCGGCTCGGAGCTCCTCAGTCTGCAACACAACTTTTATCAGTACACAATGCTATATTTAATCAATAAATGAACTGACTGAGTTTGAGTTCAGAATTTACCCGTGAAGCAAGGTCACGCTCCGCTGCCTCGGCTCGTGCAACCGCTCCAGCTAGCTGCTCTGATAGCGCGGTCACCTCCGCGCTAGGTCCCCTCGAGCTGGAGGCCTCCCCTGGATCTCTCCCCACTATTCCCTGCTGAGCACGCTGCATTCATTGAGATCGTCAGTGGCTAATCATCAATAATTCAACAAAAAGATTCATTTGCATATAGAAGTAATTTAAACACTCACCAGGGTCTCTAGGTCGGCCCGTGTGGCGGCTAGCTGGTCCTCCAGGCTGTGTAGGTGGGCCTGGGCGTCTATCGCCGCTATGTCCCTCGCATCCTGCATCCATTGCATGTTAGTCACATGATAGTCACATAAGCATTTGCATTCAATTTAGAAATAAGTGCATTCATACATACCCCTAAGACCCTCATCTGGGGTCGGCCGGCGTATACCTCCCAGTAGCGCCGGAGGTACTCGGAGCTGTCAGTCGCTCGGGAGGTGACTCTGGTCCCGCCACGCTGCCAGTCGGCGTACTGCTCCTCGAAACGTACCCTCCAGTCGGTCGTCTTGGTGCGACCGCGGGTCTTCTTTCCTATGCCTCGAGGCTCTCCGACCTCGATCCACTCCTGGGGCAGGCCCAGGGTCCTCATCACCAACCGGAGCCGTAACGGCTCGATCTCGCTCAGGCAATGCAGCCACAGCTCACGCCCAAAGCGAGGTCGCCCCGATACGACCCAAGGCTGGCCCTCATCTGTCATCCCCTCGTATGGCCTCCACTGCACCTGCATTCATACATGTCTTTATCATTTCATCATAATCAATTCAAATCAATTCAAAAGAAATGCATATCATTTATTCATACATACCAGCGAGGGAGGGAAGTCGCGGAACTCTCTCCGTAGAACCCACAACTCGTAGTCGAGTGGGGCACCGAAGACGACTGGTAACCAGCGTCGCGCCAGAGGGAAGGATCCCTCAGCTCCTGGCCGTGGGTCGACGCGCCCCATCGGCATGTACAAGTGGCTCCACACCTGCATCCATGCATTGCATTAGTAAAGCATTCATTTGCATGAAAAGAAAAGAAAAGGAAAAAAGGAAAATAACTACCTGAAGAAAAGGTGAGAAGCCACTGACGGTCGTCTCACGTCCTGTACCCGTGGACAGGTCCGCCAGCAAATGCGCCAGCAGCGCTGCACCCCAAGCGTAGTGCCAACGGTCTCCAGGTCCTCGAGGATGCCCAAGAAGCGGCAGTTGATGACGTCGGCTTTCGTCCCCAGCAATAATCTACCGAGCAGCAGCAGCAGGAACCTCCTCAGGTCTCGATCCGCTCTCTCACGGTCAGTCGGGTCCTGGCAGCATACCGCTCTCACCCCGTCAGTCAGCCTCTGTGCAAACTCACCTAAGGTCTCCCCTGACCTATGCCTGGCATCTCCCAAACCCATCACCGTAGTCAGGTCTGTACGGAAGATGGTCCTACACTCGCTCGGCACCACATAGACCATATCCAGCCCTAGTAACCTCTGGGCCATCTCCGTATAGTCAGGATAGGTGAACCCACTCACAGCCTCACCATCCACCCTCAACCCTGTAATCCTAGTCACATCCTCTAGGGTAGGAACCATATGCCCCCAGGGCATCAAGAAGGACCGGCTCACCCTATCCCAGCGTTCCCGTAAAACCTGGATAAGTGCTAGGTCGGGTCTAAATGGCTCAATGGATAGGAAAGCCCCGAACCCCATAGCATCTACCCTAACCCTCTGGAAGTCGGGGAGACCCTGGTATGCTGCCCAGACCATGACCCATGAGATACGGGTCCTCATCAGCCCCTGCACGCATTAAAAGAAAGAACTTTGCTTAATTGTTTGATTAATCATGTGTAATTGCATTTGGTTTTGCCTGGGCATTGATTTTAATATTTTGGAAGTCACGACCCTCCTCAGGTCGTTTCTTGGTAAATTCACGCCCCTAAAGGAGGCGTTTTTCTAAATGTGGTTTGAAGTAACGTCCTGGGTGAGGGCGTTTTCCATCTTTGAAACGCCTCTGGGTAGGGCGTGAACATGTTGTTAATTTCTAAAATCCTAAAATGTTTTCAAATCACGCCCTCGGCTGGGGCGTTTTCCATTTAGGACCGTTCAGTTTAAAAGAGAATTAATGAAGAGACGCCCTCTGGTTTGGGCGTTTCCTGTTAAAATCACGCCCTGGGGAGGGGCGTGGCTTTCATGATTTTCAGATGATTTAAATAAAAATGACAGCATGCGAAATAATTCATGAAAATTGTTTAATGGGCATGGAATTAATGAAAAATCATAATTTTTGGAGAAACGACATGCTTCAGGGCGTTTTTCATGGAGGTTAATTGATTTTCAGAAAATAAAAGAAATTTACGCCCTGGGTCAGGGCGTTTCGTTTGTGATTAACGCCCCCGTGGGGGGCGTTTCTTTTCTGAGTTGCAGGTTTCGCACCCGAGGGCTATGAAAAATCAGGAAAAATGCAAATAAAATAAAAAAAATGGAATTGAGGCGGGGGAACTTACCTTTTTGTGCTTCTGGGGTTGTGGCCGAGGCAGTGGCCGTCTGGGCCGCCGGAGTTGGCCCCGGGGAGCGACCGCCGCCGTGGGCGGTGGTCCTTCTTCTTCTCCATCTCCCTCTTCTTCATCTTCTTCTTCTTCTTCTCCACCTTCGTCTTCTCCTCCTTCTTCTGTTGCTGCTTCACCGGCTTCGTCGCCGCCGGCAACCACCGCCGGTTCTTCAACCGCAACAATGGCGAGCTCCTCCACGGCGGGTTCCTCTTGGGCGTGGGCAGCGTCGAGGTCGACGACCTCTGGGGCACTCACCCTCTGGCGTTTGGCCATGGCTCGGCCTAGGAGAGAAAGAGAGATAGAGGGAGATTGAGAGAGTGAGAGAAGAGAACGAGAGAGGGAGATCGAAAGAGGGGGGGTTTCGGTTAGGGTTTGCAGAAGGGGGGAAATGAGAACGGAAGGAGGAAGAAGAAGGGGCCGATGACTTTTGGGTTTCGAAAAGAGACACGCCCTTAAGAAAGGCGTTTTTAATGGAATTCACGACCGTGCCTTGGGCGTTTTATAAAATAGACGACGTTGATTAAGGCGTTAATTTGTTTTGCATGGGGAACGATAACCGTCGTCAGACGCATTGAATGGGCGTTGATTGATGTGATGAAAGTCATCATTGCTGGCTTAGAGTAACGCCTCAGTTGAGGGCGTGTTATTTTGAGAAGTGACTAAGGAGAAGGCGTTATTTTGATGATTCAACGATTATATTCTTTGGGGTTTGAACTAGTCACGCCTTGTCTGAAGTCGTTATTTAAGTCACGCCCACTGCTGCAGGCGTCAAATGTGGAAGATGGGCCGTTGAGACGCCTTGAGGTAAGGCGTTATTTCTTGAATTCACGGCATTCTTTGAGGCGTTATTTGCAACAGAAACGCAGGTTTTGGATGATTTTGATCATAATCACAGTGATATTGGCTCAATCAGAAAGCAATCTTTATTATTTTGAAAGAAAGAACTACAATGACTAATGAGCCACTTTGGGCCTTAATTTTCTCAATGAGATTACATAATTTTTCCACTGTTCCTTGTCTTCATCCAAGTCTTCTACAGGTTGATGAAGCTTGCTTAGCCTCCACAGAGCTTGAATGGTGATAACCTCCTCACCATCTTCATTACTGCCTAGGTCTCTTGATTTGATTGGAGGGAGATGGGAGATGTCTTCTAAGTGTTGCCTTGAAAGTCCAATTTGAGGAAGGCACCTGTGAGAGTTGTACAAAACGAAGTCCGAAGCGCCAATAAGACGAAGGTCCGTCCGATGGAGAAGCGTGCACGAAGTTCCTGCATTTTGAATACACCCGGGGCACAAGTAAAGAGATTCTTTGGCATTACCTTTAAGTGCTCCCTCCAATCCCCTCTCTTCTTGATTTGAGGAATCCGGTTAGTCACTCTATTGCTTATACCTAATGAGCCGGTTATATAGGAGAGTGGGCTCTTTGAGAAAATTCTTGAGGGTTGTTGGGCTTCGTGGCATGAATCGAATTTGAAGTGTAGATCAACCCAACTTGAGAGTGCTAGCATGCACCCGTAGATGGGCCTTCCCATGGCCGCCGATGTAAGCCCGCTATAGAGATATGCTAGGATCGCCGGTCCAACTCTTTCTTCTTCCCATAAGCTCACCACTGCGCTCAATTGGGACTCCTCTAGAAAGTCCTCCGTGGATGGGAATAGGAGTGCTCCTGCTAAGCACACCACGAAGGCTTTGGTCACTCTTTCTATCTCCTCTTCCTCTTTAGCTTGACCCGCTCTCTTGTACACCCACGAGGCGAGCTTCAAGAGGTTAACTCCTTTAGTGACCTTGATTTGGTTCACTATATTTGGGCTAGGTATTAACGAGGTTAGCAACTCATGGAGGAGATTGGCCTTGGCATGATGGCCATCTTTTCTTCTTCTCCGTGTTTCATCCTTTTCAAGCCTAGATCATCTCTACTTCTTCCAGCAAGATGGTGGCTTCAAAAGTGGAAAATAAGAAAGTATGGGTGGAAGGATGCCATGTTTCAATCAATGCTCCCATGGCAGCCCAATCAAGATGGATTTGGTCATAGTGCTTGGCATGGGTTATCAACCCTAAGAGATGCCATCTAGCAACATATACCCTCATATCTGAGGAGAATTTGGAGAGGATGAGGGGTAACCACTTGACTTTTATGTATCTTCTAGCTCCTGGAAGGGTTGGGTAATCCTGTGAGAAGAGAATATAACATGCAGTGACAAACATAAGCATATGCAATATAAGAGGAGAGTTCGGCGGAAAAGAAAAGAAAAGGAACAGTACAAAAACAAAGAACAGAGAATATTTTACCTGATTCGAAGCAATTCGGTTGCTTATGTGCCCTTGTATTTCAGTAATTCTGGGAGTAGAAAGCCTAGGTTTCTTCATCACCCTGTCCATCGCTTTACTGCAGATGAAGAAGAACAGAAGCAGATGAAGAAGAACAGAAGCAGAAGAAGAAGAAAAGAAGCAGTTCGGCTGCAGAGAAAAATTTCGATTGGTTTGTGAAAGAAAGCCTTCCTTTTTATAAGGATTTGAAGAGACCTGAAGAGTCCCGAAGATAGAAGTTTGATTAGGTTAAGGACTGTGTTCTTGATTTAGAAACGGAGGTTCGTGCTGAATTAACGCCTTGTGTAAGGGCGTCGCTTTTTGATTTGACGACCTGACCAGTGGTCGTGTTTTATGTAACGCCCTTGATGAGGTCGTGTTTCTTCTAAGCTTCCGTTATTGGTTACGCCTTTGAGTAGGGCGTGTTTTAAGTGTTTAACGACCTATGGTCCAGGCGTCTTTCATGCTGTTAACGCCCTGTTCTTAGGCGTGTTTTATTGGCCTACGGATTTTTGACCTCTCCATGCTTCTGATGAATTTAAGTGCTATTATTTTGGTGAAGTTGTTTATGATTAAGCACTTATGTTCATGTCATGTTCTGAATTGATGGATGAAGGCTAATAAGTTTCAAGTGCAGAAGTTTGCAGGACTCGAGGCGTTTGGATCATTCATGGGAGTAACATAGTGTCGCCTTGTATCTGTTTCTTGTAAGCATTGTTATTATATGATATCTACACTATTATAGTATGTCAAGGACCTTGTGGTTCTGATAAACCTGAAATTTGAGTTCCCCTTCATCAAAAACGATGACGATTTCAGGAGAGTCTTGATCACGCGGATAGGCCGTTGAGTTGTTAAAGGTTTGGGACGATGGTTCCATTTTCTGAGTTGATGCGCGGACAAACGGGCTTCGGCTTAGTGTTAGCTCAGAGATATGGATTCTTGACCAGATCTAAATAGCTTAGCAATATTATCCTTGATTATTTTCTATTTTTAGTTTGTTTTAAACCTTTTTCTTTTAGCCCAGCATGCATCATGTAGGACTTTGAGTTTCATGCTGAAAATCTTCATATTATGGCAATAATGAAGTTCACTCGCTCTTGATTGAGTTGACATGAGATATTCCACTTCAAATCAAGTACTTCGTTCTATTTGAAGCCGTTCAGGCTGATTCCTTGAAAGTATCCCTTTTGTTGGATCTCTATCCCAATTCTCTTTACTTTTCTGCAAAATTTACCTTGGTTGTAGCACGTCCACGTTGGCTGGTAATCGCTCTCCAATGGTCTTTCCCTGTCGTGCCCACGCGCACATCCCTTTATTTGCTTAGTTTAATCTCCATTTATCCAACAAATCGATGTTTCCTTGGAACCACTCAGAGTTGTTTCACTCAGAATCTTGGAAAGATTTCAAATGCTTAATGTTCTGAGGCGTGTCACATCACACCTTGGCGTCTCCTTATCAGTTCATTCCACTTCATTTCTTTCATTACACTTCATTCCATTTCCGTCTCACTCCCTTGCAAAGCAGACGCCAAGGCGGGGCAGCTGTAGACACGCCAAAATTGACGTTTTGTTGATCAAATCTCATGTCATTATGTAAACGCCCCAAGTGGACTTCAATATTCCTATAACATGAAGTTTTTCTATTTTTGAGAATTTTATGCATTTTTTTCTGCATCCTTCGTGATTCACGACCTGACGAAGGGCGTTACTTTCGAAAGTAACGACCTGTGATAGGGCGTTTCAAAAGAAAGGACGACCATAGATGAGGGCGTCAATTCCTGGTATTATCCGTTAATTTCTGGAATTATCTATTTTCAAAATAAAAAGCATTTTCTGTGTAACGTCCTACTTCAGGGCGTGTTTTTAAGCAACGCCGTTATCTTAGGCGTGTTCCATTAATGTCTAAACAAAGAAAGTTTTATTTCCAAAATTAAATCCAGGAAGAAACGGCCTTTCCTAGGTCGTGTTTCAAGAAACGCCTTTGTGAAGGTCGTCAATTCATGATTTGACGCCCTGTCTTAAGTCGTGTTTCACTCCAGAGTCCTTCCTTTTTCCATCTTTCCCTCACAGTTCCCTACCATCCATGGGACTCTTGCTCGATCTTGATCCTTCCTTGGATGCCTCATTACCCGTTCTTATCTTACCTTGTTTGATCACATCCGATTGAGGCTATAAATTGAGGCCTTGATCGATCGTGTAAAAGGTTAATGACTGAGAACGACTCAGAAGGTGAATGACTCAGAAGGTTTCAAAAGTTTAAGCATTCAAAAGGTCACGAGCAGAGCCTTCTTCGTCCTTTGCTGATTCCCCTCTGCGTCCTTCGTTGGGCTTCATCCGGCTTCATCCATCTACTTCCATCATATTCATCCGGTTTTCCCTTTACTGTCGCCAGGGACAGCAGGGTTTCTCAGCTTTTCATCTGTTTGTTTTACTTCATTCATACCACTCCATTCATCATATCCATTCATCCTTCGTATTTATTCACACTTTGTTGCATTTTTATCATCATACTCCCCCTCCCTTAAGTCTTATTAAGGGGTTTAAAAACAACCAAAAAATAAGGTGCGCATGTGCCTTTCTTTCTTTCATTATTACACGTCTATTTGGATTGATACTATTGCACTTTGGCTGATCCCCCTCTCCTTTGTTTGTTTTTCATTGTCTTTTTTTACAAGGTAATCAACCAAGAAAACCCACTTCATCGGCCGACCGATTGAAGTTGGAGGAGGAAATCCACATCCATCCCGCATCCCAATTTCCACCAGGTACACGCGATCTCCTTTTCTTCTTATTGAGGTAATCCCTCTGGCGATCACAACTCCCCTTTAAGCACCTCGTGCTATTTTTATTGCATCTTATGCATTTTATTTTTTTCATTCCTAAGTGAGGATTTTAATCCGATCTACAGATATGGTTTATTAACAAGGATGTAAGATCCGAGTTAAGGGTAGATGTCGACCGATCTCGCCGATGATAACGAGGGTCGAACACGGGTTTATTAATCAGCATAAGTTACATGCCGAAACAAAGATATGATTATTTAACAGGAACGGAAGGTCCAAGTTAGGGGTAGAGATCGACCGATCTCGCCGATGATGACGAGGGTCGAATATGGGTTTATTCATTAGCATGGGTCACATGCTGAAGCAAAGATGGGATTATTAACAGGGATGGAAGGTCCAAGTTAGGGGTAGAGATCGACCGATCTCACCGATGATGACGAGGGTCGATTATGGGTTTGTTAAAGGATTTCCGATGGGACTTTTGATGATTGTCCCTTGTGGAGTTTCATCAGGTGGAGGACAAAAGAGGATTTTTTTTTTTTAAATTATCACTTTACCGACCTAGGCGCCCTTTCATGTTTTCGCCGAAGCCAGCCCCCTCTTGCTTTTGCCCACGCGCCCTCTCGGGTTTTCACGTGGCGGGGTACCCGATTTTGCCTGTAGCGCCCTTTCGGGTTTTTGCCACAGCCGGGTTATAGCCATTTTTGCACTTGTCCTACTATAGGAACAAGTCTGGCGGGGTATCTCTATTTTTAACCCCATTTTTATTTTCTTTATTTTCTCTTTTTTTTTATAAAGGGTGGCAGGTCGAAGCGTGATGTCCGACCCTTGGCTGATGGTAGATGGCTATTGGCCGGAGCACCGGGCCTTGTGCCGAGCAGAGCGATATATTTGTTGGCAAGGGCTGAATGCTAACGCAAAGGAATGATCTTTCGCCGATTCGAGTGTAAGGCCCGTAACGACAATATGGTGTATTCTTTTGAGAGCTCGGCCAAGGCGGACTGCCATTAGACCAAGGAAAGGTAGTTCGATCAGGGCGGAATGCCACTAGACCAAGATAAGGGTAGCTCAATCGGGGCGGAGTACCACTGGACCAAGGAGGGGTAGTTTGGCTAGGGCGGAAAGCCACTAAACCAAGATAAGGTAGCTCGATTAGGGTGGAATGCCACTAGACTAAGATAGGGATAGCTCGGCTAGGGCGGAATATCACTAAACCAAGGAGGGATAGCTCGATCAGGGCGGAATGCCACTAGACCAAGATAAGGGTAGTTTGGCTAGGGCGGAAAGCCACTAGACCGAGGGTGAAGATAGATTATTCGGGGAAAGACGGTTGGACTGTGTGATACAGCTTCAGGTGCTTTCCATTAAGGGGGGAGAATTGGATAACTCCTCTGTGATCTGCGAGGATATATGCACCCCTTCATATGTTCGGTGGACGACATAGGGTCCAACCCGGTTTTCAATTAACTTTCCCTTGGGGTTAGAGGCCATCACCTCTCTTCTTTTAACCATTACCAGGTCTCCTTTCTTGAATTCTCGACCCTTGACCAACTTATCAAAAGCACGGGCCATACGGGCTTGATAGAGTTGAATATTCTGTTGCGCCTGGAGACGCTTTCCTTCAAGCTCGGCAAGCTCTTCTAGTCTTCTTTCTATGTTGGCTTATTCGCTGCCCGCCAATCCATGCTGGATGGCGACTCGCAATGAGGGGATCTCCAGCTCAATCGGCACCACGGCCTCTGAGCCATATACAAGGGAGTAGGGTGAGCAACAGGTAGGGGTCTTGTAGACCGTACGGTAAGCCCAGAGTGCTTCATACAATTTTTTTTCCCAGTCTCTTCTGTCCGTCTTGACAATTTTTGCCAGCAGAGTGCACAACGTCTTGTTAAAGGCTTCTGCAAGTCCATTGGCCTGAGGGTAGTAGGGAGATGATGTTCTCCAATCAATCTTGTATTTGTCAGCTAGCCGATAAACCTTCTGATTCCTGAAGTGGCTGCCGTTGTCGGAAATGATTCGGCTGGGGATCCCAAACCGGAATATTATATTCTGTCGGAAGAATCTCACAACTAATTCCCCCGTGACTTCTTTTAGTGCCACTGCTTCCGCCCACCCGGAGAAGTAATCTGTAGCTGCTAAGATGTATTTGCACCCTGACAAAGATGCTGGTAGTGGCCCCACCACATCTGTACCCCACTGTGCAAATGGCCAGCTTGGTAAGGTAGGATGTAGAGGCACTGGAGGCCTTCTTGATATATTGGCATGTTCTTGACATTTCTGACAAGCCTTAGCAAACTTGCAGCAATCATCAAATATAGTGGGCCAATAATAACCCAATTTCTTTATTTCAATTTTCATTTTCGGACCGGCCTGGTGTGCCCCGGCTGACCCGGCATGAACTTCTTGCATTACCTGCCTGGCCTCCCCTGGAGATAGGCATCGAAGTAATACCTTCTTCTGGGCATCTGCCATTATTCGGAACAATGTCCCATTCCTCATCTCATAGGAATCTTTGACTCTCAGGAGTTTCATTTTCTGTTCTTTCACCTTCGGAAGCTGTTGGTGTTGGAACCAATGCAGGAGGTACTCCCGCCAGTCGGGCTGCTGGACTGCTTCAGCAACTGCTACCTCATCAGCTTGTTCACCAGCTAGAGCTTCTATCATGCTGGGAACCTGCCGCCGGTTGATGACTGATATATTCAGGCTCGTATCAGGCGGGACCGCCAAGGAACTTGCCAGCTTTGCGAGGGCGTCAGCTTGAGCATTCTGTCCTCGACTGATGTGCTTGATGCTAATAAAATAGAATCTTGCCATTACGTGCAAGGCCAGTTGATAGTAAGGAATGAGCTCCTGTTTTCGTACCTCAAACTCCCCTTCCAATTGTTTTATAACCAGCATGGAGTCTTCGAATGCCTCTATCATTTGAATCCCCATGGACAGAGCAACCTGTAGCCCGATTATGAGGGCTTCATATTCTGCTTCATTATTTTTGCAGGGCTCATTTATTGAGCAGGACGTGTGTGTGACTTCTCCTTCAGGAGACTTCAAGACTATGCCTGCTCCTGCGCGGACTCTGGCTGGTCCCGTTGCTGCGGTGTCAATTCTGGAAGCACCATCAAAATACAGCTGCCATGGGGAGGGCCGCACCTGGCTGACCTCTAAAGTTTCATCTTCAGGAAGTACTGGCTCCAGAGGGCAGTCTTCGGGTACTGGATGTTCAGCAAAGAAGTCTGCAATAGCCTGGCCCTTGACGGCCCGTTGCGGTACATAGGAGATGTCATACTCCATAAGAATCACTGCCCATTTGCCCAAGCGGCCTTTGAGGGCCGGTCGAGACATGATGTATCTGAGCGGATCCTCCCTGGAAATCAGCCTAACTTCGTGCGACAGCATGTAGTGCCGTAATTTCTTGACTGCGAAGACCAGCGCCAGGCAGATCTTCTCGATATAGGTGTATTTTTCCTCAGTTCTTACCATTCTTCGACTGAGATAATAGAGGGTTTGTTCTTTTCCTTCTTCATTATTCTGGGCTAGCATTGCCCCCAGAGAGTTGTGTGTAGCTGCTATGTAGAGAATCAGCGACTGCCCTTTTACCGGCGCACCCAGCACTGGAGGAGTTTTCAGATAATCTTTCAGTTTGTCGAAGGCTATCTGGCATTCTTCGTCCCAGTAGAAGGGGACATCCTTCATCATTAGCTTGTGAAAAGGGTGGCACCGCCCCGACAAATTGGATATAAACCGCCGGACGTATGCAAGGTGGCCCTGAAGGGATCTTAGCTCAGAGAGGTTCCTTGGCGAGGGTAATTCCTGAATCGCCTTGATCTTTGCGGGGTCTATTTCAATCCCCCGATATCTGACAATGAAACCCAAGAACTTTTCGCTCGAGACTCCGAACGCACACTTCATAGGGTTCATTTTCAATTCATACTGCCTTAGCCTCTGAAAAATGACTCGGAGGTCTTGCAGATGGCCTTCTTTCTTTTTGGTCTTGACTACCAGGTCGTCTATGTAGCATTCGACCTTATGGTAAAGCAGCTCATCAAATATTCTAGTCATCGCTCGCTGATAAGTTACGCAGACGTTCTTTAATCCGAATGGCATTCTTTTGTAGTGATAAATGCCTTTGGGTGTCCGGAAGGCAGTGTGGATCCGGTCATGTTCCGCGATCCATATCTGGTTGTAGCCAGATGACCCATCCATAAATGATAGGGCCTCATGACCAGTGGTTGCATCTATCATGACCTCCGTTATTGGCACTGGGAAGTCATCCTTAGGACATGCTTTATTCAAATCTCAGAAATCAACACATATCCGGATCTGTCCATTCTTTTTTTTCACGGGCACAATGTTAGCCAACCATGTGGTGTATTGATTTTCCTCGACAAAACCCACATCAATGAGCTTGTCGACCTCTTTGCAGATTTGAGTGATGAGTTCTGGCCTCATGCGCCTAGGGGGCTATTTCACCGGCTCCACCCCAGGGTTTATGGTCAGCTCATGCTGTGAGACCGAGGGGCTTAGTCTCGGCATTTCTCTGTAAGTCTAGGCAAAACAATCCCGGTATTCTTGTAGCAGATGGATGTACATCCCCTGTTCTTCGGTAGATAGTTGGGCGCTGAGGAAGGTTGGCCTGGGGTCATCCTTGCTTCCCAAATTGACTTCTATCAGTTCATCGACTGTTGCTTGACCTCCGTCTTCTATCTCAGGGGGTGCAGGCTGGAGGTCGACAAAGTCTGGTATATCCTCTTCGAGGTCAAGGACCTCGATCCCTTCGTCTTGCTCTATTTGAGTTCTGCCAGGAATTTCTTGTTCGGCTGATAGTAGTTGCATGCACTGCTCTGCCAACAGGTTTACTTTGCCAGCAGCTTCAAGGGGTGAGTGGATTGCCTCAGTCCCTGCTGAGGAGATTGCAGTCACCATGGGCTGGCGATCATGTCATTGGGTCAGAGTGGCTTTGTAGCTCTCTGGCACAGGATGAAGAGATCTTGGTCCCTTGAGCCACCATGCCCCCAGTGCAGACAACCATTTCTCTTCTAGCAGCATTTGTTTCTTGACCAGGCTTGGGGGAGGCTTCCCTGACTGGTTCGAGAAGTGCTGACATCATGAATAAAGGAGGGCCACCGGCGGGAGGCCACTCTGCTTCTTCCACCTCTTCAGCTTCACTGCTGCTAGCTGTGTCAAATTTGGCCTGAAGAGCCGTATCTTCCGGGTAGACCTGTTCCCAACAGCTGCAAGGGAACATAGCCTCGGGTTCCTAACTTCCCGACTGAGCTGGCTGAAAGCTTTCAACTTCTGTCGGCTGTTGATCAGTGTTTGCCCCCAGTGGGTTATCCTCCATCGGGTAAAAAGTAGAGATGGTGTCTACTTCATAACGCCCACTATAATAGTATTCTTCGAGGGTGAAACCCAATCCCGGATGCTGAGTGACACGCCTCATTTCTTTGTCTAGGCTTTGAGGATACCATAGCTTCTGGAATGCATCTTTCCTCTTACGAGGTTGGCCGGAAGGGATGTGCTGCTTCTGGAACATCTTGGCCATTTGATTTGTTATGAATGTCAACCCCTGTATAGGTATGGAGGGGTTGTTTATATCTTCAGGCAGACGACAATCAGTGTCTTCCCGTGTAGGGTGTTCTTAAACTGTATAGAATAGGTTGCTAGGACCACCCATCTGTGCCACCTCCCATGCTTTGAGGGGCTCGACAGTGGTATTGTTGAGGCTGAAAATTGGCTTGGTAAGACCTTCGGGGATCCCGATGTGGTCGTGCTGTTGATCAACCCTGACTTTATTAGTTTCGAGATAGATGGCGGGAGGCGCTATCCGGCCCACATCCCCGGTGACAGTGATGTGTGAAACCACCTTGGGCTCGACATATCCTCGCGGCGGTGGAGGGAACCATTCTGTTTTGGAAGTGCCTTTTATTGTGCTAGAAGAGGTCTTGACTGCAGGGGCCTTTTGTGACCGTTCCGCATATAGAGGAGCATCTGCCAAGTGGCATTCGAACACTTCGAACGGGTGGAGATCAGCAAATACTCTCTCCTCCTTCCCATCCAGGCTGTATTTGATGCATTGGTGAAGCGTGGAAGGTACCACCATATTCTCATGTAGCCAAGGGTAGCCAAGCAGCGCCTTGTATGAGGTGCGGGAATCAATGACATGAAATTGCACCTTGGTGACAAAGTCCGCTAGGGTGAGTGTGAACTCTGCTACTCCTAGCGATACTTCACACTTCTGATTGAAGCCGACGATACGCATGTCCCCGACCTTCTACAGGTGCACATTGAAATAGTGCCTCTCGTAGATCCTGTAGGGTAGAATGTTAACAGCTGCCCCGGGGTCCACGAGGATTATGTTTAGCTCTCTGCCATTTAGATGTCCTCTCATATAGAGAGGTCTGTTATGACTGGCGGTGGGGAGTAACATGTCCTCCTGTGTGAAGGTCATGCTGGCCTCTGGCAGCACCTCAGCTAGGCAGGCTTCATATTGGGCTGGCGTCTGGAGAGCGGCAATGATTGCCTGTCTAGTCTCGTAACTGAGAGAGAGAATTTCCCAGACAGTGAATCTTGCTGGGAGCTTTTTTAGTAGCTTGACCACCCGACTTCCAGCTCGGACATTAGATAGCTTCATTTCATCCGCCCACTTGGGCCTGGAGGCTGTTTGGACTGCGGAGCCTGACGGACATGCTTCATCAGACTCGGAGGCCGTACCCATTTGCCCGGGGTTACCTCCTGGCTGCTCTTCGCTGGCTACTGTCGGCCGAACTTCTGTCTCTTCTGGCAATCCGGGAGATTGTTGGAGCTGTGGGTGATTGCCCCCGGTCGTTGGTTCATCCTTCCGGCATGGCATCTTCCCTTTTGACATCTTTATGAATTCCAGAAATGAAGGAGCGTGAGTGCTACCTCCACTTTGGTTATACAATCATGACGGAGGAGGGATCTGAGCTCCCCTGACCTCCGGAGGGGGTATCTTGTAGGGTTGCTCCCCTCTGAAGATAATATTATGGTTGGCGGGCGGCTGACGCCCCTACCTTCGACCCGACCGGGTCGCATGTGCAGCAGCTGTGGCTTCAACCTGGCTTGCTTCAGTGGCGGGTGTGAAGCAAATTTCTTCCTCATCCTCTTCACTGGGCAGATTGAATAGAGCAGAGAGGGTGTTGCAAGAGAGGACCATCCCCGTTGTAGCCTTGCCGGCCCTTCCCTTCTTTCTTTGTCTTCTTTTCTTTTCTTTGGCTGGTGCCTGCCCCCAGAACAGGCTGCCATCCCTGTTTGATGCCTTGTTAGCTTCTTCTTCTTGCTTCAGTGAAAGCTGTTCTAGCTCCTGCCATGGGAGATGATCCCGTACCAGCAAAGGTTCTAGCTCGGGCTGCACATACTCATCTAGCCCATTTATATAGTCCTGCAGCCGCTGAGCTTCTGGGCTGATCTTCTTGACCACCGGCAATGGAGTCTGACTCCTCCGATTGCGGGTAGGTATCCGGATAACTGCTGGTGGATTGGTCCACACAAGTGTTGTTACCGGTGGAGGGGGTCGTGGTGTGACGCCACGAACATGTGCCCCCGGTGCCAGGCGAGGCAGAGCCTTTCTCTTCGCTTTTACAGGGACTTGCTGCCATCCCTTTTGTTCATTTATTGGGGTCAGAAAGCAAGCTTCATATGTGTGCTGAGTACTGGCTTCTGCGGTCTCTTCAGACAAGGCTTGGTACAGAGAGACCATGTTGACGGCGACTCTTCTTATGGGCGCCGCATGTGGTTGTGGAGGGTCAACCTTGTACTCCCCCAATTCTATTTCTTCCTTCTTTACCATGCTTTCGATAATATCCTTGAAAACATAACAGTCTTCAATCGGATGTCCCAGCATCTGGTGGTAAGGGCAGAATCTTGGGCTGTCTCTTCTTTTCAGGTCCTCCGGCCTCCTCGGCTCAGGCAAGGTGACCTTATCATACTGGGTAACCCAGTCAAATAGGATCCTGGTCTTCTCCTTTGGGAAAGAGTAGGGCTTCTTCATTTTATCCCGGAGGGATGGACCTTCTTCACCGTCTCCGGTCTTGGCAGGCTGAGGAGTAGCTGTCTTCTTGCCTTTATCTTTTTGCTGTTCAAATGTCTTGATATCAAGGGCATTTGCTTCTTTCGGTGCCTGGCGCCGTTCTGTTGCCTTGCCCTTTTGTACAGTAGCGGCATTTGGTGCGGGAGCTGGTTTTGCTAGGAAAGCCTCCACTTTGGCCACAATATTGTTCAGATGGTCGAACGATCGGATTTCCATGCCAATCATCTTTTCCAGCACCTCTTTCCTGAGATTCTATTTGCAGATCTACAAGGCATCCTCCTGGTGCGGGGGCCGCTTGCATCTCATTCCGAGGTTCCTCCACCTCTTGATGTAGTCGAGAGCGGTCTCATCTGCCCTCTGTCTTGTTGAATAAAGTTCAACCACTGTGACCTTCCTTTCTGTAACATGAAACCTTTCTCTGAACTTCCTCTGCATGTCCGACCAGTCGCTGATCGACCCGGCCGGGAGGCTGGAGTACCATTCAAAGGCGAGCCCTGTGAGTGAGGACCCGAAGAACTTTAGTAGGTATGACTCGTCGGTGGCTAAGTCACCCATGACGGTCATGTAGTAGGCGATATGTTCCTTTGGGGATCCCTTCCCGTTGAACTTGTCGAACTTCGGCGGCTTGCTGATCCCGGGAAGGAGCCGCTTGGCAGCATGATGCGGCGAGTATGGAACCCTATACGCATCGAACACAACATAGTCACCTTTAGCCCTTTCAGCGAGCTTCATTTCGATCATCCTTTCCACCATCATTTGGCTCATGGTGGTTGGGTCGACCAGTTCCGGGTAGAAATGCGTCGGCTGTGAGTAGGGGGTGACTAGGGTGGTCGCCTGTGGAGGAGGATGCAGCAGTAGAGGCGCCTGGTGCACCTGTGGCAGCACCGGGGGAGCCAGTGGCTGTGACGGGCGTTGTTGAGTTGTCGCCAAGTTTGGCTCCGCCTGCATAGGCGGGGTGTAGAGTGGTGGGAAGTCACCTTTGTTGATGACTCCCCTTGATGATTCGGCTTGCACATCAGGCCGCTTGGAGGCAGAGGACTGTTCTGTCCTTTCCGTCAATTGCTTCTTCAGCTGCTCTATTTCTTGGCGGTACCTCTGGAGTATCATCAGCACGGTCGGGTCCATAGCTGCTGTGCTAGGGATGGCTTCTGTTGTCTCGCCAGACGCACCCTCAGGTAGGATGTCAAGCAAGACATCTTCATCTTCATCTGCCGTTATCACATTTGCTGTGAGAATAACGGCCTTATCATGTTGTTGGAGGCGGGGTAGGGCTTGCCTCTCTTCAGTCACTGCCAGTTTTTGTTTTGCGGCCTCCACCCTTCGAGTGCTCGGCCCCGATCTTTCGGCTAGCCAGGCCAACTCCCGAGGCTCCTCGGGCAGCTTTCCATAGCGGCCATCTATTCCGGCCATATTGCATGTGAAGATGTGCCCCCTGCGTTTCTGTCTGCGAACCCTCCTCTTGACATTCTCCGGGAAGGTAAGCCTTTTGAACACAGAGACCCTCTTCTGTTCCTCCCGAGAGGGGGTAATGTCATTGGCTTGAGTATCAGAGCCCTCTTCATATCCATTATCATCAACTGATGATGTCATCTTCCAGTTGTCTTCTTCTTCTTCCACTGCCGTTAACGGACAGCGGTTTTCTTCAGCTGTGGCTGCCTGCAACAGCCGTTGTTGACCCAAAGAGGGGTTGCCCAACCCCTTGAAATAGCTTCTGACCATATTGGTCATCTCATCTTGCCCTCGGCCCGAGTGCGGGGTCAGGGACAGTTGTTGACTTCTCATCGGAGGGATCTGAGCAAACCGAGCCCTCTCGACAGTCTGCTGCAATCTTCTTCCCATAATGGGGATATTGGCTTGTCGGGCGCAGGCCCTGAAGCTTTCTCGGCGCGGCGGCTCCGCGATTGTCTCCTCCTTCCTTGGGACAAGGTCCCTCTTGTTGTCTCTTCCTGCTCTGGCGAATCTGGGATGATATTGCATCGGAGTTTCTTGCAGGACAGGCTGGACCTTTTTGGGGATCCAAACCTGCTTGAATCTTCTTGGCTTAGGAGCCAACATCCTCTGGCCATAACGGCCGGCTTCTTCCTCTTCGGCCCTTCTTCCAGCAAGAGCCTGGTAGGAGTTGCGGACTGGCACGGTAGGGATTACTTGATCCGGGCTCACTCGGGCCTTACGCCCGTCCAGAAAGACACGAAGGCCTCCAACCAGCATAGACTTGCCGGATGTGGAGATCCGTCTGGTCACAGTAGCATCAGTCTTCCTTCGGGGGTTCCGGTGTCGGCGACTTTCAAAGTTCTTGGCAGGGACGGGGCGAGCCCCGTGAGCAATGTGATGCACCATGCAGCTGGCGACTTGGGATGACCCCGAGGACGGGCCGTCACAGTGTTGAGCCTCCGGGACCTCGACCCCCTCAGCAACTTTTCCTTTGACGGTCTCCAGGGATTCCGTCTGCAGCATGTCAACGAAGGCTAACCCCAAGAAGTTGGGGAAACCTACAGCTGGTGGGAAATATCCGAAGACCATGGGTACCGCCAGATACCCGTGCTCCGCATGGTGGGCGACGATTGCAGGGCCGAAGCCAACACCAGTGAGTCCAGATGACGTCATCGTTTGCCTGAGACGAGCAGACAAACAATCAGTATTCTTGGGGTAAGCCCCCGAAGGTATCCTCTCTTGGCAAAGAGATGAAGGGAGACAAAGGTCCCACCGGGCGTGCCAGAGCTGTGGGGATGTTTTTTATTACTCTTTGTTTTATTGGGTTTATTAGGCGTGCCAGTCACCGGAGTGACAGTTTATTGTGCGCTCGACTTGACTCAATCAGTCGACTGTGATATTCATGTCGGGACCGAAAGTCCGTCATACCATAAAGGCGATGACGTTAATTACGTCCTTCCAAAGAAGGACAACCCTTGATTAATTGCCAAGAAAGGATGCCTCGGGGGCAAAATGAGATACGACTGTTACGCTAACTCCGCTGACGGGATGCGAAACATACATAGAAAACCGTGCTATGCGGGACATGATAACAATGTTATAACGTAAATCCGACAGCACGTCTCCTTATTTTGGACTATGCCAAAGGGAGAAAATAGGTCATCCACCCACGGAATGCCGGGATGGAAGCCAAAAGAGAGGCGGGCGTAGCCCTGGATCCAAAAAGGATTTAAATATGACGGGACAATGTCCGCCACCGTGTCGTTTGTTAATATTCCCCTCAAAGGACCATTGGAGGACATGCAGGGGCAGAACTCCGAGAGTCAATGGGGTGATAGAAGAAACGTCGTATTCGGTATAATGTAGGGGTAGAACCCCCATTGATATATCTCCATGGGCCCGGGTGAAGAACCATAGTTCCCTCGTGAGGTGACGAAGGTTAACACGGAAGTTGATAAGGAATGGACATTTGAGTTTGGACTGATTTTGGATTTAATGGGATTGTGAAGGTATCAGGGTTTGAATAGCACCTGTTAATAAGGTGAAATGGCACGGATAGGAGTCGGCGCGGGGGGATCCCGGCGCGACGGGCAGACGGTGCCAGAGGGTTCCCGGCGCGATGGGAAGCTCAAGGGCAATCGACACGGTAGGCAAACGACACAGCATGACAAATGGCACGGCATGGCAAACGGCACGGCATGTCAATCGGCACGGCATGGCAAACGGTAGGTTTCGGCGCGCCCCCCACCCGGCGCGCGTTTGGCGCCAGAAAGGGGTGGCTCCGGGAGGAGGTGGCGCCAGGAGAAGGTTTTGTTGGTTTTATTTAAGGTATTATGAGGGTTTCTTGTGAGCTTAAGGGCATCCTTTGCATTCAATGGGGACTTCATGGTAATGAGTGGGTGAGGTAGAAGATGAGGGTGGATTCATTCCCAGAGGGGTTCAAGGAGACCATGTAACTGTAAGGTATATTCCCTGTGGTGGCCAAGATACCATGAGATGATATAGCTCAGGCTCTTGCCACGCAATTAGGGGTTAAATACACAATTTCGATGAAAAACATTACACTAGCCACTCGCGAATTGTCGAAGTGGAAACCGAAATGAGAGCCAGGCGTAGCCCGAGATCCAAGGGGTCCAGATCATATGGGACCTCATCCCTTTTGTTCTGATATCCCCGGTACAGTCAACGGAGAACTTGCAATGGCGGGGCTCCATGACTTGATGGGGTTGTAAAATGTGGGGGATTGACCCCTTTAATATAGCTCCTATGAGGACAGAGGAAAGGGTAATGCATGCCCATGGGACAGGATATGATGGGCAAGGTCTGCATGGCTTAACGGCATCGCCACGAAGGCATCAGGATGGCCAGAAGATGTAAAGGTATCAGTGCGGAGATAAGGGATAGGTCTCGACACAGCAACAAGGTGGGCTCGGCGCGATGGGAGATGTCCAACCGGCGCGGCAAGCCCTCGGCGCGAGACTTGCGCCGAGAGGGGCTCACGCCGGGAGGCTTCCTGAAGTAGGATTTTTAGGGGGGTTTAGAGGCAGAAGCTTTGGGCATTTGAAGAAAAGGGGTTTGTTCACCAATCTAGATTGTTTTGGATGATCGTAGAGAGAAGACTTCGAGGGGAAGAACACCTTTCCTCTGGGGCCTCACTAGGAGCAGAGCCTTAGACGGGAACTCCTGAACGTATCCCTCTTTGTTTCACATACGAGGAGCCATGAGATAGACTGTCTCAGGCCCTCGAAATGTGGCTAAGAGGTGGAGAAGAACAGTTGCCAAGAAGCTTCGGCAGACGGAGGCAAATAAACCATAAAACACTCACGGCTGGCGGTAGCTGTACATGGGCTAAACCTCAGATGCAGAAAGGAAAGAATGATCAGAAATGGCAGAATTCAACCCAATCTTTTATTAACTACTTCAACCAAACAGCTTACACTAGCTCAGCTCGGGAGGAACATCCCGGCGGAGAGAGTAACAAGGAGACGCACGCCGGCACAGTCCTTGAGAACAGGGTTACATTGGCACTCGATGCTATTGAAACAACAATGCTTGAAAGTTGAAATACAGAAAGAAACTAAGGAAGAAGATTCAGATAGAAACGAGGGGGGGGGGGGGAAGGGAGAACTACAGCCATTCAGGACGTCGAGCAGCACACCCCACCTGGTTCCTTCCTTCGAGCCTCTCTCTCTCTTTTCTTTAGCTTCTATGAAGGGCTCTCGAGCTCCCCCTTTCTTTCAGTGGCTAATTCCTTTATCTCCCCCTTTTTTGTATGTCTCCCCTTTTCTTCTTTTCTTTCTATCTTTTTCCTCTCTTTCGTTGTGTCGAAAGGCAGCCTTCTTATAGAGGCCAGGCCCTCACACTGTCGGTGTGAGCTCCCCGACGCGCCGACATCCAGCCTTCCGACGCAGGCAGCCCTCGGCGCGCCCGTTTCATATTGGGCTGGGCCCATTTCCCTGTCATTCGGCATAGGATCCACTTAATAGACTCCTTCTGGCAGTGGGCTTCTTGGCATATATATATCTAGACTTCATGGGGCTTGTACAACACCTTGTATTCACAAACATGTGTGAGACACTGTACATCCCACCTTCTGAGAATCAGAATTATCTGAGCATCCTTTCTTAGCAGACAGATGATTGCCTGAATGTTGGTATGGTTTTATCAGCCCGACTACCTGAATGATAGCCGTACTGGACAGCGCCCTAGCCAGAGATGGCTTTAGCCGAACAAAGTGTTAGGAATAGCGGGTCTCTTCTATTCTGATTCTCGGAACTTCCGGGGATGGTACGCGAGCTGTGCCCTTGACTGATCTTCAAAGCTGTGATCCTGCTTTGGCCTCTTCGGGTATATTTTAGGTGTCAACAATTGGTCACTTTCACAAAGAGATTTTCTTAAACTGACAATTTCAGCTTCTAGGCACTTGATTTTATCATTTAATGAACTCTCTTGACTAGTCAGATTTTTCTTTTTCTTGAGTGATTTATTTTCTTTCTTTACATGATCATATTTGTCTAGCAATTTATTAAATGCTTCTTCCCAATCACTACAAGAGAAATTTTCAGAAGAGGAAGTTACCTCATCATTATCATCTCCCTTAGCCATGAAGCACAACTTAACATCACTCTCTTCTTCAGAAGTACTTTCTTCTTCATCTTCATCTTTCTCCTCGTCACTCCACGTACTTATCATGGCCTTTGGCTTCTTATTCTTCCATTTCGGTTGGACTTTCTTCACATTCTCTGGACATTCAGATTTAATGTGACCTTGTTTCCTGCATTGATAACAGACAACCTTGTTAGACTTCCTAGAGTTTTCTGATTTGAATTTTGAACTCTTTCTTACCTCTGGTCTTCTGTAGCTTCTGAATTTACCTTCCTTCCTTAGAAACTTCCTGAATTTCCTGGTGAGCATTGCTATCTCACCTAAGTCATTTTCTGAGGTAGATGAGTGACTGTCATCAGAACTCTCCTTGCTACTTGGTCCTGCCTTCAATGCAAGAGGTTTTTCCTTTTTCACATCCTCATCTGTCCTTCTGAGGTTCAGCTCATAAGCCATTAACGATCCGATAAGCTCATCCGGGGTAGTGGTAGGAAGGTTCCTAGATTCCTCAACAACAGTAGCCTTGGTGTGCCAAACTGGAGTTAGGGATCTACGAATTTTCCTGACCAGTTCATAGTCAGTGTAGGCCTTTCCCAAACCTCTAAGACCATTCACTAATAGGGTTAATCTAGCATACATTTCAGAAATGTTTTCCTCTGGCTTCATTCTAAAAGCTTCATATTCAGAAATTAACATATTGGCTTTTGTCTCTCTTACCTCTGACGTACCTTCATAGATGACTTGGAGTTTGTCCCACATTTCCTTGGCACTGGCACATGAGGAAACTCGTGAAAACTCCATAGGGTGCAATGAGCATTGCATGATGTTCATGGCTTGCCAATTGACATTGGACTTCCGAATCTGCTCCTTCACCCACAATTCTTCATCTCCTTGTATCTGATATGGTCCCTTGCTCACGACTTTCCAAATCTCATGGTCCTGAGCTCTCAGAAATACCTGTATCTGATTTTTCCAGTAAGCATAGTTAGTGCCATCAAAGAAGGGTGGCCTATTCACTGCATACCCTTCAGGCATGAGCCCCTTATTTTCCATTCCACTGAATCTCTCTGGGTTGTGAGACCCTTAACAAGAGAGTCGAGCTCTGATACCACGTGTTGGATTAGGTGGAATGTCAAGCTAGAGGGGAGGGGTGAATAGGTTGACCCTTTAAAACTTTATGAGAGATCACACTAGAATTAGAGATAAGAATGCTAATCAGAATTTCAGTAATTAAACAGCATAAGAAACAAGCCTAACCAAACATCTAGCGAAAGGGGAAATGAGAGAAATCAAACCACAAGGAAGACAGATTTTTATGGTGGTTCGGTCTCCCTGTGGAGACCTACGTCCACCCCTCACAAAACTAGTGAGGATCCCTGCTGAGCTTTACAGCTTAGCTACACCGAGGAACTACTTCCTCACATACACCGCTGAGCATTACAACTTGGCTTAACCAGAGGAACAGATCCTCTAAACCGTTGACAAACAGCTTGAGGGCAACACGCCCAATTTCCCTTGATCCAAACACAGTCTGGTGGATCAATACCCTCCCTCTACTTAAACCAGTGCGAGGGAGAAACAATATAGTAGAGTTCAAATTGGAAAGACAAATAACAAACGAAATCACTTAGTAAAAGAAGGAATAAACTCAGATCTGTGAAGCAGCCGAAGCTCGGCCTTGAATCCAGAAATCTAGAGGAAGAAGCTTCAATGATCGTCTGATCTTCTTCTTCCGAAATGTGGACGAGCTTCCCAAGGAACGCTGCTCCTAGATCTCCCTACTGTCTTGAGCAGATCAAAATCAGGAAGAAGATGACCTTCAGTTCTTCTTGTGAGTTCTTCTCCCTCAGCCTTTTCTGCTGCCGCTTCAAAGTGTCAACACACTCTTGCGATACGGCCATTCCCGCGCTCATTTCCAGATCCATGCATATATACATCTAGTGGGCCCCAACCAGATATTCTGGTTAGCCCTTTGATTGCTCCGTGTAGAGCCTTCTGGAATCACGAGGGAGAAACAGATCGCAATCACTTTTGGCTGATGTGGCCTTTGACGTCACTTGCGACTGGGGTCCACCCAACTGATCTCGGAAGTTCCCGATGGCGTCAACCCATTGAGTCCACAGGGTTGACGCAGCCTTGAAATCTCTCATATGGCTTTGATAGTAAGACAGGATGCGTTGACGCATGTTGTCACTGCGTCGACCCACTGAACTGACCCAGAGCTGAATTCACATCAGACTCAACTGCTGCGTCTACGCTGTCATGCGATAGCGTTGACGCACTGCGGTATTCCAGTGAACCATTAACTCTGCCTTATTAACTGCTACGTCGACGTTGCTCTACTGTTGCGTTGACGCATTGGAGTAGTTCTGAAAAAGCCTCTGCTTCTTAAGTGGATGAGTTGACGCAGCACTAGCGTGGAGTTAACGCAGTGAAGAGTATCTGTGAATGCATCTTCAACTGATGCGTGGACGCTTCGAAATCCAGCGTCGACCCTATTCCTTTCTTGCATCAAGAATGAAATCAAGCGAAAGCGTTATTGAATCAAGATTTAATTCAACATTTGAGTTGAATACAACATTCACATCTCATGGTTGTCATCATCAAAACCAGGGGCACAACACAGACTTGAGCTAAGCAAGCACTGTACAGACTTGAGAATGCACGATGTATAGACTTGCAGGTGTAACGTAGGTAAAGTTACTAATGTATAGACTTGCGAGTGCAACGTCGGTAAAGATACCAATGTATAGACTTGGAAGTTCAACTGGTGGATGTACAGACTTCACCGATGTATAGACTTGGAAGTTCAACTGGTGGATGTACAGACTTCAAGTTCGTGCATGCTACAGTGCAATGTATAGACTTAACATATGAGACGCTGCATGAGACACAGATAGGCTGTACAGACTTCAACAACACACGATGTACAGACTTGCCAATGTATAGACTCACAAAGACGCTGAATGAGACGATGCATGAGACGATGCAATGTATAGACTTGAGTGCTTTGTGAGACACATCGTGAGACGCTTCATGAGACGGAAGGCTGTACAGACTTTGAGTCTTAATGCATGGTGGCGAATGTACAGACTTCATGAATGTGCAGACTTGTCAACGAGATGCACAATGTATAGACTATGCACATGCATGAAGAGCCCTGACGATGTATAGACTTGATAATGCAATCTAGGGCGATGTACAGACTTGACCACTCAAACCTATGGTGGAATGTATAGACTTGCTGAACTACAGCATGAACATATCAGCAGAGAAGCAATGCACAGACCTTAAATAAAGCACAAAATAATTTATGCACTTCGTATGGAACACTGCATGACTTAGCACACTCATGCATTCTCCACAGAACAGATCAGACATAGCACACTCATGCATTTTCACAGAATAGATCAGTCATATGCATTCATGTTGCTATCATTCAATGTGATGTTCTTAGCAAAACAATATGGTGACTCATTCATGTTGCTATCATTAAAACACCATATTATCATCAAAGCACAAGGGGCACAACAATGCGCACATCCAAGAATGCGAACACCGCCCAACCAGCACTCGTCCTTCCGGAACAGCGCCAGCACCCTCACACACCAGGGAAAATGGGCACCGCTCTCGCAGGCAACCACCTTGCCAAAACACGGAACTCGTCTCGCACGGACTTCATGGCACACGAAGGCCAACCAATCCGACCACACAATGCAAGATGACGAACCTTAGTCCAATACAATCTCTCCAGCCAAAGGAGAAACCGACATACCTCCGACCAATGGAAGAACTCCACGCTCGGCCTGACCTTGAATCTCGCGCACGCTGGGAGTGACACCTTCCAGCACCGAGAAACCATCACCACATCAGGTCAGCGCCTCCAACGCACTCGGCAAGTGTCATGTCGGACCACAATTACAGCATCTCTCGATGCACCACCGTTGCAATTCCTCGAACTGTAACACGCAACGCCAAGCGCCGCAACACAAGCCTAAATCGACAATCGCTGACGCTCATCCTCAAGTCCCGAATTCACCGCGGAACCTTCTCATCTTAAACCAAAACCAAGGTGAACACAACCCATCCGCATACAAGAGCGCATGAGCAAGACTTTCTGGGACACCACAGCCCAATCTTGCCTCGAAATCCGTAAGAATAACCGGGACCGACACGTCATTTATGATGCCACAGAGCACAATAAGAACACCAGGCTCGACGAGACATCAGCTCACCAAGAAGATCCTCCGCTCACCCGAGCACACTTCTCGACCAGAGCACCCGCTCCAACGCCTCAAACCTCAACCTCAGCGCCTCAGGGGCTGGATAAACCTTGATCTGGAGTGACCAAAAACCGACAGCAGCTCCCTCAGAGCAAGCTCACGGCCACTTAACCACGAACAATCCGCACCAGCCACCTGACCTCGCGGCAAATACCTCGAACACAGCACCGCAGCAACGTACCTGCCGGCAACCTCTGCCCAACGCAGTACAACTGGGGTCACCACCGATGAGGGAGAAACTCTCAATCTCGATCCTCAGACCCCACGTCGGCACGAAAGTCGCGAACATCAACCACCTTCTCAGCGCCACACAACACACTTAAGCTCTCAAGCGAGAAATAAAGCATAAAATAAGCACAAATCCCTATGCCAGCTGTCCACTGTACTGGACCTTATGGACTCTGATCACTGTAATATCTCGAATTCCCATGTACGTCCACAACCACCGCTCTGATACCAGCTGTAACGACCCAAGATCCGGATACCGGGAAGGCCCGATATCATTCGAATCCTGACTCACCGCCCACGAGCTGAGAGGGCTTGGAAGGGCTAAAAGGAGTGTGGAGGCACAAAGAAATAAGAAATAAAGCAGGACAATTCAACAATTAAAAAAAATAAATAAACAACTACAACAACAGAGTCCAGTCCAACAGAAAGTGCAATCTAAAGCAGTAAGAACATACCACATGCCAAGTGAACACTCGGCCCGGCGAGCTGGCAACTGAGAATCTCTGAATAGTATCCTCGAACCACAAGGAAGAACCACCACACCTGAAAAGCAGGGGTGAGCCTCCTGTCACTGGCCCAGTAGGGATCCTGCGGAACGCCAATTGAGAACAACGGCGGCACGGAAAGCTGTAACTACAGAGCAATAATAACACTAGGAACGGCAAAGCCGATGGCCGGTCGAAAGTCGGCACTACAACTACTCCTACTGTACCGGTCAAGCAGAAAGAGAAGTCCCGATCTCACAGTCGGGAATCGGACCACACTAGCACCACTTACCGAAGTAAAAACCCACGACAACCCCGCCGTAGAGGCATGTGTCCCAGGACACAGCCAACCTGGACACGCTGTATAAGGTGCAACCCCGACCACCCGGTCGCGGACATCGCACCAACAAGACGTAACTTCGGAAAAGCTATTAGCACTAGTCTCGCGGCACGAAAACCTGACACTCGCTACGGTGAAACATCAGAATTCAACGATCAACACGACCAAAAACCTGAAGGTCGAAGTCACAGAGACTGACAGTCTGTCACTCTCGACTCGACAGGAGTACCTCCCACTAGAAGTAAGGCCAGATGCGTCCATTGACGTCTTAGTCCGCGCCTCAGGTGTCCGCCTGGCACGATAGCCCCCGGTGGAGGCAAGGACACCGTACAAGTAACCACAAACAAGTGACTAGCTGGGGTCACTCCTGTCAGCGTGGGTCCAACTGCCCCCAACCACGTGTGCACACACAGACCGTCCGTCCCTGGTCTGGCCCTCTGACTGGTTTTCCCCTCAGCCGAACTCTGGCTGCTAGACGCGGGGCCTGACGGAAACCAGTCTGAAATCGTCCACAGGGAAGCCTCTCCACCACTCCCTGGTGGGACCACTAAACGTGTAAGTAGGCTACGACTAGTGGAGGGTCACTGAAGGAGTAGACTCTCAAGTCAACGAAAAATAACGTCCGAACTCGACAAAGTACGGGGACCGTCCCACGTACCAGCACCGTCGCACGGTGACCACGGTCGGAGAAGAAATGAGACTCACAGTCCACGGGCCACGCACTCGGCCATGCAGAAACGTAGAAGCACGATTCCCAAGGTAGCTCACAGGCCGCCACGCTGAATCCAACTCCCAGGGAAAAGCGGGAACCCTCCAGCCCCAGGCTGGGCAACTAGACTCGCAGTCCAAGGCCAAACACATGGCCCACACGGGAATCGCCTTCCAAAGAGACTCACGACATGCGGGGGTGACCCCACCGCACACACACCGATACACGGTGACTCGATCGAGCGTAACACGGAAGCCCGGAACACGTGGGGTCACCCAGACTCACTACACCTATGGGCACACTAATCGAGGTAACACGGTCCTCCCAACACCCTCAAAACACGGACACAGAAACCCATGGGTGTCTGGGCATTTCACGAGACCGCAGGTCGACCACTAGGTCCCAACCGGGTCGACTAGGGATCCACACATCACGGAACGAATGCGGCGAACACGATAACTCACCTCGGCGCAACACAGTGCCTGGCGGTCTAACCTTGGGCCGTCATAGTCTGTAACGGTCCAAGCCTCGACCGTCACAGCAGTCGAACGGTCCAACACAGGAGCGTCACGCGAGAAGGGCAACACCGGCTGTGACGCATCCACCCTGGGGCGTCACAGCCTCTAACGGACCAAGCCTAGTGCGTTAGAAGGCGGGATGAAACAGGTTGTGACGCACACCCCTCGGGGCGTCACAGACTCTGACAGTCCTACCTAGGCGGGTCAGAAGAATGGGCTGCGTCAGCTCTGACGCTCCCATTCAGGGGTGTCACAGTGCTCTGACGGTCCTACCTAGGTGCGTCAGAGACTCGTAACCCCAATAGTCTGAAAACACAAGAACGGACATAGCGGTTGAACCCAGGCGCATCACACTCTCTCGCGGTTTATCGTAGGACCGTCAGAGCAACCGACGCCCTGCTGACAAAATAGGACCCTGTGACGCACCCTCCTTAGGGCGCCACAGCACGTAACGCACCCACTCTGGGGCGTTACAGACTGTGACGGTCACTGGAAGGACCGTCACACCGTCCCGAGAACGCTACGGTGGGAAACGACCCAAAAATTGTCCCATGCCCCCATACCTCCACGGGAGAGAGGGAAAACAAGGGGGAAGCCCCCAAATAGTCCCTAGCTTGCATCTACGGCCTCGGATCGGCCAAAAACGCAATGAAACGGCGGATCGACGCTCAACCCCAAAAACATAGATTTTTCCCAAAAATCCCCAAATACGCCCGCTCGGCTCACCACGGCCTACAAAACTCGCGGGAAAGGGAATGCACGAGCTGGGGATCTATCTCTCTACCTCCACCGAAGAAATGACGTGCCGTGGATGCTGATCCACGAAGAAATTGCTGCGAAACCCTCCCCGGCTCACGGACGCGCCACCGAGCTTCCACGCGCCTCCATCCCCCGATCCTCGACCCATCCTCGCCGTCCTCCTCGCCCGCGTTGCCCTGCCGCGCCCCTATCTCTCTCCGTCGGCTGCCGGAGAAGAGAGGGTGAGAAGAGAGTGTGGGAGAAGAGAGAGAGGGAGATAGTGAGAAATGAGAGGAGAGAGAGAAAGGATTAATATATATAGAAAAACCCAAAAATTCTAGAAATTTAAAAAATTACGAAAAATTACCTCCGCGATCCTCGGGAGGAGCACAACGCACCGGTACAGTTCCGGAGTTAGAGAACGCCACGGTTTGCCCTGCACAGAGTTCTGAAGGCGCATTAGTGAAAAACACGTGTAAAACATAAAATACACTCCGAGACCCACTAAAATGATCCGAAAAATATCCAAAAAATCTGGGGCATTACACCAAAAGTGACGTCAATGCATGTTTGAGGGTCGATGCATGAATGGGGTGAGGTTGATGCATGTGTGGAGCTGGCCTAAAATGGCGCGGGGCATTGTTTGGGCTAAAACGGCGCGCCCAGGGCGCTCCGGATGGAGGCCAAGGGAGTTGAATTGGTTAATGAGTGTGGGGCTAAAGCGGCACGGGGGGGGGGGGGGGGGGGCGAAAAATGGCGCGCCGGTTTAGGGCCGCGCCGAAAAATAGTGACTGCTAGGGCTGGAGCTAGAGAGATCAGTACGGGCATCGTCACTGCTACCACGGGGCAGGCTACAGGGCAATTTGGGTTTGAGAGGAGCCGGGATCTCAGTTGGGGAGCTACCGGAGTAGCATTTGGAGTGACTGAGGGACCGAGCGAGGGAGAGAGTGTCTGCCGGACTAGGACCCGAGGCGGACATGGTGTTGAGGATGTTCTTGATGCTGCTCTTTGGGAGGCTTCTTTTTGCCACGAGAGGAGATTTAGTGAACTGTCGGCTGCTACCGTTATTCGACGACCTCGAGGGAGTGGGATCATATGCATGGGGCGCGGCAGTACTTGCCTTCTTGTTCGACTCCCTTGGCACTACTACCCGCCAGACGATGCTTGGCGGCTTCGCTCCATTCCTTTAGGTATGATTTTAATTTGAATGATTTAAATTTGAATGCCTATGCTTATGCGATTATCTTACTAATGCGTGTGTGGAATGCAGTGTGGACATATATCTACCTTCCTCACCTAGGTAGAGGACTGGAGGCTCATGTAGACTGTCTACCCATCGCGAGGTGGTGGGTGACTAGACGAGACACGGGATCGCTCCGACGCCAGGTGCGGGCGATTCAGGACGACATCGACTCTCTCCCTTATGCATCGGTGAGTTCTTAAACCTAAAGCTCAAAATGCAAATGCTGAAATGTATGCTTACCTTTACTCCTTTTCACAGGTTCATTGGACACCCTACCGGGACGAGGGGTACGAGGGCCAGCCTTGGGTGGAGGCGGCACTGGCCTACTCCGGTCGAGACATCTGGTTACATTGCATGAACGTGGTGGAGCCACTCCGCTACCGTTTGGTCATGAGGACCCAGGGGAGTGCACCAGCCGGACGTGGCGTTCCCGACCCGAGAGAGCGTCGAGGAGGAGCGCGTGGGGCAACACTCACGCGGACTAGCTGGCTCAGTGGACTAGATCGCTCGAGCGGAGGCAGTAGATCCGAGACTGGACGCACCACGGACGTGAGGTACGATCCAGAGCTGACACAGACGAGGCCTACTTGAAGGCCTATGCACGACGCTACGGGGACCATGTCACGCCCCGACGCGGAATATCGAGGCACGATAGGGGTGAAAACCCCTCACTCAATCAAGACTAGAAATTCTAATTACATCACTTGATATAAAAATCTCCACTATAAAATTTCAATTTTTACAACTCTTCCAAAATTTCAAGGACAACACTAACTCTCAAGCAAATTACAAGAATACTCTTATAATAAAATAACTCTCAATTCTATACTGAGAAACATGGTCTACTATGACAACTTGGTACACACCAACACTCTTGCCCATACTTGCTAGCTATCCTTGAGACAACCTGAAAAATATTAATTGACACTGAATGAGCATAAAGCTCAGTAGGAATTACATCTCAAGATTTTAACATGCTTTAAGTGGTTTTCAAGTTCTATTAATGTCATTAAAGCTATGCATGTAGATGAGTAGATATCAAGGATTGTAAAAAAAATCGACAAGAGTAGTGAAGGAATAACGAGTGAGAGTATAAGGATTTCAACTTCAATACAGCAATAGCAGGAGATTCAAGCAAGTAATGACTGGAATTAACAAAATCTTTCCAAGAGAGTAAGAACTCATGTCAAGCAAGTAATAGAAAGTAATATAAATTCAAGTATGTAAAACTGGAATTGGCTATTTATCAATTTCATTCAAGCAAAACTTTACCCTTCTGCGGGTCTCAAGTCAAATCAATCAAGTAATATCACGAGAATGAGTGGAATGCCTAAAGTCTAGCAAGCAAGTACTCCGGTGCAATGCCAAACACCGTGGTCAATAAACTCCCATGGGCACAAGTACCTTCGGGTGCTCCCCCCAGAACCAGACCGGGCCCTATATGCACAGCATTTCATGTAATACCTTTGACATCCACTTTCATTTATAGCCAATATAGAATTTCAAGAATCTAGAAACGTAGTATTACAGACGAGATTAACTAGTCACTTGGTTATGGAGGATTCTAGAGGTGGCCCCTACAGGCTCAAGAGGTGGCTCCCGTCGTGTAGTACTTTGCGCCGTACGGCCTCAAGAGGTGGCTCCCACAACGTAGCACTTTGCCCTGCATGGCACTTAGTTCCTACACTCCCAAATGGTAGTTTAAGAGTTTCAAGGTTTGACCATGTAGGGAATAGAATTCAAGAATTTGTGAAAAACTCATGATTATAATCAGGGTTTACGGGTGGCAGTTTTTGCCCATTTTATGTTTAGAACAAGTGTCTGTTGTATAGTCATTGTTATAGTGTCCGGGTCATGGGCACACTTCAATTAAAGCTGATTTATGTAAAATTGAGGACATGGACAGATAAGGAAATTTGTGCGGTTTACATGCATTCGTTTCATGCTTTACATATCAAATTTGTAACATTTCGTATCATACTAGTTTACATTTTACAGGAAACTTAATGGAGACATAGTTTCTAGATAAGCATAACTCTATCTATACCAAATCTGGTGTATAGATTATGTAGACTAACAAGTTAATTAGGTATGCTAATTGATGAGTATATCAACTAACATGTTAAGTATTACCCTGGATTGAAGTTAATACATGCTGATTATTACGGGGTATGAGACTAAACTTGCTGGTGTTGACACAAATGTCGATATTAGTTATATATATATATATATTTTTATCCAATAAGTATATATATATATATATATATATATGCTGCCCAATATATATATATATAATGGAGGTTATAGATATGTATATCTTCTGTCTGATATATATATATATATATATATATATATATATATATATATATGAGTTAGCCAAAATAGTAATTTATTATCATAATCAGAATTTGATTATGAAAATAAGTTTTTATGTTGAAAATAGTTCAAATTTGCTAAAAATAATATTAACATGCTGAGAATGAGTTTCATATGTTACTTTACTGGTAAGATGATAAAAATAAATTTTTCATGCTGGATTTAATTTTTACATGCTGAAAATTAATTATTAACATGCTAAAATTAATGCTTAACATGCTAAAATAATTATCTTACTGATAGGATGATAAGATAAGGTTGCCATGCTGATTACAGAAATTTTTTGATAACAACATAATTTTTATCATGCTAAAAATTATTTTTATACATTTATTTTCTAATTATTTGATAGGGAAATAGAATTATCATGCTGAAAAATAGTTTTAATACACTGAAAATAAATATAACATGCCAAAAATAGTTATAACATGCTGGACTAATTTTACCATGCTGGAAGAAATGTTATCATGCAAAAAATTATTTTTCTACACTTATTTGCTAATTATTTGATAGGAAAATAGAATTATCATGCTGAAAAATAGTTTTAATACACTGAAAATAATTATAAGATGCCAAAAATAATTATAACATGCTGGAATAATTTTACCATACTGGAAGAAATATTATCATGCTGGAAGTAATTTTCATGCATCAATTTACTAATTTATTTAATAGGAAAGTAAGTTTTATATGCACAAAAATAGCTTTAAATAGATTTTAACATGCTAAAAATAATTTTTATATCTCAATATGTATAAAATAATTCTATCATATTGGAAGTCACTTTTAACATGCTGGAAATAGTTTTAACATGTTGGAGATAATTTTTAGTATGTATAAACTAATGTGGTGAAAATTAGATTTTTACAAAAAAAAAATAATTTCATTCTACAAATATATATACATACTCTGTAAGAATGAATGAGTCCATTTTATATTATATTCTATTCTCTATATATATTCGGTGAGAATGGAGGTGCAGACATTAGTTATATATACATATATATATTCATATATATATAATGAAGGTGTTTTGTATATACAATTAATGGAAGTATATATATGAATTTATATACATATATAATGAAGGTGCTTGTATATACAATTAATGGGAGTATATATATATATATTTAAGGTGTCGGGTGTATATATGCACACTTGCATATGCAGGTTATATATATATACTGTTAATAGAGGTATAATGGAGGTTCATAAATTGTTCATACTTTGTTTCACTTGTTAAGAGGCTTTACGGTGTTTTTCATTAAGTTCACTGCATGTGTCGACACTAGCGTCGACACTTATTGTTCATTTTTGATCTCTGTTGTACAGTTAATATTATAATGTTTTGTGTGTCGACACCTGTGTCGACACTTGTGGTTCTGTCTTCAATTCTGTGTTTATTATTAATTAAGTCTTGTTTTGGTTTAATCATCTTGTTAATCAAGTGTTTAAGGTTTTAATCCATGGTTTAATTTTAGTTTTGTCAACACTCTGGGTAAGTGTCGCGTAGGTGTCGCGTAAGTGTTGACACCTCGGGTAAGTGTTGCGTAGGTGTCGCGTAAGTGTTGACACCTCGGGTAAGTGTTGCGTAGGTGTCACGTAAGTGTTGACACCCCGGGTAAGTGTTGCGTAGGTGTCACGTAAGTGTTGACACCTCGAGTAAGTGTTGCGTAGGTGTCAACACTTGTGCAACACCTATAAAGCAAGTGTCGACATATGTATGACATATGTATGGAAGTGTTGACACGAGGTGTCAACACCTACATTATATATATATATATATATATATATATATATATATATATATATGGAAGTGTTATGTGAGGTGTTGACATTGAGTGATTTGGTAGATTAACAGGTTAATTAAGCATGCTAATAGATTAGGTATGCTATTAGTTTAGTTAATAAAGCTCATTCATGTTAGTTATCTAGGGCATGAGACTAATACTTGCTAATTGTCCAAGATTGAAGCTATTGCATGCTAATTATCCTTGTTGTGAAACTAATTACTTTACTAATTTTACTACTTTTTTAGATTAAAGCTAATACATGATAACTATGAGGCTAACACATGCTGTATAAACGTGAAAGATCGTATGGAGATGAGTCTAAGACTAACTGCCTAGACTAATCATCCTAGATTAGCTACTAGTTTAGTTAAAAATTGAGAACACCTACCTTGTTGGAAGATCGTAGTAGCAGACCCTTCTTGCGCAATCCCTGCATAGCTTTGCCCCAACCTTAGCTAGCCTAGAATGGGGTAGCTACGGGTATGTTTATAGGGTCTGTCATGACCGAATAGGGGGCAAGATCTGGAATAATGGGGCTTTATAGCTTGTACAGGCTAGAGAGATAAGAGATAGGCTGGAGAGATAAGAGATACTGTTTGTACAGCTAATTCATGGCCCAAATCGTAAGTGCAAGTTTTGCTAGCTTATAACATATAATTATTTGGCAAAAAGGGTAATCATCCTAGATTAGCTACTAGTTTAGTTAAAAATTGAGAACACCTACCTTGTTGGAAGATCGTAGTAGCAGACCCTTCTTGCGCAATCCCTGCAGAGCTTTGCCCCAACCTTAGCTAGCCTAGAATGGGGTAGCTACGGGTATGTTTATAGGGTCTGTCATGACCGAATAGGGGGCAAGATCTGGAATAATGGGACTTTACAGCTTGTACAGGCTGGAGAGATAAGAGATAGGCTGGAGAGATAAGAGATACTGTTTGTACAACTAATCCATGCCCCAAATCGTAAGTGCAAGTTTTGCTAGCTTATAACATATAATTATTTGGCAAAAAGGGTAAATGGTGTGGATGCTAGGATTAAAACCCTAGTCACTAGGTTGAAAGGCACATCACTTAACCAACTACTCTAGGAAGCCACTTGTTAAGTTAATAATCTTTACATATGATGACTCTGTGTTCCAACTTCTTACATAAGCTTCCTATAGAGTTTATCTAATTTTTTTTTCTTATTTGGGAAATCTTATTAATAAATTTTTTAATCATTTTTTATACGGGGTGCTACACCCTCCCCCACTTGAAATGAATTTGGTCCCCAAATTCACATGATATTTAAATAATTAAATTAAAGAAGATTATTAAAAATACTAACCTGCGAATAAGTTCCAATTATACTTCTTAAGTACATTTTCAATCTTCAAGTAGCTTCCTTTTATTACACTTACAATATAAAAATTATAACATAATTCAAAATAAATTATAATAAATACTTATCTTATTTAGTAGGACTATGGCTATTCTAGCACATAACCCAATGCTCTACTCAATCTCACCGGGCAACTACAAGATGTTAGATCTAGAACTCCAACCTAAGACACCTAAATGAGTTTTTTAATAACAAGGAAACTTAGAAACCTAGGGTCTAATTAACCTAGGCTCTGATACCACAACTGTCACGTCCCGACGCGAATATCGAGGCACGGCAGGGGAGAAAACCCCTCACTCAATCAAGACTAGAAAGTCTAATTACATCACTTGATATAAAAATCTCACTATAAAATTTTAATTTTTACAACTCTTCCAAAATTTCAAGGACAACACTAACTCTCAAGCAAATTACAAGAATACTCTTATAATAAAATAACTCTGAATTCTATACTGAGAAACAGGGTCTACTATGACATCTTGGTACACTCCAACACTCTTGCCCATGCTTGCTAGCTATCCTCGAGACAACCTGAAAAATATTAATTGACACTGAATGAGCATAAAGCTCAGTAGGAATTACATCTCAAGATTTTAACATGCTTTAAGTGGTTTACAAGTTCTATTAATGTCATTAAAGCTATGCATGTAGATGAGTAGATATCAAGGATTGTAAAAAAAATCGACAAGAGTAGTGAAGTAATAACGAGTGAGAGTATAAGGATTTCAACTTCAATACAGCAATAGCAGGAGATTCCAGCAAGTAATGACTGGAATTAACAAAATCTTTCCAAGAGAGTAAGAACTCATGTCAAGCAAGTAATAGAAAGTAATATAAATTCAAGCATGTAAAACTGGAATTGGCTATTTATCAATTTCATTCAAGCAAAACTTTACCCTTCTGCGGGTCTCAAGTCAAATCAATCAAGTAATATCACGAGAATGAGTGGAATGCCTAAAGTCTAGCAAGCAAGTACTCCGGTGCAATGCCAAACACCGTGGTCAATAAACTCCCATGGGCACAAGTACCTTCGGGTGCTCCCCCCAGGACCAGACCGGGCCCTATATGCACAGTATTTCATGTAATACCTTTGACATCCACTTTCATTTATAGCCAATATAGAATTTCAAGAATCTAGAAACGTAGTATTACAGACGAGATTAACTAGTCACTTGGTTATAGAGGATTCTAGAGGTGGCCCCTACAGGCTCAAGAGGTGGCTCCCGTCGTGTAGCACTTTGCGCCGTACGGCCTCAAGAGGTGGCTCCCACAACGTAGCACTTTGCCCTACATGGCACTTAGTTCCTACACTCCCAAATGGTAGTTTAAGAGTTTCAAGGTTTGACCATGTAGGGAATAGAATTCAAGAATTTGTGAAAAACTCATGATTATAATCAGGGTTTACGGGTGGCAGTTTTTGCCCATTTTATGTTTAGAACAAGTGTCTGTTGTATAGTCATTGTTATAGTGTCCGGGTCATGGGGACATGGACAGATAAGGAAATTTGTGCGATTTACATGCATTCGTTTCATGCTTTACATATCAAATTTGTAACATTTCGTATCATACTAGTTTACATTTTACAGGAAACTTAATGGAGACATAGTTTCTAGATAGGCATAACTCTATCTATACCAAATCTGGTGTATAGATTATGTAGACTAACAAGTTAATTAGGTATGCTAATTGATGAGTATATCAACTAACAGGTTAAGTATTACCCTGGATTGAAGTTAATACATGCTGATTATTACGGGGTATGAGACTAAACTTGCTGGTGTTGACACAAATGTCGATATTAGTTATATATATATATATATATATATTTATCCAATAAGTATATATATATATATCCGATTATAAAATTCTGCCCAATATATATATATAATGGAGGTTATAGATATGTATATCTTCTATCCGATATATATATATATATATGAGTTAGCCAAAATGGTAATTTATTATCATAATCAGAATTTGATTATGAAAATAAGTTTTTATGTTGAAAATAGTTCAAATTTGCTAAAAATAATATTAACATGCTGAGAATGAGTTTCATATGTTACTTTACTGGTAAGATGATAAAAATAAATTTTTCATGCTGGATTTAATTTTTACATGCTGAAAATTAATTATTAACATGCTAAAATTAATGCTTAACATGCTAAAATAATTATCTTACTGATAGAATGATAAGATAAGGTTGCCATGCTGATTACAGAAATTTTCTGATAACAACGTAATTTTTATCATGCTAAAAATTATTTTTCTACATTTATTTTAATTATTTGATAGGGAAATAGAATTATCATGCTGAAAAATAGTTTTAATACACTGAAAATAATTATAACATGCCAAAAATAGTTATAACATGTTGAAATAATTTTACCTTGCTGGAAGAAATGTTATCATGCTAAAAATTATTTTTCTACACTTATTTGCTAATTATTTGATAGGAAAATAGAATTATCATGCTGAAAAATAGTTTTAATACACTGAAAATAATTATAACATGTCAAAAATAATTATAACATGTTGGAATAATTTTACCATACTGGAAGAAATATTATCATGCTGGAAGTAATTTTCATGCATCAATTTACTAATTTATTTAATAGGAAAGTAAGTTTTATATGCATAAAAATAGCTTTAAATAGATTTTAACATGCTGAAAATAATTTTTATATCTCAGTATGTATAAAATAATTCTATCATATTGGAAGTCACTTTTAACATGCTGGAAATAGTTTTAACATGTTAGAGATACTTTTTAGTATGTATAAACTAATGTGGTGAAAATTAGATTTTTACAAAAAAAAATAATTTCATTCTAAAAATATATATACATACTCTGTAAGAATGAAGGAGTCCATTTTATATTATATTCTGTTCTCTATATATATTCGGTGAGAATGGAGGTGCAGACATTAGTTATATATACATATATATATATATTCATATATATATAATGAAGGTGTTTTGTATATACAATTAATGGAAGTATATATATGAATTTATATACATATATAATGAAGGTGCTTGTATATACAATTAATGGGAGTATATATATATATATATATATATATATATATATATATATTTAAGGTGTCGGGTGTATATATGCACACTTGCATATGCAGGTTTTATATATATACTGTTAATAGAGGTATAATGGAGGTTCATAAATTGTTCATACTTTGTTTCACTTGTTAAGAGGCTTTACGGTGTTTTTCATTAAGTTCACTGCATGTGTCGACACTAGTGTCGACACTTACTGTTCATTTTTGGTCTCTGTTGTACAGTTAATATTACAATATTTTGTGTGTCGACACCTGTGTCGACACTTGTGGTTCTGTCTTCAATTCTGTGTTTATTATTAGTTAAGTCTTGTCTTGGTTTAATCATCTTGTTAATCAAGTGTTTAAGGTTTTAATCCATGGTTTAATTTTAGTTTTGTCAACACTCTGGGTAAGTGTCGCGTAGGTGTCGCGTAAGTGTTGACACCTCGGGTAAGTGTTGCGTAGGTGTCGCGTAAGTGTTGACACCTCGGGTAAGTGTTGCGTAGGTGTCGCGTAAGTGTTGACACCCCGGGTAAGTGTTGCGTAGGTGTCGCGTAAGTGTTGACACCTCGGATAAGTGTTACGTAGGTGTCAACACTTGTGCAACACCTATAATGCAAGTGTCGACATATGTATGACATATGTATAGAAGTGTTGACACGAGGTGTCAACACCTGCATTATATATATATATATATGGAAGTGTTATGTGAGGTGTTGACATTGAGTGATTTGGTAGATTAACAGGTTAATTAAGCATGCTAATAGATTAGGTATGCTATTAGTTTAGTTAATAAAGCTCATTCATGTTAGTTATCTAGGGCATGAGACTAATACTTGCTAATTGTCCAAGATTGAAGCTATTGCATGCTAATTATCCTCGTTGTGAAACTAATTACTTTACTAATTTTACTACTTTTCTTAGATTGAAGCTAATACATGATAACTATGAGGCTAACACATGCTGTATAAACGTGAAAGATCGTATGGAGATGAGCCTAAGACTAACTGCCTAGACTAATCATCCTAGATTAGCTACTAGTTTAGTTGAAAATTGAGAACACCTACCTTGTTAGAAGATCGTAGTAGCAGACCCTTCTTGCGCAATCTCTGCAGAGCTTTGCCCCAACCTTAGCTAGCCTAGAATGGGGTAGCTACGGGTATGTTTATAGGGTCTGTCATGACCGAATAGGGGGCAAGATCTGGAATAATGGGGCTTTACAGCTTGTACAGGCTGCAGAGATAAGAGATAGGCTGGAGAGATAAGAGATACTATTTGTACAGTTAATCCATGGCCCAAATCGTAAGTACAAGTTTTGCTAGCTTATAACATATAATTATTTGGCAAAAAGGGTAAATAGTGTGGATGCTAGGATTGGAACCCTGGTAACTAGGTTGAAAGACACATCACTTAACCAACTGCTCTAGGAAGCCACTTGTTAAGTGAATAATATTTACATATGATGACTCCGTGTTCCAACTTCTTACATAAGCTTCCTATAGAGTTTAGCTAATATTTTTTTTTCTTATTTGGGAAATGTTATTAATAAATTTTTTTAATCATTTTTTATATGGGGTGCTACAGACCAGGTCTTCCGCGGCACCCGACGATCGGTAAGAACCTCTGAACCTAGTGCTTTACTTATTATGCTGACATGTTGACATGTTGACACCTCTAAATGCAGCTTGACCCCCAGGGGCGCATTGAAGAGCTCCAAAGTTTACTCCACTCGATCGTACAGCAGCGGGACGAGCTCCAGCGCTCGCTGGACCTTTTGGTAAGCTTTTACCACTTTCTAGACTTAGAATGCAACATGATGCTTCTGAGACTAACTTATTTCAATGTGCAGCGTGCCGAGGGGGCCCAACGCCATGGATCAGACGCCCCTTCCTCTTCCACACAGACGCCAGTAGACCGGGCCCAGTGGGATGCGGACTTCGCCAGGGCGGTTGCACGGGCCGACGAGGTCGAGACTTCACTTGCCGAGAGGGTGAGCAACACAACCCCTTTCAATGATATTTCTATGAATTGACTATTCACAAATGGAATGTATAATGCAGGCAAGGGAGTTTGAGGCAGCGGTGCAGGAGATCGCCCGGTTTCGAGAGGAGGCAACGGCAGTGGGCCGCTATCGTGAGGAGGCAGAGCAGGCCCGGCATCATATCCATGACCTCAAGATCGAGCTACGGACCATGGAGCGGACGGTTCAAATGATAGGACGAGGCCCTGAGCGGAGCGCGTCTCAGAGTGGTGCGCACAACAGTTCTTTCAAGGACTACTTCACCAGCTCCTCCGGCTGTCGGAGGAATGAGGAGAGGCGCCGACGCCCGTAGCACAGCCATGGGTCCTCCGGAGAAGAGGCGAGAGGGTGGAGGCGAGAGTGAGGGACCTGGCGGGGGCCAGGCTTGATTATGCCTTGTTGTTTTCTCTTATGTTTTTGCACCACACGTGTACATGGAGAACTTTGGTTTATATGATGCTATGGGTTTATTTTAAAAAATGTGAGTGTCCGTGTGCAACCATAGGGCTTCCCGATCTACTAATGCCTTACACAATTGACTCCAGAAGGAGAGAGAGAATGTTGCGAGGGCGAGACATGACTAAGAAAGGAAGGGGGTATGCAGGTTCAGGAATTCAGTCGCAGTTTTTTAACAACCGCAAAATAGAGTAGTGGTTAAATGACCGACTACGTCAAGAGAAAGGATAACATAAAGCGTGGGGTACTCCATCGCGGTCGCGCATTGACCGCTACCTGTGATCGCGATCGAGCGACTGACCGCGTCCTGAAGAAAGCAACCCAACCTGACCAGGGTGAGGGGTCTAACGGAGACAGACGACACATGTGACACAGCGGGGGGGAAAATATAGTGATAACAACATATGCATGACTACACAGCTCATGGGACAGAACAACACGCATGAGACAAAGATATGTGAGGCCACGTAAGGGGGAACCAGAGTATGAGAGATGGCATGTACTTTCCTCAATCGATCCCGAAATCAGATGAAGCAGAACCATCGGGTTCACAATTATCGAATAAAGCTTTCTCATAGGGATATTAATCAAAAGCCGAGCACGGCTGAGTAAGGTGTGAGAGACAGATAAGCTTCAGAACAGATCAAGAGACAAGATTGAATAGGAGAACAGATCGAAAGACTAATGTGAACAGGAGACAGGGCGAAAGATGAAGAGCGAGGAAGCTTGAACACCTGCGATCTGCACACTTAGCAAATAAATTACGTACCTGTCCTCAAGACAAAATGCATGAGAAGTAAAAGACATATATTTTTTATTTTTGGTAATTTGTTATTTTTTCCTTTTTTTTCTTTTTTTTTGGATTTTCAATAATATTTGAAAATTTTTTATTTTACAATATTTTTGCTTTTTTGTTTGAATTTTTTGTTTTTTTTTACATATTGATTTTTTTTGAATTTTTGAACAATATTTGATTTTTTTAGATTTTTACAATATCTCATTTTTGTAGAATTTTTGAAATAGAAATCTGTAGCACCTAAGACGGGCTCAAACTACTGGCCAGGGGTAATCATCCTACCCTTCCTCATTAAAGAGCCCCCTTGAATAGGGTGTGCATATGAGGGTGGCTTACCACAATCAACTGCCTCTAAAGAACGGTGCCCCTACTAAGGCCATACCCGGGATGCAACCCAGCCTAAGAGGGAGAGGCAGAAGAAGAAAGGAGGTAAACTTTATGCAGGATGAGAGACATCAGGATTCGACTTCCTTCTAGGGCACTACCCCTCAAAAGATAGCATGTTACGTCGGGGCTTTGTGTCTTTGATTTTTAGACCCATATTTATCGGGCAAGCATGCGACCGGGCTCATGACGTCCCGCGGGGAACTGTACTGTCACTCTTGCCATGCCTTTGATTCAAAATTTTGCATTGATTCATTTTCTCATTTTGGTAGCCCTTATTGGCCAGATATAGCGTGAAAGCTCATTTTCGCGGGTCAAGACTGCCCCTATTTGAGACCTCTCTTGTATTAGGGAGCACCTAGGTTAGCCATCTTATCCATCAATCCCTTGCCCCTACACTTGGCCGAGTAGAGAAAAGAAAAGGCCTTCGTGCGTACCCAAAGTATGGCCAAAGCAGCAACAGTGTGCCTTAGAGAGATAGGCTATGGCTCACCGTGTAGTGTGTGAAGAATCCATACTCAAAGGTCACCCTCAACAATCAGGGAGAGAAACTAGACCCTAACACGGAGTTATCACCAGCCTAAGGATGCTGCAGATGCAACTCATCTTGAACTAACCAAACTTAATGAACTAAAGCCGCTCAAAATATGTTGAGGAAACCACATTATAACCATGCACAGAAGAAATAGAAATGATAGCAATAATAGCATGTTCTTGCACAAAATAAAGATACCTTGCGAATCCATGAAACGGAAAAGTGGCGTCCTGAAGCGATCTTGATCATCGAGCTTTGATTAGCATGAGCTTTGTATTCCTCGCTTGTGAGGGTAAAGGGGAGAGGATAATAAGGACTTGAAGATTCCTCTAGATGGAGGAGCGACAGACACCAAACTGGACGAAGAAGAATAAAAGGAAGAGAGTCTAGGGCTAGAACCCCCTCGTTAAGGCACAGAGGCCCTGATAACAAGGAACCGAATACAGAATGAACAGAGATTAACTGAGATCAAGGTGGACTAAAGCCTCGAAAACAGCAAGAAAAAGGGTGACGACCCCGAAAGGGTGAGATAGAAAGAATGGACGAACCATAAGAAGATTGTGGCAAAGATAAGGGGGAAGAGGAGTGATCATCCGACGCGATCGGAGAAGGAGAATGAGAATCACCCGCCAAAGGTGGGGAAGGAAAATGATAGACACCCGATAGGATGGAAGAAGAAGAATGATGGTCAACCAACAGAGTCGGGAGGAGAAAAGGGCAATCACCAGGCATAGTCAGGGAAAGAGAATGAGGAGTAGAATCCGGGGATACCCGGGGAGGGGAATCAAAGGGAGACACAGGTCGAGGCCGAGAATGGCGAGGAGATGGAAAGTCCGGAGGCTCCGGATAAGAGAAGTATGAACGAGGATTCGCAGACTCAAGATGGGAAGAGAGAATCATGGAGAGAGAATTAGGAGAAGGAAGATACACCACCCAGGGGTGGGAACCGAGCAGAAGAAATGATGAGTAAAATGATGAAGAAGGAAGAGAAGTGGACCCCGGAGTGCACAACTGACGGCCCTTATACTTGCTCCGTCGCCTCTTGGTCGAAATCTGCTTGCAATAACTCCGCCTGATGTGGACTCGGGCCTTTAAGCATCTCAATCTAGCATGTCTTCTCAAGTAACGGGTCCACCTAGCAGACGGCCTGGCCCAACTATGAACACGCTGCCTTGTCGGGACGGTTGCCCCTAGTCGTGCGGTGCTAACCATAGAAGGACATTCCAAAACAATCAACTCCTTGTGTTGTTTATTAGGAAAATGGAGAGCTATGTTGCTTGGCGTTAATAGCATAAGATTCGGCATCCCCTCTCGGTAATTAGACATGAAGCATAACTCCCTCGTTGGAAGTGTAAGACGGAATTGAGGGGGGGCGATGCACGGCTTTAACGTGGCCGTCTCACCGATAAATCGAGGAAGATTAACTAGCAAGTGCAGAATGCCCCTGGTTAATCCTGAAGGTAAAGCCAATTGCCCCTTGAACATAGGATTCATCAAACTCTTGGCGGTCGTATAGGTCAGCACTACTTACGTGGAGGCTCCAGTCTGGCTAGTGACCTGAATGCCAATCAAACGATGGAAGATAACAACATCAATATCGAAATCTCCGATGAGCAACAAGATTGCCACCGGCCTTGCTTGGGAAGAAACGGGTACTAGCGCCAAGGGGCTTCCCTCGACCACCGTCTTCGAACATGAATGCTCCTTGGTCCCAAAACAACCAAGATCTTGGACTTGGACCGGCATGCGATAGACGAACTCTTGAACCTTGCTATGCACGGTCAAAGACTGGCTTGCCTTATCATTTCCTCGAGAACTGGATCCGAGGGGCACCAAAGGTAACGTGCACCTGCTCCGCAAGGTAGGAAGGGGTTGAAAAGGGTTAGAAGGAAGAGGTTTAAAGAGTGTTGGTGGCGGAAATGCAAAAGGTGGAAGGATGGTGATGACAATAGGCATGGGTGTAGGTAAAGGTAGGGGTGTGAATTCAGGTTCGGCCTACTCAGGCTCAGATGATGATGGCGAAAGGGGTAGTAAAGGGGGTGGAGATGAAAGGGATGGTGAGGGCGAAAGTGGAAAAGGTGGAGTCAATGGAGATGGTAAAGGGGGTGAGGTGGTCAAGAAAGGTGGTAAAGGCTAAGGATGGGGAGGGGAAGGTAGCGGTGTAGTGGGGGAAGCGGCAAGTGGCGGCGCTCGTCGGCGTATCTTTATGACATGTCGAGGGGTGTTGGGGATAGGTGTGGTAGCGGAAACGGAAGGTAAAACAAGGGTACTAGCCTGAGCAGAGGCTTGGTTAGGTGTCGGAGGTGGGGTAGAAGAAGAGGTAGACAACGGAGCATGTACTTTACTAACTAAAGTTTTACCAAGATGCACCTGGCCTTGAGGTGGAGAGGATTGCTTAGGCGGTACTTCTTGCTGCTGATGTCGCTGGCCGTGAAAATCTGAAATAACTTTGTGCATAACTGCCCAATTGATCCTCTTGTCTTTTTCTAGACCATGGACAAAATCCCAGAATTCGGGGCAATCCTCAACCAAATGCCCCTACTGGCGGTGATAACCACAGAACTGAAGCATATTCCCAGCCACGGGTTGGCAAGGAACAACTGGAGGGAGCGGCAACGCGTGAGTGGCCATCAAAGCCCTAAAAATGTTTGTAAAGGACTCTGGCAACGGAGAGTGAAGAGCCAGCTTTGGGGAAGGTGGTTGCCGAGGGGTGGTGTGGGATGGTAATGGGGACGGTAGTGGAGGTTGCGTGGGAAATGGTGACGGCGTAGGGAATGGTGTAGGGTTGACGGATGAACTGAGTGAAGGCGTAGACGGAGCAGGGATATAATGAACGGCATCCACCTGCTTAACTTGAGGAGAACATGAAGAGGCGGAAGGCTGACTCGTGGTGGGTTGATAGATGGAAGGTGAATTGGGTGAGGTATGAGGGCATGTAGGAGTGGACGGTTGGCTCGTAGCGGGGTATGTGGGAGATGATGGATAGGAGGTGTACGTGGGCATAGAAGGCGGAGGAGACACAGGGTCAAGGGGATTCAAAAGTTGCTAGCGAATGAAGTGGGTTTGGCTGTAAAACTATTGCCAAGATGTAACATTACTGAGGGCCAAGATACACCTAAACTCGGACGTTGCATTAGAAATAACCATCTTGATTTGCTCTCCCTCTAGAATATGCCCCGGGACTTGCGCGGCCAGCTGACGCCAGCGGTCGGTGAAGGTTGAGAATTCCTCGTCGGGCTTCATCTTCTCATGGGCCAGATCTATCATGGAGTATTTGGGCCCCACCTGGTCTCGAAACTGCTGAATGAATCTTTTCTGAACGGTTTGAAAATCCACAACTTGCTCTTGCGGTAGCGAGAAGAACCAATCCCGAGTCGAGCCCTCTAAAGACAGACCAAATAGGTAAGTCATTATACATTGGTCATGTCGAAATTGGGCCGACTCATAAAGAAACTCCTTCAAATGCACATAGGGGTCCCCGATTCCACCATAGCGACGATATACGGGAATTTGAGAGCGTGGTGGAAGCTGGAGACCTTGAAAGGCAAATGGAACACTCAGGGAGGTTGGAGGATTGATTCGCCGTTGTAATTCATCAAGCTGGCGTTGGGCCTGAGCGATCATCTCCTCAATAGGAAGCGTCTGAGAAGAATGTGGGCCAACCTGAGCAAGAGCGTGGGAATTTAAACCAGGATTATGGGCTAGGTAAGGGGATCCGGCCTGAGAAGGAGGAAAGCCCATTCCAGGGACGGAAGGAGGTATGGGCCTAGAAAAATCATTAATGTGGGAATGAGGATTGATTGGGCTAGCAACAGCACGGGCGGAATAAGAGGGTCCGTTAAGAGAAGTAGGCCCATTGAAAGAAGAGGGCCCATGAAGAGAATAGGGCCCATTAGAAGAATGAGGTGATGGGCCCGCATGGGAGGAGGAATCCACGCGTGAATAAGAGGATCGGGAAGATGAGGGATAAGGCACAGGAGAAAAATGCTCCATGGGGGAAAATGGAGACTTTATACAGTGAACTTTGAAGAATTACAAGGAGGGAAATGAACCTAAGACAAATGCAACTAAATGGAGGGACGCACAAAAATGAATAAGCCTAAATGGGTTTAATCAAGAAAGGATGTGGATGCACCACACAATGGGCCTACACAAGCCCAAACAAACGAGGTGGGTTTAATTGGCGGAATAATGTGGATGCAACACACAATGGAGGGGAGCGATGAGAGAAGAATCAACCCATTACACAATCAAATTATGAATGATGCGCAAAAATTTTTATAAGTTCCCTTTTAGGACATTAGTGGATTAATTAAGATATGAATTCACTCAACCACAAGGTACCTAAACAGGTTGGGGGACAGGAAACTGGCAGACTCTAAGGGACTCTCTCTCTCATGGATGCAGACCCTAGACTGGGGGGTGGTACGTTACAACCTGCCCGACGTCCGTATGGAAAACCATGGCTCACGGGGACTTACGGAGGTCCTCGGCAAGGTCGCCTAGTCGGCTCCAAGGGGTATGGAGATGAGAGGACACCCTACCTTGGTAGGAATGCAACTAAATGTGAGTAAAATGCATGAATCCTATGTGCACCGGAGTGCATGCAAGAGTCTAACCTAGAAACTATCATTCAATATGAGGGCATTAGCATGAACAAGTATCACAACAGAGAGGGGGACAAACAACACTCAGAACCCCGGAATATTTTGAAATAATGATCTGCAAAGGGATGTCACGGTCTCATGAGGACCGCTATAACACATACGCGGTCAATCTTGGACCGCCTTCAGTCAGGGAGCAGAAACAACCAGAACAGAAACGGAAAAACCGACGAAGACACTTAACAATGATAGGAAAATGATGAACCGTAGGCAATACAGCACATAGCACGATTGGCACTGGAGTCCCATCGGGATCGCCAAAAAATTGTTGGTACAAATATTTCAATCTATCCCGCCCCAAACTATGAACATATATGCATGAATATAAACATGAAGTTGCGTGAAGTGCAAAGGGTGATGAGTAATAGAACAATGACCATGATCGCCACCAAGACTAATAACTCAGAAAGACCGAGCTACAAACCTTGGAAAGAGTGAACATACTGGCACTCGCAAGCGGGGATGACTGGCACAAGACGTGGTCGGTCGCACGTCCGCGTACGCCTGGAAACTGTCGCTCTATGACCGCGACCACTACCCAGAAGAACAGCCTGTGGGTTGAATCCTCCCTCTCTTCCAGCCGGCCAAAAGAGAGGGGCCTTGTGCTGGATGTGCTGTGAACCTGCAGGGGAACGTAAAAACACAAAGAAAATAAACCCAATTAGATCTAAAGATAGTGAAATATCTATCAAACTACGATGATCAAAACACATAAATGGGGGGTGAAATACCTGGGGTTGGTGGTTTTTAACCTCTATGGGGCGTGATAAACAATGGGTAGGGATGTTTGAAAATGCAATGAATGAAACGTGATAGAATAGCACAAAACGATGCAATGAAAATGATGCAATGTAAAGAAACGGGGGGAAGAAATGAGACTTGGTTGATGAAACTCAGATACTCCCTGGACCGAGCATGCTTAGGACGTGGAAAATAGGGTTCCCTTACTGAAGATCGCTCCACGAACCAGCAGCGTTTCGGCGTGAACGTCCAAAAGTCCCCCCCGAAGTGAGGCTCAAGCTAACCCTTTTATAAAGATTGCCTAGAAAACCCTAGGTCGAGTTGGGGCTCCGGGGGTGAATTCTAGGGTTCTCCAAGAGATAATATCATGGAAAAACAAAGGATAATCGTTTAAAAGAGTCCACAACCCTCCTGGCGCGTCAACTCCTCCGAAGATAGAGTCTAAACTCCTTCCCGGTCGAAGAAAACGGAGCCCGGACGGAACTGGGTTCGGTTTGGCTAACGCGGTCTATCACGCTGCCGCGACTAACAGACACAGTCCACGAGCGACCGCGTCAGCACGCGATGATATCGGTTGACCAGGTCAGCACCAACGGCCAGGGTGAAGACAATGCAGAAGGATAGAGGCGGTCTGTGGACGACCGTGACACTTGAATAGCGGTCAACTGGAGACCGTGTTAATGAAAGAGCATGCCATGGAAAGCTAGACCCCAAACAAACCCCGTCCAAAGAGCAGGAGACCCGATAATGAAGAAACAAGCTCATAACACCATCATGAGAAGCCCCAGAGCAGTGGATGACTTGGGACATCATTAAGTGGATAAGAGAAAAGACTCGACTTGTGGGCATAAAATAGGTGTCAACACCTACTGGTCGAGTGCTGCCGTTGTTACAATTGCTCTTAGTATATATCTTCTTCCCTCGTTGCCGTATTACGACGTGAAGACGCTGCTCTTGTACCTTTCTTCTTCCACGATCGAGTGCTGTGCCTTCCTCATCTGGCCACCAAGCGTGAAGAGGAAGCCTGCAGTGTTATTGCTGCCATCTCCTTTTCCTTGCAGTTGCTGTTGCTGCTACTTCTGCGTTGGCTATCTGCTGTTGCAGAACTCTTATTATCTTCTCGTTCGTTGTCATCCAAATCAAACCCAAAGAGGTAGGTGTTCTCAAGATATGAAGCTCAACCTGATAATCAGAGTAAAAATCATGCATATAGGTCATATAGCATGGATACCATGATTTCTGTTTCAGCACCTGTAGTTTTTACTGCATTTTAGTAAATAGCGACCTTGTCATGGGCGCTTATTTAATGAACGCCCGCATACGCGGTCGCTAATTCTTCTGAAATAGCGACAGTGGTCAGGGCGCAAGTTAATGAACGACCCTTTGTCAATCCGCTATTTCTTTTTAGCATTTAATAAATATCACCTGCTTAAAAATTAATATCTACAAAACCTGACGTTAAAATATTTGCATGCGCATGTTTCTGGAACTTATATATTTTTCTCTACCTATTCATGTCTTTACTTTCCTGATTTGATAAACTGAAAATACCATGTGTCTATGATTGTACCTGCCCGATGTGTAGCATCAAACAAATAATGGGCGACCGTCACAAAGTCGCTATTTAAATAATAAGCGCCCCTTTACGGTGGCGCTATATTGTAGAAAAATTGGTAAATAGAATTTATATTGAAAATCATGAATATGTGACCCAGATAATGCCGCTATTCAAATAATGAACATCATCTCATACAGTCGCTATTTGAAATTAAAAATATTAATATCTAGAAAATTCTAGAAATTAACGCCCATACAAGGTGTCATTAAGTATTATTAGTTTCTTAAAAGTTATGTTGTAAATTATGATTGAATTACCTTTCAGAAGGTCGCTATTTCATTAAATAGCGACTTCTATAGAGGCGCAGATTTCCTATCTCTCGGTTTTATCACGTTTCTCAACCCATATCGCGGGTTACTTGGCACTATCATCTCACATCCGTAGATGGAGTCCTTGTTTTCATTTCTATCAATTACACACTAATTCTCGGTGATGTTTGAACCCTCCGTGGGATATTCCTTCCTTCGGACTGGTGATTTCATCATAGAGACCTCCGTAAGTCTACGTTAGCCTTGGATTCCCTCAAGACAGTCCAGCAAGTTGTCCCATAAAAACCCATGACACCGTGTCTTGTCACGTCACTCTGAAGAAACGTGATGCTTTAGCTCTCATAGAGCACTGTTTCTAGCCTCTTTGAGAAGTCTGCTGTGGGGGACCATTTTCTTACCATCCGAACTAGATCGCTCATTTGTTATTTGCGTAGGCATGCCAGTCACATATGTGACAATTTATTATGCGCTCGATCTAACTTGGTCAGTCGATTGTGAGGTTCGCGTTGGGACCTAGACCCGTCATACCATAAAGGCTATGACGTTAATTACGTCCTCTAAGAAAGAGGACAACCCTTGATTAATTGTCAAGAGGGAACGCCATCCGAGAGTGAAATAAGATGAACATGAACACATATGGCAAAACCACATGAGGGGTTTATTTACTAGCTCATCCATGCAGAACGAGCAGTGCAACCAAAATATGTGCAATTATGCATAATTGCAAGTAAAGAGAGGAAGTATGGCAGAAAGCAAGTAGGTCGGGAGGCAAAGACAGATGCGTTCAACCACGAATGCATATAAAAATAAGAGGGCAAGCTCAGTCGATAAAATTTATTGATTCTGAAGATGATTGTTGATTGATTTTTTTTATCACAATGGTGCATCAAGTTTTTATGATGATTTATTATCCCTTTGTTTATTATTGTTATTGTCATCCCATTCAATGGCTCACAAATATTAGACTCATTATGCATGTATTGGAATATTTTTATTGGGCTTTGACAGGTCCAAAAGTGAGGTCGACGCATGTTTCAGGGTCGGTGCATGAATGGGGTGATGTTGATGCATGTGTGGAGTTGGCCTAAAATGGCGCGGGGCATTGTTGGGGCTAAAACGACCCGCCCAGGGCACGTCGGATGGAGGCCAAGGGAGTTGAATTGGTTTTTGAGTGTGGAGCTAAAGCAGCGTGGGGGGGGGGGAGGCGCGCCGAAAAATGGCGTGCCGGTTTAGGGCCGCGTCGGATTAGGGCAGGTTTGGTTTGTTTGGGTTAAAAATGGAAGGTCAAGTGATTTTCTTGGAACTTTGATGTTAATTAAGAAGATTAAATAGTTTATTTAGGTCCCAATTGTCCTACAGACGTGGCCAGTCCAGACTTATGCGAGATTCCTACGCGAGCATAGTCCAACATAGACTTATGGCCTAAAGTTCATCACAATTCAGACTAAGTGTTCAGTCAAAAATTGGGCAGCACCTCCCCATGCCCAGAGGGTTGCGGGGGCGAAGTGGAGACAGTCCCACAGCATCTGGGGTACGCTCCTTAAAGCCGGGAGTGCCAAACGGTGACCAACAGACTTCAATGGAGGGAAACCCAGGGGGCTAGCCTACGAGGGGTACCAACACTCCATGAGTTAAAAATATCGATCAGAGGGATGACCGAGATGGGAGGATACCTCGAGGGCTAGCCTATAAGAGGTACCTTACCCATGGCCACCACCATTCCTGAGGGAATGTGGATTTGATATCGGGCTAAGCACCCTGTTAATGTTCACCTGACATTTCATGGGCTACATGTCATCAAGGGACATGACCCTATGGTCTAACGGTGACTAAAAACATCAATGGGGAATGTCCCCTCTCCCCGGGCACCAGACTCCTTGAGGAAAATAGACGCACATGTGGAAGCCGAGGAATCCACTCAAGGAGAAGAAAACGAACTAAACTACAGACAATCAAGCGACTAAAAATTAAGAAGGATTATGAAACGTGCCAATATGAGGAAAGAGCATACGTAGGATGCTAAAGGGATGTGATCGCCAGAGGGGTTACCTCAAAGAAACGAAATGATCGCGTGTACCTTGTATTGAGCGCGGAGATTGTGACTCCTCGAGAGCGGGAAGTGGCAGGTTGCTTCTTCCTCCCCCTTCGGCCGACCGACGGAGAGGGCTTTCCTCAGGTACCCTTGCAAAACAACGACAAACAAGTAACGGGTGAATCAGAAAGACGAAGGTGCAGTATTCAAATTCTAACGACGCAAGTAACGAAATGATGGCAAGACACACACCTTGTTGGTGTTGTCTTTAAAACCCTCTCGGACACGAGTAGGAGGAAAATGCTTATGATGAATGGCAATTATTCCGACGTAGAAACGGGAAGAGACTCCCTCATAAAAAGGGGGGGGGGGTAGAGGATATGATATGATGAATGCAAGATAACTAGAAAAGAAGAGGAGAGAATGGCTTATTGGATGGTCGATAGCGAGATCAATATATATATAATTTCATGGAGGCGTCCAGGCCCCTGGACGCCTCCATCAATCAGCTCACGGGGCGTCCAGGCCCCTGGACGCCTCCTTCCCCCACTCACCGGCCTTCTCCACACCATCTCTCGCCCACCTGTTTAGCATATAAACCAACAAATTAGAGTTCTGAGGGGCTTACCGGGTCATAAACTCCGTCACGCCGATCAGTTGGAGTTCAGCTTCGGGAGAAGACCTCATGAGAAGTTCAAGTGAGAGTAGACATGTCGTTGCGCAAGTGAAGGAGCTTTGTGTCATGGTTCGGAAGTGAGACCGCCAGTCTTCCCGTTTCTTCAGCCACGGAACACGGTTCGCCACAGTGCCACCGAAGCCTAACACATCGGCTATGTGATAAAGGGGGCTTTGTTGGAAAAGCTTCGAAGCAGTCGGCATCCCCTCGCGGTGGTCGAATTTGAAGTGCAAATCGACCCAGCAACTCAGAACAAGTGCGCAACCAAAAGGAGGCCTACCCATGCTCGAGGCGGTAAGACCGCTGTAAAGGTAGGTAAGGACGGTAGGTCCCACCCTCTTTCCACTACAGATCCCGCAGATAGCACTCTGTTGGGTTTCTTCCACTATGTTGTCGGTATGAGGGAACAAGAGAGCACCCGCTAGATAGATGGTGAACCCTTTCATAATTCCTTCCAAATGTTCATCATCTGGTGACCCTTTCAAAGCATCCATAACCCATACCGCGAGCCTTTGCAAGTCAATTCCCTTTTGAGTGCGGACCTTCCTGACTGCGTCGGACGACATGAAGCTTCCAAGGATGCTCTTGGAAGTCGCCCTTGTCAACATCTGCATAGGCTTTGTCTGGAGGCCGATTGGTCCCAAGAGAGCCTATTACCCACCATTGCCAGAAACTCTGGCGAATATTTTCAACGCCCTCATGGCCTCAAACACACTCATCCTACCCAGGGAAAGGCCTGTGTGGCCCCCGAATGTTGATACCTCCAGATACTGCGTCTATCACAGGCAGCCAGGGCACACAGTGGACAACTGCTTTCAGTTTAAAGATTACATCCACGATACGAATGATGAAGGCGGGATTGACTGGGATGAAATGAGGCGATACGTTGCCACTCTCAAGGCTAGGAGACCTCCTCCTAGGCCACAATTCCAGCAACAACAGCAGCAGTTACAACAGCAGCCACAGCAACAACCACAACAACAACAGCAACCTCAACAGGCCCAACCACAACAGCCCAACATGGGCATAATCCAGAATCCATTACCGGAGCACCAACATCCCAATCATCAGGTCAACCCCATCTCCTCCTTCCCGGATGTCGGGAGAGAGCAGGTGTGGCATCCAGATAGTACCTCTATTCTTTCTACCGCCAACCCTATCATCATGCAACCCCCTCGCCTTTCCCGGGTAGCACCTCTCTCTCATCAACCCGCGTTAATACCACCTTCACCATTCCCACTGCCATCACACCCTCTCATTTGCACCCCAATGACCTATCAGCCAACACCCTTCATTACACCCTCACACCCTCTCATTTTCTCTCACTCCCCCACTTTACCATCCACCTCTACTGCATTTGCCCCTATGCCTTCTAAGCCCCTTATCACCCGTCCACCGTACGTAACCCCGCCTGTCTCCACCATACCACCGCCAATGCCCTCAAAACCACTCATCATCCACCATCCATCTCAACACCATTACCCGCTCCAAACCTTACCCACTTCCACTTTGCTTCCACCTCCACCTTCCAGACCCCTTATCCTTCATAACCCGTGCGATATCCCCTCCACCTCCACCATGCCTCCACCTAACAAACCCCTCATCAAAATCCCTGCTCCCATCATCACCCTTGCTTCGTCAACCATCCCTCCACCACTACCCCTCAGACCTCTGTTAAAACCCACTGCTACCCCTATAGAGGTACAAAAGCCATAGGCAATGGTGCTCCGGAGTGGAAGGATTTTCCACAGGGTTTTCCCCCAGAACAGTCAGAATCCCGAGCAGTCTCAGCCAGAGAGGGACGATGGAGAACGACCGAAAAGATCTATCCCTGGAACACAGTATGATTTGTTGAAACACTTGGACAAGACGCCTGCTCGGATCTCCATCCTGGAGCTACTTCAGAGATCCACATCCCATCAGGCAGCCTTAATGGAGTATCTTCAAAAGGTCATGGTGAATGAGGACCTCCCTGTAGAAAAGATTTCTGCCGTCCTGACCCCAACGGACACGCAACCGGCCATCATGTTCCACAACTACGAGCTCGCTCCCAAGGAAGCTCGGAAATATGCATTGTGTGTTTCAATAAAAATTAATGGGGTATCCATAAACCCATGCCTTGTAGACATGGGTGCGTCCATAAATGTGATCTCCATGAGCACCCTTTTGTTGTGTGGGGTCGAACAGGAACAGATAAGACCTTCTTCAATCACAGTCACGGCTTATGACAATAGCAAAAGGCCGCCACAAGGGATGATTATTCTAAGGGCAGAGCTAGGTCCTATGTCAGTCCACACGGAATTCCATGTCCTTGACATGGACCCCACATTCAAGGCCATACTGGGTCGCCCTTACATTGAAGCCATAGATACTGTGCCTTCCACCAACCATCAGTGCTTGAAGTTTCCTTACAATGGAAGAATTATTAAAGTAGTCAGCACACATGTCCTTCACACGGTGGATGCTATCAATACCTCTCTGCCCTCTGTTTGGCCGTCTCATCGGCCCATATTGTCATTGCTGGACGTGTGCGATTCATCTCACATTCCGCTAGCACTAAAGAAGCCGATCAAGGCAACAACGCCATATCTCCCTTTTCACTCCAAAGGTTGGGAGATTATGAGAAACATCGGCTATCAACAGGGCAAAGGTCTGGGTGCACAGCTACAAGGTAGGTTGAAACCACCAAAGGAGATTAGGCCGAACCGCAGGTTTGGCCTAGGCTTCAAAGGACCATTCAAGGCGGATTGGAAGCCCCTCATATGGACCCTATCAAACCACTTCAACAAGGGGCCCGTTATTCAGATGGGGGATTATCCGCAGGAAGCACATGGGGGGTCGCATGTTGTGTATTCAGCCGAAAAATGTCTGAGGGTCACCAAAAGAGGCAAGATCAAAGACCCGGAATGCAAATGGGACAAATGGTTTGATATACGGAATATTTCCGTTGCACTGGAAAGGATGTTCTCGTCTCCCCAGCTTGAAGGACCGCCATTGATCTCCGGAATGTCAGAAAATATCATTACTATTGCCAAGGTCCCAAACTATTCTCGTCCTCGCCAGAAGGACCCTATCACCAGCGGATCTTCATCCGCCATCACCATCACCACCGACGACTCATTAGCCGTCATCTTCTCCATTCACTCGCCGCAACCTTTGTTGCTGTCATCTTCCTGGGCCAGACGGTTGTCTGATGATCTTCCCAGATCCCCCTCTCTACTTACATACCTGCGCAGGTTTCTCAACCCGCGCCAGGTCTTCAATCATGATCTGCTCTACGAGCCTCCCAATCCTCTAGCCATAACCACTTTTTCCTCTCCCCCGATCTCTTTCCACTGTTTTGTCTTCAAAAATGAAAATGAAAAAAAAACGTCAATTTCCAAACTCCTCAACAACACGTCTTCGTTGAGGAAACTTCCTACATCTCCCACGGGTGCGCCCCACCCTGCGGACCACCCGTCCAAGGTCCGATGAGTGACCTTTTCTACCCCTCCTCTGAGGGGTCTTCCTCTGTATATTCTTCACCATCCTCTTCATCTCTTTCTTCTTATGTAAATAATGTCAGTCAATCTAGGAATAATAAGTCAAAGGTAGTACCTAGGAAGAAATCCAAGGGTAGGTAGATCCCTCGTCGATTCCTTGTGGATTTAACCGCCCGGTGTCAGGCCCTTCTTGCCGTCCCTCAGTTGCTAGAAAATCCCATCCAGCTACCGGAAATAGAATGTGAGGGCAACTGCATAATTAATGAGGGGTATGGAGTCTACGAGATCACAGATGAAGAATACCCTACTGAAGATGAGGGTGAAGAATATGAGGATGCGGCTGGCGCATATGCTAGTGGAATAAGGAGATTCGACGAGCCGTCAACCGCCGTAGAAGAGTCCACCAAAGAAGTCAACTTGGGAACTGAGGAAGACCCTAGGATCATCCTCATAAGTGATAATCTACCACCCTCTGAAGAAGAGGCATTAATTGAAGTTCTCAAGGAATATAAGGACACGTTTGCATGGAGCTACGAGGATATGCCGGGTCTAGATTCAACCCTGATCGAACACCGTTTAACCCTAAAACCATTGTTCGTCTCGGTAAAATAAAGGTTAACGCGTTTCCACCCTCAAATGGCTTTGAAAATGAAAGAAGAAGTCGACGAGCTCCATAAAGCCAGGTTTATTAGAGTCGTCCTTTATCCTCAATGGGTGGCAAACATTGTCCTGGTCATGAAGAAAGATGGGAAAGTCAGGATTTGCATTGACTTCCGGGACCTTAACCGCGCGTGTCCAAAGGATGATTTTCCCTTGCCTCACATTGGTGTTTTAATCGACAACACAGCCGGGTATGAGACCCTCTCATTCATGGATGGATTTTCAGGATATAATTAAATTCGTTTGGCAGAAGAGGATCAAGAAAAGACATCATTCACTACACCTTGGGGAACATATTGTTACGTGGTCATGCCGTTTGGGTTAAAGAATGCTGGAGCTACTTACCAAAAAGCTATGATGGCCATATTTCACGACATGATACACATATATCTGGAGGTGTATGTGGATGATCTATTGGTGAAATTAAGGACCAGGATGGAACATCCAAGAGTTTTGGCTAAGGTCTTGCAGAGATCAAGGGAGTTCCAATTGAAAATGAATCCGAAGAAGTGTGTGTTTGGTGTATCATCGGGTAAATTACTAGGCTTCATTGTGAGTAAAAGAGGGATCGAGATAGATCCCGACAAAGCTAAGGCCATCAGGGATATGCCACCTCCCAAGAATTTGAGGAAAGTCCGAGGTTTAATTGGGAGGTTGCAGTTTATTCATCGGTTTGTGTCTCAGCACTCACAAAGGTGTAGACCTTTCTATGAGTTGACCAAGCCAGGAGTAGAATTCCACTGGGATTCTAAATGCCAAAAAGCTTTTGAAGGGTTAAAGGAATATCTGGCTAGTCCACCCGTTCTTATTCCACCCAAACCAGAAAAACCTCTGATCCTCTACATCTCCGTCTTGGATGACTCCGTGGGAGCTATCCTCGCACAAGTTGATGAAGAAGGCAAGGAACGGGCAACCTATTACTTGTCCAAACTTCTCAATCCCTGTAAGAATAAGTACATAGTCATGGAGAAAACCTGTGCTGCCCTCGTTTGGGTGGTGCAGAAATTGAAGCACTACTTCTTGGCTCATGAGGTCCACTTGATTGCTCGCATGAACCCTATGAAGTTTCTTCTGGAGAAATCCATCCTTACTGATAGGCTAGCACGCTGGCAAAGTTTTCTTTCCCAGTTCGACATCACCGACATCCAGCAAAAGGCAATTAAAGGCTATGCCATAGCCGAGCATCTCGCCCACCATCCTCTCCCCAAGTTTGACCCTGTCCAATCATAGTTTTAGATGAAGAACTAATGTCCATCGCCCAATCCAACAAGCCAATGTGGACATTATATTTTGATGGAGCTCTAAATTCCCAAGGGAAGGGTATCGGCATTGTCCTTCTAACGCCTGAAGACGTTACCATCCTAGAGGCATTTCAGCTCGCGTTCCCAGTCACCAACAACATCGCTGAATACGAGGCTCTTCTAGCTGGCCTGGAACTAGCCCGTTCTTTCTATATCACTGAGTTGCGAGTCGTGGGTGATAGTCAACTCGTTCTCCGCCAGGTGCTTACCAAATATCGCACCCTCGATCCCAAGCTCAAACCCTATCAGGAGCTAGTCTCCGCCTATGCCGAATTGTTCACCAAGCTGATCTTTGTCCATGTTCCTCGCGAACAGAACATTCTGGCCGATGCCCTCGCCTCCTTGGCATCATCCTTCAAATTTCCTTTAGGTGCATGGTTTAGATCCATCATTCTCTACAAGCGTCTTGTCCCTGCCGTTCAGGACCCTTACCTCTTAAAGATCAAGGAAAGAGTCCTACAGAAGATCCAAAAGGGAGAAATCCTTGAGAAGAGGGAGATCATGCTGGCAGAAGTTGAAGAAGAGCTGGCTGACGATGAGAAACCATGGTTCTACGAAATTGTAAAATATTGTAAAGATCAGTCTTATCCTGAAGGAGCCACCACAGAAGATAAGAAAGCCATAAGAAGGGTGGCTCAGAAATACATATTGGTTGGAGGTCTACTCTATAGGAGGAGCCTTACTAGCGTTCTGTTAAGGTGTCTTGACGATAATGAGGTTTGGAAATGCGTAGAAGAAGCACACTCGGGTGTGTGCGGTGGCAACGTGAATAGCCAGATGCTCGCCAATTAGATCATTAGGCAAGGCTTTTACTGGCCCACTATGGAAGAGGATTGTGCCGTCTATATCCGTAGGTGTGTCAAGTGTCAACTTCACACCGATAAAATCCATTCACCATCTTCCTCACTTCATCCAATATCCTCCCCATGGCCTTTCTCCATGTGGGCATTCGACATCATCGGTCCCCTAGGTGATCCCAATTCCCTCACCAAACAAAAATCTTTCATCCTTACTGCGACGGAATACTTCACCAAATGGGCCGAAGCTAAAGCTTACGCAGAAATCAAGGCGTCAACAGTCTGCAAGTTCATCATGTAGAACATCCTCGCCAGGTTCGGCATCCCAAGCACAATCGTCCCCGACAATGGGCCACAGTTCATTTCTTAGGACCTTCAGGACCTCTGCAAAAGGTACGCAATTGCATTGCATCATTCATCGCCTTATTACCCACAAGGTAATGGCCAAGCGGAGGCCACCAATAAAACATTGACCAAAATCATCAAGAAAACATGCGAGTCTAGTAAGTTTTCAGACTGGCCAGAAAAGCTTATCGAAGCTCTATGGGCCTATCGCACTTCAATCTGTACCCCCACCGGACAGACTCCGTTTGCCCTTGCTTACGGTATGGAAGCGGTAGTCCCGTACGAGACTCTGATCCCTTCTCTCAGGGTACAATTGGACGAGGAATTTCCCCTCGACGACCGTCGTAATTCACTCCTCGCCCAGTTGGAACTCTTGGATGAGAAGCGGCTGGCCGCTGCCGAGCATGCGCGTGTGTATCAAAATAGACTCGCTCACTTTCACCAAAAGAAAGTCGTTGAGAGAAAATTCAAAATTGGTGAGATGGTCGTAAAATGAATTTTTGTCAAACCTGGAGGGCCGCGTTCTAAGCTCCAACCCAATTGGGAAGGACCATTTGTAATTCAAGCCGTGTACCCCGGCAGCGCCTACAAGCTAATCAACGTCGAGGGGACTGAGTTATCCCACCCTTGGAATGGGTTTATCTTAAAAAGTACTACCCCTAGCGTAGTGCCAGCACGAATAATTGCATATTTAACTACAGTAAAATGCATAATTAAAGTGTTTACCTGGAGAAAAAGTGCGAAGCCGCTGACTATCGTCTCCCTCTCTGAAGTCTGGGAGAGATCGGCGATCAAATGGGCAAGCAGAGCCGCTCCCCACGCATAGTTCCAAGCAGAGCCGCTCCCCACGCATAGTTCCCCACTCTGTCCAGATCCGCCAGGATCCCAAGGAAGCAGCAGTGGATGCCGTCACCCTTCGTCCCCAGCAGAAGGCGGCCCACGAAGAAGAAGAGGAACCTCCGGAGGTCTAGATCCACCAGCTCCCGCTCGCTCGGGTCCTGGGTGAAAGCTGCACGAGCGTCTCCCTCCAGTCGTGCCAGAAACTCCGCTCCAGTCTCGCTGACCCGCTGGCGCGGATCACCAAATCCGAGCGCCTCCATAATCTCCACTCGGCCGACTACCCTGCTGTCTCTGTCAGTCGCGCTCGTCTCTAGCCACAGTAGTTCTAAGGCACTCTCTCGGTAATCGGGGTAAGTGACCCCACTGACTGCCTCTCCGTCAACTCGTAGCCCGGTGATCCGAGCCACGTCCTCCAGTGTCGGCACCATGTGCCCCCAGGGCATCAGAAACGCCCGGCTCGGCGCGTGCCACCGCTCCCTCAACGCCTGAATAAGAGGAAGGTCAAGCCGGAAGGGCTCGATCCCAAGAAAAGCTCCAAAACCCATGGCGTCCACCCGCGCCCTCTGAAAGTCCGGCAGCCCACGGTACACTGCCACCACCAGGGACCAGCTGATCCGGCTCTTCATCACGCCCTGCACACCACAAAAAACAAATAAAAAAAGAAACACATCAGCATCATGGATAATAATAAACAACAACAATGTACATAATATTTATTTATTATTTATTTATTTATTTTAAATATATATATATATATATATTTAAAGGCATCCACCCCCTGGACGCTTTCATTTTACTTCCTTTATTTTATTTTAGCAAAACAAAAACACTTAAAAAAATAAAATAAAAATAATATATATTATCATGAAGGCGTCCAACTCAGTGGACGCCTCCTTATTTTTAATTTTATTTTATTACTTACGTAATAACTCAAAATAATAATAATAATAATAAAATAAAAAAGAAAAGAAAAGTTGGAGGCGTCCAAGCCCCTGGACGCCTCCTTCCCCCACTCACCGGCCTTCTCCACACCATCTCTCGCCCACCTGTTTAGCCTATAAACCAACAAATTAGAGTTCTGAGGGGCTTACCGGGTCATGCTCATCCTGTCCGGCGTCGCCAGCACCCGCAGGACCCTCCACGGCCAAAGGAGGCGCCTCCTCTTCCTCGGCAATCTCCTCTTCCACGGCAATCTCCTCTCCCACGGCAGCCTCCCCAGCATGATCCCTCGACCTCCTCGGACGACGAGCCCGTCGTTTCCGCCTCTCTCCACCCTGGCTCGGGCCTCCTTGCTCCATTGGGGACTGAGAATGGGTCGTGTAGAGTGAATGAGTCGTCAGAATGAACAGTAAAAGTGGAAGGGGGTGAGGCCCCCTTTATATAAGAAAATCACCCTTATTGGGGCGTCCAGGCGCCTGGACGCCCCCACCCTTTTTATTTTTTTCAAAAATTCAAAAAAACTAGTGGCGTCCAGGCCCCTGGACGCCCCCAAAAGAAATTCAAAAAATAATAATAAAAAAAAATTATAGGGGCGTCCAGGCCCTTGGATGCCCCCAAAATAAAAAAGTTCAAAAAAAATAAAAAAGAAATTATAGGGGCGTCTAGGCCCCTGGACGCCCCCAAAATAAAAAATTCAAAAAAAATAAAAAAGAAATTATAGGGGCGTCCAGGCCCCTGGATGCCCCCCCAAAAAAATTAAAAAAAATTAAAAAGAAATTATAGGGGCGTCCAGGCCTCTGGACACCCCCCATTAAAATAAAAAAGTGTATATGTATATATATATAAACGAGAACACAAAAAGGGGGAGAGAGAAAACACAAAAGAAAAAGAAAAAAATAATAATCATGGGAATAGTGGTCCAAAATGTCAAATTCCAGATTTTATTCCATCAGAAAGCAGAGCGAGCTACATCAGGGGCTTAGGCACTCTAGGCCTTAACTTCCCCAGTTCGGTTACATAAGCTCTCCACAGCTCACATTCTTCCCCCACGTGCGCTAAGGCCTTTCCCGCAACACTTGTCTTCCAGGGTACTTTAACGGCCTTCGCTTCCTTCTCGTCCGCTTCCGTGCCCAACTCCCTCTTCTTCAAAGGGACAATGCCGGTCTGCAGTGGGAACGAGTGGCGTGGAATGCCGATCTGGAGGCAGCACAGATGCGCGTTATAAAGGACAAACTCCGTCGCGCCGATCAGTTGGAGTTCAGCTTCGGGAGAAGACCTCATGATGAGTTCAAGTGAGAGTAGACATGCCGGTGTGCAAGTGAAGGAGCTTTGTGTCATGGTTCGGAAGTGAGACCGCCAGTCTTCCCGTTTCTTCAGCCACGGAACACGGTTCGCCACAGTGTCACCGAAGCCTAACACATCGGCTATGTGATAAAGGGGGCTTTGTTGGAAAAGCTTCGAAGCAGTCGGCATCCCCTCGCGGTGGTCGAATTTGAAGTGCAAATCGACCTAGCAACTCAGAACAAGTGCGCAACCAAAAGGAGGCCTACCCATGCTCGAGGCGGTAAGACCGCTGTAAAGGTAGGCAAGGACGGCGGGTCCCACCCTCTTTCCACTCCAGATCCCGCAGATAGCACTCAGTTGGGTTTCTTCCACTATGTTGTCGGTATGAGGGAACAAGAGAGCACCCGCCAGATAGATGGTGAACCCTTTCATAATTCCTTCCAAATGTTCATCATCTGGTGACCCTTTCAAAGCATCCATAACCCATACCGCGAGTGGTCATTATTTTGTATTGATGGAGGCATCCAGGGGCCTGGACGCCTCCATGATGACCCTCGGATTCCCCCGAAAAGGGCGTCGACAGTCGTCCGTTAGGCATTTTCCTGGTCCCGGCAACTTCTGATGCATGCGATTGATGTTGATGCCGTTCGAATGCCGCATGATTTCCACAACGAGGCGGTTTCCAGATGCGAAGGAGCATTACGCTACTCGCCCAGAAGTCGAGAGAAGACTCAAAGATAGGAAACACTCAAGTGATTCAAAATGCGAAAGCCGCTGCGGGGCGTCGCGTGGTAATATGAGATTTTCTCAGGGGACGTCAGGAATAGCGTGTCTACAGCACATAAGGTATATGCAGAATGCATTCGACCAATAAACCGACTATAGAAAGTCATATGCATATAAGTATATATAGCTGTAGGGGTTAGCTGGTTAGCTGACTAGCAAATTAGCCTCCGAAAATCATAAACTAAAATGGATCAACTGGAAAAGACAACCCTTCATACAGTTGATGTGCAGCGTATAGGGAAGACGATGATATGAGGAAACTGTACGTCCAGATTGTAGGGACAGTCTCATCCTCCTCAGCCCAGGACTAGGGACAAAGGGGGTAATAAAGGGTCAGTCCCGGGGTTTAACCAGAGAGGCACATATACATGTTCATCTGGCAATTGAACCCTCCACCAAGACGGTGGGAATCTGATACAGGCATATCACTGGAAAGCAACCCCGGGAAGAAGGGTGATGATATTACTATTGCCCAGAGAAAGAATTAGGGCGCATTCGGCGTTGGAAAATCAGACAATCACACACAGAACATAGGGAAAGGGAGTGCAATCGGATGGAAAGAAATAGCTCAAACATGCATCAACGCGTTCATTCAAACCCAAAGAGATCATGTAGGACACTATGTACAACTGCGGCTCAGTGTTGTCGCACGAAGCCGACTCCCGACTTGGGGAGGAAGAGAAAATAGAAAAAAAAAGGCAGAGCACAACGGCTAAAAAGAAAATCTACGGGCTCATATCATTGCCCATTTCACTACATCGCTCAGCGGAGCTATCTTGGCAGAAGGAGGGAGGACAGAAGAGGAAAACCCAGGCGACTCCTGTAAACCCACCTCGGATGTCTGTAGCAGGGAAACAGAGTATCGGAAATGGGCTCTTCGCTCCCCTTTCTTCCTCCCCAAGCTTCTCTTCTCTCTGTTCTCTTCTTCTATCTCTTTTTCTTCTCTTCTATGCTGGCTCTCTCTTCTATCGGCCGGCTCTCTTTGCTATCTATCGGCTGTCTTCTGCTATCTATCGGCTGTCTTCTTTACTATCTATCAGCTGTCTTCTATCTTCTTCGACAGAGGATTGGTATATACAGAAAAACCCTTGACCATGGCTTTACCCGGCATGGTAATAGCCCGCCGGATAAGGGGTTCACCCTGTTGCGCGCTGGGAATGTGGGCGCCGGAAATGGGTAGCTCGCCGAATTAGGGGGCACGCTGTATTAACCCCTCCTTCGTGTTCATTTAACACAAGCCAGGCGAAGGGCCTTGGAGTGGCTCTGGGAGTCACTATGATCTTTCATCTCATCATGGTCTTGCCAAACCACGGTGGGAGGCATAGATAAGGCTTTCAGGCCGCTGAAGGATCACCTGCGGAATGTCATGCATCTTCGGCTCGGACACGCGGGTTTTTTGCTGATACGGGCCTCAGCATTATGGCTTGTGCTGCCTACTCGGCTTAACTTGACTTCGTAGCTTTCTCGGGGAGTGAAATACCACCCGTGGTACTTTCACCTTGACTGGGCGATCATTTGATCACTAACGGACCCGATTTACTAAGAAGACGTACCCATGCCAGGTTATCCGGGTCTTCCACCGACGGAGCCTTCGGTCCCTTGTTCTGAAAGGGCCAAGGATGTTTTATCACCTCAGGAGAATTTTTCTTTCAGGTGGCGAGCCACCTAGTATACCCTTGTCCTTGGTCAGACAATGGATGTTGCTCGTGCGGCACGACCGAGTCGATGCCGGTTCATTGGGCAGGCTTGTCGGCACTGCCGGTTTGTTGTGGATTCTTCTCGATTCTCCCGAGGTGAAGTCCCTGGTGTTCATACCGGGTGACTTGAGGCTCTAGCAGCTTGAGAAGGCTTCGGTGCATTGGTGTCCTTTGGCTTCTTCACTTTAGCGGGCCGCATCATTTCTGTCATTTAGGCTTGGTCACCATCGAGCATATTTTGAGTGCCAACAAATGCCCCCCAGCCGCGGGTGTTGTGAGCAAGGCATGAGTGATGCAAGACCGGCGGATGGACTCCGACTGAGCAGATTATTCGTCTGGTTGGCAGAGACCCAGAATGACCCTTAAATCGGCACGACAGTTAATCCGGCGCGGCCAGGGGTCTTGTTAAAATGGTGCGCTATTTAGCGGCGCGCCCTTTGAATGGAAAGGGGTTAATACGGCGCGCTATTTAGCGTGCCGGATTAGCCCAAGGCTCTTGGATTTCAAATTTTTAGGGCGGGAGAGGCTAAACCAGCGCGCCCTTTTAGCGCGCCGGATTAAGCCCATAGAAGGCCCCTATAAACCCCTTCTTTCTTCTCTTTATTTCCCACTTCAGCTTCATTTGCATCTCGACTTTCTCTCTCTTCCTCCTCCTCTTGAGCGCGGCGGCGACAATGGAGAGTAGTGGTGAGTGAGGATTTAGGGTTAGCCCCTTATTTTTCAGGTCCCGGGAGGCTCCTTGTAGGCTTGTCCTCGGAGCTACACCCCTGGGTGTCCTATTCGGCCCCGGCACAACGCCCACGGCCTTTTTCAAGGACCGTCACCTAGTGAACGAGTTCCCGCTTCCTTTTGGCAAACTCCCGGGCTGAGGAGACTCTGTCGGATTTTTTGTCAGAAAGACTTTGTCTTCAACAGCTGCTTTCTGACTTAGTGGATTTGCTCCTTCGCTCTCCCGCAAGGTGACGAGAGCGTGATCAGGGCGGAGGCTATCAATCCTGCCTGCTTGATGGCCTGGGGCATGAAGCTCTCGCTTTGCCCAGTCGCGTTGTGTTTGATATATAAACTACTGGGAGACTTGCATCACTCGTGCCCTCCCAGGAATCTTTGGGGGGTTGGCCCGCTGCATTTCTTTAATGCCTGGGTCTGCACTCTTTTCCCGGAGGCTACTCCTCGGTCACTTCAGTCGGCGCAGTTGGTTCCCAGGATGATAGAATTTGCCAGTGTTGAGCCGACCCGAGTGGCAGACCAGCTCTTTGCTATTCGTGAAAAACTGACAAAAGTTCCACTAGATTCCCCAGGGGTTATGCACTTTTGGAGTCTGGCTGCTCACTCTAGTCCATTGGTGAACAGGATGAGGGAGTGTCATCTCGGCGAGGTGGAGGAATATGTTCACCCCATTTCTGACGCCAAGTGTGCGAGGCCAATTTTGGAGTCAGAGCTGATTGATTGGGCACTGTCCATAAGGCCGAGCGTCCTGGTTTTCCACAAGAGCAGCATTTTATGCCTGGAGCCTTATTATCCTTTCCGATTCAGTTGGAATTTCGGCTATGATCAGCATATTCCAGCTACCTCCACTAAATTTGCGCTGTCGAATAGGGCCCGAGCTGGCCAAGTGTCGAACAACGAGGCCCGCATATGGTGGGACTATTTTCACCGCCGAGAGGCGGTTTCATTTAGAGTTCTGGCCCCTGCACGCTTTCCTCGTGTAACTCCAGAATACATCAAATAGTGGAATGCGCGCACGGGCTTCTATAGAAACTCGAGGAGAGAATGCTGGGCCGTTGCAGAGTGCAAATTTTTGGATTCTCAGTCGGTGCCTGCTTTAGACATCGACCCGGCTTACTTGAAGAGGTTGAAATCTCAGACGAACACTGCAGTGGCGACCTATGTGGAGGCGCGCAAAGCTGCCAAGCAACGTTCATCCAAGATTGAACCGAAACTGTCGGAGATCAGCAAAGATGGTTTCTTGAAGACTCTTAAAGTCCTATGCCGCGTGAGCGGTGAGCGACTGATCCTCCAATAGATTCCTTTGCCAGTGAAGGAGCCGATGCCTTCTACAGCTTCTTGGCGTCCCGAGAATGATCAGCTTTATCCCTTGTGGATGCACTAAAATTCGGAGGGGGGATCCGTTCGTTTGTTGGTCGGGGTTAATTCTTCTATTTAGTGCGAGGGCGTGCCAGTCACAAAGTGATGATTTATTCGGGCTCCGTGGAAGCCCATGGTGCGCTCGATCTGGCTAATCAGATAATTGTGTGGTTCGTGTCGGGACTGAAACCCGCCGCGCCATAAAGGTCACGGCGTTATTTACATCCCCCATACGGGGGAACACCCTTGATTGATTGCCAGGAATAAGGGCCCTACGGCCTAGAGGGAATACTAATAATGCAGGAGGATAGTGAAAGATGAACTATGCTAGAAACCCGTATTGGGACGTGAATGTTCAGACTATGTCGGCCACTCATGGGCCACTTCATGTTCGGACGAAGCTCCGTGCTTGTAGTATAAAAGACGGTGACAAAACCGCGTGAATGTCTGCCACGAACAAGGCAAGTTTAATGAGAATACGGGATTGGATCCCGGAAGAAACGGGTCAAGTTGATAGACTGTTGGCCGGAGATGATTTTGAACTGTGGCCATGTCGGAAATTCCGTAAACCAAATCCGATACCATAAGGCGTCGTCGGTTTTCTCTTTGCACCCAGTCCGAGGGAGTAAATTATTAAGTGCATAGCCCGAGCTTACTAACGTGCGCCCTCACACGCGGATCGACCTGCGCGGTCAGGTCGCGGGGTTCGACCTGCCCGGTCAGGTCGTGGGGGTCAAGGGGGCAGCGCCCCCGGAACAAAAATTCAATTAAGGCGCGGGTGATGGAGCTCCTTTCATTCATTCTTTTATTAATGGCATTGATCTCCTGTATTTCCCTTTTGAACCTTTCTATTCCTTTTTTTTTACTAGCCATTTATCCCTTTTTTTTGTTAAGGAGGCGCGCCGGATATGGGAAGGAAGGAGGGCGCCGGATAAGGGAGCACATGGGGGGCGCGCCGGTTCAGCCACGCCGTATTAACCAGTTGCAAGGAGATGGGCGCGCCGGTTAAGGGGCGCCGGGTTAAGAATGTTAAAAGGGGGGGGCGCCGGTTTAGCCACGCCCTGTTAGCAATTTGCAAGGAGAGGTGAGAGTAGAGGAGCGCGCCATTTTTAGGCGTGTGGAGGAGTGGGAGGGGCGCGCCAGTTAGATGGATATGAAGGAGTGGGAAGGGCGCGCCGTTTTTAGGTGTATGGAGGAGTGGGAGGGGCGCGCTTGTTAGATGGATGGAGGGCAAGGGAGAGGGTGCGCCGTTTTATCCTTTGGAGAAGAGATAGGGGGATTTTGTGAGGAGGGTTGAGGCGGCGCGATGGAATAATGGCCACGCCGTTTTAACCCGCGCCGGGATAGCTATATGGGGTTGTTCCAGAGCTTTGTTAGTGCGTTTTCTTTTCCTTTCACCCGTAGATTGATTCAAGGTTTGATTTGTTCGTTCTGTTGATAGATCAAGCTGGTAATGAGGAGGTTTTAAGAGCTTTAACCATTTTAATCGTTTGTTATGATGAAAATAGTATGAACGTCTAAGTGTTTTACTCCAGCAGTTTGCTCACAGAGGCCTCAGTTTGTTCTTCATCAGTTCAGCTCGTTCACATGTTGTTGGGCGTTCTTAGCCTTGGCAAAAATCGGGCAGCACCTCCCCTAGACCGGGACTTGCCAGAGATAAAGGAGGGTCACCAATCGGATTGCTCCAGGGTAGACCCTCAAAAATCGGAGTAGCCTCACGGCGGTCCGAACCCAAATGTGAGTATGGAACGTTCGAGGGCCAGCCTACAAGAACGACCACAGCTCACGGGTGACGATTTCGTGGAACGGGACAGATGTAGGCCATAGGTGGCCATGAATGTTCACCCTTCGAATGGGTTCCCTCAGAGTTCATGCCACAGAAGGGCAAGCTTCTGAGGACCCCAAGTAATGTTGAAAACTAGGGGGAAGAAAACAGAAGAAAAGGGGAAGGGATCAGAGCAATAGAATACTGCGCATGCTTACAAAGTCACTCTTTTATTCATCCTCAAGGGAAAGGAAAGGAGGGAAGAGAGGTACAAGACGAGATCTACCCCCCCAAAGCACAGGGAAGAATATAACGGAGAAGATAAAAGAAAAAAAACTAGGTATTGAGGTGGGGGAAGAAGATACATTGGTGGGGGAGAAGGAGGAACAGAGCACAAGCTCTTCACCCTCTCTCCCCTCTCTCTCTCTCACCCTCTCTCTCTCTTTTTTCTTCACCTTGCAGGTGGGAATGGATGGAGCTTCTTCTTCTCTTCGGACGCCGAAGACCCTAGCCGAACCAGCCAGCCTTCCCTTCAGCCTCTCTTCTCTCAACCCTTTCTTCTTCTAGCTCCTTCTATCTGTTAGCTCCTTCTGTTTGTCTCTTCCTCCCTTCTTTCGGCTTCACAATGCTGCCCCTTTTATGTATCAGCCAACCTGGGAGCGCCCCTGCCACTTCCACCTAGTCCGCAACGAAGTCAGGAGTTGACTCGCTGTGCTGGACGCTGTTCATTCGTCTCGTACACTACTGCTCGTCCGAGGATGGGACGCTCAGAGATTTGTCGGAGCTTGCCTTGCTGCTGCTGCTTGTGTGCTGTCGAACGGAGGCTGAGACAGAACCAGGGGCATTGAATGTTCTCTGTGCATCTCATTTATGCAGAACAGAGTATCAGTCGGCAGACGGGACAGGATGAGGTTAAACTCATTTTCATTCGACGCGCCGTTTTAAGAAGTGCATATGGTGATGGCTTGTCCAAACGTAGCGCGCCGCAGAAATGCTTCAGAGAACAGAATGAGGGGTTAAAACGGCGCGGTGGAATAGTGACCACGCCGGTTTAAACCCAAGTGTAATTGGCATGCCGTATTAAGTTTTTTGGCCTTCAAAATGGCCATGTCGTAATAGCATATAAAGGGTGGCACCGTTTTAAGGTATTGAAGGGGTGGCACCGTTTTACGGCAATGTAAATGGGAGGCATCCCTTCGGAGCGCGCCGGATAGCCAAAGACAACGAGGGGCGAGCCGTTTTAAGAGGGGGGCGCGTCGTTTTAAGGTGCGCCGTTTTAAGTGCATATCGCGCCGTTTTAAGCACCAAACGGATGCCTTTCGAAGTCGCGGCCCTTTATATGAATGTCGGCATTCCGAGAACGCTCCGATTGCGACGTATGGGCTCCATAATATTCCGTTTGTAGCCTCTGGGACTTGGTCCCAGATTCTACGTGACTTTCGGTGCATGCCGAGACTGTGCCGGAGTTCCCGACTCTTCTCTGATTCAGCTCTCGGCATGGCTGGTCGGAGTCTTGTAGCTGTATCTTATGCTTAGGGGGCTTCCTTAGCGGGTAGCGGACCACCAAGTGAGTTCTCGTCCTGATCGGGCGAGGCATGAGGTTTATTCGGCATTTCTGTCTTCGACTCGCGCTCTAATGTGTAGACGCGAATGTCGCCATCATCATCATTGTCATTTTTTGGCGTCCATAAATGCCCCCCACTCACGGGCGGCGCAAGCGAGGGATGAGTGTGCGGGGCCGCGAGTGTAGAGTTCTTCAACATGACGTCTATTCTTCTGAGCCACTGGGATGCTGGTCCGGTGCAAATTCACGGGAAAGCGCTCACTCCTTCAGCAAAGGGATGAGGGGATCGCCTCACCGCATATGCACGCGGACTGAGATGTCAGAGTGAGGGTTTAGTCATCGGCATGGGGTGAATACCGAAGTGGGAATGAAGGGTCTATGTGTCGTCTCAGGCAAAAGGCCCAAAACAACTTAGACGAGGCCAACCCAAAAGAGGGAGTTGTTGACTCGTGCTGGGCTTAGGAAAGTTGTTCATTCACCGACTCGGACGGAGGGTCCGAGCCGAGTAGTGGGATGCACTTTTGTTTATGGACTAGGATGGATGGTCCGAGCCAGGCAAGGAGGGGTTTCTTTATGTTCATGGACTTGGACGGAAGGTCCGAGCCAAGCAAAGGCGGTCCCTTTTTTTTATTCATCAACTTGGACGGAAGGTCCGAGCCAAGCAAGAAGATTCTTCTTTTTTTTTCTTTTTTTTTGTTCATTGACTGGGACGGAAGGTCCGAGCCAAGCAAGGAGGTTCTTTTTGTTCATCGACTTGGACGGAAGGTCCGAGCCACGCAAGAAGGTTCTTTTTTTTTTGTTCATCGACTTGGACGAAAGGTCCGAGCCAAGCAAGGAGGTTCTTTTTTTTTTGTTCATTGACTTGGACGGAAGGTCCGAGCCAAGCAAGGAGGTTCTTTTTGTTCATCGACTCGGATGAAAGATCAGAGCCAAGCAAAGGGAGCTCACTGTAAGAGTAGAAAGAGTTACATTTAGTGGTGCAAGCTATGGAAGCAAGTAAATCAGCTACAGTGTTTGCTTCTCTGTAGATATGAGAGATCAAGTCACATTGGGAGATGGAGCTCCAGATATCCCTGACATAGCTGAGAATTGACCAGGGGCAATGAATTTCCTTTTTGATAATTCGAACAAGAGTAAGTGAATCACACTCTATAAGTGCAGGTTTGGAGTCCAATGTCTTCAAATATTTAATGCCATCCATGAGGGCACGGGCCTCTGCTATTAAGCTATTAGAGTGACCATAAAAGTGTGAGAAGGCAAGGATAACCTTGCCTTTAGAATCCCTGATTATTCCACCTCCTCCAGTATCTTTGGTTTGCTTGCAAGCACCATCAGAATTTAGTTTTAGAAACGGCCAAGGAGGGGCAAGCCATCTCACTATCTTCATTTGTGGTCTGCCGGGAGCTTGATATTTAATACCCAATAGATCTAAGATTCTCTGGTGAGAGGACTTAGATTCCTTAAGAGAGGCAGCCGAACAAGCCCTCTTGATTTGGAAAAAGATATGATGCATGCTGCTGGTTTTGGAGAAAAGTTTGCCCTCATACTTGACATTGTTCCTGGCTTTCCAGATTTTCCACATACCAAATCCAATGGATGCAAGAGTGAAAATAGCAAAGGCCTTACCTGTTTGAGCATAACAGATGGAATTAATAATAAATTCCTTTATGGTGCGCCCTTCGAAGGTTAACCCTGTAGCTTTAAAGGTAGCCCAGACAGAAACTGCAATTTCACTGTTCAGAAATAAATGGGTGAGGTCTTCCACCTGCGGTGATCTGCAGCAATAGCATTTGGAGCAGAGAACAATGCCCACTCTTTGAATATTAACATCAGTCGGTATACTGTTATTCATAATCTTCCAAAGGTGAACAGAGATTTTTGTAGGAACCCAACTAGACCACAATCTACTCCAAGGTATATCTGCAGGGAACTGATTGGTATCAAAAGATTTGTTGGTCGATGCTACTGAGCACTGACCAGAGGGGGAGAGACTCCATACACCCACATCCAGTTCCTAATTCAGATTAACAGAACAGATAGCTTGCTGAATATTGTTGGGAAGCAAGGCATTAATAATTGCAGTTTCTTCCGAGGATGGGTTTTGGAGCACTTCTCTAACAGTAGCTTTCGGATTAGGGATCTGAGCCTCAGGAACAAATGTGCTTAAGCAATGTTGGCCCAGCCAATTGTCAAACCAGAAGTTGGTATTAATACCATTCCCAATAATGACCTTCTTGAATTGAAGAATATAATCCTTGGCCTTCAACCAGCTCCTTCTAGCAAAACCATTCATGTTTCTGAAATTGGCTTCTCGGAGATGACATTGGTACAGGTGCTTGGCTCTAAAGTAGGAAGCCCATAAAGAGTCACTGTGAATAGCAGTCCACAGCATTTTGACACGTAGGGCAGTCTCCATATTCCTAAGAGAAATGATGCCAAGGCCCCCTTGGGATTGTGGCTTACATAAAGCCTTCCAAGATAACCAATGTCTTTTATTTCCATGGGTTGAGGAACCCCAAAAGAAATTTGCAAAAACCTGCTCGATCAGATTGTGAGTACCAATGTGCAGAGGAGTGGAGGATAGAGAGTAAATTGGCAAGGAAGTAAGCACATGCTTAATAAGAACCAGTCTTGCCCCTTGGGATAAAAGGTTTGCTTTCCACCCGACAATCCTCTTTTGTATAGAATTAAGAACCCCTGCATAATGGACTTTTTAGTTCTGCCAATCACCAAGGGAAGTCCAAGATACTTGTGAGGAAAGGACAATTTGGAGAAGCCAGTGAGACTCTGGATGCGCTGAGCAACAGAATTGGGTTTCTTTGGGTGGATTAAAAATCCACTTTTGCTAATATTGATCAATTGACCTGAAGCCTGTTCATACTTGTGGAGAAGCTTGAGCAAATTTCTGATAGAGGCTGCAGAGCCTTTACTGAAGATAAGGGTATCATCTGCAAATAGAAGGTGGGATATTCTTGGACATCTCTGAGATCCTGTGAACCATTCGACCCGGCCATTACTAAAAATTTCTGTAAGGGACCTGCTCAAAGCTTTTTCAGCTATCACAAAAAGAGATGGAGCAATTGGATCTCCTTGGCGAATGCCTCTAGTGGATTTGAAAAAGCCAGCAGTGTCTCCATTCATCAAAACAGAGAACTAGCAGTTGTTAATCATTCTATCTATCAAATTAATAAAGCTGTTACTGAAACCAAATCTGAGCATAACTGAGTACAAGAAGTCCCATTCTAATCTATCATATGCTTGTGCCATATCAAGTTTGAACATAACATTAGATCCTCTTATTTTTCTGCCCAATTCTAGGGAGAGCACTTGAGCAAGATCAATGTTTTCAATAATCTGTCTACCCTTGACAAATGCAGACTGCTTGGGAGAGATGATTTTAGGCAGGATAGGAGACAATCTTCTATTGATTATTGAAGATATAACCTTATAGAAGAAGTTGCATAAGCTTATTGGCCTATAATCAGTAATAGCCTCTGCATTCGGTAATTTAAGAATGAGAGCAATCAAAGAGGAGGTTACATATCTTGGCAGAGGATTCCTGGAAGAGAAGGCTTCTTGTACATCACTAACTACCAAGGGAGCAATGATATTCCAAGCTTTTTGGAAGAATATTCCAGAAAACCCATCAGGCCCAGGAGCACTATCAGCTGATAGACTGAAAACTGCATCATGGATCTCTGTCTCATTAGGGATTGCACACAGACTAACATTGTCTTCTTGGTTAACTAAAGAAGGAATGCAATCCAGAAAAGTATTGTCAATGCTGTGGTCTTGTGAGGAGAATGCATTCTGAAAGTGTGATACAGCAATTCTTTTCATGTCCTCTTGATCTGTAATAGTATTGCCCGCATTGATCAGCTGTGTGATTTTTTGCTTTTGTCTCTTGGCTAAAGTGGACACATGGAAGAATTTTGTATTTCTGTCCCCCTCAAGGAGCCACCTTATTCCAGACTTTTGTCTCCAAAAATACTCTTGCTGTAGCAGCCTATCTGATAGCTTGTTTTTAGCTTCTTCTAAAGCAGCCAGGTTAGTATCACTGGGTTGCAAATCATAACAGTGCTCAGCTCGAAGGACATCATCCTCAGCAGCAGTCAAGTTGAGATGAACATTGCCAAAAGTTTGTTTGTTCCATTCCCGGAGCATCATTTTCAAGGACTTGAGCTTGAGATGCAAGCAGTGAATGGGAGATGAGGCGACAGGGCTAGAGTGCCAGCAATTCTTAACATCTTCAAAAAACTTCTCATGCAAGATCCACATTTTCTGAAAGCAAAATCTGCTAACTTTCCGATCTCTGGAAGTCAATTTAACTAGTAGAGGAGCATGGTCAGAAGCCTCCCTAGATAGATGTTCTATATAAGTGGGCAGATGATTAAGCCAGTCTGTATTAAAGAGAGCCTTGTCCAATCGAGCCCAAATTCCTCTACTTCCAGATTGATTATTATGCCAAGTGTATTTAGAACCAGAATATCCACCATCAATTAACGCACAATCAGAAATACAACAGTTAAAATCTGTCATTGCAGAGAGGCTAGGAGAATTACCTCCCAGTTTTTCATCCACATTAGTGATGCAGTTAAAGTCCCCTACAACAATCCAAGGCCCAGTAATCTGTGCATGAATGTTAGATAAAGTGGTCCACAAGGTCTGCCTTTCATTGACATTACATTTGGCATAGACAAAAGTAGAGTGAAAGTCTAAGGAGGCAGCATTAGAATGCACAACAGTGAGCTGTTGATCATCCCTGCAAACAACGGAAAGGTTCAGGGGATCTTTCCAAAGGACCCAGATGTGAGCCAGACCATCAGAGTTTGCAATAGCATTGTCCATACCCAAACGTATGCAAATATTGACCATTCTGCTAGTGTTAATTTTAGGTTCAAGGAGCACAATGCAGTCAAGATGGTGGGATCTGATTAGGAATTTCACTCTGCCAATGGACACATCATTCCCTATACCTCTGATATTCCAAGTAATGCAATTCATAGAAGATGTTTGGTATCAGGAATGTTACCCGTGGACCCAGTCCTTAACATCAATTTGGTAATAACCCCTGATCTCTCATGATGCAAAGCCAGGACATTTTGGGTTGCCGCTAGTGAAGCTATTTCCTGTCTTCTAGATGAGGCCGCTACAACCGAGTGAGGATCATGCTCTTGCAAGGCACTCTCAACAGCAGGATCAGGAGCAATCGCAAAGGAATTAACTAGCACATTAGTTTGGATTAAAGGGAGCTCCAAATGAGGGCACACCAATTCTTCATGGTTGACTGTTATAGAGGCTTCTTGTTGATTTATCTCTGAGGGAGCAGGATCCAAGACGGGTAAAATCGGCTCACGCCCAGGAGAAGGCTCCAAACTGAAATTTGAGACAATCTCCTTAGGAACAACTTCTAGCAGACAGTGGCTGGGAGAATTGGCAGAGTCCCCTAGATCTTGTTCAGGGGGATTTATAGCAGGGGGATTAATTGAATTGACGAAACAAGGCTCACTCAAGTCTGAATTCTGGTTAGAACATTCGCCCAAAGTTGGGCTCCTTGCATTAATCAAAATAGGGCGATTGGGTTGGTTACCATCATTAGCTCGGGAGTCATTAAAATTTCCATCAACTACATTCTTCTGATTCATCGACTTGCATCGAGCCAAGCAAAGGCGTTTTCTTTTTTGTTCATCGACTTAGGCGGAAGGTCCAAGCCAAGGGTCTATTCGTCTGTGGGACTGGAGTTGTAATATTTAGGTGGTTTATTCATTGACACAGGGTTAGTGCCAAAGCAAGGGTATTTTTATTCATGGCACCAGACGGAAGGTCCAGGCCACTGGTTCGTTCATCGATGCCGACAGGGAGTCGGAGACCGACGTGGTTTGTTCATCAGCACGGGATTAGTGCCGAAGCAAAGGTCTTTTTGTTCATGGAACCAGACGAAAGGTCTGGGCCACTGGTTTATTCATCGACGCCGACGCAGAGTCGGGGACCGACGTGATTCATTCATTGACACGGGGTTGGTGCCAAAGCAAGGGTCTTTTCATTCATGGAACCAGACGAAAGGTCTGGGCCACTGGTTTGTTCATCGATGCCGACAGGAAGTCGGAGACCGACGTGATTTGTTTGTCTCTTGGTATTTTCGTTGGTGTGGGGGCTGGTGCCAACGCAAGGAGCAAAGGTTTATTCCCCAACCCTGGATGGAAGGTTTAGGTGGGGTGTTCTTCGTCAGTGCCGACAGGATGTCAAGAGCTGACATGGCTGATTCGTCTATTGAAATATTCGTTGGTACGGGTTGGTGCCAACGCAAGGAGAAAATGTTGATTCCCCGATCTCGAACGAAAGGTTCGGGTGGGGTGTTCTTCGTCAGTGCCGACAGGATGTCAGAGGCTGACATGGTCGATTCGTCTATTGAAATATTCTTGGACATGAGAGTGAGTGTTAATAAAGGGGGACCGATTCCTCCCCCCCCTTTTCCTCTTTCTTTTTTTTTCTTCTTTCTTTTTTTTCTCTTTTCTTTTCTTTTTCTTTTTTTCTCTTTTCTTTTCTTTTTCTTTTTTTCTTTTTCCTTTCTTTTTCTTATTTCTTCTTTTTTCTCTTTTTTTTTGACATGCACGATGAATAGTGCCCAATCCATCTGGACAATAGTAATGCAAATTCGCCCGGGGCAGGGCAGAGAAAAGCATTATTCCTCGAATGGGGGAATCGGAGCATGGTACAACCTCAGATGCCTACCATTGAGGGGCGGAAATTGAACCTTCCCCCGATGGTCGACGATTACATATGCTCCGCCCTCGTAGACTTTCTGGATCACATAGGGTCCAAGCCAATTCTCACTCAGCTTGCCCTTGGGGTTGGAAGCCATGACTTCTCTTCTCTTCACCATAACGAGGTCACCCTTCTTAAATTCACGTTCCTTGACAAGCTTGTCAAAGGCGCGAGCTATCCGGGCCTGATAGACCTGGATGTTCTGTTGGGCTTGGAGCCGTTTCTCCTCCAAGTTGGAGAGCTCTTCGAGCCTTCGCTCGACATTTGTCTGCTCTTCCCTGACCAACCCGTGTTGGACTGCGACTCGGAGGGAGGGTATTTCCAGCTCGATAGGGGCAATTGCCTCTGAGCCATATACCAGGGAAAAGGGTGAACAACCCGTTGGAGTTTTGTACACAGTTCGATACGCCCACAGGGCCTCGTACATTTTCTCTTCCCAGTCCCTCTTGTTAGAACTAACAATTTTGGACAGGAGAGTGCAAAGAGTCTTATTGAAAGCTTCAGCCAAGCCATTGGCCTGTGGGTTGTAGGGGGTCGACATCCTCCAGTCGATCTTGTACTTTTCTGCCAGCCGGTAGACCTTCTGGTTGCGGAAGTGACTTCCATTGTCTGAGATAATTCGGTTCGGAGTGCCAAACCGGAATATGATGTTACGACGGGCAAATCTGGTGACGATCTCCCCGGTCACTTCTTTCAAAGCAATAGCCTCCGCCCAGCGGGAGAAGTAATTAGTTGCGGCCAAGATGTACTTGCACCCAGCTGATGATGCGGGTAGTGGACCCACAACGTCTGTTCCCCATTGGGCAAAGGGCCAGCTGGGCAGTGTTGGATGCAAGGGCACGGGCGGTCTTTCTGGGTACCGTCGCGTGCTCCTGGCATTTTTGACAAGATTTGGCATACTTGCAGCAGTCGTCGAACATTGTCGGCCAATAGTAGCCGAGCTTCTTTATTTCAATCTTCATTTTCGGTCCTGCCTGATGTGCACCAGCTGCTCCAGCGTGAACCTCCTTCATGACCTTCCAAGCTTCTTCAATGGATAAACATCGGAGAGCACCTTCCGTTTGGCGTCTGCCATAATTCGGAATAGGATCCCGTTCGGACCTCATAAGAGTCCTTTGTTCTGATTAACTTGATCTTCTCTTCCCTTTGCCTGGGCAGTTGCTGATATTTAAACCACTGCAAAAGGGGGTCTCTCCAGTCGGGCGGGCTAATGGCTTCCGCTGTGATGACCTCAAGTTCTTCTTCTCCTGGCCCTTCTATCATGCTAGGCACTTGGCGTTGATTCACCACCCGAATGCTGAGGGATCCATCTGGCGGGACTGCCAATGAACTCGCCAATTTTGCCAGTGCATCAGCTTGTGCATTCTCTCCTCTGGCAACGTGGCCTATCTCAATGAGGTAGAACTGCTGCATGAGCCGTTTCGCCTTAGTGTAGTAAGGGAGTAACTCGGGCTTTCGGACGTCAAACTGTCCCTGGACTTGCTTGACGACCAGCAATGAATCGCCAAACACATGTAATATTTTAATCTCCATCTGTAAAGCGACTTGAAGACCAATGATCAGAGCTTCATATTCTGCCTCATTATTTGTGCAGGGCTTGCTAATGGAGCAGGATGTGTGCAATACTTCTCCCTCAGGGGATTTAAGGACGATGCCGGCCCCGGCCCGTACTTTTGTGTGCCCAGACGGGGTTGTTTCTGTTCTCGAAGCTCCATCAAAGTGCAGCTGCCAGGCGATCAGTTGGGCTTGGTCCACCTCCAGTGTTTCATCTTCAGGCAACTCCGTGGCCAGCGGGGAATCTTCAGGCACAGGGTGTGCTGCAAAGAAATCGGCCATGGCTTGACCCTTAACGGCCTTCTGAGGCACGTAGATGATGTCAAATTCCATTAACAGTACAGCCCACTTGCCGAGACGTCCCTTCAGGACTGGCTGGGAGAGAATGTGCTTGACTGGGTCAGCCTTAGAGATTAAGCTCACTTCATGCGAGAGCATGTAATGCCTCAACTTCTTGACTGCAAAGACCAAGGCGAGACAAACCTTCTCAATCGGGGTGTATTTTGCTTCTGCCCCCATTAGTCTTCGGCTAAGGTAATAAAGAGCTTGCTCCTTCCCCTCATCATTATTCTGGGCGAGCATTGCCCCCAGTGAACATTCAGTGGCAGCTATATATAGAATAAGTGGCCTCCCCTTGACAGGTGCCCCCAGCACATGCGGGGTCTTTAAGTAATCCTTCAGCCGATCAAAGGCCTTCTGACATTCATGGTTCCAGTTGAAAGGTGCATTCTTCATCATTAATTTGTGGAATGGTTGACAGCGCCCCGACAAGTTGGAGATAAATCTTCGGATGTAGGCTAGCCGACCTTGCAGGGACCTTAACTCTCCCAAATTCTCCGGAGGAGGTAGCTCCTGAATGGCTTTTATTTTAAAGGGGTTGATCTCGATCCCCCTATATCGGACAATGAAGCCGAGAAACTTTCCACTAGAGACGCCGAAGGCACACTTCATTGGGTTCATTTTCAGTTCGTACTTTCGGAGTCTCTCAAAGATGACTCTAAGGTCATTCAGGTGATCCCCCCTTTTCTTTGTCTTGACGACCAGATCGTCGATGTAGCATTCGACTTTGCTATATAGCAGTTCGTCAAATATCTTGGTCATCGCCCGCTGGTAAGTGGCGCCAGCGTTCTTGAGGCCGAAGGGCATCCTTTTGTAGTGGAATATCCCTTTAGATGACCGGAAGGCCGTATGAATTCGGTCATGTTCAGCTATCCATATCTGATTATAGCCGGACGATCCGTCCATGAAAGACAAGGCCTCATGGCCGGTAGTTGCATCAATCATCACTTCAGTGACGGGCACCGAAAAGTCATCCTTTGGGCAAGCTTTATTCAGGTCGCAAGAAGTCCACGCAGATCCTGATCTGTCCATTCTTCTTCTTCACCGGCACAATGTTGGCCAACCAAGTAGTGTATTGGTTTTCAGCTACAAAATCGACATCTATGAGCTTGTCGACTTCTTTACAAATTAGTTTTATCAGCTCCGGCCTCATACGCCTGGGGGGCTGCTTCACCGGCTCCACCTTAGGATCAATAGCCAGAATATGTTGAGTCACGCCGGGACTCAGACCGGACATCTCTTTGTAGTTCCAGGTGAAACAGTCCCGGAATTCTTGCAGCAACTTGACATATTGTCCCCTCTCCTGTGGAGGAAGAAGGGCACTCAGAAAGGTCGGCCTGGGGTCACTTTCTGTGCCTAGATTAATTTCAATGAGCTCATCCACTGTGGCCTGACCGCCATCTTCAAATTCTAGAGGCGCTGGTAGCAGGTCAATGAAATCCTTGTCTTCACCATCTTCTGCTTCAAGGACACCATAGGTGTTTTCTTGCTCTGCCTCATTGGGTAACGAGGCTTTGCTTGTTTCCCCTTCTATTAGGCTTGCTGTGTGTGACTCTGGGGGGCTCTCTTGTGTGGAGAAGTAAAGGACTTCTTCGGGATCTTCTTTGTAATTGTCATAGATGGCTCTTGCAGGGGCTAAGGTGATTGATTGCCATACTGGGGGCTGCTGCTCTGCTGGTGGCTGGGGTTGCCCATTCTCAGCTGCATCTTCAAAAATCTGGTGCTGAACTGACACCATGTAAACACTTCTTTCATGGCCGCCTGCCACATGGGGGCGTGGCGGAGCGACCACATAATCTCCCATTCTGAGCTCATCTCTCTCAATCAGGTCTTGAGCAATGTCCTTGAAGACGTAGCAGTCTTCGATGGAGTGGCCCAGTATTTGGTGATAGGGGCAGAACGAGGGGTCACTGCTTTTGCGAGCATCTTGCGGCCTCTTTGACCTTGGGAGGGAGACCTTGCCATAGTAGCAGGCCCATTCAAAAATTCCTCGGGTTTTATTCCTTGGGAAAGAGTAGGGTCTTTGCATCTTCTCCCGCAGCGCGGGGCTTCGCTCGACTGATCGCCTGACCAGGGAAGCAGCTACATCCCTAGCCTCCCTTTTCAGGTGCCCGGGGGCGTTTGGGACGGTGTTCAGGGACCGGTGTGCGCCGATGCTTTGTCGACAGAGGATGCCTCTAATGAGTACAGTCATTTCAGCCAAGCGAACCTTCAGCATTTCGATCTCTCGCTGTTGCCTACAGTATAGGGCGAGTAGGGTAGAGTCGCACCGAGTGAGGTTCGGAGCTCAGCCCGCTTCCCCATCCTTTGGGTCAGTGTCAGATGAGGGCGATGGCACCCCGCTGCTGTGGTCATTCGGGATTGGTCCCCTAGAGGAGGACGGGGTCTTCCCCTTATTCCTGCAGGGAGGTGGATTCCATAGGAATATTTCTTCATCTTGTTCTTCGTTGGCCAAAGGCATAAGATGCTGACGGCCTTCAACCTGCCATGGGCCTGTAGTGCCTGCGTGGCTATTGCCGCCTAGAGCCGAGACTGATATCACATCAGCTTCATAGGAATCTTCTAGTGAAAAGCCCAATCCTGGATGTTGGGTGATTTGCAACAAACGCCGGTCCAGGTTTGGCGGGTTCCACATTTTCTTGAACATTTCTTTCCGACTGGAGAGCTGGCAGAAGGGGATCCCTTGCTTTCTGGCCATCTTGACCACATGACCGGCTGTGTCAGGAAGTCCCATTATTGGGACGAGTGGGTCGTGCAGCTCATCGGGGAGTCTACAATCATCATCCCCCTTGACCGGGTGCTCCTTGGCCACATAAAAGATGGTAGGTAGACCCTCGGGGTTGGGCACCTCGAAGGTCCTTAACGGTTCAGCCACCTGGTAGTCAGCTTCTGCAAGAGGCTTGATGATCCCGGGAGGGACCCGGATGTCTTCCAGCAAGTCTTCAAGGTATGGTGTTCCCGGTGTAGGGTAGATGGGAAGGTAGGTGGCCCGGAATACCCCTTCTGCTTCAGAAACGAATGACACCTGAGGGGGAGCCACATAGCCAGGCGGTGGTGGAGGGAACCAGCTGTCAAGCTCTGCCTTTTTCTTTCCTTTGTCTTGAGTAGCTTGGGAGGCTTGCTTCGGCTTTTCCAAATAAAGATTAGCATCCGACAAGTGACATTCGAACACTTCGAAAGGATGGAGGTCGGCGAAGATTCTCTCCTCTTTCCCGTTGCCGGGGTACTTGATGCATTGGTGCAGAGTGGATGGTACCACCCTATTCTGATGTAGCCAAGGTCGGCCGAGCAACGCCTTGTAAGAGGTGTTGGAGTTGATCACATGGAATTGGACCTTGGTGGTGAAGTCACCGAGGGAGAGGTTGAACTCTGCGACCCCCATAGGGACTTCGCACTTCTGGTTGAAGCCGAAAATCTTGACGTTCCTGACCTCGACCAGGTGTACGTCAAAGTAATGCTTCTGATACACCCGATAGGGGAGTATGTTCACTGCTGCCCCAGGGTCGATCAAGACTCTATTGATGGGATGCCCATTCAGCTGCCCCTTCATGTAAAGTGGCCTGTTGTGACTGCAGGTTGGTAAAAGCATGTCCTCTTCAGTGAAGGCCATAGGTACCTCAGGTGACATTTCTGCAAGGCAGGCTTCAACATATGCTGGTGTCTGGAGTGTGGCGATGACAGCTTGCCGTGTTTCTTCATCTAAGGATAGGATTTCCCAGACGGTAAACCTGGCTGGGATCTTCTTCAGGTGTTTGACTATTCTGTTGCTAGCTTGAACTTCGAGCAACTTCATTTCTTCGGCTCTACTGCGCCTGCCCCCAGTCTGGGCCTGGGGAGTCGGCTCAACGGGTGCCTCCTCCACTGGGTCGGATGCCGCTTGAGCTTGTGGGGCCTGTTGGGTCACTTCCTTTTCTTGCAAGAACTCGACAAGATTTGGGATGTTGTCGGGCTCTTCCCTTGGCCGAGGAGGGATTGCTACAGACGGAGCCGAGGGGCTGCCTGCCCCTTTGGATTGCCGGGACTCGCGGGGGCATGACTGTCCTCCCCCCTGAGTTGTAAGAAATTCAATGAATGACGGGGCACTCTGGCCACTTGGTTCTCCGGGGTAGAGGCCCGATGGAGGGGGGATCTCCATGCCTTGGACCCTAGGCTCGGGGATGTGATATGGTTGTTCTCCCCTAAGCAGGATGTTGTGGTTGGCCTGAGGAGGGCGTCCCCACTTCCTTCCCGACCTGGTGGCATGTTGGGAGGTGGATGCTTCAGCTTGATTCACCTCTGACGGCTCGACGGGCACTTCTTGCTCTTCCTCTCTCAGGGAGAGGGCTGTGTCAAATAACGTTGAGAGGGTGTTGCAAGCAAGGACCACCCCACTCTTCTTCTTATTTATAGGTCTTCTCTTCTTCTTTTTCTTTTTCTCTTCAGTGGCTGGCAACTGCTCTTGGGGAAGCTCACCCATAAGAGAGGCTCTTCTTTCGTCTCGGCTTCCGCTTCTGGAGCTAGTTCGAGTGACTCGAACTCCTCCCAAGGGACATACTCCTTCAACTCCATAGGTTGGATCTCGGGCTGTTCATAATCTTCAAGCCCATCAATAATAGCCTGGAGTCTTTCAACCGCAGGGCTGGTTTCCTTGTGCACCCGCATCGGGATGTGTTTCTTCTTGTTGTGAGTGGGCCGTCTCATAACGAGCCGGGGGGCTGTGTCATGCAAAACATGTGTCACTGGTGGCGGTGCTGGTCGGGGTGTAACACCCCTTATGCGAACCTCTGGAGTGGGCCGAGGAGCTTGTCTTCTTCTTCTGTTCTTCGTTGGTGCGGCTTGCCAACCTCCTTGATCATGAGCTGGCGCCATGACGAAGGCTTGATAAGTGGCCTGCGTACTGGACTCCACCCATTCTTCAGGCAGCTGTTGGTATAAAGATACCATGTTGACAGTGGTGCCAAGGCTCGGCATCTCGTGCGGCTGCGGAGGATCCACTCTGAGCTCCCCCATGTCCAGCTCTCCCTTCTTGATCAAGGACTCAATGACATCCTTGAAGATGTAGCAATCCTCAATGGTATGCCCAAGCATCTGATGGTATGGGCAAAAATGAGGATCATCCTTCTTCTTCAAGTCACCAGGCCTCTTTGGATCTGGTAATGTGATCTTGTTGTACCTGGTGGCCCATTCAAATAGGACTCGGGCTTTGTCTCGAGGAAAGGAATACAATTTGTTCCTCATCTTCTCCCGCAGGGAGGGACCTTCCCGCCGTTCAGTGGAGGTGTTGGCCATCTCTTTGGCTTTCTCTTTCTATTTCTCGAAAGCTTCGAAGTCCAGTGTATGAACTTCTGGCGGTGTTGGCCTCCTCTCGGCCTGTCGGACCCTCTGACTTGATGTAGCTGGAGCAGAAGAGTATCGAGCAAGGAATGCTTTGATCTCTGCCACTATGTTGTTCAGACGGTCGAACGACCTCACCTCAGCACCGATCATCCTCTCAAGGATCTCCTTCTTCAGATTCTGTTTACAGATCTGCACTGCGTCCTCCTGATGCGGGGGACGTTTGCACCTCATGCTGAGGTTCCTCCATCTCTTTATGTAGTCGAGTGCCGACTTTTCATTTCTCTGTCTCGTGGCGTAAAGCTCTGCCACGGTCACCTCCCGCTCAGCTATGTAGAATCTTTCCTTGAATTTCTTCTGCATATCAGGCCAGTCTGCAATGGACCCGGCGAGCAAGCTCGAATACCACTCGAAAGCGAGCCCGGTAAGTGTCGAGCCAAAGAATTTGAGAAGATAAGCTTCATCCGCAGCTAGATCCCCCATAACATTCACATAATAGGCAATGTGCTCTCTGGGAGACCCTTGCCCATTAAATTTCTCAAACTTTGGCGGCTTGGTGATGCCGGCTGGCAGCCTCTTTGCAGCATAGTGTGCCGGGTAAGGTACCCGGTATACGTTGAATGGCGTGTGATCACCATCGCTCCTCTCTGCCAGCTTCATATCTATCATTTGTTCAAGCATTAGTCTGCTCACTGTTGCCGGGTCAACCGGGTTTGGATAGAAATGGGCCGGTTGCATCAGCGGTGTTGTTAACACTGTCGCCTGAGGTGCAATAGTGGACCCCTAGAATGGCAGGTTCGGTGGCGGGGCCGGTGTGACATGTTGTGGCTGATGCAGGGGTACGCCTCCAGTGTAGGTAGGTATTGGGGGAGACACCGTCGCCTGTGGAGAAGCTTCCGAGGCCTGCCCGTTGCCCCCAGGGGTCTCTGGTAATGCTTCAGTCTGCCCGGATGTTGAGGGCTGAGCGGCTCTTTCAGTCAGTTGTTTCTTCAACAATTCGATCTCCCGTTGATATTGTTGCATCATGTGCAATACCGCGGGGTCGTTCATGGGAAGGCTAGGGGTGCCCCCCCTTTCTTCGATCGGCACCTCTTCGGATGAAGTGGATGGTCCTCCCGCCGTGCCTTCTGTAATAACATTGGCAGCCAAGGATGTTGAAGGTTCCTCATAGTTAGCTCCTCCAGTGTGGACTTGTGTCTTTTCAGCTGCCGCTTTCCCTCTTCTGGTAAGAGGTCCTGGCCTTGTGGCAAGCCTGGCTACTTCTTCGGGCTCGGTTGGTAGAGCCCCGTACCGGCCAGATACCCCTGCCATATTGCAGGTATAAACTCTTAGGTCTCTGCCTCTTCTTGTTGTTCTTCTCGATGGCCTACCTGGAAAGACCAATCTGTCAAAGACCGCTCTCCGCGGCTTCACTTCTTCCCTTGCCGGGGACTGATAATGCTCCTCAGAGTAGTTTCTTGACTCGGCAGTAGGCACTGGCCGGGTCTCTTCTTCTTCAAAGGCAGAGGCTACTACCTCCAGTAATCTCTGGCGACCCAGGGGAGTGCTCCCCGGGCCTCGCAAGTAGTTCTTCATGGCTTGCTCCACTCCTTCCCAGTCCTGGTCAGGAGGAGAAGCTGATGATGTCGCCCTGTTGGCAGTAACGGGCATGTGGGTTGCAGGCTCCACACGGGCAGCCTGATAGTGGCGTCGATAGTGTCGACGGTGGATGTTGTCCGGTGGGGCCGGTGTAGTTAATGTCGTCTGGTAGACGGGGGCCGATGTCTTGACCCGATCTCCTTGTTGTGCCCTTGTCGGGCGGAAGGTTCTGGGCCTCGCCTGGGCAGGTGAGGTGAACCGGGCCCCCTTGGGAACCCAAACTTGCTTAGCTTTGGTGGGCCTGGAGGCTGACTGATGTTGCGGCGCTGGGGCCTGAATGGCGGGCGTCATCCTGCCCTTCATCTTCTCCAGTGCCTGAAAAGAGTTACGCACTGGTACGGCGGGTACAATGCGATCCGGGATCACCTCGGAACGCTGTCCATTAAGATGCACCTGGAAAGTCCCGATGACAGCCGACTTGACGGTGCTGGAGAACCGGCCTCGGTATGATGTTATGGCATGGCTCCTTCGGAGCCTCCTTTGGTGAGAGGCCGACCCTGGGTGAGAAGGGCCGGCAGTTTGGTGCACGTGGTGCACGTTGCAGCTCAGCGTCCCAATCGGGACGGTCTTGGAAGTCTCGGCCATCGATCGGCCAACAGCAGCTTTGGCGGACCCCTTGATGGGAGCGTGGCTTTCAGTCCTGTCAGACGCTTCCACGTCCAGCAGGTTCGTGAAGGCTACCCCAAGAAAGTTGGGGAAGCCTACCGCGGGAGGGAAGCTCCCGAAGCTGAGGGGGACGGCCAAGTAGCCGTTCCGAACATGGCTCTCGACGGCCTGTTGGCCGAACGTGGGGGCCATCCTGGTGCCCGAAATGCAACCTGCATTTGCAAATCAAACAATTAGCATTACATGAAAGGGGCCGTAGGGCCCTTAGTCCTGGCAAAGAGATGAAGGGTGAATCCAGTCCCACCGGGCGTGCCAGACTTGTGGACGCACTAAAATTCGGAGGGGGGATCCGTTCGTTTGTTGGTCGGGGTTAATTCTTCTATTTAGTGCGAGGGCGTGCTAGTCACAAAGTGACGATTTATTCGGGCTCGTGGAAGCCCATGGTGCGCTCGATCTGGCTAATCAGACAATTGTGTGGTTCGTGTCGGGACCGAAACCCGCCGCGCCATAAAGGTCACGGCGTTATTTACATCCCCCATACGGGGGAACACCCTTGATTGATTGCCGGGAATAAGGGCCCTACGGCCTAGAGGGAATACTAATAATGCAGGAGGATAGTGAAAGATGAACTATGCTAGAAACCCGTATTGGGACGTGAATGTTCAGACTATGTCAGCCACTCATGGGCCACTTCATGTTCGGACGAAGCTCCGTGCTTGTAGTATAAAAGACGGTGACAAAACCGCGTGAATGTCTGCCACGAACAAGGCAAGTTTAATGAGAATACGGGATTGGATCCCGGTAGAAATGGGTCAAGTTGATAGACTGTTGGCCGGAGATGATTTCGAACTGTGGCCATGTCAGAAATTCCGTAAACCACGTCCGATACCATAAGGCGTCGTCGATTTTCTCTTTACACCCAGTCCGAGGGAGTGAATTATTAAGTGCATAGCCCGAGCTTACTAACGTGCGCCCTCACACGCGGATCGACCTGCGCGGTCAGGTTGCGGGGTTCGACCTGCCCGGTCAGGTCGCGGGGGTCAAGGGGGCAGCGCCCCCGGAACAAAAATTCAATTAAGGCGCGGGTGATGGAGCTCCTTTCATTCATTCTTTTATTAATGGCATTGATCTCTTGTATTTCCCTTTTGAACCTTTCTATTCCTTTTTTTTTACTAGCCATTTATCCCTTTTTTTTGTTAAGGAGGCGCGCCGGATATGGGAAGGAAGGAGGGCGCCGGATAAGGGAGCACATGGGGGGCGCGCCGGTTCAGCCACGCCGTATTAACCAGTTGCAAGGAGATGGGCGCGCCGGTTAAGGGGCGCCGGGTTAAGAATGTTATAAGGGGGAGGGGGCGCCGGTTTAGCCACGCCCTGTTAGCAATTTGCAAGGAGAGGTGAGAGTAGAGGAGCGCGCCATTTTTAGGCGTGTAGAGGAGTGGGAGGGGCGCGCCGGTTAGATGGATATGAAGGAGTGGGAAGGGCGCGCCATTTTTAGGTGTATGGAGGAGTGGGAGGGGCGCGCCGGTTAGATGGATGGAGGGCAAGGGAGAGGGCGCGCCGTTTTATCCTTTGGAGAAGAGATAGGGGGATTTTATGAGGAGGGTTGAGGCGGCGCGGTGGAACAATGGCCACGCCGTTTTAACCCGCGCCGGGATAGCTATATGGGGTTGTTCCAGAGCTTTGTTACTGCGTTTTCTTTTCCTTTCACCCGTAGATTGATTCAAGGTTTGATTTGTTCGTTCTGTTGATAGATCAAGCTGGTAATGAGGAGGTTTTAAGAGCTTTAACCATTTTAATCGTTTGTTATGATGAAAACAGTACGAACGTCTAAGTGTTTTACTCCAGTAGTTTGCTCACAGAGGCCTCAGTTTGTTCTTCATCAGTTCAGCTCGTTCACATGTTGTTGGGCGTTCTTAGCCTTGGCAAAAATCGGGCAGCACCTCCCCTAGACCGGGACTTGCCAGAGATAAAGGAGGGTCACCAATCGGATTGCTCCAGGGTAGACCCTCAAAAATCGGAGTAGCCTCACGGCGGTCCGAACCCAAATGTGAGTACGGAACGTTTGAGGGCCAGCCTACAAGAACGACCACAGCTCACGGGTGACGATTTCGTGGAACGGGACAGATGTAGGCCATAGGTGGCCATGAATGTTCACCCTTCGAATGGGTTCCCTCAGAGTTCATGCCACAGAAGGGCAAGCTTCTGAGGACCCCAGGTAATGTTGAAAATCGGGAGGAAGAAAATTGAAGAAAAGGGGAAGGGATCAGAGCAATAGAATACTGCGCATGCTTACAAAGTCACTCTTTTATTCATCCTCAAGGGAAAGGAAAGGAGGGAAGAGAGGTACAAGACAAGATCTACCCCCCCAAAGCACAGGGAAGAATATAACGGAGAAGATAAAAGAAAAAAAACTAGGTGTTGAGGTGGGGGAAGAAGATACATTGGTGGGGGAGAAGGAGGAACAGAGCACAAGCTCTTCCCCCTCTCTCCCCTCTCACTCTCTCACCCTCTCTCTCTCTTTTTTCTTCACCTTGCAGGTGGGAATGGATGGAGCTTCTTCTTCTCTTCGGACGCCGATGACCCTAGCCGAACCAGCCAGCCTTCCCTTCAGCCTCTCTTCTCTCAACCCTTTCTTCTTCTAGCTCTTTCTATTTGTGAGCTCCTTCTGTCTGTCTCTTCCTCCCTTCTTTCGGCTTCACAATGCTGCCCCTTTTATGTATCAGCCAACCTGGGAGCGCCCCTGCCACTTCCACCTCGTTCGCAACGAAGTCAGGAGTTGACTCGCTGTGCTGGACGCTGTTCATTCGTCTCGTACATTGCTGCTCGTCCGAGGATGGGACGCTCAGAGATTTGTCGGAGCTTGCCTTGCTACTGCTGCTTGTGTGCTGTCGAACGGAGCCTGAGACAGAACCAGGGGCATTGAATGTTCTCTGTGCATCTCATTTATGCAGAACAGAGTATCGGTCGGCAGACGGGACAGGATGAGGTTAAACTCATTTTCATTCGACGCGCCGTTTTATGAAGAGCATATGGTGATGGCTTGTCCAAAAGTAGCGCGTCGCAGAAATGCTTCAGAGAACAGAATGAGGGGTTAAAACGGCGCGGGGGAATAGTGACCACGCCGGTTTAAACCCAAGTGTAATTGGCATGCCGTATTAAGTTTTTTGGCCTTCAAAATGGCCATGCCGTAATAGCATATAAAGGGTGGCGCCGTTTTAAGGTATTGAAGGGGTGGCGCCGTTTTACGGCAATGTAAATTGGAGGCATCCCTTCGGAGCACGCCGGATAGCCAAAGACAACGAGGGGCGCGCCATTTTAAGAGGGGGGTGCGCCGTTTTAAGGCGCGCCGTTTTAAGTGCATATCGCGCCGTTTTAAGCACCAAACGGATTCCTTTCGAAGTCGCGGCCCTTTATATGAATGTCGGCATTCCGAGAACGCTCCGGTTGCGACGTATGGCCTCCATAATATTCCATTTGTAGCCTCTGGGACTCGGTCTACGTGACTTTCGGTGCATGTCGAGACTGTGCTGGAGTTCCCGACTCTTCTCTGATTCAGCTCTCGGCATGGCTGGTCGGAGCCTTGTAGCTGTATCTTCTGCTTAGGGGGCTTCCTTAGCGGGTAGCGGACCACCAAGTGAGTTCTCGTCCTGATCGAGCGAGGCATGAGGTTTATTCGGCATTTCTATCTTCGACTCGCGCTCTAATGTGTAGACGCGAATGTCGCCATCATCATCATCGTCATTTTTTGGCGTCCACATTCCTACATGACTTTTATCAGGAGAGAAGACCGACGGTCGGCGCTTTACGAAGGCACTCCCTGGTTGTTCGCATTGCTGCACTCTCATGGACTTTCAGTGGGTGGCCCTAGTGAAGGCATATTGGGCCAACCCTTTCTCCTTTCTTTTAAGTATGCCGACGGATTGGGGCTAGACCACCTCAGCCTATATTATCTTCTATCTTCACGCGGCCATGCAGACCTTGCGTTGCTAGCCGAACAGTGCGAGGTGATAGGGGACATATGCTGGTTGATTCGCGAATCCACCTCCAGGGACAAGGAGCCTTCACTGTTCTACTGGCCACCTTCTCCCTTTTATACATAACCAACATGTATCTTTCTTTCTCTTGTCTTCAGCTTTGGGTTTCCCTGTTCGCTGTTGTGTATGTCACCTCTTTTTTTTTGCCTTCGCATATGCGCAATTTGGCTCTCTTCGGAGGAGACCAGACATTTTAGGGAGCTGATAATAAAAGCTCAGAAGTCGACATATTTTGAAGTCCGGAAGCTACCCCGACCATGACACCGCTTCCTCCGAGTGATTCACGAAAGCGGACGAGGTCCCAAGTCCGGGAAGCAGTTACTCGAGCGAAGCGGGCCCGTCGGAAGAAGACCGTAGACCCAGCACCAGTGGTTGTCCTTTCGAGTGTGGTCTCATTTGAAGAATTTGAGGTCTCCTATCCCTCAGCCCATGTAACCTGAGGTATACCTCTCATCATGTGCCCCACCATCACCTTGGCAACATAGGTCAATTCTTATTCTTGTAAACGCAGCTACTTCGTCTGCAATGGCCACGCAAGCGGCTGCCACCTGTGCGAGAGCCGAAGAGAGAGAGGATGTAGTGCAAGCAGATCTCCCCTCCCCCACGCCCAGCCACGAGATAGAAGGTAATTGATAATCTATCCGGTTATAGATTTCTATAGTTTATTATCCCCTGGGTTCACATGGGTGCTCCCCTTTTCTCAGCTTCAGTCGCGATTCGACCACTTTTCCCCCCTGTCGTGGAATCAACTGAGGGAGTTTCTACAGAGCAAGAGGTAATTCCAGGAAGTCAATTTACTCCTGAAGCTCGCTCGCCTGTTATCCCCGTCACAGAGTTGGTTGAGCAGGCTCTCATTGAGCAAGAGGCTCCGACAGGAGGCCTCTCAAGTGAAGGACCACCGGCTTTGAGAGAGAAAGAACCGATGTTGGTTCAAAGCTCATCCTCATCGGAGTAGGTGGACTATGGAAGCGGCTCGAGTGACGAGGATTTCACCTTGACGGGAACAGAGGCCGAGGATGCCAGGGTGTCTTCCGCCTACGAGAGCGACTTTACGACTTTTAGTCCTCCACACCTAATGTGGAGTAGCTTCGGGCCATCGGGTCCTTCGGTGGGATAAGGGTCAGAGGCGACGGAGATGGTAGCTCCTACTGCCGCAAACATGAGCTTAACGTCGGCTGAGGTAAAAGTTTCATTTTTAGTCTCGTGCTTATTCTCGTCTGGCCATCATGCTGGCCTTCTGAGATCCTTATGTTCTCTTTCTCTTGCAGGCTTCTGCTAGTCAGGCCAAGGTCACCTTGCTGGTGATGACCGTGAAGATACCCCTGCCGCCTCTCTGTGCAAATCTGCCATTGTTCCCGCTAGTTTTGAGGCCCATAGCCCTACGGTATCCAAAGGATTATATCATGGTAGCGGGCTTGAAAACGTCGGGGATGGTTGCCGAGTCCGAGCAGTCAGCTGTGACCTTGGAGCAGCAGCAACTTGTCATCACTGATAAGCCGCTTCAGAGTGGAGAAGGCCTCCTTGGGGCAGAGGAGGGTGAGATTGTGGAAGAAGTGACCGGGGGCTCGACGGCCCCAGCCCTTGCCATTGAATCATCATTGGTGGTAGCTGGAGGGGCCAAAAATAGTGACCAACCGCTTCCTGCTATTGAGGGTCGAGACGTGGCGCTCTCGCCAGAAGTTGGGAGAGAAGTCGCTATCATTGATAGTCCCCCTGTTGCATTGTCTGCCGGGGCCAGTCTTGACGCGGGCGCCTTGCAAGACATACCATCCTCGTCTTCTACGCCGAGCGATGATATTTGGGCTGCGGTTGACAGCCGTGTAGAGTTTCATCTCCCGGACACGCCATCACTTGGTTTGCAATCATCGAGTGACCTAGTATGGCAGTATCTGGAGACATTGTGGGAGACTGTGATAGTTCACCCATAGCTGACCTATGTGCAGTTGAGGGGCCCTGCGAAACACCTCTCCCGCTCCTTGCTGGCTTTTGGTTGTCCCATGGAGGATTGGGTGCATCGAGTAATTCTGCTCCTGAAGCACGTGAACAGGAGGGAATTCATCGACCACAGCTTGATAGATCAAATGGCGGCCACAAAACTTGAAAGGGAAGAGTGCCAGACTGCCGTTCAGTCATCGAGAGGAACTGCCCAGCAGATGCGAGATGCTGCCGACGATTCTAGCCAACGCTGGGTTTCATTGAAGACTCAGATAATTGAGCTCCGTGCCGAACTTGATCGGGCCGAAGCAGAACTGGAACTGTCCGACCAGCTATGGGTCCAACATACAGAGGCGGCTGAGTTGGCAGAAGGGCAGGTTGCATCGCTTGAGGAGAAATTGGTGCGACTGCAGGCCAAGGAAACCCATCTACAGGAGCTGGCCCGTTACCCGTCCTTAGGGCTGCTGGAGTTTGAGGACATATTCCGCCACTCTCTGCAATAGCTTTATCATTTTCTCTCCTTTTTGTGAACCTTCACATATTCCGGGGGGTGTGCCTTGGGTAACATGTATCTTTCCCTTTATGTTTGAATGGAAAACTTTCGTTGCCTTATTTTGCACATCTGCTTGCGGAGCCAATTTATTTAGTCCGGGGTATGTTAGTTGCTAGGGTAGGAGAGCTCTCACACCTTCAGGGAAGGGGTGAGGGGTTCACTCCACCACGACGCAACTTCTCCTCGGGACCACTGATCCGCTTAGGCCGAGCGCCAGGGGATAAGGAGAGAGGTTCTCGGGCCATCAAGGGCCGAAGGGTAGAACTAGAGGTTTATTTGTAGACCTTGCCATAGGCGACAAAGGTTGATGGCAGGTTTGTTCGTCGGCACGGGTTTAAGGCCGAGGCAAAGGGAGGTTTGTTCATTAGCCCAGACGTAAAGCCCAGGTTAAGGGGATATTGACCATGTTGTGCCCCTTGTGCTTTGTTGATGATGTGGTGTTTTAATGATAGCAACATGAATGAGTCACCACATTGTCTTGAATATGTCTGATCTATTCTGTGGGAGATTGCATGAGTGTGCCATGTCTGAATTGTGAAGAATGCATGTGTATGCTTGAGTCATGCTGTGATAAATTGGTTTGTGCTTGATTTCTGTTCTGTGCATTGCTTTTCTGCTGATATGTTCATGTTGTAGTTCATTAAGTCTATACATCCGTCTCACTGTTCACATGCATCAAGTATGTACAGCGTCCGTCTCAGCCAGCGTCTCTTGCTGCGTCTTAAGGCTCCAAGTCTATACATTGCGAAGCTATTCGACAAGTCTGTAAATTGGCTTCAATTCCTCAAGTCTATACATTGGGGTCGGCTCTGCAAGTCTGTACACTGGTCGAGCATTCAAGTCTGAACATTCACAAAGTCTATACATCAGTCAGCATTGCATCTTGTTCACGAAGTCTATACACTGCTGGATGTTCATGTCTGCACATTGGTGTTTTTCCCTACGTTCTGGCCAAGTCTATACAGCCTGATCTTTACCTTCGTTCCAAGCCAAAGTCTACACATTCGTTTCCTTGGGCAAAGTCTATACATTGTGGCCTTGAACTCTCAGTCTGTACACTCTTTATTTCAAAGTCTGTACATTGTTGCCTTGAAGCCGTTCCAAGTCTATACATTCAGTTGAACGCAAAGTCTACACATCGCCTCACATCATATGAAGTCTGTACGTTGGAAGTGTCTTTCTTGCTTTTTGACCACACTTCGTGTCGATTTCTGTTTTCGTCTTCGAGTTGTTTTCAGCCCGTGTCGTCCTCGTCTTCGAGTCATTCGTAAGTTCGAGCAACTTTGTATTCGAGTCATTTTTTTAATGTCTTTGTGTTGTTTCTGTGTTTGTGTCTTCGTGTTGTTGTTTTTATGTCTTCGTGTTATTTTTGTGTTTGAGTCTTCATGTTATTTCTGTATTTGTGTCTTCGTGTTGTTTTTATGTCTTCGTGTTGCTTCTTTCTATCTTCGTCCAGGTTTCCTCTGATCGCGTGTTTTACTTCCGTTTTACTCTGTGTTATTTCCTTCTCACCTCGTGCTGTTCTCATCTGACTTCGTGTCGTTCTCGTTGTAGTGTTAGCTTTGTTACTGTATGTACCTCGTGTCGTTTTCTTTTTATCTCGTGCTGTAGTCATCTTATGTACCTCGTAACGTTTTCTCTTTATCTCGTGTTGTAGTCATCTTATGTACCTCGTGTCGTTCTCAGTATAGTGCACCTTTTGTTGTTCCTACACACCTCGTGCAACTTTAGCTTGAGTGTCAACCGACTTATTTCAGGTATATATATATAGAGAGAGAGAGAACCCTGAGTATTAATGGTTTTAATCTCTTTACAGGAGAAGAAGAAAAAGAAGAAGAAGAAGGATTCTGGTTTCAGGATCAAATCCGAACCAGTTTGCTCTATTGTACTGTTCGTGGAGCCTATGCAGAGTGGGCACGTGATACGAGGCTGGCATCTGGCACGTGATCCGAGATGCAGAGGAGCCTCCACATGGACTGAAGCATTTGGGCGGGAATCGTGGAGAGCACACGCCGCCCTAATCTGTTGCTGCTATATATATGTGTCTTCTTCCTCTGAAGAAAGGGTGCGAGGGCAGAGAGTGACTGAAGTAGAAGCAGCCAGAGCTAAGAGAGCAGAAGAAGAAAAAGAAAGAGTGACAGTGAGATAGAGAGAGTGAGAAGAAGGAGAAGGCAGAAGCAGTGAGAAGAAGGAGAAGTAAGAAAGAATAAGAAGAAGAAAAGAGAGTTCGTGCTGGGAGAAAAGAGAGAAGCAGTAGAAGAAGCTCCTGCTGGACCGTGGATCAAATCCAGGCCAGCCAGCTCCTGCGAGAGCCACATTTATTTTTATCCTTTCAGCTTTCTGTTGCTGGTTTCATTTTTATTTTGAACATTTCACTTGCTGTATTCCCAATTCTCTGTAGAGAGGTCGGGGTGCCTCCTGTTGGTTTAGGAGAAGTGAGATTGCTATCTCCGGTTGCAAGTAGCTGGGTGCTACTTGTGGGTTCCCTCTGGTTAGAGGAAGGGAGGCTCGTCCTCCGGTTCTGGGCTTGTAGGTTTCAAGTCCAGGGGTCCCTCCGGTTGGGAGGAAGAGAGGTCCGAGACCTCTGGTTTGCAGGTGACTTAATGTCACTTGTGTTTCCCTCTGGGGTTCAGAGGAAGAGAGACTTGGGTCTCTAGATACCCCTCCGGTTTGGAGGAAGGGAGGTTTGGTCCTCCGGTTCTGGGCTTGTGGGTAGCAAGTCCAGGGGTTCCCTCCGAGTCTGGAGGAAGAGAGACCGTGTGTCTCTAGTTTCCAAGTGGCTGGGAGTCACTTGGGGTGTCCCTCCGGTTGGGAGGAAGAGGGGAGGTTGTTCCCCTGGTCAAGCTGTTTGGCAGCATTTGTTGCAGACTGAGTCTGCTGTGCTAGTGTTACTAGTGGAAGCCTCACTCCGGTTGGGAGTGAGGGATGGACGTAGGTCTTTGGACCGAACCACCTAAAATCATTGTGCAGTGGTTTGTTTGATTGCCTGCTTCCGCTAGATGCATGCTAGGACCGTGATTTAATTGATTATCTATATCCTAGAATTTAATTGAGTTTGCATATCTTGTTTGATCAATTGTCCACTGATCTAGTTGTTATCATCTCATGCGAATTTTAAATTGGGTAGAATTCTTTGAAAGATCCATTCACCCCCCGTCTGGATCAGTGTTTATCAATCGCACCTAGCTGACAATTGGTATCAGAGCTGTGTCTGCATACAAGATCCAGCGACCTGCAGATTCGATCTTGCTGTCTTAGGTGCTAATTTATTTTTAGTGCATAAATATTCCTGTTGCCTTGAACTTACTCGCTATTTGTTTTTTTTTCAATGGCTCTACCACCCGTCTTTAGTGGTTCTGGTTTCAGTCAGTGGTACACTGCTTTACATGCTTATGTAAATTCTGCTAATCCTGATTTGTGGAAATTAATTTCACAAGGTCCTCACACCTTACCAACGAAAGTGTCTAAATGGACCGACAGACACAGATCAAAGGATGGAGAAAATCAGAAAGCCTTTAACATGTTGAAAGCAGCTACTGACAGAGCCTTATGGTCTTGTCTTCATAATTGCAGCTCAGCAAAGGACATCCTGGATAGGCTGAAGCAATTCCACAGGGTAAACGAGGACAGCTGCATGATGGCTAACAGAAGTAATCCAAGTGGCAGCAATCAAGACAGCAGTCAGACTAAAGAAGATGATGATGATGATGATGATGAGGTAAATCTCTTCGAGAATTTTTCTCTAGAAGATTGGGAGAATGCATATGCTGATCTATTTGAATCTTATGAACTGTTAAGAAAATAGTATAAAAAATTGAAGAAGGGTACTGGTTTAGATAGTTCAAGTTCTCCTTGTAGAAAGTGTGTTGAATTGAAAAATATTCATGATGCCTGTATGTCTGATTTTCTAATGTTGAAGAAACAAATTTCTTTATTGAAAACTGAGAATCAAGATCATGTGAAAGAAATCTCTGAACTTGAAAAGAAGTTTAGTCTAGCTAGTCATGATTCTGTTCAGAGCAAGGATTTACTGAAAGAAATTGAATGTGTTAAGTCTGAATTAAACAAGCTAAAATCTAAAAATGATTCTCTTAGAGTTCTCCAATAAAAATGATGAAAAATCAGAGAAACTTAGATAGGAGAACAAATTGCTGATTGAAAAGCTTAATGTCATAAAATCTGTAAACATAGAATTACAGAAAGATTCTGAAAAACAACAGGAAATGTTTCATGAATGTCAGTCTCTCTCAGATGAATGGGTGGTTGATGCTGATCTCCTAGAGCAGAATGGTAAACTGCAAGAGGAAATCAATGAGTTGAAACATCTAAACACCCAGCTGACAGATAGGCTAATGACAATGGAAAAAGGCAAGTGTGTGAGTGTGGATAATTCTGATAGGTTGATGAATGCTGAACAAGAAATTGAGAGTCTGAAAACCATCAACTTAATGTTAAATGGAAATGTCAGTTGTAGTGAACGGAAAATAGCTGGATATGAGCTTACTATCACATCCCTTCAACAAGAAGTTGATGATCTTTATAAGTCCCTATCTGAAGCCGACAATGAAACAAAACTAAAACAGGAAGTTGAAAAACTCAAAAGTCTGAATGATGCCTTGCATCAACAAGTTATTTCCTGTGAAACAAATTTGTCCAAATATGAAGCTAAAATTGCTGATTTGAATTTTGAGATTAAAGATTTAAAAAATTCTCTATCAAAATTTGTCAAAGGTAATGACAATCTGAACAAGCTTCTTGGAAAGAGTGATAATTTTGAGAGAAAGGGACTGGGCTATAGTCCGACAAATAAAAGGAGTAATGGGAATGAAACATCTACTGTTTTTGTCAAAGCCACCAATCAGAACACAACCTATGCTCCTTCTGTCTTCAAATTCACTGCACAAAAATCCACTGTGAAACCCAAAACTGTGGAACAAAATCAAAAACTGAAAAAGGGTGAAACTTCACAGAAGAAGGATAAAGACACTCCTGTTACTATAAAGAAGGCTACACACAATTCACATGATCTCTCACACACTCACATTAAAAAGGGTTCATGTTATTATTGTGGGAAAGGAGGTCACATAATGGAGATTGTGGATTGATGTTAAAGGATGAGCATGCTAGTGGAACTTTACATTCTAGAAACTCTTTTGATAGAAATCATGTTGCTAGGAAGCCTGATGCCTCATGTTATTATTGTGGGAAGCATGGTCATCTCATGAATGATTATTTTATCATGAAAGAAGACAACAAACTACATGCCAGGTCTTCCATGCACTTTCATGATCCATATGGATCTAAACACAATTCTAGTTAGCACATTGTGTGCTTCAACTGCAATAAGCCTGGGCACAAGGCTACTGAGTGCTGGTTTAGATCTACTTAGGGTAAAAATGGTTTTCATAGAAGAAATTCTTTTGCTTGCTCTCACTGTGGGAAGAATGGCCATACAGTCAAGAACTGTTGGCATGTTCAGAAGAACACCGTTAACCCCTATGGTGTCAAATTCCCTGCAAAACCATTTGCAAGATTTTCATGCTATAACTATGGGAAGCAAGGTCACAAATCTTCTGAATGTTGGCTGGTTAGGAATAAGAATCAAACTATTCATGCATATAACAGAAAATCTTATAATCATGTTTATAAACCTCATGCTACTGTTACTATGCATCCTAAGAACCAGAAACCAGCCATTTCATGTAGATACTGTGAAAAATTTGGACATTCTATGGATGACTGTTCACTGATGAAATTTGATGATAATGTTGCTATGAAAATGTTTAGAAAACCTGTCAGGGCTAACGCAGGACCCAAAGCTGCTTGGGTCCCTGCAGGATCAAGATGATCAAATACTTTGCAGGTGTGCCTTGGAGGGAGAAATAAAAGGGGTTAACCAAGGCACTCAAAAAGAAAACCCCAGGACTCAATTCAGGTCAGTTCTGAAATCTGTTTCAATTTCATTATCTGAAATTGTTGTTTTGCTTGGTTGATTTTTGATGCTCTTCTCATGCTGTTGTTTGCACTAAATAAATGAGATTGCTTTGCACTGCATATGTCATTTGCATGACCTTCATGGTATATGAAATGGAACAGTGCTGGAGGGCAGATGGAGTATGTCTGGATGCTACTGCCATGTGTGAGGTGGTCCTTGGACCATGTCCTCCGCTCAGTACCATGGGTCAAGTCATATAGAGCAGTGTATTGCATATCATGTCGATCTGTTGGTGCTAAACTGAAGTTTTCTGAAATATGAATTGAACAATCATGCTTATAGTAATTCTCTTCTATCTAATTTGCATGAATCATATCTGATTGCTAAATTTGATATCATGTGATGTGATTTCAATACATTTCATACATATAGTCAGGGAGAGTCCAACTGTTTTTGATCAATGCATATCATAATAATCTATCTGTGCTAAATTGAATTATCTTGAAAAGTTGATTGCTCCAGCATGATGCTCTCTGAATAAAGAATGCTCTGACGTTTGAATAATCATCTTGCATCAATTGCATCAATTTAGGGGGAGCTTGTTGAGTCTTATGTGAGTCACTGCATATAGACAAGGGGGAGCATTATTATATTGTTGTCACTATTTGAAATTCACTCTCTACACTCTTTCAAATCATCAATTGACTATTTTGAGTTCATACCTTCTTGAATCTGAAATTTTGGCTGCTGATCCTCAATCTGTTGAAGAAGGAGTGTCTCATTTTGTCTGACTGAAATGACTTTAAACCTGTATTGAGTGATTGACTCTGCTAGTGGCTTTAAACCTTATTCTCTCTTGCTGATTGACTCTTCCACCCGCTTGTACTCTTCCTTCATATACCTCTTAGCTGGTGTGACTATTTTGGCTCCATTATTGAGTTGTTGGTCAGCTAAATTTATTGATCTGATCTGAGGAACTTAAGCTGCATGTCATGCAATTCAGTCTGAGATTTTGGTAGAAACTCCTATCATATGGGTTTAAGAATTATCACTGAATCAGACTGATATAAGATTAATGTATTCTCAGCTTTGTAATTAAATGAATTGAAAATATCTGTTGATAAGGTTTAATAAACTTTAACCTCTTGTGTCATGTAATCCTTAAAGGCTCTCATCTGATATCTGAAAATTTGAAATCTAGGCTACTTTGGTAGAGATACATAGAGTGAGTGTTGTGGTAAAACATTAACTTGAAAAAGTTGACTAAATGAAAAATTGTGAAATCAGAGCAATGACTCGGTCACTGAGAAACTGAGTTTCTTATCATTGAAATAAAGTAACTCATGTCATGAGGTGCCACAGTTATCTCTGATAAAAATTTAGTGAAACAAAACCTGACAGAGCAATAGCTTATTGGTGTTGAGTAGCCGGGGAGTCTGGCCTCTGATAAAGGTGTCTTCTCATGTAAAAAGACACTCATATTGCTAACTCTGCTCTTAAAGTGAGAAGCAATGCCAGTTATCACACTGAGTAACTGGGTCACTTCAACTAAGACTTGTTGTGCCCCATGTAAAAATGTGTTGATCAACTTAAATTGCTCAGGAAAAATATAATGTGCTTCAAATAAAATTATCTTGAAAAATTTGTCAACTCATGTTCTTGAAAAAGTGTTTAACTTCAGTACTAACCTGTGTATTTTTCAAAGGTGCAATTGAGATCATATGTGTAAGATAAAAGATGATTATTTTTTGAGTGTTTTCTGACTATTTGGTTCACTTTTATTAAAACTTGGATTCAGATATGAGTATTGAGTTTAATTTGGCAAAGTTGGTATACATCAAAATTAAATCAGATTGATTAAGTTGCCACTTCATAACTCTTTATGATTGAAGAGTCTACATCTTTTAAGACTTATTGAAGTGATGTATGCATTCAAATCCCTCATGATCAGATTCTTGCATGATCAACAAAAACTGTATAGTCAACTCCTCTCTTATCAGTTGACTGATTCCTTCTGCATTTTTTTCTGACCATACAAATGTGAGGTGCCACTCCCATTATTACCTTGTTCACTTGCAGCCCTCTGAACTTCAGAATCCTTATGGTGGTGGATTTCAGATTGATTCCTGAGATGTATTTCTCTCCACACTGTTGGAATCTTCCATCTTGTTCTGCAATAAGTTCTGATTCTGTGGTATTTTCACCAGAATTCATATTCTTTGTAATGGATGATTTCAGATTGATTTATTGGATAACCAGAGTCCATTCCTGTGCTTCAGGGGGAGTTATGGTTTATTCACATCTAAGGGGAGAGTAGTCAATCATGCATGTTGATAGGGGGAGAGCTGTTTCATTGTCATAAGGGAGATCTTCATTTTTAAGAACCATGACTCATTCTCTGCATTTGTGTGCTGTCTTTGTGTGCTGCATTTATGTGCTGCATTTGACTATCAAACCATTTCCCTTCTTTTTGATTATGTCAAAGGGGGACAATAGTTTGATGAGTCAGTGTGACTCATTATGTTGCCATCATCAAAAAGGGGGAGATTGCTGTGCCCCTTGTGCTTTGTTGATGATGTGGTGTTTTAATGATAGCAACATGAACGAGTCACCATATTGTCTTGAATATGTCTGATCTATTCTGTGGGAGATTGCATGAGTGTGCCATGTCTGAATTGTGAAGAATGCATGTGTATGCTTGAGTCATGCTGTGATAAATTGGTTTGTACTTGATTTCTGTTCTGTGCATTGCTTCTCTGCTGATATGTTCATGTTGTAGTTCATCAAGTCTATACATCCGTCTCACTGTTCACATGCATCAAGTATGTACAACGTCCGTCTCAGCCAGCGTCTCTTGCTTCGTCTTAAGGCTCCAAGTCTATACATTGCGAAGCCATTCGACAAGTCTGTAAATTGGCTTCAATTCCTCAAGTCTATACATTGGGGTCGGCTCTGCAAGTCTGTACACTGGTCGAGCATTCAAGTCTGAACATTCACAAAGTCTATACATCAGTCAGCATTGCATCTTGTTCATGAAGTCTATACACTGCTGGATGTTCATGTCTGCACATTGGTGTTTTTCCCTACGTTCTGGCCAAGTCTATACAGCCTGATCTTTACCTTCGTTCCAAGCCAAAGTCTACACATTCGTTTCCTTGGGCAAAGTCTATACATTGTGGCCTTGAACTCTCAGTCTGTACACTCTTTATTTCAAAGTCTGTACATTGTTGCCTTGAAGCCGTTCCAAGTCTATACATCTAGTTGAACGCAAAGTCTACACATCGCCTCACATCATATGAAGTCTATACGTTGGAAGTGTCTTTCTTGCTTTTTGACCACACTTTGTGTCGGTTTCTGTTTTCGTCTTCGAGTTGTTTTCAGCCCGTGTCGTCCTCATCTTCGAGTCGTTCGTAAGTTCGAGCAACTTTGTATTCGAGTCGTTTTTTTAATGTCTTCGTGTTGTTTCTGTGTTTGTGTCTTCGTGTTGTTGTTTTTATGTCTTCGTGTTATTTTTGTGTTTGAGTCTTCATGTTATTTCTGTATTTGTGTCTTCGTGTTGTTTTTATGTCTTTGTGTTGCTTCTTTCTATCTTCGTCCAGGTTTCCTCTGATCGCGTGTTTTACTTCCGTTTTACTCCGTGTTATTTCCTTCTCACCTCGTACTGTTCTCATCTAACTTTGTGTCGTTCTCGTTGTAGTGTTAGCTTTGTTACTGTATGTACCTCGTGTCGTTTTCTTTTTATCTCGTGCTGTAGTCATCTTATGTACCTCGTGTCATTTTCTCTTTATCTCATGCTGTAGTCATCTTATGTACCTCGTGTCGTTCTCAGTATAGTGCACCTTTTGTTGTTCCTACACACCTCGTGCAGCTTTAGCTTGAGTGTCAACCGACTTATTTCAGGTATATATATATATATATAGAGAGAGAGAGAGAACCCTAAGTATTAATGGTTTTAATCTCTTTGCAGGAGAAGAAGAAAAAGAAGAAGAAGAAGGATTCTGGTTTCAGGATCAAATCCGAACCAGTTTGCTCTATTGTACTGTTCGTGGAGCCTATGCAGAGTGGGCACGTGATACGAGGTTGGCATCTGGCACGTGATCCGAGATGCAGAGGAGCCTCCACGTGGACTGAAGCATTTGGGCGGGAATCGTGGAGAGCACACGCCGCCCTAATCTGCTGATGCTATATATATGTGTCTTCTTCCTCTGAAGAAAGGGTGCGAGGGCAAAGAGTGATTGAAGTAGAAGCAGCCAGAGCTAAGAGAGCAGAAGAAGAAAAAGAAAGAGAGACAGTGAGATAGAGAGAGTGAGAAGAAGGAGAAGGCAGAAGCAGTGAGAAGAAGAAGAAGTAAGAAAGAAGAAGAAGAAGAAAAGAAAGTTCGTGCTGGGAGAAAGAGAGAAGCAGTAGAAGAAGTTCCTGCTAGACCGTGGATGAAATCCAGGCCAGCCAGCTCCTGCGAGAGCCACATTTGATTTTATCTTTTCAGCTTTCTGTTGCTGGGTTTTATTTTTCCTTTGAATTATTCACTTGCTGTATTTCCGATTCTCTGTAGAGAGGTAGGGGTCCCTCCTGTTGGTTCAGGAGAAGGGAGATTGCTATCTCCGGTTGCAAGTAGCTGGGTGCTACTTGTGGGTTCCCTCTAGTTAGAGGAAGGGAGGCTCGTCTTCCGGTTCTGGGCTTGTAGGTTTCAAGTCCAAGGGTCCCTCCGGTTGGGAGGAAGAGAGGTCCGAGACCTCTGGTTTGCAGGTGACTTAATGTCACTTGTGTTTCCCTCTGGGGTTCAGAGGAAGAGAGACTTGGGTCTCTAGATACCCCTCCGGTTTGGAGGAAGGGAGGTTTGGTCCTCCGGTTCTGGGCTTGTGGGTAGCAAGTCCAGGGGTTCCCTCCGGGTCTGGAGGAAGAGAGACCGTGTGTCTCTGGTTTCCAAGTGGCTGGGAGTCACTTGGGGTGTCCCTCCGGTTGGGAGGAAGAGGGGAGGTTGTTCCCCTGGTCAAGCTGTTTGGCAGCATTTGTTGCAGACTGAGTCTGCTTTGCTAGTGTTACTAGTGGAAGCCTCACTCCGGTTGGGAGTGAGGGGTGGACGTAGGTCTTTGGACCGAACCACCTAAAATCATTGTGCAGTGGTTTGTTTGATTGCCTGCTTCCGCTAGATGCATGCTAGGACCGTGATTTAATTGATTATCTATATCCTAGAATTTAATTGAGTTTGCATATCTTGTTTGATCAATTGTCCACTGATCTAGTTGTTATCATCTCATGTGAATTTTAAATTGGGTAGAATTCTTTGAAAGATCCATTCACCCCCCCTCTGGATCAGTGTTTATCAATCGCACCTAGCTGACAGACCGGTCTTGTCGATGGTGATAAGGGTCAATGGCAGCTTGATCGTCGGCATTGGATAAATGCCGAAGCAAAGGGTTTATTCATTAACGGGGACGGAAGGTCCAGGTTAAGGGAATATTGACCGGTCTTGCCGATGATGACAAGGGTCAATGGGATTTTGTTCATCGACATTGGCTAAATGTCGAGGCAAGGGTTTGTTCATTAACGAGGATGAAAGGTCCAAGTTAAGGGAGTACTGACCGGTCCTGCCGATGGTGACAAGGGTCAATAGTAGCTTGTTCATCGGCATTGGATAAATGCTGAAGCAAAGGGTTTGTTCATTAACGGGGACGGAAGGTCCAGGTTAAGGGAATATTGACCGGTCTTGCCGATGATGACAACGGTCGATGGGATTTTGTTCATCGACATTGGCTAAATGTCGAGGCAAGGGTTTGTTTATTAATGAGGACGAAAGGTCCAAGTTAAGGGAGTACTGACCGGTCCTGCCGATGGTGACAAGGGTCAATAGTAGCTTGTTCATCGGCATTGGATAAATGCCAAAGCAAAGGGTTTGTTCATTGACGGGGATGGAAGGTCCAGGTTAAGAGAATATTGACCGGTCTTGCCGATGATGACAAGGGTCAATGGGATTTTGTTCATCGACATTGGATAAATGTCGAGGCAAGGGTTTGTTTATTAACGAGGACGAAAGGTCCAAGTTAAGGGAGTACTGACCGGTCCTGCCGATGGTGACAAGGGTCAATAGTAGCTTGTTCATCAGCATTGGATAAATGCCGAAGCAAAGGGTTTGTTCATTAACGGGGACGGAAGGTCCAAGTTAAGGGAGTACTGAGCGGTCCTGCCGATGGTGACAAGGGTCAATAGTAGCTTGTTCATCGGCATTGGATAAGTGCAAAAGCAAAGGTAGGTTCATAGGCGCAAGGCTCGTACGGGAACCTTTGTAGGAATTAAGTGACAAATGAGAATATGACCTCATTATTTCATCATCATCATTCACTTTTTTATTCATTTTTTTGTCACATTACTGACTTAAGCGCCCTTGCAGGTTTTCGCCGAAGCCAGCCCCCTCTTGCTTTTGCCCACGCGTCCTTACGGGTTTTCACGTGGTGGGGTATCCGATTTTGCCTGCATCGCCCTTTCGAGTTTTCACCGCAGCTGGGTTAGAGCCATTTTTGCCCTTACTCAGAATATTCGAGTAAGTCCGACGAGGCACCTCTATTTTAAGCCTCATTTTTCTTTTTCTTTTTTTTTGTAATTGATTCACAGAATGAATTCGGAATGGATGAGGGCTTGTCTGCTAGCCATGGACGGGAAGCCCGGGCTAATGAGATGTTGACCAGCCTTGCCGATGATAACAAGGGTCAAACGTAGGTTTGTTCATCGACACTGGCTAAATGTCGAAGCAAAGATATATTCATTAACAAGGACGGAAGGTCTAAGTTAAGGGGAACATCGACCGATCTTGCCGATGATGACAAGGGTCGAACACTAGCTTGTTCATCGACATTGGTTGAATGCCAAAGCAAAAGAGGTTTATTCATTAACGAGGATGAAGGGTCCAAGTTAAGGGAAATGTCGACCGATCTTGCCGATGATGACAAGGGTCGAACACGGTTTGTTCATCGACATTGGTTAAATGCCGAAGCAAAAATATATTCGTTAACAAGGACGGAAGGTCCAAGTTAAGGGGAACGTCGACCGATCCTGTCAATGATGACAAGGGTCGAACACTGGCTTATTCATCGACATTGGTTAAATGCCGAAGCAAATATATATTCATTAACAAGGACGGAAGGTCCAAGTTAAGGGGAACGTCGACCGATCCTGCTAATGATGACAAGGGTCGAACACTGGTTTGTTCATCGACATTGGCTAAATGTCGAAGCAAAAATATATTCATTAACAAGGACAGAAGGTCCAAGTTAAAGGAAACATCGACCGATCCTACAGATGATGACAAGGGTCGAACACTGACTTGTTCATCGACATTGGTTAAATGCCGAAGCAAAAAATATATTCATTAATAAGGATGGAAGGTCCAAGTTAAGGGGAATGTCGACCGATCTTGCCGATGATGACAAGGGTCGAACACTGGTTTGTTCATCGACATTGGCTAAATATTGAAGTAAAAAATATATTCATTAACAAGGACGGAAGGTCCAAGTTAAGGGAAACGTCGACCGATCCTACCGATGATGATAAGGGTCGAACACTGGTTTGTTCATCGACATTGGTTAAATGCCGAAGCAAAAAATATATTCATTAACAAGGACAGAAGGTCCAAGTTAAGGGGAACGTCGATCGATCCTGCCGATGATGACAATGGTCGAACACTGGTTTGTTCATCGACATTGGCTAAATGTCGAAGCAAAAATATATTCATTAACAAGGACGGAAGGTCCAAGTTAAAGGAAACGTCGACCAATCCTGCCGATGATGACAAGGGTCAAACACTGGTTTGTTCATCGACATTGGCTAAATGTCGAAGCAAAAATATATTTATTAATAAGGACGGAAGGTCCGAGTTAAAGGAAACGTCGACTGATCCTGCCGATGATGACAAGGGTCGAACACTGGTTTGTAGAGAGAAATGATCTCCGATGGGACTTGTGGTGATCATCTTTTTCGGAGTTTCATTAGGATGAGGGTGAAGAGGAACTTTAAATTACCACATTACTGACTTAATCGCCCTTTCGGGTTTTCACCGAAGCCAGTCCCCTCTTACTTTTGCCCACGCGCCCTTTCCGATTTTCACGTGGTGGAGTACCCGATTTTGCCTACAGTGCCCTTTCGAGTTTTCACCGCAACCGGGTTATAGCCATTTTTGCCCTCGCCCTAGTGTAGGAACGATGCCGACGGGGCACCTCTATTTTAAGCCCCATTTTTCTTTTCTTTCTTTTTTTATTTATTATTATTTTTTTGAACATGTGATAGAAGAATGTTGACGGGTCGAAATGCGATATTTGATCCTTGGGGGCAGCATATGGCTACCGGCTGGGTTTATTCGTTGGCAGGGGGAAAATGCCAATGCAAAGGAAGGATTTCCGCTGATTCGGACGTAAGGTCCGTAATGGCAGTATTGTAAGAAGGTCAGCTAGGGCACGCAGCCTTGCGCCGAAAAAAAGGTTTTTATTCGTCGGTAAGGATAAATACCAACGCAAAGGAAGAGCATTCGCCGATTCAGACGTAAGGTCCGTAATGGTAGTATTGTAGAAAATTTGGCTACGACACAAAGTCTTTTGCCGGAAAGGGGGTTTATGCGTTAGCAAGGGATTAATGCTAACGCAAAGGAAGGATTTCCGTTGATTCGGACGTAAGGTCCGTAATGGCAGTATTATAAGAGAGTCGGCTGGGACATGAAGTCTTGCGTCGAAAAAAGGGGGTTTATTCGTCGGTAAGGATAAATACCAATGCAAAGGGGTGAGTTTTATGCCGACTCGGACGTAAGGTCCGTAATGGCAATATTGTATATTTTTTTTGAGAGCTCGGTCAGGGCGGAATGCCACTAGACCAAGGTGGGTTTCGGGCATTCTGGGGATGCCGGTGGGACTGCGTGGTACAGCTTCATATGTCTCCCATTAAGAGGGGAGAATTGAACTACTCCCTTGTGATCTACAAGAACATAGGCACCCCCTTCATATACCCGGCAGACAATATATGGTCTGACCCAGTTTTCAACCAACTTCCCCTTGGGGTTGGAGGCCATCACTTCTCTTCTTTTAACCATTACCAAGTCACCGTTCTTGAATTCTCGTCCTTTGACTAGCTTATCGAAAGCACGGGTCATGCGAGCCTGGTATAATTGGATATTTTGTTACGCGCGGAGATGCTTTCCTTCGAGCTCAGCGAGCTCTTCCAGTCTTCTTTCTATGTTAGTCTGCTCGCTGCTAACCAACCCATGCTGGATGGTGACTCGTAACGAGGGAACCTCCAATTCAATTGGCACCACAGCCTCTGACCCGTACACGAGGGAGTAAGGTGAGCAGCCAATTGGGGTTTTGTAAAGTGTACGATAAGCCCAGAGTGCTTCATACATTCTCTCTTCCCAATCTCTTTTATTAGCCTTAACAGTCTTTGCTAGCAGGGTGCATAGCGTTTTATTGAAGGCTTCTGCAAGTCCGTTGGCTTGAGGGTAGTAGGGAGATGATGTTCTCCAGTCGATCTTGTACTTATCAGCAAATCGATAAACCTTCTGGTTTCTGAAATGGCTGCCATTGTCAGAGATAATTCGGCTGGGGACTCCAAATCGGAATATTATATTATACCGGAAGAATCTGGCGACCAATTCTCCTGTCACTTCTCTTAGCGCTATTGCTTCTGCCCATCTGGAGAAGTAATATGTGGCGGCTAAGATGTATCTGCACCCTGATGACGATGTTGGCAAAGGTCCTACCACGTCCGTGCCCCATTGAGCAAACGGTCAACTTGGTACGGTAGGATGCAGCGGCGCCGGTGGTCTTCTTGACACAATGACATGTTCCTGACACTTCTGGCAGGCTTTAGCGAACTTGCAGCAGTCGTCAAACATAGAGGTCCAGTAGTAGCCCAATTTATTTATTTCAATTTTCATTTTCGGACCGACCTGGTGTGCCCCGGCTGACCCGGCATGGACTTCTTGCATTACTTGCCAGGCTTCTACTAGAGACAAGCAGCGGAGTAAGATCTTCTTTTGGGCATCCACCATTATCCGGAACAAAGTTCCGTTCCTTATTTCATAAGAGTCTTTGACCCTCAGGAGCTTCAATCTTTGTTCTTTTTCTTTTGGGAGCTATTGGTGTTGAAACCAGCGTAGGAGATGCTCCCGCCAATCGGACTGCTGGATTTCTTCCACCACTGCCACTTCATTTTCTTGTTCATCGGCCAGAACCTCTGTCACACTGAGGATCTGCCGCCGGTTAATTGCTGTTATATTCAGGCTTGTGTCCAGCGGGATTGCTAAAGCACTGGCTAGCTATGCGAGGGCATCCACCTGAGCATTCTGTCCTCGGTTGATGTGCTTGATGCTGATGAAATAGAATCTTGTCATCAGGCAGAGTGCCAGCTGGTAATAAGGAAGGAGTTCTTGCTTCCGCACATCGAACTCTCCTTCCAACTATTTTATAACTAGCATGGAATCTCCGAATGCTTCCAGCATCTGAATTCCCATGGACAGAGAAATCTACAGCCCAATTATTAGGGCTTCATATTCTGCTTCATTATTTGTGCAGGGCTTGTTTATTGAATAGGATGTATATATGACTTCTACTTCTGGAGATTTTAGGACTATGCCTGCCCCTGCCCTAACTCTGGCTGACCCAATTGCCGGGGTTTCAATTCTGGATGCGCCGTCAAAGTATAACTGCCACAATGAGGGCTGTACTTGGCAAACCTCCAGGGTCTCATCTTTAGGAAGTTCTGGTTCCAGTGGACAATCTTCTGGTATTGGGTGCTCAGCCAAGAAGTCTACGATGGCTTGGCCTTTGACGGCCCTTTGTGGCACGTAGGAGATATCAAACTCCATAAGAATCACCGCCCATTTGCCTAGGCGGCCTTTGAGTGCCGGTTGGGACATGATATATTTAAGCAAATCCGCCTTGAAAATCAGCTTAATTTCATGCGACAGCATATAGTGTCAAAGTTTCTTGACTGTGAAGACCAGTGCCAGGCAGATCTTCTCGATAAAGGTGTATTTCTCCTCAGTTCTGACTAATCTCCGACTGAGATAGTAGAGGACTTGTTCCTTCCCTTCTTCATTATTCTGGGCCAGCATTGCCCCCAGGGAGTTGTACGTGGCTGCTATGTAGAGGATTAGCGGCCGTCCTTTCACCGGTGCTCCCAGCACTGGAGGAGTCTTCAGATAATCCTTCAACTTGTCAAAGGCTATCTGGCACTCTTTGTCCCAATAAAAAGGGACATCTTTCATCATTAGCTTGTGAAAGGGATGGCATCGCCCTGACAAGTTAGATATAAACCGCCGGATGTATGCCAGGCGGCCTTGTAGAGATCTCAGCTCAGAGAGGTTCCTTGGCGGGGGTAACTCCTGGATTGCCTTGATCTTTGCGGGGTCTATCTCAATTCCCCGATATCTGACAATGAATCCCAAGAATTTTTCGCTCAATACTCCGAACGCACACTTCATGGGGCTCATCTTTAATTCATACTGCCTAAGCCTTTGAAATACAACTCAGAGGTCCTGCAGATGGTCTTCTTTCTTTCTGGTCTTGACTACCAGGTCATCTATATAGCACTCGACCTTGTGGTAGAGCAGTTCATCAAATATTCTGGCCATCGCCCACTGGTAAGTTGCGCCGGCGTTCTTCAGTCTGAACGGCATCCTCTTGTAGTGATAAATGCCCTTGGGAGTTCGGAAGGCGGTGTGGACCCGGTCATGTCCCGCGATCCATATCTGGTTGTATCCGGATGACCCGTCCATAAATGACAGCGCTTCATGGCCAGTCGTGGCATCAATCATGACCACCATTATCGGTACTGGAAAGTCATCCTTGGGGCAGGCCTTGTTCAGATCTCGAAAATCAATGCATATCCGAATCTGCCCATTTTTCTTCTTCACGGGCACGATATTAGCCAGCCACGTGGTGTATTGATTTTCTTCGATGAAACCCACATTAATGAGCTTGTCAACTTCTTTGCATATTTGAGTGATGAGCTCTGGCCTCATGCGCCGTGGTGGCTGCTTCACCGGCTTAGCCTTGGGGCTTATGGCTAGCTCATGCTGTGAGACTACGGGGCTCAATCCTGGCATTTCTTTGTAGGTCCAGGTGAAGCAATCCTAGTATTCTTGTAGCAGCTGGATGTACAGCCTCTATTCTTCAGCAGATAACTGGGCACTGAGGAAGGTCGGCCTAGGGTCGTCCTCGTCTAACAAGTTGACTTCTATCAGTTCATCGACTGTGGCTTGGCCTCCATCCTCTATCTCTGGGGGCGCAGGCTGAAGATCGACAAAATCTGGAATATCATCTTCAAGCTCGAGTACCTCGGCCTCTTCATTCTGCTCCATCTCGGCACTTGGAGGCGTGTTTGCAGCCCTGAAGGGCTGGTGGCTGTTTGTTGTCGTGCTAAAGCAGCATTGCGGCTTCACAGCAGAAGACAAGAGCACCTCGCCTCCCTGGATTGCCATATCTTCAGTAGAGGTTGCCTTTTCTTGTCTAGTAGCATTCATCTCTTGATCAGGCTTGGAATAAGCTTCCCTGATCGGTTCGAGAGGTGCTGACATCATCATCAGAGGAGGGCCACTAGAGAGAGGCAGCCCTGCTTCTTCAGTATCTTCAGCTTCGCTACTGCTAGCAGTGTCGAATTTGGCCTGAAGAGCCGCTTCCTTGGGATAGACCTGCTCCCAGCACCGGCAAGGGAATATGGTTTCTGATTCCAAGTCTCTTGGTTTAGCCGGTTCAGTATGCTCAGCCTCTGCTGGGTGTTCATCGAAAGTTTCCCCTAGTGAGTTATCTTCAGTCGAGAAAGTGGAGATGGTGTCCACTTCATAGCGCCCGCTATAATAGTATTCCTCGAGGGTGAAGCCTAACCCTGGGTGTTGAGAGACACGTCTCATCTCTTTGTCCAGGCTTGCGGGATACCACAGCTTCTAGAATTCTTCTTTCTTCTTACGAGGCTGGCCAGAGGGGATGTGCTGTTTCTGGAACATCTTGGCCATCCGATTCGTTATAAATGCCAACCCCTGAACGGGAACTGACGGGTTTTCTATATCTTCAGGCAGTTGACAATCATTATCCTCTCATGTAGGGTGCTCCTCAGCCATGTAAAACAAGCTGCTGAGGCCATCTATCTGTGCCACCTCCCAAGCTTTGAAAGGTTCGATAGTGACATTATCGAGGCCAAGAATTGGCTTGGTAAGGCCTTCTGGGATCCCGATATGGTCGTGCTGCTGGTCGACCTTGGCTTCATTAGCTTCGGGGTAGATGGCAGGAGGTGCTACCCTACCCACGTCCCCGGTGATGGTGATGTGTGAGACCGTCTTGGGGTTAACATGCCCGTGCGGCGGCGGAGGGAACCAGTCAGCGCCGGAGGTGCTTTTTGATGCGCGGGTAGAGGTCTTGGCTTCAGAGGTCTTCTGCATCCGTTCTGCATATAGAGGGGTGACCTTCAAACACTTCGAATGGGTGGAGATCAGCAAATACTCTTTCCTCCTTCCCTTCCAGGTTATATTTGATGCACTAGTGGAACGTGGAGGGCACCACCATGTTCTCATGTAGCCAAGGGCGGCCAAGCAGCGCCTTGTACGAGGTGCGGGAATCGATGACATGAAACTGCACCCTCATAACAAAGTGCGCCAGAGTGAGTGTGAATTCAGCTACTCCTAGCGACACTTCACACTTCTGGTTGAAGTCGGCAATACGCATATCTCTGACTTTTTCGAGACGCACGTTGAAGTAGTGCCTCTGATATATCCTGTATGGCAGGATGTTGACATCTGCCCCGGGATCCACCAGGATTCTGTTCAGCTCCCAACCATTCAGATGTCCTCTCATATACATCGACCTATTTTGGCTGGTAGTGGGGAGCAGCATGTCCTCCTGAGTGAAGGTCACGTTGGCCTCCGGCACGGCTTCAGCCAGACATGTTTCATATTGAACGGGCGTTTGCAGAGCAGTAATGATCGCCTGTCAGGTCTCTCCACTCAGAGAGAGGATTTCCCAAACAGTGAATCTCGTCGGGAGCTTTTTCAACAACTTGACTACCCGGCTTCCTGCTCGGACATTAGACAACTTCATTTCTTCTGCCCACCTGGGCTTGGGAGAGTCCTAAACCGTGGCCCCTAGTGGGCCTGCTTCATCGGGCTCTGAGGCTGCACCCTTCTGTTTGGTGTCGTCTTCCTGCTGTCCCTCATTGGCTACCGTCGGGCAAGCTTCATCTTCATCTAGAAATCTGGAAGATTGCTGGAGCTGCGGGTGAATGCCCCCAGCTGTAGGGTCGGCATCTTGGCATGGCTGCTTCCCCTTCGACATCTTCAGGAATTCCTGAAAGGAGGGAGTGGCAGTGTTGCCCCCGCTCTCGTTGTATAGGCCTGACGGAAGAGGGATCTGGACTCCCCTGACCTCCGGAGGATGTATTTTATAGGGCTGTTCCCCTCTGAAGATAATATTGTGGTTGGTGGGCGGTTGACGCCCCCATCTCTGGCCCAACCGGGTTGTGTGTGCAGCAGTTGCGGCTTCGGCCTGACTTCCCCTGGCGGTGGGTGCGAAGCATATCTCTTCTTCATCCTCTTCACCAGGAAAATTGAATAGAGCAGAGAGGGTGTTACAAGAAAAGACTGTATCCTTTGTAGCCTTGCTGGCCCATCTTTTCTTTCTTTGTCTCCTTTTCTTTTCTTTGGCTGGTGCTTGCCCCCAGAACAGGCCGCCATCCTTGTCCGATGCTTTGTCAGCTTCCTCTTCCTACTTTAGTGAAAGCTGTTCTAATTCCTGCCACGGGACATAATCCCGTACTAGTAAAGGCTACAGTTCGGGCTGTACATATTCATCTAACCCATTTATATAGTCTTGCAGCCGCTGGGCTTCTGGACTAATTTCCTTGGCCATTGGCAATGGAGTCTGCCTTCTCCGGTTGTGTGTAGGTATTCTGATGACTGTAGGTGGATTGGCCCACACAGGTGTTACCACTGGCAAAGTGGGTCGTGGTGTGACGCCACGGATCTGCACTCCCACTTTCGGGCGAGATGTGCCTTTCTTCTTGGTTTTTGTAGGGACATGTTGCCATCCCTCTTGTTCTTTTATTGGGGCCAGAAAGTAGGCCTCATAAGTATGCTGGGTGCTGACCTCCGCGATCTCTTCAGGCAATGTCTGATATAGAGAGACCATGTTGACCGCGGCTCTTCTCAGAGGCGCTTCATGCGGTTGTGGAGGGTCAACCTTATACTCCCCCAGGTCTATCTCTTCCTTCTTCACCATGCCTTCGATAATATCCTTGAAAACATAACAGTCTTCAATTGGATGTCCCAGCATCTGGTGGTAAGGGCAAAATCTTGGGCTGTCTCTTCTTTTCAGGTCTTCCGGCCTCTTTGGCTCGGGCAGGGTGACCTTGTCATACTGGGTTATCTAGTCAAATAAAACTTTGGTCTTTTCCTTTAGGAAAGAGTAGGCCTTCTTCATCTTATCCCGGAGTGAGGGACCCTCTTTGCCATCTCCGGCTTTAGCAGGCTGAGGGGCAACCGCCTTCTTGCCTTTGTCCTTTTACTGTTCAAACGCCTTGATAACAAGGGCGTTCGCTTCTTTAGGCGCTTGGCGCCGTTCTGCTGCCTTGCCTTTCTGTGTAGTGGCAGTAGCTGATGTCAGGGCAGGTCTTGCCAGGAAGGCTTCTACCTTGGCCACCACATTGTTCAAGCGGTCGAATGACTTGATTTCCATGCCAATCATCTTTTCTAATACCTCTCTCCTGAGGTTCTGCTTGCAGATTTATACAGCGTCCTCCTGGTGCGGGGGCCGCTTGCATCTCATTCCGAGGTTTCTCAACCTCTTGATATATTCAAGGGCTATCTCATCTGCCCTCTGCCTTGTAGAGTAGAGCTCAGCCACAGTGACCTCCCATTCGGTGACGTGAAATCTCTCTCTGAATTTCTTCTGCATATCCGGCCAGTCGCTGATCGACCCGGCCGGAAGGCTGGAGTACCATTCAAATGCGAGCCCTGTTAGCGAGGACCCGAAAAATTTCAGCAGATACGACTCGTCGGCAGCCACATCGCCCACGATGGTCATATAGTAAGCGACATGCTCCTTCGGGGATCCCTTCCCGTTGAACTTGTCGAATTTCGGCGGCTTACTGTGATGCGGGACGGACACAGGGACCGTCTCTAAGTGATATGGACCTCGGACTCTAAATGCACACACGACCAGCAACATACGATAGGAGAGACATTAGGCCCGACACTAAGAGCTCCTATGGCCTATACGTCGCTAACAGAAACGCAAGTTCACTCGTCGTCCCAAGTGAGGGAAACGCGGATCGTGCGCGGTTGAGAAACCGGCAGAGTTAGGGGTAGTCCGACTCACTTCCGTGCTCGGATCGAGTCATGGGACGGGTCACTCTCTCGATCACATCGGTGACATGGACTCATGGGCTAGAATCCTACGCTCTCACAGCGACATATGACCATATACTAGCTAAGCAAAGTAATGTCGAGAAGTTACGATCGTACCTCCACGCACCCGGCGTGGGGAAGACAACCCCGGCCAAAACTGGACTCCCGATTAACAAAGTTTTACCGTGGTACAAAAATTTGACCCACTCCATGCAGGGAGGTAATAGGTCACATGTGGGGCCCGGGAGTCACGCGAATTGGGTTGACAGGCATCATCTTGATGTCGCTCCGTCGGTGCCGAAACCCGCGTTTAGTGCGGTCCGGACAGCACGATCTACGGGTTTGTGGGGCCCAGGGGCCGCTCTGTCCTCCGGGTCAGATGGGGTGGGTCCCGCTGTGATGGAGACCCCTGGTGGTGCGCCTCCCTGGAAGGCGGTCAGGCGGGAACGCCGGTCGGAGGTCGATCGGCTCCGATCTCCAAGCTTTGGAGTTGCTGCCCACGGACTGGTTGCTTCTATTTTCAAGCGCGCGATCCGACGAGATCGGTTTCTGCGATCACTCCCGACATCGTATCGATGCACAAGAGCTATCGTTGGAAAGCTCTCTCAAAGTCCTTAGACCATGTGGGATTCAGAAAAATTCACCGGAGCTGTGCTTCTGATGTACGATTTTAGAACCGGTCTGCTCTCAGTTTCAGATCTGACTGGGCAGAAATTGAGTTTCCTGAGAGTTGGTGTTGACTATAGGCTAAACCTCCGAATCAGATCTCGAGCTCTTTATGAAGATTGTAGAGGGGAGAGAGAGGAAAATAGAAATATTTCTTATGACTGATTTGGTGGAGGTTTGGATGGGGAAAGCATTTTTTTACTGGCAGGTGGTCGGATCTGGACAGGGGCAGACATAACCGAAAGGGATCTAAAAGTGATTTTTAGAAAATAGGTGAAGGCCTTTTGAAATTCCAAGAAAATTCGTGGGTGGAGGGGATGGTAGGTAGAACCTCCAGTAATTTTGGGGGTTCCATAAAAAATCAAAAGGTGGGTCGAAGATGGGAAGATCAGGGTTGCTATCATAGTAGGCAGAAACATGGCAGATCTGGAAGGAAAAGATGGACGAAAATGTAAAAGTGGAAATCGGAATGTAAAGGCCAAATCAAATTTTATGGAACGTGGGTTGGATCCCTAGAACTCACCTTGAAATTTTGGCACTCAGAAGATCTCAGATCCGAAAGTTAAAATTCATGGAAGGGGTTGCTATTGGATGAAGGCAGAACTTCGATACGGTGGCGGTGGCGGTGCGACGGCGGCTCGATAGCGGCGGCGGCGATAGATCTGAGCTTCCCACTCAGAAGAGACTTGAAGGAGAGGCTTTACACCTCTGGAAGCAACCTTCACAGCTGCAAGAAGGGGGAGGAGAGAGGAGGAGGGCGCACCAAGCTATGGTGCTCCAAGGAAATTCTGAATTTTTATGGCATTAATTCCAATCAAATTAAAATATAAGGAATATATATGAAATACAAAAAGACTTCAGATAACCCTAGATCTAGGTTGGGGAGGGGTAAAAGAGGGAGTTCAATTTTATTTCTCCCATGTGATTTGGAATCAAATAAAATAACAATTCAAATCCTATTAAACTATAATAAGCTAGGGGCGCCCCCTTGACTTTAAGGCATCCAATTTTGAAATTTTGCTCCCTTTGTCCCCCCCTTGGTCCAACCCATCTAGAAGCCCACCATGGAGGGTTGACTGACCCCACATGGGCCCAAGAGATGAAGTGGATCAATGGGTGAAGGGATGGGGGGCCCGTGGCACCCAGGTGGTCCCATTTTACACATAAACCCCTATTACAATCCAAATTACAATCCGAATAAAACACACAATACACAAAAATAAAGTCCCAATAAACTATAAATATCAAGACTCAAGGGGGAGTCTCCAAGCTGTCTCCGAGCCAGATGGAAGCCGCTGTAGCTCGGGTGGTGCTCCGCGTATGGTACCGGTGGCTCGCCGACTCGTGCCGCTCGTGTGCTCTGGTGTCTGCACCAATTCTCCCCGGGTGGGAGAAACTCAACCCTGTCGAGTAAGGGTCTGCATCACTCTGGTACCGCTCCAGTAGGTCCGGATCTATCCTCTGCAACTCGGCCCGTGTGATCCAAGTATCCTCGGTGGTGGGTCACGCTCTCCATCGCACTAGGTATCACGGGTAAGATCCACCGCTGGTAACGGTCACCTGCTCATCCAGTATATGATCGATATGCTCTCGCTGGCGTGGAAAGGGGGCTGAAGGTGGACACTCATGTGTGGGATCACTCTCAATGGGAGGAGATGGCTCGAAAGGCTCACTAGGGATCACCGCTGGGTCCCTATATGCAACTACGTCCGATACATTAAAAGTAGAGCTTATACCATATTCCTCGGGTAGGTCCACAACATATGCATTGGATCCAACGCGTTTCAACACTCTAAATGGACCGGCTCCGCGAGCTTGTAATTTTTTTACGGTTCCAGAGGGAAACCGTTCATGTCTAACCCTGATCATGACATATTCACCCTCTTGGAACTCACGGTGGTCTCGATGGGCATCGGTTAACTCCTTATACCGTGCATTGCTGGCCTCAATGTGAGGACGGATGTCATCATGCAAACTCCTAACATACCTAGCAAATGACTCGGCAGGCTCTGACACTCGTGCATGGATGGACATGGGAACAAGATCCACTGGCTTCCTAGGCCTACGACCTATGACAATCTCGAATGGACTCATGCCGGTAGACCTATTAACTGAATCATTATATGCAAATTCAGCCAGTGGTAGTATGAGATCCCAATCCCCTACACGGTCCCTGACAAGACACCTCAAAAGGTCACCCAGACTCCTATTGACAACCTCGGTCTGACCATCTATCTGGGGATGATATGCAGTGGAAAACTTGAGGTGAGTACCCAATATATGCCACAGTGTCTTCCAGAAATAGCTGGTGAATCTAACATCACGGTCAAACACTATGGTACGAGGCAATCCAAACTTGCACACCACATGAGTAAGGAATAGGCGGGCTACCCTCGAAGCATCCGAAGTCTTTGAGCAGGGAATAAAAAGGGCCATCTTCGAGAACCGGTCAACAACCACATAGACCGAATCATGCTTCTTGGAGATACGTGGCAATCCCAAAATAAAGTCCATGCTAACATCATGCTACGGAGCATCAGGCACGTGAAGAGGTGTATAAAGGCCCGAGCTTTGCTTCTTCATCTTGGCCGTAGCACATGTACGGCACTGAGCTACAATATGAGCAACATCATGCTTCAAGCTCGGCCAATAAAACCTATGCTCAACAGCCTCAATAGTCTTGTTCCGACCAAAGTGGTCGGCTAGACCTCCCGCATGTATCTCCCAGACTAAGAAGTCTCGAACTGAAGTTTGGGGAACACAAAGCCTGCCTCCATGAAAGAGGTAACCCTCCTGAAGCACATAATCATCAAGGTCTCTCGAGGGTCCGGCCTAGAGAGTGGTATAAATCTGACCGAAGTCAGGATAGTCAACATAGGCCTCTCTCATCTTCTCTAACCCTATGACCTCGGCACTCATGGTGGTAAGCAAACACGCTCACCGACTCAAGGCATCGGCCACCTTGTTCTCCACTCCAGCCTTATGTTTTAGCATAAAAGTGAACTGCTGGAGATACTCAACCCAACAGCTGTGACGTGCATTAAGCTTCTTTTCGGAATGGAGGTACCTCAGAGCCTCATGATCGGAGTATAAGACAAACTCCTGATGTAATAGAAAGTGCCTCCAATGCCTAAGAGCCTGAATAACTGCGTAGAATTCCTTATCATAAGTGGAGTATCGCAGTTTCGCGTCATTCAGCTTCTCACTGAAATATGCGACCGGGTGGGTCTCCTGACTCAACACTCCTCCTATCCCAACACCCGACGCATCACAAGAGACCTCAAACACCTTCAAAAAATCTGGCAATCGAAGGATAGGTGTCTGGGTCATGCGCTCCTTGATGTCCTTGAAGGCAGCAGCTGTGGCCTTCGTCCACACAAATGTGCCCTTCCGGATACAATCCGTGATCGGGGCGGTGACGGAGCTAAATTTGCGGATGAAGCGACGATAGAACGTTGCAAGGCCATAGAACCTGCGGACATCATGGACCGTGCGGGGTTCCGGCCTCTCAACAATGGCCCGGACCTTCTCTGGATCGGCGGAGACCCTAGTACTAGACACAATAAAACCCAAGAAGGTAAGCTAAGGTGTCATGAAGGCACACTTCTGTGGGTTCGCGTACAGCTGCTCTCGCCTAAGAAGTAGACAGACCTGCCGAAGGTGGTCTAAGTGGTCCCCCGTGGTGCGACAATAGATAAGAATATCATCAAAGTACACTACCACAAAGACTCCAATAAAAGGTCGAAGGACCTAAGTCATGAGTCGCATGAAGGTGCTAGGGGCATTGGTCAACCCAAAGGGCATAACCAACCACTCATAGAGACCATCCTTGGTCTTGAATGCGGTCTTCCACTCATCACCTGGCCTAATCCTCACTTGATGGTAGCCACTCTTAAGATCGATCTTCGAGAAGATAGTGGCACCGGCCATCATGTCTAGCATATCATCTAAGCGAGGAATAGGGAACCTATACTTCACGGTGATTTTGTTGATGGCACGACTATCAATGCATATTCTCCACGTGCCATCCTTCTTTGGGGCGAGTAATGTGGGAACAACACATGGACTCATGCTATCCCGAACAAACCCTCTCTGCATCAACTCATCGACCTGCCGTTTTAGCTCGGCATGTTCCGTGGGACTCATGCGATAATGAGGAAGATTGGGCAATGAGGAGCCCGGAATCAAGTCGATAGCATGCTGAATATCCCGCATGGGTGGGAGTCCCTCGGGAAGCTCATCGGGAAAAATATCAGCGAACTCCTGCAGAATAGGAATGACATCGGGTGGGAGTTCACCCTCGGACTTCGGCTCCACCTCTCGGACCGTAATAGCAAACACAGGGCAGCCCCTACTAGCCTCCCGCTCCATTTCCCGGGAGCTAATCATCATCAATCTCCTAGTCGAGGGCTCGTCGGGGCCAGATGTAACGAAAAATGGGGTACTGGGCCCGAGGATGGAAGGCTCCGGAGTACTTGGGCCAGTAGGACCCCTGACTGAAGGCTTCTTGGGCTAAGAGGGTTGGAGGGTAATCCGTTGGTGAGCATGGTCGAAGGTATAGGTGTTCGATCAGCCATGAAGTGTGGCATCGCGATCAAATAACCATGGCCTACCAACAATAATGCTGCCCACCTCCATGGGGAGGACATCACACCAGATCTCGTCACGGTAGGCACAGAACTACAGTGGGACCAGACACCGCAGTCTGATCAGAATGGAGGTGGAATCCACCCAAGATACTCGATAGGGGCAAGGATGATCCACGGGTGTAAGACCAAGAATGGAGATAGTGCCTGTGGAGATTGCATTGATGCAACTCCCACTATCGATGATCACCTTACAAACTTGCTTCCCCAGCTGACAAAATGTATGAAAGATAGTGGTCCGTCGCCAGTCATCACTGGCCTGTGGCTGGGTGAGAATACACCTGACGACCCCCAAGTGGGTATCATCCGGATGCTGGGCATCCTGGCCATTACCTTCGGCCTCATAGTACTCGTCAGCTAGCTCCGGATCTGCTTCATAGCTGACTAACTCGAGGTCCGTAGGGGTGGTATCCTCAGCCTGTGTGTCCCCAATGACAAGAGACTGGCAGGTGGGACACTGGTTGGTAAAATGACCAAACCCATTGTAGCAATAACACTGCTGTCGTGATCCACTAGGCTCCCCAATCATGGGTCCTTTCCCTTTATCCTCCCGACGGATAGTAGGTGAAGGCAACAAAGGATGGGCCGGAGGTGCGGGTGCCGGTGGACGGGCTGTGGGTGCCGTAAGATGTTGGGGACGAGGAAGGTCCCTCGGGGGTGGAGGGCAAGGCCTAGGTGCGAAAGGCTCGGGACGAGTGGGCTCCTGAGGTCGGGCCATGGGGGCCCTCGGATACGTGCCAGAAGAGCCACGGGGCTCGACACTACGAAGGGGAAAGGAGCCCAACCGATGGGGAGACTCGAACTCGGCCTCGAATTGCTCCAATTCGAGAGCAACCTGATACGCTTGTTCCAAAGTGGTCGCATTGCGGTGAAAAAGTTCATATTGATAGTTTGGCCGCTGACCTCTCCGAAAGCGTGATATGGTCATGGTGCTCTCTTCCGTAACTCCACACCGCAAATAATACTCATCAAACTCGGCGGTGTACTCGGTCACGGATCGGTTCCCTTGAGAGAGACTTTGCCATTTATCTATGAGACGTTGGCGGTATGAGGCAGGAAGGTACTTCTCCCTCAATTTCATTTTCATGTCATCCCAAGTGCCGATCGGGGGTTGACGTCGCTGATTTAGCAGGCTCTCCACATTGGTCCAATAAGTTTGGGCCTGCCCATGCAGCTTCATCTTCGCGTATCGAACTCTCCGGTGGTCCGTCATCTCAAACCACTTGAAGTACCGATCCATGCCGGCCTCCCAATCTAAATATACCTTCGGGTCCAAGGGCCCGCTAAAAGTGGGAGGGTCCGCACGCACGCCCCTAAGAATGCGGTCGTCATCATCGTCATCACGATTCCGTCGTTGATTACGACGACCATTTCCCCCTTGCTCATTATCAGATGCATAGTCAGCCACCTCATGTACCTGTTGCCTCCCAACATCTACCGCCTGAGCTCTTGGCGCAGCAGGTTGCTGAGCCGGCTCCTATTGACCATTGGTCGGCATGGGTTGCGTCGCCGCTGGGGCCCTCTCGAGGACGGCAATCCTCCCTATAAGACCCTGGATGGACTGGTCCGAAGATTCGGCCCGATCCTCGAGGGCTTTCATCCTCCCTTCTAGACACGTCCCTACGCCATCTAGACGCGTACTAAGGCCATCCATACGCGTGTCAAGACGATCCATAATGGCTCGGAACATCTCGGCCATCGAGGACTCATCGGAGCTACGGGCTCGGGAATCCGCCATAGGTAGTGGTGGCAAGTATTGGGTACCTCGACGGGTGGGCATGCAAAGACACATGAATTAGGAGACACAAACTGATGCAAACACTGACAAATGCACCTAGACCTAAACCAATATCCGGCACGTGGCGGAGTTAATCGATCTGAAGATCACTCCCGCAAGTGTGCGACCTTCCCCATAGGCGTAGCCTAACGTTAGGATAACACCTTTTAATATACCGAATTATCGGGATGAAATGCAATTTTAAAACACTTTTTTTGTTTTGAAAATAATGATGATCCTAGACTCGACTTAGACCATGCAAGACTTATACAACGACTACCCTAGACTCAACTCGCTCTGATATCAAACTGATGCGGGACGGACACGGGGACCGACTCTAAGTGATATGGACCTCGGACTCTAAATGCACACACGACCAGCAACATACGATGGGAGAGACATTAGGCCCTACACTAAGAGCTCCTATGGGCTATACGTCGCTAATAGAAACACAAGCTCACTCGTCGTCCCAAGCGAGGGAAACGTGGATCGTGCGCGGTTGAGAAATCGGCAGAGTTAGGGGTAGTCCGACTCACTTCCGTGCTCGGATCGAGTCACGGGACGGGTCACTCTCTCGCTCACAGCGGTGACATGGACTCACGGGCTAGAATCCTACGCTCTCACAGCGGCATATGACCATATACTAGCTAAGCAAAGTAATGTCGAGAAGTTACGATCGCACCTCCATGCACCCGGCGTGGGGAAGACAACCCCGGCCAAAACTGGACTCCCGATTAACAAAGTTTTACCGTGGTACAAAAATTTGACCCACTCCACGCAGGGAGGTAATAGGTCACATGTGGCGCCCGGGAGTCACGCGAATTGGGTTGACGGGCAGCATCTTGATGTCGCTCCGTCAGTGCCGAAACCCACGTTTAGTGCTATCCGGACAACGCGATCTACGGGTTCATGGGGCCCACGGGCTGCTCTGTCCTCCGAGTCTGATGGGGTGGGTCCCGCTGTGATGGAGACCCCTGGTGGCACGCCTCCCTGGAAGGCGGTCGGGCGGGAACGCCTGTCGGAGGCCGATCGGCTCCGATCTCCAAGCTTTGGAGTTGCTGCTCACGGATTGGTTGCTTCTATTTTCAGGCGCGTGATCCGGTGAGATCGGTTACTACGATCACTCCCAACGTCAGATCGACGCACAAGAGATATCGTTGGAAAGCTCTCTTAAAGTCCTTCGACCCTGTGGGATGCAGGAAAATTCACCAGAGCTGTGCTTCTAATGGACGATTTTGGAACCGGCCTGCTCTCAGTTTCAGATCTGACTGGGCAGAAACTGAGTTTCCTGAGAGTTGGCATTGACTGTAAGACAAACCTCCGAATTAGATCTCGAGCTCTTCATAAAGATTGTAGAGGGAAGATAGAGGAAAACGGAAATATTTCTTATGACTGATTTGGTGGAGGTTTGGATGGGGAAAGCATTTTTTTACTGGCAGGTGGTCGGATCAGGACAGGGGCAGACAGAACCGAAAGGAATCTGAATGTTATTTTTAGAAAATAGGTGAAGGCCTTTTGAAATTCCACGAAAATTCGTGGGTGGAGGGGATGGTAGGTAGAACCTTCATTAATTTTTGGGGTTCCAGAAAAAATCAAAAGGTGGGTTGAAGATGGGAAGATCAGGGTTGCTATCACAGTAGACAGAAACCTGACAGATCTGGAAGGAAAAGATGGACGAAAATGGAAAAATGGAAATCGGAATCTAAAGGCCAAACCAAAATTTAGGGAACGTGGGTTGGATCCCTAGAACTCACCTTGAAATTTTGGCACTCAGAAGATCTCAGATCCGAAAGTTAAAATTCATGGAAGGGGTTGCTATTGGATGAAGGCAGAACTTCGATACGGTGGCGGTGGCGGTGCGACGGCGGCTCGATAGCGGCGGCGGCGATAGATCTGAGCTTCCCACTCAGAAGAGACTTGAAGGAGAGGCTTCACACCTCTGGAAGCAACCTTCACAGCTGCAAGAAGGGGGAGGAGAGAGGAGGAGGGCGCACCAAGCTATGGTGCTCCAAGAAATTCTGAATTTTTATGGCATTAATTCCAATCAAATTAAAATATAAGGAATATATATGAAATACAAAAAGACTTCAAATAACCCTAGATCTAGGTTGGGGAGGGGTAAAAGAGGGAGTTCAATTTTATTTCTCCCATGTGATTTGGAATCAAATAAAATAACAATTCAAATCCTATTAAACTATAATAAGCTAGGGGCGCCCCCTTGACTCTAAGGCATCCAATTTTGAAATTTTGCTCCCTTTGTCCCCCCCTTGGTCCAACCCTTCTAGAAGCCCACCATGGAGGGTTGACTGACCCCACATGGGCCCAAGAGATGAGGTGGATCAATGGGAGAAGGGATGGGGGGCCCGCGGGACCCAAGTGGTCCCATTTTACACATAAACCCCTGTTATAATCCAAATTACAATCCGAATAAAACACACAATACACAAAAATAAAGTCCCAATAAACTATAAATATCGAGACTCAAGGGGGAGTCTCCAAGGTGTCTCCGAGCTAGATGGAAGTCGATGTAGCTCCGGTGGTGCTCCGCGTACGGTATCGGTGGCTCGCCGACTCGTGCCGCTCGTGTGCTCTAGTGTCCGCACCATACTGATCCCAGGAGGGAGCCGCTTGGCAGCATGATGTGTCGGGTATGGCACCCTATAGGCATCGAACGCGACGTAGTCACCTTCAATTCGTTCAGCAAGCTTCAGCTCGATCATCCTCTCTACCATCATCTTATTCATGACTGTTGGATCAATCAGTTCTGGATTGAAATGTGCTGGCTGCAGATAGGGAGTGACCAAGGTGGTCACCTGCGGGAGAGGGCGCAGCAGCGGAGGTGTCTGGTGCACCTGTGGCAGCACTAGTGGCATCAGCGGTTGTGATGGGCGCTGCTGAGTTGTCGCCAAGCTTGGCTCTGCCGGCTGAGGCGGGGTATAAAGTGGTAGGAAGTCATTCTGGTTGACGGCTCCCCGTGATGATTCGGCCTGCATCTCAGGCTGCTTGGAAGCTGAGATTTGCTCTGCCTTCTACACAAGCTGCTTCTTCAGGGACTCTATCTCCTGTCGGTATTTCTGGATTAACATCCATACTGATGGATCCACAGTTGCAGTGCTAGGAATGGCTTCTGTGGTTTCCCCTGACGCACCTTCAGGGAGGATGTCGACCAAGACTTCTTCTTCTTCCGCCGTCACAACATTGACAGTTAGAATAATAGCTTCGTCATGTTGCAGGTGGTGGGCCAGGGTTTACTTTCCCTTGGCCGCTGCCATCATTTTTCTTGCGGTTTCCGCCCTCCGAGTATTCGGCCTCGGCCTTCCGACCAATCGAGCCAACTCCTGAAGCTCCTCAGGTAACCTTCCATAGTGGCCAGACACCCCAGCCATGTTGTAGGTGAAAATCTGCATCCTTCTTCTTTGTCTGCAAACCGTCCTTTTTGCATTCTCTCGGAAGGTGAGCCTCTCGAACACGGAGACTCTTCTTCTTTCCTCATGGTGGGGAGTAACTTCATCGGCTTCAATGTCCAAGCCGTCTTCATATCCATTGTCGTCGATCGACGACGTCATCTATAGCGACCCGGATCCCGGATACCAGGTATACCCGGTAGGACTACCAAATACACGTGATATCACATGGAATCCGCGAGGCCTCCCAAGAGCGGTAAAGCTCCGAATGGAAAAAGGCATGTGTAGAGTACATTGAAGCCACAGAGATAGAACAGTAAGCAATCAAATTTCATTAGATCGGTTTGCTAAAGTAGCAGAAATAAAATTACTTTTTAATTAACAGTTTCAATTTAACAATTACATCAGAGTCCAGTCCAGAAAATTAAAGACAAGTACAGGCCACAGGAAAAGAACGTACACTGAGGTCGGGGGAAACCCGACGTAGGTACCGCTGGCAGCTACAGACACGCCACACTAGGAACCACGAACAGAGACGACGCCCACCTGAAAAGCAGGGGTGAGTCTCCAAACAGAGGCTCAGTAGGGGTCACGCGAATCCCCACTGAAAAACACGCAGAACACGGAACAGGAAGTAACAGAAGTAACAGCAGGTGTAGCAAAGCAGGAAACTACACTACAAAGCTGTAAAAAGAACGAGAACAGCAGGAGTAGGGAACAAGTAGGAAAGGGGGAGAATCCGCACCAGACAAGTGGCTGCCGAACTAACCTCGGCACCACAAACTACTCCAAGAGCGACAGAAGGGCGGCCCTGATCTGACAAAGTCAGGAGTTACCGATCTGTCGACACGACGCCAGGCCTAAGACGAAGACCTGCACGACGGACAAAAAGACAGACACAACAGACACGACGGCACACACGACAAGAACGTCGTGCACGCAACGCCACACTGACCTCGAGTAGGGCCACATGAAGGCTAACTCGGGAAGGTCACGACGTACAAGAAACGCCGAGAGTCACGCGCCACGTGACGGAAGCACCTCCTCATAAGAAGAACAGCCAGCTGCGTCCACTGACGTCTTATGCTGCGCCACAAGTGTCTCGCCTACAGTACCGCTGAAACCACGGCAGAGTCGCAGACACGCAGTGAACCAAACAGGAACAACCGAATCAGGTAACTAGTCAGGGTCATGCCCGTCGACGTAAGTCCTTAGTCCCTGACAACGTGTGCACACACTGGCTCTAGCCTAAGTCAGGTTCTCAAGCTAGTTTTCTCCCTCGGTAGGACGCTACCGTTGGCTGGGAGCCCACGAACTAGCTTACAAACCGCGTGATGGGAACACCCCTCTGCCATCCGCAGGCGGGTCGGCAACTCAAAGGCCTTAGGGTTACAACAAGTGGAGGCTCACAAGACACAGAGGCTCAAAAACACGGGTGCTAAAGTACAAGTAGGCAAGAACGCCCAACGGCACGTACTTCGAAGCACCAATGGCAGCACAGCCACTGCCGACAGACTCAGGGCAAGGCAACTAGACCTACTCACATGACGATCCTTGAGTCGGACGACTCAAAGGCAAGATCGTCACTAACAGAGGAACAAGCCGCCAATCGGTCTAATCCTAAGCCACGCGAAACAACACTCCGGAGAAAACGACTCACGAAGACCTTAGAGAACACCAAGGACCCTCAGCACGCCTGGACACACGGACCGAGGTAAGGTAACACCTCGAGATATCCAGAACCAATGTTTCGAGCTGGACAGAACCGTCGAGACACACAAAGCTACCTGTCAACCCTGGGTAACCCCTGGTTGACCGGAGCCAGACAACACTGACACAAAACACGGCATGCACGAGCACTCCTGGCTGTCCCATCATGGTTACTGCCCTCATAGGACGTCAACAGACACCCACGGGTCACGGGCAAACCACGAGACCAAGCCAAGACAAGCATAAACCGAAATGACAAAAACCACACTCTGGCAGAACGGACCGTCATTCAACCACTAGGCAAACCCAGCAGTCAAGGAACAGCCGCCACGCAACCAGAGACAAGGACATTGGCAATTCTAGATTGTGTCGTTAGGGAACTGTCGCAGTCAAGGAAGAGACTGCACCCAGTCACCTAAATCGACCGATCCAGAAGACCACTGCCACACAAACACAGCCCTAGAACACCAACCTACGACTGCCCAACACACGGGCGAACACCGAACACCCAATGGCCATCACGACAACAACAGGGCTGTAACGCACCACCACAGGGGCGTTATAGGCGCCTAACGCACCAGGGCAGGCGCGTCAGAGCCAACAAGCACAAAACCACAACGCGAGCCACGTAACGCACCAGGGTAGGCGCGTTACAGCGGCCTAACGCACGATGACAGGCGCGTCAGAGCCAATAGGCTAAAAATTGAAACGCGAAGCACGTAACGCACGACGCCAGGTGCGTTACTGCGACCTAACGCGCGAGAGCAGACGCATTACGCCAACAAACCCAAGTCTGAAAACTCAGACAAACAGCATGTAACGATCCACGATGGACGCGTTACAACACTGTGACGCACGGGGGCAGGGCCGTTAGAGCTAACGGACAGCCACCTAGCTCAGCCAAACAGAGTGTAACGGCCTGGGGCAGGCACGTTGCACAACTGTGTCGCATAGGGGCACAGCCGCTACACGAACCGACTGACCTGGTCAAATCCAGTGAAACAGAACGTAACGGCCTGGGGCAGGCGCGTTACGCGAACCTGACGCACTAGGGCAGGCGCGTCAGAGGAACCGACTTAACCAAAACGCGAGATGACAAAATAGCTGTGACGCATACAACCGGACGCGTCAGAGAGCTGTGACGCATCACACCTGGGCCGTCACACTCTCGCAGCCACGAAAACTTATAAACACGAATAGACGTTGTGGCGGTCTATCGTAGGGCCGTCAGAGACTGTGACGGTCTCTGGTACGACCGCTACACCGGCCACGGCGGGAAAACAGAGGAATGGCCGAATCGGCCCGTTCCACGCCCCATTCATGTCGAAGCGTAGGGGAAACAAAGGCAAACAATGAAAAATAACTTCCGGAGGCTAAAAAGCCCATGCATGGATTAAAACGTAAGATCGGGGCGATTCTAACGGATCGACCCAAAACGAGTCACCGAGGTTCCCGGACTCCTACCGGCCTCGAATGACAACCGATCGACACGAAACTAACATGGATGGGATCCAGACATCCCAGCGGTCAATTTGATACTAACTACGCTGCAAATGGTTGCCATTTTCCGACGAACCCTACAAAACCTGAAAATCACGGTTTAGGCTAAACAAGCCCAAACTCAGCCGTTTTCGCGCCAAACGACGTGCAATGGCAGGGAAAACGGGCAGGGAGAAGTGGTGATCCGTCACCCTACCTCCACCGAAGAAACCGTGCCCCGAAGGGACTAAACCGCGCCGCGAGCTCAAACGCTGGTTTTAAATCCACCGTTCGTGATCACGCCAAAACCACTCCATCTTCGCTCCATCGCGCACCCAATCAGCTCCACAGCATCCCCAGCACGTGCCCCTAGGTCCTCCGTCTGCAGCCGGAGCCGAGGAAGCTCGAGAGGAGAGAAAACGGGAGAGGGAGACGGCGGCGGCGAGAGTGAGGTGGGAGGAGAGAGGAAGGAAAAGGAATAGGAAAAGAAATTAGGAATTTTTCTAATTTCTGAAAAATCTGATTTTTGGGCCTAACTCCGAAAAATACGCAAAAATAGCCAAAACGATCGACTCGAAGAGTACATCGTCGCTGTAGCATCCGTGAGTTGATGAACTGACAAGTAAACTCACCGTAGGGTTCCGTAACTAGTACGAGAGAAAAACCCACACGGATCGTAAAACTTAACTCGGAAGCCACAAAAGCGAACCGAAACTGATCCGAAAGATCCAATAAAGATCCAACCAGACCTACAAAGGATCCAGCAAAGATCCGGGACATTACATCCTCCCCTCCTTTAAGGAATTTCATCCTCGAAATTTAAGGACTAGCAAGGGTAAGCAGGGAAGAACAACCCGACAGCACAACTATGAAAACGACACAAATCTCGAGAAACACAGCTCAGAGGAACATCGTCAGACTATAATCACGAGCATACGCTCTGGATCGAGCATGACACAAGTGAACACAAGTCACACACCTCCGAAACAAGGCAACGTCGCTTACGTCTCACCAGAAATTGAGACACGACACATGCCACAACAACAGACAACCAATACCGAAGAACACAACGATAGCACGACAAGCAGCAGCTTACACAAGGAGACACAGTCCTCTCAGCTGACAGCTCGACCACATCATCGGCTCCAGTGCCAAAGGTAACAGAGAACACCTGGCACAAAGGACGCCAACGACAACAGCACCGGACCACAACACAATCAAGTCAGCACTCACTCAGATATTACCTCTGATCGAGTCGCAAGCTAACTCTTGGAAGGAGAGTACAGCACCGCTAACTGACAAGACCATGGTCCACGACAGAGACACAAAATCATAGAGAAACAGCAATAAAGGGACAACAACAGCACCTGCAAGATTCCGGCTCCGCACGGAACACAGAACCATGGAACACAACTGCAAGCGAGGTCACATCAAGGCACAAGAACAGCTGAACACACGACCACAAGGGACTAGTCATGCATCGAGCAGCTCACCAAGAAAAGGCCCACGACAACGAGAAACGACAACAATCTCGGGGAACGCAACTCAAGGACCATGATCACACCCTGAGAGCACAACACCCAAGAGAAAGAATGCAGAACAGAGGGTACTCAATCAGCAAGGAATGCCGACAGATTCCCCAACATTCGCAAATGCCAATGCCAACACCAGAAATGCTTCCAATAACAGCACGGCAACAGGCAACAACAAGGTCAAGGCACAGGAAGCCAAGACAAAGTCACATCGAGAAAGAACAAACCTCTCGACTGGCCAGAATCTTACCACCAACGATCCTGAGCCCGTGGGTAACCAGCCCACACGCTTCAACTGCGCACTCAACAACGAACGCAGGCACCAGAAAATATCTCGGTATTCGCATCCTAGCACACGTACGGCGACATCGCAATTCATGAAAATCGCAATATAACACACCACAAGTACTAATCCAACGAACAACCGATCACAAGAAGCCTCAGTGCAAAGAAGAGGAGTACCAGCTTCAGCACAAAGCACAAAGAAAATGCTAATCTCAGCTTACCTTCACGTCCTGAAAACGGTAAATGAGCCTTCACAATACATCGGCCGCTGGACACGGCACGACAAACACGGTGAACAACAGCTCTTAACACCATAATGGAGTCCAAAGCCAAGCAACCGTATAGCAAGGAGCAGATCAGGCTCAGAATAAACACTATCCACACTTAAGCAGACACCGAGCAAAAGCATCGCCAAGATGATAATTCCAAGGCAAACCTCAAAAAGATTCACCAGAAGGGACAAGAAGCAATAAGCTCAACCACGAAAGCTCACCAGGAAGGGAAAATCCTAGCTTGCCTGAGCAACTTCTCAAACACGGAATCAAATCGAGCACTTCAACATAAGCGAGACACATCAGGAGCTGAACAGACTCAAGCCGGGACGACCAAAATAACGTGAGAACGTGTACGGTCATCAGACCAAGGCCAAAGGTCAACAGCAACCTGAACAACACATGGAGAAAACAACGCGACAAATCATCGCAACACCTAAGCCAGCAAAAGCCTGTACTGGACCTTAAGGACTCTGGATACTGCAATATCTCGGATTCCCATGTACTTCACACAACAATGCTCTGATAGCTCAGAAAAGAACTCCGAACATCTCAGAACACTACTCTGATACCATCTGTAGCGACCCGGATCCCGATACTAGGTATACCCGGTAGGACTACCGAATACACGTGATACCACATGGAATCCGCGAGGCCTCCCAAGAGCAGTAAAGCTCCGAAGGAAAAAAGGCATGTGTAGAGTACATTGAAGCCACAGAGATAGAATAGTAAGCAATCAAATTTCATTAGATCGGTTTGCTAAAGTAGCAGAAATAAAATTACTTTTTAATTAACAGTTTCAATTTAACAATTACATCAGAGTCCAGTCCAAAAAATTAAAGACAAGTACAGGCCACAGGAAAAGAACGTACACTGAGGTCGGGGGAAACCCGACACAGGTACCGCTGGCAGCTACAGACACGCCACACCAGGAACCACGAACAGAGACGACGCCCACCTGAAAAGCAGGGGTGAGTCTCCAAATAGAGGCTCAGTAGGGGTCACGCGAATCCCCACTGAAAAACACGCAGAACACGGAACAGGAAGCAACAGAAGTAACAGCAGGTGTAGCAAAGCAGGAAACTACACTACGAAGCTGTAAAAAGAACGAGAACAGCATGAGTAGGGAACAAGTAGGAAAGGGGGAGAATCCGCACCAGACAAGTGCTTGCCGAACTAACCTCGGCACCCCAAACTACTCCAAGCAGTGACAGAAGGGCGACCCTGATCTGACAAAGTCAGGAGTTACCGATCTGTCGACACGACGCCAGGCCTAAGACGAAGACCTACGCGGACGGACAAAAAGACAGACACGACTCACAGCCACTGCCGACAGACTCAGGGCAAGGCAACTAGACCTACTCACATGACGATCCTTGAGTCGGACGACTCAAAGGCAAGATCGTCACTGACAACGGAACAAGCCGCCAATCGGTCTAATCCTAAGCCACACGAAACAACACTCCGAGAAAATGACTCACGGAGACCTGAGAGAACACCGAGGACCCTCAGCACGCCTGGACACATGGACCGAGGTAAGGCAACACCTCGAGGTATCCAGAACCAATGTCTCGAGCTGGACAGAACCACTGAGACACACAAAGCTACCTGTCAACCCCTGGTTGACCGGAGCCAGAAAACACCGACATAAAACACGGCATGCACAAGCACTCCTGGCTGTCCCATCATGGTTACTGCCCTCATAGGACGTCAACAGACACCCACGGGTCACGCGCAAACCACGAGACCAAGCCAAGACAAGCATAAACCGAAATGACAAAAACCACGCTCTGGCAGAACGGACCGTCATTCAACCACTAGGTAAACCCAGCAGTCAAGGAACAGCCGCCACGTAACCAGAGACAAGGACATTGGCAATTCTAGATTGCCTCGTTAGGGAACTATCGCAGTCAAGGAAGAGACCGCACCCAGTCACCTAAACCGACCGATCCAGAAGACCACTGCCACACAAACACAGCCCTAGAACACCAACCTACGACTGCCCAACACACGGGCGAACACCGAACACCCAACAGCCATCACGGCCACAACAGGGCTGTAACGCACCACCGTAGGGGCGTTACAGGCGCCTGACGCACCAGGGCGGGCGCGTCAGAGCCAACAAGCACAAAACCACAACGCGAGCCACGTAACGCACCAGGGCAGGCGCGTTACAGCGGCCTAACGCACGATGATAGGCGCGTCAGAGCCAACCGGCTAAAAAACGAAGCGCGAAGCATGTAACGCACGACGCCAGGCGCGTTACAGCGACCTAACGCGCGAGAGCAGACGCGTTACGCCAACAGACCCAAGTCTGAAAACTCAGACAAACAGCATGTAACGGTCCACGAGGGACGCGTTACAACATTGTGACGCACGGGGGCAGGGCCGTTAGAGCTAACGGACAGCCACCCAGCTCAGCCAAACAGAGTGTAACGGCCTGGGGCAGGCACGTTACACAACTGTGACGCACAGGCGCACATCTGCTACACGAACTGACTGACCAGGTCAAATCCAGTCAAACAGAACGTAACGGCCTGGGGCAAGCACGTTACGCGAACCTGACGCACTAGGGCAGGCGCGTCAGAGGAACCGACTTAACCAAAATGCGAGACGACAAAATAGCTGTGACGCATACAACCGGACACGTCAGAGAGCTGTGACGCACCACACCTGGGCCGTCACACTCTCGCAGCCACGAAAACTTATAAACACGAACAGACGCTGTGGCGGTCTATCGTAGGGCCGTCAAAGACTGTGACGGTCTCTGGTACGACCGCTACACCGGCCACGGCGGGAAAACAGAGGAATGGCCGAATCGGCCCGTTCCACGCCCCATTCACGTCGAAGCGCAGGGGAAACAAAGGTAAACAACGAAAAACAACTTCCGGAGACTAAAAAGCCCACATGTATGGATTAAAACGCAAGATCGGGGTGATTCTAATGAATCGACCTAAAACGAGTCACCAAGGTTCCTGGACTCCTACTGGCCTCGAATGACAACCGATCGACACGAAACTAACATGGATGGGATCCAGACATCCCAATGGTCAATTTGATACTAACTACGCCGCAAATGATTACCGTTTTCGGTGAACCCTACAAAACCTAAAAATCACGGTTTAGGCTAAACAAGCCCAAAATCAGCCATTTCTGCGCCAAACGACGTGCAATGGTAGGAAAAACGGGCAGGGAGAAGTGGTGATCCGTCACCATACCTCCACCGAAGAAACCGTGCCCCGAAGGGACTAAACCGTGCCGAAAATCGTGCCGCGAGCTCAAACGCCGGCTTTGAATCCACCGTTCGGGATCGCGCCAAAATCACTCCATCTTCGCTCCGTCGCGCACTCAATCAGCTCCACAGCATCCCCAGCACGTGCCCCTAGGTCCTCCGTCTGCAGCCGGAGCCGAGGAAGCTCGAGAGGAGAGAAAATGAGAGAGAGAGAAGGCGACGGTGAGAATGAGATGGGAGGAGAGAGGAAGGAAAAGAAATAGGAAAAGAAATTAGGAATTTTCCTAATTTTTGAAAAATCCAATTTTGGGCCTAACTCCGAAAAATACGCAAAAATAGCCAAAACGACCGACTCGAAGAGTACATCGTCGCTGTAGCATCCGCGAGTTGATGAACTGACAAGTAAACTCACCGTAGGGTTCCGTAACTAATACGAGAGAAAAACCCACACGGATCGTAAAACTCAAGTCGGAAGTCACAAAAGCGAACCGAAACTCACCGAAACTGATCCGAAAGATCCAATAAAGATCCAACCAGACCTACAAAGGATCTAGCAGAGATCTGGGACATTACGTCATCCTTCTTTCTTCTTCTTCTTCTTCCATTGCCATTGATGGGCAGTGATCTTCTTCAGCCACGGCTACTTGCAATAGCCGTTGTTGGCCCAATGAGGGGTTGCCTAGTCCCCTAAAATAACTTCTGACCATATTGGTCATCTCTTCTTGCCCCCATCCCTGATGTAGGACTGGGGATAGTTGTCGACCTCCCATCGGAGGGATGTAAGCAAGCCGGGCTCTTCCGGAAGGTTGTTGAAATCTTCTTCCCACAGTGGGGATGTTGGCCTGTCGGGCGCAGGCCCTAAAAATTTCACGGCGTGGAGGATCCACGACCGTTTCTTCTTTCCTTGGGGCAAGGCCCCTTTTCTTGTTCTTCTATGCTCCAGTAAATCCGGAGCGGTGGCGGACTGGTGCGTCCTTGTGGGTAGGCTGGATCTTCTTAGGGACCCAAACTTGCTTAGATATTCTTGGTTTGGGAGCCAACTTCCTTCGGCCATGACATCCAGCTTCTTCTTTCTCGGCTCTCCTTCCGGAGAGGGCTTGGTAGGAGTTGTAGATAGGTACTACGGGGATCACCTGATCCGGGCTCACTCGAGCATCGCGTCCATCCAGGAAGACACGAACTCCCTCGATCAGCATGGATTTGCCGGACACGGAGAGACGTATGGTAACAGCAGCAGCAGCCTTCTTCCGGAAGCTCCTATGTTGGCGCTCCCATAGTTCTTGGCAGGGACAAGGAGGGCCCCGTGAGTGATATGGTGCACCATGCAATTGGCAACTTGAATTGGGCCCGTGAGTGGGCCGGTACAGCGTCGAGCCTTTAGGGCCTCGACCTCTTCTGCAGTCTTCTCCTCGGCGGGCTCCGAGGACTCTACTTGCAACAGATCGGCAAAGGCTAACCCCAAGAAATTAGGGAAGCCTATAGCCGGTGGGAAAGACCCAAAGACAGTGGGCACCGCCAGGTACCCATGTTCAGCATGGCCGGCGACGATCGCGGGGCCAAAGGTGAGAGCTGTGAGTCCCGATGACGTCATCGTCCACCTGAGATAAACAAACAAACAGTCAGTATTCTTGGGGGGAGCCTCCGAAGGCATCCCCTCTTGGCAAAGAGATGAAGGGAGACTCGGGTCCCACCGGGCGTGCCAGACTGTGGGGGAGCATTTTCTTTCCATCCGAACTAGATCGCTTGTTTGTTATTTACGTAGGCGTGCCAGTCACATATGTGACAATTTATTATGCGCTCGATTTGACTTGGTCAGTCAATTGTGAGGTTCACGTCGGGACCTAGAGCCCGTCATACCACAAAGGCAATGACGTTAAATACGTCCTCTAAGAAAGAGGACAACCCTTGATTAATTGCCAAGAGGGGACGCCATCCGAGGGTGAAATAAGATGAACATGAACACATATGGCAAAACCACCTGAGGTGTTTATTTACTAGCTCATCCATGCAGAACGAGCAGTGCAACCAAAATATGTACAATTATGCATAAATGCAAGTAAAGAGAGGAAGTATGGCAGAAAGCAAGTAGGCCGAGAGGCAAAGACAGATGCGTTCAAACACGAATGCATATAAAAATAAGAGGGCAAGCTCAGCCGATAAAATTTATTGATTCTGAAGATGATTGTTGATTGATTTTTTTTATCACAATGATGCATCAAATTTTTATGATGATTTATTATCCCTTTGTTTATTATTGTTATTGTCATCCCATTCAACGGCTCACAAATATTAGACACATTAAGCATTTATTGGAATATTTTTATTGGGCTTTGACAGGGGCCAAAAATGAGGTCGATGCATGTTTGAGGGTTGGTGCATGAATGGGGTGAGGTTGATGCATGTGTGGAGTTGGCCTAAAATGGCGCGGGGCATTGTTGGGGCTAAAACGGCGCGCCCAGGGCGTGTCGGACGGAGGCCAAGAGAGTTGAATTGGTTTATGAGTGTGGGGCTAAAGCGACGCGGGGGGGGGGGGGGGGGTGCCAAAAAATGGCGCGCCGGTTTAGGGCTGCGCCGGATTAGGGCAGGTTTGGTTTGTTTGGGTTAAAAATGGAAGGCCAAGTGATTTTCTTGGAACTTTGAAGTTAATTAAGAAGATTAAAGAGTTTATTTAGGTCCCAATTGTCCTGCAGACATGGCCAGTCTAGACTTAGGCGAGGTTCCTACTCGAGCATAGTCCAACATAGACTTATGGCCTAAAGTTCATCACAATTCAGACTAAGTGTTCAGTCAAAAATTGGGCAGCACCTCCCCATGCCTAGAGGGTTGCGGGGGCGAAGTAGAGACAGTCCCACAGCATCTGGGGTACGCTCCTTAAAGTCGGAAGTGCCAAACGGTGACCGGCAGACTTCAATGGAGGGAAACCCCGAGGGCTAGCCTACGAGGGGCACCAACACTCCATGAGTCAAAAATATCGATCAAAGGGACGGCCGAGATGGGAGGATACCTCGAGGGCTAGCCTATAAGAGGTACCTTACCCACGGCCACCACCATTCCTGAGAGAATGTGGATTTGATATCGGGCTAAGCACCCTGTTAATGTTCACCTTGCAGTTCATGGGGTACATGTCATCAAGGGACATGACCCTATGGTCTAACGGTGACTAAAAACATCAATGGGGAATGTCCCCTCTCCCCGGGCACTAGACTCCTTGAGAAAAATAGACGCACATAAGGTATATGTAGAATGCATTCGGCCAATAAACCGACTATAGAAAGTCATATGCATATAAGTATATATAGATGTAGGGGTTAGCTGATTAGCAAATTAGCCTCCGAAAATCATAAACTAAAATGGATCAACTAGAGAAGACAACCCTTCATAGAGTTGATGTGCAGCATATAGGGAAGACGATGATATGAGGAAACTATATGCCCAGATTGTAGGGACAGTCTCATCCTGCTAAACCCACGACTAGGGACAAAGGGGGTAATAAAGGGTCGATCCCGGTGTTTAACTAGAGAGGCACAGATGCATGTTCCTCTGGCAATTGAACCCTCCACCAAGACGGTGGGAATCTGATACAGGCATATCACTGGAAAGCAACCCCGGGGATAGGGGTGATGATATTAATATTGCCCGGAGAAAGAATTAGGGCTCATTCGGCATTGGAAAACCGGACAATCACACACAGAACATAGGGAAAGGGAGTGCAATCGGATGGAAAGAAATAGCTCAAACATGCATCAACGCGTTCATTCAAACCCAAAGGGATCATGTAGGACACTATGTACAACTGCGGCTCGACGTTGTCACACGAAGCCGACTCCCGGCTTGGGTAGGAAGAGAAAACAGAAAAAAAAGGTAGAGCATAGTGCCTAAAAAGAAAATCTACGGGCTCATATCATTGCCCATTTCATTACATCGCTCAGCGGAGCTATCTTGGCAGAAGGAGGGAGGACAGAAGAGGAAAACCCAGGCGACTCCTGCAAACCCACCTTGGATGTCTGCAGCAGGGAAACAGAGTATCGAAACGGGCTTTTCGCTCCCCTTTCTTCCTCCCCAAGCTTCTCTTCTTCTATCTCTTTTTCTTCTCTTTTATGCTGGCTCTCTCTTCTATCGGCTGGCTCTCTTTGCTATCTATCAGCTGTCTTCGTTGCTATCTATCGAATGTCTTCTATCTTCTTCGGTAGATGATTGGTATATATAGCAAAACCCTTGACCATGGATTCACCCGGCGTGGTAATAGCGCGCCAGATAAGGGGTTCACCCTGTTGCGCGCTGGGAATGTGGGCGCCGAAATGGGTAGTGCGCCAGATTAGGGGGCGCGCTGTATTAACCCCTCCTTCATGTTCATTTAACACGAGCCAGACGATGGGCCTTGGAGCGGCTCTGGGAGTCACTGTGATCTTTCATCTCATCGTGGTCTTGCCAAACCACGGTGGGAGGCATCGATAAGGCTTTCAGGCTACTGAACGACCGCCTGCAGAATCTCGTGCATCTTCAGCTCGGACACGCGGGTTTTCCGCTGATACGGGCCTCGGCACTGTGGCTTGTGCTGCCTGCTCAGCTTAACTTACCTTCATAGCTTTCTCGGGGAGTGAAATATCACCCGGGGTACTTTCACCTTGATTGAGCGATCATTTGATCACTAACGGACCCGATTTACTAAGAAGACATACCCATGCCAGGTTATCCAGGTCTTCCACCGACGGAGCCTTCGGTCCCTTGTTCTGAAAGGGCCAAGGATGTTTTATCACCTCGGGAGAATGTTTCTTTCAGGTGGCGAGCGACCAAGTATACCCTTGTCATTGGTCGAGAATGAATGTTGCTCGTGCGGCACGACCGAGTCGATGTCGGTTCATTGGGCAGACTTGTCGGCACTGCTGGTTTGTTGTGGATTCTTCTCGATTCTCCTGAGGTGAAGTCCCCGGTGTTAATACCGGGTGACCTGAGGCTCTAGCAACTTGAGAAGGCTTCGGTGCATTGGTGTCCTTTGGCTTCTTCGCTTCAGCGGGCCGCATCATTTCTGTCATTTAGGCTTGGTCACCAATACTTCTTCGCTTCAGCGGGCCGCATCATACCATGTCTTGGTTTTCGTGAGGATTAATGATGTGTCATACTTGTTCAAAGTTCAGCCCTTGAACTCCTTCATTCGTGAAATCTACCTTATCATCCTACCATGGTTATTCCTTTGGAACTCTATATTGGATATAACTATAGTGGATGTTTAAAATATGCATGACTCAATGGTTGTGCATATATGGCCCGATCTGGTCTGGGAGGAGCATTCGAAAGTACTTGTGTCCATAGGAGTTATATTGATCACGGTGTGGCATTGCACCGAAGTGCATGACTAGCTAGATTTGACATTCCACGACTTGTACTTGACTTGACATGACATGACTTGCGTGGTCCGGAATGGATATTTACTTACTTGATATTATGATAGTCAATTCATGTGGCATGACTTGATATGTTTACATGCTTGACTACCTTGATATATTCTATATGAATATCTTGAAATCTTGCTAGTTCGTTAACTCTTGATGCTCTACTTTCTCTTGTCATCGTCATGCGTACATGCGTGGCTAGACTTGCATTCATGTAACATGTAATTACTTAAAGCAAGCTTGTACTTGAGATGTAATTCCTACTGAGCGTTCACTCTCCTAGTGTTTTTCCCTATTTTTCAGGTAACTCCGATGACGAGAATCAATCGGATGGGATCGGGAACGAGTAAAGATCGTAGAGCCATCCAGTCACAGAAGCATCTATCTATCCGTGTCTTTTTCCTATTTCTTGAGTCAATCATTGTAATTTTCTTTTATTGAGTCAAGATTGTCCTTAGTACTTTTATTGAGATTATGTAATAGATTTACTTTATTGGTTATTATGAATAAAGGATTTAATTTATCTTATAATTTGCGCACCTCTGTCTATAAGGTCGAATTCCTTATGCTCTGATTGACATGAATGATATAACTTGTCACGCGTACCGGATTCCTTCTGCGCTCGGGACATGACAATTATTATTTTAATGACACCTTATCCTCTCAAAAGGATCTAAAATAAAAAAAATAAAAGATGTAGTAGTATTAGAATATAAATACTCACATTTAAATTAGTTAATCAATCATGTTGTTTATCAAACATTTTCACTATTTTGACAATGCATCTAATTTATAGAACATCTAAAAATATTCAAACATAATAGTGAAGAAAACTTTGTATTTTCATTAGTTTAATTAATGAGATGTTCAATAGTATAATTAAATTAAAGAATGTCTTGAAAATATTTAAGCAAGGTAAGCTATTAAAATGAGAAGAAATATCTTAAAATAATTTGTATATATTTAAATATCAATTAGTTAATTATGAAGTATTTGGAGATAAAATTAATTTATAAGAATCTCTTAAATAGATCTTAGATATATATATATATATATAAATTGCATGAAAGACTTCTAAGATAAAAAAGTAATAATTAACACATCTGAATCTCAATTGGTTAATTAACGATGTATTACCTAAATATTTTATTAATTATAGAAATCTTTAATTTAAGGAAACACGCATAGATATTTAAGAAAATAAATCGAATCTGAGTGATAATAAATAAATGTAAAATTTGTAAAATGAAAGATAGTAAGGATTATTTAATCCATTAAGAAAATATTTAAAGAAATAAATAAAGATAAAACTAGTAAAGTAAGAAAAGTCAAGTTATTATTTAATTAATAGATTTCTTTAAAGATATTAAGAAATAAGTAAATAAGAACTTGTAAAACCAAAATAGTGGGTTATGTGTTGCGATGCTCGTGCTTAAAACACCGTTCACTCAATTTTAAAAAATTTAAACTCTTTTATAAACATATGATAAAATAATGGTGAGTGCCAGTCGATCCACAGGGATGATTTAACTTTCTTTTGAGATAATCTACAGCCTTTTCTATGAATTGAGAAAGATTGAAATCGGTTCGCGCATAAAATAAGGATGAGGAATATATTTAAAAGAGAGAGAGGGTTATGTACACAATTAGAAGAGAGGAAAAGGTTAATTGAAAAGAGCATTTAATGCAGCTATGGTTCATTTTCCAAGTTACTGTTCTTCATTTTTTTGTTTTATTTTTTTTAAAAAAAAAGTAAAAATCAAACCAAATAATGGGTATCAACTAGATTTGTCAAAATGAATCTAAATTTAGAGAAAAAATCTAAGAATCTAACTTGGTTAGAGGTTTCTTAGATAATTAATCTAATTAGATAATCACTCAATTAAATAATTATTATTTTAAATGTCCTAATCCAAATAAAATAAGGACATAAATTAAGCAATTAAATCTAGTTTACTATTTAATTTGTCAAGAGTTAAAGATTTGAATTAATCCTATTAGTATTGGTTTAGAATAAAGGAATTGTTAATATGGTTACCTTATCTAATATTAAAACCTAAAGCCTCATTCACTTAATCCTAAGCCAAGTAGGGTAAGTTGAGGTCGACGGCGGCTGGAGTTTAGCCTTGGGTTATCTCCTCCTTAGTTATATTTAGTTAGGACTCTAGAGAGGTTTTACCCTATATGTAGATGGCCTTTTAACCTCACGTGTGTTAACCCTAGACTCTAATGACCCAATATACTTTTGTGAGGGTTGTGGCTGCGAAGGAGAGGACTAGGCTTCGTGTGAAGGTTTGAAGAAGATGAATAAGGCATGTACGTGTTGAAGATAGATGTGGCTTGTTCGTGGGTGGGGAGGCTCGGAAGGATTAGTCTATTAATGAAGGCTCATTTATGATGATTAAAAGAAAAGGGAGGAGTTCTATGAAGGTTGGATCGTGGGAAGGCTTCTCTGTCCAAACTAGATTTTCTCGCTCAAGCTTCAAGTATAAAAATCTGAATTTTAATCTCTATAAAATGATTCTTATTCCTACAAATCGGATTGCCTATTTACCTGCAAAAACGAGCATGTTTCTCAGCAATTTTGATCGCCTTTTTCCCTGTAAAATGATCCTATGCTTTTGTTAATCTTAAACCTGCAAATCTGAAGTTGAAAAGCCAGCCAAACCAGAGCCTTTCAATCCCTACCAATCGATCTTCTAAAACCTGCAATCTGCCTACTTTAAACTTGATTTTTTGGTCCTTCTAAACTTGAAAGGTTGAGGATTTAAAACCAACACAACAACTCTCTGTTTTTGTTAATCTTAAACATGAGACTTCGAAGTTTAAAACGCAGCAAAACATGACCCTCCAATCCTCTGTCCATCGGACCTTTAAAGCCTGCAAACTCGGAGGTTAATCTCGTAAAAAAGGGGCCCCTGTTTCCCTGTGTTTTAATCCCCTTTAGAACCCGTGAATTTGAGGTTTAAAACCTGACGTTTTGATACCTTTTAACCCTGCAAAAACAAAGCTTTAAAACTCTTGTGTTTAACCCTTTTTAAACCTGGATTTTGATCCCCTTTAAACCCTTGTTTTAATCCTTTAAACCTGTGATTTTGACCCCCTTTAAAACCTGCCATGTCAATCCCTTTAAAACTTACATTTTTTTATCCTTTTTAACTCTCCGAAATTGATCCTTTCAAATCTGAGCATATTATTTATGATATCCTTCCCACATGCTGCCTACGAAATCTACTTGGAATATCTGAAACTGAAAGTTTAAAACCTGAAAATTTGATCACTCATAAGTCTGGTTCTTTAATATCTAAAAAAAATGATCATTCTTAAAACCTTGCAATCGGGTTCTTAAAACCTTGCAAATTTGAACCTTAAACCCTGTGAAAGCTGGTTCTTAAATCCCTACAAATCTGAACCTTAAGCCCTGCAAAATCTGGACCTCTAATCCCTGAGATATTGGCTTCCTAAAACCTCGAAGAATCTAGTTTTGTTAACCCGAGAACCCACGTTTTATAGGCCAAAAAACCTGATCCACCATAAACCTATAAATATGAAATTTATAAACTTCAAATTGGGTCACCTTTAAACTTGTAATCTAGTTTCTTAAAACTTGAGACCTGAACTCTTTAACTCCTACCATGTTCATAGAAAAAAACAAAAAAAAACAAAAGAGAATTCTGATTCTTTAGCCTTCGAAACCAGCACGTTTAAATCTGAAAAAATATGAACTTTTAACTCTTAGAACCCAAATTTGAAATCTCAAAGGCCCGAATCTCAATCTCAACGACTTTGAGCCTTCTTACCGGATTAAAACTAACTTAAAAATCCATACTCAGGTCCACTGATTTCCTTGAATTCTTGCATCCTAATTTTCTACATATGATTCATGCACTTTAATTGTTCTATTTCATGCTACATGAACATGACTTCCTTTGAATCTATTTTGCCATCATTACTTGGAATTGTCTAGTGTTTACTTGGGATCTTTGATCCATAACCTCAATGCCAACACATCGTTAAGAGTTCGATCTGGTCCTGGGAGGAGCGCCCGAAAGTACTAATACCTATAGGAGTTGTAATGGCAATGTGTGACATTACACCGAAGTACTTGCTTGCTAGATTGATCTAGACAATTCACATGATACTTGTTACTTGCTACTCGCTACTCGTACATGATTGATTGCTTAACTTGTTACATGAGATGCTTGAGTTGCTACGTGAAATTCTTGACCGGAAAGGGTATATATATATATATTTGGACTTCAATTATTATATGGCCAATCTATAGTTATGTTCACTTACATATATTCTTCATTTGTTATACGTACCTTTCTTGTTATTGTTCATTGGGCTATGCGGGACAAAGTGCTACTCTATGGGAGCCACCTCTTGAGTCCGTAATAGAGTAAAGTGCTACATAGTGGGAGCCACCTCTTGAGGCTGTATGAGCCATCTTTAGATTCCCTCAATGCTAGTCTTTTGAAGTTTACCTTCTTGCTATATCTCTTTGAAAGTGAATTCTCTGTTATATTTCTTTGACATCTATTATCCCCATGATTACATCCTTGTACTTGATTTTTATTATCTCTCTTTCCTATCTTAAATGGACAGTTAAAAGACACTGATCACTTAAATTTTCTTGTGTTGAGATGTAATTCCTACTGGGCTTTATGCTCATGCAGTGTTAAATAATATTTTTCAGGTTGTCTCGAGGATAGCTAGCGGGAAGGGCATGAATATGGAGTGCTCCAAGATGTCTTAGTGATCTTCTAATTTCTTAGTTTAGAATTGAGAGTAATTTGTATTGTGTAAATTATGTTTTGATAATGTCTTACTAGAAGTCATTGGCCAATTGATTTAGAAAATTTGAAACACCTTTTTATTGGCTAGATATGAAGAACTTAACAAAGCTTCAAGGCTGCGTCGACCCCTTCCACAGGCAGCGTCGACTCACTCCTTCACAAGAGAAGGAACAACTCTGGCGACGTCGACCCCATGGTCACTATTGCGTCGACTCCGAACAGCTTTTAGAAGCAACTTCAAGCCGCTCCTCAAGGCAGCGTCGACTCCAGGAACATTATGTTCTTGAGAGCGTCGACGCAAGATCATCTCCAGAAGCAAACATCAAGCGGTCTTCATTGCTGCGTCGACCCCACCTTCTCAGGGCGTCGACACAAGGCTCTCCCAGCAACCGTTATAAACACATCTTTCAACGGATGCGTTGACGCACCCTCTCGATTACGTCGACGCCATAAAGGCTTAGCTCGCAGCAGTACAGGAAGAAAGCTTGTTGCGTCGACTTCATTCGCTTCACTGCGTCGACGCAACCAAGATCACAGATCAGCAAGTCAAAAGAGTCGACTCCAGGTGTCGACCCTTTATTTTTTGGGTTCTATTTTTGTCCAAACGGTGAGCAGCTCCAATAGCTGCGTTGACACAGGAAGTCAAGTGCGTCGACGCCATGAAAGCTTGGCTCACATAGCCCAGAAAGAAGGCTTGCTACCTCAACCCCACTCTCTTAGGGCGTCGACGCAAAGGGCCTCCCAGAAGCCGTTTCAAGATGCGTCTTCAACAAATGCGTCGATGCAAGGGTGCTGCTACATTGACGCACCTGAGGCTCCTTCAGTCAAACCTGCAACATTTCGAAAATCGTACAGAGACTAAAAGTTAGCGACATAAACCTCTAAAAACATATTTTTTGAGGTCTGGAAAAGACTCCTAGGACAGATAACTATCCTTGTCATCATTGGGTTGCCAAAACAACCCTTTTGGACAAGGGATCTGTCAGTTAACAATTGTGGGAAAGGTCACCTTTCATGGTAACCTTCTTTTTGCTACTAGCCAATCAGGTTGCTGTCCCAAAAGGTGCCTAGGACAGAGGACTGTACCCTTCTGTCCTGAGCCAATCAGGAGGAGGATCTGGAAGAGCTCTTTGACCAAGAGTCTCACTTTTATTTCCACCAATCAAATGGCAAGATTTAGGAGGGAAATCTTCTGCTCCCTGAGTACTATAAATTGGATGCCCCCTGCATGAAAGGAAGCTATTGCTGCCACAACTGTAGCCTCCATCACAGCAGCCTGGAGAAGAGAAGAACAGGAAAAAGAGAAGGAAAAGAGTTGAAGAGAGCCCGAGCCTCCACTAGAAAGAGTTGAGAGAAGAAGAGAGAAGAGGAGAAGCAGCCTAGAAACCGGCTTGATCCGGTTCTACAGTTAGAGTTTCAGATTGCAGCTTGTGTGTTCTTGGTTCAGCTTCCTGACCTATGTCAAAAGCTGCATTTCAGCTCACTTGTTTTGAGCATCTCTTTGTTGTTTTATTTTCTTACTCCTTCAATCGTTTGGTGTGTCTTCTGTTGAGCTCTCTCAGCGGTCTTCCGGCGCTCTGTTAAGAGAAAGAAGTGTGTGTGTTGGTTGCCATACAGCCGTGTGTGTGTTGAGGAGTGTTTCCTCGTGCAAGCTGTTAGACAGCGTGTGTATGTGTGTGTGTGTTCTTCTTGGCCAGAAGTGAAAGTCTCATCACCAAGTTGGTGAGGGGTGGACGTAGGGTTGCTATAGGGCAGCCGAACCACCTTAAAAAGCTGGTGTGCTATGGTTTGATTGTGTTGACTCCTTTTCATCTACCTCACTTCACCGGTGCCATGGTTTTATCAACGTTCGTTTCAAGTGTTAGCATGGAGTCGTACTTGAGATAGCTCCCTCGGTGCTGCAGTCGTTGTTTATCTTTTGAAGTGTTCAAAATTGGGTGTGGGATCTATTCACCCCCCTCTAGATCCCCTCATACCACCTATCAATTGGTATCAGAGCGGGTTCCCTGAAAATATGGTCCAACAACCAAGGGAGATCTGATGGGAACGTCCCTCGCAGCTTCATAGCTGAGGGCCACTCCATTAATAGACCTCCGTTCTTTGATGGAACAAATTACTTATACTGGAAGAACCAGATGGAAGTTTTTCTCCGAGCCCAGGATCACCTGATCTGGCATGTAGTCAGTCAAGGTCCCTTTGTTTTACCGGAAGTAGATGATACCTAGACCCCTAATCAGATCAATAAATCCACGACTAATTGGAGCGCGATGAACATAATGCAATACGCTATCCATCCCACCGAATACTCTAGAGTATATACTTGCAAATCTGCAAAAGAGATGTGGGATAGGCTTGTGTTAATCTATGAAGGGACTTCTAAAGTGAGGGCCACCAAGGCCAACATGCTTATATCCGACTATGAAATGTTCAGGATGAAATCTCACGAGTCTGTTTCTGAAATGTATGCTAGACTCATCCAACTAACAAACTATCTAAAGTTATTGGGTAAGGAATACTCTGATAGTGAACTCGTTAGGAAATTCTTAGATCCCTCACATCAGCCTGGCACACCAAGGCTACTGTAATTGAAGATTCCAAAGATCTGTCTGTGATGACAGTTGATGGACTGATAGGATCGCTCATGACATATGAGCTCAACCTGAAGAGAAACGAGGAAGACCACAAGAAAAAGAAATCTGTAGCTCTCAAGGCATCTGAGAGCACCGATGAGTCCTATGAGGATGAGGAAGATGACATCCTAGAATCCAGCCTGGGTGATCATGCTTTGCTCACCCGGCAGTTCAAAAAATTCCTAAGAGATAAAGGTAAATTCCAGAAGAAGAGGAGGACTCCACAGGTAAGTAGAATCCCCAATCTCAAATCTGATCAAACAAAAAGATCTGACAAAGTCTTATGCTACCAGTGCAGGAGGCCCGGGCATATGCGAGGAGAATGCCCCGAGTTGCTTAAAAAGACATACAAGGCCAAAGGGAAGAAGCCCAAAGCAATGGTCTCTACCTGGAGCGATGATGAAGAGGAAGATGAAAATTTCTCTACAGATGAAGATGAGGACGGCTTTTGCCTAATGGCCAATGAAGAAGTAGAAGATCATGTAACTAACTCATTTGACAATTTTTCTACTGAAGAGTGGGAAGAGGCATACACTGATCTGTTTGAAAGATATGAAGCTTTTATGAAGGAGAACAAACATCTAAAGAAGAAAATCAATGCGCTTGCTGATGACAATCCTGTCAATAAAGATCTGGAAATCTTAAAAGCTGAAAATGAAGAACTAAAGATAAAGATTGAAAAGCGTGAGTCTAACAGTTCAGAACTTGAAGATCTGAAAATGGAAAATAGAAATATCAGGAAACAACTCAAAGAAGCCAAACTGAAATGTCAGCAACATGAAAAAGAAAATAAGCTCAATCTTGAAAAATATGAAGCCGTTAAAGCTGTCAATAATGAAATGCAGAAAAATCATGAGAGGATTGAAGAAGAGTTGAAGGACAAGCAATCTGTCCTAGAAAAAATGACCCAAGGTAAGTCGAATCTTGATGCCATCTTAGGAACTCAAGTGAATTTTAGGAAAGAAGGGCTGGGATTCAACCCCACAGAGAAGAAGAAATTTGAATTAAAAACTATCTCTTTTTGTTTTGAGAAGGGAAGGGAAAATTGATAAACGAAGAACCAATATGGAAAAATGTCCCTAAGCCCAAAACAATCAAGAGACAAGGAAGCAACGATCAGGCTGGGTACAGAAAACACAATGAAACTCAGGGTCGACACACTGTCTCACAGGGTCGACGCACTATAGCTAAACCAGCACCGACCAAGCAGCAAGGTCGACGCACCAATAAATCAGGTCGACGCAATACTATTTAGCCAGAGCCAACTAGGCATCAGGGTCGACGTAATGACCAATCAGTTCAGCGCGTCCATGGTCAACAGAGTCAGTTAGGTCGACGCACCAGGGATATGCATCGATGTAGCTCATCTTGTTACTCCGAGAAGAAAAATAGGTTCAATGATTAAAGAAGGGTCTACAGCCAGCCAAACTTGGGTACCCACCATACCCAACTCAACACATTTGGAAACCCAAGAACTAGACCACAACTTAATTCATACTTCATGAAATTCATGAAACCTATTTGTCACACCTGCAACAACCTTGGACACACCAGCAACTAATGCTAGTCTGGCCAGAGAATGAGGCCATTTAAGCAAGTGTGGATTCCAAGGAACTTATTGCATGCTTTCAACTATGATTGTGGACCCAAATTTGTTTGGGTTCCAAAAACTTCTGCTTAATGTGTTCTATGCAAGAATGCCTAGCAGCCCATCACAACCGATGGTATTTGGACAACGGCTGTTCGAGGCACATGACAAGAGATAGAAATAAATTAGCTATCCGATCAAGAAGGAGGTCAAGTGAGGTTTGGAGGCAAGGACAAAGGGAAGGTCTTGGCACAGGCACCGCGGGTAAGAATTCTTCCAATTTATTGAGAACGTCATGCTTGTTGAAGGCCTTGAGCACAATCTGCTCAGCATAAGTCAAATGTGCAGCAAGGGCCACAAGGTACTATTCAATGGCAATGAATGTAAGATATTTAAACAAAACTCTGATTCTGTAAAGTTTGTAGGTCACAGGGTAAATAATGTCTACATGGTAGACCTTGATGAGTCATTTTCTGAAAATCTATGCTTGTCTGCCAGTCAGCCCAATGATGCATGGCTGTGGCATAAAAGGTTGGGGCATGTCAGTTATGGTGTTTTGCATAAATTGTCCAAGCATGAAATGGTAAGGGGTCTGCCTAATCTCTCCTTCAAAAGAACACTAAAATCTGTGAAGCATGCTCCCTTAGAAAACAAATCAGAAAACCATTTAAACTTAGGAATGAACCCATTTCAACCATGCCATTTGAATTTCTGCACATGTACCTGTTTGGGCCAACAAGAACTGCCAACATCAATGGTAAGAGATATGGCTATGTGGTTGTTGATGATTTTAGTCGTTTTACATGGATCTTCTTTTTAACAAACAAAAATGATGCCTTCCATGAATTTCACAAGTTCTTCATAAAGTAAAACATGAAGGTAAATTCAAAATCTCTACAATCTTGTTTGACCATGGAGGAGAATTTGAAAACTCCTCATTGTCTGAATTATGTAATCAGGAAGGATTGACTCACAGATTCTCTTCTCTCAGGACCCTAGAACAGAATGGAGTGGTGGAAAGGAAGAATCAGACAATTGTGGAGATTGTCTGGACAATGCTAATTGAGAGCAAGATGCCAAGGAAATTATGGACTGAAGCAGCAAACACAACATGTTACATAATTAACAGGGCCATGGTAAGGCCAAAGAGTAAGAAAACCCCATATGAAATGCTCAAAGATAAGAAACCCAACTTAGCCTATTTTTGAGCCTTTGGTTCAAAATGCTATATCTATAACAATGACAAAGTTGAACTTGATAAATTTGATGCTAAGAGTGATATTGGAACATTCTTAGGGTATTTTGAAACTTCTAGGGCATATAGGGTTCTTAATGTAAAAAATCAAGTTGTGGAAGAAACTCCACATGTGGTGTTTGCTGAAATGCTTGATGAATCTGACAAGGGTAATGATGACAGAAAATTGGATGATGATGATGGAACATTTCTGGAGTGCAAGGAAGAACAAGGAGAAGGCAGCCAACCGCCATCTGCTGAACAGGAAACCGGTTGGTCGACCAAAAACTCTGTCCAATCAACCATGCCCGGTGAGTCTTCTATCAACATTCGGACCCTAAAAGACCACCATGTCCAGAACATAATAGGAAGCCTTCATGACCCCCATAGGACCAGGTCCTTTCATAAAGATGTGCATAATGAAGACCTCATTGCATTAGTTTCCCAATTTGAACCCAAAAACATTGAAGAAGCCTTGCACGATGAAAATTGGATTAATGCCATGCATGAGGAGTTTAGCCAATTTGAAAGGAACAATGTGTGGAATCTGGTTCCCAGACCCGCAGACCAACATGTCATTGGGACTAGGTGGGTGTTTAGAAACAAATTAAATGAGGATGGGGTCATAACAAGAAATAAAGCCAGACTGGTGGCTAAAAGATACAATCAAGAAATTGGGGTTGACTTTGAAGAGTCATATGCTCCGGTAGCAAGATTAGAAGCCATTAGAATATTGCTAGCATTTGCATGCTCATTAAGCATAAAACTTCAACAAATGGATGTCAAAAGTGTTTTTCTGAATGGCTTGATATATAAAAGAGGAGGTGTTTGTAGAATAGCCCCCTGGTTTTGAGCATGATGACTTGCCTAACCATGTGTATAAATTGAATAAAGCACCATATGGACTAAAGTAGGCCCCTCAAGCCTAGTATGACAGATTAAGTGCACATCTGACCAGCAGAGGCTACAGTAGAGGTAAAGTTGACCAAACTCTATTTACAAAAGTTTTGAATGGACATATCATCATAGTTCAGATATATGTGGATGATATAGTGTTTGGTTCGGTTGATTCAAATATGTGTAAGCATTTTGCTGATCTAATGACAAATGAATTTGAAATGAACCTCATGGGTGAACTCCAATTCTTTCTTGGACTACAGGTCACACAGACTAGAGAAGGCTTTTTCATAAACTAGTCCAAGTATACATTAGAGATTCTAAAGAAATTTGGAATGAAGGATGCCAAACACATTTCCACGCCCATGGGAATAAATGCATCTCTAGATGCTGATGAGAATGGTAAATCTATAGATCCTAAAACATACCGAGGTATGATCGGGTCTCTCTTATATCTCACTGCTTCTAGGCCTGATATATAGTTCAGTGTGTGCTTGTGTGCAAGATTCCAAGCAAATCCTAAAGAATCCCACTTAATTGCTGTGAAAAGAATCCTAAGATACATTCATAGCACACATGATTTAGGGCTGTGGTATCCGGCATCATGCCATTTTGAATTGATATCTTATACTAATGTTGATTATGCCGGATGTAAACTTGATAGAAAAAGCACTAGTGGCTACTGTCAATTTTTGGGTGGGTGTTTGGTTTCTTGGGCGTCCAAGAAGTAACACTCGGTTGCACTCTCCAGTGCAGAAGCCGAATACGTTGCTACAGGGAGTTGTGGGACCCAGGTGCTCTGGATAAAGCACCAACTCCAGGACTACGGTGTAGATCTTGGATGTACACCCATCACGTGTGATAACACCTGTGCCATAAATCTGACAAAGAACCCCATTCAGCATTCCCGAACTAAACACATTTAGATAAGGCATCACTTCCTTCGGGATGAGGTAAGTAAGAAAAACTTTGAATTGCATTTTGTTGAATCTAAAAGGTAAATTGCTGTCATCTTTACAAAACCTCTAAACAATGAATGTTTCTCTAATCTAAGGAGAGAGTTGGGCTTGTGTAAACCCCCTTCTCGTTAATTCTACATGCTTCATGATTCATATTAGGTGAGTCTGAGAGGTCACTGATTGTTTTTGATAGGGGGAGTTCTTTGCATACTTAGTTTGTCTCTTGTGTTGTAAAGTGTTCCTATGTGAATGACCTAATGGTATATTAAATGGTGGCATGTGGAAGGACAGACAAAGTTTGTCTAAAAGCACCCACTATGCGTGAGAAGATACTCCGCTAGGTACTATGGGTCCTCACTATGCTCTAGAGTCCATGTGTTGAGGGGGAGTTATTGAAATTGTTGTGAGACAAGTCCACTGGTAGTTGTGTTGCATAGTCAACTCTGGTTAGTCACTTGCGTCGACATAGCCTCATGTGTGCGTCGACTCCTTCACATCCAGTGAGTCTGCTTGCTTGTGTCGACCCATGACATCATAGAGTCGACCTGCTCCTCATTATGTTTCATTTTTCCACTCAAGCTCTAACTCATGGGGAGATTCATAGCTAATACCTGCTGTTCAGTGACTTATTTTTTTGAAACAACAGTCTTCCAATCTCTTAGCATCATGGTGGTTTCAATAAACTGAAGGTTTTAAGGCTAATAACTTTTTGAGGTCTGGACATGGCAAGCCAATAGAAGGCCTCTTCAAGTTTACTTCTGCTAAAGCATTAAGCATGCTGAATCCCTGCACTCGTGTAGCTTGACTATGAAGGTTTAGTTATTATTTTGGTTGATTATCTTCACATTGAGCATTGTTTTCAAACAATCAAGCCATCTCAGTGTCTCTCTTTCAAGCACTTGATGCAGAGCAATGAGAAAGACCTACTGAGTAACCGGGCACACTTAAGCTAAGACGTGAGGGTGCTCGCGTCAAAAGGTAGTGTCCTACTTAACTCTGCTCTGGTTTCATTCACATTATTTAAAAAAATGTGTTGCAAATATACATAGAGCAATGGCTTCAGTCTGCTGAGAAACTATGCCCCTTCACCAATGAAGTGATGCGGGCTGAGGCATGAGGTGACAAGCTATCTCTGGTCAAAATGAGACAGGATGGTTCACTACACTGAGTAACTGGGGAAGGTTGCATCTAACACATGTACTTCTTCATGTCAAAAGGTGTCAGTTCAACCTGACTATCAGCTTATATCAAAAAGCCATTTTGTGCCATCCATTGAACAACCGGAGGTGCTTAACTGAGTGAACTTTCAATGCTTCAACATTGTTTGACCTCAATGCTTATAGTAGCTTAATCCTGAAATACGATTGGGCTTGCATTAGACAGGTTTCGAGTTGAGTATTAAAATCCTTTGGCGTGCCGTTGTGTTTTAGCTCTAGTAACCCTGTGAGTAGGTACTTTTATTGCCTCCTTCGCTTCTACACCCTCTGGAGTTATCATTCTTAAATTCTTAAAGCTCCAACCATGCAATGCTCCCTTAAGGAAGATGTTTGCTCCGCACTAAATTAAGTCTTTGGCTTGAATCCTCTCACTGCACTCTATTTCAGCCTCATCTCTCTTCACATATATTCACAACTTCCCCACATCCTTGAACCCCTCTCCTAGTATTTTGATGATCTCAAAGGGGGAGAAGTTTTAGATGAGTCATAATCTACTAAAGTCCTCTATCTGCATATCCATATCTATCTGCAAGAGTCCTCAGTCTACATATCCATATCTATCAGATAAATCAATTTGGTGAAGGTCTATATTCACTGCATATCCTTCATGTATTCATATCCTTGATGTGATTCATGCTATTTTATGTCAAAACCTGCTGCATGACAATTTGCTGTCTGAATTCTATCTCAAACTGTGAACACAATGACTCATAGTTGCCATCGTCAAAAAGGGGGAGAATGTTATGTAAATTATGTTTTAATGATGTCTTACTATAAGTCATTGGCCAATTGATTTAGAAAATATGAAACACCTTTTTATTGGCTAGATATGAAGAACTTAACAAAGCTTCAAGGCTGCGTCGACCCCTTCCACAGGCAGCGTCGACTCGCTCCTTCACATGAGAAGGAACAGCTCTGGTGACGTCGACCCCATGGTCACCATTGCGTCGACTCTAGATAACTTTTAGAAGCAACTTCAAGCCGCTCCTCAAGGTAGCGTCGACTCAAGGAACATTATGTTCTTAAGAGCGTCGACGCAAGACCATCTCCAGAAGCAGACGTCAAGCGGTCTTCATTACTGCGTCGACCCCACCTTCTAAGGGCGTCGACGCAAGGATCTCCCATCAACTATTATAAACTCATCTTTCAACAGATGCGTCGATGCACCCTCTCAATTGCGTCGACGCCATAAAGGCTTAGCTCGCAGTAGTATAGGAAGAAAGCTTGCTGCGTCGACTCCATTCGCTTCACTGCGTCGACGCAACCAAGCTCACAGATCGGCAAGTCTAAAGAGTCGACTCCAGGTGTCGACCCTTTATTTTTTGGGTTCTATTTTTGTCCAAACAGTGAGTAGCTCCAATAGCTACGTCGACGCAGGAAGTCAAGTGTGTCGACGCCATGAAAGCTTGGCTCACATATCCCAGGAAGAAGGCTTGCTACGTCGACCCCACTCTCTCAGGTTGTCGACGCAAGGGGCCTCCCAGAAGTCATTTCAAGACGCGTCTTCAACGAATGCGTCGACGCAAGGGTACTGCTACGTCGACGCACCTGAGGCTCCTTCAATCTCCTTCAGTCAAACCTGCAACATTTTGAAAACCATACAGAGGCTAAAAGTCAACGACGTAAACCTCTAAAAACATGTTTTTTGAGGTCTGGAAAAGGCTCCTAGGATAGATAACTGTCCTTGTCATCATTGGGTTGCCAAAACAACCTTTTTGGACAAGAGATCTGTCAGTTAACAATTGTGGGAAAGGTCACCTTTCATGGTAACCTTCTTTTTGCTATTAGCCAATCAGGTTGCTGTCCCAAAAGGTGCCTAGGATAGAGGACTGTACCCTTCTGTCCTGAGCCAATCAAGAGGAGGATCTGGAAGAGCTCTTTGACCAAGAGTCTCACTTTTATTTCCACCAATCAAATGGCAAGATTTGGGAGGGAAATCTTCTGCTCCCTGAGTACTATAAATTGGACACCCCTTGCATGAAAGGAAGCTGCTGCTGTCACAACCGTAGCCTCCATCATAGCAGATTGGAGAAGAGAAGAACATGAAAAAGAGAAGGAAAAGTGTTGAAGAGAGCCTGAGCCTCCACTAGAAAGAGTTGAGATAATAAGAGAGAAGAGGAGAAGTAGCCTAGAAACCAGCTTGGTCCAGTTCTACAATCAGAGTTTCAGATTGCAGCTTGTGTGATCTTAGTTCAGCTTCCTGACCTCTCTCAGAAGCTACATTTCAGCTCACTTGTTTTGAGCATCTCTTTATTGTTTTGTTTTCTTACTCCTTCAGTCGTTTGGTGTGTCTTCTACTGAGATCTCTCAGCGGTCTTCCGACGCTCTGTTAAGAGAAAGAAGTGTGTGTGTTGGCTGTGATGCAGCCGTGTGTGTGTTGAGGAGTGTTTGCTCGTGCAAGCTATTAGACAGCGTATGTGTGCGTGCGCGCGCTCTTCTTGGCCAAAAGTGGAAGCCTCACCATGTTTTTGAGGGGTGGATGTAGGCTTGCTATAGGGCAGCCGAACCACCTTAAAAAGCTCGTGTGCCATGGTTTGATTGTGTTGACTCCTTTTCATCTACCTCACTTCACCAGTGCTGTGGTTTTATCAATGTTTGTTTCATGTGTTAGCATAGAGTCATACTTGAGATAGCTCCCTCGGTGCAGCAATCGTTGTTTATCTTTTTAAGTGTTCAAAATTGGGTGTGGGATCTATTCGCCCCCCCTCTAGATCCCCTCGTACCACCTATCAATTTGTTATGAGAGAAGTCTTGTAATTATGAAGAGTTAGTGTAATGTAATTGTCTATTGTTTAATTAGAGAATTTTGAAAAAAATTAAAATTTTATAGTTAAGGTTTTTATATCAAGTGATGTAATTAGAATTTCTATTCTAAATTGAATGTGGGGTTTTCTCCCCTGTCGTGCTCCGATATTCCGCGTTAGGGCATGACAACGCCCAAGGGACTCTACTGTAGTTTGTGGTACTTTTATCTCTTCTCGCATTTTCTGTACTACCTCTGTATTAGTTGAAACTCTCTCTCTAGTTGTAACACGACTGGTTTTATCACCAAACACCTTTGATGGTGTAGGGCCCATCCCAATTGTCCTAACCTAACTACGTCCATTCGCTCCCATGACTTGAGAAAATACATCATTCCTTGAGACTTTCTCTATTATTTGAGATCCCTCAGGTTGTTTAGAGTATAATTATTGGATACATGACTTATAAGATTAAAAAAATAAATGAGTATTTAAAATAATAATTTAGTTGCAACACAAACTTAAATAAATCAGAACAAATGAAATATTTAAAAAGATACTTACAATTATTTCAGCAGATATCTCGTCCGTAGGATTCCCATTCTTACGTGTATGTGTTACCATGAATATATGAGCTCTAGGAGGATCTTCACCATTTGGCATCTTCTTTCTCTAATAAAAAAAATCAATAGTAAAATAGATCATCACTAAACCAATTACTAAATGGTATGTGTTTGGTAGCCACTAATCATATTCACATTGGCATCATTCATTGGCTTAGTTCAGCAAATGATTTTGGATCACAGACAAAATGTAATAAATATTCACAAGTATAAAGTGCATACCTCTAGCTCTCTTACCCTAGCAAAACTTCTGGTACCTGAGGTGTGCAAGTTTTTTTGTTGTGCACGGTTTGCCTTATTCTTTATACTGATGGCCTGATTTGGAAAAGTGAATAGATTAGCAATAACTCTTATAGTTATGAAGAACATTGTAGTAGATACCTGTCCTTTCTTTGAATTCCAAAAATCAAGAGCTTCCTTTAATTGATCTAAATCAATCCTACTATCTTGACAAGCTCTCACTCTATCCTCATCATTTTCAAAGCGATTATAATAGTTTGACTTAATTGTTGTCTTCCAAGCTCTTCTTTTCTTTGCAATTGACTTTAAAACCCAATCCTTACAATCACCATCAAAGTCAAAGCGGCTCTGCATGACAATGTTTCCTTCTATGTGAATCGAAAATAGAAGAAAATTAAAAATATCAATTACTTCTTCTTACCTTAACATCCTCCCAGATCTCATCTTTAATTGTTGTCCACATGTCTCTAATCTGTGCCATTTAATAAACTATGTTGCCTTATAAGTATGCCTAGAAAGTTTGACAATTTAGAGGTATGCTTATTTATCGGTTGCCCATACTCATTAGTCTTGATAGAAATTTTTTCACGTTCACTCAAGATCCAAATATCCTTGCAATGTGTTGGACCACGTGTCTGGCAATCACTTCAGACACCTAATAAAGATATGAAAAGAAAGAGAATTTAACATGCTAATAATATAAATTTTAACACCATTAAATATTTATGAGATTAGAGTCATTATTTATACAACATTCTTTTTCGCAATAGAGGAGTCCTCTTCAAGATGTGAGGAGCTTGACTCAATAGCATCTCTTCCAGGGTTTAATGGATCTTCTCGTACCATTAGCCTCATAAGTATATCTTGTCCTCCTTGTTGAGGATGAATGTCATCTCTTAAGAGGTCAGCGGAAAAGATTTCTATTGAAAGTTGGAGGTAAGCCTTAGATCTTGTGACCCTTGTTGAATCTGAGGATGTATGCTTGCTGCGCTTCATATTATCTTAGCCTACCAATCATGACAAGCATTATAGACTAAATGCAAACAAAGAATGTGTTATATATGACAATATAAATAAGAACAGAAAGATAAAACGAAGTCAAACATAGAAATTGAAAATTTAATGGCCTATAGATTAACACTAATGAAAACATCATACAAATAGTTATAGTATCTATTAGTCATCCTCTTCATCAATCACATATTCAGCATCATCGCCTATTACTTGCTTTTGTACATTTGTCAATAACATGTCAACTATTTCTCCATCCATATCTGCCCTAACCAAACTAAGGTCATCAAAGTCATTAGTTTCATTAAGTACTAAAGTCATGTCTACATCTGCTTCTTGTACATCGAATCTGACGCTTTCTTGCATATTGTTGCCAAGGCCATCTTCTATTGACATAGTTTCCATATCAAAGAAGTCAAGAGGATATATTCTTCTCACAAAATGCCAATCCACATCAAGAGGGTCTTCTATGTAGAGCACTTGTTGAACTTGATTAGCAAAAATAAAGGGCTCATCTAACAATAGTTGACCCACATAGCAAAGCCTTCTTAAGTTCACAAGAGTGTGGCCAAATTCATCTTTTTTCACTCCTCTTTCTGGATTTAAACCATCAACCCAATCATGTACACTTGAATAATACAACCCTTCCAGCTTGATTATAGTTGAGTTCTATTATATTCTTCAGCACACCATAATATGTTACATCTCTGTTGCATGGGTTTTTATGCCGGTTAACCGGGGTGAAGGAAGGGATACAGCGGGGAAGAGGAATACGGGAGTTTGATGTATCTCGGGTATCCTCCTCACGGGTGCATGCCTCTCATGGCGGTACCGGGCACTCTCCTTTTTACGGAAAGTCGAAAAGGGTCGAATGGCACGGAAATGTCAGAATAAAGGTTAACCGGACAAGGTGCGGGCGTGCCAGTCGATCTCTCGACAATCACTCATGGAACGAAGGTTTGACCGGGGAAGCGCCACCAGGGCGCGGCACATGGGCTCGGGCAATCGGGCGACACACGGAGAGAAGGGGTTCCATGGGTGCGAGTGCGTTGGCGATTACGGGAATCGTGCACATGACGTCTTTCCCCACCGGCCGCAAGCAACCGGTGTTTATTTACATCGGATTGAATCCGAATACCTTCGTTCCATGTTGAAGAAAAGTCTGTATATGTGTCTGAAGCCATGGGTGGAGGGCTGGGGGCATTCAGCAGCTAGGGGTGCATGTTGGACCAAGGGGTGTTTACTGGGGTTGGAGTGTTAGGCACAGATGCCAAGGAATGTGGATAGAAGGTTGAAGGCCGGAACGCGAGTGCAAGAGCACTCGTCCAATCGGCAATGTTGTGCTGAGATGTATATTTCTTTACAGGAAAGCCGTGACGGCAAAAGTACAACTGGCGCATGCCGCGGGACAATTCCGACGTGTAGGTCGGTCCCCGGGTTGATGCGTGATAGATGCACATATGCGCGTTTTACAGAGGGGTCCTCCCGTGGCATGGGCCATAGCCGTGGTGCCGAACGGGGGCCTGTGAATGGATAACTAGGAGATACGTCGATCCGGTATCTGGGCGAGGGTCGGTCGCGACTCGAGTTGAGCGGTCGGACGTGGCCTCGTGACTGCGAGTGAGCATGGCGTCATGGCACGCATGTGGTTGCGACCGACGGGCGTGCGAGGGGGAATCTCGGCATGAGGGGACTTCCGCCCATATCACAACGTCTCACATACGGTGGGTGTTGACTCATGTGTGACGGCTACATATGGCGTGAGGGGAGTGCGAGCGACATACCCCCGGCGTAGTAGACCGCCAAACAAGTCACCCACACACAATTCTCCTTTGCTCCGCACTCGAAGTCTTGTGCTTGCCGGGTGCCGGATGATCTTGCGTATTGCTGGATGCCTTGTGTTGGATTGATGCCCCCCTTTTTTTTGCCTTGCCCCCTGGGGGGGTTTTTATAGGGAAGGTGAAGGGTTACAAGGGGGTTTACGCGGACCAGCCAGGGGGGGTGAGCTGGTCCGCGTAAACCCAATGGAATAGTGCACTGGGTTTACGAGCTGAGAGAGGAGGGAAAGAGGTTTACGCGGACCAGCCAGGGGGCCCTGGCTGGTCCGCGAAAACCCCCCTCGGATGGGGGTTTATGCGGACCAGCCAGGGGGGCCTGGCTGGTCCGCCTAAACCCCCAAGGGTTTAGGCGGGCTGGGCTTTTTCTTTTTTGAAAAAAAGTTTTTTTTTTGGTTTGATTGGGGGTTTACGCGGACCAGCCAGGGGGGCCTGGCTGGTCCGCCTAAACCCCCCCCCCCAAGGGGGGTTTAGGCGAGTTCGCAAGGAGAGAGAGGGGGGGGGGCTGGTCCCCACCCTATAAAAATTGATTTTTGGGTTTTTTTCCTTCCCAATTTGGCTAAGGAAAGGGTACGTGGCGGCTTGTGGAGACTTGTGCGCGTTGACTTGAGGACGAACCCGCCGTGCTGTCGCTTTGCGCTTCCACGTCCGCGCTTTGATCCCTCGAACTGGTACGGCAGACGAACCGCATCGTAGGACCGTAATTGAGTGAACCAGGGCTGAGTGGGGTCGTGGGACCACCGAGCTGGGGAGAGGGCGGGGCCCCCCGGGGAGTTCGCCCTCCCCGGGGGCGCGGCCACGTCCTGGCGCGAATTGGCCCCGGGCCGATCATAACCCCGGGGGATGGCCCCCGGGGATCTTCTTGTGTTGTCCGGGGACATCCTTTGATGGACTTTGAACTCCGGGAGGTTGGCATGGGCCCGTAGGGCCGTTGTTCTTTGAGTCGGAGTAGCCACTCGCAAGGTGTTCGGGGAAATACCCGACACACCCCGGGTTGCCGAACGAGCCGTGTAAGCGACTGGTGGGCCTTGGATTTGGCCTAAGGCCAAGGGTAGAAGTCTATAGGGGTTGGAAGGAGGCATTTTGGGCCCATGGGCCTTGCCTCGTGTTGCATGCCGCGTTGTACGGCGGGTTGACAGGGTAGCCTCGGGTTGGCCCGAGAGCTAAGTTGAGTGGCTTGTTGCCACGTGTCTGAGGGTCGGGGGTGGCCCCGACTTGCTGGGGGGTCGTTGTAGGACCCAACTGGTGTACTAGAACCACGGGCTGGCCCGTGGTCTTGTGTAGAAGGGTTGAAATATACGCGCCCACAAGGTGTTTGGAAAAATGCCGAACACACGTGTGTGAGCCGTACGTACATGCTGCGGGCCTCCAAAGCATGTGGTTGACTTGCTCGGGTCTCCCTTTGACCTTGGAGGGTTGAGGGAAGGCGTTCGGGGTAGCCCCCCCAACCTTTTCACTGAGTGCCACGTGGCGCGGTTTGTTGTCGAAGTGTCCCCAGGGTGGCCCGGGTGGTTGTGTAGAGTGCGGAGGAAGTCCGCGACTTATGAGTCGGGAGAGGTCCCGATTGATTGCTAGTGCCGCCGTGCACCTCGGCTAGCGGGTTAGGGCCGTTGGTCAGACCCACTGGATTGTCAGAGGGGCCGGGTAGCCCACGCCTTGAAGGTGTTCGAGGAAATTCCCGAACCCCTATTTTTGGGTATTTTGCTGGGGAAATAGTCCGGGTACAACAAATGCCCCCCACGGGTCGTGCGTCGGAGGCGGGGACGAGGGCGTATGGCCCGTGAGATCCTCATTCTGAGTTGTTGTAGTTTTATTTTGACGCTTCATATGTCTTTATTTTGCTGTGTTGCACATATGGATTTTCTGATATGCTGACTCTTTTTCTGGGTGTCTTGCCTTGCAGCTATGGCACGCTTTGGCAGAGATGGGCGGGCCCCGAGGCGGCTGGCTCGGGAGGAGGACCACTGGGTGCAGTGAACTGATCGACCGATGTGCCCTTTAGATGTACCTGTGATCAGCGTGGCTGGTATAGAGCAGTTGGACCGGGGCCATCTAATCGTGGCGGAGGGTCCGATTGGTGAGCGGACAGCTGGAATAGGGGCCGTGGAGGTGGCCCGAATTCTGGAGGTGGGCAACTTGTACAGTTATGATCGGAGCGGGGGCTATCCATTGGATTTCCCCCTTGATCGCCACCTGCTTGAGTTCATCCGCAGCTGTGCCCCTCCTGGCGCGGAGGAGGGCGACTCACAGATTTCGGGAGCTTGCCACCGGCTTGAGAGGGCCATTCTGATCGGCAGGGACAGCCTGCTTGGCACCCCTTTCTGCAGCTACCCGAGCTTTTCAGAGGACTCCTGGAGGCAGCGCTAGTTTCCCAGCATCGAGTGCCTATGGTTCTTCGGCATTGCAGAGCAGTCTGGAGTCTGGGTCGGGCCGATTGGCCCTGCTAGCTGGGATCTGCATGGCCACCATCGCACAGAGACAGAGAGGATTGCTGGATTGGTGTTGGAGCCCGCTGGTGTGCAGTATGCTAGAGAGGGCTACGATGACCACAGTATGTTGAATGGGATCATGCGGCAGACCGTCACCAGCTGGTATGGCCACTGGACAGTGATCTCGTCGCATTACTATCGCCAGGGTGCCACAGAGTGGTTGATGGGAATTGTCCACCATTATCGGGTATTGCTGGATCGAGCCGGGATTAGGTACGCGGTGACTGTCACCCTGTACGCATACCCATGCTATACTGGATTACTTCAGGGCTTGCTGGAGCGTTTCAACCGTCGTTGGAAGATGGTGCTGACAGCAGAGGGGGAGACCAGTCTCAACTTGTGGACTTTGTTCCGGATCTCCGGCTTGCCAGTTGTCGGTGAGGGATATGAGGAGGTGGTGCTAGATGACCCCCACCGCAGTCACACTGACGGACTGGAGAGATACCGAGTGCCTTACAGTTACTGGTATCTGATAAAGACTTGGAGAGATTTGGCTCTGGCGGGGAGAGAGAGAGCTGCTCAGACTCCCTGGGTTCCACTGAATGTTTGGGTCCGTCACTCATACAACGGGCCGTTCTGCTTCTACCAGGAGTTTACCAGGGATCAGACTCCATGGGAGGAGTACATGGAGGTGAAGCTACGCTTTCGGACGTACTCCAGATATGTATATGCGCCACGGGAGGGGTGGAATCCCCATGGTTTGCCAGATGTGACATATCTTGCAGCATATCTGGCATATTGCCTGGCGACCTTCGTAGTTCCTCACGGAGAGGACGGACTGTTGAGAGCCGAGTTGTTATGGCCGGCTTGCTTGTTGGCTGAGGGGAGGCAGTTGGCTCTAGCTCCTGCTGCCCTGGCCAACGTCTACCAGGGGTTTGGAGTTCTGGCAGCACACTCAGTGCCGAGGGAGAGGAGTATACTTCTGCCGACCCACTACCTTAGTGTGTGGGCCGGGTTACTGTTCCCGGGACTGGTGACGCGGGGTAGTGTGGCGAACCTGACGGCACCACTTTTGTTCAGATTTACTGGGCAGCCGGATGGCGACACAGAGGAGCAGCTGGAGGGGGCCAGGAGGGCCCTTTGTTACCTGCCCACCCGGGGCGAGGAGGGACTGCCCTTTGACAGTGCAGCGAGGGACTCTGGCCTTTTTCTGGGGGCTTCAGGTGGAGGGGCGACCAGCGCCCACCCCAGCCAGGGGACCACCGATGCAAGACCGCGGACTGAGTGGATACTGAGCACTCGACCAGCCGTGTTGGCATTGCACCGGTAGACGACGAGCTTCCTGGAGCCGTACTACCCACATCGCTTCGCCAGAAACTTCGGGTACGACTAGGGGATTCCGCCGAACAGGGAGTTCCATCTGACGGGCAGATAGTATAAGGGCAAGGACACCCACCTTCTTGTAGCGGCCTGGTGGGATTTCTACTACCGTCGGGAGTCGGAGCGACTTTTGATGCCGGAGCAGGGTCGTCGCGGATGATTCGACGTGCACTACGCCCGGTGGTGGTTCGGGCACAGTCACCTCTACCGACAGAAGGCCTCCGCGATCAGGAAGGCGGAGGAGAGTCACCTGCTGAGGGAGGATCTGCCTCCCATTGCACTGGATGAGGGGTACTTAAGGACCCGTGTTGCTCGGATCCGTCGAGAGGTCGAGTGGATTGCGACGCAGTGGCCCCGGAGTGGCCGGGGTTCGTGTTCTGGGAGCCGAAGCAACGGAGGGGCACTAAAGCCCCTGGGACGAGCATCGACGACTGCAACTGGAGCGAAGGTGTCTCGACCGAGGGCACCTAGGGCTTGGTGGACTCAGTTCCTGGCGGATTGTGGCATCCGGGGCCGAGGGTCGCTGGACCGGGAGCTCCTACACAGGAGCTTTGCCGATATAGCGGTCGATGACTGGAGGCGACACATCGCCCATGCGGTTGGGTCAGCTGGACCCGTGGAATTTGTGTCCCAGATTGAGTGCGCCCGCACCCCACGGGACATTCGGGGGGCCGTGACGATGGCGGCCCAAGCCCTGGCGATAGGGATAGAGCAGCTGGTGCCCCTACCATTGACCCCCTTTGGGGCTTCAGGTCAGGCTTTCCTCCCTTAGTCTGCTCTCTTTCTTTCATTATGTAATTCTTGGCTACAGAACTGAGATGTTGCATATTGTTGTGTTTATCAGTTGATCCTGCGGCGGAGGGGGATCAGCCCTCCACGGGAACATCCTCAGGGAATGGGGGCGAAGGCCTGCGGCCTCGGAGGAAGCGCCCCCGTGTGGCGGAGGCCGCGGTTGAGACTAGTGGGTCATCTGAGGGACCCCAGACTGGAGAGCGAGTTGAGGAGGAGACGGCCTTGAGTGAGTGTCGCCCCCAACTCCTTTGTTTTTGTCTGGTTTAGCCAATATGATTGACTAATTCTATTTTGTTGGACTCGTCTGTCTGTTGCAGCTCTGCAGGTGGCTGGTGCGGAGGTGACTTTCTCGCCCCCTTGAGATGTAGATCCCCTGCGTGAAGAGGAAGCCGGAGGGGAGGTTGACATGGAAGAGCTTACGCGCCTGATGAGCGAACCTTTCCCCAATATAGAGGACTTCCCCGACTTTGAGTCATGGACAGCTACGGGAGGAACCCGTGTAGGTGAGCGTTTCAAACCTTGGGCGTATGCCACAACTTCGGTTTGCCTCTTGTTATTAGTTGTGACTTTCTGGATTTTGCAGGGAGGGCAGAGGCCCCAGGGCCGAGGCCCCTGCTGGGACATAGGGTGAAGTGCCTGGCCAGGCCAACGAGCCAGGGTCTACGGTGGCCAGCAGTCGTCAGGGTGAGTGTCCGACCGCCGTCGAAGGGGCCTTCTTGTTGTTGTTGAGCCCCTTTTTGGCAAGCCAAAATTATTGACTTGATTTATGTTACCGGTTTGGCAGGCGAGGACGCGGCGGCGACCCTAGAGATGATCCGGGAGTTGGCGACTGCCGGGCCGACAGTGGCCCTGCCATCCTTCGGAGATGAGCCCGAACCGGTGACCTTCGTGCCCTCAGCCACCGTTGAGGACCCGTTGGGTAGACCACCGCCGTTGCTGACGAGGGTGCCTCTCCCACCTTTGCCGACCGTAGTGTCGGCCTGTACGGTGGGGCTGGTGGAGTCCTCTAGTGTGGGACCGTCAGGTATGTAGCTGAGCACTTGATTGTTTCAGGGTGGATTATTTGACTTTCCCGCCCGTGCTGAGGCTAGACTGGGATGGATTGCAGGTACTTCTTCCCCCCTGGACGAAGGGGAGCTTCCTCGGGACACGGGCCGACTATCAGGAGACGAACCTCCCGTCGCGGCTACTACTGGGGGTGACGAGGAATTTGTCGACATTGAGGGGGTTTCTGAAGGAGACGCCCCGACTGGTGAGCTTCCTCCCTAGCACCTTTGACTAGGGAGCTGTCTTTATGTGAGGCTGGACTTGATGATAGCCTAATCTGGCTTCTCGATGTATAGCTGCCCCTGATTTGCCTGCGGCTGAGGGTTCATCATGGGGCTCGTCTGGCCCTTCAGAGGGCGGCAGCGCCACGATGGAGACTGATGAGAGCTCTAGCTCGAGTTCATCTTCTTCCTCTGAGGCCTCTTCTGTCGGGGATGCCGAGATGGAGGCGGCGCTGGAAGGTATATGCTGCTTCTCCTTGTCTCCACATTAGTTTGATACGGAGTTTATGGCAGAGTGCTGGCATTTTTATGTTATGTCCAGGACTGGAGACTGAGGAGGAGCGCGCGTCGGCTCCCACCGAGGAGGGTCAGGAGGAGTCTTCTGTCACCCCAATGGTCATTGGGGAGGATCGGGTTGCAGGGAAGTCCTTACCCTCTCCGACTCCGGCAGGGGACACTACCGGGGTAGAGGAGAGGTTGCCTTCACCGACCACGAGTGGGGAAGTCACAGGCGTAGCAGAAGCTACACCAGGTAAGAGTCAGGGCCTTTGCCAGGTTTTCCACCTTGTTTTGTCATAGGGAGACCCTAAGCATTGTTGACCTATTTACTGTTTGGTGGGATTGTGTAGGTCCTTCTGGGGTGCTGGCAGAGATGGGTCACTCTTCCCTCGAGCTGGAGGTTGAGTGGCCTACATCTGTTTCCCCACGGAGTCGCTGCTGGACGCCAGCGTAGGTGCAGCCTTACTGCAGCGAGCCCGGGGCTATGTAGGGGGTGACCCTCTGCCTTCCCCGGAGGACCTTCGGCACCGGTTGAGGGAGTGCACGCGTGGCTACCACGGCCTTGGCTTCCCTCGTGGGCTCTGGATGTCTGGCTTGGCCGACATCTGGGTGAAGTACCTGTGACTTCGAGAGGCTCAGAAGCAGCAGGCACAGCGGCTGGCGGCCATCCGGGAGGTACGGGAGCAGCGCGTTCAGCTTACGGCAGTTGCGACCGAGCAGAGGAGGCTTGCCGATGTGACCGTGTCTCTTGCTCAGGACCATACCAGGCTGCTGAGCGAGGCGACCAGCAGAGCGGAGGCCCTGCAGAAGGCCTTAGAGGAGTAGCGACAAGCTGTAGAGCTTGCTAGAGCTGAGTAGCGGACTGCCGAAGTCGGAGCCGAGGCCAGCGTTCAGCTTGCGTCGACCTTGGAGGCGGAGCTGGCGGCTGCGGAGTCCCGCTTGGCGGAGCTGGAGGGGAGTGATGCTAGGCCGTGATTGTATCACTTCCCTTCCCCCCTTTTGTTATCCGGACAATGTACTTTTGTTACCCCAAGGGCATGTCTTGGGCTCCCTATCATAGAGTATTAATGACAAATTCTGGATTTTTTGCGTTGTTGTTTGTTGAATTATTCTTTTCCCTAGTCTGTGGAATAGGGTTGGATACAAGGGATGGCTGCCACTTACTGTTGGTCGTGCTTGATTGTTTTAACACGTACCAGTATAGGGAGCAGCGAACTGGGTTTTATTCGGGTCTGGAGCTGAGGTAAAAGGCTGGGTGAGGAGAGTAGCATGACTGGATATTGGGTACTGGGTACTGGATGCTGGTTGTTTGCATGTTGTTAACCGGTCATGTAGCTCTTCTGGACTTAGGAGACTGGGACTGAGCTGGCCGGATGGCCCGAAAGGGCATCACAGCCAGGGGCCGTGAGCGAGACTGGGATTGAGTGGTCCACCCAGAGAGGGATTGCGACCGAAGCTGGAACTGGGGGCTGGCGACTGGCCCGTAAGGGCATTATAGCCGATAACTGGAGATAGAAATTGGTGGCTGGCCTGTAAGGGCGTTATAGCCGGGGTACTGGGACTGGTGGCTGGCGGCTGGCCTATGAAGGTGTTGTAGCCGAAATTGGAGTTGAAGGCTGGTGGATGGCCTGTGAAGGCGTTGTAGCCGAAACTTGAACCTGGGGACTGGCGGCTAGCCTGTTAAGGCATTGTAGCCAAAACTGGGACTGGAGACTGGCGGCTGGCCTGTGAAGGCGTTGTAGCCGAAACTGGGACTGGAGACTGGCGGCTAGCCTGTGAAGGTGTTGTAGCCGAAACTGGGAGCTGGAGACTGGCGACTGGCCTGTGAAGGCGTTGTAGCCGAAACTGGAAGCTGGAGACTAGCGGCTGGCCTGTGAAGGCATTGTAGCCGAGACTAGAAGCTGGAGACTGGCGGCTGGCCTGTGAAGGCGTTGTAGCCGAAATTGGGAGTTGGAGACTGGCGGCTGGCCTGTGAAGGCGTTGTAGCCGAAACTAGGAGCTGGAGACTGGCGGCTGCCCTGTGAAGGCGTTGTAGCCTAAACTGGAACTGGAGACTGGCGGCTGGCCTGTGAAGGCGTTGTAGCCGAAACTGGGACTGGAGACTGGCGGCTAGCCTGTGAAGGCGTTGTAGCCGAAACTGGAAGCTGGGGACTGGCTGCTGGCCTGTGAAGGTGTTGTAGCCAAAACTGGGACTGGAGACTGGCAGCTGGCCTGTGAAGGCGTTGTAGCCGAAACTGGGACTGGAGACTGGCGGCTGGCCTGTGAAGGTGTTGTAGCTGAAACTGGAAGCTAGAGACTGGCGGCTGGCCTGTGAAGGCGTTGTAGCCCAAACTGGAAGCTGGAGACTGGAGATGACCGACACTCGGGGGTGTAGTGGTCACCATTGCTGTGCTGAACTCGCCATTGGGATGTGTCATGGCCGATAGCTTTGTAAGTGCAGAGTAGGGAGGGAGAGAGTTTTTTTTTCTCTTTACCAGCTCTATCGCCCTTGCAGGTTTTCGCTAGAGCTGGCCCCCTTTAGCTTTTTCTGGTGCGCCCTTGCGAGTTTTCACACCGAGGGGTTACCCTATTTTGCCTGAGGCACCCTTTCGGGTTTTCACCTCAGCTGGGTTGGTGGCAATTTTTGCCTCCAGTCGTCTCGTAGAGAGAGTTGACTGAGGCCGCCATGGTATCTCTATTTTTAACCCCATTATATATATATATATATATATATATTATTTTGAGACTGCCGTCCATAGCATGTTGCTATCAGGGGACGTAAGCTGAGGCTGGAAGGTGTGGATAGCCGAATATTGTTCGACCATTCACAAGGGTTTTTAGAAATCCTTAAGCCATGGTGGCGAAGGGCCACTTTGCCATGGGAAGGTATGACTGGAGTTGTAACTGGTGGATCTGAGATTGTATGGGGAAACTAGGATTGTAAGAAACCAGACGGCTCTGGATTTGCAGGGTGTGTGGGATGTAGGGGCGGAGACTGATAAATATCTGGGAATGTGTCAGAATATAAATTTATCGGGATGGTAACTGGAAGCTTGACCATTACTGGGACTGGTTGAACTGTGACATTGGGGTGAGGGCCAAAGGTTGGCCGGGCTGAGCAGGAGTAATGCAGGGTTAACTGGAGATTAGGGAGTTTTGCGCCGTAGCGGTGCAAGTGTATTAGAGACTGGTTCTAGGTGAAGCTAGCAGCCCACCAAAGGACAGGTGGAAGGCCGTGTTGACTGGTAGGGAGAAGAAGATTTTCTCGTTATCGGCTCTACCGCCCTTTCGGGTTTTCGCCAGAGCCGACCCCCTTTAGCTTCTTCCGACGCGCCCTTACGGGTTTTCACGTCGAGGGGTTTCCCAATTTTGGCTGCGACGCCCTTTCGGGTTTCCACCTCAACCGAGTCACTGGCCTTTTTACCCCCAGTTGCCCCCTTGTAATGAGGGTGACTGGGGCTGTCGGGGTATCTCCATTTTAACCCCTTTTTTGTTGTTGTTTTTTTTTGTTTTGACTTACCTGGGAGCCTGGCGGCTAAACTGGCGCTGGTGCAGAAGTGCCCGCGCTCCCATAGTGACGGGAACGAGGGCAGGGGACCGGTTCCCGCGGATGCGTGGTGGCTGTTCCAGGGAGCTGGACTGACTGGTTGATTGGGAATTGAAGACCGGGAGGACTGGCCGGTGGGATCCTCCACGGGGGAGGATCGACCTTATTGGTAGTAGCTGGGGCGTGCGCCTTAGTCTGGCTGGCGCGCGAACTCATGCTCTGGAGCATAATATAGCTTCATGTGTTTGCCGTTGAGAGGCGGGAACGGTCTGTAACCTTTGTGATCAACAACCGTGTAGGCCCCACCCTCATAGACATTCTGGATGATGTACGGACCTCGCCAATTTGGCTGTAGTTTTCCACTGGAGCACCATACCATGACTTCCTTTTCCTTGATCATGACAAGGTCGCCTTGTTTGAAAGCTCAATGCCTGACGAGCTTGTCATAGGCACGGGCCATGCGAGCCTGGTATACCTGCAGGTGTTTGTAGGCTTCGAGCCACTTGCCTTCTAGATCGGCGAGCTCTTCTAGCCTTCTCTGGTACTCATTTTCGTTAGAGCCGGCAAGGCCGGTGTGGATTGCCACGTGATAAGAGGCTAACTGGACTTCGATGGGGATAACCGCTTCTGACCCGTAGGCAAGGGAAAACGGCGAGCACCCCGTAGGGGTTTTGTCGACCGTCCGGTAGGCCCATAATGCTTCGAAGATCTTTTTACCCCAATCACGTTTCCGGTGGCTAACCATCTTAGCCAGGAGCTTACAGAGGGTTTTGTTGAAGGCCTCCGCAAAACCGTTAGCCTGGGGGTTGTAGATCGAAGAGGTTCTCCAGTCGATATGGAATTTGGCCGCTAACTGGTACACGGCCTTATTCTTGAAAGGTGTCCCGTTGTCGGATACTATGCGACTGGGAGTACCGAATCGGTATATAATGTTGTGCCGGACGAATCTAGCAACGATTTCGCTGGTGACCTCTCGCAAGGGTGGAGCCTCCGCCCAACGAGAGAAGTAGTCAGTGGCGGCCAAGATATTTTTATGGCCCTTGGAAGATGGCGGGAAAGGCCCCGCGATGTCCATGCCCCACTCAGCGAATGGCCAAGTGGGGGCTGTAGGACTCAGTGGATTGGGAGGTCTTCTGGGTACTGGGCCAAAGGCTTGGCATTGATGGCATGTACGGGCATACTGGATGCAATCCGCGTACATGGTCAGCCAGTAGAAGCCTTTGAGCTTGATGTTGTGCTTTATTCGGTCTCCAGCCTGGTGTGCACTGTACAACCCGGAGTGAACCTCCTGCATGATGGCTCGAGCCTCGGCGAGGGAGACACATCTCAAGAGAATTGACTTGTCCTTCTCGTGGACAAGCCGATACAGGGAGTCGCCAATCAACTCGTAAGAGGTTGCTCGGTGGAGTAGCTGGACTCTTTGAGCTCGGTCAGGTGGAAGCCACCCTTTCTTGAATTTGATGATGGGCGCACGCCAATCATCTTCTTCCGGAGGTGTGCTTTGGTCAAGGTCGTGGACCTCGTAAATGGTGAGACCAGTGTTGCCCTCGAGTGAGCTCGACATCAGCCTTCGGTGCTTGATGATGATGTCGACCTCGCCCTCGGGCGGGAGCTTGATGGCCGCGGCCAATTTTGCTAAGGCATCCGCCTGAGCGTTGCTGCTTCTGGGAATGTGATCTATTTCAAAGAAATAGAACTTTTGGGTTAATCTGGTGACGGCGGTGTGGTATGGAACCAACTCTGGCTTCCGCACGTCATAGATGCCGAGGACCTGTCGGACTATCAGCTGGGAGTCCCCGTAGGCTTTGAGGCATTTAATGCCCATGTGCAGAGCCATCTGGAGCCCAATAAGTAGAGCTTCATACTCGGCTTCATTGTTGGTCAGGGACTTCATGAGGGCACATGAGTTGTATAAAACTCCACCCTGAGGAGTCAAGAAGACAATGCCGGCACCTGCCATGGTGGCTGGATTCTGGTTACTCTGGGTGATCCCTCGGGAAGCACCGTCAAAGTAGAGCTCCCAGCAAGGCACGCTGGCTGTGAGAGCGCTGGGCTGCCAATAATGCAAGACATCTCTGCTCTGTTCAACCGGTTGTTGTGATTGAGTAGCAAGGGACTCCTCGTCCAGGAGCTCCGAGCTGAGAGGTGAGTCGTCTGGCACTGGATGGGCTGCCAAGAATTCATCCATACCCTGTCCTTTGATTGCTTTTCTAGGGACATAGGTAATGTCGTACTCCATCAGTAGGAGAGCCCACCTCCCCAGTCTGCCTGAGAGGACAGGTCGCCGAAGAAGATACTTCAGAGGGTCGTGCTTGGAGATAAGCTCGACTCAATGAGACAGGAGGTAATGCCGCAACTTCTTAACTGTGAACACCAATGCCAAGCAGACCTTCTCCATAGGGGAGTAGCGGTACTCGGCACCGATTAACTTCTGGCTGAGGTAATAGAGGGGTTGCCCTTTACCTTCCTCATTGACTTGCGCCAACAGAGCTCCCAGCGAAGCGTCCATGGCAGCAATGTAAAAGATGTGGGGTTTACCCTTGACTGGTGCTCCCAGAACTGGGGGGAGTGAGGAGATACTCCTTGATTTGCTTGAAAGCCGCCTGGCATTCTGAGTCCCATGTGAATGGGGCGTCTTTCTTCATCAGCTTGCTGAAAGGCACGCATCGACCGGAGAGGTTAGAAATAAACCTCCGAATGTAGGTTAGCCTCCCTTGGAAGGACCTAAGTTTGGTGATGTTGCTGGGTGGTTGAAGCTCCCGGATCGCTTTGATCTTGCTGGGATCCACCGCGATTCCTCGGTACCTGACGACGAAGCCGAGGAATTTGCCGCTGGATACGCCGAAGGCGTATTTCTTGGGGTTCATCTTGAGCCCATATTGTCGGAGATGCTCGAAGACTTGGCGAAGGTCGCGCAAATGGTCTTCGCGTCTTTTGGTCTTGACGACGAGGTCGTCGATATAACATTCGACTGTGTTGTGCAGCATCTCATCGAATATTTTAGTCATGGACCTTTGGTAAGTAGCACCGGCATTCTTCAAATCGAAGGGCATGCATTTGTAATTGAAAATCCCCTTGGGGGTCCTGAAGGCTGTGTGGTTCTTGTCTTTGAGGGACATCTGTATTTGATTATAATCGGATGACCCGTCCATGAAAGACAAGGCTTCGTGACTGGTGGTCATGTCGACCATCGTTTCTGTAATTGGGACTGGGAAGTCATCCTTTGGACAGGCTTTGTTGAGGTCCCAAAAGTCGACGCAGATGCGGACTTGACCATTCTTCTTCTTGACTAGAACTATATTGGCGAGCCAGATCGGGTAGATGCACGGCTCGATGAAGTCGACCTACGCCATTTTGTGGACTTCGGCCGAAACCTGGAGCTCCAGCTCATGGCGCATGCGCCGCTGTGGTTGCTTGACCCAAGCGATTGAGGGAGAAATGGCTAGGTCGTGCTCCGCTACGGAGGGGTCTAGCCCTGGCATCTCCTTGTAGGTCCAGGCGAAGCAGTCTTTGAACTCGAGCAGGAGTTGCTTGTAGTCCTGCTTCTCTGCCTCTGTGAGGAGAGCACTGACGAATGTAGGCTGAGGGGCTTCCTCGTCGCCCAGATTGATCTCCACAAGATCATCGCCTGACCGCCATCCTCAAGCTCGGGAGGAGCGGGTTGGAGGTCGATGAAATCCTCACCATCGGTGTCGGCTTCGTGTATGTCTTGGTTCTCGAAGCCACCAGTCGATGCTGAAGGGACTGGAGAGTGGTTGTCACTGGAATCCACTGGGGGTTGACCTGGGCCACCGGCCTCTGGCCGACAGTCGTCAACTGGAGTTGATGAGGTCTCCCCAGGATTGCCTGGCGAAGCTGGCAATTCATCGCAGCTAAGGCCAGTAAGATCCCCCCCCTCAGGAGGGTTTATTGTACTGGGTCCCTCGACTGGCTGAGAAGCCGGATGAGCTTCTCCTGCCCCTTTGTCTTGGCAGGGAGGCGAAGGAGGTTCCCCAACATCTTGAGCTGGGGTTCTGGCTTTGGCGGAGATCAAGATCAGGATTTCCTCTCCCTCATCCCCAGAGCTGTCGAATTTAGCTTCGACTCTTGCTTGGTCATCGGCTGGTAGTGCCAAGCCTACGCCGTTAACTACGTAGTGGACGCGGAAGTCTGGGTCCTGGTCGTAGCCAAGCCCCCTGGTATCCTTATGGAAGGACGAGGGTTGCCCCCGGACCTGGGAAGGGTCCCACAGTCGACGGAAGTATCTTTGTTGGGTAGAGGTCTGCCACAGGGGGATGTGTTGTTTCAAACACATCTCTTGAATATGCGGCGACAGGTCGCCCCACACCTGAACTGCTTCCGTGGTATCATCGGCTCGCCCAGACCAGCCGAAGTCGTTATCTGGCGGGGCTTGAGGGACTATGTCTCCTTTATAGAAGACAATAGGTTTGTCCCTGTTAGCCTTCTTCTTGTTCCGGCGTTGTCGCTTGAAGGTGACAATGAATGTTGTCAGCGACTCGACGTTGTGCTCCTCGGATGCACACGGGAGCTGGATGCAATCTGGTGGCAGGCATATACTCTTGTCGATAGCCCGGCTAATGAGATTAGCCCCAAAGTTGATCTGGCGCCTCTCAGGGTGATCTGGGGTTGACTTGGAGTTGAGGCGCAGCCGATGGAGCTTGGCCTTTTCCTCGTCAACACAGAAGAGGTCATCATCATCATCTTCCTCTGAGAGCCAACCATTGCTTTTGCTCTTGATCACGGGGTACGGACTAATCCCCTTGAAGTAGAGCGCAGCGTCGGCTAGGTTGCATTCTGCCGGTGTGAACGGCGACAGGTCCGCAAAGACCTTATGTTGTTCCCCATCCTTGGCATACTTGATGTATTGGTGGAGAGTCGACGGAACGACCCAATTTTCATGGAGCCAGGGTCTGCCCAGCAACATCTTGTAAGACGTGTTGGAGTCGATGATGTAGAATGTTGCCTTGGAGGTGAAATCATCGAGCACCAGATCGACGTCTACCCGGCCGAGGACGTCCTCGGTGTTCTGGTTGAAACAGGATATCTTGACCGCCTGGACCTTCTGGAGGTATCAGGTATAGAGACTTGAATGTCTTGAGCGGCATGATGTTAACAGCGGCACCGGCGTCCACCAGGATCCGGTTTACATCATGTCCGTTGATCTTCCCCTTCATGTAGAGAGGACGATTGTGGCACGGAGGGGACATCAGCATGTCTTTCTCCGTGAAGGTGATGGTGGCTGCGAATGCTCCATAGGCAGCCGCCTTCATTTCCACGTCATGCGCTTCATTAACTTCTGGCTCCTGGAGTATTTTGATAAGGGTCTCCCTCAGATCCTTACTCCAAGCGATGGCTTCCAAATTGAAATGCTGGTAGAGAAGCGTTTCATTTGGTGGAGGACCTTTCGGTCGGCTCGGGCTCGAGCATCCTCCAGAGAGGGTAGAATGTCAGGCTGATCCTTCTGCGAGCTGCCGTGCTATTCCCCATCAGGAAGTTGCACTGCCTTGCCCTTATCACTGGGACCAGATTGACCTCGATCACCAGCGGGCTCTTGGAACAGGGATGCCAATGACGGCTCTTCTGGGGGTGACTGGTGGGCTGGCTCGTCCTTGCCGGGCGGTCCCGCTTGCTCTGTTACAGAAGCCGGTACTGGCATCGGAGCTGGAAGGCTGGCCATAGCCTCGCCAAAGCCGGCAGGGTCGAAGATGCCAGGTCCGCCCCGAATTTCTATCTCTGGGATGGGAGCCGGTTCCTCTCCTCGAAAGAGGATGACTCGCTCCGGATCGAAGGTGGATGGAGAGAGGGGTAGCTCGGGAGTTCTCCCACGGCCTCTACCACATCATCGGCCACGGCCTCGGCCGTGGCCGGTGTGCTCTGGAGCTGGCTGGAGCCCAAGAGGGGCGGCCGCCCTTTGTCTTGTTTGGGAGGCTACTGGCTCGCCCCGTCGAGAAGTATTGATAATGTCGGGCGGTGGGATGGCCACCATGTTGCAGGTGCAGCGTCGGAGCATTTCTTCCAGCTGCTCTATGGTGATCTCCTTGTCTTTATAGCACAAGGAGAGCTCGCCAGGGATTACGAGTCTTTCGCCGTTCTTGAGCTTTTAGATCATCTCTTGGACCCAATTTCTGAGGCAGGCTCATTTCTGCATTTCTTCTCACGGGATGTAGCTGTCGAGTGGGAGAGCCCAAGTAGGACGAGGGGGAACGTATTCCTCGAGGTTGTCAATGAGCCGTTGGAGCCTTTGGAGGGGCGTTGGCTCGGCCGGGGATTGCAGGGCGGTTGCTAGTTCAGCCTGTTTCTTGAGCCGCCTTCTGAGGTTCTTCCTCCTATTTTTCTCTTGCCTCTTGGCGATAGCCGTCTCCAAGGGAGTCGGAGGGAGAGGTGCTAGAGCCAGAGTTGACAAATCCGGGTGAAGATATCTCCAAGCTGACGCCCTTGCGAGGCGAGGTCGATGACTCTTCCTTGCCCAGATCTCAATCCAGGTGCCTTCCGCTTGTTGTATCTAGAAGGTGGCATTAATCGCCTACTCGATTACCTCGAGCGGCAATTCCTGGTATGCCGGAATGCTGGGACTGGCATTTGAAGACGTGTTCGCAATTTGGTGCCTTACCCGCGGTGGCGACGGGAGCCTACGAGGAGTCGATAGGCTGGTGCTGGCGTTCGAGGACGTGTGCGCGGTTTGATGCCTTAACCGCGGTGGCGATGAAGATGTCTTCCGCTGAGCCGATATATTGGAACCGGCGTTGGAGGACATATGCGCGTTTTGATACCTTAACCGTGGTGGCGATGGCTTTTATTGAGAAGCGGGCAGAGAAGGGCACTGGTCGTCCTACTCCTTAGCCTTGCCTTTGTGACCATGCTGAGAGCTGGGCCTTGCGACAACTGACAGCGTCGCAAGACATTGTTGCTCTGCAGAGTTATCCCGACTTTGCGGAATAGAGGAGCTTAGTGGCGGTGGGCCCGCCACTTGAATCGAAGCCGCTGAAGACACCAAAGATGTCTTCTTTGTACCCCGAGTTGTGTCAACAGGTAGGTGGAGAGGACCGAACGGCCCCTCCGCTGGGGAGGTGTCACGAGGTTCAGGTGGGGCCTCACCCTATTTTTGCTTTCCCTTCCTATCCGCGGCCGTCGACGACGAGATAGGATGGGAGGAGAACAAGAAAGAGCTGAAGAGCTTGTCATTGTCTCGCCCACCAGAATGTCCTCTCGGCCGAGAAGGACCCGGAGGAGCCTGACAGTGTCTTCTTCAGGAAAAGGGAGAGACTTTAGCTCCCGCCAGGACTGCCATTGCACGGCCGAAGTGGCTGGGGTTAGCTGGCTAGCTGTAGATGCCTGAGAGCCCTCGAGGGCCGGAGGAGTAGGGGAATGGACGACGTTTACCGAGAAGTTAGCTGGCTCCTCCTCTTGACTGGCCTCCTGCTCTCTACGCCTTCGCAGTCGCTCAAGTGCTTCTTAGTTGTTGGTCCGGAACTCGAGCCATTCGGAGGATGCTGGTAAGGCAGCCCGTGCCCATTTTCTTGAGGAGAGTCTGGCCGCTCTGGCGCCTCCCTGGCGATGCTCAGGGTCTCTTCGACAGCTTACAGAAGCCTGATGAGCAACATGGAGTTTCCTTCCGCATCGATCTGCTCCCATTGGATCTGTTCCTGGATGAGGATTTGGACTTCCTCACAGGACTCGATCGGGTGGCAGATTCTGGCGTGGAAGGGGCAATACTGGGGGTGACTATGATCCCAATGGTGTAGTCAAGAGGCGAGTCGCGGGGCATGATTTGCCCCCTCTCGACGAGGATATCGAAGAGTCGTCGGGTTCTCTCCCTGGGGAAGGAGAGAGGTCTCCGATCATGCCAAGGCCTCCACCCTAGATACCAGATCGAACGTTCCCTTCGACCGGCGCTGGGCTCCTCTGATTTGTCATCAGAAAGAGAGAATGCGGCTATCATGTGGATGACATTGGCAGAGGGGTGAGCCACGCGTGATGCTTTTGCCGGCCTGGCCCACGTATGTGGTTGCGGAGGATCGACGAGACCGCTCTTCATCTTGACGAGGCCGTCTCGGATCAGCTTCTGCGCTTGAGTCTTGAAGACGTAGCAATCTTCAATTGAATGACCCAGCATGCGATAGTACAGGCAACCTGTTTATTCCGACAAATGGGCAGCCCACTTTATTTCAATTGAATGACCCAGCTTCGGGACTAACTCCCAGGTTCATTGGCCCATTTGAAATTCTTGAAAGGGTCGGTGAAGTAGCTTATAGACTGGCTTTACCTCCACAATTAGCAGGAGTTCATGACGTATTTCACGTCTCTATGCTGAAAAAGTATGTATATGATCCTGACCATATTATCACCTATGACAATCTGGAGATTCAGAAGGATATGACATACGAGCAAACGCTAATAAAGATTCTGGAACGGGAAGTACGACAACTAAGAAATAAAGTTATTCCTATAGTCAAGATTCAATGAAGAAAACATGGCCATATGAAGCAACATGGGAAACCGAAGAAGCTATGCGGAAAAGATTTCCAGAATTATTTAACTGTAAGTACACTCTCCATAATCCATGTATTGAATTTGGGGACCCAATTCTTCTAAGTGGGGGAGGGTGTAGTGCCCCAAAATTTATATAAGTAATTTCTGGGTTAATTAATAATTTTCTAGAATTTATAAAGGCCTAAATAAATTAATAAATAGATTATTGGATTAATAAGTTATTATAGGCCCAATTGTGTTAAAATAATTAACCTAGCCTATCTAAATATGATCCAAAAGGGTTCAGGACCAAGCCCAATTAAGTTTGGCCCATATCTAGAAGGTTATTTAGCCTATCCACGAATTTTAAAAGATAAATACTCTTTTATATAGATAATTAGAAGGATAAACGAATAAAAGAGTGTTAATAAATTGAAACTCTATACACGTTTGATGTAACGGTCTATCGGACGACCGCTACAGCTATGTAACGTACTAGACCTGATGCGTTACACCTCTGTCAGTTCCGTGAGTGGAAGAATGAGCAAAAAGATTGGATCTTTGGGATCCTATCCGCAAGAGACCTAATTAGGAGAATATGTAAGGTTACTAGGGACTTTTAGGGATCAGGTTTTGGCCAACTAAGGACTCTAGAATCGATCTAATCCTCAAATCCTAGCCAAATCCCTATAAATAAGATCCAGTTCTGAACTGAGCGACCCTTACTTTTGGCTCGTAAAGAATCATGGTAAGGAGATAGAATTTCAGGTAAATTCTTTAGAACTTTTTGTTTATAATACATTAGACTAATAGCTCTCCAAATTTCGTGCTAAGAGATCAACCAACGAAGAAGATTGAAGCTTCCAAAGTTGCTGGTCGGACCTTAGCAACCCAGGAAACTGAACGCAAGACCCCTAAAGATCAAGATATTAGGACATCTAAACGAGGTAATTAGAGTTCGGTTATTTAGAACTTTTTGTTCACCTTAGTTTTATCTTCTTACCCTCAAAATTTCACGTCCTTAGGTCAAGAGACTGAGGAGCTAGAGCAGCGAGAACTTGCTGGAAACTCACTGGAAAGGGAGAACTAGGGCACGTCTTTCAGGCTCAAATTAGAAGTTTAAAGTCCAGTTAAGCAGTAGGTCATCTCATGATTGGCAAAAACATCTTGTTAAGGATAAAAGCCCTCTGATTGTGCTTGATTTCATGCACTAGAGATCATGGATTTCATGTTTTAGTGGATTCATGCATACATACATATCCTTAGCCCTAATCAAAGATCAAAAATATTATCATGTCAATTCACTGCAACCTATACATCTAGATGACCTTTACTTCATTTTGTCATACTTGGGGTAGTTAAATCTTTTCAAAACATGACATGGTTTCAAATCATAGTCGTTTAATTTTTTTATACTGTTAGCAGGGACTCTAACGCATCATACTTTGACCGTCACAACACTGTAACAGTCTTACGATAAGCCGTTACACTCTCTGTTGTATGAAAATTTGCTCTGTTGTCTCTGACGCACCATAACAGGAGCGTTACACTACTGTAATGGCCCCTCGATAAACCGTCACAGGTACTGTGACGCGCTCTTGTTAGACCGTCAGACCCTTGTGTTCTGTCAGCCCGAGGCAGAATGGTAACCAGTTAAGTTTACTTATAAAAAAGCTTAGATAGCTAAGTTTGGACCTGTTATCATGACTTTAAGTTTATTTACTGATTTATAATAGAAATTGCATGATTAAGGTATCTTAAGTTATTTTAAGTTATGTTAATTTCATGTGCCAAAATTCTATAGTCTTGTATTTTAAATCATGGATTTTCAATGATGTATGGACGGAATTTTATCTTGGTTTCACGTTGCTACACATTCTCTCTCTATCAATAGAGTCATTTTCACTAAGTACATGACATATATTCCGGTATATGGCCATTAGTTCACACTTTGCACTATAGGAACATTATTCTTGAACATGAGGACCTCTCTATTAGATATTCCTTCCAATGAACTATGAAATCTTATTTCAAGGCCTCCGTAATTCTCTGCGAGCCTGAGATTCTCATTAGGATGCCGAGTTGGTTGTACCATTAAAACCCAATTGATTAGACAACACTATTGATATTTTCTGGTTCTAGCGATGTAACAGATCTATATTGGACCGTCAGGCCCATGTAACGACCCAATATACAACCGTCACATTTAACTGGGTCCAATTATTGTTTCTGGATTCAGTCGTTCTAACGGATCAAGGCTCAACCGTCACGTGAACGTAACGGCCCAGTACAAGACCGTCACAATGTTTGAGTGCTTTAACCCAAGGTTTGACCCATGGGTTGATTTTCTAAGGTTCCTAGATGGATTAATAATGGTCTAGGACTTACCAAATTGAGTCAAGATACCTAATTTAATTTATGGAAAAGAAGGAATGTACCGTTATGCTGCCGAATTATTTCCATGAGCATAACATAATATAAGTCATTCTTGATCTCTCATATTCTAAATTGAAGTGTTCATTCATTGATTGTTGTTATCATGAACTTATTGAACTTATTACATTCTTGGCCATACTTTATTGTTACATGCGTGGAAGTAGCTTGATTTATACTTGAAGATGCGATCGAGCACTGATTGTGTTCAAGGGCTCTATGCTAGTCCCCTCGGCTGATTGTCGGAAACATACTATTATAAACCATGGGGTATGATGCTACTGGCGTCGCATTGCGCTGGGAGTACTTTCTTTATAAATAAGTGAAAATCCACGGCACGACAAGACATTCTTATACATGACTTTCTTGCTTGATATTCTACAGAAATTCACGAAGTACTTGCTCATAAGCAAAAGATACTAGAGTGATGATTATGTGGCTTGCTAGTACATTCTCGATACATTCTTGTTTATGAAAGGCCAATATCATATTCTTGTTACGTTCTTGCTAGTTCATTCTTGCTCTCATTCTATCTTACATGATCGTTTTGTTACTTTGGTTACTCGCATGATTAGTCGCATTTCGCATGATTTTACCTAAATTCTTTAGAGCTAAAATGTTAATTACTTTAATAGTGCTATTCATGTTGATGCGAAGATACCTACTGGGCAAGTGTGCTCATTACCTATTTCCAATCTTTTTCAAGAAATGAAAGTGATTCGAATTCGGATTCGGGTTATACAAGTAGCGGGTCCGAGAGCAAATGAGAACCATATCAAAATGAGAGTGAAGACTTAGGAAGTCAATCTTGTTTAGATCGAGTCTTTGTAATTTGTCCTTTTCTTGAGTCTGATGGATTAGAGATGGTTGAAGAGTTATTGTAAAAGAATGTTTTGATCATTAATGAAATAAAGTTGGAGTTTGATTAATTATTAAGCGATTGCATTCTTATGTGTGATTACCTTACGCTCTGATCATTCTTGCTTGCAAGAGGCTTACCATGCCGGCTGTTCACGTTCCTCGAGTGAGTCTTCCGATGTCATAAAGGCTCGGGGCGTGACAGTTTGCCACCCACTGTGGATATAACACAACTCTTATAAACCTGGCCTTATGCAATTTATCGACTTCCTCTTTTATCCTCAAGGCCATTTGGGGGTGGAACGTTCTTGCTTTCTGTTTAAAGGGTGTTGCCCCTGGCTTAAGAATAAGTCGGTGTTCAACTAAAGCGGGGTCAAGACCCGGCTTGTCCTCATAGGACCAGGCGAAAGAATCGATGTAGTCCTTCAAAACCTTGATCAACTCCTCTTCAGCCTGGGGAGGGAGATTAGCGGAAATGATTATGGGCTTGGGGTCCTCTTCCATTCCAAGGTTGATCTCTTTAGTGGGTTCATCCACTGCCGTCGACGGTTCGTCAAATCTCTTCAGACCTTGTGCGTATAGATTGGCGGTGTCATCCACATCACTTTCCTCATCCTCGGCTGGGTCCTTCTCATCTATGACTTCATACACACCTAATCTGTCATTGCTCTACACCCCTTCTACTTCCCCATCATCTTCTAAGACTATGGCGGTCTCTACAAATTCAGGGCATTTGAGAAGGGCACGACATCTCTGAGCTAAATCTTACAGAAACCTATATGGAACGGATTTAGAATGACGCATCACGGGGTGCGCTGCAGACGTGGATGGGCTGACAACACTAGAGCTAGACTCTACCCCAACTGACTCTACCAACCTAGGAGACTCTGCAGAATGTACATCTAACCTAGGAGACAAGAGATCTATTGGGAAAGGAGCAGGGGTCTCATCCCCCTGGGAAGATGAGCAGAACATAGCGTAATCCTCCATTGAAACCTCCATTTTAAAATTGGCATTTTTTTGGAAGTCGGAGGAGATCACGCAACAGGAAGAGGAGGACGGGGGAGGAGGAAGTTGCATGTGAAACAGAGAGGGGAAGATGCAGTCGAAGAATGGGTCAGAAGATGAAAACCACATCTCATGGAGTTCGGCAGTGGGGGAGGGAGGAGTAAACAGAGTTGACAAGTCAACGGGTGGGCAGCGCCCACATGCACAAGGAACAAATTGAATTTCAGGTGGTCTTTCCGTAAAGTACGGGTCAACCATAATCGGAGGGGAACGGGGAACAAACCCCAATTGCTGAAACAAGGAGGCAAGACAGGACAGGGACAAAGAAAAGGTAGTGATGGAGCTCCCCACTTCCCACGGCCTCCGGTGAACTAGCTCAGTCGGAGAATGCTTCACCAACTGCATCTCCATCTCTTTTGGACAAGCTTCCTCTTCATGGAACATCTTTTCAAAACAACTGTAGAAATCATCCATGTCACCCACCAGCCCCTTTAGTGGCGGCGGCGGGTCAGCAACAACATAAGCGTCATCGGTCTTCTTATCAACACAGGGCGGCGGCTTCTTTAGAGTGCCAGGCTGCAGCGGGCCTTTCACGTCAGTGGCCCGGAGTCCCCCAGTGTAGACATTGCCGACTCTCGGTAACCAAGGCCCCTTCGGCTCATCTTCCTGCCCCTGGGGACGGGATTAGTCCGCCCCGGTAATTGTGCGCCGAGGCCCATACCCGGCTGATAGCCTAGCTTCAAAATCATGTGCCACCCTTTTGAATCTCTAATCTTGGAGTTAATTTTAACATTTGTCGGTGTAGTGGCGGGCTTGCGTGACGCATATGCCCATGAATAGTTTAAGTCCATAACAGAAAGAACTGGCTTGCTGCTTGGCCACAAAGTAGGAGGGATCTTGTCTGCAATCGCATCAACGGTCTGGACTGTGGAAACACTCTTCACCTTAACCACTCGGCCCTAGAATGGGAACTTAAGGCATTGGTGGGCAGTTGAGGGTACGACATTTAGACTGTCTATCAATGGATGACCCAAAATTACCTTGAACATCAGGTCTATGTCCAGTACGTAAAACTCTACATCCATCACCAAAGGCCCTAACCCGGCCCGAACTGTCACGACCCCATGGCAAGCTCGTCTGGAGTTATCATATGCTACAATCGTGGTTGGCGTTGGCCTAAGCATGTCTTCTGAAACATTGCAGGCACGATGTGTACTCAGTGGCCACACGTTTATCGATGCTCCCGTGTCCATAAGGGCTGATTCAACTACCACCTTGTTTAAGGAAATAGTAATGTAGAGTGGAATCTGTCCTGCCTCTGGGGGCGCCAATTCTGACTCAGAGAATGAAATGGAAGGCCCCCTCGTGATAGTGGCCAATACTGACGGCAAACTGTCTACCGCCACGTCCTCGCTAACCATAACTTTTTCAGAAAAGCCCTTAGGGCATCCTGATGTAGCGTGGACCTTTTAATTAACTCCAGGACTGATATTTTGGTCGGCATCCGATCCAAATGATGTAGCAAGTCATATTTCATGCTAGGCATGGAGTCTACTTCTTCTGCTTCAACTGTCGAGGAAGGAACTTGAAGGTTGGGTGTAGATGCACCGGGGAAAGCGTATGGTGCGGACACCAGAGCGAGCGAGAAGCACGAACCGGCGAGCCGTCGGTACCGTACGCGGAGCACCACCCAGGCTACCTCGGCTTCCATCTAGCTCGGAGACAGCCTGGAGACTCCCCCTTGAGTCTCGATATTTATAGTTTATTGGGACTTTGTTTGTGTGTATTGTGTGTTTTATTCGGATTGTAAGAGGAGTTTATTTGTAATTTGGGAACACCTGGGTCCCGCGGGCCCCCCATCCCTTCTCCCATTGATCCACCTCATCTCTTGGGCCCATGTGGGGTCAGTCAAACCTCCATGGTGGGCTTCTAGAAGGGTTGGACCAAGGGGGGGGGGACAAAGGGTAGCAAAATTCAAAAAAAAATGGCACAAAGTCAAGGGGGCGCCCCATTTTTATTATAGTTTAATAGGGTTTTTATTCTTATTCTATTTATTCCAAACCACATGGGAAAAATAGTTTGTGGACTCTCTCTTTTACCCTCCCCAACCCTAGATCTAGGGTTAATTAGTGTCTTTTGTCATTTCACATAAATACCTTGTATTTTCATTTGATTAGAATTAATGCATATGAAAATCAGAATTTTGTTGGAGCTCCCAGCAAGGGCCGCCCCCCTCTCTCTCTCCTCTCTTCTTCTTGCAGCTGGGAAGGCTGTGTTCTGAGGTGGGAAGCCTCATCTATCTGGTGTGGAGTTCGTCGTTGCCGCCATCGCCGCCATCGAGACGTCGTTGCACCGCCTCCGTTGGTATTCTGCCAATCGGGTGACAGGAGGCCATTCTCGAATTTTTAACTCTCAGCCACGAGTTCATCTGGAGCCCAAACTTTCAGGGTGAGTTCCAAGGGTCTTCACCACGTCTCAAAAATTTGGTTGGGCTTCTAGCTTCCATTTTGAAATTTTCCAATTTCGTTCTTCCTTTCCACCCAGATCTGCCAGCTTTCAGTCCAGATTCACAGTAGCTCTGAGTTTCCCATCTTCGGACCTCTTATTGATTTTTCCTTGAGCCCCCAATTTTACTAGAGGTTCCATCCAACTCCCCCTCCATCCACGAATTTGCGTGGAATTTCTAAAGCCTTCACCTATTTTCTACAAATCACTTTCAGATCTCCACTCAGTTCTGTCTGCCTCTGTCCAAATCCGACCACCCACCAGTATAAAATATCTATCCCCATCCAAACCTCCACCAAATCAGTCATAAGAATTATTGCCGTTTTCCTCTCTCCCCTCTACAACTTTCATGAAGAGATCGAAGTCTTACTCAGAGGTCTACTTCGCGGTCAATGTAAACTATCAGGAAACTTCAGTTCTACCTGGCCAGATCTGAAACTGAGAACTGGCCGGTTCTAAAATCGCCCATCAGAAGCACGGCTCCGGTGAATTTTTTTGAGTCCCATAGGGTCGAAGGATTTCGAGTCAACGTTCCAACGGCGCTGGTTTTGTGCCCATCCGACATCGGTGCTAATCGCAGTATCCGATCTCGCCGGGTCACGTGCCAGAAAATAGAGGTTGCAGATCCGTGGACAGCACTTCCGACAAGTGGTGATCGGTGCCGCCCGGCCTCCGACCGGTGTTCCAGCCCTATCGCCGTCCAGGGAGCCACACCTCCAGGTGTCTCCACCACAGCGGGACCCACCCCGTCAGGTCCGGAGGGCTGAGCAGCACGTGGGCCCCATGAATCCGTAGATCGCGCCATCCGGACAGCACTAAAACGCGGGTTTCGGCGCCGACGGACGACATCAAGATGCTGCCCGTCAACCCAATTCCCGCTACTCCCAGGTCCCACATGTGACCTGTTACCTCCCTGCATGGAGTGGGTCAAATCTTTGTACCGCAGTGTATTTGTTTAACCGGGAGTACAGGATTGGCCGGGGTTGTCTTCCCCACGTCGGGAGCGTGGAGGTAACGATCTCGACTTCTTGGCATTTACTTGCTTAGCTAGTATATGGTCGTGTGCCGCTGCTTAGTACGAAAGGAACCTAACCCGTGAGTCCATGTCACCGCTGTGAGCAAGAGAGTGACCCGTCCCGTGGCTCGATCCGAGCACGGAAGTGAGTCGACCACCCTTGACTCTGCGGTTTCTCAACCGTGCGGATCCACGTTTCCCCTTGCTTGGGACGAAGAGTGAGCTTGCATTTCTGTTAGCGACGTATAGCCCATAGGAACTCTTAGTGTCGGGCCAAAGCGTCTCCATTGTTATATGTTGCTAGTCGTGTCCGCATTTAGAGTCCGAGGTCCGCATCACTTAGAATCGGTTCCCGTGTCCGTCCCGCATCAGTTTGGTATCAGAGCGAGTCGAGTCTAGGGTAGTCGTTGCATAAGTCTTGCACGGTCTAAGTCGGGTCTAGGATCATCATTATTTTCAAAAAAAATGTTTTAAAATTACATTTCATCCCGATAATCTGGTATTTTAAAAGGTGTTGTCCGAACGTTAGGCTACGCCTATCGGGAAGGCCGCACACTTGCGCGAGTGATCTTCGGATCGATTACTCCGCCACGTACCGGATATTGGTTTAGGTCTAGGTGCATTAGTCGGTGTTTGCATTAGTCTGTGTCTCCTAGTTCGTGTGTTTTTGCATGCCCACCCGTCAAGGTACCCAATACTCGCCACCTCCACCTATGGCGGATTCTCGAGCCCGTAGCTCCAATGAGCCTTCGACGGCAGAGATGTTTCGAGCCCTCATGGATCGTCTCGATAAGCGTATGGATGCCCTTATTACGCGTCTAGATGGCGTAGGAACGCATCTAGAAGGGAGGATGAAAGCCGTCAAGGATCGGGCCGAAGCTTCGGACCAGTCCATCCAGGGTCTTGTAGGGAGGATTGCCGTCCTCGAGAGGGCCCCAGTGGCGGCGCAACCCGCGCCGACCAATGGTCAACAGGAGCCGGCTCAACAACCTGCTGTGCCAAGAGCTCAGGCGGTAGATGTTGGGAGGCAACATGTGCATGAGGTGGCTGACTATGCATCTGATAATGAGCAAGGGGGATATGGTCGTCGTAACCAACGACGAAATCATGATGACGATGATGACGACTACGTTCGTCGGAGCGTGCGTGCGGACCCTCCCCTTTTTAGTGGGTCCTTGGATCCGAAGGTCTATTTAGATTGGGAGGCCGGCATGGACCAGTACTTCGAGTGGTTTGAGATGACAGACCACCGGAGAGTTCGATACGTGAAGATGAAGCTGCATGGGCAGGCCCAAACTTATTGGACCAATGTGGAGAGCCTGCTAAATCAACGACGTCAACCCCCGATCGGCACTTGGGATGACATGAAAATGAAATTGAGGGAGAAGTACCTTCCTGCCTCATATCGCCAACGTCTCATAGACAAATGGCAAAGTCTCTCCCAAGGGAACCGATCCGTGACCAAGTACACCGCTGAGTTTGATGAGTATTATTTGCGGTATGGAGTTACGGAAGAGAGCACCATGACCATATCACGCTTTCGGAGAGGTCTACGACCAAACTATCAATATGAACTTTTTTGCCGCAATGTGACCACTTTGGAACATGCGTATCAAGTTACTCTCGAATTGGAGCAATTCGAGGCCGAGTTCGAGTCTACACATCGGTTGGGCTCCTTCCCCCTTCGTAGTGTCGAGCCCCGTGGCTCTTCTGGCACGTACCCGAAGGCCCCCATAGCCCGACCTCAGGAGCCCACTCGCCCCGAGCCATTCGCTCCTAGGCCTCACCCTCCACCTCCGAGGGACCTTCCTCGTCCCCAAAAACTTATGGCACCCATCGCCCATCCACCGGCACCCGCACCTCCTGCTCATCCCTTGTTGCCTTCACCTCCTATCCGTCGGGAGGATAAAGGGAAAGGACCTTTGATTGAGGAGCCCAGTGGATCACGGTAGCATTGTTATCGCTGCAATGGGTTTGGCCATTTCGCCAACTAGTGTCCCACTCGCCCATCTCCTGTCATAGGGGACACACAGGCCAAGGACGCCACCCCTACGGATCTCGTATTAGTCAGCTATGAAGCAGATCTGGAGCTAGCTGACGAGTATTATGAGGCCGAAGGTGATGGCCAGGATGCCCAGCATCCGGATGATACCCACTTGGGAGTTGTCAGGTGTATTCTCACCTAGCCACAGGCCAGTGATGACTGGCGTCGGACCACTATCTTTCATACATTCTGTATGCTGGGTAAGCAAGTTTGTAAGGTGATCATCGATAGTGGGAGTTGCATCAATGCAATCTCCACGGGCACTGTCTCCAGTCTTGGTCTTACACCCGTGGACCATCCTTGCCCCTATCGAGTATCATGGGTGGATTCCACCTCCATTTCGATTAGGATGCGGTGTCTGGTCCCACTGTAATTCCATGCCTACCATGACGAGATCTGGTGTGATGTCCTCCCCATGAGGTGGGTAGCATTATTCTTGGTAGGCCTTGGTTATTTGATTGGGATGCCACACTTCATGGCCGGTCGAACACCTGTATATTCGACCATGCTGGCCAACGGATTCTCCTCCAACCCTCTCAGCCCAAGAAGCCTTCAGTTAGGGGTCCTACTGGTCCTAGTACTCCGGAGCCTTCCATCCCCGGGCCCAGTACCCCACCCCCAGCTCGGGCTATGACTATTACATCTGGCCCAAGCGAGCCCTCGACTAGGAGATTGATGATGATTAGCTCCCGAAAAATGGAGCGGGAGGCTAGTAGGGGCTGCCTTGTGTTTGCTATTATGGTCCGAGAGGTGGAGCCGAAGTCCGAAGGTGAACTCCCACCCGATGTCATTCCTATTCTGCAGGAGTTCACTGATATTTTTCCCGAGGAGCTTCCCGAGGGACTCCCACCCATGCGGGATATTCAGCATGCTATCGACCCGATTCTGGGCTCCAAATTTCCCAATCTTCCTCACTATTGCATGAGTCCCACGGAACATGTTGAGCTAAAACAGCAGGTCGATGAGTTGATGCAGAGAGGGTCTGTTCGGGACAACATGAGTCAGTGTGCTATTCCCGCATTACTCGCCCCAAAGAAGGATGGCACGTGGAGAATGTGCATTGATAGTCATGCCATCAACAAAATCACCGTGAAGTACAGGTTCCCTATTCCTCGCCTAGATGATATGCTAGACATGATGGCTGGTGCCACTATCTTCTCGAAGATCGATCTTAAGAGTGGTTACCACCAGGTGAGGATTAGGCCAGGTGATGAGTGGAAGACCGTATTTAAGACCAAGGACGGTCTATATGAGTGGTTGGTTATGCCCTTTGGGTTGACCAATGCCCCTAGCACTTTCATGCGATTCATGACTCATGTCCTTCGACCTTTCATTGGAGTCTTTGTGGTTGTGTATTTTGATGATATCCTTATATATAGTCGCACTAAAGGGGACCACTTGGACCATCTAAGGCAGGTCTGTCTGCTTTTGAGACGAGAGCAGTTGTTTACGAACCCACAGAAGTGTGCCTTCATGACACCTCAGCTTACCTTCTTGGGTTTTATTGTGTCTAGTACTGGGGTCTCCACCGATCCGGAGAAGGTCCGGGCCATTGTTGATTAACCGGAACCCCGTACGGTCCATGATGTCCGCAGCTTCCATGGCCTTGCAACGTTCTATCGTCGTTTCATCCGTGGATTTAGCTCCGTCACTGCCCCGATCACGGACTGTATTCGGAAGGGCACGTTTGTATGGATGAAGGCCGCAGCTGTTGCCTTCAAGGACATCAAGGAGCGCATGACCCAGATACCGATCCTTCGATTGCCAGATTTCTCGAAGGTGTTTGAGGTCTCTTGTGTTGCGTCAGGTGTTGGGATAGGAGGAGTGTTGAGCCAGGAGGCCCACCCATTCGCATATTTCAGTGAAAAGCTGAATGACGCGAAACTGCGATACTCCACTTATGATAAGAAATTCTACGCAGTTGTTCAGGCTCTTAGGCATTGGAGGCACTATCTATTACATCAGGAGTTTGTCTTATACTCCGATCATGAGGCTTTGAGGTACCTCCATTCCCCAAAGAAGTTTAATGCGCGTCACAGCCGATGGGTTGAGTATCTCTAGCAGTATACATTTGTACTTAAACATAAGGCTGGAGTGGAGAACAAGGAGGCCGATGCCTTGAGTCGGCGTGCTTGTCTGCTGACCACCATGAGTGCCGAGGTCATAGGGTTAGAGAAGATGAGAGAGGCCTATGTTGACTATCCTAACTTCGGTCAGATTTATACCACTCTCCAGGCCGACCCTCGAGAGATCATGATGATTATGTGCTTCAGGAGGGTTACCTCTTTCGAGGAGGCATGCTTTCTGTTCCCCGAACTTCGGTTCGAGACTTCTTAGTCTGGGAGCTATATGCGGGAGGTCTAGCCGGCCACTTTGGTCGGAACAAGACTATCGAGGCTGTTGAGCATAGATTTTATTGGCCGAGCTTGAAGCGTGATGTTGCTCATATTGTGGCTCAGTGCCGTACATGTGCTACGGCCAAAATGAAGAAGCAAAGCTCGGGCCTTTATACGCCTCTCCCCGTGCCTGATGCTCCGTGGCATGATGTTAGCATGGACTTTGTCTTGGGATTGCCACGTACCTCTAGGAAGCATGATTCGGTCTATGTGGTGGTTGACCGATTCTCGAAGATGGCCCTTTTCATTCCCTGCTCGAAGACTTCGGATGCTTCGAGGGTAGCCCGCCTATTCCTTACTCATGTGGTGTGCAAGTTCGGGTTGCCTCGTACCATAGTGTCTGACCGTGATGTTAGGTTCACCAGCTATTTTTGGAAGACACCGTTGCATATGTTGGGTACTCACCTCAAGTTTTCCACTGCATATCATCCCCAGACAGATGGTCAGACTGAGGTGGTCAATAGGAGTCTGGGTGACCTTTTGAGGTGTCTTGTCAGGGATCGTGTAGAGGATTGGGATCTCATACTACCACTGGTAGAATTTGGATATAACGATTCGATTAACTGGTCTACCGGCATGAGTCCATTCGAGATTGTCACAGGTCGTAGGCCTAGGAAGCCAGTGGATCTTATTCCCATGCCCATTCACGCACGAGCGTCTGAGTCTGCCGAGTCTTTTGCTAGGCATGTTAGGAGTTTGCATGACGACATCCGTCATCACATTGAGGCCAGCAATGCACGGTATAAGGAGTTAGCCGATGCCCATCGACACCACCGTGAGTTCCAAGAGGGTGAATATGTCATGATCAGGGTAAGACCTGAACGGTTTCCCTCTGGAACCGTAAAGAAACTGCAAGCTCACGGAGCCGGTCCATTTAGAGTGTTGAAACACGTTGGATCCAATGCGTATGTTGTGGACCTGTCCGAGGAATATGGTATAAGCTCAACTTTTAATGTGTCGGATCTAGTTGTATATAGGGACCCAGCGGTGATCCCTAGTGAGCCTTTTGAGCCATCTCCTCCCATTGAGAGTGATCCCACACCTGAGTGTCCACCACCAGCCATATTTCCACAGCAGTGAGATCATATCGATCATATACTGGATGAGCAAGTGACAGTTACCAGGAGTGGATCCTACCCGCGCTACCTAGTGCGATGGAGAGGGCGACCCTCCACCGAGGATACTTGGATCACTCGTGGAGAGTTGCAGCAGATAGATCCGGACCTATTGGAGCGCTACCAGAGCGATGCTGACCCTTACTCGACAGGGTCAAGTTTCTCCCACCCGGGGAGAATTGGTGCGGACACCAGAGCGAGCGAGAAGCACGAACCGGTGAGCCATCGGTACCTTACGCGAAGCACCACCTGGGCTACCTCGGCTTCCATCTGGCTCGGAGACAGCCTGGAGACTCCCCCTTGAGTCTCGATATTTATAGTTTATTGGGACTTTCTTTGTGTGTATTGTGTGTTTTATTCGGATTGTAATTCGGATTGTAAGAGGGGTTTATTTGTAATTTGGGACCACCTGGGTCCCGCGGCCCCCCCATCCCTTCTCCCATTGATCCACCTCATCTCTTGGGCCCATGTGGGGTCAGTCAAACCTCCATGGTGGGCTTCTAGAAGGGTTGGACCAAGGGGGGGACAAAGGGTAGCAAAATTCAAAAAAAATGGCACAAAGTCAAGGGGGCGCCCCATTTTTATTATAGTTTAATAGGGTTTTTATTCTTATTCTATTTGTTCCAAACCACATGGGAGAAATAATTTGTGGACTCTCTCTTTTAACCTCCCCAACCCTAGATCTAGGGTTAATTAGTGTCTTTTGTCATTTCATATAAATACCTTGTATTTTCATTTGATTAGAATTAATGCATATGAAAATCAGAATTTTGTTGGAGCTCCAAGCAAGGGCCGCCCCTCTCTCTCTCTCCTCTCTTCTTCTTGCAGCTGGGAAGGCTGTGTTTTGAGGTGGGAAGCCTCATCTATCTGGTGTGGAGTTCGTCATTGCTGCTGCCGCCGCCATCTAGCTGCCGTTGCACCGCCTCCGTCGGTATTCTGCCAATCGAGTGACAGCAGGCCATTCTCGGATTTTTAACTCTCAGCCATGAGTTCATCTGAGCCCAAACTTTCAGAGTGAGTTCCAGGGGTCTTTACCATGTCCAATAAAATTTGGTTGGGCTTCTAGCTTCCATTTTGCAATTTTCCATTTTCATTCTTCCTTTCCACCCAGATCTGCCAGCTTTCAGTCCAGATTCACAACAGCTCTGAGTTTCTGATCTTCGGACCTCTTCTTGATTTTTTCTTGCGCTACCAATTTTACTGAAGGTCTTGCCCAACACCCCCTCCATCCCAGAATTTTTGTGGAATTTCTAGAGGCCTTCACCTATTTTCTAAAAATCACTTTCAGATCTCCACTCAGTTTTGTCTGCCTCTGTCCAGATCCGACCATCCACCAGTATAAAATATCTTTCCCCATCCAAACCTCCACCAAATCGGTCATAAGAATTATTGCCATTTTCCTCTCTCCCCTCTACAACTTTCATGAAGAGATCGAAGTCTTACTCAGAGGTCTACCTCGCGGTCAATGTAAACTGTCAGGAAACTTCAGTTCTACCTGGCCAGATCTGAAACTGAGAACTGGCCGGTTCTAAAATCGCCCATCAGAAGCACGGCTCCGGTGAATTTTTTTGAGTCCCATAGGGTCGAAGGATTTCGAGTCAGCGTTCCAACGGCGCTGGTTTTGTGCCCATCCGACATCGGTGCTAATCGCAGTATCCGATCTCGCCGGGTCACGTGCCAGAAAATAGAGGTTGCAGATCCGTGGACAGCACTTCCGACAAGTAGTGATCGGTGCCGCCCGGCCTCCGACCGGTGTTCCAACCCTATCGCCGTCCAGGGAGCCACACCTCCAGGTGTCTCTACCACAGCGGGACCAACCCCGTCAGGTCCGGAGGGCTGAGCAGCACGTGGGCCACATGAATCCGTAGATCACACCATCCGGACAGCACTAAAATGCGGGTTTCGGCGCTGACGGACGACATCAAGATGCTGCCCGTCAACCCAATTCCCGCTACTCCCAGGTCCCACATGTGACCTATTACCTCCCTGCATGGAGTGGGTCAAATCTTTGTACCGCAGTGTATTTGTTTAACCGGGAGTACAGGATTGGCCGGGGTTGTCTTCCCCACGTCGGGAGCGTGGAGGTAACGATCTCGACTTCTTGGCATTTACTTGCTTAGCTAGTATATGGTCGTGTGCCGCTGCTGAGTGTGATAGGAACCTAGCCCGTGAGTCCATGTCACCGCTGTGAGCTAGAGAGTGACCCGTCCCGTGACTCGATCCGAGCACGAAGTGAGTCGACCACCCTTGACTCTGCCGGTTTCTCAACCGTGCGGATCCGCGTTTCCCCTTGCTTGGGACGAAGAGTGAGCTTGCATTTCTGTTAGCGACGTATAGCCCATAGGAACTCTTAGTGTCGGGCCAAAGCGTCTCCATTGTTATATGTTACTAGTCGTGTCCGCATTTAGAGTCCGAGGTCCGCATCACTTAGAATCGGTTCCCGTGTCCGTCCCGCATCAGTTTGGTATCAGAGCGAGTCGAGTCTAGGGTAGTCGTTGCATAAGTCTTGCACGGTCTAAGTCGGGTCTAGGATTGGCCGGGGTTGTCTTCCCCACGTCGGGAGCGTGGAGGTAACGATCTCGACTTCTTGGCATTTACTTGCTTAGCTAGTATATGGTCGTGTGCCACTGCTGAGTGCGATAGGAACCTAGCCCGTGAGTCCATGTCACCACTGTGAGCAAGAGAGTGACCCGTCCCGTGGCTCGATCCGAGCACGGAAGTGAGTCGACCACCCTTGACTCTGCCGGTTTCTCAACCGTGCGGATCCGCGTTTCCCCTTGCTTGGGACGACGAGTGAGCTTGCATTTCTGTTAGCGACGTATAGCCCATAGGAACTCTTAGTGTCGGGCCAAAGCGTCTCCATTGTTATATGTTGCTAGTCGTGTCGCATTTAGAGTCCGAGGTCCGCATCACTTAGAATCGGTTCCCGTGTCCGTCCCGCATCAGTTTGGTATCAGAGCGAGTCGAGTCTAGGGTTGTCGTTGCATAAGTCCACCCCCCATCCCTTCTCCCATTAATCCACCTCATCTCTTGAGCCCATGTGGGGTCAGTCAAACCTCCATGGTGGGCTTCTAGAAGGGTTGGACCAAGGGGGGGACAAAGGGTAGCAAAATTCAAAAAAAAATGGCACAAAGTCAAGGGGGCGCCCCATTTTTATTATAGTTTAATAGGGTTTTTATTCTTATTCTATTTGTTCCAAACCACATGGGAAAATTAGTTTGTGGACTCTCTCTTTTACCCTCCCCAACCCTAGATCTAGGGTTAATTAGTGTCTTTTGTCATTTCACATAAATACCTTGTATTTTCATTTGATTAGAATTAATGCATATGAAAATCAGAATTTTGTTGGAGCTCCCAGCAAGGGCCGCCCCCTCTCTCTCTCTCCTCTCTTCTTCTTGCAGCTGGGAAGGCTGTGTTCTGAGGTGGGAAGCCTCATCTATCTGGTGTGGAGTTCGTCGTTGCCGCCGTCGCTGCCATCGAGACGCCGTTGCACCGCCTCCGTCGGTATTCTGCCAATCGGGTGACCCGAGGCCATTCTCGGATTTTTAACTCTCAGCCACGAGTTCATCTGGAGCCCAAACTTTCAGGGTGAGTTCCAAGGGTCTTCACCATGTCTCAGAAAATTTGGTTGGGCTTCTAGCTTCCATTTTGAAATTTTCCAATTTCGTTCTTCCTTTCCACCCAGATCTGCCAGCTTTCAGTCCAGATTCACAGTAGCTCTGAGTTTCCCATCTTCGGACCTTTTATTGATTTTTCCTTGAGCCCCCAATTTTACTAGAGGTTCCATCCAACTCCCCCTCCATCCACGAATTTGCGTGGAATTTCTAAAGCCTCACCTATTTTCTACAAATCACTTTCAGATCTCCACTCAGTCTATCTGCCTCTGTCCAAATCCGACCACCCACCAGTATAAAATATCTTTCCCCATCCAAACCTCCACCAAATGGTCATAAGAATTATTGCCGTTTTCATCTCTCCCCTCTACAACTTTCATGAAGAGATCGAAGTCTTACTCAGAGGTCTACTTCGCGGTCAATGTAAACTGTCAGGAAACTTCAGTTCTGCCTGGCCAGATCTGAAACTGAGAACTGGCCGGTTCTAAAATCGCCCATCAGAAGCACGGCTCCGGTGAATTTTTTTGAGTCCCATAGGGTCGAAGGATTTCGAGTCAACGTTCCAACGGCGCTGGTTTTGTGCCCATCCGACATCGGTGCTGATCGCAGTATCCGATCTCGCCGGGTCACGTGCCAGAAAATAGAGGTTGCAGATCCGTGGACAGCACTTCCGACAAGTGGTGATCGGAGCCGCCCGACCTTCGACCGGCGTTCCAGCCCTGCAGCCATCCAGGGAGGCGCACCTCCATGTGTCTCCACCATCCACCATAGCGGGACCCACGCCGTCAGGTCCGGAGGGTTGAGCAGCACGTGGGCCCCACGAACCCGTAGATCGCGCCATCCGGACAGCACTAAAATGCGGGTTTCGGCGCCGACGGACGACATCAAGATGCTGCCCCTCAACCCAATTCCCGCTACTCCCGAGCCCCACATGTGACCTATTACCTCCCTGCATGGAGTGGGTCAAATCTTTGTACCGCAGTGTATTTGTTTAACCGGGAGTACAGGATTGGCCGGGGTTGTCTTCCCCACGCTAGGAGTGTGGAGGTAACGATCTCGACTTCTTGGCATTTACTTGCTTAGCTAGTATATGGTCATGTGCCACTGCTGAGTGTGATAGGAACCTAGCCCATGAGTCCATGTCACCTCTGTGAGCAAGGGAGTGACCCGTCCCGTGGCTCGATCCGAGCACGGAAGTGAGTCGACCACCCTTGACTCTACCGGTTTCTCAACCGCGCAGATCCGCGTTTCCCCTCGCTTGGGACGACGAGTGAGCTTGCATTTCTGTTAGCGACGTATAGCCCATAGGAACTCTTTGTGTCAGGCCAAACCGTCTCCATTATTGTATGTTGTTGGTCATGTCCGCATTTAGAGTTCGAGGTCCGCATCACTTAGAATCGGTTCCCGTGTCTATCCCGCATCAGGGTAACTTATGTGGAATGGACGCCCGCTCCGGAGGGCGCATTGTCGTGCTGGCACGGCATCAAATGGACTCCCGATTGACCCGGTGGGGTAAGTGGCAGAGATAGAAATGGGGGTGAGGATGGCAGAAGCTGGCCTGTCGGGCCCTAGGGGAGTGGTGATTGGTGAAGGGTTAAGTGGAGGGGTGATGATGGAGGGTATGGCAGGTGATGGTGGAAGGATTGGCAGAATGGTGGGGAATGTGGCAGGTGCAATAGGTGATCGGAGGGGATAGTGGGTGGAGCGGCAGTGAAAGTGGTGGGCCGGAGGATGGAAGGAACAGAAGGTGCGGGGAAGTTGGTGTGGTGGAAGGACAAGAGATGAGCGGGAGTCTCATCGTCAAAAGACCACCCAGCATTAGGGGCTGGGTGGTGAACTGCATTAACCTGTGCCGGTGTCGGCGGCTGCTGTTGCTGCTGAGGAGTAGGCGGATGTTCTGGCATGGGATTCTGATGAATCCCGAGGTCTTGCTGTTACTGCTGCTGCTGTGGAGGTTGTTGTTGGGGAGGTTGCTGGAACTGCTATTGCTGAGGTGCCGCCTGCTGCGGCCTCGCTTGTCTTCTCCTTTCTTTTATGTCTTCAATTAACTTGTGCATTTGGGCCCAATCAATCCTCTGGACCTCATGCAAATCATAAACTAGATCCCTGAACTAATAACACCTTTCTATCGTGTGCCCAGGTTGCCGATGGTATATGCAATACCTTGACTGGTCGGCTGCCGGGTTCCAGTTCTGACGTTCCGGAGGCAACTGTATGTCACCATTGTACATTAGGGCGGAGAATATATCCAGCAAAGTTTTAGGAAGTTGTGGATAATTGACCCTCTTTGGTCCCGGTCGAGCAGGCCCATAACCAGCAGGAGGTGGGACGTTATGGTACTGGGGTGGCTGTTGAGGCTATTGTGGTGGTGGTCGTGGTTGTTGTGTATGTTAAGGAGCTGGGAAAGAAGGTCGAGGAGCCTGTGGAGCGGGGAACTGGGGGTTGCGTGGGGGTTGTTGGAAACGGGGTGAAGCGGGCTGGTTAGGGAATTGAACAGCCTGGACTTGCTCGTTGGTTTGTACTCTCTCAGTAACTGGGCCCTGGGACTTTCTTGTGGTTTTGGATTTCTGTGCTTCAAACATGGAATGAATAGGGGAGTCTTTGAATTGGGTCTGGATGAACCGGGCCCGACTGTACAACTGGTGCATATTTGAAATGTCATTCATTGCCAATATGTTCCGGAACGTCGGAGTGGCATTAGAAATCAACAACTTAACTTTTTCTTCTTTAGGGATCTGCCGGGCACACGCAAGGCCATCTGCCTTCATCGATCTGCATATGTAGCAAAGTCCTCGTCTGCTTTCATCTTTTCTGCAACTAAGTCTGTAAAAGAATACTCGGGACCAACCCAATCTTGGAATCTCTGGATAAACTTCTCCTTCACGATCTTGAAACTCTCTGCCTCCTCCAGAGGGAAGGTGTACAACCATTCAAGGGCGACCCCATCCAAGGATCGGCGGAACAAATACGCCATCAGGCGGTCGTCGTGTTGGAACTACGCCGATTTGTAAAGGAACTCCCTGACATGAATAAACGGGTTGCCATTCCCGTCATATTTCTAGTATACGGGGAGCTCAGACTGGGGAGGAAAGAGAATGTCCCTGAAATTAGGAATGGGGACATCGGCTAGAGACTGCGTGTCGACCTGCTTGTGGAGGAGGTCAATCTGCTGCTGCATGGCAGCCCATTTGTCGAGAAGTTCCCGTTCCTGGGAAGGAGGAGATACAGCAGGAAAAACGGAACCAGAGTATGGAGCTGAAGGATAAACTGACTGAGGTGGCAGCCCATAAGATGGATAATGGGCCAAAGAATGGACCATATCTGCATGAGCCAACTGGGCGGCCCCTGGTTGCAGACGAATGAAATCAACCGGGGCCACGAGGGCCTACGGCACTGGAGAGATGGTGGTGTAAGGATCAACACAAGAACTAGTGGGGATCTGAGTCTTCCCCTTATCCAGAGGCTGATGGGCCGAGGTAGAAGCCTGTCCCGCTTCCATGATGGGGAATCGAAGAACCTGAGGATGAATGGGAGTAAGATTGATGGGGGCCACAGAGGTGGCCCCTAATCCAGCAATCAGAGATGTAGAAGTGGTGGCAGCAGTCACGCCAGAAGGGAGCACTGAAGGCGGTGCATCCGCCCCTTGCAAAGCTTGCTTCAGAAGATGGAGTTGAGTAGGGTCCAACTGGGCCATCATGTGGAGAACCTGACTGGCCGAGTTGTGAGTGGACGAATCAGAAAGGGAGGGTTGGGCACCCTCAACAACAATGGTCGGGAGAGGAGGGGCAGTCCCCTCTCCCCCTTGCACATGAGCGACCCTAGGCGGGTCCTCCAGAAGTCCCCGAGGGAGAGAATCCTCATGGGAATGGGAGAAGTTGTAGGACGACATGGTGGGTGATGAATCAAACAAGGGATTAAAATAGGAATAGAAATGCGAGCTACCCCTAAGAGATGATCTGAGGGTGTGAGGCAGCTCCACATGCATTGATCACTATAAGGAATAACACGCAAACAACCCTAACCAAGATTTAAACAAACAATTCAAACCAAAAGCATACAATGGAGGGAAGAGATGAGAGAAGGATCAACCAGTTAAGCAACCAAGCTCTTAAATGATGCGCGAAACTATTTATAAGTTCCTCTCTAGGACCTCAGCGGATTAATTAAAGTATGAATTCACTCAACCACAAGGTACCTAACCAGGGTAGGAAATGGGGAACTGGTTGACTCTAAGAGACTCTCTCTCTCACGGATGTAAACCCTAGACTGGGGTGGGTACGGTTCAACCTGCCCGACATCCGTGTGGGAATCCACGGCTCACGGGGACTTACGGAGGCCCTCGGTAAGGTCACCTAGTCGGCTCCAAGGAATATGGAGATGAGAGGAAACCCCACCTCGGTAGGAATGCAACTGCTGATGAAGAGTGGTGTATGATCCTATGTGCACCGGAGTGCATGCAAGAGTCTAGCCTAGAAACTAGCAATCAATGATGAAGCACATATGAAAAATATGAATAATAAACATGCAAAGGGAAAGAACAATCAAGGGAGACCAATAATCAGCACCAAAATATCATGAAGAATGTGAAATGATAATCAAAGATGGAGGCTCGGGTGCACTGTAGCACGACAAGAACGGTCTCTAGGAGACCGTACAGGGAGGTCGACGGTCCTAGGTGGACCATTCATTGGCAGGGAGTAATGTCACACACTAACAAAAGACACAGGATGCTGAAATGAACTAAGCAGTAGAGAACAGAGGCGTACCTGGATAGACGGTCTATCAATAGACCGTTCAAACTCTGGAACGGACCTGAGATGTGACGACCCGAGGATCCGAGTACCGAAAAGGAACCGGCGCGTCTCGAATCTCGGCCCGCCAACCCACGAGCCTGAAGACTCGGAAGGGTAGAAAGGAGTGGTGTGGGGGTACAAGAGAAGCTGCAACGACCACAGAGATAGCACAATAATCCAAAATAAAATGCACATAATAATATAAATAAATAAACTGCTACAAGGTCCACAGTGTCTCATGTCCAAAAGAAAGTACAGTCAACAGGAAAGAAGTACAACTACACGGGGCATCCCTCGGCTCTGACAGACTGGCGACTAACCCTGGCTAGAGGAACCGCGCTGAAACTCGGCCGCGCCTCTCGAAGACCCCGCCTCACCTGAAAAGTAGGGGTGAGCCTCATTTCATTGGCCCAGTAGGGATCCCGTGAATCCCCACCTCGAACGAGAAGCGAGAAGGCAGAAGGTAACCCTACCTAACAGGAGTACGGTAGAACCAACAAGCTGAAATAAATAAACGAAAAAGCCGTCTACTCTGACAGTACCGCACTACAGAACCTCGGTCCAACAAAACACGAGTCCACGCCTGCCAGTGAACAGGAGCACTATCCACAAGAAGAACGACCGGATGCATCCCCTGACGTCTTACACCACGTCACAAGTGTCTAGCTACTACGCCCCGGGCGTGAGACTCAGACACGCAACAAGTACCACAACAAGGACTAGCTAGGGTCGCGCTCGTCAGCGCGCGCCCTAAGGCCCCAACTACGTGTGCACACACAGACCATCTGCTCTAGGTCGGGTCCTCTAGTTGGTTTTCCCCCCCACCGGACTCTGGTGGCAAAGGAAAGGGGCCCTACGGTAACCAGCCTAAAAACCGCGTCACACTGGGTCTCGCTCTCCACCACTCCCTGGTGGGTCCACACACGCGTGCGCAGGGAGCTACGACTAGTGGACAGGTCACTGGAAGTAAGGACTAATCCACGGAAACCACCGACCAACACTAGCAAGGTGCAGAGGTCATCCTCTGTACCACACCGACTCTCGATAGCACCAGCTGACGCATCACATCCCGGGATCCCCGCGGCACCCTCATACAGTCCCCACACGATGCCAAGCATCAGTCGGACCGTAAGACAACACAAAGGGGTCAGAACCCACTCACCCGGGCTTGATCGGCACGAAACGGCAGACGCGGTCACCGGAGGACCGCCTCTAGTGGTAGCGGTCTGCCCTGGACCGCAACCACATGGTAGCGGTCCTCTTGGGACTGCGACCACCCTGGCACCAGAAAAATGAAGGCGGTCGCCTGATGACCGCCTTCACACAGTAGCGGTCCCAAGGGGACCGCGACCAGGAACCAACGGTCAAAAAAATGCCTCGAGGCCCGTGCCGATCCCCACTGTGATAGCGGTCGTCCCCAGACCGCGACCAACAGTCGCGGTCTGTCGCAAGACCGCGACCAGCCACCGACACTCTAAGGCCTAACGGTCAAAAATCCGATGAAGGCGGTCCTCACCTGACCGCTACCATTGATAGCGGTTACTGGTGAACCGCGATCACCCCGGAAAACCGACAACGACGGGAAATGGACGAAAACTCCATTCCACGCCCCAATCAGCCCCCGATGATGGGGAAACAAAGGGGGAACCCTCCCCAACCCTCCTAGCATGCATCTACCACCTCGGATCGGCCAAAAACGCGAAGGAATGGCGGATCGGCTCACAAACCCCAAAAACATGGTTTCACCCAAACCCGCTCAAAAACGCCCCTCTCGACCTCCCCTCGGCCTACAAAGCACGGGGAACAATGGGATGAGCATGGGGGTTCGTCTCCCTACTTCAATGGAGCGAAAGCTCCGCCGAATCACCCCCGAAATCAAGGATGACGCTTTTACTCCCACGAACGCCCCGCCTCTCGCCGCGAAAAGCACGCCACCGGGACCGCCTCGCCGCCGCCGCCGCTGCCACGTCGTTGCCGGAGTGAGAGGGCCGCGTCTCGATCACCCGGGGGGAAGAAGATCGGCCGCGGGGGAGAGGGGGAGCTCTCACGGTGGAAGGAAGGGGGAAGAAGAAGAAAAGAAAAAGGTAAAAAGAAAAGAAAAAGAATTGATATATATATATAGAAAATCTAAAAAATCAGAAAAATCCCAAAAAATAGAAAAATACACCTCCTCGACCGTATCGACACGCTGATCACAACGGCACCACACGCGGGTTGGTGAACGACCCAGTACACCCGTTACAGGGTTCCGAAGGATTCGTCGAAACCCATACGCGGAAATCGGAAAATACGCACGGAAAAGCCGCGGACACACTCCGGGCCTCCGAAACGACTCCGGATCACGCCGATCTGAACACGAAAGATGTCCGAAACGAAATTTCAGACACAACAGGGTCGGACAATCCGATAAACCAGATCCGAGACCCACAAGGAAGGATCCGAAAGATCCGGGACATTACATGAGACGACCGCAGAAGATCAGTAAAACCAACAGAGCAAATGCAGAAGTGTACCTGAGCCAGCAGGATGGGCGGCCGAGCTCAAGCCATAGGAGAAATGAACGGGCGGCGTAGGACCGCTGAAGGCAGCAGGCTCGCAGAATAATCAGCACGGTAGGCAGAGAAGAACGGCTGATTCACCTCCGCTCTGACGCATGGACGGCTCTGTGTGAACCGCACAACCGCTCGAAGACAGAAAGGAGAATAACCTAAGAACAACTTGTGAACAACTCAAAGAAGGGAAACTTGGAAAGCAAAAGGACGGGTCAGCAAATCACTAACACGATGGGCACTAGGGGTCCCACCGTGATCGCCAAAAAAGAGGGTGTTGACATGTTTTTCTTTACCCCTTCCAACCCTTCTACTATATCAATATAATAACTGAATGGAATGTGGAGTAGAAGGGGATAGAAGGATGTGAGTGTGTGTGATCGCCACCAAGGTACCAAACGCGATGAGCACGCCTTACCTTGGAAAAGAAGGGAGACACTCGCCTTTAACCAACACTGCAGAGATGCACGGCTGTGGAAGAACCGTTCTTACGACGTACGACCACTCGATAGACCGCTTAACAGTGTTGGGGTGGAACGCGGGACGAAGAACGATGGCAGAAGAACGGTTCGGAGGCGGCTGCAGGAGAAAGATGAACGGTAAGGAGCAAGCCACTCTACTCCTCAAACGGACAGAACACGACCGCTCGACGCCACCACCCTCCAAAACGTAGGAGCTCAACCTCCACTCCTTCCGGTCGGCCAGAAGAAGTGGGCCTCGTGTTAGGACGCTGCTGACCTGCAAGACAAAGTGTAGAACACAAAAAAAACAAACCCAAAATCAGAACTGTGAAGTGTAGAAACTATAGAAGAACATGGGGAACAAACTAACCAACATGGAAAGGGGATACCTTGGAGTTTTTAAACCCCTAGGGGCGTCAAAAATAGGAGGGTGTGTGTAATGCAGTGAAAAGAATAGGAAAACGTGGATGAAAGAAAAGGAATCAAGCATGCGAAATGAGAAGAAAAACACGGAGGAACTAATGAACTAATGACACAAAACACGCTACTCCCTGAAACCGAAGGCCTGGACGGACGTAGAAGGCCTTCCCTCCCTGACTTAGGATCGCTCCAGAGTTCAGCAGGGCTTCGCCGTGACCTTGAAATCTCCCCCCCTTTCACAGCTTGGCTTTAGGGTCTATTTATAGAGCTCCTAAGTAGGGTTTTCAGCCATTTTTAGGTCGAGATAATAAAATATAAGGTGTAGATAATTGAATTATCTCACAACCAGAAGAAACGACGCGTAATTTGGTGGGATATTCGCGGAGAAAATGATGGAGAAAGTTGATGATAGAACCACGAATGGAGAGAGAAAACCCTTAAAACCTTCAGGAATTCAGCATATGAACGGTCGCACGATAGACCACTCATCAGGTTGGGCGGTCTATTGCTAGGCCGTCCATCCCTGTCGGTGGAAATTCAATAAATAGAAAATATAAACAAATTATCCATCGAACTGACCGAAAATGTTGCCGTTGGACTCTCATGAGATGAACGGCTACTTGCGAACCTTTCATCCATAAGAGCGGCCAAGGGACAACCGCTTATGTCATGTCGGTGATAAATTAGAATAGATAATTATCTGAAGGAACCAACGATGTTAGGACTATGGGAGAAGAATGGCTAAGGAAACACCGCACAATTAACTTGAACAGCTATACTCAGACCGTGTGACAGCTTGTCGGTGGAAATTCATAAAATCAGCTAAATATCTAATAAATATATGAACGGCGCAAGTTCAACCGCCTATGTGGGAGCGGTCGGAGACTGACCGTGCAAGCCTGGACGTTTGTAAAATGCGAAAAGTCAAGCAGCACTAAGGGCCATTAAGCCCTGAATTGAACAGACCCAGCCAGGGAGGGAGGCTACCCATAAAATAGGCCCAAAAATGTGCTAGAAAAAATAACCCAACGAGTAACGGACAACTCGAGGCATCAACAAATGAGAGTAAGTGAAATGACTAAACTTATCGGCAAAAAATGGGTGTCAACAAGGCCGAGGCCTAGAATCATGAGAAAATGGAGAATTCGGAGGCTCTAGATGAGGGGAGAAAGAAGAATGGGGGTTTGCAGACCCGAAAAGAGAGGAGAAGATCATAGAAACTAGATTAGAGGAAGGGAGGTACACCACCCAGGGGTGGGAGCTGAGCAATAGAAAGGATGAATGAAAGGAAGAGGAAGAGGAAGAAGTGGACCCCTGAGTGCGTAATCGACGGCCCTTAAACTTACGCCGCCGCCTCTTCTTAGCTGACACTTCTTGAACGTGGACCCGCTTGGCGCGGACTCAGACCTTCGGCCTTCTCAATCTATAATACTTTCTCAAATAATGGGCCCACCTGACAGATGGCCTGGCCTGACTGTGAACATGCAAATTCATCAGGGCAGTTGCCCCTAGACACCCAGTGCTAACCACAGGCAGACATTCTTGAACATATAACTCTTCAAATGAACGGAGATCAGAAAACCACGGAGTTTTGTCACTTGGTATTAGCAGCATGAGATTTGGCATCTCCACTCGACAATCGGGCATGAAGCATAACTCCCTTACCAGAAGAGCAGGATGAAACTGAGGGAGAGTAATGCGCAGTGTTGACGTGGCCGACTCACCAATAAACCGAAGAAGATTGCATAGGATGTGCAGAATGTCCCTGGAAAGTGCAGAAGGTACGGCCAATTGCCCCTTGAATATGAAATTCACCAATCCTTTGGCAGCCGCATGAGTTAGCACAATTCGAGTAAAGAACCCGTCTTGGCCATTCAACTGAACAGCAATGGAGCGAGAGGTAATAACAGCATCAATAATCGAACCTCCTGTGAGTAAAGAGATTACCATCGACCTCACTTTAGCAGATACTAGCACTAGTGCAAGGGAATTCTTCTTAGCAACCGTCTCCATAGAAAATGCAGGCTCATTATCCCCAAAATAGCTAGGGACCAGGAGTCGGACTGGCATGCAGAAAATGAAATCTTGAATCTTGTAGTGCAGAACCGGCACTGAACTGTCCTGACTTGGCTCGTCATCTCCCTAGGGACCAGACCCGAGGGGCACCAAAGGCAGCCCACACCCGCTCCGTGGGGTGGAAGTAGGTGGAGAAAGGGGTGGAGAAGGCTTGGGAGGCATGGGTGAAGGTTTAGAGGGTGTAGAGGCCTCGGGCGGTGGAGGGATAATGGCGATGATAGGCTCGGGTGGAGGCAAAGGCAAAGGTGGAGGCGTAGGAGGGGGTAAAGGCGAAGGTGGAGGTGTAGGTATAGCCTGCTCAGGCTCGGGCAACGATGGCGAAGGAGATGGCAAAGGCGGCGGAGATGGTGAAGATGGAATAGGGGTCTTTGGGAGAGGAGGCGGTGAAGGCAGTGGTGATGGTAGTGGGGGTAGTGGAGGTGGTGGAAGTGATGGAATAAGGGTCTTTGGGAGAGGAGGCGGTGAAGGCGGTGGTGATGGATTAGGCAATGGTGAGGATGGTGGAGATGGTGATGTGGTCAATGGAGGTAGTGGAGGTGAAGATGGTGAAAGCGATGGTGAGGCGGATCACGGCGCCCACTGTCGACGTATCAACACGACGCATCGAGCGACGTTGGGGGTAGAAGTGAAGGTGGAAATGGAGGAGGAAGGAGAGGCAACACCAGCCTGAGCAGAGGCTTGGGGTTGTGGAGGTGTTGGGGATAGAGTAGGAATAGGTGAAGGTGATGATGGGGTAGGTGGAGATGAAGATGGGGTAGGCGATGGAACATGTGATGGAGCGCGTGCTACACTAATCAAAGAATCACAGGGGTGCCCCTGGTCTTATAGTGACGGAGACGGCTGCCTGGGTGATTTTTATTGCTGCTGCTGCTTGCTACGGAGATATAAAATAACTTTACGAATGGCAGCCCAATCGATTCTCTTATTATCTTCCAGGCCATAAACATACTCCCGGAACTCGGGACAATCCTCGACCAAATGCCCATGCTGGCGATGATAATCACAAAATTGGAGCATATTCCCTACTGCGGGTCGACAAGGCACAACCGGAGGGAGTTGGGACGCATGAGTAGCCATCAAAGTCCTAAAAATATCGGTAAAAGACTCCAACAATGGAGAACGAGGAGCCCACTTCAGGCAAGGTGGATGTCGAGGGGTATGAGATGGTGGAGAGGGAAGTGGAGAAGGAAGTGGGGGTTGCAAAGGCAAAGGCGGATGGCAACTGGTGGAATGACTTGGTGGAGGCATATGTGGAGCAGAAAGGGAGGTGAGAGGTATGTATACGGCATCCACCTGCTCGGGGTGTGATGTTTCCTTGACCGGAGGGGAAGACACAGGCGGAGACACATGTGGGTATATGGGTGCGGAAGGCTGACTCGTGGAAGGATATGTGGCAGAATAGGGGTATGTGGGAGCGGAAGGCTGACTCATGGAAGGATATGTGGTAGAGTATGGGTATGTGGGAACGAAAGGCTGACTCATGGAAGGATATGTGGTGGAGGGCTGACTCACGTGGGATGATGAATAGGAGGCGTATGTGGGCGTAGAAGGTGAAAGAGACTCGGGGTTAAGGGAAACTAGGAGTTGTTGGCGGATGAAGCGGGCTCGGTTATAAAGCTGTTGCCATGAGGTGATATCATTCAAGGCTAAAACGAACCGATACTAGGGCGTTGCATTAGAGATGAGGATCTTGATTTGCTCTCCCTCCGGAATGTGCCCCGGGACTTGAGCGGCGAGGAGACGCTAGCGGTCGGCGAAAGTAGAGAACTCCTAATCGGGCTTCATCTTCTCATGGGCCAGATCAACCATAGAATACTTGGGCCCAACCTAGTCTTGATACTACTGAATAAACTTCTCTTGTACAACTTGAAATTCACCACTTGATCTTGCGGCAATGCAAAGAACCAATCCCGAGCCGGGCCTTCTAAAGACAGACCAAACAGATAGGCCATCAAGCGTTGGTCATGTCGAAATGGGCCGACTCATAAATGAACTCCTTTAAGTGTACATAGGGGTCACCGACTCCACCATAGCGGCGATATGTAGGAATTTGTGAACGCGGTGGAAGCCGAAGATCTTGGAATGCAAATGGGACACTCAAAGAAGATTTGGGATCATCTTGACGTTGAAGTTCATCAAGTCGCCGTTGAGTTTGAGCAATCATCTCCTCGATAGGGAGAGATCGTGAAGGATGCAAGCCAGCCTGAGTAAGAGAGTGTGAATTTAGACCAGGATTATAGTATTGGGCCAGATGAGGGGATTCAGACTGAGAAGAAGAAGGAAAGCCCATTCCAGGCGTAGAAGGATGCATGGGCCTAGAAGAATCATGAACATGGGGATAAGGACCCATTGGACCAGCAGCAACATGGGTTGGGGAAGTGGGCCCATTAAGGTGGGAAGGCCCATTAAGAGAATAAGAAGGCCCGTTAAAGGAAGGGGGGCCATTAAGAGTAGAAGAAGGCCCATTAAGTGAAGAAGAGGGATGCCCGTTAGAAGGATGAGGCCTATTAAAAGAGCGAGGCCCATTGAAGGAATAAGGCCCACTAAGAGAATGGGACCCATTAAAGGAAGATGGGCCACTTAAGAAAGATGACCCATTAAAGGAATGAGGCCCATTAGATGAATGAGGCCCGTTATGAGAATGGGGCCCATTAAGATGATTAGCAATGAGTTTTTGGGCCTGGACCAGGTCCGTTTGGCAAGCAAGAGATGATAAATGGGCCACGAGACTTACTTGTTCCTTGGACGGATCAGAGGGACCACGAGGGGATGGGAATGCGTAGGAAGAGGAATCCACGCGGGCATAGGGAGACGAGGATAAAGAAGGGTAATATACAGAAGAAAAATGGCGCTCGATGAGGGTAAATGGAGACTTTATATAGGAAAAATCAAGGGAATACAAGGAGGGAAGTAAGAGCTCGAGGATTAAGGGGGGGTGACTGACTCAATAATGCAAAGGGAAAAAGGAAAAGAAACCCAGGACAATGAGACTAGACAATGGACGTACAAAATGGACTAGCCTAAATGGGCCTAACAACAAAACCTATGTGGATGATGGGGGATGTAACACAAAACACCACAAATGGGCCTAGATAAGCCCAAACAAACAATATGGGTGTGAGAGGGGTCAACCAAGATCAAACAAGTTGATATGATCATTTTTTTTATTTTTCAAAGTTTTGGCGGGCCTTTTAATGATTTGAATTAAGATTAATTCCCTCAAGATAGAAACCTATAGGGAATAAGGTCCAAACTTTAGATTTGACTAAGGTTAACCCCTTTACAACGTATGCAAAATGCGAACTTGAAGGGTAGAAAGGTACAACCGGCCCAGCGTCCGTGTGGGAATTCACGGCTCGCAGGGACTTACGGAGGTCCCAGATAAGATCACCTAGTCGAGCCCAAGGGATGTGGGAGTGAGAGGATCACTTACCAAGGGGGAATGCAACTACAAGATGCAAATATGCATGATCCTATGCGCATCGGAGTGCATGTAATTTCTAACCTAAGTCTAACAAATCAAAGCAATAATAAATTATGTAAACATCACAAAATGCATGAAAAATGTAAAACAATGTAACTAACAGCAATGCAAGAGCACAAATAGGGACCACTAGGCACCAAAAGATAAGAAAAATCACATATGAACGGCGTACCTTTGTGCTTGCCCCCGGACCTACAAGTTAATTTTATGCATAAAATGTAAAAATAAAGGCAATATTTAACTATGCAAATGAAGTCCAATGCATGTAAACAGTATATGGATGCAAAGATAATACAAAAGACTATGCAATGGAACCTAAAAATAGCCAAAACAGACCTTGGAAGGTAATTTAGATCAACAAAGAAAATGGCCCTGTGAATCTATCCCGAATCTGCCTACAGACCAGATGCAGAAAATACAAAAATGAAGGCAATTTTTAAATATGCAAATGATGTCCAAATGATGCAAACTTTATATGTATGGAAAGACAATACAAAGGACAACACAATGCAACAAAAATCAGCTCAATCGATGTCAGGAGACAAAGTTATGCATGAATAAACAAGGCCCCTGTGAGCAGTGTGCCTGTCCCACCAGAACCAAGAAAAGGTCATTCGATGACCATTTTTAACATAGTTGCGGTCTACTGGACGACCGCCACAGACCTGGGCGGCCCTGGGAGGGCCGCTACTAACCCGAGAGTGCCGGGGCGGTCCTGGATTGGCCGCTCGCAAGGCTAGGCGGCCCTGTGATAGATCGCGACTCCCTGACAGATCCGAAACTGGACAGAACAGTGGAAAAATGATAGAAATGCTACCCAAACATGCACAAACACCCGCCAAACTTTGCAAGAGACTAAAAAAATGTGATGGGCACTAGGTGTCCCACCGTGATCGCCAAAAATTAGAGATGTAGATAATTTATCTACCCCACCCCGAACTAAACAATATATGAACATGCATATACACTTGAGATTGCATGAAAAATAAAGGGGCGATGAAGAAGAGGAACCTGACCGCGATCGCCACCAAGGTTCTACAGCACCAAAAGGATGGAGAAAGGATGAAGATGGCGTTGTGTACCTTGGAAAATGAAGAAGAAGACTCGGCCTAATGGGAAGCCGCTACAACGTGATCGCACTTTGAAAAGGGGTGCGGGGAACCGATGTGGGTGACACCTCCTTGCCTTCCAGCTGGCTAGAAAGCAAGGGCCTCACGTTCTATCGACAATCTCCTACAAAACAAAGCCACAAAAAAGATAAAACCCATTAGAAAATGCTAAGTGTAGCATATGTCCTGAAATGATAAAATGACATGAGAGAAAGAGGGAGAACACACCGAGGGAGGGTTTTTAACCCCTATAAATGGGTGCAAATGAAAGGTGAGAGTGTTGTGCATGTATAGAATTTGAAATCACGAAATTTGATGGAGAGATCAGAGAGAAAAGTGTTGTGCAAAACGAAGAAAAATGTAGAAACGTGCAGAAACAGTGCGATTTGTGATGATTTTGAAAAAGTATGAGAGAAGAACTAAGGAATGGAGCAATGAAACTGAGCCCAAAGAGATGGAAATTAAAGCTGGTACTTCCATCTTCGAAGTGTGGTCGAAGGTGTGAGTCGACGATCCAGCATGGCTTCGTCCCGTGTCGAAGAAGAGCCCCCCGTCGCGTAGGCGAACTGGGCAGGTTTATATAGAGAAATGCTGGAACCCAGAACTTTCTACTGCGATTTCAGAGGATAGAGTGCACCAAATCTCGAGATCTCTGGATCATTCTTGAGATAATAGTCAGGATAAGAGGTAGGAGAAAACGTGACTCTACTTGGTGGAAGGGTCTGGAAGTTATTAGCTCTGGAAGGCGGCCCCAGAGCCTATTCTGGAAGAGTTTGTGTGACACAAAAATGCATAACATCTGATATTGCGGCCAAGATTTTAGGAGATATAGCCCACGGAAATTTGTGTTCTATAGACCAAAGTCGAGATAATAGAAAGGCCAAGAGATATAAACAAACGGGGCTCCATTTGGTGGAATATTATGGAAGATAGAGCCCTAACAAGGAGGCCCCGTCGAGCAAAAGTCGGCCTTAGAATCCAACGGCGAAGATATCAGAGCTCAGGATCATTTGGACTCTCTATTATAGAGACGGTCTATCGAGCGGCCGTTTCTGGTAAGAAACGGTCATGACTGGACCACAACTATCCTTGGGATGGCATGAAGAACAGAGCCGTTGGCGAACACGGCAGTTTGGGCAAAACAGGTTAAAAATGATCTAGCAAATGACCACTTCTCAGAGCTGGGCGGTCTAGCAAATGACCTCCTTTAGGAGCTGGGCGGTCGAACAAATGACCTCCTTTAGGAGTTAGGCGCGACTTTGAAAATCAGAGCATATCTCAAAAAATAGTGTCGAACTAGCGAAAGTGGTAGAAGAAAATATTGTAGATAACTGAAAAATGAACATCTTTCACGAAGAAAGTAAGATGAAAAGATGATCATAAGAGAGAGAAAATGGGGTGAGAACAGAGAGGGAAAAAATATCGGGACGTAGGTGAAGAGGGCAGTACGCCGAAAAAAATATGAATAACTTGAAATCAATGGAGAATTGGGCAACGACGTAGAAGAAGAAAATCTCGGGCTTTAAAAAGGGAACAACCATATTGAAGAACACTTAATGAATAGAGGAACGGAAGGGGATGAAAAGGGACCATTTTTCAAGACTACGTAGCGAAAGGGGCCGAATGCTTGAGGGAAGTTGACCTAAATGGGCTGTAAGTCGACTTGGAAGGTCGGAAGGTGATAAGATAGGCTCCAGGGCTCTAAGAAATCATGATCTCCGAAGTCTAAAGGCTAGGAAATAATGAAATGGGCTCGAAATCCATCTAAGGAAGGCTCCAAAATAATGGTTAATTTGGGACATCAAAAATGATGAATAAGAGAAATGACGTAACTTGCGGGCTAAAAACATGTGTCAACAGTCGTGCCCACGCCCATCGCCTGAGGAGGCCTGCTCCGTGTTCGTCAGCTCCCCTGCTATGCATGCCAGTGCCTGCTGTAGACACGCCAAAATTGACGTTATTATGAGTACATCTCATATTACCTTGTAATGCCCCAATTTGACCCTCAAATTAGTTCTATTTGAGTGGTTTTTCTCACTTTTCTTGGGTTTCTTCCTTTTTTTCACCCTTTCCTTATTTTTTCCTATTTTCTCCTATTTTTCTGGATTTTTCTAGATTTTTTTTGGATTTTTCTGGATTTTCTGGGCATTTTTCCCTATTTTTCTGAATTAACGACTTGGCTTGGGGCGTCTTTTAAATAACGACTTAGGATTGGGCGTTTATAAAAAAATTAACGACATATTTTCAGGGCGTCATTTCTATCAAATTCCTATTTTTCTGGATTTTTCTGAGAATTTTTCGGAATTTTTCAAAAAATTAACGACTTAGCATAAGGCGTTATTTTGAATAAAAAAAATTAAAAAAATGAATTCACGCCTCAAGTGGGGGCGTGTCTTTCAAATGTAATATTTTAATATTATTTTTCAACCCCTTCCAGAGGTGATTTGGTGGCCTTCCGGGTGTCAGAAAAATTCGCAAAAATAGTCGTTGGAATCAGGGCGACGAGATGCACCTTCACCTAAAAATTGAGAAAATAATATTGAGAAATGAAAAATAACCCTATTTTGAATATTTTGAATTAACGTCTTTTGTTAGGGCGTTTTTTAATTAACGCCTTTGACTCAGACGTGTTTTCAACTTTTCAAATAAATTCCAAAATTTGATTTTTGAATTAACGCCCTGATATAAGACGTGTTTTTAAGAAACGCCCTCTGCGAAGGTCGTCAATTCAACAATTGACGCCCTGAACCAAGTCGTGTTTCACTTTTGTGCTCCGAACGAACGCAGCCTTTCCCAGAGAGACTCCTGCTTCGTTTGGGCTCTTACCCAGCTTAATCCTCCCCTATTTGGGCTCTTGCCCGTTCTGATCTCTTCCCTATTTTGGTCTCTTCCCTTCTTATCTCCTTTTTCTATCTTATTACTAGAGGTTTTTGGCCTCGGTTAAGAGGTTAGCCGCCCATTTTTCTCCCTCCCTCGGTTCTTCTTCTTCTTCTTTGTTCTCTTCTTCTGCGGTTTTGTTTTTGTTTGTTTTGTTTTGTTTTTTTTTTCTTCTTCTTTCTTCACAGGTTGCTGCTGCCGCTGGCTGAAGGAGGAACTCCTCTTATGCTTAATTTCGTCATCCCTTTTGAAGTGTTCTCCCCATCGAGCATTCAAAGCCAAAAGCAACAGGCTTCCTTTGTCCTTTATCTTCTTCTTTTATTATCATTGTTCATCTGCATGCATATTCATCCTTTTGTTATTAAACTTCAACTCAACTACGTTGAGATCTCCCCTAAGTGCAACTCTTGCACTCTTTCCCCCTTACTCATATTTTACATTTTCATTTCACATTCATGCATTCATCATAGCTCCCCACACCCTCTTTGCATAGGGGTTTAAGGGCAATCCCCTTAAGGTGTGTTCTTCACCATGATTTCATGCTCATCTTTATTTAGGATTTGATGCTACACACCATGTTCTAATGCATATCTTTATTGGTGTTGTTGTCTTTCTTACAAGGGTAATTGATTGAAGACTCTCTTCGTCGGCCGGCCGATCTTGAAGAGAAAGGAGTACTCACATCCCCGCACTTCAAGGTATTCTTCGCGATCTCTCCCCTTCATTAATTGTTATATCTTTTGAGGCGTTCGCGTCTCTGGCGATCACAAACTCCTCCTTTTAGCACCTTGTGCTATTTTATTCCAACATGTGTGCTTATTTTTATTGTTTATTCATATATTATTTTCTAAGTGGATTTTAAAAGAGATCTACAAATTGGCGATCACGGTGGGACCTTTTTGTTTTTCATTTGATTACCCCTTTCCCTTTGGCACCCAAGTGTGCCCTTTCCCATTGGTACCCTCGGTACCCTTTCCTTTGTGCCCCTCGGGCACCCTCCATTGTGCTTTGCACTTTCCCCTAAGTGATTTGTCAATTGAATAGATTTGTTTTAAAATCTCCACTTAGTTAAAATTTTGATGAGCATGTTTTTATCTTGATAATCATATGTGATGATTGCCTCTGTGACTGTGAGTGTTTCCACTCTGCTGGCCGTGGGAGTTTGAAAGAATTCACGCCCTCCCACAGGGCGTTTCTTTATTTAGTAGCGCCTCTCATCAGGGCGCGTTTTCATGATTTGACGCCCCCACCCCTGGGCGTCTCTTTATTTGGTTGAGCATCGTTGATAATTAACGCCCTGCCCCAGGGCGTCTCTTTTATTGGTAGCGCCTCTCATCAAGGCGTGTTTTACCTTGCCTGTGGGCCTCCCACAGTGATTCACGCCCTGCCAAAGGGCGTCTTTTGATTGGTAGCGCCCTGCCCCAGGGCGTCTTATTCCTGTGTTTTCACCGAACCCCTTTGTTTATCACTGTATCATATTTTTGCTTATATCTTGCATTCATTCATTCATTCATTTTGCATTGGTTTGGGAGACCTCCTCTCTCCACATACTAGGAGCCACACACCCCCTTGGTGAAGGAACGACCCTCCATTGAGCATTCCGTCTCTTTGGATTGGAAATTCCTAAACCAAGCCTCCATAAGTCCCCGCACCCGTGGATTCCCTCACGGACGCCGGGCAGGTTGTACCCTTTTTGGAGTCCCGAGTTTAGTTGGCCAACACGTGGTGAGAGAGTGTTCCTAGTTGGCATTGGAGTTAAATCATATTGAAACTAGGTTCCCCTTGTGTGAATCATATCAATTTGCATAAAATTCATTAATTCACCAAGGTTTAAACAATCAAAATCACGGTAACCATTCCAACTTGTGTGCTTCTTTGCATATTATTGTGAAATTTTGATTATATAATGGCTTACCATGATAAGAAAAACATGTTCAATTCAATTCATGAGGATGCACAACCTAGCACTTCTTATCCTCAATTTCAACATGTTAATCATCACAATTCTCACCACTCTTTCAAGGGACCACGTCCTTATTCTCATGGTCATGCCCGACCCATGGGCAGTGTCCATTCTTATGGTCCCCCTCCTCAATTGCGAACCACTATTCCTCCGGGACCGTCTCCTCCCAACGATGAGAGGGTCTCTCAAATCTTGCATGCATTAGATCATCTTACCCCTCAACAGATCCAAGCCCTTAAGGCCGCCGTTGAGGGTGCATCTCCTGCATCTCCTCCTCCTTCTATTCCTACACGGGTGGCCCATCACCCACCGCCCTCTTCTATTCATAATCCTGTTCGGGTAGCCCATTACCCATCTCCTCCTACTCATACTCCTCCTCGGGTGGTCCAACACCTGCCTCCTTCTATTCCTCCTCCAACACGGCCCCGAGGCCCTTTTATTCCTTGCAATCCGGCCCATCCGGGTTCTTCTAAGGGTTATCCCGTCAATTCCCCTCCACGGCCTTCTTATGCGGCTCCTCCTTCAATGCCCTGCCAACCCTCTATTGTTCATGTTACTCCCCTCCAGCAGGATATCCTTGATAAGATTACTTCCATGGAGGAACAATTAAAGAGGGTTACAAGTTCACGGCCAGTTCCTCCTACTCCGATTAATCCTCTCCATGCGGCTTTGGATGATATTACAAGAATGGAGAGAGAATGGAAGGATAGGATGGACGACTACAGTGTTGATATTCCAAATGAGCATGAGCCGGCAATTGAAGAATCTGAGCCGGTCTATGATGATGATGAAGCTGTGCAGGCACCCCTCCCGAGTTTCCTTCGTTTCCCGCTCCCTCCACTTTCATTTGACGAACCCCCTGCTCAGGACGAAGCCATCGTCCCTAATCCAACCCCTATTCTCGAGACCTCTTGGTGTTACGACGATGGGTCAATACTTCAATCACCCACGCCGGCGCATCTTAAGTCTCACCCCACTCCAAACACCGCTCGCCCCGTTCGGCGCTTTCTCTGCAATAAACCTCCACCAATTGCACCTCCCCCCATTATGCCATTTGCCTCCACCGAGCTTACCATCGAACCTTCCCCAATTAACCTACCATTACCACCACTTCAAACCTCCATCATCCCTTTAACCCCAAAACCCATTTTGCCTATTCCTCCACCATATGGCCTTTCGCCTTTACCCCTGGCTAATCCTGAGCAGGATCCACCACTTTTTGCACTCGAGCCCATCCCAACTGTTTCCGAACAAAGGGAGAAGCTCGACGTGTTTGAACCTCCACCTCCACTTATTCATTTGCCAACACCTCCCGTTATACCTCCACCATCCACGGAGCCTTCCGCCTCCGCCTCACCTCCCGTTACTACTCGGAAGGGGCGTGCTTCTACAGCTACTTGCGCCGAGGACGATCAAGAGCCGGGCAAGAAGACTTTGGCCACGACTGTGCCATTCAAAGTTCAAGAATTTGTTTACCGGATGCCAATCCGAGTTATTGTGCCATGCACGGTTGAAGAGGCCAAGACGCCGCCATTGCTCAGCAGATGCCAAGAATTAATGCCGATTAAGGGCCAGGCAGGGCACCCCTTGTTCAAATCTTCAAATCCCGAATTGATTATTCCGTACAAGGGGCGAATGCCCATTTTATTCAACATTCCGTATATGTCAATGGGCATGGCAATGCTTCATTTTCTAACTCTCCAACTCCCTCACATTGTTGATTGCTTTCCAAGGGGGTTGTCATTTATCGAAGCTTCTTTTATTGGGCCAATTGGTCGTACTTTTTCACTGCCATGGAGGGGCAGTGATCTTGGTGCTAAGGGGCCTTCCCATGTTTGCTCCACTTTCTATTCATCTATTTCTATCACTTTTTCTTCATGGGCCACTCCAAGGGATAAGAAAAGGATCTCGCCCTCTCACCCTTCATATTCTTCATCTTCTTTGAATTTCATGCATTTTTCATTCATTCATTCATTCCATCCATTGCATACATTGCATCCATCCTTTTACATGCATTTGCATCTCCTGATTCCCGGGTTTCCAAACCCGTATCTCCACCGTCTTCCGGCACCGCTGGGCATCCCGCCTTTCCCATCTTATTCACCTTCATCTACATTCCTCGGGCATCGCGCCCCTTTCCCCTTTACTCCTCCGGAACCTCCAGATTTTCCTCCAAATTCTCCTTCATTTCTCTCACTTTTTCTCGGGCATTGCGCCCCTCTCCACTCTATTCTTCCGGAACCTCCGGACTCTCCCCTCGGGCATGCCGCCCCTTTCCACCCTCTTTCTCCGGAACCTCCGGACTTCTCCCCCGGGCACGACACCCTTTTCCACCTTTTCCCCCTTGATTGTATTCCTCCGGAACCTCCGGACTTTCCCCTCGGGCATCGCGCCCCTTTCCATTCTCCTCCTCCGGAACCTCCGGACCTTTCTCTCGGGCATCGCGCCCCTTTCCACCTTCCTCCTCCGGAACCTCCAGATTTTCCCCTTGGGCATCGCGCCCCTTCTCATTTGCTACCTTCAGAACCTCTGGATTTTCCTCCTGATCCTCCTTCATTCCTCTCTCTTGGGTATCGCGCCCCTTTCTATATTCTTCCTCCGGAACCTCCAGATCCTCCACCTGATTGTCTCTATCTTTTCCCCGGGCATCGTGCCCCTTTCCATTTGCTTCCTCCGGAACCCCCGGATTCTATTTCCCTCTTCTTTGGGCATCGCATCGCTTCCCTTCTCATTCCTCCGGAACCTCCAGATCCTTCATACCTTTCCTTCGGGCACGACACCCCTTTGCATTTCCTTCCTCCGGAACCTCCGGACCATCCATCTTTCTTCCGATTCATCCTTCTGCTCTTCGAGGGCATCACATCCTTCATTTTCTTCCTCCTCTTCCATCATATTTTTCCATATTTCTTCCCAGGGCATCGCGTCCCTCAATATCTTATCCCTCCGGAGCCTCCGAATGATTCCTCCCCTCACGATTCTCCTCCTTTACTTCCGGACCCTCCAGATCCGCCTCTTTCCATCTATCAATTTCTTCCTCTGATTCCCCCTAATCATGGGTCCGACCCAACTTCTTCCACATCCACTGCCTTGGGCATCTGCCCTTTCTCCCATTGCTTCCGAGGCTTTAGTCCTCACCCCTCTTCTTGATTTTCCGCTTCTTCTGTAGACTGTTCCATGTGATCAGGGTCTCCACACCTTAGTAAGGGAGTTCTAGCCCTCGCCTCTCTTCCTTTTTCTCCTTATTCGTCTGAGTCTGGTCTTGGCACCACTCCCTCTTGTTAAGCCACTTTCAAATCCTTTGCTTCCAATTCTTTTGACTGCCAAAGAGGACAAATCTCACGATGATCAACCTCGCCTCTGACAGCTGCTTCTACAAAGGTTGCAAGGTAATATACTGACGTAAGTACGCATTTTTATAATATCATTTTCTCATTACTTCACGCATGATTTTTAAAATCAAGTGCTTCTTAACGAGATTAAGAGTGGTGTTTTAAACCTTTATCTTAGGCTTTTGTTTAATTAAATCACTCTCAAAAGAGTCTTTAGGCTTGCTATGCAGCACCTTTGGTTAATAAGAACCCCGCGCTGGGAATTCGACATTCTCTCCCCGCTTGTTAAGAGCAACCCTTAGCTGGGCATTCCACACACTTCACGGCGTCCTTAGCCGGCTTCTTTGGTTAAACACCGTTGCTACCTTGGCCATGCCATGAGTATATCTGGAAGTCTTTTCTCTTCTTTACTCGGCCGAGGGCAGGTGCAAGAGATTGACGGATGAGATGACCAACCTAGGTAATCCCCAATACGAGAGGAGTCTCAAATAGGGGCAGTCTTGACCCAAAATCAACATCAATATGAGTTTTCATATGAGCTTTCATGATATACATCTCGCCACAAGGGCTGTTATGAAAATCAAATCAAAATTTCAATAAATTCAAAATTGTGAATTATGGCATGACAAGAGTGGCAAAGTCCCCGCAGGGAAAACCCTGGTCGTATGCATGTCAAGGGTCTAAAAATCAAAGGCACAAAGCCCCGGCACAACAGACTATCTCTTTGAGGGGAAACATCTTGGAAGGAATTCAAGTCTTGATATCTCCCATCCTGTATAAAGCTTATCTCCAATTATTCTTCTCTTCTCCCTCCAAGACCGAATGTTTCTCGGGTATGGCCTTGGTAGGGGCGCCGTTGATCAAAGGTGGTCGGTTATAGGGCGCCACCTTACAATGCACGCCCAGCTTTGGACAGTTTTAAGCAAAAGGGGAAGGAACGAGGACCCCTAGTCAGTGGTTTGAAACACCCTTGGATGCTGCATTAGCTATGTCTAAACCAAAATCCAAAAAAATTGAATATTGCAAAATCAATCCAAAAATTTTTTTTTGAATATTTCCTGAGCAAAATCCAACAAAAATTGAATATTTTCAAAATTCATAAAAAATCAAATATCTTCCAAAAATTCATAAAAATTTGAATATCTTTTTCAAAACTCATAAAAATTTGCATATTTCAAAATCCAAAAAAAATGCATTGTATTTGTCTGATGGTGTTTTGCAGGAACAACTTTCCAAGGACCAAGAACACGGGATGAGTCCTATCTCCACTCATTGCTATCAATCTATTGATTCTTCCCGATATTCTCATGACATGCCACCCTGGGCATCATTTTTTGATTATCATCTCCTCATATCTTTTGGTTATATCTCCTGATTATCATCATGATTATTCATCTCGAGATCTTTCAATCAACTCCTGCTAATTTTCCTGATCATTTGCCACTGGGCATTTTCTCGATTTTCAATCATTCAGCTCCAATTTTGATTAGCCAGATTGTCTCCTCATGACAACATAACAAATAATGATGCTTTGCAATGCCTTGCTATTCATGTTATCCATGCTTTGCCCTACTATGTGTTATTCATGGCTATGTTTGCTATGCTATGCTTAAAGGCCTTATTCATTGCTTGTTATATCTTTTATATCTTGGCTAATGAAATTTTGAGCGCAGGATAAGAAGCTCATGGTCCCGCCGACTGGGCATCATCATTATCCAAGCCCCACGGTGCTGACACCTCATTTCTCAGTTCCCCCATGTGCCCATTGCTATCACCATCTCTCCTTGTATGCATTTTACTATATGTTAATACGCTGTTAGATTATATCAAGGACCTTATGGCTTTGGTAAATCTGGAATTTGAGTTCCCCTTCATCAAAAACAATGATGATTCCAGAGGCATCTTAGTCATACGGATAGGCCGTTGAGCCGTCCAAGACTGGGGACGATGGTTCCCTTTTGCGAGTTGGTGCGCGGATAAACGGGCTTCGGCTTAGTATCAGCTCGCAGAATCGGTTTCTTGACTCAGTCTTGGCAGTTTAACAATATTATCCTTGATTATTCTATATTTTTATTTGATTTATTTTTCCATTTAAACCCAGCATGCATTCATGTAGGAATTTGAAACAATTGTTGAAAAATCATTCTGATAAGCTTGTTTTGTGGGTTGAATTGATCTTAATCTTTGATATGAGATATTCCATGCCGAATTGAGTCCTCAGTTCGTTTCGACGCTATTTTGGGTCATTTTCTCGAAAGCTCCCTGTTTGGATTTTTATCATCTTATTTTATCTCCTTTCCTTTGATCCACCTTGGCTGCAGCACGTCCACTGGCTGGTAACCGCTCCCCAATGGTGAAACCTACAGGTTTGTGACCTGAGGTACTTCCACCGCGCTGGAAGTTGATCATTTTCTTTTATCTCCTTCGTGCACCGCGTGCACACCTCCCCCTTTGTCCAAACATTGTTGATTTCGTTGGATTTCCCGAGATTGCTTCATCTCGAGCTTTTGATTTCATTCTCATCAAGTGATGTCGATTGCGTGTCTCATCACACCTTGGCATCTACTTTTCAGTTTGCTCTGCTCCCTTGCAAAGCAGACGCCAAGGCGGGGCAGCTGTAGACACGCCAAAATTGACGTTATTATGAGTACATCTCATATTACCTTGTAATGCCCCAATTTGACCCTCAAATTAGTTCTATTTGAGTGGTTTTTCTCACTTTTCTTGGGTTTCTTCCTTTTTTTCACCCTTTCCTTATTTTTTCCTATTTTCTCCTATTTTTCTGGATTTTTCTAGATTTTTTTTGGATTTTTCTGGATTTTCTGGGCATTTTTCCCTATTTTTCTGAATTACCGACTTGGCTTGGGGCGTCTTTTAAATAACGACTTAGGATTGGGCGTTTATAAAAAAATTAACGACATATTTTCAGGGCGTCATTTCTATCAAATTCCTATTTTTCTGGATTTTTCTGAGAATTTTTCGGAATTTTTCGGGAATTAACGACTTAGCATAAGGCGTTATTTTGAATAAAAAAAATTAAAAAAATGAATTCACGCCTCAAGTGGGGGCGTGTCTTTCAAATGTAATATTTTAATATTATTTTTCAACCCCTTCCAGAGGTGATTTGGTGGCCTTCCGGGTGTCAGAAAAATTCGCAAAAATAGTCGTTGGAATCAGGGCGACGAGATGCACCTTCACCTAAAAATTGAGAAAATAATATTGAGAAATGAAAAATAACCCTATTTTGAATATTTTGAATTAACGTCTTTTGTTAAGGCGTTTTTTAATTAACGCCTTTGACTCAGACGTGTTTTCAACTTTTCAAATAAATTCCAAAATTTGATTTTTGAATTAACGCCCTGATATAAGACGTGTTTTTAAGAAACGCCCTCTGCGAAGGCCGTCAATTCAACAATTGACGCCCTGAACCAAGTCGTGTTTCACTTTTGTGCTCCGAACGAACGCAGCCTTTCCCAGAGAGACTCCTGCTTCGTTTGGGCTCTTACCCAGCTTAATCCTCCCCTATTTGGGCTCTTGCCCGTTCTGATCTCTTCCCTATTTTGGTCTCTTCCCTTCTTATCTCCTTTTTCTATCTTATTACTAGAGGTTTTTGGCCTCGGTTAAGAGGTTAGCCGCCCATTTTTCTCCCTCCCTCGGTTCTTCTTCTTCTTCTTTGTTCTCTTCTTCTGCGGTTTTATTTTTGTTTGTTTTGTTTTGTTTTTTTCTTCTTCTTCTTTCTTCACAGGTTGCTGCTGCCGCTGGCTGAAGGAGGAACTCCTCTTATGCTTAATTTCGTCATCCCTTTTGAAGTGTTCTCCCCATCGAGCATTCAAAGCCAAAAGCAACAGGCTTCCTTTGTCCTTTATCTTCTTCTTTTATTATCATTGTTCATCTGCATGCATATTCATCCTTTTGTTATTAAACTTCAACTCAACTACGTTGAGATCTCCCCTAAGTGCAACTCTTGCACTCTTTCCCCCTTACTCATATTTTACATTTTCATTTCACATTCATGCATTCATCATAGCTCCCCACACCCTCTTTGCATAGGGGTTTAAGGGCAATCCCCTTAAGGTGTGTTCTTCACCATGATTTCATGCTCATCTTTATTTAGGATTTGATGCTACACACCATGTTCTAATGCATATCTTTATTGGTGTTGTTGTCTTTCTTACAAGGGTAATTGATTGAAGACTCTCTTCGTCGGCCGGCCGATCTTGAAGAGAAAAGGAGTACTCACATCCCCGCACTTTCAAGGTATTCTTCGCGATCTCTCCCCTTCATTAATTGTTATATCTTTTGAGGCGTTCGCGTCTCTGGCGATCACAAACTCCTCCTTTTAGCACCTTGTGCTATTTTATTCCAACATGTGTGCTTATTTTTATTGTTTATTCATATATTATTTTCTAAGTGGATTTTAAAAGAGATCTACACCTGCATGCCTGCTGCTCCGCCCCATACGATGTGCCAGAGGGACTGCCATTGCTGTTGCCTAGATCTCGCCGGCTCCCCATACGATCTGGCAGCTTGCCGACTCCCCATGCAAGCACGCATACCCGCTCGCCCTCACACGAGCACACCCTGGATGCACTGTTCACAAAGTTGAGAAAACATGAAAAATTATATAAAGGCCCCTCAAAAAAATAAGTTTGATCAATGAATATAAACTTTATCCTTTGTCCTCCCATCTTGTTTATTCAAAATGAACTTTGAGAAACCAAATTTGGACAAAATTCTAATGATTTCATTAAAATTTAATTATGCAATTCTCTTATTTTTAAAAGTGTCTCAAGTCCCATTAATTATAGAAAATTCTCCATTTTGTGTGAGACCAACATTATCATGTAAAATTGCATAATTAAGTTCATTAAAGCCCAAAAATAATATGTATGATATGAATAAGAATAGACAAATAAGCATTTATCAGGATCCAAGAGTGTTTAGGAACCCGAACAGCATACAATAGGCGCGGAACCAAATCAAATCACAATAGAGTTGCTTAATCGGGGAAATATACCCCTTCCCAGTCATGGGTCCATAAGAAAATGAAACTAGAGAAGCTGGATTATTACCCCAGAATTTGGGATCATAGATCATGTTGATAGAATTGACAAATTTGTGTCCCAAGCAGGGATGGGAAATGATAAGACTCAATGCACTGGCAGATGGGGTGTTAATGAAGTGCATAACTCACATAAAGATGTGGCTCGCATGTTGAACCGCAGAATGAGTGGATTGAATACAAACCACAGTATCGAATGCCCAGACGGGATATGTTGCACACTTAAACACAAAGAGGATGCAACCAAGGGAACGTGCATATGCAGGGGATTTTAGAGGTAGAGTTCTTGTGGGCATTTACGGAAATAGGAGGGTACTCATGCGTGGCTAACATGAGATTCCAAACGATCGATATACAGGGAATGTGATTTCAGTCAAATATAGGAAGATGCCACAACCCCCATAACTCATAGACATGGGTGAGAGGGCAGATGGCCGTTCACACAACACATCTACAACGAACACAGAGAGCATGCACATTAAATGCTTAGAAAAGACCTATGTCGACGGAAGCGGTCTGGACCCATGGATAAACCTGGGAAGGGGTCTACGAAATTAATATTGCCCATGAGGGCGTTGGTTGATTATGGGCTCTTCACTCGCCGTAGGGTGTGGCTGAGCACCAATAGGTGTCACACATAGTAGAATCTAGAAGAGACCCAGGGCATCGAACCAAGGCTGCGCGGATGGACCAATGATCGAGCATATGTAGCCCTGAAAGGGCCCCCTCTTCTTAGGACGGTTCATTTCTGGCAATTAGAGACATGAAAATGCAAAAGACCCAAGAGAACAGAAAGAAAAGAATAGCATGGCAAATGATTCTCGCGATGTAACATGTACTCATTGATTAAAAGATCTGCAAATGCTCATTACAATGAGTAATCGCCAGACTTATAACTGGTCGAAGGGGGGCTAGGGGCACCCCAAAGGGCTTTTACAAGCTCATCAGACATCAAAACAAAAGAAAGAAATAGATCACACTATCATAAAAAAATGAAAGAGCAATCATGGAATTCGGGCTCAAAATCTCATCGCCCAAGGTACATCAGGAAGAAAAAGAAAAGACACAGAAGAAGGAGGGAAATTATCAGCCCTTGGGGCCCTACTCTCGATGGGAACCCACTTGGGACCTAGAAATAGGGTATCGGAGAAATGCTTCGACTCCGGTGCTGTAGTAGGAGGATTCTCTCCTTTGATTGAGCCCTCCAACTCTCAGGGAGGGGGACTGGAACGGGGAAGAAGGCTTGGCCACTTTCAAGCTCTCCTAGCTCCTTTCAGACTTCTCTCACATCTCCGTTTGCACTCTCGCTCATTTTTTCTGCTCTTCCCTTTTCTTTTTTAGCCCCCCCCTTCTTTCGAAGGATTCACCCCCCTTTTATATTCCCAGCCTAGGGAATATTTCGTGGGTGGTATTTCTTGCAAAAGATGTCTCTTCTGGAAACTAGTATCCTCGTACAGGAGATTCCCCAATGATTGGCCTTGGATCACGTGCCATGTCTGAGTCCCGTGCTGGGTACGGTTCTCTCGTCGTTGAGGGTGTGTCGATGCACCTGCTGATCGCATAGAAGGCTCGCCATTGTCTTCAAGTGCGTCGACGCTATCCGTGGGGTGCGTCGACGTGTATGTTGACAGCCTGGAAGGCTCCTCTGCCATCTTCAAGTGCGTCGACGCAATTGGTGATGTGTGTCGATGTAGCCTATTGGTCACCTTGAGAAGCAGCTTTATTCTTTAAGTGTGCGTCTATCACGACCCAAGATCGGATACCGGGTCAAACCTGATATCACTTGGATCCTACACCGCCACCCACGAGCCGGGAGGCTCGGAAGGGTAAAAGGGATGGTGTGGTTATGCATTGAAATTCTAAACAAAGCAAGAAATAATATACAAAAATTAATAATTAAATGATACAAATAAACATAACATTTTATAGCAATTAAACATTACTACAGAGTCCAGTCCACAAGTACTGTCTAAAAGAAAAGAAACATACATGGTCTCGGGGCATACCCCGCACTGGCGAGCTGGCTGCTAAAAGACCTCCAACCGAGATGCACCATCTCGAGGAGAACTGCTGCACCTAAAAAAGCAGGGAGTGAGCCTTATCTCATAGGCTCAGTAGGGGTCTCGCGGATACCTACCACAACGAAAGCGGTAAATAAGGCAGCAGCAGAAATAATGACAGTAAAGGAAAGCAATACAAATAACGACAACAAGAGCAACATTAGTGGCAAATCGGCTAAAATAACCTCAGTAACAACAACGGCGGTGGCTAATAAAGCAGTAAATGATAGAAGCACGGAGTCTCTACACTACTCCTACCCTCACGAGGGAACCACGATCCCGAGTCGAAATTGCCGAGCTAAGGAAGGTCGCAGTGACACTGCCGAACGAACCTACGACAACCCTAGCGTAGGAAAAGTCCTTACGGATGGGAGCAACTACGAAAACCACACCACTAAAACATCCTATCATGGCTACCGGAAGAACCCTGACTACGCCATCAGGAAAACTCAGCATCGCAGGCGAGAAAACACGCTAAAGTCACCGGATCAGAACACACTACCCCTACCCCGAGAACCACAACTCACAGTCAGGAACTAAACCCACGGTGACTGGAGTACTCTGTCACTAGCACCGGCTGGATGCATCCTCTGATGACTTACACCACACCCACTACGCTCACGCCTAACGGCCTCTCTATGAGAGTGAGGCGGAGTCGCAACGACACAAGGACTAGCTGGGGTCACGCCCGTCGGCGTGGGTCCACTGCCCCCAACCACGTCTGCACACACAGACCACACCCTCAAGGTCGGGTCCTCTAACTAGTTTTCCCCTCAGCTGGACCCAAGCTGCCAAGGCGAGGGGCCCTACGATAACCAGTTTAAAAATCGTCACATCGAGTACAGCTCTCGACCACACAGTCGGAACGTGTTGGCACTCAGTAAGCAATCGCTCTCGGCCGAGCTGGTACGTGCACGACACTCAATGAGCTGAGCCTAGTGGAGTACTACTCAGAAGAAGGTCCAACTCACGCACACCTAGAACCAAGAAATGGCACAGCTCGGTACAGGTAAACTCCCTAAGGCCGGTAACGAGAACCAACGGACGTGAGCCTACTAACTTATGCGGGAAAGGACCTCAGTCAACGACAACCTTGACGGGGAAGAACACTTCCCACTGACACAATTTCCACAGGGATGGCCCATAAAGGACATTCATAGAAATCCCAGATCATGAAAAACCACGCGGACACCTCTTCCGCGAAACCGTACCGCATATGGACAGCTTGGGGCGAGAAAACATGAAGCACGGCACCCCGGGGCTGAATGGGCTGGGAGGCCAAACTATTGGCCTCCCAGAGGCCTGGGCTGCCACACTAGTGGCCGCCCAGCACCTGGGCTCCCTATGGCCTAGGTGGCCACTTCTTTGGCCGCCCAGAGGGCTAGGTGGCCACCACTTTGGCCACCCAGACTAATGCCAGATGGGGGAGGGCGGCCAGGGTCCTGGCCACCCAACACCCTAGGCAGCCAAACTCTTGGCCACCCAATGACCTGGGTGGCCAGGGTCATGGCCACCCAGACTAGGGCACAGACGGCCACCCATGTGGCCATCTCCTATTGGTTTTCGAAAACGGATCGAGCTCCACCCGGAGCTCGATTCGACACCCCATTCGCCTCGCAGCGAAGGGGAAAACAATGGGAAATCATCCTCGGGCATTCCTACCACTGGAAAACCAAATCAAAACCACAACCGTGGCCCAAATCGGTCGAAAACCGCCGCTCGTCCCAAACATGCTCATTTTTCCCAAAATAAGCAAAACACCCTCTCTCGGCCTCGCTGGAACACAAAATCGCAAGGGAAAGCCCACGAGGGTGCCAGGGATTCGTCCCCCTACCTTTTAGAAGCTTTACGTCGAAAAACCCCGTGAAATGTTGTTCCCACGCACGGTCGCCTTCCCACAGCCGCGAACTCCTCCGCCTCACTGCACGCCACACCCCTCGGTTCGTCCTCGCCACACGCCGCCACCGTCGCGCCACCGCACGCCCCCTCGCCACCTCCGTCAGGCGCCGAAGTGAGAAGGGACACTACAAAAAAGTAGAGATATAGGGGCAATTTTTTTAGAGACATTTAGTAAAATTGTCTCAAAATTATCATAAATAGAGACATTTTATATTTAATATTATCTCTAAAATAATTTAATTTTATTTTTTATTTAAAACTCTATATAGGGGCATTTTAAAATTCCCTCAGAATATTTATACAGAAGAAGAGAAATCGAGTAAAATGCCCCCCAAAACTTTTGCTTGCGCGCCACGAGCTCCCGCGCAATCTTAACTACCCCTCCGTCGATCGACATTTCGATCCTTCCCGCACGCGGAATCCCCCTTGATCCATATACTCCACCACTCCTCCTCTCACCTCCTGGCACCCTCTCGCGAGCGGCGGATTCTTCCTTATCATCTTCTCTCTTCCCCTCTCTGCCTCCTTAACCTCCGGTGTGGATCCATCTAATCCTTGACCCCCCTGCCTCATCACCTCCCTGGCCCCCTTCTCCCCAACCTCCGATGTGGACTATTCCTTCTATCGGGAGGGGATCGCCGAGTTCATGGCCACCTTCTTCTTCCTGTACATCACCATCCTCACCGTGATGGGGGTAAAAAGGGCGCCGTCCATGTGCGCCAGCATCGTCGTCCAGGGCATTGCCTGGGCCTTTGGGGGCATGATCTTTGCCCTCGTCTACTGCACCACTGGCATCTCCGGGGGGCACATTAACACCGCAGTGACCTTCGGGATGCTGTTGGCGCGAAAGCTCTCCCTCACCAGGGCCCTCTTCTACATTGTCATGCAGTGCCACGTCGCCATCTGCGGCGCCGGTCGTCAAGGGCTTCCAGAAGTCCCCCTACCAACTCCTTGGCGGTGGTGCAAACACCATCGCCCCGGGCTACACCAAGGGTGACGGCCTTGGCGCCGAGATCGTCGTTACCTTCATCCTCGTCTACACCGTCTTCTCCACCACGGACGCCAAGCGCAATGCCCGCGACTCCTACGTTCCGGTGTTGGCTCCACTGCCCATCGGGTTCTCGGTGTTCCTGGTTCACCTGGCCGCCATCCCCATCATCGGCACCGGCATCAACCCGGCCAGGAGTTTGGGCGCTGGCATCATCTATAACAGGAAGCACGCCTGGGATGACCATTGGATCTTCTGGGTTGGACCCTTCATTGGAGCAGCCGTCGCGGCCATCTACCACCAGATTGTAATCCGGGCCATCCCGTTCAAGTCCAGGTCTTAGAAGGCACGCCGTTCGGAGCCTGGCAATAACAGTGGCAGCCCGAAGGGGAATGGGTGGTCTTTGAAGTTTGTTTCCTTTCCATGTGTGCAGCATAGTACGACTCATCATGGGTGCCTCCGGGCGTTGTGTAAATTTTAATCGGACCTCTCCAAGTTTGTGCTTTTTCATCTCTCTTCATTCCCCCCGCGGTGTCCCACCCATCGGCATGGATTTTTATCAGGCGCCTTGTAACTTTAAGTCCAGGTCTAGTGCCTCAGATTTTTTGTATTGTGGGATGCATATGTGTGTTTCATCATAAAACAAAAAAAAGGTACAAGACGGCCCAGGCCTCGATCCAGCTTCTCCTCCACCTCTCCACCTCCTCACCTCTGGTGCAGAATCTTCCTCCATCTTCTCCTTTACCCCTCTACTTCCTCGTCTCCGTTGCCCCCTTCTCCCGCCTCACTCCTCCTCAATAGCCGCAGGAGCCGCCCGGCCTAGCCACAATAGCCGTCGGGCTCTTCCTCAGCTTCACTGCAGTTGCCCACCTCCGCACGGCCTAGCCACAACTGGGGATGGGTGACACAGGGTTACGGATTACCTTTGGCATTCTATCTTTGAACTCAGATGATGAAATGACTCGTGTCATCTAGAATTTTATCAAGGATAGGTAACCATGATCCGATCTTTTGGTTCTTCTGCAACTCTGTTGTGTTTCTGTTTTGTATGGATGCCCTCCATTATTTCTCAAAAAAGAATAACACTTTGGTGCATCTTGCAGCTGATTTTCCCATTTCTGGATTTGAACATAAACTACTTTGGCCTGGGGCTTTCTCACCATGATGCTATTGATGATAAGGTGACTGTCGAGAGTGCAGAAGCCACACTCAAGTAAGGTTCACCTGGTGTTATTGGTATTTTTTAGACGGTTGTGATCTTATATGGATGGAGGTTATAACATTCCTAAATTTTTATTTAAATATAAGGATCAGCTTAACTGTCATTTCAATTGTTTGCTCTGTTTCTTTATCATATGAGAAGTTTGGGTGTGTGTCAAAAGATGGCAACTGGACCTCTTTCTTGTATATAAAAGTTCCCCTCACTTGAAATGCTCATTGCAGTCTTTAGACCCTGTTTGTTCTGAATGGACCCATCTTCCAAGTCTACCAAACATGCAAATAGGGCTGCAAATGTGTTAGTGGAGTGAGAAATGTGTTTCCAGCTCTTGTTCTGATGAAATTAAAAGAAATGGAATTCCAGTTAATCATATCTGTCTGATCCAATTATTTTTTCTATCAAAATTGGATTTCTCGAAAAATGGTGCATCTCTTATCTGTAATAATATATTTGATGTTGGATGCAAACTGCATCCAATGGTTGGATTTATATTTTTGTAAGGGAGGATAATGAGTGTTAAAAGGGGTTTGGAGTGGGGACTGACAACTAATTGAGGTGACTCTTCAATGCCCCCATACCTCCACCCCCTCTCACCCCATACAAATTTACTGTGCACCTGGAGCTGATATGGCACTCAAATCTGAACATTCACGGATTCGACTGTAATCTGCTGGATCGGGCTCTCAATATCTCTTCCTCTCTTTTTTTTTCTTCTTACAGAAGGTTCACTCAGATCTCCTTTGAACTGATCTACTCAGTAGCCCTCAAATAGCCCACGTAGCCCCTTCTTCTGCAGCAGCCTTCTTCGAAGGAAGAAGGCTCAGATATATAGAGCAGAAATAACTCATTTCTGAAATAATCTTATCCTCCAAGAATTTCTACCATTGGTCCATGTGTCCTGTGGAATATTCCCTTGAGAAGCCTCTAGAATGGCGTGCCACGTGTCCTAGGATCTGGTGCCAATGATTGGCGGTCGATCTCACATGATCCCATAAGTTGCCTCACATGCTGCCTTAATGCACGAACTGGAGTAAGTGAGAAAAATTCAGAGTAAAAGTCAATCGACTGACTTTTCCAAATGTCAATCGACTTGCTTCACAAGGTCGACTGATTTTTCCAATTATTGGTACACATGTAGCCCGTAGCATTTGATATATCCACAAAGCAATTCACACCAGCACACAAGGGAACCGGGTGTGAACAAAGCAATTCATTTTGAGGATTTGTTTACTTCAATTTGTGGTAGCTTCATTAGATTTGAACCGTTGGGATTTGAATGCATTTCTCATCCTCAAAAGTGTGCAGTCTTCGAGAACTTTTGGGCATTCTTGATATTGTATCAAATAATCAAACACTTCGAGCTTGGTGTATTATATGGATCTGTTGGGGGGGCAGAAGTGGTATTCTCGGGCCTCATTACACTAAACTTGTGGCAAACTCTTGCCATATGCAATAAATTCACACAAGGTATCTCGTTTTGCACGTGTTGCTGATTGCTGCTAAATATGTGTGATGATTGTGACAAATGATGATGATTCTATAAGGATATGTAGATTCACATTCTTTTTGGAAGCCTTTGGAAAAGTAGGCTCTCGAGGTTGCAAGTGGTGCTGTCGTGTCGTTGTCACCATGAGTGTGGCATTACCCTATTTTTATATGGAAATGGAATTTGACATTTTGAGAACCATTTTCCCCCTCTCTGTGATGGTGCTTAGTTCCTAGGAGCAAAATAGGGAATTCAAAAAGGGAAAAAAAGAAAATGAAATGGTTAGAAGTATAATTACTGATGTCACTTGAATGTGAGGTTAACATCCTAATGACCACAAAAGTTGTCAAGGAAAGAGGAATTTGAAACCAAATATTCCTCCATATCATTTTATGAAACTACCTTATCAAAGCCGACAGGCATTCATGCAGAAAAATTCTAAGGATACTGAGGTTTAAATAGTCCTGATGACACTCCTCTTGTCCTTTTTGATCCACTAACATGTGTATGCAATCCACCATGCAACTTATATACCAGATTCCAAATTCCTCCTGTCCATTTCTAAGACATTGCTACTTCTCTCTGACATAAGATGTACACTCGCTCGCCGTAGGTGGCCCCTCTTCTTATATAGGAAATAAAGAGAAGCAGATACTTTAATAAAAGAGAGAATGCATTGTACTTTCTGGTAAGAAACTTTAAGCATTCTGGAGATGAAGGTGAGTGTATGCTCCAAGACTATCATTTAGCTAAAAAGGAAAAAGAAAAAGGAAATAAGTCTTGTAGTTCATGCGATTACATGTTGATGCTTATTTATATAATAAGAAGCATGATCTTTAGAACCACCATTTGCTGTCCAGCCTTTTTTTTCTTTAAAAAATAAAATGTGTGAAGTACATAATTCTTCATCTACCCACATAGTTATACTGTTCTCTAAGATTATTTGCTTGATCTTTGAAGTGGAGCCATAAAAATTGAGGAGCTATTGCTGAGATCTTGCAGTTACTTTAAAGTATTGCTACATGAAGTGTTTGGTGGGGTGAGTTTAGGTTGATTCATTTGGAAATTAGGGAAGTATGCTTAGATGCAAGTCAATTTCATATCTGTAGGTCAGTTTACGCTTTTGTGCTGACAAGGTAATGCCTTGGACATAAACTCAATGTTAATTGAGGTCTTTAAAAGGTTGTGAACCTGCCTGCCGTTGTGCTTAATTGGCCTCCTAATGCTGTTGTCACGCCCCGAGCGCGGAAGGTACCCAGAGATGCGCAACGAGTTTATATCAATCATGTCAATCAGAGTAGTAGTGTATTCGACACAAAGACAGAGTGCGTAAATATAAAGATAACCCAATCCATTAATTCCTTTAATAAGAATATGTCTATTACAAACCCTTGCAAATACTAGACTCAATAAAATAAAAATACAACGCTTGACTCAAGAAAAATAGAGAAAAGACAGGACTAATTGACGCTTGAGGAGCTCTAACTCTTTCACTCTTGACTTTCCCGATCAGATTGAATTCCCTCATCGTCGGACTTACCTGAAAAGTAGGGAAACACTGAGTGAGCGAACGCTCAGTAGGAAATTATATCTCAAGAACTAGCAATGGGTTTAAGTAATTATATTTTTCCATGAATGCACTATAGCTATGCATGCTCGCAAAACGACAAGATAGAGAGAGTGGATAACAATAAGATAGCAGGAAGTACTAGTCATGAACTTTCAAGAACTTATATCAAAAGATATCAAGATATTCAAGCAAGTAAACTCATCATGTCATGTTGGAATTTGGCTATTTTGTTTCAAGTCAAGCAAGTATAGAATTACCCTTTCTCGGCCCACGCAAGTCATGTAATATCAAGTCAAGTACAAGATTTGTGGAATGTTCAATCGAGCTAGTAATGCACTTCGGTATAATGCCAATACCGTGATCAATCAACTCCCATGGGCACAAGTACTTTCGGGTGCTCCTCCTAGGACCAGATCGGGCCCTATATGCGCAGGCATTAATCATGTATTTTTAACATCCACTTTTGTATATAGCCAATATGGAATTTCAAGGATAAAGCTTGTAGACACGTAGGATAGACTTTGATAGAATAGAGTCCAAAATATGACACTTGACATAGATAGGTGATAATAACGGTACAATCACGATTATCGATAAAAACTAGGTGGAATTGGTTCCCTAACTTGGGTACCATGACAAACAAGTATGGACATTCTTTATATAGAATTGAGGTCCATAAGAACATCAAGTTTAATATAGAATTGGGGTTTACAAGAACATCATAACAATGTTGATATAGAATTGGGGTTTACAAGAACATCATAACAATGTCATGCTTTACCCCGTTTATTAAGATAATTCTCATATCATACACATGGCATGACATGAGGGCTGGTATACCATGTTTCTACAGAGTGACATGGCAAAGATTGTGTAATGGGTTTTTAGGGTACAACCAGCTCAGTCGACCTTGAAGGAATCCAAGGCTCGAGGAGTCTTATGGAGGTCTCTATGACTAACTCGCTAGTCCAAAGGAACGGAATGTCCAATGGAGAGCTTGTATGTCACTGAGAGTTAAAGGGGTAAACGATAAAACATCATGAAACGTGGGACTATATTCACGGACTGGAATATAGTGCCGATATATATATATATTGAAACTCTCGGTTATCAGTATCAGTGAAAATAATAACTCAGGAAAGTAGCGACTTAGGTAAAGTCATTTTTAATGAAATTAACGCCTTTTACAAGGGCGTTTAATTACAATTTTGACGACTTATACAGCAGTCGTCCATCCTGTATTTCTATTTTTACAGAATTTAGATAATATAGAATTTTAGCAAAAACGCGTCCTGGACAGGGGCGTTACTTTTCAATTAGCGCCCTGTTCTGGGGCGTCAGTTAAATAAGAGGCGACCTAGACAAGGTCGTGAATTCCAGAATTTACCAATTTTCAGACAATAAAATTTCAGGAAAAAGGGTACGTGATCATGACAGGAAAAATAGTAGGATTTCACAGGTATACTCATGCAATATATTAGATTCATGGTTACATAGATATTAAATTTTAAACGTGGGTATTTATTAATTACATGCAATTGACGACTTCTGGGCAGGGCGTCAAAATAATAATTAGCGCCCTAGTGTGGGTCGCTTCTTTAAATTAGCGCCCTTGTCAAGGGCGTTTCTTCTTGAAATTACATAGAAACCATCTGAAACCACAATAAAACTATATGCATGCACGACCGATGATATTATTAAGATCTTAAGCTAGTTTGGGCTACGATCTTGAGAAAACCTACCTTATGAAAATCTGGAAGAAGAAACGTGAAGGATTCTGATAGAAAACGATGCTCTGTTCTAAACCGGCCTCCAGAAGATGATGTTTGATGAAGAACCCCTCGTTCTTCAGCACGTCAAGAAACGCAAGGCAGGCAACCTATAGCAAAAGATGATGAAGAACATCAGTATCCTTCATAACCATGACTGAAGGAAAAGAAGAACACTACCTATTCTTCGTGCACGGCAGCAGCAGACGAACGCCAAAATAGCGAACAGATCGAATAGGTGGGTATTTATAGGATTTTTAGAATCCTAATAGGGTTAGAGTTATATTGGAAGTAATACTTCCATGATAAAGTCTTTACTATTTTCCATCTTCGATGTAGTTATCCAGAACTTGCTCTGGATAGACTCCTGGGTCGAACGAAACTCGAACTGAATTAACGTCCTAAGTGAGGGCGTTAATTTAAATTGACGCCTTGTCAAGCGTCATTTCTTATGTGAAACGCGTCCATGTAGAGGGCGTCACTTATACTTGCCCTTTTTATTTATGTTGGCCGCTGAGAATTGACGACCTCATCTGTTGGCGTCCCTTCTGGAATTTGCGCCTTGTATAAGGGCGTTTCTTCTTGAAGTAGCGCCTTGACCCAAGGCGTTATTTTCCTTCTGGCTTATTCTTATACGTTTAGGCTTTCATCATCTATTTACTTATCTTTTTAATTTGATCCATTTTCCAAAATCTTTATTTTTTTCCAGGGTTGCTACACCCTCCCCCACTTAAAAGAATTTGGTCCCCAAATTCCATAGTATATATATATGTGGAGAGTGTAGAGTATATACCTTAAAATAATTCTGGAAATTGCTTTCTCATGAATTCCTCGGTCTCCCATGTGGCTTCATGATCAGAACTCCTATTCCATTGTACTTTTAGCATGGGAATAACCTTATTCCTTAGAGTACGTACTTCACGATCTAGTATCTTTATGGGCTTCTGTTCATATGTGAGATCCTTCTGGATAACTAAGTCTCCATGATCAATAATATGCGATCGATCGTGCACATACTTCTTCAACATAGATATGTGGAACACATTATGAACATCGGACAATTGAGGAGGCAATGCGATGCGATAAGCAACCTCGCCAACTCTTTCCAGTATCTCAAAAGGTCCAATGAATCTTGGTGTAAGCTTGCCTTTAACACCAAATCTCCTTATTCCACGTCCAGGTGATATCTTGAGAAATACGTGATCTCTGACTTGGAATTCAAGATCTCTCCTTCTTGTATCAGCATAAGCCTTTTGCCTAGACTGAGCAACTTGCAGTCTTTCTCTAATCAATTGTATCTTCTCAGTGGTATCCTTTACCATGTCTGGTCTTAATAGTTGTTTTTCTCCAACTTCGTCCCAGCATAAGGGTGATCGGAAACTCCTTCCGTATAAGGCTTCGAAAGGTGCCATTTGTATACTTGCCTGGTAGTTATTATTGTATGCAAATTCAACTAGAGGTAAGTGATCATGCCAGCTTCCATCGAAATCAATGATGCAAGCTCTGAGCATATCTTCAACCACCTGATTAGTTCTCTCGGTCTGACCATCCGTTTGAGGATGAAAAGCTGTACTAAAGTTAAGCCTTGTTCCCAACGAATGTTGTAGTCCCTTCCAAAAATGAGAAGTAAAACGGGGATCTCTGTCAGACACGATTGAAACAGGAATACCATGTAATCTGACTATTTCCTTGATGTATAATGCAGCCAAAACATCAACTGACCATCGGCTCTTTATTGGCAAGAAATGCGCCGATTTAGTCAACCGGTCAATAATAACCCATATTCCATCATGTCCTCCTTTTGATTTAGATAAACCCATAATGAAATCCATACTAATATTCTCCCACTTCCATTTGGGAATATCTAGAGGATGTAATTTTCCAGCAGGCTTTTGGTGTTCCGCCTTGACCTGTTGGCAAGTGAGACAGCGTGATACATAGTCTGCTATTTCCCTTTTCATGTTGGGCCACCAAAAATTCCTCTTCACATCTTGGTACATTTTGGTTGATCCTGGATGAATCGTGTACCTTGATCTATGAGCTTCATCTAAGATCTTCTTCTTTAACTCGGGACAATCCGGTATGCAAGTTCTTTTCCTGAACATTAATCTTCCTTCACAAGTTATTTGGAAATCAGATTGTCCTTCCAGTTTGCCTTTGATCTCTACTAATATTGGGTCATTATCTTGAAGCGCTCGTATTTCAGATAATAGGTCTGGATGAATGCTTATATGAGATAATGTGACACATTGAAAGTCTGTGTCCATGCTTATATTGAGTTCAGAGAATTGCTCCAGCAATTTCCATTCTTGAATCATACAATTGGCTAACAGTGCTCTCGGCTTTCGACTAAGGGCATCTGCTACATGGTTACCCTTTCCGGGATGATATTGTATATTGAAGTCGAAGTCCTTGAGATATTCTAGCCAACGTCTTTGCCTCATATTTAGTTCCTTTTGTGAAAAGAGATACTTGAGACTCTTGTGATCAGAGTATACAGTAAACTGTACTCCATAAAGATAATGTCTCCATATTTTGAGTGCAAATACCACCGCGGCCAATTCTAAGTCATGGACGGGGTAGTTCTCTTCATGCTTCTTCAATTGACAAGAAGAATAAGCTATAACCTTTCCTTGTTGCATTAGAACACATCCGAGGCCAATGCCAGAAGCATCAGTGTATACCTCGAATTTCTCTCCTTCCATTGGTAACGCTAAGACCGGAGCTGTAGTTAGATGATCCTTGAGATTTTGGAAGCTTCTTTCACATTCCTCACCCCATTCATAACGGATCTCCTTGCGAGTTAGCCTAGTAAGCGGCACGGCGATCTTAGAGAAATCCTTGATGAATCGCCTGTAATAGCCGGCAAGACCTAAGAAACTTCGGATCTCGCTAGCATTGGTCGGTCTTTCCCAATTCTTCACAGCTTCAACCTTTGATGGATCTACAGATAATCCATCCTTTGATATCACATGTCCGAGAAAAGTTACTTCTTCAAGCTAGAACTCACACTTGCTGAGCTTGGCATATAATCGGTTTGTCCTTAATATTTGTAATGCAATCCTCAAATGCTCCTCATGCTCTTCCTTAGTCTTGGAATATATTAATATATCATCAATAAAAACCACCACGAATTGATCTAAATAAGATCTGAATATACTATTCATTAACTGCATAAAGGCAGCAGGGGCATTTGTTAGTCCAAAAGGCATAACAACAAACTCATAATGGCCATACCTGCTTCTGAATGCGGTCTTATGAATGTCATCATCCTTGATCCTTAGTTGTTGATATCCTGACCTGAGATCAATCTTTGAAAAATACTTGGATCCAGATATTTGATCAAATAACTCATCGATTCTCGGCAGTGGATACTTGTTCTTGATAGTGAGATGATTCAACTGTCGATAGTCGATGCATAGTCTCATGGATCCATCCTTCTTCTTTACAAATAGCACAGGCGCTCCCCACGGGGAAGTACTCGGTCTAATGAATCCTTTCTTAAGAAGTTCCATTAATTGCTCCTTTAACTCTTTGAGTTCAGCAGGGGACATTCTATAAGGTGCCTTAGAAACAGGTCCAGCACCAGGGACTAAGTCGATGGTGAAGGCCACTTCTCTTTGTGGGGTAATCCAGGCAAATCTTCCGAAAACACATCCGAAAATTCTTGCACAACTGGGATATCTTCTATCTTAGTTTCCTTAGCCTCCTTAATCGTGACATATGCAAGGAAAGATACACATCATTTTCTTATTAGCTTGCTAGCTCGGAGAGCCGAAATAAGAGGTGACTCGCTTCGACTCTTAGGGCTAGAATAGACTAGTTCTGGAAAGTCCTTGAAAGTAACCTTGCTATTGCGGCAATCGACTGTTGCCTGGTATTTGGATAACCAATCCGCTCCCAGTATGACATCATACTCCTTTAGATCTAAACATATGAGATCGATAGGAAGATTTCTTCCTTTTACCAAGACTTCACAGTTTTGATAATGGTGAGTAATATCGGTTTCGTTTCCGAGAGGAGTAGATAAAATTATTTTCATCCATTCCGGTTCCATAGGTAGTGGGTTAGCAAACTTCTTGGAAATAAAAGAATGTGATGCACCCGTATCAAATAAGACATGTGCATACTTGGAACAAACTTTCAGTGTGCCTTCTACTAGTCCGCCTTCTTCTTCTTCGGTCTCCTTAATTGCGTGAAGACGAGTGTTCTTGGTTACCGGGCGCTTTCCGTCACCGGTTTGATCATTAAGTAATGGGCAATCGGGAATCCGATGCTCACGGCTCCCGCAACGGAGACATGCTCCAAGTTTCCTCCAGCACTCTTCGGCTTTATGACCAGCCTTGTCACAATGCTTGCATATTATATTCGAAGGTGTAGTAGTGTTAGAGAAGGGCTTGGTCTTCTTAAATTTTTGGTCTTGAGAAGAAGTACCTCCAGTGCTAGGCCTCTTCTTGAAGTTGGGTTTAAAGGAACCCGAACTTGTAACTTGTTCCTTCTTATCCTTTTCACGGATTCTATCTGATAGCTCCATGGCATCTTCTAACAATTGAGCTCGGCGTACTATCTCTGAGTAGACCTGAATATCCATTGGCGCCAGCTGGGTAATATATTGGGGCCTGAGCCCATTAAGGAACCTCCTAGCTTTCATCTTCTCGGTGCTAACTAAGTGCTTAGCATACCGAGACAATCTAGAGAATTGTGCCTCATACTCCGCCACCGATAATGACCGTTGCTTGAGTGCGGCAAATTCGGTAGCTTTCTTTTCTTGGACTCGGTCTGAAAAATATTTATTGTTGAAATGTTCAACAAATTCTTCCCAAGTAATTTGGTCTTGATTTATAGTAGCTTCGACTGACTCCCACCAGCATCGGGCATCCCTTTCTAGTTGGAAAGTAGCTAATAAGACTTTATCTTGATCCGTGCACTGCATAACACGGAATATACGCTCCGTCTCCCTGATCCAGTGCTCTGCGTCATCCGGATCAGTAGAACCCATGAATTTGGGAGGGTTCATGTTCTTGAAGACTTGGTGGAGACTTCCGGCTCGTTGTGCACCTCCCTGTGCTACTTGTTGCAGCACTTGGGTCATGCCTTGGAGTGTACGCTGCATGTTGCGTCACTGAGCACGTTCGGCAGCCATTATCCTACAATTACAATAACTATGTTAGTATATCCTCGCGTTAAGGGCTTTTAAGTTTTTATGTTAACTCAACCCTTGGTTCTACCCAATCTCACTGGTTAAAGGTTTGAACCTATCCTTGGACTTGGGTTTTCCTAGGAATTGAATACCCTAGGCTCTGATACCACAAAAACTGTCACGCCCCGAGCGCGGAACGTACCCGGAGATGCGCGACGAGTTTATATCAATCATGTCAATCAGAGTAGTAGTATATTCGACACAAAGACAGAGTGTGCAAATATAAAGATAACCCAATCCATTAATTCCTTTAATAAGAATATGTCTATTACAAACCCTTGCAAATACTAGACTCAATAAAATAAAAATACAACGCTTGACTCAAGAAAAATAGAGAAAAGACAGGACTAATTGACGCTTGAGGAGCTCTAACTCTTTCACTCTTGACTTTCCCGATCAGATTGAATTCCCTCATCGTCGGACTTACCTGAAAAGTAGGGAAACACTGAGTGAGCGAACGCTCAGTAGGAAATTATATCTCAAGAACTAGCAATGGGTTTAAGTAATTATATTTTTCCATGAATGCACTATAGCTATGCATGCTCGCAAAACGACAAGATAGAGAGAGTGGATAACAATAAGATAGCAGGAAGTACTAGTCATGAACTTTCAAGAACTTATATCAAAAGATATCAAGATATTCAAGCAAGTAAACTCATCATGTCATGTTAGAATTTAGCTATTTTGTTTCAAGTCAAGCAAGTATAGAATTACCCTTTCTCGGCCCACGCAAGTCATGTAATATCAAGTCAAGTACAAGATTTGTGGAATGTTCAATCGAGCTAGTCATGCACTTCGGTATAATGCCAATACCGTGATCAATCAACTCCCATGGGTACAAGTACTTTCGGGTGCTCCTCCCAGGACCAGATCGGGCCCTATATGCGCAGGCATTAATCATGTATTTTTAACATCCACTTTTGTATATAGCCAATATGGAATTTCAAGGATAAAGCTTGTAGACACGTAGGATAGACTTTGATAGAATAGAGTCCAAAATATGACACTTGACATAGATAGGCGATAATAACGGTACAATCACGATTATCGATAAAAACTAGGTGGAATTAGTTCCCTAACTTGGGTACCATGACAAACAAGTATGGACATTCTTTATATAGAATTGAGGTCCATAAGAACATCAAGTTTAATATAGAATTGGGGTTTACAAGAACATCATAACAATGTTGATATAGAATTGGGGTTTACAAGAACATCATAACAATGTCATGCTTTACCCCGTTTATTAAGATAATTCTCATATCATACACATGGCATGACATGAGGGCCGGTATACCATGTTTCTACAGAGTGACATGGCAAAGATTGTGTAATGGGTTTTTAGGGTACAACCAGCTCAGTCGGCCTTGAGGGAATCCAAGGCTCGAGGAGTCTTATGGAGGTCTCTATGACTAACTCGCTAGTCCAAAGGAACGGAATGTCCAATGGAGAGCTTGTATGTCACTGAGAGTTAAAGGGGTAAACGATAAAACATCATGAAACGTGGGACTATATTCACGGACTGGAATATAGTGCCGATATATATATATATTGAAACTCTCGGTTATCAGTATCAGTGAAAATAATAACTCAGGAAAGTAGCGACTTAGGTAAAGTCATTTTTAATGAAATTAACGCCTTTTACAAGGGCGTTTAATTACAATTTTGACGACTTATATAGCAGTCGTCCATCCTGTATTTCTATTTTTGCAGAATTTAGATAATATGGAATTTTAGCAAAAATGCGCCCTGGACAGGGGCGTTACTTTTCAATTAGCGCCATGTTCTGGGGCGTCAGTTAAATAAGAGGCGACCTAGACAAGGTCGTGAATTCCAGAATTTACCAATTTTCAGACAATAAAATTTCAGGAAAAAGGGTACGTGATCATGACAGGAAAAATAGCAGGATTTCACAGGTATACTCATGCAATATATTAGATTCATGGTTACATAGATATTAAATTTTAAACGTGGGTATTTATTAATTACATGCAATTGACGACTTCTGGGCAGGGCGTCAAAACAATAATTAGCGCCCTAGTGTGGGTCGCTTCTTTAAATTAGCGCCCTTGTCAAGGGCGTTTCTTCTTGAAATTACATAGAAACCATCTGAAACCACAATAAAACTATATGCATGCACGACCGATGATATTATTAAGATCTTAAGCTAGTTTGGGCTACGATCTTGAGAAAACCTACCTTATGAAAATCTGGAAGAAGAAACGTGAAGGATTCTGATAGAAAACGATGCTCTGTTCTAAACCGGCCTCCAGAAGATGATGTTTGATGAAGAACCCCTCGTTCTTCAGCACGTCAAGAAACGCAAGGCAGGCAACCTATAGCAAAAGATGATGAAGAACATCAGTATCCTTCATAACCATGACTGAAGGAAAAGAAGAACACTACCTGTTCTTCGTGCACGGCAGCAGCAGATGAACGCCAAAATAGCGAACAGATCGAATAGGTGGGTATTTATAGGATTTTTAGAATCCTAATAGGGTTAGAGTTATATTGGAAGTAATACTTCCATGATAAAGTCCTTACTATTTTCCATCTTCGATGTAGTTATCCAGAACTTGCTCTGGATAGACTCCTGGGTCGAACGAAACTCGAACTGAATTAACGTCCTAAGTGAGGGCATTAATTTAAATTGACGCATTGTCAAGCGTCATTTCTTATGTGAAACGCGTCCATGTAGAGGGCGTCACTTATACTTGCCCTTTTTATTTATGTTGGCCGCTGAGAATTGACGACCTCATCTGTTGGCGTCCTTCTGGAATTCGCGCCTTGTATAAGGGCGTTTCTTCTTGAAGTAGCGCCTTGACCCAAGGCGTTATTTTCCTTCTGGCTTATTCTTATACGTTTAGGCTTTCATCATCTTTTTAATTTGATCCATTTTCCAAAATCTTTATTTTTTTCCAGGGTTGCTACAGCTGTCACTGAATACCTAGTGCAAATCTACCTGTCTAGTTATTAGATCTCCTGTAACTTCTAATTCAAGCTTTATGATTAAAAGCTGTGGTTTTATTTTGTAAAACCTTATCATCTTCAATAAGGAATTAATCTTCTTGTATTTTCTTTATAAAATAAAGAGCATGGGAAAAAAAATTCGACACTGAAATTCTTCTATGATGCATTCATCTGTTGTTTGACATGTCCAACAGGGCAATAAGGGTTGATTTACTGAAAACCTCTGTACATATGAATAATATGTAACTACAATCAACTGTGGTAGTAATTGTGATACTAGGATGCAAAGTGCTCTTTAGAAGTTACATCCATACTCGTTTGAATTCGACTTGTTGAATCAAATTTCTATTATCAAGAAGTAATCTTTTGTTAACAAGAAAATTGTGGTATTTGTTTGGCTTTGGCCATGGGTTTGATCCTTGCTGAGTGCTGATGTGTGTCCAAAAGCCACTGGCAGCATCCTATTCATTCAGTCCATGGTACTTGTGGTGCTTTATGTGTATCTACCTTTTACTTGGACCTTTGTTTTGCATGGCTGGGTTTCCTCATTGTAGAGAACACCTCTGCTGCCACATGATAAAATTTATTTGTATCTTCTGGGGTCAGCGTTGTTCTGTTGTGTGTATATGTGTGTGCACCTTAGCCCATGGAGTTGTCTTACTCTTTTCAGGTTTTAAAGGATGGGCTTTCTGCTTTACATGTACCATATTCATATGGTTTTGCCATCATATTACTCACAGTGCTTGTTAAGGCTGCTACATTTCCATTGACAAAGAAACATGTTAGTTTTGCAGTAGTCATTTGTTTACAGCATGTAGACTATAAATCTTGACTTGTGTTTTATTGACCATATCCTTTCCTAATTTAGCTTCCAAAAAGTTGGGGAACTATATTTAAAAGTTATCTTAGCTGCATTCATATATAGATTGGCAGTGTACACTCTGCAAGGTCTATGAATTGGTCAGAGACAACTACATGAACACAAACTCTTCCCTTTTTATTCATTTTAAGTAGTGTGCGGTCATGTAGTGGGCATGAGATTTAGCTGGATAACTTTGAGGGAAATCTGGATAAAACGTAATGTGCTCCTAGCAAAAAAGTTGTGAGAATAGAGGCTATGACATATGTTGCATACTTTCACATTCTCGTGAGTGTGGGGGGTGGGGTCAGAGATTTCCTTCCCACCCAGAAAAATGAAGGATGGGAGGGAAATGTTTCAGAGATAATGCATCTGGGGAATCTGTCAGAACCCCAATGTGTTACTAAATGAACCCTTAATGGAAGAGATTCATGCCACTCTTGATGCCGAAGTGGCCTCTAAAGTTCACATCAGTAATTTTGGATTCAAGGATCCTAGTTTTGTAGCTTTGTATGTTGATGTGAATACACCTTAAAAAACAGCATCATGTGATTATATGTCTCTAAATCTTTTTGTGAACTCTGCACAGCCATAAATCAATTGTTAATGTATACCATACTTATAGCAACGTTATTGAACCTAGGTTGATTGTTGACATCATGCAATATTATATACTGACAGATATTATTTCACCAGTATTTAGCACACATTTACTGTTATTTGATCCCTTCAGTTCTTGCGTTGCTTCATTTTCAATCCAGATTCTTCTATTCTTTCGGGTCACCTAAATTTACTAAATATATAACTTGGTAACTAAAAAAGTCAGTTAGTCAGTCCATTTCAATGTGGCAGGATGGTTCAATGTCTTGTTAATGAGGCTCCACCATGTTGTGTAAAGAGTATGTTGTCAATATGTATCCAGAGGGTTGGTGGTAGGGTTGCAATCAAACAGAATCGTGTTGAACAGATATGGGCTCAAGAAAAGCATGACCTTCAATAAACAAAGCAAATGTTTGATTTTTTCGTAAAAATATAGCACTCTGGATCAACTTGACTAGGCACAAGCTGGACCTTGCAGTAACGGGGTTTGAGTTTGATTCAATTGTAGAAACATAACACTCTAGATTAACCTGACTAGCTAGGCTCGATCATCAATAAATTACCTGGAACAATTATTTGAGCTAGGTAATCAACAATTCAACAACCTTAAGGATGTCCGATTATAAGTAAATGACACAATACTCATGTGCTCATGCCCACCTGACATGACATAAAGTGAAGTGCAGTGGGATAATCATGCTTGTTCTTGGAGGATGAACAAGATTTCAATAATTTTAGGAAATTAATGAAACATGAAAGGAATGCCCACTGTTAAATGCATAATGATGGACTTACATTGTAGCCTGCCTTTTGTGTTCCTGAGAGATGTGCATATAGACTCAGTTACAGTTTCGGGGTGGGGAAAAGGTGCCAGCGTTATAGTCCATAAACTTACTAAATTTTAATATCATATTCTTGAGGGGTGGAACTACCATGAGATAACTAACAGTAGGCCCACAACTTATTGCAATTTTTATGGTCTTTGACTCTTGGGAGGGAGTTTTCTGATGTTAGGCCCATTGACTTCACTCTCTTTAGATAATAAAATTGGTGGTACAGTTCACTTTCATTCTGAAGGAAAAAACTGATGTTAGGCCTGTTGACTACTCCTTAAACTGTATAAAGAGCCAAAGAGGGGAGGTTGCCACTAGATTTCTAATGTTAGTCCTCCCCGCCAATAATATTCTATGGTAGGCCAAAAAGAATGAACATTTTTATTAACCACGGTGTGTGAATTACATTGATAGTTGATAAGCCATTTGTATATCTGTCTAAAATCTGGACTACATTGTTCCACTTACTCTCATAATAAATGACTGAATGAACTATCTTGCTTTTAAGTGTCCAACTACCTTACATGCAGGGGGATGGCCTTTATATCGGCTGCTCTTGGAGTCTTCGACTTTGGTGACATGCCAAATTTTGAATATAGTAGCCAATCTTATCCTTTCAGCCATGGTACTAAAAATCATAGTTGTCAAGGCGACAAGGTGACCCAAGGCATTCATGGTGAGCTTAAGCGCTTAGGCGATAAGGCGTCCACTTAGGTGTTGCCTAGGTGACACTTTGGCACCTATTTAAAAATCTAAAAAATTATATATTTCCAATAATACAAATTATAAATAAGATACATGAAAATTTTATATATTTTATTATTAAAAATTGAGAGATGTAGAGGGAGGAGAGAGAGGGCGGAGAGAGAGAGAGGCACACGCATGGAGAGAGGGGTATTGGAGGAGTGTGTGGAACCCGATGTACTTATGACCCCACCTTGCATCTCCGATCTTACTTGACCTCCGTCTCCTGTCTTCAACGAGGAATATTACACAATGCATTGTCTTTTCTGTTTTCTTAAACATGGCCCTATATGCGAGTCTTGCACATACTTTATTCAACCACAATCTCTAGTTGGCATTTTCCTAGATAACCGTGCTTCTGATTTCATTAATAGGTTTCTTGCAACCCAGTCTTCAATGTTTCAAAATTCCAGGTGACTGTGATTAACTGTATGAGAATATTTATGGATTTTTTTATGTGTATACTACTAGATGTTGAATTGTCTAGATGCACTGTCGCCAAAGTAGTGTTACCTATTTCAATTGTTTACAAATGCATATGCTTTGCTTGCTCTGGAATCACTTCAATTATAGCACTTCTACATTTGGATATTGTGCTACTTTAAGTTTTGAATTGTCAAAGAAGTTGGTTGTGACTACACAGCGAGGTGAAGCCAAACTTTTGACAGAAGATTGGGAGGGGGCTGTGGATGATGTGAAAGTAGCTGTTCAAAAGTCTCCATAGGTTGGTAGTGCTACCCTAAATATAATATGCATGATTATCTTCTCGGTGTGAATATAATTGTTTTTAACTATTGAAGATGATTCATTTTTTGCTACTGTCTAGGAATATCTGGATGAGATATTGCTATTAACTAGGATTGCACCAATTGTACTGATCTTCTCACTTTTATGATTTATACTTTTTTGCATTTTTTTGCCATCCTAGCAGTTCAAGCTTTTTCTTTCTTATATGTATGCATTCATCATACCTTGAGAAAATAGAATTGACTTCTACAAGGTGCCATTTGATAGGAAACTTTATTTTTGGTTGCAAAAAGTAAAATAACGTATTCTTTTTTATTCTTTTGACTTTCAGATTAGCAGTCGTGGTTGACAACCTCATAAATTATTGATATATTTAAATTTGCAAGACATGAGTGTTTGAGAAACATTGATGAGGATTGAAAAAGTATTGAAATTAAGTAAGCACAAGGATTGGTACAAGATATTGGGCATCTCAAGGACTGTCTCCATCACCGAAATTAAACGTTCTTACAAGAAGCTTGCTCTACAGTGGCATCCAAACAAGAATGTAGATTGCAATGCATTGGTAGAGAAGAATGTAAGTGCCATGGTCGCGTGTCAAATCATCCAGTCAATTGAATTCCCTTACTATTTATCCACTAGCAAGAAAATGTTTGTACCTAAAGAGCACCAAGGAGAAACTATTTTTTTATATTTTAGTCACAGAGTGAAAATTTTAGCCCCCATGGTTTGAGTTGTATTTCAAAGTCATGGATGTTATGTCTTTTGTAATTGGGATAATTTTCATGATTTTATTTTATAATATAGCTCTGTTAAGACATTGCTTTTATCAATGAGTATCATGTCCTATTTATGTTTCTGTTAAAAGGTAGACAATTGATATACACGTGTGTTGTATAATGGTGGGTGTTTTTGTATGCCAATGAATTAAAAAGAGTAGGATTTGTGTATTGATTGTATGTTACGAATGTTGATTTTAATTTTTACATTTTGGATGGTTATTTTGGTGCAATATTTAAAAATTGGAGCCCCTACACATTAGTCGTTTGGGGCACTTTGGGAAATCAAATGCTCTTAAAACACATTATTTCAAGTGATTATTTTAGGGTGGTTTTAAGAAGACTATTCTTACAATATATTATTTGAGGCAGTTTGAATGAGAAATTGCCCTTAAAATATGCCATTAGGGGCATTTGATCATCAAAATTGCCCTTATTAGAATATCTAGGGGCGGTTTTTTAGTGCCTCTAATGACAACATTAGGGGCACTTTTCAAAAAGTGCCAAAAAAACCTTTAGGGACCAAGGCAATAGGGGCACATTTTAAATAGCCCCTAAAACTAATCAAACAGCTCTCGACCACATGGTCGGAACGTGTCGGCACTCAGCAAGCAATCACTCTCGACCGAGCCGGTACGTGCACGACACTCAATGAGCTGAGCCTAGTGGAGTACTACTCAGAAGAAGGTCCAACTCACGCACACCTGGAACCAAGAGATGGCATAGCTCGGTTCAGGTAAACTCCTTAAGGCCGATAACGAGAACCAACGGACGCCAGCCTACTAACTTACGCGGGAAAGGACATCAGTCAATGGCAACCTTGACGGGGAAGAACACTTCCCACTGACACAATTTCCACAGGGATGGCCCATAAAGGACATTCATAGAAATCCCAGATCACGAAAAATAATGCGGACACTTCTTCCGCGAAACCGTACTACATATAGACACCTTGGGCGAGAAAACATGAAGCACAGCACCCCGGGGCTGAATGGGCTGAGAGGCCAAACTATTGGCCGCCCAGAGGCCTAGGCGGCCACACTCAGCACTTGGGCTCCCTGTGGCCTAGGTGGCCACTCCTTTGGCCGCCCAGAGGGCTTTGCGGCCACCACTTTGGCCGCCCAGACTAATGCCAGATGGGGGAGGGCGGCCAGGGTCCTGGCCGCCCAGCACCCTGCGTGGCCAAACTCTTGGCCACCCAGTGACCTGGGCGGCCAGGGTCATGGCCGCCCAGACCAGGGCACAGACGGCCACCCATGTGGCCATCTCCTATTGGTTTTCGAAAATGGACCGAGCTCTACCCGGAGCTCGATTCGACACCCCATTCTCCTCGCAGTGAAGGGGAAAACAATGGGAAATCATCCCCGGGCATTCCAACCACTGGAAAATCAAATCAAAACCACAATCGGAGCCCAAATCGGCCGAAAACCGCCGATCATCCCAAACATGCTCATTTTCCCTAAAATAAGCAAAACACCCTCTCTCGACCTCGCCGGAACACAAAATCGCAAGGGAAAGCCCACGAGGGTGCTAGGGATTTGTCCCCCTACCTTTTAGAAGCTTTACGTCGAAAAACCCCGTGAAACATTGTTCCCACACACGGTCGCCTTCCCACGGCCGTGAAATCCTCCGCCTCACCACACGCCACACCCCTCAGTTCATCCTCGCCGCATGCCGCCGCCGTCGCGCTACCGCACGCCCCCTCGCCACCTTCGTCGGCCACCGGAGTGAGAAGGGAGAGTGAGAGGGAGACGGAAGAGAGTGAGACGGGTGAGAGACATGAGAGAGAGGGGGTTGTTGTGCCCTTTAGGCACAAGCATATGCTATTTTATTTTGATAATAGCAACACAGTGAGAGTATCACAGTGAGCCAGTCATTGTGTTTAGCATACATTGCATTTGTTCACTACTATATGCATACACTGCATCGGTGCATTCATCAGTTACATGCCATATAGTCTATACATTCTTTGCTGTAACATTCATGCATCATTACAGCAAGTCTGCACATTCTCTGCTGATAGCTTTGACGTGTGCACACACAAGTCTATACATTTCATTGCAGCATGCACACACACACACAAGTCTATACATTCCTATCTTTACCTACGTTCACTGTTTTAGCATGAACACATTCAAAGTCCATACATTGCCCTGTAGCATACACGAACTCAAGTCTGTACATCGTCCAATTGCTGATGACGTCTTGGCTAAGTCTATACATTGCTCCGTCTCACTTAGCATCTCATGCTAAGTCTGTATATCGCATCGCATGCACCGTCTCACTTAGCGTCTCATGTTAAGTCTGTACATCGCATCGCATGCACCGTCTCACTCAGCGTCTATGTGCATAAATCAAAGTCTGTACAGCCAGTGCATCCTGCGTCTCACTCAGCGTCTCATGTGCATACGCAAAGTCTGTACAGCCAGTGCATCCTTTGATTTAAAGTCCATACATTGTCTACCCGCAAACACAAGTCCATACGTTGCTTTGCAGCATGCACGCACGCAGAGTCTATACATTCTCTGCTGATATGTTTATGCTGTAGTTCAGCAAGTCTGTACATCGTCAGCACTCTTCAAATGGCATAGTCCATGCATTCATCTGAAGTCTGTACATTCTTTATTTTAAAGTCTGCACACGGTTGCTTTGATGCCGTAGCAAGTCTATACACTAATGAGCGCTTGTTTGTTTTGATGACTGAGCTAGTCTATACATCGTCTTGTCTGTGCATGCTTCTGGTTGTGCTGCTAGCATATATAGTCTGTCTGTACATCCTTCATCCTAGCACATATACTCTGTACAGCTTTGGCATCGTAGGGATGCACAAGTCTGTGTATGCTCACACATGTTGCATAGTGAAGTCTGTACAAGGTTTTATAGTCTTAAGCTGATAATTCTCTTCGACTGACTGACAGGTACTTGCTCGAGGAGATTAATAAAGACACGTGATCCAAGAATGGAGATGGCTCAGGATCGTGACACGTGTCATCCTGGAGGCTGAAATACTGCCACGCAGCTAAGGTGTTAGGGCGGGAATCTGGAAGCCACACGCCCTCCTAATTGCTGCTGCTATATATATGAAGCTTCTTCTTCAGAAGAAGACCTGATCGTGATCAAAGGAGCAGAAGCAAAAAGAGAGCTTCCACGATCCAGAAGAAAAAGAAAGAGAAGAAGGAGAGAGTTGAGAGAGAAGAGTTGAGAGAGATTTGTTCCTCAGATCTTTGGTTCAAAACCAGATCTGAGTTTGCTCAATTGTTTGAGCTTCATTCCCTGCAGGGATATATTTTGTGCTTTATCGTATACATCTTTCTGTTGCTGTTTTGTTTCTCATTTCTTGTTTTTCTTTTAAACTTTCTTCAAGCTGTGTGTCAGCAGAGCAAGCTGTGATGCTCAGCGGGCGAGGTGGATACCTCGGACGGCTAAGCTGTATTGCCCAGCGGAGTAAGCTGTGAGGCTCAGCGTAAGCTGTTAGGCAGCGGATGGCTAAGATGTATTGCCCAGCGGAAGCAAGCTGTGATGCTCAGCGGTTGTAGGCAAGCTGTGAGGCCCAACGGTTCAAGCTGTTAGTCAGCGAAATCTACACTCTAGTTGGAGTGTGGGGTGGACGTAGGTCAGGAGGACCGAACCACCTAAAAACTCCTCTGTGTAGTGGTTTGATTTGTTTAATTCTGCTTCCGCTAGATGAATGTTTAGGCGCGCTATACATATTTACACATTGGTTCAAAAGAGAATTTGATTAGTTCTTCAGATTGTCTAGTTTCGTCTAGTTAGCGTTCTAGATTCCTAATTGAGCTAAATTTTTAAGGGAAGGTTTCATTCACCCCCCCTCTGAATCCAACGCACCGAACCCAACAATTGGTATCAGAGCCTAACTCTTTGTGCAGGACTAACATCCTAAAGAGGAACGACCATGGATGCTAGAGGGTTAATAGCAGAGGGACAGTCCACTACAAAGCCACCATTCTTCGACGGATCCAACTACCCATATTGGAAGAACCGGATGCAAGTCTTCCTCAGAGCCAAAGATTACGAAATCTGGAAAATTATAAGCAAAGGTCCTTATGAGTTACATGAGAACGAGGAAGTGTTGACTAAAGAAGAAATCCAAAAATCCACTCTGAACTGGAGCGCCATCAATGCCATTCAATGTGCACTCCATCCCACTGAATTTGATAGAGTGTCATCCTGCTAGACGGCGAAGGAGATGTGGGATACCCTTGAGGTCATTTATGAGGGAACGTCTCAAGTGAGAGAGATGCGGGCAAATATGTTAGTGTCAGAGTATGAAGCATTTCGAATGAAGCCCGGTGAGACAGTGAGCGAAATGTTTGCTCGTCAGACCATTATAACAAATGGTCTAAGAAATCTGGGAAAAAGCTATACTGATTATGAAGTTGTGAGGAAGATCCTTCGATCGTTGACTCCGATATGGCATACCAAAGCGACTGTGGTTGAGGAGTCAAGAGATTTACAAAAGATGAAACCTAATGAGCTGATAGGTTATTTGATGGTGTACGAGATGAATCTTCTACAAGCTGAAGAGCTCGAATACAAGAAGCCTATTGCTCTGAAGGCCAAGCATAGTTCTTCAAAATAGTCCAGCAGCACTGGATCATCTAGTGATTGGAGTCTATCTGGATCGGACTTTGAAAAGGATGAAATAGCTATGATCACAAAAAAGTTCAGAAGATTTCTTAGAAGAGAAGGGAAGAATGTCTACAGAAGACACCACAGCAGGAAGCAAAACAGGTATAAATTCAACCCTGCTGAAAAATCTGACGCTAATAATTGTTATCATTGCAGGAAGACTGGCCATATTAAGGCTGATTGTCCAGAGTTCCAGAAAATGAAAGAAAGACCATGGAAGAAAGCGCCAAAGGGAAAGGCCATGGTCAGTACATGGAGTGATGAGGAAGAAGGCACGCTGAGCACTTCCTCAGATAGTGAGAAAGAAAAAAAGGACACATGCTTGATGGCCAGGAATGGAAGAGAAGAAGAAGAATCCGATGAGGTATCATCCCCTTTCGAACACTATACTATTTCTGATTGGAAAAATGCTTATGGAGAACTGTTAGATAAAGTGGATGATATTAGGAAGGAGAATAGACACTTGAAGAAGAAAGTAAATTCTCTGGTTAATGATAAAACACTTTCTGATAAGGTTGCATGTTTACAATCAGAGAATGACAGATTGAAAAGTGCATGTTCTGATTTTGATGAGTTAAAGCATGTTTTAATTGACTGTAGGAAAGGAAATGAATTGCTGAAAAATGTCGTTGATGAGTTGAAATTGACAATTCAGAAGCTTGAAAATGAAATAAAGATTTCAAATGAAAAATATGAAGCTTTCTTGTCTGTGAATGCTGAACTGAAGAAAACCATTTCACTCGTGGAAGAAAAGAACAAGGAATCACTCATAAAAATGGTCAGCGAAAAATCTGCTTCCAAAAATGTAAAATCAAAAGTGTCCAGTGCTAAAGACAAGGGAAAGCAGAAAGTTGTAGAGCCTAGTGCTGCATGCTGTTCTCCCAAGGGTAAGTCCAAGGTTAGGGGTCAGCCAGATAGCACATCAAAACCCCAGTCCAAGGCTGCTAAGTCTCCACCACCATCAACTGCTCAGAAAAAGACCAAATATAAGTCAGTGCAGAATCCTAGAGGGTCAAAGGTGGCAGAGAGACCAAGTGTCACTAGGAACCAGTTTGCACATCCCTATTTCCCTCGAGCCCAAGTCTATCATCACATTCACTCACAACCACTAAATAGGTTTGGGTGGAATCCTGTGTACATGAGGTCTAGGTATCAGAATTTCCCCACTCAGCCCTATAGATCTCAGCCAGCTAGGAGATGGGATGGTCACTTTAGGACATGGAGTCCTAGTCAACAGGTGTTCTATGGTCAGCCTAGGACCAATTTGGGCCACAGCTTCCAGTACACTCATTGGCCAAGGCACTGGCAGAAAAATAACAATGTTTCTAATAAAATGAATGCCAGGACTACACAAAAACTATCACAGCACCAGAAAAAGAAAGCTAAACCTGTTGGTGCTGAGAAAAAGAAAAATAACAAAAAGAATTCTCAAGCTGTAGAATCCACCAAACCATCCACTTTCACATAAATGTGGATCCCTAAACAGCTTTTGTCATGTTTTCACTATCACATGTCTGTTTCTGTCTTGGGGCCCAAACTATCTTGGGTTCCAAAATCTGCTCCCTATGTGTGTTTGCAGGTATGCCTGGTAGCCGGGAACAAAATGATGAAACAGGAATAGCTACTCCAGGCATATGACAAGAGGCAGGGCCAAAAATTCTAAAAGCTGAAGGAGATTGGAGGCCTTGTCAACATTCTGATGCAACACCAAGGGTAAAAAATAAATCAGTCAGGTAAAGCAGGTAAGTGAATCACCTTCAGAATTGAGAAAGTCATGTTGACTTAGGGCATTAAGTTGTAGTTGATTCTCAATTCTCTAGATTATATACACCTGACTTTCATGAAATAAACTCTCTGAAAAAGGATAAAATGTTCATGACTTGGGTGCATAAACTTGAAATGATTGCATACTTGCTTTATGTATCATTGTTGCATAGTCTGCATTTAGTTAGTTGAAAGCATTGCATAGCATATTATTGCATCTTGGTGTCAGGGGGAGATGAGAGCTAAGTTCAGTACATTGAATCTTTTTCACTCCTCATAGTCCCCAATCAATTCATTCATATTCTTTGACATCAGATGCGCTTGGACCTTAATGCCTATTGCTATCATTTCCCTATCACCTTCACTGAACAACAGTATTGCTTCTGGTTTAGTACATTGAGCTGTGGTTATTGCAATTTTTCATTTATAAGAATCACAAATGCAAATTGAAAGATTGAAGAGTTAAGTGTCTGCACTTCAGAACTTGAAATAAAAGAAAATTGTTTTAGCTCTTAATCTCTGTCTCATGGTTAGAATAGAAAAGGTTTTTTTTTAATGCCTGAACGTGTTAAACTGGTAATGTCTCGGAAAGGTGAATAAGAGTGTGTACTTTTTTTTTAAAACAATCACTCTAAAGAAATCAGGGCAGCAGTAAATAAGATCATCAATATAAAGAGCTGAACACTATGACAGAGCAATGGCTGAATTGCACTGAGAAACTATGATCTCCTCCAAGGAAGCAGGAGAATTCATAAGTCATGAAGTGCTTCAGGCTATCTCTGTTCATAGGGTCAAATCTATAGGGGGAGTTTTCACCAAGTAACTGGGGGTACTGGCCTCTAATCAAGGTGTACCCTTAATGTCAAAGGTGAAAATTGTTCCTTGTAGGTCTTGATCTGAAATAGATCTAGTAGTTTATGCCTAGTAACTAGGGGTACATGCCTCTAATCAAGGTGTACATCTAATGTCAACAGCGTAAATGCCACTGGTCTATTCACTTAGTTCAGTTTCTGAAAATTAAAAGGTGAAAAATAAACTGCTGTAACCCTTTGAAATCAAAAGTCATTGAGTGTAAATTATTTTTCTCAATACATATTCAAGTTGCCTTTCTTGAACTTCCATGTTTTATCACAAAGGGTATTGTTTCTAACTTATCTATTAAAACCATGTGCCCTATATTCATTGCTATAAATGGAGTCTATAACTCTTTTTCAGTGGTCAGCTACTTTACTCTATCTTTATCACTGTTAAACCTGAATTCTTTCAAGACTGTATATTGCTAACTCTTATGCTTTAACAGTTGTTTATAATCATGCTCACTTTCTGAACCAATGATTCAGCTGTTGTCTAGTGACCCCTTACCTTATTCATGTTCTTTCCATCCTATCTTCTCTATCTTTTGATTATGTCACAAGAGGAGATGTGCTTCATCCGTCCATATTTCTTTCTCAAAGGGGGAGAAATAATTCAGGGGGAGTTATACATTCAGGGGGAGAATGTGTTGTTCTAAGGGAAATCTGCATGCATACTACATTTTGCACTCATGTTCTTCTTTCTTTTTGATTATGTCAAAGGGGGAGAAAATTTGGTTGGTGACTCACTGTCACTTTGTTGCCATCATCAAAAAGGGGGAGAATGTTGTGCCCTTTAGGCACAAGCATATGCTATTTTATTTTGATGATAGCAACACAGTGAGAGTATCACAATGAGCCAGTCATTGTGTTTAGCATACATTGCATTTATTCACTACTATATGTATATAATACATCGGTGCATTCATCAGTTGCACGCCATATAGTCTATACATTCTTTACTGTAACATTCATGCATCATTACATCAAGTTTGTACATTCTCTGCTGATAGCTTTGACGCGTGCACACACAAGTCTATACATTTCATTGCAGCATGCACACACACACAAGTCTATACATTCCTATCTTTACCTACGTTCACTATTTTAGCATGAACACATTCAAAGTCCATACATTGCCCTGTAGCAAGCACGAACTCAAGTCTGTACATCGTCCAATTGCTCATGACGCCTTGGCTAAGTCTATACATTGCTCCGTCTCACTTAGCGTCTCATGCTAAGTCTGTATATCGCATCGCATGCACCATCTCACTTAGCGTCTCATGTCAAGTCTGTACATCGCATCGCATGCACCGTCTCACTCAGCATCTATGTGCATAAATCAAAGTCTGTACAGCCAGTGCATCCTTTGATTTAAAGTCCATACATTGTCTGCCCGGAAACACAAGTCCATATGTTGCTTTGCAGCATGCACGCACGTAGAGTCTATACATTCTCTGCTGATATGTTTATGATGTAGTTCAGCAAGTCTATACATCATCAGCACTCTTCAAACGGCATAGTCCATGCATTCATCTGAAGTCTATACATTCTTTATTATAAAGTCTGCACACGGTTGCTTTGATGTCGTAGCAAGTCTATACACTAATGAGCGCTTGTTTGTTTTGATGACTGAGCTAGTTTATACATCGTCTTGTCTGTGCATGCTTCTGGTTGTGCTGCTAGCATATATAGTCTGTACATCCTTCATCCTAGCACATATACTCTGTACAGCTTTGGCATCGTAGGGATGCACAAGTCTGTGTATGCTCACACATGTTGCATAGTGAAGTTTGTACAAGGTTTTATAGTCTTAAGCTGATAATTCTCTTCGACTGACTGACAGGTACTTGCTCGAGGAGATTAATAAAGACACATGATCCAAGAATGGAAATGGCTCAGGATCATGACACGTGTCATCCTGGAGGCTGAAATGTTGCCACACAGCCAAGGTGTTAGGACGGGAATCTGGAATCCACACGCCCTCCTAATTGCTGCTGCTATATATATGAAGCTTCTTCTTCAGAAGAAGACCTGATCGTGATCAAAGGAGCAGAAGCAAAAAGAGAGCTTCCACGATCCAGAAGAAAAAGAAAGAGAAGAAGGAGAGAGTTGAGAGAGAAGAGTTGAGAGAGATTTGTTCCTAAGATCTTTGGTTCAAAACTAGATCTGAGTTTGCTCAATTGTTTGAGCTTCATTCCCTGTAGGGATATATTTTGTGCTTTATCGTATACAGCTTTCTGTTGCTGTTTTGTTTCTCATTTCTTGTTTTTCTTTTAAACCTTTCTTCAAGCTGTGTGTCAGCAGAGCAAGCCGTGATGCTCAGCGGGCGAGGTGGATACCTCGGACGGCTAAGTTGTATTGCCCAGCGGAGCAAGCTATGAGGCTCAGCGCAAGCTGTTAGGCAGCGGATGGCTAAGCTGTATTGCCCAGTGGAAGCAAGCTGTGATGCTCAGCGATTGTAGGCAAGCTATGAGGCCCAGCGGTTCAAGCTGTTAGTCAGCGGAATCCACACTCTAGTTGGAGTGTGGGGTGGGTGTAGGTCTGGAGGACCGAACCACCTAAAAACTCCTCTGTGCAGTGGTTTGATTTGTTTAATTCTGCTTCCGCTAGATGAATGTTTAGGCGCGCTATACATATTTGCACATTGGTTCAAAAGAGAATTTGATTAGTTCTTCAGATTGTCTAGTTTTGTCTAGTTAGCGTTCTAGATTCCTAATTGAGCGAAATTTTTAAGGGAAGGTTTCATTCACCCCCCCTCTAAATCCAACGCACCGAACCCAACAGGGGTGAGAGATGAGGGATCGGAGGGGGGAGAGAGGGGGTAAAAAAAGTTTCACTTTTTTATTTTATTTATAAAATCTACACGAACCCCAAAAATGCCCGAAAAAATCAATTTGGAGTCTGAAAAATTCTAGGAAAAAGCCAGGCCGCTCCACGCGCCGACACAAACCTAAAATAACTCATGGAAAACACCAAACATGGGGCCCAAAAATCAATATAAAAGTCTGAAACTCACTCGGACACGATCCACAGCCCGCGAAAAAGGATCCGAAAAACTCAGGGCGTGACAGACCTCCCCCCTTATAAAAATTTCATCCTCAAAATTTGGGACAAGCACAGGATTCACGGGGGAGGGCTCACCCCATGGTAAGACCGCACAGCCACAACACAACCGCCTCTGAGGGACACCGCCAGACCAACACAACCAGTAGAGCCCTCTCGCTCTACCTTGCCAATTCACACCGATCCTCCAATCGATCGGGAGTCACAGAGATTAACAAGTCTGGCATCACCTCAGCTTCCATAAACTCTCCAGGGCACCACAAACATTCGGCACACTCCACGAGCGGAGGAAACACACGAGTCGAGACCTGACTCCACTCCGTGACTGGGAACTCCATGCCTAGCAGTCCACTTACGACACCGGCTTCCTCAATCGCTGAACATCGAGTACTCCTCACAAGGAGCACAATCACGCCTCAATGCCAGGCAACACTCACACTGCCATCACGGCTGACCATGACCCATCCGCCGACTTCACACCATCAGCATCCATCATGATGAAGGTCAACACACCTCAAGGATCGCTGGTTAACACCAGTCCGAGGTCAACGTCTTTTCGGTCACCACCCATACGCACGAGACTCACAATAGTCAACTGGTAGAGACTTCACAGACCACAACTCGCATTACACAATGGTCAATCCGCGAGGCAAGACATCGGCCACAGAAACTCATCTGCCAGCCGCCGGTTCCACATCCACCGGAAGAACTTGACCACACCTCTCCTGCTCTCCAGCAAGGCCACCAGCCAGTTCATCCGAACGCTGACCACACACCCCACGGCTGCATCATGGTCCTTCGTGGCCCTCCGGCCAACACCAAGACCTTGAGAGGAGAAAGGACAACGAGGTCACCCGCGCGAACCTCAAACTCCTCAAACGCACCAATCCTGGGCCCACCGCCTCTAACACATTCCCAAACGTGGGGCTCCCATCTCGCACACACACTTCTGGGGATTCTTTCATCGAGGAGACAACTGCACCACCTAACAGCCATCAAACCCGCACTTGGCAATCCTGCAGTTCCCACAAACTGCCAACCGATAGCAACTAACTCTCGGCACCTACCTGAGCCCAACACCGCTCAGGTCAACCAACCACTCGCTTCGCACACGAGATCCCTTGCACCCCTCCTCCCGAGCTAGAGGAAACCTCTGACCATGACACCACAATCCGGTTAGTGGCACTCCAAAAAGCACCAAGCTCCAAACTCTCTCGAGTCTCGCAAAAGTCGAGCGCTCCATCCATCACTTATTTAGCCTCAGGCACCATGTCCGCAAGGTTGCCAATGTTACAAACCACACTCGACATGGGCGCCAAGACAACTCGATTAGCTCCCTCGACTACTCGTGGCATCCCCGTAGGGTCCAACCCTTGACACCAACCTGCTCTATCCCTCGAACCCAGTTCAAGGACCTCTACACCGATCAGTCAAATCACTGTCCCGACTCCAGGCAACGCGCACCTGCGCCTCAACTAGTCCGAATGGCCACAACCTGTCCACAACACCAATCACGAACCATCTGCATTTTGGGCCACGTGACACTATTCATGAAAAAGACTGGCACACAATTACTCACATCTGACAAGTCCTGCCACCGTGCTACCCAGCACGACCCAGCCGCCATCCCACGGCAATCAAGGCCACGCACATGGCCAATAATGCCTCAAACCCCGAGGCAACTCTCTATAGTTGACCAAGAAACCTTTAGGACTAGCTCAGCAGTAAAACATTACTGCTTTCAGCCACCAATCCGATCCTAGGGCCTGTGGGTTATGGGCCCAGCACGCTTCCGCTGCGCAACTCTACACCGACCCAATGCAGAAACAGGGGGGGCCAGACAATCCGACGCAATACAATCCCCAACAAGGAACAAATAAATCCAGAAGTATGGGTGAAGAAGCCTACACCCCTCAATTATGGAACACAACCTTCCAACATGCCCAACAACCCACCTAAAACACGGCACGACTCCGCACCAACACCTCGAGAGGCCCAACACAGACCTCACATAACCACAAATTGGCCCGGCAGGTAACTCTACCCAACCGGCTCAACGTCGACTCAACGACACTTACACCTCGCAGCACCGGAGAAGAGGGCACACCATTCCTGATAGACAGCTCCACTACCGGCACGCAGGACACCCTCACAAACCCCAAGACAATTAGGGAGGAATATAGACACAATAAAAATGAGAAAACTACGGAATTAACCAGAATACGCAGCAAGGAAATAACTCAAACATAAACAGCGCATACCTTCCAAGAGGAGGAATGCCTCTACAACCACCAGGGCCACGCATCACGTGCCCTAGGAAACCGCACCTTGCAACCACAAAACTACTACCACAACTGGGACAGCCCCTCGGGACAATCACGTGCCTTGTGTCTTGCCTGACCACACCTGAAGCACCTCTCAGCACTCGAATATGATCTGCCTGGATGCAAACCGCCACAACCCGCGCACTGACTCAGATGACCTTCAGCCACACCCTACCGCTAAATCCGGACCAAAGATTGCAGCACACTCTCCTCAGACGCTTGCCTCTGACCTTTAAGCCACTGCCTGTATCTCCATCCCAGTCTCCGAGGACGCCGACCAGAAGGTGAAGACGTCACCATAGGTGGCTCACTCGAAGGCTGCTAAACCTCCGTCTGGTGATCCTCAACCTGTTAAACCTGACTCGATGAAAATTGCTATGCCCGAGACTCCTGGGTCCTTAACATGTCCGCCTCCAAAGCCACCGCTGCCTAGAACGCCGCATCCAGACCTCTAAATTGAGTCGTAATCAAAACATGTCGCAACTCAGCTCTCAAACCTCGGAGAAATTGATGGGTCCTCATGGCTTCATCTGCCATGACATGATGAACATGACGGCCCAATTCCACAAAATGGGCCTGAAACTGCAATACCGACATCTCATCCTACTACAAATTCAGGAATTGGAACATCCTCTTTATCCGCAGGAACTCAGGACTATAAGTCCGCTCGAAAGCCTCAACAAACTCCTGCCAAGAAATCTGCCGAAGTGGTCGAGACTGGAAGGTTGTCTCCCACTCCGTGGTCCACCACGAGCAAGCAGGACCATGTAACTGGTAACTCGCCAGCAGGACTCTCTCATCATCCGCACATTCCATCGATCGGAACACTCGTTCCACCACATCAATCCACGATCTCGCTGCATCAAGATCCGGCTGGCCCTCAAATGTCGGTGGCTGAAATTGTAGAAACTCTCGTAAAACACGTCCTCGGCCACCATGCGACGATCCACCCTTGCCAGCCTCCTGACCACGGCGCTGCTGACCCCACTGATGAGCGAAAAACTGGTACATACCGGCGAAAAACTCATCTTGACTTGACACACCGCGGGCTACTACCTCTAGAGGAGGTGACTCACGACCCGATTCCTCACTGCTTGGCTCCTCCCGAGCCCTCGCCGGCACCCCAGACAATGATCAAACATGCCTCCTCGGCCCCATCGAACCCTTAACATAAATACGAAAAACAAGGGGGGTGAATAGAACAAAAACAACCCAAGCCAGCTGCCGACTGTACTGGACTCTGAGTCTCTACAATTGTTTCAAATTCCCATGCATTTCCACAACCAGGCTCTGATACCACCTATCACGACCCAAGATCCGGATACCGGTTCAAACCCAATATCATTTGGATCCTACGCCGCCACCGACGAGCCGGGACGCTCCGGAGGGCAAAAGGGATGGTTGGGTTATGCATTGAAATTCTAAACAAAGCAGGAAATAATCTATAAAAATTAATAATTAACTGACAAAAATAGAAGTATATTTTATAGCAATTAAACATTACTACAAAGTCCAGTCTACAAGTACAATATAAAAGAAAAGAAACGTACACTACCTTGGGGCATACCCCGGCACTGGCGAGCTGGCTGCTAAAAGACCTCCAACCGGACACACCACCTAGAGGAGAACTATTGCACCTGAAAAAGTAGGGAGTGAGCCTCATTTCATAAGCTCAGTAAGGGTCCCGCGGATCCCTACCACAACGAAAGCGGTAAACAAGGCAATAGCAAAAATAATGACAATAAAGGAAAGCAATAAAAATAACGACAACAAGAGCAACAGTAGTGGCAAATCGACTAAAATAACCTTGGCAACAACAACAGCGGTGGCTAATAAAGCAGTAAACAATAGAAGCATGGAGTCTCTACACTACTCCTACCCTCACGAGGGAACCACGATCCCGAGTCAGAATCGGCGGGCTAAGGAAGGTCGTAGTGACACTATCGAAAGAACCTACGACACCCCTAGCATAGGAAAAGTCCTTACGGATGGGAGCAACTACAAAAACCACACTGCCGAAACATCCTATCATGGCTACCGGAATAACCCTGACTATGCCGTCAGGAAAACTCAGCCTCGCAGGCGAGAAAACACACTAAAGTCACCGAGTCACAACACACTACCCCTACCCCGGAGAAGCACGGCTCACGGTCGGGAACTAAACCCATGGTGACTGGAGTGCTCTGTCACTAGCACCAGCTGGATGCATCCTCTGATGACTTACACCACGCCCACTATGCTCACGCCTAACGGCCTCTCTCGGAGAGTGAGGCGGAGTCGCAATGACACAAGGACTAGCTGGGGTCACGCCCGTCGGTGTGGGTCCACTGCCCCTAACCACGTGTGCACACACATACCACACCCTCAAGGTCGGGTCTTATAACTGGTTTTCCCCTCAACTGGACTCAAGATGCCAAGACGAGGGGCACTACGGTAACCAGTCTAAAAATCGTCACATCGAGTACGGCTCCCGACCACACGGTCGGAACGTGTCGGCACTCAGTAAGCAATCGCTCTCGGCCGAGCCGATACGTGCACGACACTTAGTGAGCTGAGCCAATTGTCTCGGAACACGGGGTGCCATGGTGCCACCAGACTCTGGATAGTCCACTAGACCTACTAATCCAATGGTCCTTAAGTCACGCGACTCGGATCAAGACCATTGTACAACAATGGCATCATGTCGTCAATCTACCCTACTCCTAGGGACAAAAACCATGGTTAAAGAATAATTCTTAAGGTGGCTCACAATCGCGGAGTTCATTCCCTTTCCGAGGGAAATCTAAGAAACCCCTAACCTCAGGCTGGGTCACAGAACTCGTAATTCATAGGCCATACACGTGGCCCACACGGAAACCACTTTTCGAAGAAGCTAAAATCATGCGAGGACAGCCCTCTGCACTCATACCGACATGTGGTGACTCGATCTAGCGAAATAGGAAAGCCTGAAACACTCGGGGTTACCCGGACCCTCAAAACAACACGGGCACGCTAACTGAGGTAATATGGTACCTCCAAACACCCAAAAACATGGTCTTGATACCCACGGGGTGTCTGGGACGTCCACGTGATCAAAGGTCGACCAAAAGGTCACAACCGGGTCGACCAGGGGCCAAAAAACTGCATTTCGTTCGACCAACCTGCATGGGTCGGTCAACCTAACCCACAGGGTGGGTCGACCTACCCACGACCAGGCTGAACACAACCTTGGTCGGTCGACCGGCCAAAGGGCTTGGTCGATTGACGAGAACGTAGTCGGGGTCCCGACCGTGTTCGCATGAACGAAGTCGGCCGACCGACCGTGACCGCACAGGGGGCCCTTCTGTGGCGAACGCCGAATGGTCGACTGAACCTCACCGGCCGGTCGATCGAAAATGACAGAAAACCCTCCGAACCCAACCTAGGGGTCCGATTCCACGCCCCAATCACCCCCGGGCGATGGGGAAAACAGGGGGAACCCATTCCCCAGCCTCTAGACCACCAAGATGTGCCATCCAAACCCCAAAAACATGATCAAAACAAAGAATCCGCGGTGTTGGGTCCCACAGTGTAGTGGCACAGTTCTAGAGGGGGGTGAATAGATCCCTCTCTTAAAAATTAAGACCAATTAAAATAATTTAAAAGGCTTCTCAATCAAACCTCACCAAACGTGCAGGTGACAAGATCACAACGGAGATTTAGCAATTTGAACTAGCCGTATACATTGACAAATTTAGCATCGATGTGCAATGCAGTTCATAATCCATCCTGTGAATTATGGTAGAGGATAAGGAACAAACACACAACCAATCACACAAGCACAAAGATTTTTAGGTAGTTCGGGACCACGACGGGTACCCTACATCCACCCCTCACCACCTCGGTGAGGCTTCACTAAAATGCTACACGAGGTAGCACACGGGGACGAACCCCAATACACTTCACGCTGCTCGATGGCAGCAAACCACACACACACGAGGGCGAACCCTCAACACGGTGCTCAGCACCACGCACACACACCAAGACGGGGAATGCACCCCAACAGTCAATCCACACTCGGAGGCACCGCTCCGAACACACACATAGTTTTCTTCAGTTTAAGAAGTGATCACAGATATACAAGCAAGCTCAATGAACATGAACTAGACAAAGGATAACCACAAGTAGGGATAGAAAATGGTTCAGAAGACTCCTTATCAAAATGATGGAACTGGGTTCTTGGGCAACTGGGTTTCTTCTTCTCTTCAGTCAGACGTTGGTTGAAGCATGCAGTAGAATCATCAATAGGTTCGTTGTTGTTGCAGCTTGAAAGATCAGCGATCGAGGTTCTTCTTCTAATCAATCCGGCTTCAGCTCATTGATCGTTTAGAGGAGATATAGCCGTGGAGCTTCAGCAAGACACCTTCAACTAGGTGGGATTTCATCATCTTCAGCCTTGAATCGCACCCAGCTCACCCTCGAGACAAAGGAGATGAAGCTTCGTCCTCTTCTTGCTTTCCCCCTGCAAAACCCAAAAACGTGTATAACATTAGATGCTTTCCCCTCACCTTTCAATAAACCCTATCTCTTCCAATTTATACCACAAGGGAATGAAGGGCCACGTAGAGGATATTATCTCCCAAGGACCAATCACAATCAGGCACTAAAAGAATAGATCGAGCTAGGGCACCCGCCGCCGCGCGAACCGGCGATTTTTTCGGTCGTCGGAAAGTGTCGACCCCTTGGGTCGACACTCGCGTTCGGGCAAGACAGAACAAGGGCTCTAACAGAACCCAGTGTAGAAAGTGTCGACCCATGGGGTCGACACTTTCTACCTGTGGCATGGAAACAAGCCACGACAGAAAGTCCCGGAATAAGTGTCGACCTTGTGGGTCGACACTTATGTCCAGGGTTCTGAAAAACGAATCCGGACAGAACCTAGTGATAAAAAGGTCGACCCCGTGGGTCGACTTTTTATCCCCAAGTTTGAAGACATAAGAGGGCCCACATAGAACACCAGACCCTTGGACAAAGTGTCGACCCATGGGGTCGACACTTTTCCTGACATAATGCAAACTAAATAAAATAGGCACAGGGGTAATCCAAAAAGGATGATACATTAAAGATGAATAAATGTAAGAGAGAAATGAGTATTAAGAACCCCAAATCAAGGATATACCAATTAGAGATTGTTAGGGAATCACCTTGAGAGATGTCCATCCCTTTGTCAAAATTAACCTCCTCCTACCATTCAACCAAAGCAACTTACCATTTTGTTGGTCCACAAGGATGTGAAGATCCAATTGGAAGATATCCAATGTGGTCTTTATATTCAATGTTGTTCGATACACCTGTCACATTGCATACTGGAAGTTAGTCTTCCATAATACTCAATTTCTAAAAATTGAAATCTATCTCTCATTATTCACTTAATTTCACACTTAAGATCCTGCATCACAACTGTTACGTGAATCAAATAGGGAAGAGTTAGAAGAGTTTCACCCAGTTCAGTCGGAGACTATTTTTTTTCACTAGCTCCTATAAGCATATCAAAGCACATGTCAGTTAACTTCATTAAATCAGTTGGCCGTGACATATACTAGCCCATTCATAAAAAATGGAGTTTGCTCAGTTCATTTCAAATCCACAACAACATATGCAAATTGTTTACATGGAGGCCAGTCACATGGTATTTAGTTCATCATCAAAATTCCTTAAAACACGGTTGTGCACGGGGTTCAACAATCTCCCCCTTTTTGATGATGACAAATACTATGTGCAATTTGACAAAATAGAGTTGACGGATAAAAAGTGTTTCAAGGAAATTCAATGCACATCTAGCTTTCTAGACATGAAACCATGCTTATGAATCTAGTCACACTCATTCTCAAGAAGCAGTCAAAGTATAGTTCACCCTGTTTGAACACACTAGGCATCCTGTAAACCATTTGATAACACAATCAAGAGTATAATGCACTCTAACCATGAATTAAGATACCATTCTGCATCAATGATGAATTATCCATCAAACATCCAAAAATGTATTTCCAATCATAAGTGGAGACAGTATCAGAATAGAAGCATTGGTGATCATTCCACATAATAAACACAAGTCCACAGAAATTGTCATTCACAACCTCAAAATAACTGATTAACTTCAGCATTATTCATAAGACAACCACAACTACTATCTATATCTGGACAACCATGTCCACAAAATAAACATTAACACTAAGAAACCAATTGTCACAAGACACATAAACAGAACCAAAACATAAACCACAAAATATCCACATAACAAGACACAACCATAACATCCACACATGGTAACATCCACACTTCATCTCCCCCTTTGTCATCAACAAAAAGGAGTGGTAAGGGGGGAAAGTTAATTAGCTTGGTCATAAGAACTAGGGTGCTAGAGATCAAAGCCTCAAGGAGAGGCAGGAGGTGTGCGTGGACGCCTTAGAAAATCAGAGAGATCGTCAAACTTGGAATTTTGAATGCCAATGGCAGAATGGAGCGAGTCAATAGAATTGGCCATGGCAGCGAAGATAAGTATCATGATGAAGCTTCAGTTCCTTGACTTTCTCGTGTGAGGGCATCCACAGATTCTGTAACATTGCACACTTCATCAGCTAGTTCATCGAATTTGGTGCTCATTGATGGAGCTGTTGAAGATGTGGCCTGTGATCCACTTATTCTGGCAGTTCTGCTAATGGGTTGTACATCATCTTCACCTTCATTCTGCCCAGACCCTGTTGTCGGGGCTTTACCTTTCTTTGACGGAAGTGTGCGAACAAGAACACCATTTATCAATTCATATCCCATGTTGGTGCAGATGGATGGGATAGTATAGATGTCGGCATCCTTAATTGGATGACTGACCTGCTGACTCAAGTCAATATGCAAGGACTGAAAAATTGGTGTTAAAGTAGCTCCATAAGGTAAATTTCGGTTCTTGGACTTCCTGCAGCTGGTTATGTACTCCATCATCACCACTGGGAAGTTGACCGGTTCTCCACTCATGATTTGAACAAATAGGAATTTGTGCATGTCAGTTACTTGTTCCCTAGACCCTGATCTTGGCAATAGAATAGTGGTCATCATGTGATGCAAAATTCTCTGAAGGGATGGGAATTCATTTGCATTGAGCTTCGGTACACACCCTGGTGCTGCTACCTTATCCGTCATTAATTCATATGCAAGTTCTTCAGAATAAATGGCTTCTTCATAAATCAACCCACTATCCCAAGGCAAATTCAGAGCTTTTCCTATCAACTGAGGAGTTAAAGGAATAGAACGCCCATTGACCTCAGTGTACAGTTCATCATTTTTGACAACCATATTTGCATAGAATTGATGAACTAGGGAATGATAAACTCTCCGGTGATCTGACATGAAGGAAATTAAATTTGGCTGCTTCCTTAAGAGTTCGACTAAGCTTGGTAGATTCTTTTCTATGCTCCTGAAATCAACCGCACGAGGGTGCAATACTTTCCTTTCAGCCAGCATTTTCGTCTCAGAGGCTCTTTTCCTTCTTTCAACCTGGGCTTTCTTATCCTTGCGCCGTACCTCTTTTAGGATGCGGGCTTCCTCCCTTTCTAACACCGATCTCTTCTTGGGTGCCATGGATGCAGTTCGTATAGCTTCAAAAGGATGCTGACACTGTCCGGTCTTCACTGAATCAGGTGGATGAACTCTTGAGCAAGTGGAAGGAGACCGGTAGTAATACCCTCGAGCAGATGAAGGGCTTCCTCTAACTGGCTTGAGTTCACACCACAAGTAGCACCTTCTCCAATCGGATGTACTTCGAAGGAGGGCGCTGCGACTGCTTCCAGAGGAGGACGAAGAGCCAACGCCGCTGCCCGCCGGAGGATGCTTTTAGAAGAGATGGGGTGAATGGAGAGAAACGAGGGCTGGAGGAGGAATGGAGAGGAGGAGCCGTGGAGGCTTGGGAAGTGGAGGATCGTCCGTGGGGTGTTGCGGATGGAACGATAGGGCAGAAAAAGATGGGGTGATGAATGGGTTTAAAGGAGTAGAGAAGGGTTTTGGGTTCGATGGGGTTCGACCAAAAGAGAGCCAGGCCAAAACGGGTTCGAACCAAAAGAGAAAGGGCGTGAGAAGTGAGCCCTACGGTCCGGTTCACAAGCCGGGTTCCGTGACAAGAGTGTCGACCTTGTGGGTCGACACATTTTGGGGACGATTCTGTCTGGCGAGAAACAGAGGGAACCACGATAAGTAAAAAACAAGTGAAATGGAGTGAATTGAAGGCCAAATGAACCCAACTTGATATCCACGAAATGATAAACACAAAATGGGGAATATGTGGGTTGCTCAGCTGAGAGAAGTTGATTTTGGACAAGGGAAATCAAATACCCACACTTGGATGATCAATTCAATTAAACATGCAAGCTTTCATTTCTAATAACCAACACAAATCATTGAAACTGAATTGTTGCACAGAATAGACCAAATTTCAATTGAGCACACTTCATCCTCATGAATAGCAGTAAAGCCAGGATTGCTTACCTTATCTCCTTCCTTCTGAGCACTTCACTGAACTGAAGATTAAAACATGTTAGGGTCACCAAATGCAGTCTAATAACCCTGTGCATCCGAACTCGTGGTCAATGAATTATGAGATAAAATCTGAGGAATGGACACAATGTCAGAGTAGTAACTCAACGCACAAAATAATTCAATCAGTATTTGTATTCCTTTCAGTCATCACAGTTTTCAGCTTGACACATGAGAGTACTTCTTACCAGCTCAGTTCCACAATCAACCAGTCATGGCTGTATTCTTATAAAAATTCATTTTTGAATTTGTTCAAAGTGAGTTGCATGCTTCAATTATGGGGGTTCAACAATCAAGTTCTCATTGTGCATTCTAAGCAAGCAGGCAGACAAGCAAGCATATTTAGGTATAAGATCAAGCATGAAGGTCCCTTAAGGACGGGTATGAGAAGAATGTAATAGATTTAAGCAATTATGTCCATGAACCATATTAACATGGTTGTGCTTACAAGTAGACGTACTGCTCAACCATTGATGATCAACTAATTCAGGAAATACATTCAAACAATCAAGCTCAGATTCAACATGAGAACAATGAATAATGACTTTCAAAGTAATATGGATGATCATATGTTCTAAGTAACACTAACAGGAATCTCTCCTCCCTACATTTCAATGTAAAATGCTCGGCTTTTGGTAGCTTCGCACAGTCTCTTACAGTTTTGTATTTATTTTAAATAGCAACATGACTAGCCTTTTGACACGAGGCATGCCCTTTGTTTCAGGGGCAATTCCCGGTTACTCGGTATCGTCATTTATGATAATGTGGATAAGACACTTTCCGATGCGAGTTTCCTCCTTTATTTCAGGGGGGATTCCCGATGTACTCGATGTCAAATCACACTTATTCAATTTTTGGAGGGACTGACAGCTTTTTCCTCACGAGTCACTTGACTTTAATGTAGGGGTTTAAGAATCCTTAAAAGTGTTTAGTGGAATAACAGAGATCCTTATTGAATGAAGTCAGTTGTATCAAGGTTCCATATGAAGTGAGTGATTGAACATATAGTAGAACATGAATTAGCCTTTTCAAGGTTTTGTCTCCCCCTAAGTGTATGCACGGTTGAAAAATCAAAATGACCTTGTTAACATGTGTCATGAGGCATTCATGCCTGAATCAATGCAAGTTTATTTAACAAGGGTTGTTTGGTCGTAGAAGAGTTCAAGAAGAAACAGATGTAAATTATATACATTCAAGCATGTCTAAATGATGTATTCAAGCAATTTGATTGCCGGTACGTGACGGAGTACGTAGGTCCGAAGACCACACTCACGCATGATGAAAGCTTCCAGGTGGACTTAATCTACCTTTCCACTGACACCATTTTATATACCGGTTAATCATGGCATTCATGCACACGAATATGAAATGTATGCGAGTCAGTGCAGCAATATGACAGATGATTAACATTTTTATTTGTATTCACAAGTATGCAAAAAGATGTGATTTGTATGGATGTAAGATGTGTGTGCTCTGTGTGTAAAATTCAACTTTTATTTATAAAAAGAGACGAGTGTAGCTTGTAAAGACTTTGTGAACAACTGCAGAGTTATAATTATTCACACAAGAAAACATGAGTGGAAGTTAATAAACTCTTTGAACAATTGCAAAAGATTGTTATTCAAATGTGAAAGTAAAAGAGGAATGTATTACCACAATAGCTCATCAAATTTCTTGCCTTGGAGGAATTTTATTCTATTGACAGCTTCTTCCATCACAAGGCATTCCTACAAGACAAAGTCTTCACTTTGATGTTTTGGGAACCCAAGCCATCTTGGGTCCCTGGGGGTTAGGTGCACCATGATTTGTGGTTCCCCACAATTTCCTTGCATTCATATCATCAAGGTGCGATAACGAGCAATCATTCATGACATGTCCCACATAACCACAGTAATGACAATACACACGTGGTTTCAATTTCTTTGGTTGAACATAAGCATTGGGCTTTTGAGCATGTCTGGGGGGTCTATAATTTTGAGTGTGCAATTTAGGTTTGACATTTAACAACCAATAGAATTTCATAGTATGACCCATTTTCCCACAATGAAAGCATTCAACCTTCTTTTTCTCATGAACTTGAGATTTACTGTTATGCATCTTACAAGCATTCAAGTCATCTTCTTTCATTAAGCTACAATCATGCATTAAATGTCCAGGCTCACCACAATAGTAACATGAAGTATTGTTATGTTTTGGAGCTTGGGATTTCACATCAAATTTCTTTGCATGCATAATGGGCTTTTGTTTGACAGATGAAGAGGTATTTGGTGTACTTGAGGAACTAGAAAAATGCATAAACAAGGTTTTTGTTTTCAGATTAAATGCTTCCTTTTTACTAGGATTGTATCCTAGACCTTCCCATTGGAAGTTCACCTTAGTTCCTAAGAGTTTGTTTAGATTCTCTTCACCACTCACAAACTTGCCCAATGATTTGTTCAGGTCAACGATTTCACTTTGAAGTGAAGCAATTACAAGTTCACAAGACAGAATTTCATTTTCACAAGAAATGACTTTTTCATTTAGAGTGGCATTTATCATCTTGTAAGATTCTATTTCCTGTTCTAGAATACTTACATTCTCACTTTCTTGAGCGACCATGGACTTGCCTTTTTCAAATGTCAAAAGTCTTTGACACATGGTCGAATTTAATTGTTTCAGATTTTCAAGTTCAGATTTCAACAGATCATTTTCTTTTTTAGATTTCTCGAGGTACTTCAGTTTTCCCTCTAGCAATGAGATTTGAATGAGCAAAACATCATTGTCCCCTTTTAGTTTTTCATTTTTATCCAGAAGGGACTTGGCATCTATCTCAGAATCAAGAAGTTTATCAAAGAGTTTATTATCATCTGATAAAGAATCTAACTTACTTTTTAGACTCTCTTCAGTTTCCTTAAGCAATGAAACTTGGCTTGTCAGAAATTCATTTTCTTTTTCCAGTTCTTCAATTTTTTAAATTCGATCAATGCATTTCACACAATAAAAATTATCATGGATATTTTCATTAGACCTTTTCTTCAGTGCTTTGTTTTCATGTTTCATGTTTTAATATTTTTCTGACAGTTCTTCATAGGCATCTACTAAATCTTCGAAAGATAATTCATCTTCATCTGATTTAGAGCTTACCTCCTCAGCACTTTCATCACAGGTTTGATAGATATCATCAGCCATTAATCCCTTTAGTCCTTGCTTCTCTTGAGCTAGCATCAATTTATCCATAATTTCTTTTGCGGTTCTGCAAGAGGTGACAAACGTAAACCTGTTAGTATTGACAGAATTTTTTAGCAATCTCAAAATTGTAGCATTTTCATGACTCTTTAGTCTGTCTTAGTTGGACCACTTGGTCTCATCCCGAGGCAACTTATGAGGACCATCATTAACTAATTTCCACAAATTTGGATCAATTGAGTTTATGGTCCTACACATTCTTCCCAGCCATGAGTTAAAGTCATCGCCATTATAAACAGGTAAAGAAGTCAAAGAAGCAATATCTGAAGAAGCATTCATCATTCAAAACTACATTAGGATCCCTCTGAGGATCGTTTGATCTAATATAACAGAGCCGGGCTCTGATACCAATTGTTGGGTCCTACAGTGTAGTGGCATGGATCTAGAGGGGGGTGAATAGATCTCTCTCTTAAAAATTAAGACCAATTAAAATAATTTGAAAGGCTTCTCAATCAAACCTCACCAAACGTGCAGGTGACAAGATCACACACGGAGATTTAGCAATTTGAACTAGCCGTATACATTGACAAATTTAGCATCGATGTGCAATGCAGTTCATAATCCATCCTGTGAATGGTGGTAGAGGATAAGGAACAAACACACAACCAATCACACAAGCACAAAGATTTTTAGGTGGTTCGGGACCACGACGGGTACCCTACGTCCACCCCTCACCACCTCGGTGAGGCTTCACTAAAACGCTACACGAGGTAGCACACGGGGACGAACCCCAATACACTTCACGCTGCTCGACGGCAGCAAACCACACACACACGAGGGTGAACCCTCAACACGGTGCTCAGCACCACGCACACACACCAAGACGGGGAACGCACCCCAACAGTCAATCCACACTCGGAGACACCGCTCTGAACACACACATAGTTTTCTTCAGTTTAAGAAGTGATCACAGATATACAAGCAAGCTCAATGAACATGAACTAGACAAAGGATAACCAAAAGCAGGGACAGAAAATGGTTCAGAAGACTCCTTATCAAAATGATGGAACTGGGTTCTTGGGTAACTGGGTTTCTTCTTCTTTTCAGTCAGACGTTGGTTGAAGCACGCAGTAGAATCATCAACAGGTTCGTTGTTGTTGCAGCTTGAAAGATCAGCGATCGAGGTTCTTCTTCTATTCAATCCGGCTTCAGCTCATTGATCGTTTGGAGGAGATATAGCTGTGGAGCTTCAGCAAGACACCTTCAACTAGGTGGGATTTCATCATCTTCAGCCTTGAATCGCACCCAGCTCACCCTCGAGAAGAAGGAGATGAAGCTTCGTCCTCTTCTTGCTTTCCCCCTGCAAAACCCAAAAATGTGTATAACATTAGATGCTTTCCCCTCACCTTTCAATAAACCCTATATCTTCCAATTTATACCACAAGAGAATGAAGGGCCACGTAGAGGATATTATCTCCCAAGGACCAATCACAATCAGGCACTAAAAGAATAGATCGAGCTAGGGCACCCGCCGCCGCGCGAACCGGCGATTTTTTCGGTCGTCGGAAAGTGTCGACCCCTTGGGTCGACACTCGCGTTCGGGCAAGATAGAACAAGGGCTCGAACAGAACCCAGCGTAGAAAGTGTCGACTCATGGGGTCGACACTTTCTACCTGTGGCATGGAAACAAGCCACGGCAGAAAGTCCCGGAATAAGTGTCGACCTTGTGGGTCGACACTTATGTCCAGGGTTCTGAAAAATGAACCCAGACAGAACCTAGTGATAAAAAGGTCGACCCCGTGGGTCAACTTTTTATCCCCAAGTTCGAAGACATAAGAGGGCCAACATAGAACACCAGACCCTTGGACAAAGTGTCGACCCATGGGGTCGACACTTTTCCTGACATAATGCAAACTAAATAAAACAGGCACAGGGGTAATCCAAAAAGGATGATACATTAAAGATGAATAAATGTAAGAGAGAAATGAGTATTAAAAACCCCAAATCAAGGACATACCAATTAGAGATTGGTAGGGAATCACCTTGAGAGATGTCCATCCCTTTTTCACAATTAACCTCCTCCTACTGTTGGGTCCCAAACGGTGGCAATCAAGAGGGGAGGGGTGAATTGATTGGCAAATTAAAATTATTTTCTAAAGAACTCGTGAGACAAGATAGAAGCAATCAAACGCTCAGTCTTACTCGTGCATGATCACACATGAATGCATGTGAAAGATGGTGAGTGTGTGAAGAAGAAGGTGGTGAACACTCAACTCACCGTGAAGCCCACTCGACAAAATATGCACGCGAACAAACCACTGGAGACACAAAGTTTTTAGGTGGTTCGGGTACACCGCAATGTCCCCTACGTCCACCCCTCACTCATGAGGATTAACGACTTCACTATGATGTGAGCCAAGCACACACACACACACGCTGTTATGAACAACACACACACACACACGGTACCCAATCTAGGCACCCCAATCACACACACACACACATGCTCATGTCCATACACGAACACACACTCATGAATATGTTTCAAGATAGTTTAGAATACAACAACTTTCAGATTCACCAAAAAGCACTAAAGAAGATCAGAGTAGAAAGGATCTCTAGATAGAACTCCCCCTTTGTGTTCTTCGAATCAACTTTGATACTCCAGCAGAATGATGAACGAGTTTGGATGAAGTGTGACGCAAGGCAGCACAAATGGATGTGGAAGCTTGATGTCCGATGCAGCTCTTTGATGTATATGATCTTGGGCTTGGATTCCAGCTCCTTCCTTTGGATTTCAGCTTCAGAGCAAGGAGGAATGGGGCTTGAAGGCTGCAACTCCGAACCTACACATACACAATAGAACAACCATCATTCTTAATCGGATCTCACCTCCCTCCTATATATTTAGTGCCATTAGGGTTTGATTAAATGATCAAAACAGTCAAAGATAGCTTGGGAACCAGATCCGCAAAATGTGGAGAGGTTTGTGGAATGTCTAGAGGTGATTAGACATGGATTGGAAGACTTTCGGTGCAAGGAAACTGAAGTCAAACAAGACGGCTGGAGGTCGGACCGGAAGGGGTCGACCCTTGGGGTCGACCCTCGTGATAGGGTTTTAGGACCCAAAGGCAATGGGTCGACCCTTGGGGTCGACCCTCAAGAGCAGCCGTGCTGCTTTTGGACAAAATGCCACAGGGGTCGACCCTTGGGGTCGACCCTCGGGGGGTGTTTTATGTTCTGGGCAGAATGGGTCGACCCCTGGGGTCGACCCTTGCAGGTACCAGCTGCTGGATGGAGGAATAAACGAAGGGGTCGACCCCAAGGGTCGACCCTTGCTCCTGAACATCAAAAAAATAATGAATATCAAGTGATCTAAGTCCAAGGAACATGTGGGGTGTTCTCCAAAAAGTTCAAAACAAGAAGAGGTTTGAGCCTTAAGCAAGAATGAGTAAACCCCATCTAGATTGGATTAAGATCAAGCCCAAGCAAAAAACACCCTTTGGGATTAAAACAAGAAGTTCATCTTTGAAAAACAAATGATCAAGAGTTTAAGTGTTAGGATGGATCTCACCAAAAGTCCTAATATTATTCGATTCATGAACCGCCTTCTTGTCCCTGTCAAAACATACATTTTGCATTAGCTTTGGTGATATCAGATTGAAGTTAAACATCTTACCAGCTGAAGTGATTCCTGACTTGCAAAGCTCCGTATCTCATCAAGTGAAGACTATTCCTGAAATAGTCATGGTATTCAAGTTAAATTTAGTCATCATCAAAATCCATTATATCCATTACAAAAACCACATAGAGGGGGTTCAACAATCTCCCCCTTTTTGATGATGACAAAATTCAGAATGTGGAATTACAAAATCCAAAAGCCATACCATGATAACAATGAGTCGAGTCGAAACAATATAAGAAGGACGTGAATTAACCACCTCAAACTCAAGAATCAATTGAGACTCCTATTGGAGCAGAGTGCTATGTGATTGATAAAGAGAGGCATATTCCAACCACCAGCATATCTTACTAGGAAAACATCCACAGTTCACAATCTAATGACAATGTAACAAGGGAAGTGTAGTGCAATGAAACACGATGTCATGTTATGATTACAAAGATAATGCAACACTTAACACACTTAATCAACTATGAAGATGAAAATGCAAAATGCAACACACATGCATGCAAGCATACATTACACATAGATTATAAGTAGCAGGGCACATAAGTAGTAGTAGAAGGCCAAAACACTTCTCCCCCTTTGGCATCATCAAAAAGAGGGGGTGAAACGGGGCGGTGAAGGTGCCATGAGAACGGAGGGCAACAGCCTAGTCATCATCCGGATTGGGTGGACCGGGAGCACGCCGGACATACTCCAAAATTTCATGGCACAACTGGGTGTGATGAGCCAAGGCATCAGTGACAGAGTGAGTGTGTTCTTGGTGAGACAGCTTCAGTTCATGCAGCTCATTTGCAATGTCATCCAAGGCCTCCCCATACTTATCTAACCGCTCATCAATGTGATCCAACCGATCGATGATTAGCCTGGCCGCCTCAAATGGTATATCTACTGCAGGAGGAGGGAGTTGTTCTTCATCAGACTCGGCATCTTCATCCTCATCATCATCATCAGAACCAGCAAGAGGAACGGCGGTTTTCAGTTGCCGGACTAATTCACCGTCAATGAGAACATAACCCATATTGTGGCAAATGGAGTGAATGGTGAAAATGTCAGCATCCCGCATAGTTTGTGAGGATTCTGTAGAGAGATTTATATTCTTGTACTGGAAAATGGCAGTTAATGCTGCAGCATAAGGTAGAGTTCTATTTCTGTGCTTTATGCTCGTGCAAATATGCTCCAAGATAATTGCGGGAAAGTTAATACGGATGCCATCCAAGAGACAGTAAATGAGAAACATATGAATTTCTGTAACTTTGTCATGTCCTCCCCCTCGTGGAAGCAAAATGGTAGTAATCATTCTATGAAGAATGTGTTGAACCGGAGGGAAACAATTAGCATTCAACCCCGCAACAGATCGGCCTGCTCGATCTTCAGAAGTCATGTAAAGATAAATGATATCTTCAGGAACAAGAATATCACCAAATGCATACCCCTCGGGACTGAGCTGAAATGCGTCGCTTAACAACTGTGGGGAGAGAAGAATCTGAACCCCATTAACTTTAGTAATCGGAGTGTCACCAGCCATGGAGAGATTGCTATAGAATTGATGCACTAAGTTGGGATACATCCGTCGGTGGCTAGACATGAACACATCCAAGTTGGGCTGACTGCAAATGACATCAACTAAACTGGGGATATGTTTGCTCAAATTATCGAAGTCCACAGCTTGGGGACGAAGAACTTTTCTGTCAAGCACCTTGCTGGATGAAGATTGACCGCGAAGAGTAGTAGCCTTTGCGGCTGATTTAGAGCGTATTTCTTGAGCCCGGCTAGACTCGGCTCCTCTGCGAGATGCACGTCTCTTCGGGGCCATCGAAACAAAGATCAAAAGGGCCGCAAGATGGGGTATGGATCAAAATGGTTTAACCATGGAGATGAAAGGTATAAACGAGAGTCTATGATCCTCCACCAACACCAAGAACTTACCTCAAGTGAAAGGAGTAGCAAGGAACTATCCATGGAGTCGGTGTAGCAACCCTAATAAATGAATAATTGAAATGAATTAAAACATATATATTACAGAAGTAATATATATAAAAGGAATAGGGTTAATTGGACGAAAATAAAACAAATTAAAAATAACGCCTCTTATTAAGGCGTTAATTTATAAAGAAACGCCTCTATCCATGGCGTGAATAAAGAAAGGACGCCCACACCTACGGTCGTCAGTTCTCACGCGACCAAATGGGTAAGTAAAAGAAACGCCCCTATCTTGGGCGTGTTTTAAAACACGAAACGCCCTTTTTCAAGGTGCTTTTTAAGAAACGCCCTTATGCAAGGCGTTAATTAAAGAATACACGCCCTGACCAAAGTCGTTAATTCCATTCGGAACCGTTCGAACCCAGAACTTATCCAGGGTAAGTGATAACTATGAGGAAGAGTTCGAATGTGGTAATAACTCAATCTTGGAAATATTACTTCCAATCAAACACTACTTTTGTTAGAACTCCAAAATCCTATAAATAGTCTTGATCGACCAAACCCTAAACCTATTTGATCGTTCTGCTGCTGCAAGGTAAGTGAAGAACGTATGTTCTTCTTATTTTCTTTTGCCCTCTATTTCGACTGCATGAAGAACTGATAATTCTTCATTGTCTTTTCTTTGTAGGAGGCTCCACAGCCACTGCCGAAGAACAAGGTATTGTTCTTCAAACCGATTACCTAAACTTCGGTTATATCTTCATACTCCCTCCTTTCTTCCCCTACAGGTTGATTGAAGATCATCGTCGCCATCATCTTCATCAACTGAATTTTTCTTCTTCCTGTCTGATCTGCATACGGCTGCTATTAGAAGCTTCAGTGTGTTCTTATCAAGTCATTCACGTGTTCCATCTCCAAATATCAATTAAGGTAGGATTTTCTCAAGTTATTGTAGCCCAAATAAGAATTAATGCAAGATATCTATACATAAGCATGGCATGCATACTGTTTATAAGGTTTTTATTACGTTCTCTGCAATATTTTGAAAGAAACGCCCTTGATCAGGGCGCTAATTTAAAATACACGACCATGCAGTGGTCGTCAATTTAATATTTGACGCCATGTACGCAGGCGTTAATTTCATAAGACTCACCTGAAAATTGATAATTGATCCTGTTTAAAATTCAATAAATTATGAAATATAGATTCTAATATCTTGCATACCCCTACCTGTGAATTCCTGTTATACTGCAACGACATGTCTCATGTCCCTTGAAATTTTATTTCCTGTAATATTGTAAAATTCTTGAAATTCACGACTTGGACAAAGTCGTTTTCCATATTTTAACGCCCCAGAACAAGGCGTGAATCTGAAAAGTAACGCCCCTTCCTAGGGCGTGTATCTGTTAAAATCCTGAAATTTACATATTCTGTAAAATGGAATTAGAAAGTAACGCCCCTTCCAAGGGCGCGTTTTTGATCTCAACTTTGAATAAACGCCCCCAGGCAAGGCGTGTTTTTGATAAATTAATGAAATAATGAAAATTCTGCAAATTGGCAATATATGTAAACGCCCTCATGTTAGGCGTTAATTATTCAATACACAACTTTACTCAAGTCGTTATTTTACTGTAACCTGATTTCGTCTTGATTCTATTACCGATGGTTTCATATTATACATATATATATATATATATATATATATATATATATATATCGGCACTATTCTCCATTCCGTGAGTATAGTCCCACTTTTTACGTTGATTTATCGATCACACTCAACTCTCATTGACATACAAGCTCTCCATTGGACATTCCGTTCCTTTGGACTAGCGAGTTAGTCATAGAGACCTCCGTAAGACTCCTCGTAGCCTTAGATTCCCTCAAGGCCGACTGAGCTGGTTGTACCCTAAAAACCCATTACACGATCCTTGCCATGTCAATCTAAAGAAACATGGTATACCGGCCCTTATGATTATACAAAGAGTATATCATAAGAAATTCTTAATGTGATGATGATATCATGCCATATCATGTAGTTCTTGTAAACCCCAATTCTATGATAAGAATGAGGGTATCTTGCTTGATCTTATGTTCATGTGGACCTCAGTTCTATATAAAGAATGTCCATATCGATTTATCATGGTACCTAAGTTAAGGGAACCATATTCTACCTAGTTTTATCGAACTCGTGATTATACCGTTATTATCGCCATTCTACGACCTTTGTCATATTTTTGGACTCTATTCTATCAATGTTGTCATACGTATCTACAAGCTTGATTATTGAAATTCTATATTGGCTATATAAACAAGAGTGGATGTCAAAACACATGATAAATGCCTGCGCATATAGGGCCCGATCTGGTCCTGGGAGGAGCACCCGAAAGTACTTGTGCCCATGGGAGTTAAAATGATAAGGTATCTGGCATTATACCGAGTACTTGACTTGCTTGATTGGACATTCCACACACATCTTGTACTTGACTCGTACTTGACATGAAATGAAATGCGTGGCCCGAAAAAGGGTAATTTACTTGCTTGCTTGATACATGATAGCCAAAGTTCTTGACATGATTTGTTAAATGTACTTGCTTGAATATCTCGAATAAACTTGTTATCTTGTTGAAAGTTCATGATAAGTTCATCTTATTTCCTTGATACTACATTCTATCTATCCTGTCGTGTTATGCGAGCATGCATAGCTTTATTGCATTCATAAAAATGTAATTACTTAAACCCCTCGCTAGTACTTGAGATATAATTTCCTACTGAGCGTTCGCTCATTCCGTTTGTCCCTTTGTACTTTTCAGGTAAGTCCGACGACGATGGAAGTCAATCGGATGGGAATGGTCAAGAGTGAAAGTGATAGAGCTTCTACAAGTGTCGTCTAGTTGGTTCTATAGTTTTCTCGAGTCAACTGTGTACTTTTCTTTTTGTTAAACAGAGTATTGGATTTGTAATAGTCTATCCATTATGAAATAAGGATTGGGTTATCTTGCTATTTTGCGCATCTCTATCTTCGTGTCGAATACACGACCACTCTGATTGACATGATTGATATAGACACGTCACGCATCTCCGGGTATCTTCCGCGCTCGGGGCGTGACAGTCTTTGTGGTATCAGAGCCTAAGGTATTCAATTCCTAGGAAACCCAAGTCCAAGGATAGGTTTCAAAACCTTTAACCAAGTGAGAGTGGGTAGAACCAAGGGTTAAATGATCAATGAGTCCTTTATAAGATCATAGTGATATAATACTAACATAGCTATTGTAATTGTAGGATAACGGCTGCCGAACGTGCTCAATGGCGCAACATGCAGCGTACCCTTCAAGGGATGACCCAAGTGCTACAACAGGTAGCACAAGGTGGTGCTCCACGAGCTAGAAGCTTACACCAAGCATTCAAGAATATGAATCCCCCGAAGTTCATGGGATCGACCGATCCAGACGATGCCGAGCATTGGGTTCGGGAGATTGAACGTATATTCCGTGTTATGCAATGCACGGATCAGGACAAAGTCTTATTAGCTACTTTCCAGTTAGAAAAGGATGCTAGATGCTGGTGGGAGTCGATTGAAGCTACTATTGACCCAACTCAAGTTACATGGGGTGAATTCGTTGAATATTTCAATGCCAAATATTTCTCTGATAGGGTCCAGGAAAAGAAGGCCGCCGAATTTGCCGCATTAAAGCAAAGATCTTTATCGGTGGTTGATTATGAAGCACAGTTTTCTAGACTATCTAGATATGCTAAGCATTTAATTAGCACGGAAAAGATGAAAGCCCGTAGATTTCTTAATGGGCTTAGGCCCCACTACATTACTCAACTGGCGCCTATGGATATTCAAGTTTATACTGAAATAGTGCGCCGAGCTCAGTTGCTTGAAGATGTCACGGAACTATCTGATAGGATCCGTGGGAAAGACAAAAAGGAGCAAGTCATAAGTTCGGGTTCTTTTAAACCCAACTTTAAGAAGAGGCCCAATAATGGAGGTTCTTCCTCTCAAGATCAGAAGTTCAAGAAATCCAAGCCTTTCTCTATCACCACTACACCTTCAAACGTAGTATGCAAGCATTGTGACAAGGCTGGTCACAAAACAGAAGAATGCTAGAGGAAATTAGGAGCATGTCTCCGTTGTGGGAGTCGTGAACATCGGATTCCCGATTGTCCATTAATGAATGACCAAGACGGTGAGGGTAAACGCCCAGTGACAAGGAACGCGCGTCTTCATGCAATCCAAGAGACCGAACCAGAAGAAGAAGGCGGATTGGTGGAAGGTACATTAAAAATTTGTTCCAAGTATGCACATGTTTTATTTGACACGGGTGCATCGCATTCCATTGTTTCCAAGAAGTTTGCTGACCCATTGCCTCTAGAACCGGAATGGATGAAATTAGTATTGTCTACTCCTCTCGGAAACGAGACGGATATCACACATCATTACCAAAACTGTGAGGTATTGGTTCGAGGAAAGAATTTTCCTATTGATCTTATCTGCTTAGATCTAAAAGAGTATGATGTTATACTAGGAGCAGATTGGTTATCCAAATACCAGGCAACGGTTGATTGCCGTGATAGCAAGATTGTTTTCAAGGAATTTTCGGAACTGACTTATACTAGTCCTAAGAGTCGAAGCAAATTCCCTCTTATTTCGGCTCTTCGAGCAAGCAAGCTCGTCAAGAAAGGATGTGTATCCTTCCTTGCTTTTGTCACTATTAAAGAAGCTAAAGAAACCAAGATAGAGGACATTCAGGTAGTGCGAGAATTTCCAGACGTATTTCCAGAAGAATTGCCGGGATTACCCCCGCAAAGAGATGTGGCCTTTACCATCGACTTAGCCCCTGGTGCTGGTCCTGTTTCAAAGGCACCCTATAGAATGTCCCCTGCAGAACTAAAAGAATTGAAGAAGCAATTGATGGAATTGATTCAAAAAGGGTTCATTAGACCAAGTACTTCCCCGTGGGGAGCCCCAGTCCTATTTGTAAGGAAGAAGGATGGATCCATGAGATTGTGTATCGACTATCGACAGTTGAATCATCTTACTATTAAGAACAAGTATCCACTACCGAGAATCGATGAATTATTTGATCAAATTTCTGGATCCAAACATTTCTCCAAGATTGATCTCAGGTCTGGTTATCATCAATTGAGGATTAAAGACGAAGATATTCATAAAACTGCGTTCAGAAGCAGGTATGGCCACTATGAATTTGTTGTTATGCCTTTTGGACTAACAAATGCCCCTGCTGCCTTTATGCAGTTGATGAATAGCATATTCAGGCCTTATCTAGATCAATTTGTGGTGGTTTTCATTGATGATATATTGATATATTCCAAGACTAAGGAAGAACATGAAGAGCATTTGAGGATTTCATTACAAATCTTGAGGACAAATCAATTATATGCTAAGCTCAGCAAATGCGAATTCTGGCTTGAAGAAGTGGCTTTTCTCGGACATGTGATATCCAAGGATGGATTATCTGTAGATCCGTCAAAGGTTGAAGCAGTTAGGAAATGGGAAAGACCAACCAATGCTAGCGAGATCAGAAGTTTCTTAGGCCTTGCAGGCTATTACAGGCGATTCATCAAAGACTTCTCAACAATCGCCGTGCCACTTACAAGGTTAACTCGTAAGGAGATCCGATATGAATGGAGTGAGGAATGTGAAAGAAGTTTTCAAACTCTCAAAGATCATCTCACTACAGCTCCAGTGTTAGCTCTACCAACAGAAGGAGAGAAATTCGAGGTCTACACTAATGCTTCTGGCATTGGCCTTGGATGTGTCCTAATGCAACAAGGAAAGGTCATAGCATACTCTTCACGTCAACTGAAGAAGCATGAGGAGAATTACCCCGTTCATGACTTAGAACTGGCCGCGGTAGTATATGCCCTAAAGATATGGAGACACTACTTATATGGAGTACAGTTTACTGTATACTCCGATCACAAAAGTCTCAAATATCTATTTTCACAAAAGGAGCTAAACATGAGACAAAGACATTGGCTAGAATATCTCAAGGACTTCGACTTCAATATACAATACCATCCCGGAAACGGTAATTATGTTGCTGACGCCCTTAGTCGAAAGCCGAGAGCAATGATAGCAAATTGTATGATGCAAGAATGGAGGTTACTTGAACAATTCTCCGAGCTCAATATAAGCTTGGACACGGAATCCAAAATTGTCACACTATCTCATGTAAGCATACAGTCAGATTTGTTATCTGAGATACAAACACTTCAGGATGATGATCCTATATTAGTAGAAATCAAAGGCAGATTAGAAGGACAATCTGATTTTCAACTAACTTCTGATGGAAGATTATCGTTCAAAGATAGAACTTGTATACCCGATTGTCCGGAATTAAAGAAAAAGATCTTAGATGAAGCTCACAGATCAAGATACACTATTCATCCTGGATCAACTAAAATGTACCAAGATGTAAAGAGGAACTTTTGGTGGCCCAATATGAAAAGAGAAATAGCAGACTATGTATCACGCTGTCTCACATGCCAACAGGTCAAGGCGGAACACCAAAAGCCTGCGGGAAAACTACATCCTCTAGATATTCCTAAGTGGAAATGGGAGGATATTGGTATGGACTTCATCATGGGTTTGTCTAAATCTAAAGGAGGACATGATGGAATCTGGGTTATCATTGACCGATTGACTAAATCGGCACATTTCTTGCCAATCAAAAGCCGATGGTCAATTGATGTGCTAGCTGCACTATACATCAAAGAAATAGTCAGGATACATGGAATTCCTGTCTCAATCGTGTCTGATAGAGATCCCCGTTTTACTTCTCATTTTTGGAAGGGATTACAACATTCGTTGGGAACAAGGCTCAACTTTAGTACTGCTTTTCACCCACAAACGGATGGTCAGACCGAGCGAACTAATCAAGTTGTTGAAGATATGCTGAGAGCATGCATTATTGACTTTGGAGGAAGCTGGCATGACCACTTACCTTTAGTTGAATTTGCATATAATAATAGCTACCAAGCTAGTATCCAAATGGCACCTTTCGAAGCCTTATACGGAAGGAGTTGCCGATCTCCCATATGTTGGAACGAAGTTGGAGAGAAACAACTATTAGGTCCAGACATGGTAAGGGATACAACTGAGAAGATACAGGTAATCAGAGAAAGATTACAAGTTGCTCAGACAAGGCAAAAGGCTTATGCTGATACCAGGAGAAGAGATCTTGAATTCCAGGTTGGAGATCATGTATTTCTTAAAATATCCCCTGGACGTGGCATACGAAGATTTGGTGTTAAGGGCAAGCTTACGCCAAGATTCATCGGACCATTTGAGGTACTCGAAAGAGTTGGCGAGGTTGCTTATCGCATCGCGTTGCCTCCTCAGTTGTCCGAGGTACACAATGTTTTTCACATATCTATGTTGAAGAAGTATGTGCACGATCCGTCACATATTATTGAGCATGGAGATCTGGTGATCCAGAAAGATCTCACATATGAACAGAGGCCTTTAAAGATATTAGATCGAGAAATACGAGCTCTAAGGAATAAGGTTATTCCCATGCTTAAGGTGCAATGGAATAAGAATCCTGAACACGAAGCGACATGGGAGACCGAGGAATCTATGAAGAAACAATTTCCCGAGTTATTCTAAGAGGTATATGTCCTACACTCTCCACGTGTATAATTATATATATATTGAATTTGGGGACCAAATTCTTTTTAAGTGGGGGAGGGTGTAGCAACCCTAATAAATGAATAATTGAAATGAATTAAAACATATATATTACAGAAGTAATATATATAAAAGGAATAGGGTTAATTGGACGAAAATAAAATAAATTAAAAATAACGCCTCTTATTAAGGCGTTAATTTATAAAGAAACGCCTCTATCCATGGCGTGAATAAAGAAAGGACGCCCACACCTACGGTCGTCAGTTCTCACGCGACCAAATGGGTAAGTAAAAGAAACGCCCCTATCTTGGGCGTGTTTTAAAACACGAAACGCCCTTTTTCAAGGCGCTTTTTAAGAAACGCCCTTATGCAAGGCGTTAATTAAAGAATACACGCCCTGACCAAAGTCGTTAATTCCATTCGGAACCGTTCGAACCCAGAACTTATCCAGGGTAAGTGATAACTATGAGGAAGAGTTCGAATGTGGTAATAACTCAATCTTGGAAATATTACTTCCAATCAAACACTACTTTTGTTAGAACTCCAAAATCCTATAAATAGTCTTGATCGACCAAACCCTAAACCTATTTGATCGTTCTGCTGCTGCAAGGTAAGTGAAGAATGTATGTTCTTCTTATTTTCTTTTGCCCTCTGTTTCGACTACATGAAGAACTGATAATTCTTCATTGTCTTTTCTTTGTAGGAGGCTCCACAGCCACTGCCGAAGAACAAGGTATTGTTCTTCAAACCGATTACCTAAACTTCGGTTATATCTTCATACTCCCTCCTTTCTTCCCCTACAGGTTGATTGAAGATCATCGTCGCCATCATCTTCATCAACTGAATTTTTCTTCTTCCTGTCCGATCTGCATACGGCTGCTATTAGAAGCTTCAGTGTGTTCTTATCAAGTCATTCACGTGTTCCATCTCCAGATATCAATTAAGGTAGGATTTTCTCAAGTTATTGTAGCCCAAATAAGAATTAATGCAAGATATCTATACATAAGCATGGCATGCATACTGTTTATAAGGTTTTTATTACGTTCTCTGCAATATTTTGAAAGAAACGCCCTTGATCAGGGCGCTAATTTAAAATACACGACCATGCAGTGGTCGTCAATTTAATATTTGACGCCATGTACGCAGGCGTTAATTTCATAAGACTCACCTGAAAATTGATAATTGATCCTGTTTAAAATTCAATAAATTATGAAATATAGATTCTAATATCTTGCATACCCCTACCTGTGAATTCCTGTTATACTGCAACGACATGTCTCATGTCCCTTGAAATTTTATTTCCTGTAATATTGTAAAATTCTTGAAATTCACGACTTGGACAAAGTCGTTTTCCATATTTTAACGCCCCAGAACAAGGCGTGAATCTGAAAAGTAACGCCCCTTCCTAGGGCGTGTATCTGTTAAAATCCTGAAATTTACATATTCTGTAAAATGGAATTAGAAAGTAACGCCCCTTCCAAGGGCGCGTTTTTGATCTCAACTTTGAATAAACGCCCCCAGGCAAGGCGTGTTTTTGATAAATTAATGAAATAATGAAAATTCTGCAAATTGGCAATATATGTAAACGCCCTCATGTTAGGCGTTAATTATTCAATACACAACTTTACTCAAGTCGTTATTTTACTGTAACCTGATTTCGTCTTGATTCTATTACCGATGGTTTCATATTATACATATATATATATATATATATATATCGGCACTATTCTCCATTCCGTGAGTATAGTCCCACTTTTTACGTTGATTTATCGATCACACTCAACTCTCATTGACATACAAGCTCTCCATTGGACATTCCGTTCCTTTGGACTAGCGAGTTAGTCATAGAGACCTCCGTAAGACTCCTCGTAGCCTTGGATTCCCTCAAGGCCGACTGAGCTGGTTGTACCCTAAAAACCCATTACACGATCCTTGCCATGTCAATCTAAAGAAACATGGTATACCGGCCCTTATGATTATACAAAGAGTATATCATAAGAAATTCTTAATGGGATGATGATATCATGCCATATCATGTAGTTCTTGTAAACCCCAATTCTATGATAAGAATGAGGGTATCTTGCTTGATCTTATGTTCATGTGGACCTTAGTTCTATATAAAGAATGTCCATATCGATTTATCATGGTACCTAAGTTAAGGGAACCATATTCTACCTAGTTTTATCGAACTCGTGATTATACCGTTATTATCGCCATTCTACGGCCTTTGTCATATTTTTGGACTCTATTCTATCAATGTTGTCATACGTATCTACAAGCTTGATTATTGAAATTCTATATTGGCTATATAAACAAGAGTGGATGTCAAAACACATGATAAATGCTTGCGCATATAGGGCCCGATCTGGTCCTGGGAGGAGCACCCGAAAGTACTTGTGCCCATGGGAGTTAAAATGATAAGGTATCTGGCATTATACCGAGTACTTGACTTGCTTGATTGGACATTCCACACATATCTTGTACTTGACTCGTACTTGACATGAAATGAAATGCGTGGCCCGAAAAAGGGTAATTTACTTGCTTGCTTGATACATGATAGCCAAAGTTCTTGACATGATTTGTTAAATGTACTTGCTTGAATATCTCGAATAAACTTGTTATCTTGTTAAAAGTTCATGATAAGTTCATCTTATTTCCTTGATACTACATTCTATCTATCCTGTCGTGTTATGCGAGCATGCATAGCTTTATTGCATTCATAAAAATGTAATTACTTAAACCCCTCGCTAGTACTTGAGATATAATTTCTTACTGAGCGTTCGCTCATTCCGTTTGTCACTTTGTACTTTTCAGGTAAGTCCGACGACAATGGAAGTCAATCGGATGGGAATGGTCAAGAGTGAAAGTGATAGAGCTTCTACAAGTGTCGTCTAGTTGGTTCTATAGTTTTCTCGAGTCAACTGTGTACTTTTCTTTTTGTTAAACAGAGTATTGGATTTGTAATAGTCTATCCATTATGAAATAAGGATTGGGTTATCTTGCTATTTTGCGCATCTCTGTCTTCGTGTCGAATACACGACCACTCTGATTGACATGATTGATATAGACACGTCACGCATCTCCGGGTATCTTCCGCGCTCGGGGCGTGACAGTCGGGGAAGGAAGATCGCGCGGAGAGCCACCGGAAGAACCGCGGCTAGGGTTTGAACGATTTTGGAGCCAAAGAGGGTTTGTTAGGGCTTACAAGAGATGGTGGCTAGCTTTCTAGGGGGTTATGAGTTCTTATATAGGCAAGGGAGGGGCTAACATAGGGTTAGAACCCCATTCGCGGACGGCCCGGACGTGGTGGAACCGCGTCGCCGGAATGGGTCGACCCATTGGGTCGACCCCTGTGAACTCAACCCCAGCAGAACCGGTTTTTGCAAGGGTCGACCCTTGGGGTCGACCCATTCAGTGAAGTTTAGCAAAATTTGTTTAAATTTGCACCGGATGGTCAAGAGAGAGGATAGGCTCGAGTCCCCAATGTACATACATGTTGGAATCAATAAAAATAAGAGTGATAAAAGGTTTTAGGCAATTGGGGAAATGCAACAACCATTTTAAGAGCAAAATGTGACGTGCTTTTATCCAATTCTCCAGATTTCACGATTCGGACAGTTTTACTCCATTGATGGCAGGAGAGTGTATTCAAGGTCATAAACGGCCATAGAATTTTCAACAAGAATGAGTGGATATTATATAGATAGAAGGAATGCAAGAGCACACATAGAAGACTTATCACACAATTGTTTTTTTTCTTTTGATTTTTCACACACCTTGATGCTTATGTATGAGAAGGAAAATGCAAGCTAGGATATAGCTAATGCAAATGGATGCAATGCAGTAATCTATGCACTCAACAGCACACAGAGTCATGATGTTGACTCTTCTATTCTACAAACCCCTAGTTCTCTCCTAAATGATGTGAATTTCTCCTCACAAAGGGGTTTGGTGAAGATATCGGCAATTTGATGATCCGTATCGATAAAGCTGATTTCTACATCACCCTTACTAACATGATCTCTAATGAAATGATGTCTAATTTCAATATGCTTGGTGCGAGAATGATGGACTGGGTTCTTGGATAGATTAATGGCTGAGGTGTTATCACAAAGTATTACGGTGTTTTTGAAGGATTCGCCATAATCAACCATTTGTTGTTGGATCCAAAGCACCTGAGCAACACAACTACCTACAGCCACATACTCGGCTTCAGCAGTTGATAAGGCCACTGAGTTTTGTTTCTTGGAGGCCCATGAAACTATGCATCCTCCAAGGAACTGACAATACCCGCTGGTGCTTTTTCGATCCACTTTACAACCCGCATAATCGGCATCGGAGTAAGCAATTAAATCAATGCTCGAGTTACGCGGAAACCACAAACCTAAGTTCACTGAGCCAACAATATATCTAAAAATCCTTTTTACAGCTGACAAGTGTGACTCCTTAGGATTGGACTAAAAACGAGCACACAAACATACTGCAAATTGAATATCAGGCCGACTAGCAGTTAAGTACAACAAGGAACCTATCATGCTTCTGAAAAGTTTTTGGTCCACAGATTTACCTGTTTCATCTTTATCAATTTTTATTGATGTGGACATAGGTGTGGGTTGTGGTTTGGTAGATGCCAAGCCAAACTTTTTCAGCAGCTCCATTGCATATTTTCTCTGATGTACGAACATCCCATCGGCCGTTTGTGTAACCTGCAATCCCAAAAAGAATGTCAGCTCTCCCATTAGGCTCATTTCAAATTCACTTTGCATCAATTTTGCAAAGTCCTTGCTGAGAGTATCCTTGGTGGAGCCAAATATAATATCATCAACATAGACTTGAACAACTAAAATTTCCTTACCGTTCAACCTTGTGAAAAGGGTTTGATCCACATTACCTCGTTTGAATCCATTTTGTATAAGGAAATCATTTAACCGTTCATACCATGCTCGGGGTGCTTGTTTAAGACCGCAGAGTGCCTTGTCTAACTTGTACACATGGTCTGGATACTTTGTGTCTTCATACCCCGGAGGTTGCTCCACATATACGTCCTCCTGAATAAAACCATTTAAGAATGCACTTTTCACATCCATCTGAAACAGTTTGATATTATTGCAACATGCAAATGCTAAAAGAATTCTCACTGCGTCGAGTCTTGCTACTGGAGCAAAAGACTCATCAAAATCGATTCCTAGCTCCTTGCTATAACCTTTGGCTACCAGCCTTGCCTTGTTCCTAGTTACCACCCCTTGATCGTTTGTTTTATTTCGAAAGATCCATTTGGTTCCGATCACAGAGTGGTTTCTAGGGCGAGGCACAAGGAACCACACTTTGTTCCTCTGGAATTGGTGTAGTTCTTCTTGCATAGCCAAGATCCAGAAATCATCTTTTAAGGCATCTTCTATAGAGTGAGGTTCAGATTGTGAGAGTAATGCAATATAATCGAGATTTTCAACTTCCCTGAATGAGGAACGCGTTCTTATTCCCTCTCCCACATTGCCAATGACAACTTCTGGTGGGTGATCTTTTGCAAAAGTCCATTGTCTAGGCAGCTGTAGTTCACTTAGAGTTTGCTGATTTTCATCATCCTTTTGTTGCTCTTCACCTTCTGATTTGTTTGCTTCATTCGAGAGCTCTTTGGTGGTATCTTCTTCTGATTCTTCTTCCTGCAAGATATGCTTTTCATTAGGATTCTTGGATGATGATTCATCAATAATGACATGGGGACTTTCCTCAACTACAAGAGTTCTCAAGTTATACACTCGATAGGCTCTTGAGTTAAGGGAGTATCCGAGAAATATCCCCTTGTCACTATTGGGGTCAAACTTAGCCAAATCCACCTTACCATTATTATGGATGTAACAAATGGAGCCAAAAGGTTTGAAGTAAGAAATATTTGGTTTGAAATATCCCCTTGTCACTCTCGGCTCAAGAAATACGCTCTAAATCAGCCGCAAAGGCTGCTACTCTTCGCGGTCAATCTTCATCCAGCAAGGTGCTTGACAGAAAAGTTCTTCATCCCCGAGCTGTGGGCTTCGGTAATTTGAGCAAACATATCCCCAGTTTAGTTGATGTCTGATGTGACACCACCTATGGACCTATTTTGCAAGCATTCAAGTTTGAGCAGCGGACTCACACTAGCGAGCTCACCCGTATGGCGCACACTAGTGCCCGATGGCGACGAGGCGATGTTGGAGAGGGTCCGAGACGGGACCTTGAGGCTCCAATGGTTGGCTAGCTTGGGGAGAACCCCAAATGGGCCTAGGATGCCCAAATCATGGGCGGCCAACACACCAAGGGTGTGGGTTAAGTGGATGCTCTCACAACTCGCCCGCGGTGGTCACTCAATTTGGGTAGCAATTTAAAATCGGACACTCTCTTACCGCCGACGGAGTAACTATAGCAATACTAAGCTAAGCAAGTCCATTACAGCAATGAGAGATGTTCAGGAGCTCACCTAGCCGGCGTGAAGACGCCGACTCCGGCCGGAGACGGGGGCGAGCGGGGAGGCGAGGGTATGCACCCGCACGCTGCGTCGGTGTCGCTTCAACCTGAAATGGAAAGATTACACCACTACACCTCTCGTAGGAGGGGTGATCTTGGGGTGGGGATTAATTTTATTACATCCAATACTACCTCCACGCAGGGAGGGGCCTTCAGCCGGCCAAGCGGGGTGGGGACTTATGCTAAGGAAACCCGATTTGCCGATCCCCGCCGGTTCTGCCAACCTTCAGAATTGTTGGACAGGGGGCCGGTGATGTCACTGTCACAAATTCCACAGAGCTCAGATCTTGACGAAACCTGCGCCAAAAGTTTCCCAACTGACAGAGGATGATGCCTGAATTTTTTGGGAAGCTCTGGACCTCGGGGCTGATCGGACCGGCGACTAGAGTAGGACAGCAACACTCTGCTTTGGACTGATGTAGAACTGATGCAGTGGATTGTAGAAGGCGCTGCGGTCGGTCCCGAACTTCAAATTGAACGAAACTGGCAGTGACGCGATCGTGGTCGGAGTAGCTTCGAGCAGAAGTTGACAAGGACACAATCCGAGGTCGGAGATGAGAATAGTGGCCAGATAAATGAAGACAGGTTAAACCTGATTCCACTGGTGGCAGACTGCACACTCCGACGAAATAATTCAGAACAAATAGCTTGGGCAGGCGATTGGCATCGTTCTTTCTGCTACTGATGGAGGACTAGACGAAGAAGAATTTTTTAGAAGGAAGTGTGCTCGAATTCCTCCAAGGTTGACCGCAGAACAGCTTCCAAGATCGCTCTGGTCTTCAGTCTGGGACAGATTGCGCAGTCGTTGAAGATGACGCTCCTCCGGACAGCTCCGAACTCGGAAGCCGGCGAGACCACCACCGTTGGAAAGCTATCTCGATGGCGATTCCAGCAATGTAGGCCTTGCCACCTGAATCTTTGAGAGACGGTCGTGGCTGCCTCTGCAAGTCGCTGCAACTCTGTTGCCTGAAACAGAGGCTGAATGAGATAAAGATGAGGGGGTGGCGAAGGGGATGGCCAAGAGAATAAGAGGTGGAGGGTGAACTTGGCTGGTATGGGGAAGGGGGGCTGCGACTTTGGGTGGTTTGGGAGGTGAGGAGATGGAAGGGCACTGCCCTAGGGAGAGGGAAATTTGAATTTGGGCTTAGGGAAGAGCCCCTTCAACCTTAGGGACAGGAAGGGGTGCTTAGGAAGTGGTGTTGGGTAGTTGGGGGTTGGGAGGTGGGGTGTGGATTGGAGGATGCCACCTTGGGTTGGGGGGGAGTTAAATGGGTGTATGGGGAAGGGGAGAGGTCTTAATGAGGGGTGAATGGGAAGGAGAGAGAAAATTCCGAAAATTGGGGTGGAGTGAGAGAGAGAGAGAGGGGGGGGACCCCTTAGAGAGAGAGAGAGTGAGAGAGAGAGAGATCTAGTGGGATTTGGAAGTGGATTTCAATTTTCATTCAATTGTTCATTACTTCAAAATGAGGGGAATGGGGTCCTATATATAGGCAACCCACATTTCTACAAAAGTCCCTGACATTTGACTCAATGACAAATAACCGAAGGGATAGGGGTGCCCTTGGGCCAAGCCCAATGAATTGGGCCCACTAGCCTAACAAACCAACCTAATGACACAATACTTAGGAAAATGACTCACTAACCTAGGTACATGACTCAAATAAAGGGAAAATTACATGATATTGACTCAAATAAAATGTGAAGATTACATGACTAGACTAAAAAATACATGACTAACATAATGGCGCTTGTCGACGAACAATCCGAGTCCGGAGAAAATGTGGAGGGGCAAGGGATGCCCTCATCATACCCCCGGGGTGGGAAAAACTCGACCCCGTCGAGTATGGGTCCACCAGGGAAGTAGTACATCGAACTGCGGCTCTGGGTGATCCACGATCTCCATACTCAACCAGCGACCATAGTCGGGGAACGGCGCTTCAGCCTTTCGAAGTGGCCCGGACACACCCTCATGCTGGCTATGATGTCTTGCTTGCCTAGTATTGCTGTCGTGTGCTCACGTCGGGCTCTCGGGCTAATTTGTGGTGGCACTCCGAAGGTGTCCCTCGCAAGGATAGGTGTAAGCTCAAGGCACTCACTAGGATCCACCGCGGTGCCCTTAGTGGGTGTTGGATCCGCTTCATGAGAAATGGGGAGAATCCTAAAACCCTTTTGGAAGTTCAACCCATAAGCCGGGTTGCTAAAGCCACTCGGAACTTGGCAAGGTCCAAGTCCTCGTGCCCTCGATTTGGAGGTGACCCCAGGGTAGAGCCACTCCAAAGTCATCATCGTCAAGTTACCAACTTAGAATTTTAAGTGGCGCACACGAGTTTTTGCTTGCTTATTATAAATCTCACCGCTTGCTGCTTGATATTTGCTTGGATGCATATGCCATGCTTTATGATGCGGTGTGAGTGGGCAATGTATGGTATGCAAAGGTGGTCCGGGGCAGCCAAATGTAGTTCGATCATGCTTTGATGCCATGAAGACTGTGACAGACTTAGGGGGCCCGGGACATCCAGAGATGAACCTTTTATGTATGGGTAAGACAAATGTCGGGGGACCCGGACGTCCATGTATGCTCCTCTCATGTTTAAGACTCATGATTAATGAAGGTGGGCCAATACATCCAAATATGGTCCACTTATACTTCCTACTTGACATGTGGGTGATGTGAATGAATGTTCCCGACTTATGAATCATGCCAAGTGGTGTTGTATGCCAAGACTTATGCACTCTTGTGACAAAGATGTCTCCTATGTGTGGGCTTTTGGACTTCCATTGGAATGGGTCAAAGGGCTCTAGCAAGGTGGATATCATGAAATGAGGCACTTCCTCGATCCCTAGGTGTATACCACCCAAAGTCATGGCTCTCATGGTGTAACCCGGGTCTGGGATGGGGTGGATTGGATCAAATATGGTGGGTTGGGGTAGGGAAAGGTAGGTGGTGGTTAAGGTGGTTGGGTCACACGGGTTCCTTGACTCCCATTGGAATGGATCATAGGGATCATAGTAAGGGTCATCTTGGTAGGGGTACTCTATGCTCTCAAGGTCCTCGAATGGTGAGTCATCCTCCTCAATAATTGGGCCAAGGTTGCTAATGGGTTGGCCGATCAAAGCACTTGGGATCTCAATGGTTGGGGAGTGGACTAGGATAGGTTCTTCCTCCATGGGAAGATGGAGGATGATCTCACTAGTAACTTGGCCATTAGTGTAGATGGAAGTGATGGAGCCAATGGTGGGATATGCTAGGCTAATAGTGTTAGTTTCAGGCGGCCTCATGGCTAGCATTTTAGTCAAGTGAATTTCCCAATGTAGGTAGTTCACTAAGTCTTCCAAATCTTCCATACAATAGGAAGTTTGATAAGTGACAGGTGGTTGAATGGGAATGATTTGGGATTGATATCCCATGGGTAGGTGGCATGGTTGTGAACTAGGAATGGTGAGACCTTTCTTGAGCCATTGGAGTATGGACTTATCTATGGTGAGGTTGGGTATTTCTAGAGGAGCTAGGCTAGAGGTGTGTGAGTTGTTTGGCCTTTGGATTTCCTCTATGTTGGGAGGTGGATTCGGATGGGCATCCTTCTCCACTTGGGTAGGTGTGTGGGTAGCAACTTCTATTGCTAATGGAGTAGGGGGATCTAGGGTGGGTGGTTGGGTGATAGCTAGCGTATGACACACCCGGGGTGGTGAACAAGCATGGGCTTGGGTTGGGATAGGAAGGGGAAGTAGAGGAGGCCTAGGTTGGAGAAAGATTGGTGTAGGAAGTGGGAGGTGGGTTGGGTGAGGGGTTTTGGGTTCGGGGGTGGTGGCCATTATGGGATTAGGTGGGGAGGTGGAGGCCTTGGCCACTTGGGTTCTAGTGGTAAGGGTTTGGATGGGTGGGGTTGGAGGAGTGGGAGTGCTCCTCGAGTTTTGGTAACCCGGGTAAGAAGGGGACATATATTTGGCTCTAAGTTGCTCCTTCATGTCCTTCCAAGTGGTGACGGGAGTTTCCCTTCTAGTACCTTTAGCCCGACAATTTGCATCCAATAAGTTTCTGCCCGTTTGGTAAGTTGCATTTTGGCAACCAATGCCTTTTCATCCTCGGACATATGATACCAAGTGAAGTATTGGTCCATTGTAGCTTCTCAATCTAAATATTCTCTAGGACAGGTTCCATCAAAGGTGGGAAGTGGGAAAGGGACCATCCTATCGTCCGTCCTTGGGGCGGGCCTATTTTCTCCAAGTTGGTTGAGTCGGCCCGATATGTTATCAAGCCGCTCATTGGCATAGGTCAAGACTTTCATGAAGTAGTTGACATGGCCAGAGAAGTTATGGGTGTTAGTGGTAGGCATCTCTTGGTGGCTTGGACTTATGGAGTGGGCCGATTGGTAAGGTCGATATGAGGTGGCCATACTAGGGGACAAGAGTGATGCACTTGAAGACTCTAAATGCATAGACATGCCCTAGGACCAACTTGATAGAGACAAGTTGTGAACTTGCTCTGATACCACTTGATGTGACACCACCTATGGACCTATTTTGCAAGCATTCAAGTTTGAGCAGCGGACTCACACTAGCGAGCTCACCCGTATGGCGCACACTAGTGCCCGATGGCGACTAGGCGATGTTGGAGAGGGTCCGAGGCGGGACCTTGAGGCTCCAATGGTTGGCTAGCTTGGGGAGAACCCCAAATGGGCCTAGGATGTCCAAATCATGGGCGGCCAATACACCAAGGGTGTGGGTTAAGTGGATGCTCTCACAACTCGCCCGCGGTGGTCACTCAATTTGGGTAGCAATTTAAAATCGGACACTCTCTTACCGCCGATGGAGTAACTATAGCAATACTAAGCTAAGCAAGTCCATTACAGCAATGAGAGATGTTCAGGAGCTCACCTAGCCGGCGTGAAGACGCCGACTCCGGCCGGAGACGGGGGCGAGCGGGGAGGCGAGGGTATGCACCCGCACGCCGCGTCGGTGTCGCTTCAACCTAAAATGGAAAGATTACACCACTACACCTCTCGCAGGAGGGGTGATCTTGGGGTGGGGATTAATCTTATTACATCCAATACTACCTCCACGCAGGGAGGGGCCTTCAGCCGGCCAAGCGGGGTGGGGACTTATGCTAAGGAAACCCGATTTGCCGATCCCCGCCGGTTCTGCCAACCTTCAGAATTGTTGGACAGGGGGCCGGTGATGTCACTGTCACAAATTCCACAGAGCTCAGATCTTGACGAAACCTGCGCCAAAAATTTCCCAACTGACAGAGGATGATGCCTGAATTTTTTGGGAAGCTCTGGACCTCGGGGCTGATCGGACCGGCGACTAGAGTAGGACAGCAACACTCTGCTTTGGACTGATGCAGAACTGATGCAGTGGATTGTAGAAGGCGCTGCGGTCGGTCCCGAACTTCAAATTGAACGAAACTGGCAGTGACGCGATCGTGGTCGGAGTAGCTTCGAGCAGAAGTTGACAAGGACACAATCCGAGGTCGGAGATGAGAATAGTGGCCAGATAAATGAAGACAGGTTAAACCTGATTCCACTAGTGGCAGACTGCACACTCCGACGAAATAATTCAGAACAAATAGCTTGGGCAGGCGATTGGCGTCGTTCTTTCTGCTACTGATGGAGGACTAGACAAAGAAGAATTTTGTAGAAGGAAGTGTGCTCTAATTCCTCCAAGGTTGACCGCAGAATAGCTTCCAAGATCGCTCTGGTCTTCAGTCTGGGACAGATTGCGCAGTCGTTGAAGATGACGCTCCTCCGGACAGCTCCGAACTCGGAAGCCGGCGAGACCACCACCGTTGGAAAGCTATCTCGATGATGATTCCATAAATGTAGGCCTTGCCACCTTAATCTTTGAGAGACGGTCGTGGCTGCCTCTGCAAGTCGCTGCAACTCTGCTGCCTGAAACAGAGGCTGAATGAGATAAAGATGAGGGGGTAGGGAAGGGGATGGCCAAGAGAATAAGAGGTGGAGGGTAAACTTGGCTGGTATGGGGAAGGGGGGCTGCGACTTTGGGTGGTTTGGGAGGTGGGGAGATGGAAGGGCACTGCCCTAGGGAGAGGGAAATTTGAATTTGGGCTTAGGGAAGAGCCCCTTCAACCTTGGGGAGAGGAAGGGGTGCTTAGGAAGTGGTGTTGGGTAGTTGGGGGTTGGGAGGTGGGGTGTGGATTGGAGGATGCCACCTTGGGTTGGGGGGGAGTTAAATGGGTGTATGGGGAAGGGGAGAGGTCTTAATGAGGGGTGAATGGGGAGGAGAGAGAAAATTCCGAAAATTGGGGTGGAGGGAGAGAGAGAGAGAGGGGGGACCCCTTAGAGAGAGAGAGAGAGAGAGAGAGAGAGATCTAGTGGGATTTGGAAGTGGATTTCAATTTTCATTCAATTGTTCATTACTTCAAAATGAGGGGAATGGGGTCCTATATATAGGCAACCCACATTTCTACAAAAGTCCCTGACATTTGACTCAATGACAAATAACCGAAGGGATAGGGGTGCCCTTGGGCCAAGCCCAATGAATTGGGCCCACTAGCCTAACAAACCAACCTAATGACACAATACTTAGGAAAATGACTCACTAACCTAGGTACATGACTCAAATAAAGGGAAAATTATATGATATTGACGCAAATAAAATGTGAAGATTACATGACTAGACTCAAAAATACATGACTAACATAATGGCGCTTGTCGACGAACAATCCGAGTCCGGAGAAAATGTGGAGGGGCAAGGGATGCCCTCATCAATGTCATTTGCAGTCAGCCCAACTTGGATGTGTTCATGTCTAGCCACCGACGGATGTATCCCAACTTAGTGCATCAATTCTATAGCAATCTCTCCATGGCTGGTGACACTCCGATTACTAAAGTTAATGGGGTTCAGATTCTTCTCTCCCCACAGTTGTTAAGCGACGCATTTCGGCTCAGTCCCGAGGGGTATGCATTTGGTGATATTCTTGTTCCTGAAGATATCATTTATCTTTACAAGACTTCTGAAGATCGAGCAGGCCGATCTGTTGCGGGGTTGAATGCTAATCGTTTCCCGTCATATGGTTGCGGACTTTCCTCAACTTCTGAAATTACTGAACTCATGGTTGTCAAATTCCCTACCATGATCACTTATCACGGTCTTGATGTACCACCATTTTTCATTCTGAACCATCCTGCAAAACGCCTCAAACTCCATCAAAGCATCACTTTTGTTTGAGAGAAAATACACCCAGCTATATCTAGTAAAATCATCCACAATAACAAATCCATAAAGCTTACCACCCAAGCTATGTGTTCGGCTTGGTCCAAAGAGATCTATATGGATCAATTCAAGGGGCTTAGATGTGGTTACATCACTTTTAGATTTAAAGGATGTTCTTGTCTGTTTGCCCTTGCTACATGCTCCACAGATTCCTTCGTTGACCATCTTCAACTTGGGTAAGCCAACCACCAGATTTTTCTTGAACAACTTCATCATCACATTGAAACTAGCATGCCCAAGACGGCGATGCCATAACCATGCATCATCAGAATTTTTAGCAACCAAGCAAAGATTTTTATGTGAAACATCATCAAGATCAATCATATAAACATTGTTGTGTCTAACCCCTATGAACTTGATTTCATTGGTGTTTCTATCTACCACAGTGCAGTGAGTAGCATCAAAAGACACATTGCAACCTTTGTCACAGAGCTGACTTATGCTTTGAAGATTGTGATGCAAGCCTTTGACAAGTAAAACGTTTTCAATGATTTGAGTTTGGTTCTTACCTATCTTACATTCTCCAACAATTTTTCCTTTGTCTTTACCTCCAAAAGCTACCACCCCACCATCCTTTTCTTGCAGGTCTGCAAACATTTCCTTGTTCCCCGTCATATGCCTTGAACATCCACTATCCAAGTACCATTTGTTCTTTTGAGCTCCAAGGCAGACCTGCAAATACAAAGAGAGTACGTATGGGGTTTTTGGTACCCAAGCAAGCTTAGGTCCTCGGTGGTTAGACATAAGAGGCATGTATGATCTATTCATCATTCTAATAAAATTTTCATCATCAAACCTCATGGTTCTGCACTCATACATATCATGGCCTAATCTTCCACAATAAAAGTAAGTAGTGATTCTTTTATCACGATTTCTTCTCCTGTTCACATTCATATATAAACTGTGCATCTGTGTGTTGGAAGATGAGGCATATGTATTTCTTGAAACCCATGGAGTTATGTATGTTTTGGACTTAAAGTTATTTCTTTTCTCAGAAGAGGGTGGAGAACATCCTTCATCAGGACCCACACAAGTATTCAACACTTGTTTACCTTTTTCAAGTGTGGTGAGAGCATTCTTCAATTCATTTATCTCAACCAACAGACTTTCAACTTTCTTTTCAGCAATTTCCTTGGATTGATTACTTGAGACATTTTCAATCCTTTCATGTTCCAATTCCTGTTTCAAATCTTCATGCAGTTTGATGAGGGCAGTTTGATCTTCACGCATGCATGAACTCTCTTCTTTAAACAATTCAATTTTAGACATGAGACTTTCATTTTCTTGTTCAAGATTCTCATTTTCAGATTTCATGAAATTGCAATTCTCACAGGGATTTTTAGCACTCACAACTTGTTCGACTTTCTTTTTCAGAAGTTTGTTTTCAAATTTCAATTTTTTGCATTTTCCATACAATGATTCATATGCAATCTGCCATTGTGCACAAGTGAGTGATTCAGTTTCAGATTGTACCTCATTGGTGTCGTCATTTGCCATGAAGCATAGATGTTGGACAAGTTCATTTAGTCCATCTTCATTCCCGGAGTCTTCTTCATCTTCATCGCTCCAAGTGGCCACCATGGCCTTAGGCTTTTTGAATTTTCCCTTTTTGAACCTTTTGGCCAACTCCGGGCATTCTCCCCGCATGTGACCGGGTTTCTTGCATTCATAGCAAATTATCTCTTCCTTCTTGCTGCTTTCATTCCTCTTAGGACCTTGCCTTCTTGGCCCTTTCCTGAACTGACCTCCAAACATCCTGGTGTTCTTGACAAGTTTTCTTGCTCTTCTGGTGAACATAGCAACAAGCTCCTCATCTTCAGTATTGGCTGAGGAACCTTCCTCGCTTTCTTTCGACTCTTGAGGATCTACCTTCAGTGCCATAGTTGTGGCAACTTTCTTCTTCTTGTTGTCGTCCTCGCTCCTTTTGATGTTGATCTCATATGTCATCAGGGAGCCGACTAACTCATCCAAAGTTAGAGTGCTGAGATCTTTTGAGTCTTCTATCACTGTAGCCTTTGTGTGCCACTGAGGTGATAGAGATCTCAGTACCTTCCTCACAAGATCACGGTTTGAATATTCCTTGCCAAGAGCCTTCAAACCATTTGTGATTTCCATCAGTCTCGCGAACATTTCAGAAATGGTTTCGTCTGGCTTCATCATAAACAATTCATACTCCCGGACCAATAGATTAGCTTTGGTCTCCTTGACTTCAGAAGTTCCTTCATAGATCAAGCGTAGTTTGTCCCACATTTCCTGTGCAGAGGAACACATAGATATGCATGAATATTCATTCGGATGGATAGCACATTGAATTATATTCATGACCTTAAAATTAGCTGAACACTTATTGATGTGATCATCATCCCAATCATCTTCATTGTCAGGCAACTTATAAGGACCTCTGTTGATAACATTCCACACTTCATAATCTTGAGCACGCAAGAAAACATACATTCTGTTTTTCCAATATGTGTAGTTTGTTCGATCAAAAAACGGAGGCCTGTGAACGGAATGCCCTTCGGGCATCATCCCTCTGTTTGCCATAGAAAAGGATCTGCTTTACGATCGTGAGATCGGGCTATACAGAGACCAAAGATCTGATACCAATTGTTGGGTCCCAAACGGTGGCAATCAAGAGGGGAGGGGTGAATTGATTGGCAAATTAAAATTATTTTCTGAAGAACTTGCGAGACAAGATAGAAGCAATCAAACGCTCGGTCTTACTCGTGCATGATCACACATGAATGCATGTGAAAGATGGTGAGTGTGTGAAGAAGAAGGTGGTGAACACTCAACTCACCGTGAACCCCACTCGACAAAATATGCACACGAACAAACCACTGGAGACACAAAGTTTTTAGGTGGTTCGGGTACACCGCAATGTCCCCTACGTCCACCCCTCACTCATGAGGATTAACGACTTCACTATGATGTGAGCCAAGCACACACACACACGCTGTTATGAACAGCACACACACACACACACACACACGGTACCCAATCTAGGCACCCCAATCACACACACACACACAAGCTCGTGTCCATACACGAACACACACTCACGAATCTGTTTCAAGATAGTTTAGAATACAACAACTTTCAGATTCACCAAAAAGCACTAAAGAAGATCAGAGTAGAAAGGATCTCTAGATAGAACTCCCCCTTTGTGTTCTTCGAATCAACTTTGATACTCCAGCAGAATGATGAACGAGTTTGGATGAAGTGTGACGCAAGGCAGCACAAATGGATGTGGAAGCTTGATGTCTGATGCAGCTCTTTGATGTATATGATCTTGGGCTTGGATTCCAGCTCCTTCCTTTGGATTTCAGCTTCAGAGCAAGGAGGAATGGGGCTTAAAGGCTGCAACTCCGAACCTACACATACACAATAGAACAACCATCATTCTTAATCGGATCTCACCTCTCTCCTATAAATTTAGTGCCATTAGGGTTTGATTAAATGATCAAAATAGTCAAAGACAGCTTGGGAACCAGATCCACAAAATGTGGAGAGGTTTGTGGAATGTCTAGAGGTGATTAGACATGGATTGGAAGACTTTCGGTGCAAGGAAACAGAAGTCAAACAAGACGGCTGGAGGTCGGACCGGAAGGGGTCGACCCTTGGGGTCGACCCTCGTGATAGGGTTTTAGGACCCAAAGGCAATGGGTCGACCCTTGGGGTCGACCCTCAAGAGCAGCCGTGCTGCTTTTGGACAAAATGCCACAGGGGTCGACCCTTGGGGTCGACCCTCGGGGGGTGTTTTATGTTCTGGGCAGAATGGGTCCACCCCTGGGGTCGACCCTTGCAGGTACCAGCTGTTGGATGGAGGAATAAACGAAGGGGTCGACCCCAGGGGTCGACCCTTGCTCCTGAACATAAAAAATACAATGAATATCAAGTGATCTAAGTCCAAGGAACATGTGGGGTGTTCTCCAAAGAGTTCAAAACAAGAAGAGGTTTGAGCCTTAAGCAAGAATGAGTAAACCCCATCTAGATTGGATTAAGATCAAGCCCAAGCAAAAAACACCCTTTGGGATTAAAACAAGAAGTTCATCTTTGAAAAACAAATGATCAAGAGTTTAAGTGTTGGGATGGATCTCACCAAAAGTCCTTATATTATTCGATTCATGAACCGCCTTCTTCTCCCTGTCAAAACATACATTTTGCATTAGCTTTGGTGATATCAGACTGAAGTTAAACATCTTACCAGCTGAAGTGATTCCCAACTTGCAAAGCTCCGTATCTCATCAAGTGAAGACTATTCCAGAAATAGTCATGGTATTCAAGTTAAATTTAGTCATCATCAAAATCCATTATATCCATTACAAAAACCACATAGAGGGGGTTCAACACCTACCATTCAACCAAAGCAACTTACCATTTTGTTGGTCCACAAGGATGTGAAGATCCAATTGGAAGATATCCAATGTGGTCTTTATATTCAATGCTATTCGATACACCTGTCACATTGCATACTAAAAGTTAGTCTTCCATAATACTCAATTTCTAAAAATTGAAATCTATCTCTCATTATTCACTTAATTTCACACTTAAGATCCTGCATCATAACCGTTAAGTGAATCAAATAGGGAAGAGTTAGAAGAGTTTCACCCAGTTCAGTCGGAGACTATTTTTTTTCACTAGCTCCTGTAAGCATATCAAAGCACATGTCAGTTAACTTCATCAAATCAGTTGGCCGTGACATATACTAGCCCGTTCATACAAAATGGAGTTTGCTCAGTTCATTTCAAATCCACAACAACATATGCAAATTGTTTACATGGAGGCCAGTCACATGGTATTTAGTTCATCATCAAAATTCCTTAAAACACGGTTGTGCACGGGGTTCAACACGCCGCTCACCCCAAAATCATACTTTTTAACCCCCGACGTGAAATAAACCACTCTCGGCCTCACTTCGGTCCACAAAACGTGGGGAAAGTGAATACAAGGGCCAGGGATCCATCCCCCTACCTCCACCGAAGATTTCCCATGCCGAGGACGCCGATTCCTCGCAAAAATGTTTCTCGAATCACCTCCGGGTTTCAAAATCCGTGGACGAGCACCGCCTTGCTCCGCACTCCATCCTCGGTTGCTCATCGCCCGCGTCGCCTCTGCCTCGCCCTCGCCATCCTCCATCGGCCACCGGAGAAGAGAGGGAGAGAAAGAGAGAACGAGAGAAGAGAGAGGGAGAGAATGAGAGAAATGGGGAGAGAGGGGGTGAGGGTTGATATTTATAAGAAATAAATGAGGATTTTAAAATTTTAAAAAATGTAAAAATAGGAAAAAATCATTCCCACAATCCTCGAAAAATGCACAGTGCGCCTGCAACGTCCCGAAACTTGAAAATAGATCGGTTCACCCTACACAGGGGTCTGAAGGCACGATAGCCAAAAATCTGATTAAATTACCAAACTCACTCTGGGACCCACAAAAGCGCTCCGAAACCCACGGATTCTGATCCGAAAAATTTGGGACATTATAGGTGAGCCTCATCTCATTGGCTGAGTAGGGGTCCAATAGATCCCCACCACAATGTAATGTTGTATCCCATGTTTTGATGATATCTGATTATGACTCATTGATGATTCTAATGTGATTTTGATTATGTCAACATGCATTAAGTTCAGATCAAAGACAGGCTCAGACCAAAGATAGTCAATAGATCAAGCAGAAGGGTCAAGTGACTCAAAGACCTCCAATTATGTGCCAGCAAAGATTAAGTCAAACCAAGTGAAATTCCAAAGGCTGCGTCGACCCCATAGTGAGGCTACGTCGACTCCCCTATTCACAAAAGCGAGAAAAGCCCAAACGGCTCTCAGCTACGTCGACCCCATGGCAATGCTGCGTCGACTCCAAACTATTTCCAGTAAGGAAGCTTCAAGCGATCTACAAAGCTACGTTGACTCCATCTTCTCATGGCGTCGACTCCGGACAGTCTCAAGAAGCAGACTCAAGCATACATCTTCAGCTGTGTTGACCTTACCTCGTCAGTTGCATCGACCGCATCAGCTCCAACAACAGTCAGATAGGCGAGTATCACCAACTGTGTCGACCTCATAGTCTCAGGGTGTCAACTCCAAGCGCCTTACCAAAAGCCGTCTCGAACGCGTCCTCAACAACTGTGTCGACCTCACCTTCTCAAGGCGTCGACGCAAGGGCCTCCCAATAGCCATTTTGAACGCTTGCTCACCAGCTGCGTCGACGCACCAGAAGCCCTTGAAGCCTAATTCTATCAAACCTGCAACATTCTCTGAGATCGTATAGAGGCTAAAAATAAGTGACGTAAACTTCCAAAACATGCATTTCAAGGTCTAAAAAGAAGCTCCTAGGATAGAGAACTGTCCTCTTCATCATGAGGCTTCGGGACAACCTTTTGGGAGTAGACTTTGTTAGGTGCCAGATTTGGTAAAGGTCAACCTTCATGGTACTCTACCTTTTGGACACAACCAATGGGATTTTAGTCCAAGAAAAGTACCTAGGACAGAGGACTGCCCTTTTCTGTCGTGGGCCAATAAGTAGGAAGATCTGGAAGAGCTCCATGTTCAAGATCATCATTTCTTTTCCAACAAATCAAATGGGAGGATCTTGGAGGGAAAATTGTTTTGCCTCTGCTCTTCTATCTACGTTCAAGGACGAGGTTTGTCCAAGAACCATATTTTATACCAGCCAATCAAGTTGTAGATCTTTGGAGAGAAAATCTTCCACCAAGCTCTTCTATATATATGAAGCTCTTGCTTAAGGATGAGTTGTTGCTGCTGTTTGCTGCTGCTGCCCAGAAGAAGAACAGAGCCAAAAGAGAAGAGAGTGCCTGAGCCTTTAGAGAAAATTCTGAGAGAAAGAGGAGAAGAAAAGGGAGTAGCCCAGCACTTGGATTCACCCAATCCAGTGCTACCTCGGAGAAAAAGAGAGAGAGCTAGAGGAAGAAAGGAAGGAGAGCAGCCCTCCTTGAAGCAAGCCTTGAGAGTGAGAAGAAAAGAGCTCAGATCTGTTGATAGCGCTTCAAGATTTTGGTCTGAAGCCACCGTGGAGTTTTCCTCATCTTGTTTCTTGTTTTTCCTTTGCAGCCTTGCATCTTCAAATTGTGTGTTTCGCTGTGTTTACAGCAGTGTGTTCGGTACTCTGGTTTAGAGACCGAAAGTGGGTTTGGCTGCTATGTAGCCGAGTGTGGTTGTGGGGAGCTATCCCCATGTTTTGCTGCACTTGCTGCATGTCTTTCTTCTTTGTGTGTGTGGGGGGGGGTGGGGGTTCGTCCCCGTGGGGCTTGTCCCCTTGTGTTGTAGTCTTGCAGCGTGAGGACCTTGTCCTCGTGAGGAGCTTGCTCCTTGTGTGTGCTACGTGTTGCAGCGTGTATGTGTGTGGGATTCGTCCTCGTGTGTATTGAGGACTCTGTCTTCGTGAGGATTCATCCTCGTGTAGTGAAGCCTCACCGATTTGGTGAGGGGTGGACGTAGGTTGCGGGTTTACAATCGAACCACCTTAAAAATATTGCGCCACTGTGAATGATTGTGTGATTGCTTCATATTCTCTACCCCCATTCACAGGTTCGAGTGTTTACTTCAACATATCCACATCTGGTTGCTTTTCTAACAAACCCATACACACACCTTGTTGACCACACGGCTGTGCACACCTCACACACAATCACTCTCGTACTAGTAAGATTACTGCTCAGACAGTGTAATAGATCTTCCAATTGTCACAGCCTCAGATTGCTTCATCAGACCAGCCAGCTTCTGAGCATTGTATTGCATCTGCTGTGTTCAAACTGTGGCATCATCTAAGCTTCAATTTTTAACTGGGCATGTTTTTTAAAGGATCTATTCACCCCCCCTCTAGATCCGGTTGCACCAACAAAGGAACCCAACATGTAACATAACGACAGAGCAGCAAGTAATAAGACATAAAGAACAATAGAGCAGGAAAGACAATAAGGCAAAAGGAATCACATTGTAAACATAACATAACCACGCTAAGCCACTAACTATCGAAAGCCTGCACAACGGTGCGATTCCTCGAGTATCCAACATAAACAATGCTGAATCCAATTCCCGTAACATAGGCCACAAAAGGTCGGACCACAACAACCTGTCTCAGGAACCTCTCCTAGAGTACACAGGGGCTAGGACTCTCGAGAACCCTACTACGAGAACCCTCAGTTGGCGATGAGGGAACAGAGCTACACTGTCAGGATAGGACTCTCGAGGATAGCAAGGAAACCACGTCTCGATCATGAGTAACAGTGACATCGAGCCACGAAAACACTGAACCTCATCAGTAGAAAACCTGAAACGCTATTCTCAAGTGACAGGTGCACTACCCCAGTAGCAACAAGGCTGGAAGCGTCTCCCGACAACTTAAACCACAGCCTCAGGAGTCTCCCTACTCGCCCCAGGTGGAAACTAAGACACCGTACACAATACCATAGATCAAGGATTAGCTGGGGTCGCACTCTTCAGCGCGTGTCCAATGCCCCCAACCAAGTGTGTGATAGGATGCAAGGCTCGGATTCAGAGGGGGGCGAATGAATCCCCTTTAAAAAATTATTGCGGAATTAGAAACTCGACCAAGTTAGGGACAATCAATGAGTCAAAGAAAACAAACATTAACCAGATAGCGCTCAATAAGGTAAGCTAACACATCTTGTGAAGGAGATAGAAGATATGGAATCACACACACTCACAAACCACGGGCACACTAAATTTTTAGATGGTTCGGTCTACTACCATAGACCTACGTCCATCCCCCACTCAAACCTGAGTGAGGCTTACCGCTGACAAACAACTTGAAACGTGGAGCATCAGAGCTTGCTACACGCTGAACCTTACAGCTTTGCTACACGCTGAGCCTTACAGCTTTGCTATCCGAGGAACAAATCCTCAACCCTGTCACAGCTTGCTAACACGCTGACTAACAGCTTGATTGAAAGAAATCAAGGAAAAAATGAAAGACAAAAGCAACATGAACTATAGCAACGGTAGCTATGAAAATGAAAACCACGATGGCTTGGATTTGATCCAGAGGCCAAGAAGGAACACCCAGAACTTCACTCAGAACTATGCTGCACACATTTACTCCATGGGTTCTCTCTTTCTCTTCTTCTTCTCACTTTTATGATACTCTGTTTTTCTCTCCTGCTCTCCTCACTTCTCAGCTCTCACTCTCTTTATCTTCTTCTGCATAGCTCTCTTTTTCAAATGGAACCTTCGCTCACAGGAACCCTTGCACTTTCTGCCGCCTTCTGCAGCCCTTCAGCCCCTTTTTCATCAAAGGATGAGGCAGTCTTTTTATAGGACAGAGCCTCCGAATGGATGAGGCAGAAAAGTAACCTAGTGATATCCTATTGGTCCACGTGGCAGGGATGAGAATGTTCCTCTAACCTTAGCCTTGGATCACGTGCCCATCACTGCTGTACCAATGATTGGGCTCACTTGACTTCTTATGCCCAGTCACGTGCCTCCGTAAAGTTCACTGCTTCATTTAAGTCCCGCTGCTGCCAACTGTTCTCTTAGGCATTTTATCAAACACCTTTGATTTGCTTAAGGCCTTAGGTGCACCGACCTTATACATACACAAACCAACTTGCTTAAGGGCCAAAAGGTGCACCGACCTCAGTTTACACAAGTGGCATCGACCTTGAAAGCTTGAGGGCAGAACTAGCATCGACCTTCTTGCTTGAGGGCCAAAAGGTGCACCGACCTCAGTTTACATAAGTAGCATCAACCTTCTTGCTTGAGGCCCGAAGTAGCATCGACCTTCACTATGCATTAGGTTAAAACATGCATCGACCCTATTTCAACTAGCACAGACCTTATTTCAACTAGCATCGACCCTATGCATGAACTAGCATCGACCTTAAACACATATATGTACCGACCTTGTACATCGAACCAGAATGAGACCTCAGGCACTAGAAATCAAAACTGGGCAGAACTAGCATCGTCCTTCGTTGCTGTGCCAACTATCTGTCGGCCATTAGTACAGTTTGTGCTGATTGGAGCTTTGACTGGCTGAGCTAGACCATTGAGCTTTCTTGTTGACTGTACATTGACTTCATTGACCATGTTGACTTTTCTTGTTGACTGTGCGTTGACTTTTGAATTTGACTAGCCTTTATCCTATTCTTTGTGCAACATGGCAATTTAAACACTTAAACAACTCAATCAAAAATAATTTAAAGAGTATACATGATTCATGGTTTTGACAGCATCAAAACACAGGGACACTACAATGTGCACACACAAACTATCTGCTCTAAGTCGGGTCCTCTAGCCGATTTTCTCCTCAGCCGGACTCAGGCTACAAAGGCAAGGGGCCTGTTGGTAACCAGCTTAAAAATCGATCACGCGTGCTCAGGTGAGCTACGTTTTGTGGGAATGATCACTGAAAGAGAGAACTCGCTGTAGCAAAGAAAACCACTGGAGTACCAGGGCTTTGGCTGCCCAACAATGGGCTGTACAGGTCTCTGGGTGGCCCAACCAATGGCCGCCAGGGTACAGGGCATGAGGCCAGTTCCCTATCTATCCAGACACCTGGGCGGCCAAGGCTCTGGCCGCCCAGTGGGCATTACCCTGGGCGGCAACCCCACTAGCTGCCCAGCTCCCCTAGGCGGCCAGTGACCTGGCCACCCAACTGGGCAAAGGCGACAACCCCGCTGGCCACCTCCCTATTCAGGGTCCCTTCCAGAACCTGCATCGGAGGCTCATCCCTACGCCCAACTCACCCACATTGGGCTCGAAAACCCCCGAAAAACATGGGGAGATCATCCCCAACCACAATGGCATCCACAATACGCGATTTAAACCAAGGATAGCTACGAAATCTGGTCAGACCGCACTCTGGACCCTAACATTCATTTTCCCCCAAAAAGGTGATAAACCCCTCTCTCGCCCAAAACGCTACCAGATCAAGGGAAAACACATGAGAACTAGTTAGAATCCATCCCCCTGCCTCTCATGAAGAAACCACGTGCTATGGACACCGAATCGTCGAGAAACGTCGTGGTCGCTTGAACCCAAACCCCGAACTCGCGAGTACGCTTTGCCGCACCACCATCTCTGGCTCCTCACATCCGTCCCTGCATCTCGAAGCCCATGCCGCCCTTGGTCTCTCCCACCGCAGTCTGTCGACCGCTGGAGAGGTGGAGGGAGAGAGGGAGAGAACGAGAGGGTGAGAGGGAGAGAACGAGAAAGTGAGAGGGAGAGAAAAGGTGGGGGGTTAAATAATTTTTATTTTTATTTTTATTTTTGTTATATTTGAAAATCCACATTAACTCTGAAAATTTTTAAAAAATACATTCTAACACCGAAAAATTCTTAGAAAAATCAAGGCCGCTCAACGCGCCATCATGGACCTGAAATAACTCTAATAATAAATTCTGAAACCAATACGGACATGATTTGCAACCCACGGAAACTCGATCGGAGACTCGGGGATGTTACATCTTCTCCCTCCTCACCCTCTTCAAGCTTCGTCGCTTCTGTAGTGTTGACAATGAGCTTCATGCCACCCTCGATGGTGGCGACCTTGACACCCCCAGCCTCTACTATGAATCCCACATAGCCGCCTACCCTAGCCACTTCGGCTCCATGATCTACTTCGACGATCACTACCTCCACGTTGAGCTACTCCTTTGCCTCACCATGTGCAGCACTCAACTACTCCTTGACCTCATTCGAAGTTGGATCTGGGAGGGAGGATAGTAGGGAGGATCTAGGAGAGGGAAGATAGCGGAAAGGAACTGCTCCCTCTCTCGAGTCACACCAAAGAGAGGGGGGACCTTCTCCCTTCGAAATCAGTCCTCCGAGAGAGAGAGAAGTGTAATTTTTTGTAGATAAAATGAAGAAATGTTAATCAAGTCATTTTAAGGTGTAATTAAGTTCACTTAAATGAAATATACAACAGACTATTCCATGAAGATTCTCTTTTTCTAATGTTAATAAACTGCTGAGTTTTTTCAATACTGGAAAAATGTCATTTCCACAAGTTTAATATTTTACATTATGATAAATTAAATAATTAATTATCCTAGTCATACTAATAAAATTACAAGTTTAACCTAATTCAGGTCCCCATAAACTAAAATGAGAATCAATTAAATATCTAGGATAAACTTAGATAAATTGAATATCATCTAAGTAAACAAAAAAACATGATTAGATAATACATCGTCTAACCAAACTTAACATAGTGTATCGTCTAATCAAACTTAAATAGACAATATTCCGTCTAATGAGTAAAACGACAAGAGACAGAGTTAGACGATCTATCGTATAAGTCCCTAAAATAGACGAAAGATTAGATGATCCATCGTCTGATTCAAAAGATATAGACAAATGGCTAGATGATACATCGTCTAAGTTCCCAGGATAGACGGATAGATAGACGAAATATCGTCTAAGCCCTAGAATAGATGAAGAGTTAAACAATACATCATCTAAGTAAAAAAAAATGATTAGATGATTGTTAACATTATTATTATCATCTCAAATTTCATGTAACAAGTATGCACGAGTTATGAGAAGACCAGATTAGTCCAACAGAAGCACAAAGAGTCGAAGACCATGGCCAGCCAAATCACATAAGTCCAAAGCGGTAACAGTAGAAGATTAACGAAAGAGCCAAAGGGACCCCCTTTTATAAAGATTAGTAGCTCCACCGAACTGGGTGTGGGCACCCATGGCAGCCACCTGGTCCAGGTGGACCTACCGGTGACACCACCTAGTTTGGGAGGGATTCTGCCACACTCAACTAGACCAGGCGAGGCCTGGGAGCGCTCCACCCGGACCAGGTATGCTTCACCAACGCGCCAACTCTCCTGCTAGCTCCCATCACCAACAGGACGAGGTGAGGTCCATTAGCACTCCGCCCGGACCAAGTGCCACCTTCCAACGCAGCGCCTGGACCAGCCCCTCCCTCAGCGCGCTCCCAATCGGACCAGGTAGGGTTTTGCAGCACACCCAATCAGACCAGGTGGGACCCATCTTCGATGAATCCAACCGGACCACCTTGAGTCCTCTAGCATGCCTACCTAGACTAGGTTAAGTCTTTTGGCGCTCGATCGGACCAGGTCACACGCCTAGCGTTGCCTGTGTCCACCGGACCCAGTGAGGCCCATGAGCACTGCTATCGGACCAGCTAGCCCTCTCCAGCTCCAGCCCACCAATGGTCATGACCGGACCAGCTCACCCTTGCCAACGACTTCACCGGACCAGCTGGCCTCTGCCAACGCCCTCACCCAGACCTGGTTCTTCTTCCCAGTGCATCAACCGGACGAAGTGCCCATTTTGTGTGTTCACCGGACCAGATGGTAATTGTGGGTCTATAAATATCAGGGGAAGCTCAATAGTCACCAAATATAGAACTTCAAAGACCAGAAGGAGAGCAGCAACAAGAGGACTTCAGAAGACCTTGAGCTTGCCTTTGCCTGCCTGCGTCTAAGCTCGTGTTCTAGTTCCTGTTTCAGTTGCTTGGCTGTGCTGCGTGGAGTATGCCACTCCAAGGATAATTAAAGAGAGAATAATTAAAGGGAGTGTCTCGAGGGGTGTTTTGCCAAAATGATCAGGGACACCCTCAACATCCCAGTTTCCAGTTGATCTCCAAGCTTTTACATCTCCGACCCAGTTGACTTCCCAGTCTCCAGTTGATGATTTCTCGATCGACACTTAATGATGACCCAGTCCAACTCTAGTTGATTCCCCAGTCTCCAGTTGATGATGATCCAGTTTAACCCCACTTGATCCCTTAGTCTCCAGTTGATGATCAGATTTAACTCCAGTTGATAATCCAACTATATCCCAATCCCCAGTTTAATCCCAGTTGATGTTCTGGTCTCCCAGTTGACCTTCTAACTTTCCAATCTTCTAGTTGACCTTTCAGTCTCTCAGTTGACCTTCCAACTTTCAGATATCTTAGTTGACCTTTAAACCTTTTGGTCTCCCAGTTGACTTTCCAATCAAGTCTGATCTCCCAGTTGAACCTTTTTTTAGCTTCCCAGTCGATCCTCATGTCTAATCCCATACTTTCAACCCAATTGGTTCTCCAGTTTAACCTCATTGAACAATGTCTTGGGCTATTGTCCCTCCGGATGTCTATTTCATTCTAGCCATTCTGATCATTGGACTCACTCCAATTCTGTTTCTAGATTAGTTTTGTTCCGGACATTTGTTCCGTCCCAACCATCAGTTCTGGTCTGGATCAGTTGCGTTCCGGTTATATCTTATAGACCAACTCGTGGGAAGGGACCTCCTCCACCCCTCTGCATGCCTCGGTGATATCACGACACGTATGTAGTGTCACCCCCCGAGAAACATGTACAGTGGAAGATATTTGGGATGATGACAGTCGGCAATACGCCTCAAGCTAGCAATATAATCAGAGTGCTAAGCATTTATACATAAGAAGAATGAACACAAGGTGATGTACTCAAAATTCCAACTTTATTGAATGATAATAACCAAGGTTTACAAACAACATGACTCCTTTAATTAAAGACTCAAGAAAAAGGAAAATTACACAGCATGATCAACTTCAACGCCTATTACAATGAAGGAACTAAAGTTACAATATGACTCATGTCTAACTAGATAGACTCTTGACTAAGGCTTCACTCATGCTTCAATCGCTCTCGGACCCATCACTCGAGTAGTCCAAATCCCCGCTAGAATTTCCTGAAAAGATTAGAAAAATAGGGAATGAGCACACTTACCCAGTAGGTATCTTCGTATCAACATGAATGCATGATTTAAGTAATTAGCAATTTAGCTCTAGAATGTAAGGTAAAGGAAAATGCGATAAAACGCGCGGATAGAACCAAAGTAATAACACAAGTAACTAGATATAAATCATAGAGATATGAGAGTTCATGTAGAATGAGAGCATGATCAAGTAAGAATATAATGTGGCCTTTCATTAACGAGAATGTACTTTTCATAACCATAAAGGCTATGCACTAGAAAGTCATGTAACAAGAATGTATAATTTCATGATGAGCCTCGTGATTTTGACCTGTTTATAAAAAAAGTACTCCCAGTGCAATGCGATGCTAGTGTTCATCATACCCCATGGTTTACAGTATGTTTCCGACCATCCGCCGAGGGGGCTAGCGTCGAGCCCTTGAACATTGTCCGTGCCCGCTCTTGCATCTTCAAGTTATAAATCAAACTACTTCCATGAGTAATATAAAGTTTCAGCCAATAATGTAAAGTTCAAACAATATGTACATGATAGCAACATCAAAGTAAAAATTCAACAAATATGAATCATGAGAATTGAAGGATGAATTAATGACAAGATCATGCTACGGAAGGAATTCGACAGCATAACGGTACATTTATTACTTTCCATAATTCATTAATCACTTATCGAATAAGATTTTGGGTCCCAAATAATCAATAGACCATCTAAGAACAGAGTATATATAACCCTTGGGTCAAACCACGAGTTGAAAACAAGTTTGAAGAAGACAGTCAAGATAGGGTCATTTTCTTGATAATGCAGTCATATTAGGACCGTTTTATGTATAATGCGGTCATGCCGAGACCGCAATAAAGGTGGAGTCAACGCAGGAGAAAAATAGGTCGACATAGTGATCAAGCCTAGAAGAAGACAGTCACGACCAGGACCGCTACCGTACGATGGTGGTTCCTTGGTAGACCGCAATCAGTCCAGAGTTCAGAAAACGTCAGTGACACAATTACTTTCTAGAACAACAGGTTTTTAGGGTACAACGAGCTCAGCATCCTAGTGGGGATTGTTGTGCCCCTTGTGCTTTGATGATAATGTGGTGTTTTAATGAAAGCAACATGAATAAGTCACCATATTGTTAATAACATCACATTGAGTATGCATATGTCTGATCTGTTTCTATGGAGAATGCATGATATGTCTGATCTGTTTCTGTGGAGAATGCAGGAGTGTGCTAGCTCTAGTCTGTGCATTGCATATAGTCTATACATTCACAGTATTGCATAGGTTCATTCATCAGTTCATTCATCAGTTATTATCTATACACTGATGCATGTGAGGTCATGTCTGCACGCTGAAGTCTGTACATTGCTCTGCTTCAGGCTGAGCAAGTCTATACACTGCTGCACGTTCATTCAAAGTCCATACATTGTCCTGTAGCATGCACAAGTCTGTACATTGTCATGCACACACCCACAGGTCTACACATTGCATTGCAGCATGAACAATAGAGTCTATACATTACTTTGTGTTGTGTTTGTGCATCGTTTAGAACAAGTCTATACATTCTTGCATGTTCTTAAAGTCTATACATTCTTGCATGTTCTTAAAGTCTATACATTGGCAAGTCTGTACAGGGTCTAGTTGAATCGGCTTGTTCATACATTCATCGAACAAGTCTATACATTCATGGCATATGTGCAACGTTTGTTCTACAAGTCTGTACATTGTCAGTGCATCATATGAAGTATGTACAGAGTCTTGTTGCAAGTATGTACATCGCATCGATTGTTCATAGCAAGTCTGCATGCATTACATTAAGTCTGTATAGCCTGTGTTCGCAACACAGAGTCTGTACATTGTTCATGCATGTGCACAGTTCTTGCTACAAAGTCTATACATCGTTCGTCTCACATAAGATGCAAAGTCTATACATCGTCTTGGCCGTCGTCTGTCTGCATGCTGCTAAGTCTGTACATTGCATCGTCTCATGTTGCGTCTAAGCATGTCTATACATTGCAGCATGCATTCACTGTTAAAGTCTATACAGACTTCAACGTCTCATTCAGCGTCTCTCTTTGTGTCTCACTGTTCAAGTCTATACATTCATCTGTTGAAAATGGAGCAAGTCTGTACATCGTGTATTTCATGCATTGGAAGTCTATACATTGGGAGTTTTACCGACGTTGCACTCGCAAGTTTATACATTGGTAGCTTTACCTACGTTGCACTCCTAAGTCTATACATTGTGAACTCTCAAGTCTGTACAGACCTTGCTTAGCTCAAGTATGTACATCGTCCATCACTCCTTTGGCAAGTCCATACATTGTGAAAGTCTATACATTCCTCATTGGCTTGCTTCAACTCTCAAATCTGCACATTGCATCGTTTGTTCATGCATTGTCTCTAAAGTCTGCACATTGCATTGCATGAAGTCTGCACATTCCACACTAGCGAAGTCTGTCTAAGTCTACACATTGCTTCTTCATGCATTGCATGAAGTTTGCACATTGTGTGCTGCATGCTCATGAAGTCCATACACTGGCTAGTCTACACAAGTGTGTAAGTCTGTACATTGGCTGTTGAATGCTCTTCAAGTCTACACATTGCAGCTTGTTTTATTCGTCTAAGTCTGTACAGCCTGTTCCTCATACAAGTCTGTACATGCATTAGCTGTGAGCATGGCATAAGTATGTACATTGTCTTTGCTTGCACGAGCTGAAGTCTATACAGCCTGTGTGCTTCATTCACAGAGTCTGTACATTGCTTCATGAACAGAGTCTGCACATTTGATAGTGGCAAGTATGTACATCGCCCAGTGTCATGCATTCAAAGTCCACACATGGACACACTTAGTTTGTGCACTAGGCATTGTAATGTCTATACACTGCTGTCGCATGTACACCAAGTCCACACATCTGTTGACGGCAAGTCTATGCATTCATCTTCAATGTACACACTTTGCTTGATGCATTCTTACTTAGTGCAACACAAAGTCTAGACACTGCATTTGCATTCATCTTCAATGTACACACTTTGCTTGATGCAGTCAGTTCTGTTGTACATACTTCATCTTGTGCACACTGCATCACGCCTCAGCAAGTCTATACATGCTCTAGCGTTGCATATATAAAGTCTGTACATGGCATAGCTTCTCATTCAGCAAGTCTATACATACTTCAGTGTTGCATTCACTAAGTCTGTACACACCTTAGCTTTGCATCCACGAAGTCTGCACAGTCTATACAATGCATTACACCCTACAAAGTCTGTACAGGGTCTTTAGACTTAAACTGATAATTTGATCCTCTGTATGACAGGGACTCTTTATAGAGATTGATGACATGGCTCGTGATCCAAGGAAGGACGAGGAGCCTAGATGGTGACACGTGTACTGAAAGCCTGCTGGATGTTGCCACGTGGTCCAAGCCATTGGGCGAGAGATGTGGAGAGCACACGCCCTTCCTGCTGCTGGTATATATATGGAGTTTCTTCCTTCAGAAGAAATAATTCTACTGAAGCAGAGGATAGCCTGCACGATCCTGTGAGAAAGAAAAGAGAAGCAGAAGAAGCAGAGAAGAAAAAGAGAAAGAGAAGAAGAGCAGAAGAGAAAGAAGAGAAAGAGAGAGTTAGAGAGCTCGAGCAGAGAAAGAGAGAGTGTGATTAGCAGAAGAAGAAAAAGAGAAAGAAAGATAGTGAGATCGAGAGAGATCTGCCTTCACTGGTGTTGGGTTCTGTGCGTCCCCTCGTTGTCTTTGACAATGGTTTTGATGATTCCAATATATCGTGTATTTTGTGTTTACTTGTTTTGTGTTTACTTCAAAGTGGAAATCTTGATTGTCTATGGTTTTATGGCATCCTGATGGTAAAACAAACTAACACTATGATATCTTGTTTTGCAGGTGGTTCAAACACAATGATCCTTCATGCACACATCCTTGATGTTGGTGTTTGTATTGGTGCCTTCATGCATGTCCTATATGGGACACTTGATGTGGATTTCTGCTTAACATGCTTTTTATGATTCTTTGTTCCAAGGTTATTGGATGTTCTTAAGACCCTCTAACCATGCTATCTAACTTGGTTATATCATGTTCACAATTTGGGTCATGACTTTTTTAATGAATTCATATAAATGCTTGACATTGTGTTTCAATGCATACTCAAAGTCCATATATTTTGTTTCATACATTGGCCTTCATCCTCCAAGTCTACACATTGCCTTTTGGAATCAAAGTATGTACATTGGCCTTTGGCCATCAAGTCTATACATTGGCCTTTGGCCACCAAGTCTATACATTGGCCTTCACACATCAAGTCTATACATTGGCCTTCTTCAATCCAAGTCTATACATTAGCCTTCACACTTCAAGTCTATACATTGGCCTTCTTCAATCCAAGTCTATACATTGGCCTTCACACTTCAAGTCTATACATTGGCCTTCATAGTTCAAAGTCTATACATTGGGCTTCTATCTTCCAAGTCTATATGTTGGCCTTCTACCAAGTCTATACATTGTCTTGTGCCTTCAAGTTTCCAAGTCTATACATTCAGTTTCATGCATATACAATGTGGATCATATTCATAGTGTTTTGATTGGGGTCAAAATCCCTCTTTCATGCACTTGACTTATATTGACTGCATTTCAAGTGGGAAGTTTGCTCTTATTGTGAAAATGATGTGTTTGATGCTAACATCTTGTTTTCAATGCATAGTCATTTGATTTACATGTTGAATGAGGAGGAATGATTTTTGGTTGGACATAAATTGATGCCATTCGGGTTTAGAATGAATTCTCATGCACATCACTTATTATATTGCATATCACTCATATATGATTTAAGGTTGGCATTCATGAATGGGTTCCTTCTAGGATTGAATAATTGAAGGGTTCTTCCATTGGCACTCATGTTCTAGTGATTTAAGCTTTGGGAAATTGTGTGGGTTGTTTTCTGAACACCTTCTATGAGGTATTATTAGATTAAATGTGTTTCATGAATCATGAAGATGAAGTTTTTGAGTTTTTCAGGTTATGCTCTCAAAATCATGAATGACAAGGTAAGAATTTAATTTTTAATGCAATTAATGTTTTAATTTATTGGGTTGCATGCTTAGAACATTAGGATTGGTTTAGAAACCTTTTTATCATGTTCCTAGGTCAGTGGGTCGACCCCCCATGCTCAATGGGTCGTCCCCTAGGTTAAACAGGGTGTTTTCTGCACCCTGTCTGAAAGTGGGTCGACCCCCCTCACAAAGTGGGTCGACCCCCCTGTAAAATATGCTAAAAAATAGCTTCTGGGAGTAGATGGGTCGACCCCCCTCTGAAAGTAGGTCGACCCCCCCTGTTTCGCAGGTCCGCGCGGCTTTTTCGTAAATTGCCGAAACCCATCCAAATGACCTCCGATTGGGCTGAAATTTTAAACTAATACCCTTGAGTTACTAACGAACATATTAGGGTGGATTTGTTAGGGTTTTGCAAGGGCAATATGATCTTTTCATCATTCTATCATGGGGCTATATATAAGTTGCGAATTTGGAAGAAATAAGAGATGATGCTCTAATTTCTCTATCTGTTCTTGCAGGGAAAGAAGGGAAAGGGCGGCCAGAGCTGAGGAGAGGTTGAATAGAGCAAGGATTCAAGATCTACATCCATTCTCAAGCTTCTAATGCTAGATCCGTGATCGGTTCTTCAAGGAGAAAGCACCGGTGGCTCGATTTACCTCGAGTCTCTTCTTCCTCTCGTGTGGAACCAACGAAGCATCTTCTATCGGCCTCCAACCTAAGAGAAGACATTCTTGATCTTGTTTCTCTTGATGATTCATCTCTATTTGTTCATTTCAACATAGATAGATGGTTGAGGGTTTATTGTATATCTTTTCTCTTCATTAAACTAAGAACATTTGTGTGTGGGCGGAGTTGTATCTCCGCATGTGTGGGTTTATTGTGGGGAAATGCTCCCCGTGTGTTGTTGTGTTTTGAAGGAGCGGTGACTCCGTGTGGATTTAGTGTCCGGGGCGTGTTCCCCGATTTTGTGTGTGGGTGTGTGTGCTGCAGTGGCAGCTTGTTGGGGGATTTTCCCCGTGTGTGGATATTGCTGCGGAAGTAGCGTGTGTGTGTGTGGTTGGGGTTCATCCCCGTGTTGCTACTTCGGTAGCGTGTAGTGAAGCCTCACCCGGTTGGGTGAGGGGTGGACGTAGGGAGCCCTTGTGGTCCCGAACCACCTAAAAATCTTCGTGTCCTTTGTGATTGCCTGTGTGTTTGTCCCTTTCTTCTATCTCGCTTCACAGGTTAGTTTAATAGATTTTTACTCACTACACCACTGCACACTGCTACTTCTGTTATTCGTACTAGGCATAATTTTCTCTAACATTTGCATTGTTATTACGAGTGAGATCGAAAAGATTGAGAGAACCTGTTAAATCTCATATGTGTTTAGGCTAATCAAACAGTTGTTTTTAATTCCACCGTGGTCAGTTAAGAGAATTTTTTAAATCCGCCATCTAGGTCAAGGGGACAATTCAACCCCCCTTCTTGTCCGCCATCTAGTCTGGGTCAACAATTGGTATCAGAGCACAGTCTCTGATTTTTATTCAGCGGACCTCACGGTCTAGGAGAAAAGATCTTTTTATGATGGCTAGTCTAAATTCAGTTCCTGTCTTTGATGGTTTTGATTTTACATCATGGCTTGGAAAATTGTGTGTTTGGATTTCTGGGATTGATCAGAAACTCATAAAATTAATCTCTCATGGTCCACATGTCTTACCCAAAAATGAACTAAGGTGGACTGATGAACATAGGAAAATGAACTCTGATAATCTTTTTGTCTTGAATTCTCTTAAAGCTGTAATTGACTCTAACAAATTTCGTTTGTTCTTGATTGTAGCTCGATCAAAGAAATCATGGATCAACTGATCAAGCTTCATGAAGGAGGGCTAGAAGATGCTTGCATGATGGCAAATAGTGAGGATGATCATTTAGGCCTAGAATCCAAGGAGGTATCTTCTGACTCAAATTCTGATGATGAATTAAGTTTTGAAGAATTAATGGATGCCTATGATGAGTTGCTTGAAAGACATAAAACAATAAAATCTGAAAATCGAAAACTCAGAAAGAAAATTGAAAACATTCATGTTAATGATCTCACTTGTGAAAAATGCATTGAATTTGAAAAATCAATTGAATCTCACATGCTTGTTGAAGAAGAACTCAAAGAAACGATTGCAAATCTGAAATCTGAAAATAAATCTTTACAGGATAAAATTTTAGAATTTCAACTCATTGAAGAAGACAATGAAAAGCTGAAAATGGTAAATTTCGCTATATCTGAAAAACTGCTTCTTTTGGAAAAAGGAAAAGCTACCTTGATTGCTGACAACTCTGAAAAGTTGAAAGAACTGAGAAAGGAAATAGAAAGCTTCAAAATTTTGAATGACAAATTTGAAAACAATGAAACCATTGGTAGAATGGTTGGTGAAAATGCGAATTTTCAAATGAATGAACTTGAACATATCTCTATGAGTGAAAATTCATTTGAAAAACTCCAAAATGAAAATAGTGCTTTGTTGATTCAAATTTCCTTACTCGAAAGTAGATTAAAAAATCTTGAAAAGGTTGAAAAAGGAAAAAGTGTGATCGTTGATGATTGTGACAAACTGCATATTCTTGAACAAGAAATTGAAAGTCACAAAACTGTTAATTACTTGTTGAATGAGAAAATTGTTTCATGTGAACAAGAGATTGCTAACTCTCATTTGCAAATCATGAAACTAGAAAATGAAATTAAGAATGTGAATGAATCTTTGTCCTTGTGTGATAAAGAAATTAAAAAATAAAAAGATGTTGTTGATTGCTCTTCTGTGCATTCAAAATCCCCTGTTGTTAAACATAATCATGCACCAAGTAGAAGGAGGAATGTTTCATGCTATTATTGTGGACAATATGGACATGACATGTATGATTGTTCCTTGATGGAATTTGATGATAATGAAGCATTGAAGTCACAATTGAAAATTGTTGATAAGCCTAACAATCTTGATAAACCAATGAAGAAAACCTTCAATGCTCATTGCTATTACTGTGGATTGCATGGACATGTTTTTAAAAATTACTTCATTAAGAAAAATGATGATGAATGGTCTCTCAGAAAGAATTTTTCCTGTCATTACTGTGGTCAAAATGGACATGTGATGAATGATTGTCATGTAATGAAAAATGATGACAATTAGTTTTTGAAAGGAAAATCTTCCAATTGCTATTATTGTGGTAAGAATGGTCATTCAATGGATGATTGTTCCACCATGAGAAATGATGATGATTGGTTTGCTAGGAGATACAAGAATCCATCTGTTCATGTTAGGACTAACCCCTCGGGACCCAAGATGGTTTGGGTACCCAAACATCCAACTTGAGAATCTATTTTGCAGGGGTACCTTGAGGTCGAAGAAATTAATAAACATTGGGATCTCAAGGTGAGGAAGAAAATGATTTGTTTTGAAATTTTTGTCTCACATGGTTCTCTTTGAAAAAATCTGAAAAAGGTAAAATTTATGTTTCGAGAAAAAATGCTTCCAACTTAGTTCACTGGTTATGGTATCTTTTGGAAATCTTGAGAATTTTTGAGTTCCATGTCAGAATGACTTGATCACTTCTGTTTTCACTCCATGTGAATAAATTCTGTCTTCAAATGCTTTACTCTTCTCATAAATTGTTTTCACACTTATAATCAACTCTTGTAAATAAAATTTGGTTTGAATGCTTCTCATTGTGCATAGAGTTTTCAAACTCTTACTTACTTTTTGTAAATAATCACTCACTTGTGCATACATAGATCACATGCTTAAGTTGCATAAAACATGCTGCACATATCATATACATCTTTACACATTTGTAAATAAAAGTTTGCATGTGCATACATATTTCACATACGCATCCACATGCTCATATCATGCATACTCATGCATATCATTTGCATATTCTTCATACTTGTGTGCTTGAATGTCTTGATTTTTCGGTATATAAAATGGTGTTTGTGGAAGGCTGGATTATGTCTAGCCAGAAGCTTTCACTATGCGTGATGGTGGTCTTCGGACCTATGTTCCCCGCCGCGTACCGAAAGTCACTTTGTTTGAATAGTTTGCTATATCCTTGCTTGAATGCATGTATATAATTTTAGAACACAATTCCTTACAAATCTTCTAAGACCTCACCTCCATGCTATATAAAATGCAGTGATTTTAATCATTTGTGAAAAGTGACATATACAAAGGAGGATGATTCATTTCAACTGTGCATACTTTTAGGGGGAGTCATAACTGTGTATAGGCAAATTCATCTTCTACATCCAAAGCAATTACCCATACATTATTCCAAAATGATGCATATGACTTTGATTGATAAGGATTTCAGAAATTCTTTTTAACACTTCATAGGAAGCAAATTTCTACATGAAAATTGAGAGATTCGTAAGGAAAAAGCTGCCTACCCCGCATGCTTAAATAAGTGGTATGTCTAACTGAGTAGCCGGGAATCCCCACTGAAATAAATAAGGAAACTCGCGTCGAAAGGTGAAACAAAATCCACATTTTGTGATGAATCCTAGTAAGCCGGGAAACCCCATTGAGACATATGAGGTGACTCGCGCTGAACAGTGAAATCCAATAAAAGAAAAACAAAAAGGGGTTGAGCGAAGCTACCAATAGTCGAGGATCAAAATGGAAGTGTAGGAAGGAAATAACCCTCTAGTGTTTTCTAGAAACTCTGCTAATATCCATATAAACTTGAAGTTCATTGCTCATTTACATAAATTTCAATTGGGTATTTTTGTGATGATTGTATATCTTGAATTTGTTCTTATCATGGCTTATGTAGTACCTTGCATATATGAATGCACTACCTTTTTTGATTATGGTTCATATCTGACATTTTGATTTTGAATGAACTGTTCTTTTGCTATCCCCTTACCCCATTAAGGGGGAGCTATAGTACTGTATGTGTGCTTAACTCCAATGCATGCTTGCTTGTTTGCATGCTTGCATACTTCATTTCACATTTAAGTTTGCATAGATGCATCTTCAGGTTACTTAATCTCATTGTCTATTGGCTTTTGTTCTTGACAATTGGGGGAGAATAATGTGCCTTTTAGCATAATACACTTTTTGTGCCTAACATAGTTTTCAGGCTTCACATATTATTTACTTTCATTACAAGTGCATAATTAGTCATACATAAAGTAAAAATCACAAAAAAATTGAGCTTATGCACTAATTTCACACATCTGCTAATTACAAATAAAATTTCAAATTCCACACTTTTGATTGCTTCTTAGTTTACACACCTTTCTCTCATGGTAGGTGTATTGCTGGGTTCGTGCTCTACTTTTTGAATCTTTATATCTATTCCCTGAGTCCCCCATTTTTTTTGCTAATGACAAAGGGGGAGAGAACTTTAAATTGTCACAATATATTGTCATCATCAAAAAGGGGGAGATTGTTGGGTTCTGTGCGTCCCCTCGTTGTCTTTGACAATGGTTTTGATGATTCCAATATATCGTGTGTTTTGTGTTTACTTGTTTTGTGTTTACTTCAAAGTGGAAATCTTGATTGTCTATGGTTTTATGACATCCTGATGGTAAAACAAACTAACACTATGATATCTTATTTTGCAGGTGGTTCAAACACAATGATCCTTCATGCACACATCCTTGATGTTGGTGTTTGTATTGGTGCCTTCATGCATGTCCTATATGGGACACTTGATGTGGATTTCTGCTTAACATGCTTTTTATGATTCTTTGTGATCCAAGGTTATTGGATGTTCTTAAGACCCTCTAACCATGCTATCTAACTTGGTTATATCATGTTCACAATTTGGGTCATGACTTTTTTAATGAATTCATATAAATGCTTGACATTGTGTTTCAATGCATACTCAAAGTCCATATATTTTGTTTCATACATTGGCCTTCATCCTCCAAGTCTACACATTGCCTTTTGGAATCAAAGTATGTACATTGGCCTTTGGCCATCAAGTCTATACATTGGCCTTTGGCCACCAAGTCTATACATTGGCCTTCACACATCAAGTCTATACATTGGCCTTCTTCAATCTAAGTCTATACATTAGCCTTCACACTTCAAGTCTATACATTGGCCTTCTTCAATCCAAGTCTATACATTGGCCTTCACACTTCAAGTCTATACATTGGCCTTCATAGTTCAAAGTCTATACATTGGGCTTCTATCTTCCAAGTCTATACGTTGGCCTTCTACCAAGTCTATACATTATCTTGTGCCTTCAAGTTTCCAAGTCTATACATTCAGTTTCATGCATATACAATGTGGATCATATTCATAGTGTTTTGATTGGGGTCAAAATCCCTCTTTCATGCACTTGACTTATATTGACTGCATTTCAAGTGGGAAGTTTGCTCTTATTGTGAAAATGATGTGTTTGATGCTAACATCTTGTTTTCAATGCATAGTCATTTGATTTACATGTTGAATGAGGAGGAATGATTTTTGGTTGGACATAAATTGATGCCATTCGGGTTTAGAATGAATTCTCATGCACATCACTTATTATCATGCATATCACTCATATATGATTTAAGGTTGGCATTCATGAATGGGTTCCTTCTAGGATTGAATAATTGAAGGGTTCTTTCATTGGCTCTCATGTTCTAGTGATTTAAGCTTTGGGAAATTGTGTGGGTTGTTTTATGAACACCCTCTATGAGGTATTATTAGATTAAATGTGTTTCATGAATCATGAAGATGAAGTTTTTGAGTTTTTCAGGTCATGCTCTCAAAATCATGAATGACAAGGTAAGAATTTACTTTTTAATGCAATTCATGTTTTAATTTATTGGGTTGCATGCTTAGAACATTAGGATTGGTTTAGAAACCTTTTTATCATGTTCCTAGGTCAGTGGGTCGACCCCCCATGCTCAATGGGTCATCCCCTGGGCTAAACAGGGTGTTTTCTGCACCCTGTCTGAAAGTGGGTCGACCCCCCTCACAAAGTGGGTCGACCCCCCTGTAAAATATGCTAAAAAATAGCTTCTGGGAGTAGATGGGTCGACCCCCCTCTGAAAGTGGGTCGACCCCCCCTGTTTCGCAGGTCCGCGCGGCTTTTTCGTAAATTGCCGAAACCCATCCAAATGACCTCCGATTGGGCTGAAATTTTAAACTAATACCCTTGAGTTACTAATGAACATATTAGGGTGGATTTGTTAGGGTTTTGCAAGGGCAATATGGTCTTTTCATCATTCTATCATGGGGCTATATATAAGTTGCGAATTTGGAAGAAATAAGAGATGATGCTCTAATTTCTCTATCTGTTCTTGCAGGGAAAGAGGGGAAAGGGCGGCCAGAGCTGAGGAGAGGTTGAATAGAGAAAGGATTCAAGATCTACATCCATTCTCAAGCTTCTAATGCTAGATCCGTGATCGGTTCTTCAAGGAGAAAGCACCGGTGGCTCGATTTACCTCGAGTCTCTTCTTCCTCTCGTGTGGAACCAACGAAGCATCTTCTATCGGCCTCCAACCTAAGAGAAGACATTCTTGATCTTGTTTCTCTTGATGATTCATCTCTATTTGTTCATTTCAACATAGATAGATGGTTGAGGGTTTATTGTATATCTTTTCTCTTCATTAAACTAAGAACATTTGTGTGGGGGCGGAGTTGTATCTCCGCATGTGTGGGTTTATTGTGGGGAAATGCTCCCCGTGTGTTGTTGTGTTTTGACGGAGCGGTGACTCCGTGTGGATTTAGTGTCCGGGGCGTGTTCCCCGATTTTGTGTGTGGGTGTGTGTGCTGCAGTGGCAGCTTGTTGGGGGATTTTCCCCGTGTGTGGATATTGCTGCGGAAGCAGCGTGTGTGTGTGTGGTTGGGGTTCATCCCCGTGTTGCTACTTCGGTAGCGTGTAGTGAAGCCTCACCCGGTTGGGTGAGGGGTGGACGTAGGGAGCCCTTGTGGTCCCGAACCACCTAAAAATCTCCGTGTCCTTTGTGATTGCCTGTGTGTTTGTCCCTTTCTTCTATCTCGCTTCACAGGTTAGTTTAATAGATTTTTACTCACTACACCACTGCACACTGCTACTTCTGTTATTCGTACTAGGCATAATTTTCTCTAACATTTGCATTGTTATTACGAGTGAGATCGGAAAGATTGAGAGAACCTGTTAAATCTCATATGTGTTTAGGCTAATCAAACAGTTGTTTTTAATTCCACCGTGGTATTTTTTAAATTCGCCATCTAGGTCAAGGGGACAATTCAACCCCCCTTCTTGTCTGCCATCTAGTCTGGGCCAACAACTGGACCATGGATCAAATCCGGACCATGGATCCTTGTGAGCCACATTCGTGCTTCATTGTTTATAGTTTTCGTTGCTGTAGTTTCTTATTTTTGCTTTCCTTTTAAACCTTTCTTCAAGCTGTCTGTCAGCAGTGCAAGCTGTGATGCACAGCGGCGAGGTGGATACCTCGGATGGGTTAAGCTGTAGTCCCCAGCGGATGGCAAGCTATGTTGCCCAGCGGAGGGCAAGCTGTGTTGCCCAGCGGTTGTATGGCAAGCTGTGTTGCCCAGCTGTTCAAGCTGTGAGTCAGCGGAATCCACACTCGGGTTTGAGTGTGGGGTGGATGTAGGTCTGGAGGACCGAACCACCTAAAAATCCTTTGTGCACTGTTGTTTGAATTTTCTTATCTGATTGGCGCTAGATGAATGCTTAGAGACGATATGGTTTGATTGCACACTGTGTGTTCGATTGTAGCTTTGAGAGTCCTTTGACATTGTTCCTAAGTCACTAGTCAGTTCATCTATAAGCATTTCACTTGACTTAGTGAATCTGAATTCCGCAATTGCTTATTGGACTTCTGTTAGTATCAGGAAGAATTTTTAATTGGGCGAATTTTTTAAGGGGAGATTCATTCACCCCCCTCTAAATCTACTACACCGAACCCAACACTTGATATCAGAGCGGATTGCTGTGCATAGGATCTAACAATCCGCAGCAGATCCTGCATTTCTGGTTGGTGCATTGCAGAGTGGGCTTCCTGTGTTCTGTGTTTTGTTTCACCGATTTAGTATCTTGATTTGCTCATCTGACTTCAGTGTATTCATCATATCTCGATGGCTAATCCTTCGATATTCAGAGGTAATAACTTTGATTCTTGGTTAGAAAATTTCCATCGGTATGTAAAATCTACCGATCCAAATCTTTGGAAGGTAATAACTCATGGTCCACACAAATTATCAAAAGATAAATCTAGATGGACTGAGAAGGACAAATTGAAAGACTATGTCAACACTAGAGCATTAGTTTTAATGAAAGAATCAATTGACAGAGCTTTAATCGAATGTATTTCTTCTTGCAGGTCTGCCAAAGAAATTTTGGAAAAACTAATGTTAATCAGGAATCACAGCAAATGCTTGATGGCTGATCGGAGAAATGATGATGATGAAACCTCATCTCAGGTAAGCTCTGAATCTGAAGAACTTTTGATTGATGCTCTATGGAATATAAATGAGGAACTTAATGATAGATGTGAAAGATTAAAATCTGAGAATAAAAGATTGAAAGAGAAATGTGATCAGATAAATTTGAAAGCTTCCTGTGAAAAATGTCCAAATCTGAAACAATCTTATGATGCATGTATGTTAGATGTTCAAAACTTTAAGGAACAAAATGGTTCTCTAAAACTTAAAAATCAAACATGTTTGTGTTATGTTAGATGGACGCAGTCTATCTCCACGAAGTGTGGATCTAGAGGGGGGTGAATAGATCTACTGCCTAATTAAAAACCAGTAAGAGGTTCTAATGCGGAATATATGCAAATCTATTAAAACACTAACTCGAGTGTATAAACTGAGCAGAAGCACAAGCAATCTGTGAAGATAATCAAAAGAATCAGTCACGCACACAGTTCATGGACAATCACACAAACACAAGGCACACAAGAATTTTAGGTGGTTCGGTCAAAGACCTACGTCCACCCCACACTCAACTGAGTATGGCTTACTGCTGCGCAGTACAACTTGTGTCTGCTGGGCACTACAGCTTGGCCTACAAACCACTGAGCAACACAGCTTGCTGTCCGAGACAAGTCTCGCCTACTGAGGATTACAGCTTCACCTGTCCAGTGGAATCCTCCACTGCAACTGCTGGGGTTTACAGCTTACCCATCCAGAGGCAGCACCTCTGCTAACAGCTGACTCACAGCTTGAAGAAACAAGTGTTCGGAAATTTAAAGACAGAAGCAAAACGAAAATGGAAAGCCCAAATGGGAATGTAGCTCGAATGAGCAAAGCTCAGCTCTGGTTTATGAACCAAGAGACTGAGATACAACCTTTCAAACAAAACTCTCATAATCTCACTCTCTCAATCAAGCTCTCTCAACTCATCTCTCTCGATCTTCTCTTCTCTTTTTTTCTTCTTCTCTGTTTTTCTTCTCACTGTGGATCGGTGTCTCTCTGCTGCTTCAGGCTTCTACTCTCACTGTATAGACTTGCCACTTCTTCGATTGATCAGCCTTCATCTGAAGACGAAGACACTCTTTTATATCAGCAGCAGGTTGGATAAGGGCGCGTGGCTTCCACATTTCCCGCCCATAGAATTCGCCAGAACCGAGGACATTTCATCCACATGGCAGCATCCTGGAATGGGCTGCTTCCACGTGTCACCATCACAGCACCTCGTCCTCCTTGGATCACGAGCCAAGTCACCAATCTCTGTAAAGAATCCCTGTCAGACAGAGTATCAGATTATCAGTTGTAAGTTTAGAACCCTGTACAGACTTTGTGAGATGCAATGCATTGTATATGCTTCACTGTATGGACTTTGTGAACTCGAATGCATTGTATAGACTTCATGAATGGGAATGCAATGTACAGACTCTGCCCAATGTGTAGACTTCATATAAGAAGGCAACGGCTGTATAGACTTAGGCAATGTAAAGCCTTGGACAGACAACTGACGATGTATGGACTTCACTGTATGGACTTTGTGAACTCGTCGAATACAATGTACAGACTCTGCAGAACATTCAGTAGCCAACGTATAGACTTAGGCATCCTTCAGCTCAATGTATAGACTTCAAACATGATGCATGCAATACAACGTAGACACTGGCTGTATAGACTTGGATATGTAGGAATGCAAATGACTCTGTACAGACTTGGATGCTTGTGTATGCATGAGGGCAATGTACAGACTATGCATATGCACACTAGCGAGTGAATAGACTTGGCTATGGCATCAAAGTATGCACAACGTAAAAGACGCCTTCTTCCTAGGCATTTGATTCAAAAGTGATGCCACTTCTGGTGGTCGTCAAATTCCAAGTTCATCTGAATGTATAGACTTCACGATGTGCAGACTTGCCAAAGATAAGGCTGTACAGACTTAATGAACGATGCAAGACAAACGAATGTATAGACTTGCATGAAGCACATGATGCAATGTACAGACTTGGGCTGTACAGACTTCCACTCAATTGCGATGTATAGACTTGCCAAGGGAAACGATGGTAAAGCTATCAGTGTATAGACTTCGTGTGCAACGTCGGTAAAGCTACCGATGTATAGACTTGCAAGATCACTGATGGATATACAGACTTCATCTCGAGCAATCTACAGTGCAGTGTATGGACTTGAAGAACAATGCATGACGTTGTACAGACTTCACTGATGCATGCTACAGTCCAATGTATGGACTTAGCTTCGTGCATGCTACAGTCCAATGTATGGACTTTGAATATTGATGCATGAACAGTCCGTTGTACATACTTCCAATGTATAGACTTCCAGTGAGATGGATGATGTACACACTTAGCAAATGCAATGCAATGTATGGACTTCAACTAAGACGGACGATGTACACACTTAGCCAATGCAATGCAATGTATGGACTTCAACTAAGACGGACGATATACACACTTAGCCAATGCAGTGCAATGTATGGACTTCAAACAAGACGGACGATGTACACACTTAGCCAATGCAGTGCAATGTATGGACTTCAAACAAGACGGACGATGTACACACTTAGCCAATGCAATGCAATGTATGGACTTCAACTAAGACGACGATGTACACACTTAGCCAATGCAGTGCAATGTATGGACTTCAAACAAGACGGACGATTTACACACTTACCCTGAACCACTGTATAGACTTTCATGAGACGCTCAATGAGACGCTCAATGTACACACTTCAAGTCCAGTGTATAGACATTGCCTTAGACTCAAAATGAGATGGACGTTGTGCAGACTTTAGCCAATGCAATGTATAGACTTTGGGCTCGCCATGCAGTGTATAGACTCTACGTGCAATGTGTAGACTTTGAGTGTGTGTGTAGTGTGTAAACCTGTGAAGTGCATAGAACACACATACAATCTGATAAGAATAATTTCATCAAAGCATAAACAGTTGCCAATCAATCAAAACAAGGTGTTGCCAATGAAGTAAAGCATATGTCAACATCATCAACACAGAGGAGTCACAACAATCTCCCCCTTTTTGATGATGGCAACCCCCTATCATATGGAATAGCAATTACCTGTCATACAGATGATGAAAGACATGATTTGTTATTCAGATTGTTATGCAGATGCTATGCATGCATGCTACGAAATGTAAGCAGCTCCCTACTAACAAAATCTCCCCCTTTGCCATAACATAATGCATACACTTCCCCTGGACTGAATTCAGAATTCATACAATATTCTCCCCCTTTGCCATCAACAAAGAGGAGGGAAAGTGAGTACAAGGGAAGGAACAAGAGATATCATCTGACTGGCATTCTGAACAAATAGTTCAGGAATAAGCATTCTAAAGCACAGAGTCTTCAGTCATATGAAGTTATAAACTACTTTCAGATAGAATTCTGGTTTAAAGACTATAGAATTTTGAGTTCATGCACTACAATCAATGGATAAGTTTTCTGTGCATGATAAAATAATAAACCAGAATCACATTTGCATGAGAGATTCAGTTTCAAAATATCTTACTTTCATAGACTCATGAAAAAGATGATTAAGAGATACCAGGTCATGTATTGAAAATAAATAAATTGACATCCAAGAATTTCTTGTGAAGAAACAACATTTTCAATATGAGTTCATTTAGGGCATTCAGGTACCATTTGCCTTTTTGCGTAAGGGTATACGTTTATCAGACGCCAATACCCCTAGATACTCAACATCATGCACCATTCTGCCTACGATCAAACACAATAAAACTGATTTACAACTTTTTGTATGAGGGTACACGTTTATCAGACGCCACTTACCCCCATGTACTCAGTGAAACCAACCTACTGTTTTGATCATTTTATACAGAAATAGCTGATACACCTCATGACATGAGTGTTGTCCACTTCTTTGATGGGTCACTCAGTTTCTCAGTGATTTACCAGTCATTGCTCTGCCAATGTTATTTTTCATGTAGTTTTCAAGATTTTCAACATTATCTTAGCTGTCCTTTATTTGTTTCAGTATGACTTGTTTAAAAACAATACACATGCTAGGCTTCTCTAACATGATTTCAGATGAGTTTTCAGATTTCAGATATAAGTAGCTTTATCTGACATGAAATAAGAAAAGGGTTGAGAGTTTTATCAATTTTCAGCTTTCTTATTTACTGATTGCAATCTTTAAACTCTAAAAATTATAAAATTTAAACCATTAAGTCAGTCTTTAAGTAATTGAAATTCTTATAACTAAAGAAGTCCGTTTTCTATTGCTTAGGAATCAGAACTGACTAACAGATTGCCATATGTCAGACTCAATCATTCAGAGTCAAAGAATGAATGAATTCAAGAAAGTTGATAGCCACTCTGAATTTCTAATAATACTCCCCCTGTCTATATGCATGCAGTTTTACAAATGAATGGCAATAATTAGATACCAACTGTTATGATATGCAATGAATAATATGTCATGAAAAAATATGTCATGCATGCATGGTCTAGTCTAACATTCAACAATCACAGGGTTTTATTCAAGCTATCAGATGCAAGTCCAAATCAGAAATTTTATTCAAAGCAGTTGAAAAAAATTATTCATCATGCTGAAATTTACACAAGCCAAGTTCTCTTCTAAGAAATTTGAACCTTTCATTCCCAAGAGGCTTAGTAAAAATATCAGCAATTTGTTTTTCAGTTTCAATGAAGTTCATTTCAATTTCATTTTTATTTACAACATCTCTCAGAAAATGGTGTTTTATCTCTATATGCTTAGTTCTAGAATGATGAACATGATTTTTAGCAAGGCATATAGCACTAGTATTATCACATAACATTGGAATACATCCCAATTTTATCTGATAATCATCCAGTTGGTGCTTGATCCATAGTACTTGGGCAGCACAATTACCTGCATCAACATATTCAGCTTCAGCTGTAGTCAAGGCTACAGTGTGTTGCTTCTTAGATGCCCAAGATACTAGACAGCCACCTAAGAATTGACAATAGCCACTAGTGCTTTTTCTATCTACTCGACACCCAGCATAGTCTGCATCAGTGTAAGCTAGAAGTTCTAACTCACACTTGGCAGGATACCACAGACCTAACTCTTGGGTGCCTAGTAAATACCTAAAAATCCTTTTCACTGATTTAAGATGTGATTCTTTAGGACTAGCCTGAAATCTAGAGCATAAACACACTGAAAATTAAATATCAGGCCTAGATGTTGTAAGATATAGAAGGGATCCGATCATACCTTTATATAGCCTTTGATCCACTGGTTTACCTTTAGGATCTTCATCCAAACTGGTTGAGGTACCCATTGGAGCAGCTATTTCCTTGAGGTTGTCCATTTTGTACTTCTTCAATAAATTCTTTATGTACTTGGACTGAGAGATGAAAGTTCCATCCTTTGTTTGTATAACCTGCAGTCCAAGAAACAATTTGAGCTCGCCCATTGAGCTCATTTCAAACTCATTAGTCATTATCTGAGAGAATTCCTCACACAATTTGGGGTTAGTTGACCCAAACACAATGTCATCCACATAAATTTGAATGATAAGAATATCTGAGTGACTCACCTTGGTAAACAATATTTGATCAACTACACCTCTTGTGAAGTTCTTGTCAGTGAGGAATTTGCTCAACCTGTCATACCAAGCTCTAGGAGCTTGATTTAAACCATAGAGAGCCTTTTTGAGTTTATAAACATGATTGGGGAAGTCTAAGCATTCAAACCCAGGAGGCTGCCTCACATAAACATCCTCACTAATTTTCCCATTTAAAAAAGTAGATTTCACATCCATCTGCGGAAGATTAATTCCTAGGGAACATACATAAGCCAATAATATTCTGATAGCTTCTAACCTAGCTACAGGGCAAATGACTCTTCAAAGTCAATTCCAAATTCCTGATTATACCCCTGAGCTACAAGTCTGGCCTTATTTTTAATGATATTCCCTGATTCATCAGTTTTATTTCTGAACACCCATTTAGTCCCTATGACTGTTTCATGATCAAGAGGTGGAACCAAATGCCACACCTTATTCCTGTCAAATTGATTGAGCTCCTCATGCATGGCATTAATCTAATGCACATCTTTGAGAGCACAGTCAATGGACTTGGGTTCAACATTTGAAACAAAAGTATAAGCATTCAATTCATTTTGAATTCTCAAGTGGCCTCTAGTCCTAGGGGGATCATGCAGATTTCCAATTACATTATCTACAGGATGATCTTTAAGATATCTAATGTTAACAATTTCATCACCATGAGTTTCATTTACCTCCCCCTGAGCTGTAGGCTCTTCTTCATTAGGCTCTTCATTTCCTTCCTCATTTTCGGATTGGTCTGCAAGATTTTCTTCCTTCAGAATATCACAATTTTCTTCATTCCTGCATTGACCAACATTAGAATTTACCAAGGATTCATCAAAAACTATATGTGAAGATTCTTCAACAGTTTTGGAATTTAGATTATACACTCTATATGCTCGGGTATTTTCAGAATAACCAAGAAAGATTCCTGGTTCACCTTTAGGTTCAAATTTGTCAAGGTCTCTTTTATCATTAATATGAATGAAACATTTACAACCAAAAGCCTTGAAATGAGCAATAGAAGGTTTCTTACCCTTTAAGATCTCATAAGGTGTTTTCTGAGTAGAAGGTCTTACCATGGCTCTGTTAATTACATAACAGGCAATATTTACTGCTTCAGCCCAAAACTTCCTTGGTAGACCACCTTCAACCAAGAGTGTACGACCCATCTCCACTAGGGTTCTGTTCCTTCTCTCCACTACTCCATTCTGCTTAGGTGTCCTTGGTGAGGAGTACCTATGGTTAATTCCATTTGACCTGCAGAATTCATCAAACTGTGAGTTTTCAAACTCACCTCCATGATCAGTCAAGATATTTTCAATTTTCTGATTTATTTTAACATAGAACTCCTAAAATTCTGAGAATGCATCACTCTTATGAGATAAAAAATAAACCCAAGTATACCTAGAAAAGTCATCTACCATGACAAACCCATACTTCCTCCCTGATAAGCTGACAGATCTGGTTAGCCCAAAAAGGTCCATGTGTATCAGCTCATAGGGTTTAGAAGACAGATTTTCTGTTCTAGAGTTAAATGACTTTCTAGTTATCTTTGACTGAGTGCATGCATCACAGATTTTATTTTCTTTCTTGAAGGAGACTTCAGGAAGTCCTCTAACCATGCCATGCTTATTTAGTTTATGCAAAATAGTGTAACTAGCATGACCTAACCTACGATGCCATAAAAATGCTAAGTCTTCTCTACTAGCAGTAAGGCATAGGTTAGAATGTTGAATATCATCTAAATCTATCATGTAAGTGTTATTTATCCTCTTACCAGAAAATTTAACAGTCTCGGAATCAGGTTCAAAGACCTTGCAACATTGAGAGTCAAAAAGCACTTTGCATCCTTTATCACATAGTTGGCTGATACTAAGTAAGTTATAAGCTAAGCCTTCAACCAACATAACATCCTCAATGCAACAAGTAGAACACTTACCTACCTTACCTGATCCGATAATTTTACCTTTTGTGTTGCTGCCAAAGGTGACAAGGCCTCCTTGTTTCTCTGTCAGCATGCAGAACTTGGCCTTATCCCCTATCATATGCCTGGAGCAGCAGCTATCCAAGTACCACAAGTTGTTCTTGGCTGCCAGGCATACCTGCATACACAATTAGGTAGAGAGGTTTGGAACCCAAGACTGATTGAGCTCCAGAACAGATGAAATAGAAGCAAAGCAAGAAAGCAGACTTTTCAGAATCCACACTTGTTTAAAAGAATTTTGTTCAGTGGATTCTACATATTTCTTTCTGTTGTTGTTCCTCTTCTTCTTGTTGTTTGTCTTCTTATTGTTTGCACCAGCATGATTATTGATAGTGTTGTTTCTTTGCCAGTGCCTTGGCCGGGGTGCATTCATGAAGTTGTGGCCATAGTAGTTCCTGGGCTGGCTAAAGAAATTCAGATTCCTAGGTGTCCAATTGCCATACCCATCAACCCAATTTCTAGGGTAAGGTCTATTAGACTGTGTAGCCTGATGTCCAAGACCTGTAAACCTTCCTTGAGTCCTAGTCCATCCTGACCTATTTGGATAGGTTGACTGTGCAAAGAAGTTGGACTGGGCTCTAGGTTGGTGGAAATGTTTGGGTTCAGCTCTAAAAGTATTCTGCCTCCCCTGCACCTTGGACCCTGCTGACCTATTCATAGGTGTGTATTGGGTCTTCTTCAGAGGTGGTGGTGATGGTGGAGACTTGGTACCCTTAATATGGGGTTTATATGACTGTTTAGGTTGACCCCTAACCTGAGACTGAGTTTTGGGATTTTGCATAGATGTGCTAGCTCTACTAGGCTCACTCAGCTTTTGTTTGCCCTTCTCCTCAGCACTGGGCTTTTTCAGATTAGCATTTTTATTCATTGAATTGTTTGAATTCATGCTAATTAGAGGTCCTTTTTCTTTTTGTGCAACAAATGAAATAGTTTTCATTCCAAAGGTTTTCGTTGCACTTGAATTAAATCCTAGGCCCTCTTTTCTGAAGTTGACCTTTGACCCTAACAAAGCATTTAGATTATCAGTACCTTGGGTCATCTTCTCAATGGCTTTAAGCTTGTCCTCATTATCCTTTTGAATGTCTTCAATGGATTTTTTTAGTTCTGTATTCACACTTAGGACAGCTTGATATTTTTCATTCACAATTTTTATCTCACTTTCATATTTCTGAATTTTCAGCTTCCATTCATCAGCTTCTTTATCTAACCTCTCATTGTCTTCTTTAGAGGCTTTTAACTCATTTCTGATTTCATCTAATTCAGAACATGTGAGTTTCAAATTCTTATTCTCAGATTCTAGACATGCAATTATATCAGTTAGAGTTTTATCATTTTGCATGGAATTGATCTTTCTTCTTAGATGCATGTTCTCTTTTCTAATATCATCAGCTCTATCAGCTATGTCATGGTAAGCATCTACCCAATCAGCAATTGTGAAATTTTCAAATCTAGTGATTACCTCATCTGAGTTCTCTTCTCTGTCTTCTGAGCTTGTTGCCATAAGGCAAATGGGCTTCTCAGATTCGGCTTCACTGTCTGAGCTGCTACTGAAGGAACCTTCATCTTCATCACTCCAGGTACTCACCATTGCTTTCCCTTTCGTGTTCCTTCTCTTTGACTTGTCCTTGTATTTCTGATTATCTGGACAGTCAGCTTTCAGATGGCCTGGTTTCCTGCATTGATAACAAGTATTAGTTTAAGTTTTCTAGCAGGGTTATGTTTATACCTTTTATCCTTTCCGCTGCCACTGTACTTCTTTTTGCTGAATCATCCTGCTCCTTTCCTGAGAAATCGCCTGAACTCTCTGGTCATCATGGCCATCTTAGAACGAGTTATGTCTTCTTCATTCAGGCTCTCCTCTAATGATGAACTGCTAGAGCTGAATTTGCTGGATTTGCTGGAACCAGCCTTCAGCGCTATCGGCTTCTTCTTCCTCTCAGCTTCTTCTATCTTTGGCATATTAATCTCATATGCCATCAGCGAGCCGATTAGCTCATCAGCCCTTGTATTTCACAAGTCCCTTGACTCCTCCATCACTGTAGCCTTAGTATGCCAAGCATGAGTCAGGGAGCGCAGTATCTTCCTCACTACATCATATTCAGTCTGAGGTTTCCCGAGACCTCTGAGACCATTTGTAATGATAGTTAATCGAGAGTACATCTCCTTGATGGTCTCGTTCGGCTTCATCTTGAATGCTTCGTATTCTGACACAAGGATATTAGCCTTCTAGCTCTCTAACCTGAGAGGTCCCTTCATGAATGACTTCCAGTGCATCCCACATCTCCTTAGCTGATTTACAGGCTGATACGTGGGAGAATTCTGTAGGGTGCAGAGAGCACTGGATGGCATTTATGGCACTCCAATTCAGTGTAGACCTCCTTATCTCCTCCTTGGTCCAGACTTCCTCATTAGGGGACAGCTCATAAGGTCCCTTGCTGACTACCTTCCAGATCTCGTAGTCCTTAGCCCTCAAAAACACTTGCATACGGTTCTTCCAGTATGCGTAGTTAGATCCATCGAAGAATGGGGGCTCTGTGGTTGAGTGACCTTCAGCTATCATCCCTCGAGCATCCATCTTGCCTTTCCTCTTCGGGCGATGAGTCCCTGTAGAAGAGTATGGCTCTGATACCAAGTGTTATGTTAGATGGACACAATCTATCTCCACGAAGTGTGGATCTAGAGGGGGGTGAATAGATCTACTGCCTAATTAAAAACCAGTAAGAGGTTCTAATGCGGAATATAGGCAAATCTATTAAAACACTAACTCGAGTGTATAAATTGAGCAGAAGCAAAAGCAATCTGTGAAGATAATCAAAAGAATCAGTCACGCACACAGTTCATGGACAATCACACAAACACAAGGCACACAGGAATTTTAGGTGGTTCGGTCAAAGACCTACGTCCACCCCACACTCAACCGAGTATGGCTTACTGCTGCGCAGTACAGCTTGCGTCTGCTGGGCACTACAGCTTGGCCTACAAACCGCTGAGCAACACAGCTTGCTGTCCGAGACAAGTCTCACCTGCTGAGGATTACAGCTTCACCTGTCCAGTGGAATCCTCCACTGTAACTGCTGGGGTTTACAGCTTACCCGTCCAGAGGCAGCACCTCTGCTAACAGCTGACTCACAGCTTGAAGAAACAAGTGTTCGGAAATTTAAAGACAGAAGCAAAATGAAAATGGAAAGCCCAAATGGGAATGTAGCTCGAATGAGTAAAGCTCAGCTCTGGTTTCTGAACCAAGAGACTGAGATACAACCTTTCAAACAAAACCCTCACAATATCACTCTCTCAATCAAGCTCTCTCAACTCATCTCTCTCGATCTTCTCTTCTCTCCTTTTCTTCTTCTCTATTTTTCTTCTCACTGTGAATCGGTGGCTCTCTGCTGCTTCAGGCTTCTACTCTCACTGTATAGACTTGCCACTTCTTCGATTGATCAGCCTTCATTTGAAGATAAAGACACTCTTTTATATCAGCAGCATGTTGGATAAGGGCGCGTGGCTTCCACATTTCCCACCCATAGAATTCGCCAGAACCGAAGACATTTCATCCGCATGGCAGCATCCTGGGATGGGCTGCTTCCACGTGTCACCATCACAGCACCTCATCCTCCTTGGATCACGAGCCAAGTCATCAATCTCTGTAAAGAATCCCTGTCAGACAGAGTATCGATTATCAGTTGTAAGTTTAGAACCCTGTACAGACTTTGTGAGATGCAATGCATTGTATATGCTTCACTGTATGGACTTTGTGAACTTGAATGCATTGTATAGACTTCGTGAATGGGAATGCAATGTACAGACTCTGCCCAATGTGTAGACTTCATATAAGAAGGCAACGACTGTACAGACTTAGGCAATGTAAAGCCTTGGACAGACAACTGATGATGGATGGACTTCACTGTATGGACTTTGTGAACTCGTCGAATGCAATGTACAGACTCTGCAGAACATTCAGTAGCCAACGTATAGACTTAGGCATCCTTCAGCTCAATGTATAGACTTCAAACATGATGCATGCAATGCAATGCAGACACTGGCTGTATAGACTTGGATATGTAGGAATGCAAATGACTCTGTACAGACTTGGATGCTTGTGTATGCATGAGGGCAATGTACAGACTATGCATATGCACACTAGCGAGTGAATAGACTTGACTATGGCATCAAAGTATGCACAACATAAAAGATGCCTTCTTCCTAGGCATTTGATTCAAAAGTGACGCCACTTCTGGTGGTCGTCAAATTCCAAGTTCATCTGAATGTATAGACTTCACGATGTGCAGACTTGCCAAAGACAAGGCTGTACAGACTTGATGAACGATGCAAGACAAATGAATGTATAGACTTGCACGAAGCACATGATGCAATGTACAGACTTGGGCTGTACAGACTTCCACTCAACTGCGATGTATAGACTTGCCAAGGGAAACGATGGTAAAGATATCAGTGTATAGACTTCGAGTGCAACGTCGGTAAAGCTACCGATGTATAGACTTGCAAGATCACTGATGGATGTACAGACTTCACCTCGAGCAATCTACAGTGCAGTGTATGGACTTGAAGAACAATGCATGACGCTGTACAGACTTCACTGATGCATGCTATAGTCCAATGTATGGACTTAGCTTCGTGCATGCTATAGTCCAATGTATGGACTTTGAATGTTGATGCATGAACAGTCCGTTGTACATACTTCCAATGTATAGACTTCCAGTGAAACGGACGATGTACACACTTAGCCAATGCAATGCAATGTATGGACTTCAACTAAGACGGACGATGTACACTGATGCGGGACGGGACCACGGACACGACAAGCTCGCGATCGTCCCTTAACGAGGGAAGCGTCGGATGTGCGCGGTTGAGAAACCGGCAATGAGCTAGGGTGGTCGGCTCTCTTTTGCGCCCGGATCGGGTGACGGGACGGCTTCGCTCTCTCTCGCAGCAGTGATATTATAAATTGAAGGCGAGCTAGGTATCCCTACACATGCTCTCTAGCAGCGGCATATAAAGCATATAAAGAATTAAGCTAATGCCAAGTGTAAGGGTGAAGGCGATACCTCCACGCTCTCGGCGTGGCGAAGACGGCACCCGGCCAAAGCTCGTACTCCCGAGAACTTAGTACATTTTGTTTACAGCAGTACAAATAAGCCCACTCCATGCAGGGAGGTAAAGGGCGACACAAGTGGGCCCGGGAGGACCAAGTTCGGGTTGACGGGCGGTTTCGGGCAATGCTTCGGCTTCACGCGTACTCGTGCTAGTGGGGGCCCACGTATTGACCGGAGGGGTCGTGTGGGGCCTGATGACTCCTCTGTTGTGGAGACACCTGAAAAGTGTTCCCCTGGGATGGCGAGCTGCTGGAACGACCGCCGGACGCCGGGCGGCCCTCGGACGACGCTCGCTGGGAACTCGGCCACGAACCTGAAAGTTCTGTTTGCAGGCGCGCGACTCGGAGAAAACTGCTGCTGCGATCAGCCCCGTCGTCGGAATGTGACGAGATTAGCGCTGTTGGAAAGCTGACTTAGAATACTTCGACGTAGGGGTCTTCAAAAAAAATAATCAGATCTGTATTTCTGATCATGTATTTTACAAGCTTGCTGGAATCTGGCCAGAACTGCAGGGGCAGGTTCTGACTTCTCTGAAGGTCGACATTGACCGGGGAGAAGACCTCCGAATCTGGGAATGATTTCTTCCGCAAAGTTGAAGGTCTCTGAGAGAGGAATCCGGGAATATTTTTGGTTTTTTTATTGGAGAAGAAATGGATTTTATGGGATTTTTTAACTAGACCTGGGTCGGATCTGGGAAACTGTGGGCAGACTATTCTTGGGAACTTGGACGGTTTTTGTAAAATACTTGGAGGGTGAACCAAAAAATAAGAAAATTCTTGGTGGTAGAGGGATGTGGATAGAACTCCCAATAAATTTGGGCGACCCAAAAAAAATCAAAAGGTGGTTCGAATGGGGTAAACTCAGAGCTGATGAACAGTAAATAGAACCAGGATGGATCTGGAACTTGGACTTGGACGAAAATCAAAAAATAGCTAAAGGATGAATGTTGATGTGATTTTTTTTGTGGGGATAAGGGTTCTAGAGGGGAACCAACCCTGAAATTTTGAGCTTCATAAGATGAAGGGAGTGATAGCAGGAATTCGGAGAAGAAGGATCTGTCCTGAGTGGACAGAACACCGAAACCGTTGGCAACGACGCGTCGGCGGCGAGACGATGGCGGCGGCGATCACCGGAGTTGCTTCAGATGCTGGAGGGGATCAAGGGGGAAGGGATTACACTCTAGAAAGGGGAGAGGGGGTGGAGGAACCAGGGAGAGAGAGGGGAGGGGCGCAAATCTCCAAGGGGGCAAATGCCTTTTTTTCCTTCATTAATTCCTTCAATATGAAAAATACAACCTTATATAGGATGCCAACCAAACTCAACCTCAACCCTTGGATCTAGGGGTTTGGATTGAAGGGCTGAGATACAATGTGAATCACACATTTAATACATTAGTTTAATCTAATTTGACCATGCTTATTCAACCTTGGACTAAAGCTATTCAAACACCACCTACCAAGCCTAATAAGGCCAAAAGAGGGGGCGCCCCATTCATGGGCCTCTTCTTGGGCCAAGTGTGGTTAAAGACCATGTAACCAGCCCACCAACCATGCTAGACTCTTCCAACTTAGTTGGCCCATGAAGGAGTGTAACCCAATTTGGGCCTTAAGTGCATTAATGACCCATTAACAACCTAATGACCCAATATGGCATAAGCTCCCTAATGGACTCTACTAATGGCAACCTAGCCTTGGACTTGACATAACAAATGGCCCATTGGCTTGATATAAGCCTTACAAGGAGCCCAAAAGAAAGAAAATACACAATTACAATCTCATACAAGTCATAACTCACAAATACACTCCACCCGTGTAATGAAATCGCCTTTGATGCCCCATCAATTCTCCCCGGGTGGGAGGAACTCGACCCCGTCGAGTAGGGGTATGGCTGCTCTGGTACTCCGGCGGATCTGTCACCGTGCCAAGTAACATGGGTATGCTCCACTCCAAATGATCGGCACCTGCTCATTCCATATATACTCGATATGCGCACTGCTATGGCTAAAGGTGGTCACTCCGAAGGGGCACTCTCAAAAGGGAGGAAACAGCCCGAAGACTCAATAGGAATCACCGCTGAATCCCTATAGGTGACTGATCCGGGTATATAAGTAAAACCGATCCCATACTCATCAAGTGAGTCCACTTGCCTCTTACTCGTAAGAGACCGACAACGAGCTTGCACAAGACACATGCAGACTCACCATGCACAGACACACGAATGCAAACCACGCAAACAATCGACTCAAAATCACCACACAAACAAACCACATAAAGAAAACACACCGACTCATGCACGACTCTAGACTAAGGTGGTAGCATCAAGCCCACTAGGTGGCGGTATCCTGGGCGGCCGAAGGGTCGCCCAGCTCTTCCCCCATGGCATAGTACTCATCGGCCAGTGCCTCATCGGCCTCGTAATCGACACACTCAAGCTCGAGAGGTGCGGATCCTCCAACACCTAAGGCTAGGGTGGTGCGAGCGGGACACTCACTGGCGATGTAGCCATACCCGTGACAGTCCAAACACTGTATTCGCGACCGACTACTCTCTCCTAAAAAAGGGGCCTTACCCTTATCATCCCGTCGGGTAGGGGGTGTAGGCAGTAATGGGGGAGATGTAGGTGCTTTGGACAATAGTGGAGGGGGTGCCGGTGCCAGAGGACGGGCTATAGGAGCTGGGGGACGGGCAAAGGGTGCCGGTGGTTGGGATGGAAATAGATCCCAGGGTGGAGGAGGGCGAGGCCGTGGAGAGAAGTGCTCCTGACGGGTGGGCTCCTGAGGTCGAGCCATGGGAGGCCGCTGATGTGGGCCTATAGAGTGACGGGGCTCGGTACTACGGAGAGGGGTGGGGCCCAACCGATGGCTAGACTCGAACTCTCCCTCAAATTGCTCCATCTCGAGAGCAACCTGGTATGCCTCTTCCAACGTCTTGGCATTGCGGCGGAAAAGCTCATACTGGTAGTGTGGCCGCAAACCACGTCGAAAGCGGGACACGGGCATGGTACTCTCCTCCGTGACACCACATCGTAGAAAGTACTCATCAAACTCCGTGATGTATTCGAAGACGGACCGGTCTCCCTGGCTAAGACTTTGCCATCTATCGATGAGTCGCTGGCGGTATGTGGGAGGAAGGTACTTTTGTCGAAGTTTATTCTTCATCTCGGCCCATGTGTCGATCGGGGGTTCTAGCCGCTGAAGTAGCAGGCTCTCCACATTCTTCCAATAAGTTTGTGCCTGCCCCATAAGTTTCATGGTGGCAAATCGGACCCTTCGACGCTCCGACATATCATACCATTCAAAATAACGGTCCATGCCAAACTCCCAATCTAGGTAGACTTTCGGATCCAAAGACCCGTAAAAAGCGGGAGGATCCGCTCGCACGGTCTTAAGGACCCGATCATCATCCTCATCTCATTGTGGCTGAAAACCACGACGGCGTTGACCATACCCCTCGTAGGCATTGTCGGACCCATAGTCCTCGAGACCAAGGTCACGGTGTGGTAGTTGGGGAACCCGAGGAGGGGCGGGTGGAGGAACCAGTGGTGGCTGGTTTTGGGCCGCGGGAGCGGCCTGGACTTGGGCCATGGGAGCGGGTTGGACTTGGGCCCCCGGGGGAGGAGGTGCGGGTGGACCTTGGGCTGCCCCAGGAGGGTCCCCGTGTGACATCCTATCTAACCGCCCAACGAGGTCTTGGACCGACCTATCGGAGGTCTCCATGCGTCCCTCCATGGCCTTAAGGCGACCATCCATATTCTCGGAGAAGGCCCGAAAGTTAGCATCGGATTGGTCCAACCTAGCCATAATGGCCATCATCGCCTCTTGTAGGGAGTGGAAGTCTCCCGAGGTATCCCGTGGGTTGGCCATAGGTGGTGGGGGTGGGGGTGAGTACTGAGTACCCCGACGAGTGGGCATGCAAACACACCGACTAGAAGACGCCGACTAAAGCAAAACACACTGATGTAAAATGATGCGCCTAGACTTAACCTAAACGCGGTACGCGGCGGAGGTAATCGACCCGAAGGTCACTCGCGCAAGGGTGCGACCTTCCCGATAGGCGTAGCCTAACGTTCGGACAACACCTTTTGATATACCGAGTAAAGGGATGTAAATGCAAAAAGACACTTTTTTTTGTGATGACCCTAAACACGACTTAGGCCGACTAATGACTCGATGTAAATGACACTCTTTTTTTTTTCCTTTTTGACACCCTAGACTCAAACTCGCTCTGATACCAAATTGATGCGGGATGGGACCACGGACACGACAAGCTCGCGATCATCCCTTAACGAGGGAAGCGTCGGATGTGCGCGGTTGAGAAACCGGCAATGAGCTAGGGTGGTCGGCTCTCTTTTACGCCCGGATCGGGTCACGGGACGGCTTCGCTCTCTCTCGCAGCAGTGATATTATAAATTGAAGATGAGCTAGGTATCCCTACACATGCTCTCTAGCAGCGGCATATAAAGCATATAAAGAATTAAGCTAATGCCAAGTGTAAGGGTGAAGGCGATACCTCCACGCTCTCGGCGTGGCGAAGACGGCACCCGGCCAAAGCTCGTACTCCCGGGAACTTAGTACATTATGTTTACAGCAGTACAAATAAGCCCACTCCACGCAGGTAGGTAAAGGGTGACACAAGTGGGCCCGGGAGGACCAAGTTCGGGTTGACGGGCGGTTTCGGGCAATGCTTCGGCTTCACGCGTACTCGTGCTAGTGGGGGCCCACGTATTGACCGGAGGGGTCGTGTGGGGCCTGATGACTCCTCTGTTGTGGAGACACCTGGAAAGCGTTCCCCTGGGATGGCGAGCTGCTGGAATGACCGCCGGATGCCGGGCGGCCCTCGGACGACGCTCGCTGGGAACTCGGCCACGAACCTGAAAGTTCTGTTTGCAGGCACGTGACTCGGAGAAAACTGCTGCTGCGATCAGCCCCGTCGTCGGAATGCGACGAGATTAGCGCCGTTGGAAAGCTGACTCAGAATACTTCGAGTAGGGGTCTTCAAAAAAAATAATCAGATCTGTATTTCTGATCATGTATTTTACAAGCTTGCTGGAATCTGGCCAGAACTGCAGGGGCAGGTTCTGACTTCTCTGAAGATCGATGTTGACCGGGGAGAAGACCTCCAAATCTGGAAATGATTTCTTCAGTAAAGTTGAAGGTCTCTGAGAGAGGAATCCGGGACTATTTTTTTTTTTTTGATTGGAGAAGAAATGGATTTTGTGGGATTTTTTAACTAGACCTGGGTCGGATCTAGGAAACTGTGGGCAGACTATTCTTGGGAACTTGGACGGTTTTTGTAAAATACTTGGATGGTGAAACAAAAATTAAGAAAATTTTTGGTGGTAGAGGGATGTGGACAGAACTCCCAATAAATTTGGACGACCCAAAAAAAATCAAACGGTGGTTCGAATGGGGTAAACTCAGAGCTGATGAACAGTAAACAGAACCAGGATAGATCTGGAACTTGGACTTGGACGAAAATCAAAAAATAGCTAAAGGATGAATTTTGATGTGATTTTTTTTGTGGGGATAAGGGTTCTAGAGGGGAACCAACCCTGAAATTTTGAGCTTCAGAAGATGAAGGGAGTGATAGCAGGAATTCGGAGAAGAAGGATCTGTCCTGAGTGGACAGAACACCGAAACCGTTGGCAACGGCGCGTCGGCGGCGAGACGATGGCGGCGACGATCACCAGAGTTGCTTCAGATGCTGGAGGGGATCAAGGGGGAAGGGATTACACTGTAGAAAGGGGAGAGGGGGTGGAGGAACCAGGGAGAGAGAGGGGAGGGGCGCAAATCTCCAAGGGGGCAAATGCCTTTTTTTCCTTCATTAATTCCTTCAATATGAAAAATACAACCTTATATAGGATGCCAACCAAACTCAACCTCAACCCTGGGATCTAGGGGTTTGGATTGAAGGGCTGGGATACAATGTGAATCACACATTTAATACATTATTTTAATCTAATTTGACCATGCTTATTCAACCTTGGACTAAAGCTATTCAAACACCACCTACCAAGCCTAATAAGGCCAAAAGAGGGGGTGCCCCATTCATGGGCCTCTTCTTGGGCCAAGTGTGGTTAAAGACCATGTAACCAGCCCACCAACCATGCTAGACTCTTCCAACTTAGTTGGCCCATGAAGGAGTGTAACCCAATTTGGGCCTTAAGTGCATTAATGACCCATTAACAACCTAATGACCCAATATGGCATAAGCTCCCTAATGGACTCTACTAATGGCAACCTAGCCTTGGACTTGACATAACAAATGGCCCATTGGCTTGATATAAGCCTTACAATGAGCCCAAAAGAAAGAAAATACATAATTACAATCTCATACAAGCCATAACTCACAAATACACTCCACCCGTGTAATGAAATTGCCTTTGATGCCCCATCATACACACTTAGCCAATGCAATGCAATGTATGGACTTCAACTAAGACGGATGATGTACACACTTAGCCAATGTAGTGTAATGTATGGACTTCAAACAAGACGGACGATGTACACACTTAGCCAATGCAATGCAATGTATGGACTTCAACTAAGACGGACGATGTACACACTTAGCCAATGCAGTGCAATGTATGGACTTCAAACAAGACGGCCGATGTACACACTTAGCCAATGCAATGCAATGTATGGACTTCAACTAAGACGGACGATGTACACACTTAGCCAATGCATTGCAATGTATGGACTTCAAACAAGACGGACGATTTACACACTTACCTTGAACCACTGTATAGACTTTCATGAGACGCTCAATGAGACGCTCAATGTACACACTTCAAGTCCAGTGTATAGACATTTCCTTAGACTCTAAATGAGACGGACGTTGTGCAGACTTTAGCCAATGCAATGTATAGACTTTGGGCTCACCATGCAGTGTATAGACTCTACGTGCAATGTGTAGACTTTGAGTGTGTGTGCAGTGTGTAAACCTGTGAAGTGCATAGAACACACATACAATCTGATAAGAATAATTTCATCAAAGCATAAACAGTTACCAATCAATCAAAGCAAGGTGTTGCCAATGAAGTAAAGCATATGTCAACATCATCAACACAGAGGAGTCACAACAGTTTGGACAAGATATCTGAACTGGAGAATCAGCTTATTAAGATGAAAAATGAGCATCTAAAAGGCATGCAAGAATTGATTGAGATAAATTCTGTAATGGACAAACTGAAGTCTGAAAATGTTGAGGTTCAAAAGCATAATGAAGATCTCAAGGCTAGTCTGAATAAAATCAACAAGGAAGCAATGCATATTTCATCTGTAGAGTCAATCTGCAATATGTGCTCAGCTCTAAGAGAACGTAATGAAGATCTTTTTAGTGAGAATGAATGGTTGAATTAGCAAATTGCCTCGTTTAAAGAGGATCACAAAAATCTGATTATTGAGAAAACTAAAGTGGAAGAAAGAGAAGAGGAACTAATTGAAAAGCTGGAGCTGATGTCTGGAAGAGAAAATTGTAATGAAGGGGTCAAGAAGCTGACTAAAGAAAATAAAGAACTGAGGGAACAAAACAAGAAACTGATGGTTTTAAATACTGTTTTCTCACAGAGGTTTTTGACTGTCGAAAAAGAAAAATCTGCTATTAAGGAAGCTCAACCACAAAAACTTGAGGAGGAAAACACTGAACTGAAAGCTGAAGTTAAAAAGTTAAAGTTGTTAAATACTGGCTTATCTGAAACACTTCTCACTTTAAAGAAAGGAAAAACTATTTGTGATGAAGAATCAAAAATCTTGAGCAATCTGGAACAAGAAGTTGAGAAGTATAAAACTACAAATAAAGTCTTAAGTGAATGTGTCAATTACAGTGAACAGGAGATAGCCAGTTATGAGCTTCATATAGCATCTTTGGAAGATAAAATTCATGATCTGGAAAACTCAGCATCCAATTCTGCTAAGAATGAAAGAAAAATGAAAGCTGTCATGAAAGGTAAGGATGAAAATTCAAGAGAGGGGATAAGTTGCAATTCTGATGTTAAGGAAATCACTAAAAACCAGCTATACACCACTTTTGTGCAAAGCTCTGATGTAGCTGGTACCTCAAGTCAATCCTCAAAACAAAATAAAAATCTGAAATCACCTCCATCATCTGCCTTTCAATTTAAGGCACAGAAAGCTGAAAAACCAACAAGAGTTGTAAACAAAGTTAAACAATTGAACAAGAATGGAAAGAAAGATGGGGTTAAAAATGTCCCTACTTATGTCATGAAATCAGTTAGCTCAGTTGAATTTGATGGGTCAATGCAAAATGCTCATGCCTCATGTACTCATTCGCATGCATCTAGGAATTCATCTGATAGAAATCATGCCCCTAGGAAATCTGATGCTTCTTACTATTACTGTGGTAAGCATGGTCATATCATGGATGCATGTTTCATCATGAAACAAGATGATAAACTACATGCTAGATCTTCTGATCATCATGGGTACAACATGAACAAACTTAAGTTTAACCAGCACATCGCATGCTTCAATTGCAACAAGCCAGGGCATAAGGCAAATGAGTGCTGGTCAGAAAATCATTGGGGAAACAATGACTCAAGAGGTAAGCACCTAAGGTGCTATGAGTGTGGAAAGTATGGCCATACAGTCAAGGACTGTTGGCATGCCCAAGGAAGCCATGTTAATGACAAATCTTTTAAATTCTATGCCAAAAGACCTGTGAATTTTTCATATTATAATTGTGACAAGTCAGGTCACAAGTATGCTGAATGTTGGTTATCAGGTAATAAGAAACGAACTGTCCATGCATATAACAGAACATTTCATGCATATGGTCATGGGTCTCAAACTGTTGTTAATATGCATTATAGGACCAGAAAACCTGTTGCTTCATGTAGATATTGTGGACAATCTGGTCATTCCATGGATAGTTGTTACATGATGGGTAATGATGATAATATTTCAAAAAGACTGTTCAGAACACCTGTCAGGACTAATTCGGGACCCAAGGCTGTTTGGGTCCCTGCAGGATCAATTTGATTAACATGTTACAGGTGTGCCTTGGAATGGAATAAAAGGGGTCAATAAACCAAGGCACTCAAAAAAAAAAAAATTGGAACCCCAGGACTGCACTATTCAGGTTAGTTCTGAAAACTAAGTTTAAATTCTATCTTCTGAATTTGTGTGCTCTAAATGCCTGCATTTCATGTTAACTCTTTTGTGTATCATCTAACTGAATCTAATTGAAAATCTGAAATGCACATGGAAATAATTGTAGTTTATCTCTGAATGCATTACATATCTATGTCATGATGCATGATATGTCAAACTCCCTGCATGTTGTATTGCACTGATTTGCATGACCATGATGGTATATTAAATGGAACAGTGCTGAAGGGCAGATGGAGTATGTCTGGAAGCTACTGCCATGTGTGAGGTGGTCCTTGGACCAAGTCCTCTGCATAGTACCATGGGTCAAGTCATATAGAGCAGTGTATTGCATATCATGTTGATCTGTTGGTGCTAAACTGAAGTTTTCTGAAATATGAATTGAACAATCATGCTTATGGTAATTCTCTTCTATCTAATTTGCATGAATCATATCTGAATGTAAAATTTGATATCATGTGATGTGCTTTCAATTCATTTCATGCATACAGTCAGGGGGAGTCCAACTGTTTTTGATCAATCATATTGCTGCTTATGTTTTATCCTTCACATCATGCACTTAGTCAGGGGGAGCTTGTCTGCTGTTGCTTGGTCATCATGCTCTCCTTATCAGATTTGTTGCATACTGCACATATGAAGAGTAGTGCACATATAAAATTTTGAAGAAAAAAAAATCTAAAAAGACATTCCATTGCATTTAGACAGGGGGAGCATTTCCATTTCATCTCATCTATTCATCTCTTGAACTCTCACTGTCTAGCTATCTGATCTACTTGCTACACTCAAGTGGTTTACCTAAATTCTCTGCTGTCCTCTCTAAAACAGCTGATCAGTCTGTATTCCAGACTCAACTACTGTCTGATGATAAACTCTCTTCTAATGCTCCTCTCTATTAGTGATTTACTCTTCCACCAGCTTATGCTCATCCTTCATACATCTCTCAGCTGGTGTGACTGATTTGGTTCTATTGTTGATAAGTTGGTCAGCTAAATTTTTCTTTTCTGGTCTGAGGAACTTAAGCTGCATGTCATGCAATTGAGTCTGAGAACTTTGTAGAAATTCCTATCATATAGGTTTAAGAATTACCACTGAATCAGACTGATATAAGATTAATGTATTCTCAGATTTGTAATTAAATGAATTGAAAATATCTGAATAATAAGGTGTAATAAACTTTAACCACATGTGTCATGTAAACCTTAGACTCTCTCATCTGATATCTGAAAATTTGAAATCAAGGCTACTTTGGTAGAGATACATAGAGTGAGTACTGTGGTTAAACATTAACTTGAGAAATATTGACTAAATGAAAAATTGTGAATTCAGAGCAATGACTTGGTCACTAAGAAACTGGGTTCTTTATCAATGAAATAAAGTAACTTATGTCATGAGGTGCCATAGTTATCTCTGGTAAAAATTTATTGAAAAATCGGACAGAGCAATGGCATGCCTATGTTGAGTAACTGGGGAGTCTGGCATCTAATCAAGGTGTCTCCTCATGTAAAAAGACACTTATACTGCTAACTCTGTTCTCGAAGTTGAGAGGCAATGACAGTTATTACACTGAGTAACTGGGTCACTTCACCTGAGACGTATTGTGCCTCATGTAAAAAAGTGTTGATCAACCTAAATTGCTCAGGAAAAATATAATGTGCTTCAAATGAAATATATATTAAAAATTATGTCAACTCATATTCTTGTAAAAAGTGTTTAACATCAATACTAATCTGTGTAACTCTTATAAGAGTCATTGAGATCATGTGTGTAAGATAAAGATGATTGATTTTGAGTGTTATCTGAATATTTGGTTCACCTTTATTAAAACTTGGATTCAGATATGAGTATTGAATTTAATTTGACAAATTTGGTATACATCATAATTAAATCAGATTGGTTAAGTTGCCACTTCATAACCCTTTATGATAGAAGAGTCTATTCTTCTTAAGACTTATTGTAGTGGTGCAAGTATTAAAATCCCTCATGGTCAGATTCTTTCCAGACAGCCTGATCAACATAAATCTTGCTATTGATTATTCATTGAGATGTCTTGTGATGATTGTTGTCTACTCTCACCTTCCTATCATCAATCACTTTACTCTCCACACTGTTGGAATCTTCCATCTTGTTTTACAACAAGTTCTGATTCTGTGGACTTTCCACCTGTTTCATTCTGTTCGTGCATATGTGAGGTGCCACAACCAGAGTTCAGACTGATTTATTGGATAACCAGAGTTCATTCCTATGCTTCAGGGGGAGTTATGATTTATCTGCATTTAAGAGAAGAGTAGTTCTGCATGCATATTGATAGGGGGAGAGATGTCTTATTTCAGTGACATATGTTTCATTCTCTGTATTTGTGTGCTGAATTTTGTCTCTCAAACCATCTCCTTTTTGCTTATGTCAAAGGGGGAGAATAGTTTGACGAGTCAGTGTGACTCATTATGTTGCCATCATCAAAAAGGGGGAGATTGTTGTGCCCCTTGTGCTTTGATGATAATGTGGTGTTTTAATGATAGCAACATGAATAAGTCACCATATTGTTAATAAAATCACACTGAGTATGCATATGTCTGATCTGTTTTTGTGGAGAATGCATGATATGTCTGATCTGTTTCTGTGGAGAATGCATGAGTGTGCTAGCTCTAGTCTGTGCATTACATGTAGTCTATACATTCACAGTATTGCATAGGTGCATTCAGCAGTTCATTCATCAGTTCATACTGTCTATACACTGATGCATGTGAGGTCCTGTCTGCACGCTGAAGTCTGTACATTGCTCTACTTCAGGCTGAGCAAGTCTATACACTGCTGCACGTTCATTCAAAGTCCATACATTGTCCTGTAGCATGCACAAGTCTGTACATTATCATGCACACACCCACAGGTCTACACATTGCATTGCAGCATGAACAATAGAGTCTATACATTACTTTGTGTTGTGTTTGTGCATCGTTTAGAACAAGTCTATACATTCTTGCATGTTCTTAAAGTCTATACATTCTTGCATGTTCTTAAAGTCTATACATTGGCAAGTCTGTACAGGGTCTAGTTGAATCGGCTTGTTCATACATTCATCGAACAAGTCTATACATTCATGGCATATGTGCAACGTTTGTTCTACAAGTCTGTACATTGTCAGTGCATCATATGAAGTCTGTACAGAGTCTTGTTGCAAGTCTGTACATCGCATCGGTTGTTCATAGCAAGTCTGCATGCATTACATTAAGTCTGTACAGCCTGTGTTCGCAACACAGAGTCTGTACATTGTTCATGCATGTGCACAGTTCTTGCTACAAAGTCTATACATCGTTCGTCTCACATAAGATGCAAAGTCTATACATCGTCTTGGCCGTCATCTGTCTGCACGCTGCTAAGTCTGTACATTGCATCGTCTCATGTTGTGTCTCAGCATGCATTCACTGTTAAAGTCTATACAGACTTCAGCATCTCATTCAGCGTCTCTCTTTGTGTCTCACTGTTCAAGTCTATACATTCATCTGTTGAAAATGGAGCAAGTTTGTACATCGTGTGTTTCATGCATTGGAATTCTATACATTGGGAGTTTTATCGACGTTGCACTCGCAAGTCTATACATTGGTAGCTTTACCTGTGTTGCACTCCTAAGTCTATACATTGTGAACTCTCAAGTCTGTACAGACCTTGCTTAGCTCAAGTATGTACATCGTCCATCACTCCTTTGGCAAGTCCATACATTGTGAAAGTCTATACATTCCTCATTGGCTTGCTTCAACTCTCAAGTATGTACATTGCATCGTTTGTTCATGCATTGTCTCTAAAGTCTGCACATTGCATTGCATGAAGTCTGCACATTCCACGCTAGCGAAGTCTGTCTAAGTCTACACATTGCTTCTTCATGCATTGCATGAAGTTTGCACATTGTGTGATGCATGCTCATCAAGTCCATACACTGGCTAGTCTGCACAAGTGTGTAAGTCTGTACATTGGCTGCTGAATGCTCTTCAAGTCTACACATTGCAGCTTGTTTCATTTGTCTAAGTCTATACAGCCTATTCCTCATACAAGTCTGTACATGCATTAGCTGTGAGCATGGCATAAGTATGTACATTATCTTTGCTTGCACGAGCTGAAGTCTATACAGCCTGTGTGCTTCATTCACAGAGTCTGTACATTGCTTCATGAACCGAGTCTGCACATTTGATAGTGGCAAGTATGTACATCACCCAGTGTCATGCATTCAAATTCCACACATGCACACACTTAGTTTGTGCACTAGGCATTGTAATGTCTATACACTGCTGTCGCATGTACACCAAGTCCACACATCTGTTGATGGCAAGTCTATGCATTCATCTTCAATGTACACACTTTGCTTGATGCATTCTTACTTAGTGCAACACAAAGTCTAGACATTGCATTTGCATTCATCTTCAATGTACACACTTTGCTTTATGCAGTCAGTTCTGTTGTACATACTTCATCTTGTGCACACTGCATCACGCCTCAGCAAGTCTATACATGCTCTAGCGTTGCATATATAAAGTCTGTACATGGCATAGCTTCTCATTCAGCAAGTCTATACATACTTCAGTGTTGCATTCACTAAGTCTGTTCACACCTTAGCTTTGCATCCACGAAGTCTGCACAGTCTATACAATGCATTACACCCTACAAAGTCTGTACAGGGTCTTTAGACTTAAACTGATAATTCGATCCTCTATCTGACAGGGACTCTTTACAGAGATTGATGACATGGCTCGTGATCCAAGGAAGGACGAGGAGCCCAGATGGTGACACATGTACTGAAAGCCTGCTGGATGCTGCCACGTGGTCCAAGCCATTGGGCGGGAGATGTGGAGAGCACACGCCCTTCCTGCTGCTAGTATATATATGGAGTTTCTTCCTTCAGAAGAAAAGATCGACTGAAGCAGAGGATAGCCTGCACGATCCTGTGAGAAAGAAAAGAGAAGCAGAAGAAGCAGAGAAGAAAAAGAGAAAGAGAAGAAGAGCATAAGAGAAAGAAGAGAAAGAGAGAGTTAGAGAGCTCGAGCAGAGAAAGAGAGAGTGTGATTAGTAGAAGAAGAAAAAGAGAAAGAAAGATAGTGAGATCGAGAGAGATCTGCCTTCACTGGACCGTGGATCAAATCCAGGCCAGTCAACTCCTTGTGAGCCACATTCGTGCTTCATTGTTTACAGTTTTCGTTGCTGTAGTTTCTTGTTTTTGCTTTCCTTTTAAACCTTTCTTCAAGCTGTCTGTCAGCAGTGCAAGCTGTGATGCACAGCGGCGAGGTGGATACCTCGGACGGGTTAAGCTGTAGTCCCCAGCGGATGGCAAGCTGTGTTGCCTAGTGGATGGCAAGCTATATTGTCCAGCGATTGTATGGCAAGCTGTGATACCCAGCTGTTCAAGCTGTGAGTCAGCGGAATCCACACTCGAGTTTGAGTGTGGGGTGGATGTAGGTCTGGAGGACCAAACCACCTAAAAATCCTTTGTGCACTGTGATTTGAATTTTCTGATCTGATTGGCGCTAGATGAATGCTTAGGGACGATATGGTTTGATTGCACACTGTGTGTTCGATTGTAGCTTTGAGAGTCCTTTGACATTGTTCCTAAGTCACTAGTCAGTTCATCTATAAGCATTTCACTTGACTTAGTGAATCTGAATTCCGCAATTGCTTATTGGACTTCTGTTAGTATCAGGAAGAATTTTTAATTGGGTGAATTTTTTAAGGGGAGATTCATTCACCCCCCTCTGAATCTACTGTACCGAACCCAACAGGGATCACAGACTCGCAGAGACTTACGGAGGCCTTGAAACATGATCACCTTGTCTGGCAGAAGGAATATCTGACGAAGAGGATCATAAGTACAAGATGTGTTCCTATCAAGTGCATGTGTAACTAATAGCAACGTACTGGAATACACGCTATATGTAAACTTATAAAATAGAAAATAAGGTGAGAAAGGAACGTGCCAAAACATAGATTGAATTGCAATCAAATCATGGGAAAATTCCTTTAATTACAAGACTATAGGATTTTGGGCAAGAAATTAACATATATGAAATTAAACTTAGAAACATGCCAGCATGCAATGTATGATATGACATGATCAAGAACTATGATAACTGAGCTAAAGGCATGCATAACACTATAATTTAATAAGAAAATAATAAGGGGTTAGCTATCTACAGAAACCAAGTAGCGGTCAATGGAGGGCCACTTCTTGTATGTAGCAGTCTGTCGCAGGGCCGCTATATGGATATAGTGGTCTCTTCAAGACCGTTTTATATCTACCACCGATAGAAATTAAAACTGATATGCAGAGCCTATTCTCGGTCAATAAAGCATGAAACTATAAGGAACCAGAGGCATAAGTCATGGTGACATGTTTAGAATGAAAGAAGTGCATGAAAGCACATAGATTAAGATAAAATTTCATCTTTTGATTAAGGGGTGCATGAATTATGTGTAGGGATGAACATGTATGCGCAATCATGGCAAAATCTTAAATACTCCATGTATAATGCATGAAACCATGAGAAAATTGAGGGCTTCTCTCCTAACACGGTATTTAAGCCATCATGAGATAACCTACCTCTGATTTGATTCCTAGACAAAGAATTTCTCCCTGGAAGACGGTGCTGGTTCCTGCGCGTCCTGTGTAGAAACAAAAACTTCCTGACCTTCTAACTCCTTAACCTTTTGACCTTAATTCATGCTATTTGGAGGGAAGTTAGAAGACATAAAGGGGAATAATTAATCCTAAAGGTTTGGTATGAAATTACCTCGACTAGGGTTCCTAAATCATAGGTCTTCGCCAGACAGACAAGCTAATTCCTGAGTGCTCTACAGAGGAACAACAACTTGCAAATCCTCTAACTCTCTGGATGCTTGGTCACCTAGCATGAAATTTGACAGAGGGTTAGACAATACTAAATAGAACATAAAGTTCTAAAGGACTAATACGAAATACCATCATCTTACCATCGAACCAGGCAATCCAAAATGAGGGTTCGCACAGGTTGATGTTCAGGCCTATTTATAGGGTTTGAACTAGGGTTTAGGGATTGGAACGAATTAGAGTCCTAACTCGGGGTAGAATCGATCCCTAAGAGTCCTAGGCATGTTTATTCACTAGATATCATCGATCCATGGGCATTGGAATGGGAAAAATCTAAGCTTTTCACGCCTATGAAAATCCCATTTTCGGAAGGCGATTGCGGTCTTGTCTAGACCGCCTCTAGTAGGTGGCGGTCTTTCGATAGACCACCTTCTGGCGTTTAATCCGAAATTTTCAAATTTTCCTATTTGTCTGCTATTTATCCCCTAATTAGTCTATTTATCTAATTTAAATCTGAACTACGTTTCTAGAAGTGGGCTTGCACCAAAAGGGCCTAGAAATTGGTCTTTGGGCTCAATTTAAATGGGTTTATTTATTTGGTTAATATAGGGCCTTCAAATTAATTTAATTAACCCATAATTTAATAAATAGACCATTAAGCCTTTTTAAATGCTTAATAATTATTTTTAATTCTTAAAAAATCTTAGAATTTTCAGGGTGTTACACCCTCCCCCACTTAAAAAGAATTTGGTCCCCAAATTCACTGCATAGATTTTATGGAGAGTATACTTACAATCAAATAATTCTGAGAATCTCTTACGCATAGCTTCTTCTGTTTCCCATGTTGCCTCTTGATCAGTATTCTTATTCCATCAAACTTTTACCATGGGAATAGTTTTATTCCGAAGCTGACGCATTTCTCCATTAATTATTTTGATTGGCCTTTGCTCATACTTCAGATCCTTTTGAATCACCCGTTCGTCATGACTTATAAAATGAAATGGGTCATAGACATACCTTTTGAGCATCGAGACATGAAATACATCGTGGACTCTAGCTAATTGAGGGGGCAAAGCTATCTGATATGCAACCTCGCCAACCCTTTCAAGAATTTCAAAAGGGCCAATATATCTCGGAGTGAGCTTGCCTTTGATGCCGAACCTTCGAATACCTCGACCTGGAGAAACTTTGAGAAATACGTGATCTCCTAGTTGGAATTCCAGGTCGCGCCTTCTATTATCGGCATATGACTTTTGCCTATCTTGAGCCATCTAGAGTCTTTCTTGGATAAGCTTCACTTTCTCGATAGTATCCCCGATGATTTCAGGGCCTAGAAGTTGTCTTTCCCCAACTTCATTCCAACATATAGGTGAGCGGCAACTTCTTCCATATAATACCTCAAATGGTGACATTTGAATGCTAGCTTGATAACTATTGTTGTAGGCGAATTCCACTAGAGACAAGTGGTCGTGCCAACTCCCACCAAAATCAATAGCACATGCCCTGAGCATATCTTCTATCACTTGATTTGTTCTCTCCGTTTGACCATCTGTTTGTAGATGGAAAGTAGTGCTAAAGTTGAGTCGAGTCCCTAAAGAATGTTGTAGACCCTTTCAGAATTGTGATGTAAAGCGAGGGTCTCGATCTGAAATGATAGTGGCAAGGACACCGTGTAGTTTGACAATTTCCTTCATATATAAGGCTGCTAATATATCCACAGACCATAAACTTTTGATAGGTAAAAAGTGTGCAGATTTAGTCAATCGGTCTATGATCACCCATATATCATCGTGTCCACCTCTTGTCTTAGACAAATCCATGATGAAATCCATCCCTATACTCTCCCATTTCCACTTGGGAATTTTCAAGGGATGTAACTTTCTAGCGGGCTTTAAGTGTTCCGCCTTAACTTGCTGACAAGTGAGGTAGCGTGATACAAAGTTCGCTATCTCTCTTTTCATGTTGGGCCACCAGAAATTCCTCTTTAAGTCTTGGTACATCTTGGTAGCACCTGAGTGAATAGCATATTTTGACTTATGAGCTTCTTCCATGATCAGCTTCTTAGTGTCGGCATGATCCGGTACACAGATTCGACCTTTGAATAATAGCCTTCCATCGATTGAGATAGAAAATTTCAACCGCTCATCAATATTAGCTTTGATCTCCATTAATATGGGGTCATTATCTTGCAGCTTGACTAGGTCTTCAATTAATGTAGGTTGTGACCGAATATTGGCAATAATACCCCTTTCTTCTTCTATATTAACATCTAGATTCAAGTTTACAAAATCTTCTATGAGATAAGTCATACCTTTCCTGAAGCTTGCTAGAGTTGCCAGTGGCCTTTTGTTGAGAGCATCTGCTACAGTATTTGCTTTGCCAGGGTGATATTGGATAGAAAATCGAAATCCTTAAGATACTCTTGCCATCTTTGTTGCCTCATATTTAACTCCTTTTGGGTGAAAAGATATTTCAAACTTTTATAGTCTAAAAATATGGTGAACTTCTCCCCATAAAGGTAATGCTGCCATATCTTCAAGGCGAAAATAATAGCAGCTAACTCCAGATCATGCACGGGGTAGTTCTCTTCATGACGCTTCAACTGCCTAGAAGCATAGCAAATCACTTTGCCATTCTGCATAAGGACACATCCAAGGCAAATGCTGGATGCATCCGTGTAGACTTCAATGCCACCACCTTCAACTGGTAGTGCTAATACCGGTGCTGTAGTGAGATGTTCCTTGAGAGTTTGAAAACTTTCCTCACAACCCTTTGACCATATAAAGGGATTCTTCTTTCTTGTAAGTCTAGTCAAAGGGACAGCGATTTGTGAGAAATCCTTGATGAATCGCCTATAATAGCCAGCCAGACCAATAAAACTCCTGACTTCAGATACGGTCGTTGGTCGGTTCTAGTTCTTGACGGCTTCGACTTTTGAAGGATCCACAATGATACCTTCCTTTGAGATAATATGGCCAAGGAATGAGACCTCCTTTGGCCAGAACTCGCATTTGCTAAGCTTCACATAGAGTTGGTGTTCTCTTAATGTTTGCAAAGCTATCCTTAGATGCTCTTCATGTTCCTCCTTAGTCTTGGAGTATATGAGAATATCATTAATAAAAACGACCACAAATCGGTCAAGATAGGGCCTGAAGACATTGTTCATAAGTTGCATAAATGCTGCAGGGGCATTGGTTAACCCGAACGACATCACCATGAACTCGTAGTGCCCATATCTGCTACAGAATGCGGTCTTGTAAATATCTTCATCTTTGATCCTTAGCTGATGGTAACCAGACCTGAGGTCTATCTTGGAGAAATATTCCGCTCCAGAGATTTTGTCGAACAGCTCATCGATACGCGGTAGTGGATATTTATTCTTGATACTGAGTTGATTTAACTACCGGTAATCAATGCATAGCTGAGGGATCTGTCCTTCTTCCTGACGAATAAAACCGATGCACCCCAAGGGAATGTGCTTGGTCAAATGAAGCCCTTGTCTAATAACTCTTGAAGTTGCTTCTTCAATTCCTTGAGTTCTGTAGGGGACATCCTATAGGGAGCTATTTAAATAGGTGCTGCTCCAGGAATGAGTTCGATAGAGAAGTTTACTTCCCTTTCGGGCGGTAAACCGGGTAACTCGGATGGAAACACGTCGGGGAACTCTTTTACTATAGGGATTTCTTCAAGGATGATTTCCTTGGACTCGGTAATGATTACGGAAGTAAGGAAAGCTTCACAACCTTGCGAGATGAGTTTGCGGGCGTGAAGAGAAGAAATAAGAACATGATGTTCCCTATACTTGATGCCAAGGAACGAAAACCTTTGAAGATTCGGTTTGTTGAAAGAAGGCTCCTATTGAGACAGTTGATATCGGCATGGTGGTCACATAACCAATCTACGTCGAGGATAGCATCGTAGCCATCCATGTCAAGGCATACGAGATTCGCGGGAAGATTATGGCCTTCTATAGTTACCTAACTATTTGGGTAGTGGGTTGTAAGTTTGGTTCCAGGACTTAAAGGTGTTGAGATTGCTAGGTCCGATGGTAAAGAAATAGGTGAAACATGTAAAGTTTTTTCAAAAGCAGTAGATAGAAAGGAATGAGAAGCACCAGTATTAAATAGTACAAAAGTGGGATGGGAATAGATTTGAATGATACCTTCCATCAACCCATCATCATTGGGTGCTTCCTCGTCCACTACGGCATTAAGACGTGCATGCCGCCTACGTCTGCCATTAGAAGTTTGTTCTTTCATGAGGGGGCAATCGGGCATGCGATGCTCCCAGCTTCCACAACGTAAATAAGCGCCGAGATGCTTCCAGCATTCTTCGGCCGAATGACCGAACTTCTTACAGAACGAGCAAGCCGTCGTGACTTACTTTTGCTCCTCCTCTTGACCTTCTTGTTCTTGCCGTTCCCGTTGCCATTACAGGACCTCTTCTTGTTGTCACGGGATTTGTAAGTGCCCGTGATACTGAATTTATCTTCTTTCTTTTCTCATTTGTCAAACCTTCGGCTCGACTCCTCTCCTTTACCCCTGAACTTCTCGACCTTCTCCAAGGTCCTTTCACATACATGGGCTCAGTGGACCATCTCCGTATAGGTCGGATGTTTTGTGGGCCGAGTTGTTGAACAAAGACGGGACGCAACCCATGCATAAACCTGTTGACCTTCAAGATCTCCGTAGCTACTAGGTGTGGAGCATAAGATGCCATGCGAGAAAATTGCAATTCATACTCTGCCACAGGCATCATACCTTGCCGCAGTGAGGCGAACTACGTAGCCTTCCTCTCCATGACATGCTCAGACAAATATTTCTCGCAGAAGAGTTTGATAAACTTTTCCCAAGTGAGTTGCTCATTTTGTTGATATGCAGAGGTGGCCTTCCACCAAGTACGTGCATCCTTATTGAGTTAAAAAGTGGCAAGTGAGACCTTCTCTTGGTCCGAGCATTGCATCACGTTGAAGATTCGGTCCATCTCGTCAATCCAATTTTCAGCTTCATCGGGATTTGACGATCCAGAGAACCGCGGGGGATTCATACTCTGAAAGTTACGATGCAAGTCACCAGCACCAGCCCGCGCGCCAGCTTGAGCAACGGTTTGTAAAGCATGTGTAAGACCTGCAACAATCTATTGCATAGCTTCCCAGTTTGCACGGTTTGTAGCCATTGTGAGAATGAGGTGCCCGAGAAAATAAACACTTTGTTATTTCCTTAGAATTTGGGAAGATTTACCTAAAGATAAATTTCTAAATAATTATCTCATCCCGGGCTCTACCCAATTCTCACATGGGTCGGAAATTTCTTTCCTAGTTCATAGGTACGGGTCCTTAAATCTTGGACTTAACCTAGGACATGACATTTTCCTAGGACTTATGCTTAGGCTATGATACCAACTTAATTGTCACGCTCCGAGATATATGTACATCGGAAGATATTCGGGACGAGGATAGTCGGCAATACACCTCAAGCTAGCAATATAATCAGAGCGCTAATCATTCATACATAAGAAGAATGAACACAAGGTGATGTACTCAAAATTCTAACTTTATTGAATGATAATAACCAAGGTTTACAAACAACATGACTCCTTTAATTCAAGACTCAAGAAAAAGAAAAATTACATGACATGATCAACTTCACTGCCTATTACAGTGAAGGAACTAAAGTTACAATATGACTCATGTCTAACTAGATAGACTCTTGACTAAGGCTTCGCTCGTGCTTCAATCGCTCTCGGACCCATCACTCGAGTAGTCCGAAACCCCGCTAGAATTTTTTGAAAAGATTTGAAAAGTAGGGAATGAGCACACTTGCCCAGTAGGTATCTTCATATCAACATGAGGGCATGATTTAAGTAATTAGCAATTTAGCTCTAGAATGTAAGGTAAAGAAAAATGTGATAAAACACGCGGATAGAACCAAAGTAATAACACAAGTTACTAGATATAAATCATAGAGATATGAGAGTTCATGTAGAATGAGAGCATGATCAAGTAAGAATATAATGTGGCCTTTCATTAACGAGAATGTACTTTTCATAACCATAAAGGCTATTCACTAGAAAGTCATGTAACAAGAATGCATAATTTCATGATGAGTCTCGTATTTTTCACCCGTTTATAAAAAAAATACTCCCAACGCAATGTGACGTAAGTGTTCACCATACCCCATGGTTTACAATATGTTTCCGACCATCTACTGAGGGAGCAAGCGTCGAGCCCTTGGACACTGTCCGTGTCCGCTATTGCATCTTCAAGTTATAAATCAAGCTACTTTCATGAGCAATATAAAGTTTCGGCCAATAATGTAAAGTTCAAACAATATGTACATGATAGCAACATCAAGGTAAGAATGCACCAAATATGAATCATAAGAATTCAAGGATGAATTAATGACAAGATCATGCTACGGAATGAATCCGACAGCATAACGGTACATTTATTACTTTTCATAATTCATTAATCACTTATTGAATAAGGTTTTGGGTCCCAAATAATCAATAGACCATCTAGGAATAGAGTATATAAAACCCTTGGGTCAAACCATGAGTTGAAAACAAGTTTGAAGAAGACAGTCAAGATAGGGCCGTTTTCTTTATAATGCGGTCTTGCCGAGACCGCAATAAAGGTGGAGTCGACGCAAGAGAAAAATAGGTCGACACAGTCTTACGAGGCCGTGACGAGGTGAAAGAACAGAATAGTGCCCGGAGCCAGTCCGAGGCCCATAGCCTGAATCACACCCAAGCAAATGCGAGGGGGTAAACTAACCCGACGTGCTCCCTTAACCGGCGCGCTCTACCCGGCACCCCTTTACCCGGCGCACAAAAGCAATGGCCTGAAGCCCTTAACCGGCACGCCCAACTTCTCGACGCGCAAAGGTGAAAACCCCCTTATCCGGCGCACTATTTTCCGCGCCGGGTGAAGTCGTGCCGACGGTTCTGCTATATAAGCTAACCTTCGGCCAATAGAAGAAGTTAAAGAAGGGGCATAAAAAAATAGAGAAGATAGATAGTGAGGGCCAATCATCTGAGAGCGAAGAAGCATCGGGAACAAGGAAAGGGGGGTTTTCTGAGGGGAGAATCAGAGAGCCACGAGACTTCGGAGCCTCTTGTCCGCCCACCTGGGAGACCTGGGCCGGGGAAGAAGAGTATTTCTCCCTCTCCGATACTCTATTTTCCATCAGCGAAGGTCTTAGGTGGGTGGCAGATCGTCCCTTCCGCCCTCCTCTTCTCCCCTCTCTGTAACCCTGCTCTTCTGCAGCTTATGTAATGATGGGGCGATGATATGAGCATGCTATCCCTGGGTTTTCTTTACCTTCCCTTTTCTCTTGGGCTTGATCTGGAGACGTGATCGGCTTCGTGTGACAACGCTGAGCCGTATCAGAATATGTAACCTCATATACCCTTTTAAGTTATGTGATCAGTTTTGAGTATGAATGAAGCTTTGGCATGTGTATATGCTCCCTTTGCTTTCTTTCTTTGAGTGCATTCCATCTCTTATCGTGTGTCGTCGTTCGATTCTCCTCGTTGACACCGAATGTGCCCTGGGACATTCCCAAAGGGGCTACAGCAATATTCCCCTCTCCCCGGGGTCCTCTTTATTGCATAGACCGCATCGCATGCTCCCTATGCCCATATGTTTTTCTATGCCAGAGGTGTGCATATGGATACACTCCCCTTCGGCCTTGGGAATGGCTTCTCAACACCTCCCCGTCCATAGCCATGGGCTAGAGAGAAAAGAGTCATCCCTAAAGTCTATGTGCGTGAGGGGGTTCTCCCTATCATGGTCATTTATGATGTGGGATCCCCTTTTCCTGTTCGATCGTTTGCTCCTTCCAATCGCTCAGTTCGTAAGCTAACCTGTTAACATGCTAATCCACTAACCAGTTGACTGGCTAATTCTATTATGCATATAACCGATCCTGGATGGTTTAGTGGTCTGATTACTACTTCTTACTATGTATGAATACTGCCGTGTTTTATTGTCCCTGTACGCAATGGTTTAGCGGCCCGGGGGAGGGGAACATTCTCATCGGTGTTTCTGAGTCACCCCTGGTTCATAGGGACATGTCCACTGATGGCATGTTTCTCCTTGAACCATCAGAGGTGAATTTTAATAGGGTTTATAACCCGACACTAAACCCACTATCCCGAAGGGAATGGTGGTGGCCATGGGTTGTATGCCGCTCGTAGGCTAGCCCTCGCGGTTTCCTTCCTTATCGGTCGTCCCCTTTTATTCATACTTTGGCCCATAGAATATTGGTGCCCATCGTAGGCTAGCCCTCGGGGTCTTCCATTCATTCGGGTCTGCCGGCCGCCGTTGTGCCACCCGGTATTAAGGAGCTTACTCCATTATGCGGGTATGCCTCCGCTTTCCCCCCGCAACTCTCTGGAGATGGGGAGGTGCTGCCAAAATTTCTCCAGACATGTTCGACTGATTGCCCTCATGATTTGGGCTTAATAAGACATATTTTCAAGACAATGAACTCCCGTGCTCGAGTATGAACCTCGCACGAGTCTCAACCCTGTCTCAAGGGCATCCTGGACCTCAATTTACTCATTAAGCAACTCAATACATGTTTATGGGTTAAGTAAACTGAAAAATATCCAAAAATCTGCAAAAAAATTAGCTAACTCGGTGCGGCCCTAATGCGGCGCGGTACCCCCCCCCCCGCCGGAATAGCCTTACACTCATTCCCACAGTTTTTTAAATGATCGCCATCCGGCGCGCCCTAATCCGGCGCACCCTTGGCGGGGCGCACCAGTTAAGGCCTTTTTGCCCGCCGCGCCGTTTTAATCCCTATACCTACGCTACCCCACGCCGTTTTAACACTATACCTATGTTCAATCGCGCCGGATTTGAATAAACGATTCCCCACGCCGATTTAGCCGCAACCGCGCCGTTCTAAGGCTATGTTTCTTATGCCGTTTTAAATGATCATTCTCCGAGTGAATATTAAACCGCCTTAATGGCGAACACTGTCCCGATTTGGATAACCCATGGACACATGGAAATCCCTTGTAGGCTAGCCCTCGGGGACCATCCATTCGGGTGTTTGTTGGGTTTATGTTTAAAGGGCCGTGGGACATCGGTACCCCTCGTAGGCTCGCCCTCGGGGTCTCCGTCCGTTTGGGTTCGTCGGTCGCCGTGTTTGGCCTCCCGGCATCTAGGAGTCCGTCATCAAGGGCAGATCTCCACTTATCCCCCGCAACCCTCCGGGTCTAGGGGACTGGATTTTTGCCAGGACATTTTGACCATTTGCAAGACCGGGAATAAAAATAATAATAATAATAATAATAAATAATAACAACAACAAAACATAATAAATAAATAATGGCCAAATAAATGACAAAATAATAATAAGAAGAATAGAAGTAATAAATGAATAATAAAAAAAGAATAATAAAGAATAATAAATAATAATGATAAAAGAATACTAAATGAGCCATAATCAAACAAATGCTAATAATAAAAAATGTGTATGCATGCAACGTAAACATAAAAAAAATAAAAATAAGTGAAACAATAAAAAAATGAGTGATGAGAAATGCTTAATAAACAAATGATGGATAAATAATAATAATAATAATAATAATAATAATAATAAAGGGATAAAAGTGATGAATAAACAACAAAGAAAATAATGAATGAATAGATGCCAAATAAATGTCAATAAAGGAAATAAAAAATGCATGCATCCAATATAAAAGAAAATAATAAAATAAAATAAAAGAAATAAATAAATAATAAATAAAGTACATTCATGCATTTAAAAATAATAACAAGAATAAATAAATAATAATGAACATGACCGTGTCCACTCCGGAGCTCTCACCTCCTCTAGACCCTGGGCATGGGAATACTGATGACCCCCTGACAGGTCGTCCCTGGATCTCGGGGTTAACCCCATTATGGCCACGGCATGACCTTGTCCTGGGCCAATAAGCCGTTGAATTTAATTCGTTTTGACCGAGTTTTAACCGCGTCTCTCATTTCTCAAATATCAAATTTGCCATACCCCGACATACATTGTCCCGATGATACACGAGTCTGCCCGGATACGCTCATACTCGGCCCACCTCATGGGCCCATATGTATGCATCGTAACGCTATGTGCAGTCTCAAAATAAAAAGGTAACGACTAATCGACAGCCCTGCGAGTGACAGGGATTGCCAAATTCTTCATTAAATTTACAAATAAATGACCAAATAAACAATAGTACTAAATACTACCACCTTGCATGCCTGCATGATCTAACTCTCCGGTATATCGAATGGTGATTGGGGGAAAGTTGGGTTACGCTCGGCTGGAGGCTTTCACTATGCGTGATGATGGTCCTCGGACCTAGGTTCTCCGCCCAGTACCGGGAGCCGGCCTAATAAATAAATATTACCATACTGTGTGCTCGCATGCAATCACATCTTTTACATATTCTTCGGGCCCCTTGGCCTCTTTATTTTGGTGATTAATCAAGAGTTTTCTCTCCTCTGGAGAGATGTAATTAACGCCGTAGCCTTTATGGTACGGCGAGTTTTGGGTCCTGACAAGATCACCTATAATCGTCTGGTTAGTCAGACGGCGCGCATAATAAATTTGTCACTCAGTGACTGGCACGCCCTACGCAAATAAACCTTTAATAAATAAATCAAATAAATCATAATATAAAATATTTTAATAAAAATCCCATTCCCACAAGCTTGGCACGCCCGATGGGACTCAGCCTCCCTTCATATTTTCGCCAAAATATTGGGACCATGGGACCCCACCCAACTGCCTCAAATGCTAATTATTCATTCATCTTGTTTCTCCTCTTTGTAGGTTGAAGTGATGGCGAGCGGACTATCTGGACTTGCTTTCGGTCCCCAAATCATGGTAGACCATGCTGCATACGGCTACCTTGCCGTACCCACTACCTTCGGCAACTTTCCCCCGGTCATTGGCTTCCCCAACTTCCTGGGAATTGCATTCGCGAGTCTCCTGGACGTGGAGAGTTTTGAACCTGCGGAGCTGAAGAACAACAAAGCTGCGGCCCACCGAAGTGAGGGCCGAATTAAGAAGACTCTGCTGAAGAGCCCGGTGGTCATGAGCTGCCACATTCACCATACTACTTGCCCGACTGCGGCATACAAGAAGAAGCTCGCTGGCGTCAACAAAAAGACTTTTAGAAGAGGAAGAGTCTCTGCCACTCCCCGAAGCCAACTTTTAGCCTCTCGGAAGCCCATGTTGATCGGGGGCATCCGAGTCTACTTCAATGGCCACGACACCGAAGTTCTGCCAGATCGGATCATCCCGACTGTGGCCACTCACAACACATTCCAAGTGCTAGAAAGCCAGATGGTGAATTTTAATGACAACAAGCAAGGGAGGCCAACCCCGAACTTGCCAAAGTTTAAGCAAATCTGGGTTCTCAAGAGGATCCGAGGCCCGCACCAGCCTCACAAGGCTTCAAAAATTCTACGGATGTTCCCAATAGAGGGGGAAAAGAGACTATGCATGCGGAGGAAGTCATGATTGCAACTCCTCCACCCGCCGCCAGGGCCTGTGCAAGGCATGCTGATATTTCCAAATACTCAAGAAACTTCAATCAAGCTGCCAAGCTGATACGGCTTTCACATATGCCGTCTGTCCGAGTCCAAATGTTGTCTCCTGCCATTTCTCCATAGTGTAGTCAGGAAGACATGACAAAGATGGTCCGGGAATATTTCCATAACCTTGGGAACCCCTCCCTGGGTCAACAAAGGTCGCTTCGTGTCATCAGGACCAAAGAAGAAGAAAAAGATAAAATGTCACCTATGGGGGCGAATGAAGAGGAGAAGCAAACTTGGGCTAGAAGCCTTGAAAAGTCTCCACAAAATGAAAAGATGAAAATAATTTCAATATATGAAGGGTTGACTTTCCCTAGTCAGACTCGAAGGGGAGTCAGAAAGCATGAAAGAAGGATGCAAATCCTCACCTGCAACATGATAGGGGTAATGGGCATACCCGACACCTTACCAAATGAACTAGAAGAGTCGACCGAGATTGCTGGAAGAACAGACCTGGTGATAAGACGGGGTAAAAATGAGGTTGAGCTACTACAAGCCGCAAAGGGCAAGCAGGTTGCTGATTAAAATATCGCTACTGTCACTGCCAGAATAGTGGCGTCTGAACAAGAAGGAGCATCTCCGCCTCCTTCAATCGAAGGTTCTTCGGGTGAAACGCCTGGGGGCATCTGTAATAAAACAACCACGGACCCCGCCATCCTGATGTTGCTGCAAAGCTACTAGCAGGAGATAAAACTACTGAAGAGAAAATTAAATGAAAAGATGGAACACCCTATGGCGCCCGATGAACTGGGGGCACGAGCTGGGCCGTCACGGGAAGGTTCCAACCCCACGAGTGCTCCTTCACCGGCTGTTCTACAATCTGTAGATCAGAACCGGACTACTCCCAGCATTATTCCCAGCGGCTCCAGCCAGCACGGCCAATGCCCCTTCAGATGCAATGGAAGGCTCTCCTGTCAGAGCCTTTGCCACCCAATGCTATAGCGTCGGTCGCATTACTGATGTAGCCGACCCACCTCTGCCCTCAACCAGCAGATCCAGTTATAATGGACAAGTTGATGGTGGAGCAAATCATTGAAGCAGGGTTGGCAAAGAGGGGTGGTGACGACTACGCCCCCTTCGACATATATGAAGTGCCATATCCGGCCCACCATGCTGCCAAAAGGTTGCCGCCAGGTGTCAATAAACTCTCAAAATTTGACGAATACAACGGGCAGGGCTCCCCGAAAGAACACATTGCACATTATATGACAGTCATGGGTGACTTGGCGACGGACGAGTCGTACCTGCTGAAGTTCTTTGGGTCTTCACTAACGGGACCTGCCTTTGAATGGTACTCTGACCTGCCGGCTGGGTCTATCAATGACTGGTCTGACATGCAGTAGAAATTCAATGAAAGATCCCACGTCATCGAGGTAGAGATGACCGTGGCTGAGCTATTGGTGGTCAAGCAAAAAGATGATGAAACGGTTGTAGAATATATTAAGAGATGGAGGGATCTCAGCACAAGGTGCCGGCGTCCCCCGTATCCATAAGAAGCAATACAAATATGCAAACAAAATCTAAAGAAGGAGATTCTGGAAAAGCTGATCGGAATAGAAATCCGCCGATTAAGTGATATTGCTACGGAGGTTGAAGATTTCTTCACAAGATATCTCTCAATTTCTGCCGACTCAAGTCATGAAGCCAGGCAGGTTAATAAACGGCCAATGTTGAAAGTGGTTCATGCTATCAGTGTCAAGGCAAAAAGGCACAAATGGATGCACAATCCTCCTCTCAATGAACCTGCTGAATGTCGGGAGAGTCATCCTCCGCAGAACAAAATAAAGAAGCTCTATCCCTTTCCCCGGGACAAGACTCGAGCATTGTTCGAGTGGGCTGTCAAATATAGCAAAGTCATCCTTCCGAAGCCAAAGAGACCGGATGACATCAAAAGAAGAGATGATCCTTATTTCTGCCCCTACCATCAAATCCTGGGGCACCCTATTGAAGATTGCCAAATATTCAAAGACATCGCCCAAGGCTTAATAAAAAGGGGGAGCTACAAATGGGGGAGGACAGAGTCGATCCTCCATGCCCTCATGAAGTGCCTGCTACGGATATCTATATGCCAACAGCTGCCTGAAGAAATGCCAGAGGGCTGTGCCTGGTACACCCATGAAGACTATATCCCATCGCATGAAAGGGAGCAAGAGAATTGGCGAGCATTGCCAACAAAGAAAAGAACAAGACCGGCTTCTCGCCCCACATTGGAGACCCAAACTCCCAGCGCCAAGAACCGGCCTACTCTGCCTCTTGCAGTTTCTACCCGCCTTCAAACAGCCTCTCCAATGGCTATCAAAAGGTCAACTAACAATAAAAAGAAGAAGCACACCCCGTCACGGGTACATGAAGAAGCTAGCTCAGCCATGGAGCAGTCACAAGCTATTATAAGTGGGCTTGTTAAGCATGAACAGCTCAAGAGCATGCCTATGCAGCTCAAGAAGCATGCCCCTCAAAGATGCAATGAATCTCATCGGCTAACAAAAAGAACTAAAGAAAATGTAAGGGTGTTCAATGCACCAAGCAACCCACTGTGGGGGTAGATGCCAGCCATTTGGGAAAAGGAAAAGAAGAATACAAAGGCTAAAATAAGATATGTTGCTCTCTCTTGCAACATGCTGTCAGCACCATCTAGTATGACTCAAGCCGCTGATAAAGAAGATGAAGAAATTTGCTTTATACCAAAGGGAGCAAATCAAGCTGAAGCTTCTGCCTCCCACCATGTTGCCAGATCCGGGAGAATATCAAGACACCCGTCAGCCAACAAGGGGGCACAATACCATGTTCCTCCTCCATTCGAAGGCATAAAACCCAAGGATTCCATCTCAATGAAACTGGGCGCGTCCAGCAACAATGACGGGATGCCGCTCACCTCAGTCAAACCGGAGGTAGAAGGCAGCACTCCCGGCCCCTCTTGGCAAGACCAGGCCATGGTTGCGCTACTACACCAGAAACAACAAGAGATTGAAATGCTGCAAAGGCAGCTGAATGAAATGAATCTAAGTCCACCTATGTCGCAATCGACATGACATCTACATAAGGTGACAAAAGGTAGTGCTAGCTCACTTGAAGCTTCAGCGCGAACAGCCATGCCCCAAATAGTACATGATCTTATAGGGGGTATTCCCCCTCAACCACTCCAACATACAGTCCCCCGGGCATGTCAGGGGGCAACTAAAGCATCTCCGAAGATGGTGCCAATGAGATTGCGTGTTCAGTCAGACAAGCCAAGGGCAGAACAAACAATGACTATGAAGATGGCCGAAGGGGAAGTCACCGAGGCCGAATTACAAGCGGCCAAACAAAATGATAATGAGTCCATCATGGACTACATAAGAAGGTGAAGGAATCTTCGTGAAAAGTGTTGGCATCTGCCTAGCTACGGGGATCCTATTCAAATCTGCAAAGAGAATTTGAGAATAGAAATTCTACGATGGGTCATTGATATTGAAGTCACGAGCTTTGAACAACTAAGTGACATCACAGCTAATACCGAAGCAGTTCTTGCAAGGCTCTGCCTGGCTTCGATAGCCCCGAACCAAAAGAATGAGCCGACCGGCAAACACCTGGCACAAGAAGAGAGTTGCGCCTCAAATTTTAAAGCCTTCGAGCAACAGAAGAAGAAAATGCAAGAGGCAACTAGCCTTTCTACCGCCGAGTTGGCAAAACAAGGGCCCTCATTAAGGGGTAAAATGATGAAACCATACTCCTTTCCAAAGGACAAGACTGGGGCTCATTTTGAGTGGGCCCGTGAATGCGGCAAAGTGGTGCTTCCAGAGTCGAAGAAACCAGGCGATGCCGAAAGAAAAGACGATCCATGCTTCTATCCTTATCACCAAATGTTGGGGCATCCCATTGAGGATTGCTATGTGTTCAAGGACGTCATCGAAGGCCTAATCAAAAAAGGTGAACTGCAAATGGGCGAGTACAAGGTGGACCCACTGCATCCTCACCAAATGCCTGTTTGGAAGAGAGCTGGCTCGCGCGGCGTCACCGCCTCAGCTGTTCCTCACAAATCTGGCTGAAGCCAATGTCTAGCATGCCCGCATAGCTTGAATGCCGATGCTTGCCAACAAAAAGAAGAATGGCAAATGACACGAGATATGCCAAAAAAAAGAAAAAGAAAAGAAAAGGGCTTGTTCTGGGGGCAGGCACCCAAAAAAAAAGAAAAAAAAGAGCAAAAATAAGGGCTAAGGAAATCTACATACATAGACGTCAGGCTTCGCCTACGGAATCTGAGATGCCATCTCCCAGAGGTTGGGTCCTTCCAAAAAAAATAATAAAATAAAATGAAAGAGGCCTTGATGGCTGCATCTACCAAGGGATATATCACTCCCCTCATGTCTTGGTCCGTGCCAAATAAGAAACTACTATTGTGGGGTTGGTATGGTGGAGCGAACAACTTATCGCCTCTCTGAGGGGATGAGCGCTCTCCTATGCACCCACCTTAGTCTGTTTAAAGATAAATAGATGAAGGGTGCTGGCTCTGCACTGTATTGCACTATCAGCGACATCCGAGCTATCTATTCAAAAAAAAGAATGAATGAAAAAGAAAAGGAAGAAAGGAAATTATGAGGTCAACAAGGCCTCCCCATCCGCCCCATAGGTAGAAGGCTCCCTAGTGGCATTGCATGGTGAACGCCCAAGGGAAAATAAAATGACTATGCCATCTGCGGAGGTAGGATGACCCCGCGGCCCTAGCTTCTAAGAAAAAGGGCCAAGGGGATGACGCCTGGCGTAAGCGCCAGAAGCCCGAGCCAAAGTTGTTCGGAGCATCTCCTGAAAAAAAAAATCAATGATACGAAAAGATAGCTATTGATCTGACGCATAGCTATCACTGAATGTCCCCGGGAGGACCTTGTAGTCAACAGTCCCACCAACGCTAAAGAGCCCTCATCGGCCACTAGGCCTCCTATTTCAAATACGGGTCCATGCCCATTGAGGGGAAGGTAAAGAACAATCTTTACTGAGTCGGCTACACCCCCGACTCCCTATCAAGCCAGCAAATAAATGCCTTTCGACTTCTAATGGCCTGTCTCAGTACCCTTGGTCCTGTCGGGATTCATGGTGCCTTTCCATCTTCCCATCCTACGGGGGTACTCCCCATTTGTCCCATTGGGACTAACCTTCCACCCTTGATCTGGGACCTACACTCCCAGCCAATGCATTCTCATGGTCTTTCGGCATTCAGCCGCAACAATGCCATATTTATCCCAAGGGACTCTCCTATCACTGCCAGTTCAGATTCCTTGCCCAATGTCGGCCCAATAAGATATCCTTTTCCTTGGCATAAGGCACCCTGCCCTTGTCAAGCTCAATAATTCGCCCATCAGTCCCGCCGAGCTGTGTCCATAAAGCTTTCCCTTCGCCGGAGGCGCTCCGCCCTAGCCGAGCTCGAAAATTACCTTCTGTCCCATTGGGCTGGACCCACAAAGTCTTTTCCTCGGCCAGAGGCACTCCGCCCTCGCCGAGCCCCAAAATTACCCTTTGTCCCACTGGGCAGGATTCATAAAACCCTTTTCCCTGACCTGAGGCACTCCGCCCTTGTCAGGCCCGCCGGGCTCTTGGACATCAATCCCTAGCCCCACCAGCAGAATAAATAGTCAAGTTCATCAATAGTCCCACCGGATAAAATATCCCGCATCGCAGACGAGACTGCATCAGGGAGCCCAAAAAAAACAAATAACAAAAATAATAACAAAAAAAGGGAAATGAAAAGAAGAAAGAAATGAAGAAAAAAATGAAGAAAATGAATGAAGAAAAGAAAATGATGATCTAAAATAAACTTAAGGAATTAGTGCACACAATAAATTTAATAAACCTAACAAACTCAATAAGCCCAACAAAATCAATAGATTCAATTAAATCAATCAATCCAATGAGCTCAATAAAAAAAGAAAAAAACTTTAATAAACTAAATAAACTTGACAAAACTCAACAAACCCAATAAGCTAAGCAAAATCAATTAGCTCAACAAATCAATAAACCTAACAAACCAAATAAACTCAACGAACCAATAACCCAATGAACCCAATAGAGTCAATAAATCAATAAACCCAAAGCACTCAATAAACCTAATAAACTCAATAAAACCAATGAAGTCAATCGAATCAACAAAACCCAACAAACTCAATAAACTCATCAAAATCAACCCAATGAATCAATAAACCCAATAAACCAAATAAATCCGAACGAACTCAACCAACAAACTTAATAAACCCAACAAGCTCAACTTAACCAATAAGCCTAATGAACTTAACAAACTCAATAAAATCGATAAATCCTATAAATCCAATAAACTCAATAAACTTAATAAACTCCAAAAAAACCAACCAATCCAATAGATCAAACAAACCAATAGATTCAATAAATCAATAAACTCAACAGACCCGATAAATCCAATAAACTCAAAGGAATTGACATAATCCAACAGACCCAATAAACCCAACAAGTCAATCGACTCATCGAATTGACAAACTTAATAGATCAAATAAACTCCAAGAAACTCAATTAACTCAATAAAATCAATAAACTCAACAAAATAGACCCAATAGACTCAATAAACTTAATAAACTCGAATAAAGAAACCAACAAAAAGATTTCTTCACTTTGTCTTAGACCTTCTGTCTGAGCAAGGTTTGTTGATCCCGATATCTCCACGGGTAAACGTTCATATTCTACCCTGGCTTAGGCCTTACGTCTTCGCCAAGTTGGTCAGCTTCGACATGACGTCGGGTTGACATCTTCATCTATACATTCTACCCTTATTTTAGACCTTCCGTCTGAGCGAGGTTGGTTGACTCTAACATTTCATCGGGTTGACATTGATATCTAGCCCTAGGTCTGGGCCTCTCATATGTTTGCATTCTAGTCAATCCTCGTCCCAAATCTTCTATCGGGGCAGGGCCCGTTGGCAGCGACAGGACGTCGAGTCGACACCTATTTTATATTCTACCCTTGGCTTAGGCCTCATGCCTCTGCCAAGTTCGTTGGCTTCGACAGGACCTCTAGTTGACACCCATTCTATATCCTTCCCTTGGTTTAGGCCTCACACCTCTGCCAAGTTCGTTGGCTCCGACACGACGTCAGGTCAACATGCATATTCAATATTCTTCCATTGGCTTAGAACTCACGTCTCTGCCAAGTTCGTTGACTTCGACAGGACGTCGAGTCAACACCTATCCTATATGCTTCCCTTGGCATGGGCCTCACGCCTCTGCCAAGTTCATTGGCTGCGACAGGACGTCGAGTCGACACCTATTTTATATTCTACCCTTGGCTTAGGCCTCACGCCTCTGTCAAGTTCTTTGGCTTCGACAAGACATCGAGTCGACACCCATTCTATATTCTGCCCTTGGTTTAGGCCTCACGCCTCTACCAAGTTCGTTGGCTCTGACACGACGTCGGGTCAACATCTATATTCAATATTCTTCCATTGGCTTAGAACTCACGTCTCTGCCAAGTTCGTTGACTTCGATAGGACTTCGAGTCAACACCTATCCTATATGCTTCCCTTGGCTTGGGCCTCACGCCTCTGCCAGGTTCGTTGGCTTCGACATGACGTCGAGTCAACACATATCCTATATGCTTCCCTTGGCTTTGGTCTCACGCCTCTGCCAAGTTTGTTGGCTTCGACATGACGTCGAGTCAACACCTATCCTATATGCTTCCCTTGGCTTGGGCCTCACGCCTCTGCCAAGTTGGTTGGCTTCGACATGACGTCGAGTCAACACCCATCTTACATTATACCCTTGGCTTAGGCCTCACGTCTCTGCCGAGTACGTTGACTCTGACATGATGACGGGTCAACATCCATATCCTACATTCTTTCCTTGGCCTATGCCTCACGTCTTTCCCAAGTTGGTTGACTTTGTCAAGTCTGTCAAGTCAACTACCATATTCAGCCCTGGCCCAGACCCTTTGTCTCTTCCAGGTTGGTCATTTTCAACATAACGTCGAGATGACAACATTGTTTTATGTCTGCCCTTGTCTTGGACATGCCATCTAAGCAAGGTTTGTTGGCTCTGACATCTCATTGGGTCAACATTCATATCTTATACTCTGCCCCTGGCTTAGGCCTCACGCCTCTGCCAAGTTCGTTGACTTCGACATGGCGTCGAGTCAACACCTATCCTACATTATACTCTTGTCTTAGGCCTCACGCCTTCGCCAAGTTCGTTGACTTCGACATGACGTCGAGTCAACACCTATCCTACATTATACTCTTGGCTTATGCCTCACGCCTTCACCAAGTTCGTTGACTTCGACATGATGTCGAGTCAACACCTATCCTACATTATACTCTTGGCTTAGGCCTTACGCCTTCGCCAAGTTCATTGACTTCGACATGACCTCTAGTCAACACCTATCCTACATTATACCCTTGGCTTGGGCCTCACGCCTTCGCCAAGTTCGTTGACTTCGACATGACGTCGAGTCAACACCTATCTCATATTCTACCCTTTGCTTAGGCCTCACGCCTTTGCCAAGTTCGTTGACTTCGACATGGCGTCGAGTCAACACATATTCTACATTATATTCTTGTCTTAGGCCTCACGCCTTCGCTAAGTTCGTTGACTTCGACATTACGTCGAGTCAACACCTATCCTACATTATACTCTTGGCTTAGGCCTCACGCCTTCGCCAAGTTCATTGACTTCGACATGATGTCGAGTCAACACTTATCCTACATTATACTCTTGGCTTAGGCCTCACGTCTTCGCCAAGTTCGTTGACTTTGACATGACGTCGAGTCAGCACCTATCCTACATTATACCCTTGGCTTGGGCCTCACGCCTTCGTCAAGTTCGTTGATTTCGACATGACGTCGAGTCAACACCTATCCCATATTCTACTCTTGGCTTAGGCCTCACGCCTTCGCCAAGTTCGTTGACTTCGACATGACGTCGAGTCAACACCTATCCTATATTATACCCTTGGCTTAGGCCTCACGACTTCACTGAGTTCGTTGGCTTCGACATGATGTCTAGCAAACACCTTTCCCACATTATGCCCTTTGCTTAGGCCTCACGCCTTTGTCAAGTTCGTTGACTTTGACAGGACGTCAAGCCAACACCTATGTTATATTCTGCCTTTGGTTCAGGCCTCACGCCTTTTCCAAGTTGGTTGACTTTGGCAAGTCTGTCAAGTCAACGACCATATTCTGCCCTGGCCCAGACCCTTCATCTTTTCCAGGTTGGTCGTGTTCGACATGACGTCGAGGCGACAATAATGCTTTATTTCTGCCCTTTCCTGGACATACCGCCTAGGCAAGGTTTGTTGACTCTGACATCCCGTCAGGTTAACGTTCATATTCTACCTCTGGCTCGGACCTTTCATCCAGTCAGTCAACAAAAAGACCATTTTACCTCTGGCTCAGACCTTTCGTCTAATCAGTCAACAAAAAGACCCTTTTACCTCTGACGCGGACCTTTCGTCCAGTCAGTCAACAAAAAGACCCTTTTATCTCTGGCGCAGACCTTTCGTCAAACCATACAACAAAAATACCCTTCTATCTCTGGCTCGGACCTTTTGTCCAGTCAGTCAACAAAAAGACCCTTTTACCTCTAGCTCGGACCTTTCGTCTAGTCAGTCAACAAAAAGACCCTTTTACCTCTGGCGCGGACCTTCCGTCCGACCATACAATAAAAAGACCATTCTACCTCTGGCTTGGACCTTTCGTCCAGTCAGTCAACAAAAAGACCCTTTTACCTCTGGCTCAGACCTTTTGTCTAGCCAAACAACAAAAAGACCCCTTTGCCTTTAGCTCGGGCATTCCGCCTAGTCAGGAAACAAAAGATCCTTTCTACTTGTGACTCTACCCTTCCATCCAGTTGAAGAACAAAAAGACTCCTTCTATCTACGGCATCATGACTTCACGTCTAAGCCGTTAAATGTTCTTGTCCGGCATCATGGCTTTCTGCCTAAGCCGATAAATATTCTGCCTTGGCGTCATGGCCTTCCGCCTAAGCCAAGTTGTACGGCGTCGTGACTTTATGTCTAAGCCGTTAAATATTTTGGTCCGGCGTCATGGCTTTCTACCTAAGCCGGTAAATATTCTGTCTTGGCGTCATGGCCTTCCGCCTAAGCCAAGTTGTACGGCGTCATGACTTTATGTCTAAGCCGTTAAATACTCTTGTCCGGCGTCATAGCTTTTCGCCTAAGCCGGTAAATATTCTACCTTGGCGTCATGGCCTTCCGCCTAATCCAAGTTGTACGACGTCATGACTTTATGTCTAAGCCGTTAAATACTCTTGTCCGACGTCATGGCTTTCCGCCTAAGTCGGTAAATATTCTACCTTGGCGTCATGGCCTTTCTCCTAAGCCAAGTTGTACGGCGTCATGACTTTACGTCTATGTCACGCCCCGTACTCTATACCGTCGAGGTATTGTCCACTTTGACCTACCGACCTCACAGTTTTGTTTCTTTCTAAGGGTGATCAGCTTCAGAATGGGGGACTTCCCGAGAGGTCACCCATCCCAGTACTACTCCCTATTAAGCACGCTTAATTTCGGAGTTCTTTTCAAGAACTGAGCCGATACTTCAAAAGGTGCATCGGTGATATAGAGTACAACTTAGCTATAATTGAGGGTGTTACACAATCAAACCCCGAGATAGGTAGGACTCTAGAGGTGGCCCCTACAGGCTCAAGAGGTGGCTCCCACTAGGTAGCACTTTGTCCCATTGCGGGTTCAAGAGGTGACTCTCACAGCGTAGCACTTTGCCCTGCATAGCACTTAGTTCCTACACTTCCAGCTGGGGTATGACTCTGATACCATTATGTCACGCCCCATGCACTTTGTCCCATTGCGGGTTCAAGAGGTGACTCCCACAGCGTAGCACTTTGCCCTGCATAGCATTTAGTTCCTATACTTCCGGCTGGGGTATGGCTCTGATACCATTCTATCACGCCCCATACTCTATACCATCGAGGTATTGTCCGCTTTGGCCTACCGACCTCATGATTTTATCCCTTTCTAACAGTGATCAGCTGTAGAATGGGGGACTTCCCGGGAGGTCACCCATCCCAGTACTACTCTCCATTAAGCACGCTTAACTTCAGAGTTCTTTTCAAGAACTGAGCCGATACTTCAAAAGGCACCTCGATGATATAGAGTACAACTTAGCTATATTTGAGGGTGTTACAGTCTAAGCCGTTAAATACTCTTGTCCGACGTCATGGCTTTCTACCTAAGGCGATAAATATTCTACCTTGGCGTCATGACCTTCCGCTTAAGCCAAGTTCTACGGCATGATGACTTTATATCTAAGCCGTTAGATATCATCCCTTGGTGTCACGACCTTACGTCTAAGCCAAGTCATTCGGCGTCATGACCTTCGGTCTAAGCCAACAAACCTCTTACCATTGGCCCAGAATTGCTATCCGAACCAATGAACGAAAAGACCCCATTTGGTTTCACACCAACCGTTGATCCCTCCAGGGATTCACTATAACATATGACACCTTCTCTCCATTGCTTTGACATCAGCTACCCACCTACAAATAGTCGGCCTGCGGATGTACTTACTGAGCCCTACAAAAAAAAGAAGAAAAAAAAGAAGAAGAAGAAAGAAAGAAGAAAGAGAAGAAGAAAAAAAAGAAAGGAGAAAGAAAGAAAAGAAAGAAGAAGAAAGAGAAAACAAAAAAAGAGAAAAAATGACTAAAAAAGAAAAAAGAAAAAAATGATCATAACATGTTTTGCTTGCCTGCTTGTCTCGCATGCATGCTCTCTTGTAATATAGTATTAATACACTTTCTTCAAATTTCTAGGACCGTGTTTCCTTGCTAAATAACGCTGCCCTAGTTCGGGATATGTGTGTATCACCACACATACCAAGGATGAAAAGCCAATTCTCAGTGAGTGCATACGGCCAGGGGAAGAGTCGTAGCTATGTTGCTAGCACAACTCGCATGATACACCCTAGACGGAACTCTCACACCTCGCACGTAATATGAGCAATGGTCTTTAGCCATAGGGACGTCATAAATTCTTCTTAACACTTCATGGATGCTCAAATCTTTACACTCGCGTAAAGGGTGACCGTGAGGAAAAAGTTACCTACCCCCTTAAAAAAATAAAAAAAAAGGAAAAAATGATGATAATGGTAAGTGGAATGTGAACCTAAGTAACCGGGAATCCCACTGAAATAAATGAAGAGACTCGCGCGAAAACGGTGCTGCAAACTCCACAAATAAAGTAAGGATGAATCCTAGTAGTCGGGAATCCCCATTGAGACATATGAGAAGACTCACGTCAAACAGTGAAATCCACCACGATATCATAATAAAGGACGAATCATAGTAGTCGAGAATCCCCATTGAGACATATGAGGAAACTCGCATCGAACGGTGAAGTCCGGAATTAAGAACAAAAGGGGTTCGTACGAAGCTACCAAAAGTCGAGAGCCCCGAATGTATGTGTAGGTGGTAAAGTAATCCTCTAGTATTACTCAGAACGTCTACACGTCCCTATGTCTAGGATTCACTACCCATATAATTGCACTTTCACACTATGGAGGAATAGTCCTGGGTGTAGATTGTGGTTCATGCTATGCATATGTCCTACGTGGCGTCCCCTTTACGTATGCACATCTCCCTTAGTTATGTTTCGTGAACCGCACTCTGTCCGTGAATCATGGGCGCTGTCCTTATCCTATCACTGATATAGGGGAACTATGCTACATATATCTATTCTATGCTTACGGTCGTTGAGTGCCTGCGTGCTTGGATGAGACTATAAAAAAAGATAATAAAATGAATGATGAAATAAAAATGAATGAATGATGCTAAATGCAAATAGAATTAATAAAAAAAAATGAACAATAAAAAGACATGTGCAATATTTTCAAACGGGCTATGGGCTACACCCGCATGTCCCGCTCTTACGTCCCTCAGTCGCGACACCCGTGGGTGGGGGGCATTTGTTGACACTAAAAATATTTCTAATTTTTCCTAACTTCTACTTCTGCAGGTCTTAAGTTCTGATCGAGTGCTCCTATGCCGGCAGAGAAGAAAAGAAAGAAAAGAAAAAAAGAATGGCGGAAGCCGAATGAAAAGATGAGACCAAAGAAAAAGAAGAAAAGAAAAGATGCTCGGCTCCAACGGACAACTGCTGAAGCAAGACCCGAGAGCTCTGAAGAATATCCGGGATCATCCCCGAAGAAACAAATGAAAGCTACAAATACAAGTGAAGCCGGCCCGACAGCACAAATCACAGTGCCGAAGGCCACGGTTGCGGAAAACCCAAGTGTCCGAACCAAAGACACAAACGATTCCGGTATTGGCCATTCAGCGCCCCGAAGGCTTTACCAATATTTCTCGGAGCAGTCTTACAACGCCATGACGAGGTGAAAGAACATAACAGTGCCCGAAGCCAGTCTGAGGCCCACAGCTTGAATCACACCCAAGCAAATGCGAGGGTGTAAACTAACCCGACGCGCTCCCTTAACCGGCGCGCTCTACCCGGCACGCAAAAGCAATGGCCTGAAGCCCTTAACCGGCGCGCCCACCTTCCCGACGTGCAAAGGTGAAAGCCCCCTTATCCGACGCGCTATTTTCCGTGCCGGGTGAAGTCATGCCGACGGTTCTGCTATATAAGCTAACCTTCGGCCAATAGAATAAGAAAAATAAGGGGCATAAAAAAGAGAGAAGACAGACAGTGAGAGCCAATCATCTGAGAGTGAAGAAGCTTCGGGAACAAGGAAAGGAGGGTTTCTGAGGGGAGAATCAGAGAGCCACAAGACTTCGGAGTCTCTCGTCTGCCCACCTGGAAGAGCCTGGGGCTGGGGAAGAAGAGCATTTCTCCCTCTCCGATACTCTATTTTCCATCAGCGAAGGTCTTACGTGGGTGGCAGATCGTCCCTTCCGCCCTCCTCTTCTTCCCACTCTGCAACCCTGCGCTTCTGCAGCTTATGTAATGATAGGGCGATGATATAAGCCTGCTATCCCTGGGTTTTCTTTACCTTCCCTTTTCTCTTTTCTCCTGGGCTTGATCTGGAGACGTGATCGGCTTCGTGTGACAACGCTGAGCCGTATCAGAATATGTAACCTTATATACCCTTTTAAGTTATGTGATCAGTTTTGAGTATGAATGAAGCTTTGGCATGCGTATATGCTCCCTTTGCTTTCTTTCTTTGAGTGCATTCCATCTCTTATCGTGTGTTGTCATTCGATTCTCCTCGTTGACACCGAATGTGCCCTGGGACATTCCCAAAGGGGCTACAGTAGTATTCTCCTCTCCTCGGGGTCCTATTTACTGCGTAGACCGCATCGCATGCTCCCTATGCCCATATGTTTTTCTATGCCGGAGGTGTGCATATGGGTACACTCCCCTTCGGCCCTGGGAATGGCTTCTCAACACCTCCCCGTCCATAGCCATGGGCTAGAGAGAAAAGAGTCATCCCTAAAGTCTATGTGCATGAGGGGGTTCTCCCTATCATGGTCATTTATGATGTGGGATCCCCTTTTACTGTTCGATCATTTGCTCCTTCCAATCGCTCAATTCGTATGCTAAGCTGTTAACATGCTAATCCGCTAACCAGCTGACTGGCTAATTCTATTATGCATATAACCGATCCTGGATGGTCTAATGGTATGATTACTACTTCTTACTGTGTATGAATACTACCGTGCTTTACTATCCCTGTACGCAATGGCTTAGTAGCCCGGGGGAGGGGAACATTCTCATCGGCGTTTCTGAGTCACCCCTGGTTCATAGGGGCATGTCCACTGATGGCATGTTTCCCCATGAACCATCAGAGGTGAATATTAATAGGGTTTATAACCCGACACTAAACCCACTATCCCGAAGGGAATTGTGGTGGCCATGGGTTGTGTGCCCCTCGTAGGCTAGCCCTCGGGGTTTCCTTCCTTATCGGTCATCCCCTTTTATTCATACTTTGGCCCATGGAATATTCGTGCCCCTCGTAGGCTAGCCCTCGGGGTCATCCATCCATTCGGGTCTGCCGACCGCCGTTGTGCCACCCGGTATTAAGGAGCTTACTCTATTATGTGGGTATGCCTCCGCTTTCCCCCCGCAACTCTCTGGAGATGGGGAGGTGCTGCCAAAATTTCTCCAGACATGTTCGACTGATTGCCCTCATGACTTGGGCTTAATAAGACAAGTTTTAAGACAATGAACTCATGTGCTCGAGTATGAACCTCGCACGAGTCTCAACCCAATCTCCAGGGCATCATAGACTTCAATTTACTCATTAAGCAACTCAATACATGTTTATGGGTTAAATAAACTGAAAAATATCCAAAAATTAGCAAAAAAATTAGCTAACCCGGCGCGGCCCTAATCCGGCGCGCCCTAATACGGCGTGGTACCCCCCCCGCACCGGAATAGCCTTACACTCATTCTCACAATTTTTTAAACGGACGCCATCCGGCGCGCCCTTGGTGAGGCGCGCCGGCTATGGCCTTTTTCCCCACCGCGCCATTTTAATCCCTACACCTACGCTACCCCATGCCGTTTTAACACTATACCTACGTTCAACAACTCCGGATTTGAATAAACTATTCCCCACGCCGATTTAACCGCAACCGCGCCGTTCTAAGGCTCTATTTCTTATGCGTTTTAAATGATCACTCTCCGAGTGAATATTAAACCGCCTTAATGGCGAACACTGTCCCGATTTGGATAACCCATGGACACATGAAAACCCCTTGTAGGCTAGCCCTCGGGGACCGTCCATTCGGGTGTTTGTTGTGTTTATGTTTAAAGGCATGTAGGACATCGGTACCCCTCGTAGGCTCGCCCTCGGGGTCTCCGTCCGTTTGGGATCGCCGGTCGTCGTGTTTGGCCTCCCGGCATTTAAGAGTCTGTCATCTAGGGCGGATCTCAACTTATCCCCCGCAACCCTCCGGGTCTTGGGGAGATGCTACCAGATTTTTGCCAGGACATTTTGACCATTTGCAAGACCGGGAATAAAAAATAATAATAATAAATAATAACAACAACGAAACATAATAAATAAATAATGGCCAAATAAATGACAAATTAATAATAAGAAGAATTGAAGTAATAAATGAATAATAATAAAAAAAGAATAATCTAAGAATAATAAATAATAATGATAAAAGAATATTAAATGAGCCATAATCAAACAAATGCTAATAAAAAAATGTGTATGCATGCAAAATAAAAATAAAAAAAATAAAAATAAAAAAAGTGAAACAATAAAAAAATGAGTGATGTGAAATGCATAATAAACAAATGATGGCTAAATAATAATAACAATAATAATAATAATAATAATAATAATAAAGGGATAAAAGTGTTGAATAAACAACAAAGAAAATAATGAATGAATAGATGCCAAATAAATGTCAATAAAGGAAATAAAAAATGCATGTATCCAATATAAAAGAAAATCATAAAACAAAACAAAAGAAACAAATAAATAATAAATAAAGTGCATTCATGCATTTAAAAATAATAACAAGAATAAATAAAGAATAATGAACATGACCGTGTCCACTCCGGAGCTCTCACCTCCTCTAGACCCTGGGCATGGGAATATTGATGACCCCCTGACTGGTCGTCATTGGATCTCGGGGTTAACCCCATTATGGCCACGGCATGACCTTGTCCTGGGCCGATAAGCCGTTGAATTTAATTCGTTTTGACCGAGTTTGAACCGTGTCTCTCATTTCTCAAATATCAAATTTACCATACCCTGGCATACATTGTCTCGATGATACATGGGTCTGCCCTGATACGGTCATACCCGGCCCACCTCATGGGCCCATATATATGCATCGTAACGCTATGTGCAGTCTCAAAATAAAAAGGCAACGACTAATCGACAGCCCTGCGAGTGAGAGGGATTGCCAAAGTCCTCCTTAAATTTACAAATAAATGACCAAATAAACAATAAACAATAGTACTAAATACTACCACCTTGCATGCCTACATGATCTGACTCTCTGGTATATCAAATGGTGATTGGGGGAAAGTCGAGTTACGCCCGGCTAGAGGCTTTCACTATGCGTGATGATGGTCCTCGGACCTAGGTTCTCCGCCCTGTACCGGGAGCCGGCCTAATAAATAAATATTACCATACTGTGTGCTTTAATCAAGGGTTTTCTCTCCTCTGGAGAGATGTAATTAACGCCGTAGCCTTTATGGTACGGCGGGTTTTTGGTCCCGACACGATCACCTATAATCGTCTGGTTAGTCAGACGGTGCGCATAATAAATTTGTCACTCAGTGACTGGCACGTCCTATGCAAATAAATCTTTAATAAATAAACCAAATAAATCATAATATAAAATATTTTAATAAAAATCCCATTCCCACAACCGCTGTTGTACTCAGACAATTTCCCAGCAAAATACCAAAGAATAAGGGTTCCAGAATTTTCCCGAACACCTTCAAGGCATGGGCTATCCAGCCCCTCTGGCAACCCAATGGGCCCGACCAATGGCCCCAACCCGCTAGCCGGGATATACGGCGGCATTAGCAATTAACCGGGATTACTCCTGATCCCTCAGCGGCGGACTTTGTCCGCGTTCTATACAACCACCTGGGCCAACCCGGGGGGCGCCTCGACTACAAGCCACGCCACGTGGCACTCAGCGAAGAGGCCATGGGCCTACCTCGGGACGCCTTCTTTCAACCCTCCAAGGTCAAAGGGAGACCCGAATAAGTCAACCACAAGATTTGGAGGCCCGCAACGTGTGTATACGGCTCACACACGGGTGCTGGGCTTTTCCCCGAACACCTTCTGGGCGCATATGTCCCAGCCTTTCTACAACAAACTGTGGGTCAACCAACGGTTCCAGCACACTAATCGGGTTCCACAACAACCCCCCAGCAAGTCGGGACCACCCCTGACCCTCAGACACACGGCGACGAGCCGTTTAGACTTTGCCCTCGGGCCACCCCAAGGCTACTCTGCCAACCCGCCGTACAACGCGGCACACATCATGGGGCCCGGCCCAAGTGCCCAAAGTGCCTCCTCTCAGCCCTCATAAGCTCATACCGTCAGCCCAAGGCCTCTCAGCCAGTCACCCAGGCCGTTCGACAACCCGGGGTGTGTCGGGTATTTACCCGGACACCTTGCGAGCGGCAACTACGACTCGACAACGTCAGCCCCCCATGGGCTGATTCCAGCATCCTAGAACCCCGTGTCCCTTGAAGGACACCCTCGTGCAATGAAAGAAGACCCCCGGGGGTCATCCCTCGGGGTTGCGGCTCGTCCGGGGTCGGTTCGCCCTGGGGCACGGCTGCGCCCCCGGGGAGGGCGAACTCCCCAGGGGCCGCGCCCTCTTCCCAGCCCAGAGGCCCCACGGCCTTCCCCAGTCCTAGTTTCGTGCAAGATCCGTCATACCGTGCGTAGACGGATTCGATGACGAGGAACTCGCCGACGAGAACTCGGGATCGTGCAACTCTCACGTCAACTCCCGTGTTCTTCGTACACACGCGGCCGGTCAACCCGTTGTTGACACCCATTTTTAACCCGCAAGTTGCGTCATTTCTCTTATTCATCATTTTTGATGCCCCGAATTACCCATTATTTTGGAGCCTTCCTTGGATAGATTTCGAGCCCATTTCATTGTCCCCTAGCCTTTGAACTTCAGAGATCATGATTTCTTAGAGCCCTGGAGCTTATCTTATCAACTTCCGGCCCACCAAGTCAGCTTACGGCCCATTTAGGTCGACTTTCCATCAAGCATTCGGCTACTTTCACTACGCAGTCTTGAAAACAATCCTTTTTCATCCCCTTATGTTCCTCTATTCAAAATGTGCCCTTCCCAAAAGTTATTCGTCTTTTAAAGATCTACATTTTATTCTTCTACGCCATTGGCCGGCCTCCACCGATTTCAAGTTATTTACATTTTTTCGACGTGATGTGCTGTTCACCTGCGTCCCAAAATTTTTTCTCTATGTTCTCGCCCTATTTTCTCCCTTTTCTACTCATTTTCTCATCTTGCTCTCTTCATGAAAGTTGTTCATCTTTCAGTTATCTACAATTTCTTCTTCTAGCACTTTCACTAGTTCTACACCGTCTGGGAGATATAATCTGATTTCCAAAGTCACGCGAAGTCTACCCAAACGGTCATGCAAATGACCATTTCTTATTACAAATGGTCAGTCGAATGACCATTTATTCCTTAACGGTCGGTCGACCGACCGCTAAGGCAGCCAAGAGTCCAGCCTGTGATGGACTCTATCTCTTGAAAACTACTCGATGGGCCTATCTTGCGGTGGCCATATCTTCTAGAATATAGCTCAACATTGACCCATGTTTGTTCCTATCTCTTGCCCTTTGTATTATCTCGAGTTTGATCCATAGAGCTCAAATTTTAATTGGCTATATCTCTTAGAATCTTGGTCAAAAGTTCTGGATTTAGGTGTCCTAATACAAGTCAAACTCTGATTTTCAGTGCGACGGGGTCTCCTTCCAAGAGCTATAACTTCTAGAATCTTCCTCCAAATCTAGTCACGTTTGTTTCTATCTCTTGTTCTTAGTATTATCTCGAGTTTGATCCATAGAACTTGATTTATCTTGGACTATATCTCCGAGAATCGTGAGAGGAAGTTTGGACTTTTTCTGAAAACTCTATATAAACTGCCTAGTTCGCAGTGGCGACGGGGGGGCTCTTCTTCAACTCGGGGCGAAGCCATGCTGCATCGCCGACTCAATCTTTCGACCCTGGTTTGAAGAGGGAAGTATTGGCTTTCCAGTGCATCCTTTTAGGCTTAATTTCGTGGTCTAAGTTCTCCCCAAAATCACAAATCATCACAAAACATCATTTTTCTGCTACACATTTATTTTTCCCCGTTTTGCATGCACATTTTCCCGCAGTTGTGCTGCGTGATTTTCTCATATCTTTACTTCATTCTCATCACAACACACACACCTATTATTTTCACCCTTCCACAGGGGTTAAAAACCCTCCCCCGGTGCGTTCTCCCCCTTTTATTCATGCATTTTTATCATTGCGGGATTGATACTACACTTCATGATCTAATGTGTTTTTCTCTTGTGTTTGGCTTTGTTTTGTAGGAGAGCATGGTATGAACGTGAGGCCCTCTTCTTCTAGCCGGCTGGAGGACGAGGAGGTTTGAATCTACATCGCTCCCACACCCCGTTTTCAAGCGTAATCAACTCTACAAGTTCCAAGGTACACGGCGCCATCCCTTGATCTCTTCATCCTTTTGGTGTTGTTGGAACCTTGGTGGCCATCACGGTATGTCTTTCTCATCCTTTCATTCCCCTTTTCATTGATTCACATGTTTATGCATGTTTTAGTTTAAAGGGGGCGGGATAGAACATAATAAACAATCTACAATTTTTTGGCGATCACGGTGGGACACCAATGCCCATCACGCTTGTTTTCATGCTCTTTTGTAAGTTAGGTGTGTGTATATTCATGTTTGGGGAGTATTCCCACTATTATCCCACTATTTTCGACGTTTTTGGGGCTCTAGTGGCCTAGCGGTCTTCTGGTAGACCGCCAGGGGCAACCAAACGGTCATTTGGTAGACCGCAAGGGGATTCTGGCAATTCTACGTGCATGCTCACGGGGCCCTATTCGTCGAGACATAACTTTTGATCCCGGTGTCCGATTGAGCTGATTTTTATTCAGTTGGATAGCCCTTTGTATTATCTTTCCATCCATATATTACTTGCATTATTTGGGTCACATTTGCATATTCTAATATTGTCCAACTTTTTGAGTTTTCTGCATAAGTTCTGCAGGCAGGTGCAGAGACAGGTTCACAGATACATCTTTGCTCAGTGATTTGATTGCCTTTTCGACGTCTGATTGTACTGATTTTTGTTTCATTGGATAGTCCTTTGTATTAACTTTCCATACATAGCTTATTTGCATCATTTGGGTCTCATTTGCTTAGTTAAATAATGTCATCATTTTAGCTTTTTGTGCATAAAATCTACGTGCAGTCTGCGCACAGGCTCACGGGGCCAACTTTGCTCAGTTATTTGATTGACCTCCCGGGGTCAGATTGATCTGTTCTTGAGCTCATTGTGTAGACATTTGTATTGTCTTTCCATCCATATACTATTTGCATCACTTGGGTCACGTTTGCATAGTCAAATCTTGTCTCCATTTTAGCATTTTGTGCATAAAATCTGCATGCAGGTTCAAGGGCAGACTCACAGGTACGTTTTGCATTGATCATCTCTTTGCCTTCCGGGTTTCGATTCAGTTGTTTCCTACTTCTACCTTGTTGTCCTTTGTATTGTCTTCGTTTTCATATATTATTTGCACTCATATCATTGGGTTTGCATAATGATATCTTGTCCTCATTTTTCACTTTTATGCTAGATTTTTGCATCCACTCCGGTGCACATAGGATCATGCATATTTCCATATCATAGTTGCATTCCCCCTTGGTAAGTGATCCTCTCGCTCCCATATTCCTTGGTGTCGACTAGGTGATCTTATCCGGGACCTCCATAAGTCCCCGCGAGCCGTGGATTCCCACACGGACGCCGTGCCGGTCGTACCTTTCCACCCCTTAGGCTTGTATTTTGCATACGTATGAGAGAATTAACCTTAGTTAACCCAAAGTTTGGACATTATTCCCATAGGATTCCTATCTTGAGGGAATTATTTTTAACTCAAATCATTAAAAGGTCTATTAAAACCCCTAAAATATTTCCCAGCATATCAACTTGTTTGACTTGGGTGAAAACTCTCACATTGCATCGTTCATGTTGTTTGGGCTTGTCCAAGCCCATTAGTGGTGTTTGTGTTACATTATTTCATCATCCACATGTTTTGTTGTTGTTAGGCCCATTTAGGTTAGCTCATTTTGTGTGTCCATTGTCTAGTCCCTTGGTCCGTTCTCCATTTGTCTTTGCATTAGTGGGTCAGTCTCCCCTTTTATTCTCAAGCACATTAAGCCATTGCTTCCCCACATGTATTCTCCTTGATATCCTTGTATTAAGTCTCCATTTGCCCTCATGGAGCATCATTCCAACCCCTTGTATCATTCTTTTTCCCGACCTTCTTCCTATTCCCGCGTGGAATCCTCTTCCCACGCAGGCCCATCTTCCCGTGGTCCCTCTGACCCATCTGATGAACAGGCTAATCTCATGGCCCATCTTTCAACACTTGTTCGTCAAATGGACCCGACCCAGGCCCAACGTCTCATTGCAAATCATCTTAATGGGCCTTCTTCTCATAATGGGCTTGCTTATCTTCAAGAGCCTCCTTCTTCTTGTACGGCTGGCCCGATTTCCAATAGCCAATTATATCTTAACGGGCCTCATCCTTCTACCCATGTTGCTTCTGGCCCAATGGGTCCTTATTCTTATGTTCATGATTCTTCCAGGCCCGCATATCCTTCCACTCCCAGATTGGGCCATTCTTCTTCTCAGCCCGGATCCTCTTATCCGGCCCATTACCATCATTCCGGTCCTAATTCACAACCTCTTGCTCAGGCTGGCCCATATTACTCTCGATCTCTCCCTACCCAGGAGATGATTGCTCAAGCTCAATGCCAGCTTGATGAGCTCCAACGCCGAATTGATCCCAAAACATCCTTAAGTGTTCCATTCGTATTTCAAAATCTTCGGCTCCCGCCATCTTCACAAATTCCTGCATATCGCCGCTATGGTGGAGTCGGTGACCCGTATGTGCACATTAAGGAGTTCCTCTATGAATCGGCCCAGTTTCGACATGACCAATGGTTGATGGCTTACTTGTTTGGTCTGTCATTAGAAGGCCCGACTCGAGATTGGTTCTTCTCTCTTTTGCAAGAACAAGTTGTAAGTTTTCAAGCCGTTCAAGAGAAGTTTATTCACTAGTATCAGGACCAAGTCGGGCCTAGGTATTTTATGGTGGATCTGGACCACGAGAAGATGAAGCCCGAAGATGATTTCTGCACCTTTGTCGACCGCTGGCGTCGCCTTGCCGCGTAAGTCCCAGGGCACATTCGGAGCAAGAACAAATCAAGATGCTGATATCCAATGCGACACCCGAGTATCGGTTTATCTTAGCCCTCAACGATATTATCTCCTGACAACAACTTTATAGCCGAGCCCGCTTCATCCACCAACAACTCCAGGATTCCCTTCACCCCGAGTCTTTTTTGCCTTCTACATCTCCACACATCCCGCCATCTACATCTCCTTCCACATATCAACCTTCACTTTCCGCATACTAACCCTCCACGAGTCAGCCATACACCCCCACATATCAACCCTCCACGAGTCAGCCCTCCACCTCCACATACCCACATGTGTCTCTGCCTGTGTCTTCCCCTCCGGTCAAGGGAACATCACACCCCGAGCAGGTGGATGCCATCTACATACCTCCCATCTCCCTTCCCGCTCCACATATGCCTCCACCGAGTCCTTCCACTAGCCACGCACCCTTACCAACGCAACCGCCTAAACCATCTCCATCACATATCCCTCGGCATCTCCCTATCCCGAACCAGGCTCCTCCTCGCTCTCCGTTGCCGGAGTGTTTTACCGATATTTTCAAGGTTTTGATGGCCACTCATGCGTTATCGCTCCCTCTGGTTGTGCCTTGTCGACCTGCGGTCGGGAATGTGCTTCAGTTCTGTGATTTTCACCGTCAATAGGGGCATTTGGTCAAGGATTGCCCCGAGTTCTGGGATTATGTTTATGACTTGGAAGCCAAGAAAAGGATTGATTGGGCCACTATTCATGAGGTCATTCTACATCTCCGCAGCAAGCCACAGCAGCAAGCGCCGCCCAAGTAGCCGTCTCCCTTTCAAGGCCAGGGCACCCCTGTGATCCCTCATCTAGCATTGCACCCGCTCCATCACCTATTCCTTCACCTAATCCGTCACCTACCCCGTTACCTTCGCCATCTCCTACCCCTCCACAAACCCAAGACTCTGCTCAGGCCAGTGCCTCCCCTTCTTCTCTTGCCGCCACTTCCACTACTGCTCGACGCGTTGTGTCAATGCGTCAACGTTGGGCCCCATGGCTTTCCACTGCACCTTCACCCTGTCCACTGTCTCCACCGCTAACATTACCTCCATTGCCCGCATCAGCACCTCCATCACCAATCCCATTACCCGCATCACCACCTCCACCATCTCCATCACCTCCATTGCCTTTACCGTCTCCGCCCTCTCCTCCATCTTTCTTGCCGCTTGAGCTTGAGCAAGCTCCGCTTTCGCCTTCACCTTCGCCCGAGCCAGTCATCGCCGCTATCCTTCCACCGCCTCAGGCATCTACATCTTCTAAGCCTTCACCTCCAATACTTATCAAACCACTTACCACCACTTCCCTACCTACTTCCACCCTACGGAGCGGGTGCGCGCTACCTTTGGTGCCCCTTGGGTCTGGTCCCCATGGAGACAATGAGCCGAGTCAGGATAATGCTTCACTGGTTATACCTTTCAAGTTCCAAGATTTCATATGTCGGATGACAATCCGTGTCCTGATTCTTGGCTATTTTGGGGATGATGAGCCTCCACTTCCAATGGCGGTTGCCAAGAAGAGTTCCTTCTCATTGGTGTCAGTTTCTTCTCAAGTGAGACCGGTGGCAGTCTCCTTGCCCGCCGGGGGTCTTACCATTGATGCTATGATTTCTTCTTGCTCCGTCGCAGTTCATATTACTGACCAAGAAGGGTTCTCCACCCGTATGTTGTTAACTCATACAGTCGTCAAGCAGATTATGAATTCCATGTTCAAGGGGCAATTGGACGTATCTTCCATACAGTCAAAGGACATTCTGCACATTCTATGCAATCTCTCTCAGTTTATCAGTATGCCAGCCACGTCAACGCCGTGTATTACTCTCCCTCAGTTCTATCCTTCTCTTCTATCAAGGGAGTTATGCTTCAGGTCTGATTGCCGAGAGAAGTTGCCGAATCTCATGCTGCTAGTGCCAAGTGACAGAACTCCGTGGTTTTCTAATATTCATCATTCTGAGGATTTATTTGTCCAAGAATGTCTACATGTTAGCATCGGGTGTCTAGGGGCATCCGCCCCGACAAAGCTGCATATTCATAATCGGGCCAGGCCTCTGCCAGATGGGCTCATTATTTGAGAAGATGTTGCAAGATAAGAAGGCCAAAGTCTGGGTCCGCACCAGGCGGGTCCGTGTTCAAGATATTTCGGCCAAAAAGACGCGACGACACAAGTTTAAGGGTGGTCAGTTGTGCACTTGGGGGTCCACTTATCCTTCTTCTTCTTCATTCCATTCCTCATCTTTTTTCCTGCTCAGTTCCCACCCTTGGGTGGTGTATCTCCCCTCCTCCAATCATGTTTCCATGATCTTCTCCTCTTCTTCCCATCCAGAGTCTCCAGATTTCCCCTCCTCTCATAATTTTAGGCCTTGGCCTATCCCCTCTCATCATCCCGATCCTGGGACATCTTCTGATTCTTCTCCTCCGGTATCTCCGGGTTCTTACTCTCCTTCCCCGACCCTGTCGGGTGATTCTCGTTCTCCTTCCCTGACCTTGTCGGGTGTCTATGCTGTTGAGTGCTGATAGGCAGATCTAGAGGGGAGGGGTGAATAGATCAGCCCATTTTTTACCGTTCTTTGCGGAAATAAAAATAAGATCTAACACAGATGATAATGATATAGAAATTAGTTAATAGCTAAGATGCTGGACACACAAATGATATCCATGAATGGTCCTACCAAGCTTCTACCGCTAGAACATAAAGGAAAGTAAACCACAAGACACAATCTTTAAGGTGGTTCAATCTCAATCTAGAGACCTACGTCCACCCCTCACACAACACGGTGAGGCTTCACTAGTGCAAAAGCACAGCTGCTGATTCACAGCTTCTATCAGAGAGATACACTCTCACAACTCCGCTGCCACACAGCTTGAGGGGTCACAACCCAAAACACTCCACTGCCAAACAGTTTGAGGGATCACAACCCAAAACACACAGATCGGTGACCACACCGTCCGTCTTCCTACTCACAGGTAGGGAACAAATGATATAGAGTGTGTTTTGAAGAAAAGCAAACTGAAAATGAAACGGCCAGATAGAGTATCGTAATGAAGCACTTATGAGAAAGAAGTCTCCTGTCTGGGAAAGAACTTGAGGGCTCCTTGGCTCTCTTCTTGTTCTTCCTGGTTCTTCACCACAACCCTTGCAAGAGAAGGATGATCTAACTTTCAGCTTTCAAGGGTTCTGGACGGATCTTCACGAAGCCTTCCTGCTTGCAAGGAGATCTCTCATTGTGAGGAAGAGGATCATTTTTTTTTTGTTGCACTCACGCCAGCAGCATCACCAGGAAGAAGATAACTTCGTCAGCAAGCTTCTTGCTTTTCTTTTTTCTGCTTGCTTGCCTTCTTCGAACTGGAGCTCATGCTCCTGATATATTGGTGTCCTTCAGCAACACCAACGCTGTCCACTTTTCAAGCTAAACCCAGAATGTCACATCCACATAATTTGATTTGCTTCTATTTGCCAAGTTGACTCTTTTTCTGTCAAGTCTGCAGATATGTGGGTAGGTAGGAGACCATATCAGCCAAGGTACAATCTTTTCAGGGGATTTCTCTGCCAGACCATCATCCTCTGACAGAGTAGCCTCTTTGACGCCTTTTTCCAGACTGAACGGATCCTCCAGGACAAGTTCGGATCTTGAAAACGGCTTCTATCAGATTCAGACCCGTTCTGGTCAAACACAAATGTGTCGACACTTTCCACACAGTGTGTCGAGACATCCCATTGAATAACTTGAAGACAGCTTCTGCCGATTTCAAAATTTTTCTGGTCGAACACTGATGTGTCGACACTTTACACACAGTGTGTCGGGACATATGTGCTTGGTTCTGAGATAACACCATGACTGTGTCGAGACATTGTCAAACGGTGTCGACACATGTGTGTCATATGCAGAGTTGCCACACAAAGGTGTCGAGTCATTGCGCCCCAGGATCCGAGTCATCACACGAAGGTGTCGACACACGTCCGCCATAGAGACGTGAGGCTTGAGGTGTGTCGACACTTTTCACTCAGTGTGTCGAGACATCAATTAATCCATAGGCCAGACAGACAACGACTTCAGCTTGATTTCTTCTGGAGGTGTCGAGACATTGGTTAGATGTGTCGACACATTCTTTTCTGCTGGAGCTCAACCATTCGAATATCAGCACGATCTCTTCTAGATGTGCCGAGACATCATCAGATGGTGTCGAGACATCACTTAGAGAAATTCTCCTACACTTGTTTAGTCTATTCATTAAACCAAAACATGTTAGATATTCCTCAAATATCTACTAATGATTTATGATTTGTTATCATCAAAATGAGGGGACACAACATTCTCCCCCTTTTTGATGATGACAACTATGAATCATTATTACCAAGCATTTATATAGAATTACACAATTTGGTTGAGGAACCATTAAACAAGTGAAATTTATCCATTCAACACAACAACTGAACGTTAGCATTTTTCAACAAAAAGCTTGTTTCATTGATCAACCAAGGTTTCATACAGATCAAGCAAGACATGTATTCAAGCATTTACATTGCACTGACTAAATACAAAAGCTAAACTCTAGATGAAAAAAGGCTAACTACATGCTAGATGCTAGATGATGCTTGTCTTCTCAGAAGGTCTTCAGTACTTCTCCCCCTTTGTCATCAGAAAGGAGGGGGTGAAGGAGGAGGCTGTTGTGGTGGAGGCATGGAGCTAGAGCTGGCAAAGTGCAGGATCTGTGCCTCTTGGAAGTCGTGTTGCAGGTGAGAGATTACTGTTGCTAGAGAGTCAACCCTCTGAGTTAGCTGCTCATCCCTTTGTCTAACAAACTTGTGTAAAGTCTTGACATTTTCATTGATGTCCTTGAGCCAGCCATGAATCATTTCACAGATGTATTCTGTCTCAGCCCTTTGTTGGGAGCCTTGTGGTGGTAAACGAGAAGAGGTGGCTTCTGTTTGAGGAGGAGGGCACCATTCATCACCTGCGTCCTGCAGGGCTGGTTAGAGTTGAGCCTTATGCAGACGAATGAGTTCCAAGATTTCAGTACCTACCATATCCAATTTTTTGTACACTACATCCATTTTGGCCTCTACTTTGGTGGTGTTGTTGACTGCTCGAGCTGTGTCTGTGTGGACAGTTTCTACAAGCTTGGAGGAGGCATCCAGTAGCTTGTTACAGTCAGAGTACATCTTCCCTTTCAGCCGTTGGGAGGCATCCAATAGTCGAGAAGTAGTAGCATGAACTGTTCTCTCCAGATTGGATAAGGCATCGATATATCTATTTGTCTCTGTGGTCACTTGTGCTCGGATGGATGTAGTTGCGGCAGCCACTTGTTCACCTAGCTGATTGGAGGAGTCCATCAGTTTGGCACACTTAATGTTGAGATTACCTTGATCTTCTCGGATGTCATAGGCATGCATGACCATTTCAGCAGTTTTCTCCTGGGTTTCAGTGTGGATCTCTCGTAGTCTTTTCATGATTCTCCCTGCTCGTTCACACACATTAATCAAGGAGTTCATAAAGATTTTCAACCTTTCCTCTAACTTATGTTTGTCATGCATAATTTTTTCCCATCTGCTGGTTTGGACTTGCTCAAGGTGAAGTTGGCTGGCTTCGATTCTGTCCACTTGCAGACTGAGTTGACGAAAAGAGGAGTTCATGCTCCCAAACTGTGCAGTCAGAAACTTAATGAGAGTGGGGTGAATGTCCATAGGACTGGCAGTGGCACCATGAGTTGTACCTCTTGAGGTGGATGCCTCTGCATGGAATTCTGGAGAAGCATCCCCTTCAGTGAAAATTTGTGGTTAAGGTTCAGGAGAGAGAGGAGGTTGGATTCCAAAAGCTGTCAGCATCCCAGGCTGGTCTATGGGATCTTCAGACTGCTGCTGCTGATGGGCCTAATCAAAGTGAATATCTGCATGGAACACTTCATGCTGGTCTAACTGGGCATCTGAAGCTTACTGGTCCTGTGCAGGCTGATCCTGTGCAGACTGATCCTGTGCAGGCTGTTCCTGTGGAGCTGGCTGTACTGGAGGGTCAGAAAAATGGCCAGGCAGATTCCTTACAATTTTGTCACCTTCCTTTTTGAAGTGCATATAACTTTCTATGAACCTCATGCTATAGACATTGCTCCTGGGGATAGGTATGAACTTTTCATTATCAAGAGGGATGCCAACCTTCTGAAAAATAGCAGTAAGATGTGCGGCATAAGGCAGGCTACGCCGGTTGCAAGTGCAACTGTCCATAATCTGGAGCATGATCTCTGGAAGACAAACGTGGTAATTGTTGAACAAGCAGTAAAACAGGAATCTCTGGGTCTCAGTAAGTCTACTTCTACCACCCCTATAATCGAATAGAAATCGTCGCCATCCTTGGAACTCAAATAACGGCAGTAGTTCAGGAAAATACTCAAGCATGTCCTGGTCACTAAAATCCACATACCTAGGGAAGAGGATCCTGGTGGGATCACTTTCTTCTTCCCTAACTGAGGGAGTAGTACTGGGCTGCGAAGGAGCTGACTGAGCCTTGGACTTCCCTTTTTCCTTGGTGGACAGCCGTGGCCGCTTGGCCTTTGGTTGTGGAGGTGAAACCCTTTCACTGTTCGAGCCCTGGGCCTCGACAGCTCTTCTCTTAGCTGGTTCAACAGCTGGGCAGTCTTTAATACTCTTGGAGCGCCCTTCAGTGGAAGCTTTCGAGGCGGCGGACTTCTTGGATGAAGCCGCGTCTTTCTTCTTCCCGCGGGTGACCGGAGGAGCCATGGAGAGGGTAGAAGGAAGGGAGGAGAGGTTAAGGAGGGCAGCTGGAGCTAGCTGGGGAGAGGGTTTCACAGACGAAGGATAGGGAATGAGGGCGTCGACCTCCACAGAGAGTGCATGCAGGGTCGCCGGAGAGCGGATGCGAGAGGAATAGGGTTAGAAATGAGGAATGGTAAAGAAAATGATTTTCACCGTGAGTTAAATAAGGAAAGTTGAGATTTTTACTTTTTAAAATAATAACCCTAAGATAAGAAATGGTGTATATACCCCTTTGTTAAGTTCAGAACTGTTTAAAGCTTATAAGCTCATTTTTGAAAATGAGGGTTTGAGACAAAACCGTTTGTGCAACAAATAATAAGATTAAAACATTTGAGAAAGTTAAGGAAAAAAGGAACCAAGCCCATTTGGATTACTCATCACATTCATTTGGCATGATTGGAACACGAAGATAAGCAAGTATTGAAGGTAAACAAAAACCTTTTTGTTTTGAAGCACGGTGTAGAGTCAACCCCAAACAATTTTTTTAAATTAATTAAACAGTCTGATAAAGCATTCACTTTTTGACTCAGGGAAACACGTTGTTTAGACGCCAGAATCCTTGGTTACTCAGTGTAGCTTATCTTTCTGAATTCTTCTTAACAGAGTTGACAGCCTTCATCATGACTAGATTCACCTTCATTTCATTGATGAAGGATTTAATTTCTCTGAAGATGAGGTCATTGTTCTGAAATTATTGCAGTATGGATTATAGGAGGCGTATTCTCTAATTGACTTCAGATAAGGTAACTTGTTTAAGGACAATACATGCCAATCAATACATAAACCAAGAAGCCTAATTACAGTGAACTTTCAGACACTTAGGCAATGGTCATTTTCAATGACTTGATGAATGTTTTAATCCTATTATGAGTGCAAGATTGGTAGAACTCAACGCAATGATTAACAAAAATGAGGATTACAAATAAGAAACCATTTCTTTAACCAGGAGTAAAACAGATGAACTTACCCAGGGTTGTATAAATGAATGAAAATATTCTCAACTCCCCCTCACTTAATGCTCGGTGAAAAGTGAAGGTTCTGAGACAAAAGATTTGAAATGGAAATGGAGGAGGCAGTGAGAAGAAGGAATCAGAAAAACTCTCCATTGGATCTTCAAACCCATGAATGGCTTAGTGACAATGTCGACACATTTTGTGGGGGTGTCGACCTGCTTAGAGGAGGCGTAGCCTTTGCAAGGAATTTGTAGCATTAACACCAGATGTGCACAGACTCATGTAGAGTATAAATTGAAACAAGCACAAACCTTAACTGCTATGCACCGACCTTGTTGGCTAGCAACCCATTATGCACAGACCTTGTTGAAGAACATGCACCGACCTTGAAGCTCATGCGCACACGATCTGCACTGACCTTTATTAAGCCATTGCCCTCCTGGTGTCGACACATGACTGGGAAAGTGTCGACCTGTTCAGTAGACTTTGTTCTGCATGTTTCGACACATGACTGTCCACTTGAACTATGCTCAGCTAGTTTCTGTGTGATACTTTATTTCTAAAAATACATCTGCAAGCTTCTACTGCCAGTTCCTCTAACTTTCTTCTTTCAAACAATCATTCAACAATGGTTTTGTCTCTTTGCTGCCACTGAGATGTGCTTTATGGGATGCTAAAGCTTTAAACATGCTTATGCACTAGAAATCACTTATGCAGTTATCAACATGCATTTCTGACTTATGGTACTTGGCAGCGGCTTGTCCTCACGCATGAAGAGAGTTTCCTGACAGGCGTGACCTGTCTTTCCACTTCTTGACATTTGATATACCATTTAGTCAGGAGATAATATTCAACGAAAAATAACCAGAAATGCACACAAGCTCCCCCTGAGGGTGACCAACATAGCAGAAACATGGTTTATACAGCCAAAAGACCAGTTCCAGATCAAAGCAGACATGCTTGTTCTAATCATAGCAAAGACAAGTAACTTGAGCACTAAAAAAGGAATAGATAGCTCAAACCTGATTGGATTGAGGTCTGCATAGACCGAGCTCTCTCCTTAATGTTAAAAACCTGTCATTGCTTAAGGGTTTTGTGAAGATATCTGTAATCTAATTTTCTGAGTCAACAAAATGGAGCTCAAAGTGATTTTTGAGGACTTCATCCCTTATAAAATGATGCCTAATTTCAATGTGTTTAGTCCTAGCGTGCATGACTGGATTCTTTGCAAGACTTATAGCACTTATGTTATCACACAGAATGGGAACACAGCCAAGATCTATTTGATAGTCTTGGAGTTGGTGTTTGATCCACAGTACTTGGGTGCCACAACTCTCTGCAGTAACATATTCTGCCTCTGCAGTTGAGAGGGCAACCGGGTACTGTTTCTTGGAGGCCCAAGAAATCAAACACCCACTAAGAAATTGGCAATGGCCAGTTGTGCTCTTGCGGTCCAGTTTGCATCCAGCATAATCTGCATCGGAATAAGAAATAAGTGAAAGTTCACAGGATGTAGGATACCATAATCCTAATTCTTGAGTGCGAGCAAGGTATCTAAAAATACACTTGACAGCAGTCAAGTGGGACTCTCTAGGACTAGATTGGAATCTAGCACAAAGGCAAACACTAAACGGAATGTCTGGTCTAGATGCAGTTAGATAGAGTAATGAGCCGATCATACCTCTGTACCTCTTTGCATCTATAAGTGTACCTTGTTCATCTGCATCCAGTGAAGTGGCAGTCCCCATTGGAGTTCCTAATGGTTTGCAGTTTGTCAGATCAAACTTTTTCAGCAACTCCTTCACATATTTGGCTTGATTAATAAAACAGCCTTCATTACTTTGATTAATCTGCAAGCCAAGAAAGAATTGAAGCTCACCCATTGGACTCATTTCAAATTCATTGGTCATGAGTTTAGTTAACTCCTCACACATTTGAGGTTTAGTGGACCCAAATACTATGTCATCCACATAAATCTGAACTATCAAGATATCCTTACCTTGTTTCTTGGTGAATAGTGTCTGATCTACATTACCTCCTGAATACCCTTGTTCGGTGAGGTATGAGCTTAGTCTGTCATACCAAGCTCTAGGTGCCTGCTTCAAGCCATATAAAGCCATGTCCAACTTATAAACATGATCTTTGAAATATGTGCATTCAAAACCAGGGGGTTGCTCTACATAGACTTCTTCTTTAATAAGACCATTTAGAAAAGCACTCTTAACATCCATTTGCTACAGTTTGATTTTATGAGAACATACAAATGCTAGCAAAATTCTAATGGCCTCTAATCTAGCAACAAGAGCAAAAGATTCTTCATAATCTATGCCAAATTCTTGATTATACCCCTGAGCCACCAATCTGGATTTGTTTCTTATTATCTTTCCAACTTCACTTAGTTTATTTCTGAAAACCCATTTAGTTCCTATGCCTGATTTCTCTTGAGGCCTGGGAACTAGATGCCAAACTTTATTTCTTTCAAACTGGTTTAATTCATCATGCATGGAGTTTATCCAGTTATCATCTTTTAAGGCCTCTACAACATTTTTGGGTTCAGTTTGAGATACAAGAGCAAGTTGTTCAATTTCATTTTCGGGTGGTCCTCATTCTTCTTCTCCGACCCTGTCGGATGATTCCCATTCCCCTTCTCCAACCATGTCAGATGATTATTCTTCTCATCTTTCTACTCACTCCTCTTCACCCTGTCAGGGTCATTATCCTTTTTCATGTTATTTTCGGGGCTTTAGCCCGCCTTGATCTCAGCTGATCTGGTTTATTCTGTATCTGGTTCCTTATTATCAAAGTCTCTATGCCTTAACGAGGGAGTTCTAGCCCTCGTCCCTGTTTCTTTTTATCCTTCTTCATCCAGCTTGGTGTCTACCACTCCTCCGTGTAGAGGAATCATTGATCCTTTGCTATCCTTTCCCTTTCGTCCTGCCAAGCAAGGAATACAAAGTTATTCGCGTGCCTCAAATCTCGTTGATCAATATCGCGTCAGGATGTTATTTCACACTATGAAATTGTAAGGTATTGTTATTTTGTGCAAGAAAATGTTATCATCGCTATTATCTCTCTTACTCCTGCACACGTTTATAATAATGCTATTCCTCAACATGTTTGAGTGACTTTTAGAAATTTGCTTAGTTAAGCTCAGTCAAAATGAGTTCACTTTTGCAGCATTCTTAGGCTGGGAATAGCTCCGCGTTGGGAGTTTAGTTTCTTTCCCCGATCGTCGAGGGTGACCTTTTGCATGGGTTTTCACACACCACACAGCAAGCCATAGCCGATCTCTCTGAGGCACACCATTGCTGCTTTGGCCATACTATGGGTATGCACGAAGTCTTTTCTTTTCTCTGCTCGGCCGAGTGCAGGGGCAAGAGATTGATGGATGAGATGACCAACCTAGGCGCTCCTTAATACGAGAGAGGTCTCAAATAGGGGCAGTCTTGACCCTCAAAAATGAGCTTTCATCCAAAATCTAGCCAATAAGGACTGTCAAAAAAAAAATAAATCAATAATAAATCAATATGTAAAATTATGCAAATCAAAGGCATGGCAAGAGTGGCAGTACAGTTCCCCACGGGACATCATGAGTCGGTCGCACGCATGCCTGATAAATAAGGGTCTAAAAATCAAAAGACACAGAGCCCCGGCACAACAGACTGTATCTTTGAGGGGTAGTGCCCTAGAAGGAATTCAAGTCCTGATGTCTCTCATCTTGCATAAAGCTTGTCTCTAATTTTTCTTCTACTTCTCTCTCTTAGGCTGGGTTGAATCCCGGGTATGGCCTTAGTAGGGGCATCGTTCTTTAGAGACGGTTGGTTGTGGCGAGCCACCCTCACATGCACGCCCTACTTAAGGGAAGCATTTAATGAGAGGGGTAGGAACGACAATCCCTGGCTAGTAGTTCGAGCCCGTCTTTAGGTGCTGCGGATTGCTATCTCAAAAAAACCAAAAAAATGAGATATTGTCAAAATTCTAAAAAAATGATGAGATATTATCAAAAGTCTAAAAAAATCAAATACTTCAAAAATAAAAAAAAATAAAATATTGTTGAAAATGTAAAAAATTAGAAAATTATCAAAAATCCAAAAATATTTGTCTTCTTGTTCCTTTCTATCTATTTGTTTTGAGGACATGTATGATCTGTTTGCTAAGTGTGCAGGTTGCAAGTTACAGGTATTCAAGCTTCCTAGCTCCTTATCATTTGATCTATCTCCTGTTCACGTACTTATGATATGTTCTCTCTTCTTCAATCTTGTCTCTCGATCTATTCTGAAGCTCATCTCCTTCTCATGCTTTGCTTAGCTTTAGCTCACTATGATCATATCTTTATGAGAGGGCTCTTTGCCTCACGATTATGAACACGGCGGTTCTGCTTCGTCTGATCTTGCGCTTGATTGAAGAGCATATCTGTCATGTCTCATGTTGTCATCTCGCATATGTTGTCTCATCTCATGTTGTCATCCCACATGTGTTGTTGTCCCACGTGTTCTTATCCTAATCATGTGTTGTCCCACTGTATTGTTGTCTTGTCCCACCATGTTCATCATACATACATGTTGTTGGTTTGTGTCTTGCATGTGTTGTTGATTCGTCTGTTGATATGTTATGTTGAGCTGCCTTTTTCGTTCATTTGTTTGTTACGTTATGTCCATCTTTATGTTATGTTCATGTTGTTGGTTGTCTTAGTGAAAAATCCACAAAAAATAGAAATCAGAAAATCTAAAAAGAAAAATGCTGTTTCGCTTGACAGGTAAGTCAGGTATGGCTCTCTATCCCTTCTCATTATTGCATTACTATATGGTATCTACATTATTATAGCCTCTCAAAAATTGACTGGTTTGCCGTGTGTTCTAGGATCTGATATTCCCCTTTAACAAAAACGATGATGATCTAGGAGCATACGATTAATCATTGGATAGGCCGCTCGCTTGAGTCGGGTGGGGGACGATGGACTCTATCTCGTGCACCGTGGTTACGGACGACTCTTGACCCCGTCTTGGCTTGATCTAGCAATAACATCCTTGAGTACTTTCTATTTTATGTTTTCTTTACATTCGTTTTAATGATTTTTTTATTTTAGCCCAGCATACATCATGTCATTTTGAGTATTCACGCATCGTGATCTTTCAAGGTTTTTTCTCAACAATGGTTAGTTGCACTTCAATTCTCTTGGATAAGAGATCTCTCATTCCACTCCGAATTTGAACGATTTCTCTGATCTGCCCGCTCGATCTGGTTAGCCAGCGTGATTCATGTCTGGATTTTATCTCAGTCTTATTCTCATTTCCAGCTCTTATGTTGTGTTTCCTTTCGACCCACTCATTGTTCGTGGATTGTGTTCCCGATGAGGTTGGTCGTGTTTCATTTCCTTTAGTTAGTTTAGTTTTCCAGACATGTCTCATCCGGGTCATCCATTTCGAGTGGTTAGTTTGATGTTTTCGGGAGAATTCCTATCGCTTGTTGGTTGTGACGGGTGTCTTTTTCCTTGATGCCCAATTTTCAGTTCTCTCTGCTTCATCTCTTAGTCATCTCCATTCCTCGTCATTTTCGCTTTCGCTACATCTCCTTTCCATTTCACCTCCAGCCGCTTTCGCTCATTCCCTTGCAAAGCGGACATCAAGGAGGGGCATCTGTTGACACCCGTTTATAGCCCGCAAGTTGCGTCATTTCTCTTATTCATCATTTTTGATGTCCCGAATTGTCCATTATTTTGGAGCCTTCTTTGGATGGATTTCGAGCCCATTTCGTTGTCCCCTAGTCTTTGAACTTCGGAGATCATGATTTCTTAGAGCCCTGGAGCTTATCTTATCAACTTCTGGTCCGCCATGTTAGCTTACGGCCCATTTAGGTCGACTTTCCTTCAAGCATTCGACTGCTTTCACTGTGCAGTCTTAAAATGATCCTTTTTCATTGTCTTATGTTCCTCTATTCAAAATGTGCCCATACGCAAAGTTGTTCTTCTTTCAAAGATCTAAATTTTCTTCTTCTACGCCATTGGCCAGTTCTGCACCGATTTCAAGTTATTCGCATTTTTCCGGCGTGCTGTGCTGTTCACCTGTGTCCCGAAATTTTTTCTCTATGTTCTCACCCTATTTTCTCTCTTTTCCACTCATTTCCTCATCTTGCTCCCTTCATGAAAGTTGTTCATCTTTTAACTATCTACAATTTTTTCTTCTACCACTTTTGCTAGTTCTGCACCATTTGGAAGATATGATCTGATTTCCAAAGTCGCGCAAAGTCTGCCCAAACGGTCGTGCAAACGATCGTTTCTTATTGCAAACGGTCAGTCGAACGATCGTTCATTCCTTAACGATCCATCGACCGACCGCTAATCCAGCCAAGAGTCCAGCCTGTGCTGGACTCTATCTCCTAAAAATTGCTCGATGGGCCTATCTTGCGGCGGCCATATCTTCTAGAATATAGCTCCAAATTGACCCTCATTTGTTCCTATTTATTGCCCTTTGTATTATCTCGAGTTTGATCCATAGAGCTTGAATTTTTATTGGCTATATCTCTCGAAATCTTGTTCTAGATTTAGGTGTCCTAATACAAGTCAAACTCTGATTTTCAGTGCGACGGGGCCTCCTTCCAAGAGCCATAACTTCTAGAATCCTCCTCCAAATCGAGTCCCGTTTGTTTCTATCTCTTATCCTTAGTATTATCTCAAGTTTGATCCATAGAACTTGATTTATCTTGGACTATAGCTCCGGGAATCGTGAGATGAAGTTGGGGCTTTTTCTGAAAACTCTATATAAACTACCCAATTTGCAGTGGCGACGGGGGGGCTCTTCTTCAACTCGGGGCGAAGCCATGCTACACCGCTGACTCAATCCTTCGGCCCTGGCTTGAAGAGGGAAGTATTGGCTTTCCATTGCATCCTTTTAGGCTTAATTTGATGGTCTATATTCTTAGTTCTCCTCTCCTCAAAATCACAAATCATCATAAAACACTATTTTACTGCTACACATGCATTTTTCCCCGTTTTGCATGCACATTTTCCCGCAGTTGTGCTGCGTGATTTTCCCATATCTTTGATTCATTCTCATCACAACACATACACCTATTATTTCCACCCTTCCACAGGGGTTAAAAACCCTCCCCCGGTGTTTTTTTTTTTTTTTTGAAAAACCCTGCCTATGGGTAGATGGCAGGTACACCCCATGAGAGATGCACTTAAACCATCAGACCACTAGGAGGCTAATTTTATTTATAATAATAGTAGGAACAAATTACATGATACGAATGCTAGGCATACCTACCTTGTCTAGATGAGCTGCTCCCTTAATGTTCTTGGGAAGCTCAAAAGAAGAAAAAAAAAGATTACATTTATTTTTGCATGCTAGAGAAGCTAAAAGATCAACAACAACATTGGCTTCTCTGAAAATATGACTGATGGAATCCCACTAAGGTAGGACTTCCCAAATTTCTCTGACATAGGTGAGAATCATCCAAGGGCATTGGATCTGTTTGGTAACAATCTGAACAAGGACCTTAGAATCACATTCAATCAATGCCGGTTGGGAGCAAGTAGTGAGCAGATATTTGATACCATCTAGCAGAGCTCTGGCCTCGGCAACCAAGCTGTTACAAGCCCCATAAAAGTGAGAAAAAGCTATGATTATATCACCTTTAGTATCTCTAACAATACCACCCCCACCAGAGGCACATGTACCCTTGCTAGCTCCATCAGTATTTAGTTTGAGAAATGGCCAAGGAGGGTTTATCCATTTAACAATTTTCAGGTATGGTCTTCTAGTGCTTGCTCCCTTGATGCCAAATTGGTCAAGGATGTTCCTCCTGCTAACCTTTTCTTCTCTTAGATCAGACAGGTCGCAGACTTGTTTTGCCTGAGCAACAATACTGTGCAGTATAGAATTATTGGAGATATGCTTGTCTTCATATTTTGCCCAATTCCTAGCTGACCACAGCTCCCACAAGCTATAGCCAATGATGGCTAAAGAAAAGAGACCATACAATGATTTTGGATTGAAGAGGGAAACAGAACCAAATATCCTTGATTTTGCAGAGCCACCTTCAAACCACAGCCCAAGAGAAGAAAGAGATGACCAAATAAAAGAAGCCTTATCACTGCAGATGAAGATATGGTTTGTAGTTTCCCTTTAGGGCTGTAGATAGCATTGACATTTAGAACACAATTGAATACCCAAAGACTGCACATATAATCAGTTGGAATGCAATCGTTGGCAATTTTCCAAAGAAATAAAGAGATTTTAGGAGGAATCCATTTAGACCACAATCGAGTCCAGTGCAAATGTGACTGAGCTTGATAGTTACTACTGATTGATTTAAATACTGAGTATACCACACATTGACTAGAAGCTGAGAGACTCCACACCTTCTTATCCTGTAGCTGACAAAGCTGAGTAGTATTGATGGCTGAAGTAATATCTGCTAGTAAATAAGATGCAATGACCTGAGCTTCTTCAGTAGTCAGCTGCTGAATACAGTGTCTGACTGATGCTTGAAGATTAGGGATGATAGCAGTAGGGACATATGATTTGAGAGGTTGATTTCCCAGCCAGGTATCCGTCCAGAAATAAGTTGAAGAACCATCACCGATAATGACTTTCTTGTGCTGCATAATTAGATTCCTAGCTTGAAGCCAACATCTTCTGCCATGACCATTCATGTTTCTAAAATTAACATCCATAATTTGGCTGTGCTTGAAGTGTTTAGCTCTGAAGAAAACTGTCCACAAGGAGTTAGAGTGCATGGCTCTCCACAGTATTTTAACCCTCAAGGCTAATTCCATTTGTCTAAGTGACATAATACCAAGACCTCCACAATTAACAGGACTACATATTGATTGCCAAGATTTCCAATGATGTCATGTGAAGAAGTCCCCCAGAAAAAATTAGCAAAACATCTATCAAGACTTTGGTGAATACCAGTGTGAAGAGGGGATGAGGCCAGTGTGTATATGGGAATGGACGCCAGAACATGCTTAATGAGAGTGAGCTTTGCTCCCTGGGATAACAGCTTGCCTTGCCAACCCTCTATACGTTTCTGAACAGAGGAAATAAGACCAGCAAAATTGATTTTTTTACTTTTGCCAAGAACTAGTGGATAACCTTGGTATTTATAAGGGAAGGTATGCTGAGTAAAAACCAGTAATATCTTTGATTCTTTTGGATATGGCTGGGCTGGCTTTATGGTGAATAAAGAAGCCACTCTTGCCAACATTGATTTGCTGGCCTGAAGCATTCTCATAAGCTTTTAGTATCTTGATGAGCCTACGAATAGAATTCATAGATGCATTGCTGAAAATGAGTGTATCATCGGCAAAAAGTAGATGTGAAATATTGGGGCAACCTCTAGGAACAGCAAACCACCCAACTCTGCCTGAGTTGAAAGCATCATTCAGAAATCTACTAAGGACTTCTTCAGCTAAAATAAACAAAGATGGTGTAATATGATCACCTTGGTGGACCCCCCTTGAAGATTTAAAAAAGCCTGCCATATCCCCATTCACTAGTACTGAAAACCAACAACTATTCAGCAAGTTTTCAATGATCTTAATAAATTGAAGGCTGAATCCATATTTCCTCAAAATAGCAAAAATAAAATCCCATTCAATGCGATCATACGCCTTTGCCAAGTCAAGCTTGAACATAGCATTACCACCCCTAGCCTTCCTGCCTAACTCATGAACCAACTCCTGGGCTAAAGCAATGTTTTCCACTATCTGCCTTCCTTTAACAAAGGCTGACTGTTCCAGAGAAATGAGTTTAGGGAGTAGAACAGCTAACCTGTTATTAATGATGGTGGATAGAATTTTGTAAAAGAAATTTCACAGACTGATTGGCATGTAGTCAGCAATATCCAAAGCATTGTTCTTCTTGGGTATAAGTGCTATAATAGAAGCTGTAACAGTTCTTGGGAGAGGTAGCTTATCAATGAAAAATTCTTTTACTGCACTGACAACCAAATTAGCAATGATGTGCCAGGACTGCTGAAAGAAAACCCCCGTGAACCCATCAGGACTAGGTGCACTATCCACAGCCATGTTGAAAACCACTTCCTTAATCTTAGGCTCACTCGGGACAGCACACAGACTGTCATTATCTTCAAAGTTGACCATCCTCGGAATGCAATCCAGCAAGCTGTTATCTATGTAGTGTTCTTGAGATGAGAAGGCTAATTGAAAATGGGAGACTGCAATACTTTTCATTTCTTCATGATCAGTAGTGATTTTACCAACTGAATTCCTGAGCTACCCAATCAAATTTTTCCTCCTGTTATTCAATGTGGACATATGGAAGAATTTTGTATTTCTATCACCTTCAGAAAGCCATCGAATCCTAGACTTCTGCCTCCAAAAACATTCCTGTTGAAGGTACCTATCCGAAAGCAGTGATTTTGCTTCCTCAAGCTTATTATGATTGACAATAGACGGATCAGCATCATAATGATACTCAGCTTGAAGCACAGCATCCTCAGCTTTAGCAAAGTTTAAATGCACATCACCGAACACTTCCTTGTTCCAGAGATTGAGCATTTTCCTCAGATGCTTCAATTTCAGATATAGGGTGGAGATGGAAGATGAGGCAATAGGGCTAGTGCGCCAAGATAATTCAATAACTGAGTTATACTTATCTTGCAAAGTCCGCATCTTCTGAAAGGAGAATCTACTATGAAATCTGACCAAAGGAAAAGGTTTTATCAACAAAGGTGCATGGTCGGAGGCCTCTTTAGAAAGGTGTTCAATTGAAATAGAATTCTGGTTTAACCACAAAGGGTTAATTAGAACTCTATCCAATCTGGCCCAGATCCCTTTACTTCCCATTTGATTATTGTGCCAAGTAAATTTTGAGCCTATAAACCCTGCATTCAAGAGTCCACAGTCTGAAATATAGTCTTTGAAATCGGACATAGCAAACAGATTGGGATTATTACCTCCCAGTTTTTCATTCAGGTCCACTATACAGTTAAAGTCTCCTGCTACCAACCAAGGAGACAGAATCTGAGAATGCATAGACTTCAAGGAGTTCCACAAAAGTCTTCTCTCTACAATAGAACACTTAGCATAAACAATGGTAATGTGAAAAACAGCCATGGAGGAATTAGTTTGCAATAAAGTAATTTGCTGATCATCCCTGCTAACAATAGAGAAATCCAGAGGGTCTTTCCATAATAGCCAGATGTGAGCCTTCGAGTCAGAATTAGCTAAAGCCTTGTTCATACCAAGCTTTCTACAAGTGCTGTCAAGTTGACATGTATTGATTTTGGGCTCCAAAATAGCAATAAAATCAAGCTTATACGATCTCAGAAGGAATTTAACTCGGCCTAGGGACACATCATTCCCAATACCTCTAATATTCCAAACTAGGAAGCTCATTGAGAAGAAGAGGAACTAGCAATATTACCTGCGGAATTGGTCCTCATCATGGACCTAGTGATCACACCAGAATGCCCATCTTGTAATGCTCTGACATTGTATAATTTGGCAGTTGCTGCAATCTCCTGGCATTTAATCAAAATGCTTTGTTTATTGTAAGGGCTGTGCTTTTCCATAATAATAGGATCTTTATAACTAACAAGTGCCAATTCTGGAACCGGGACAATGTCCCCAACTGTAGGAAAATTTTGGACTGAAGGGAACTATGTATGGGTATCAACCACTGAGTCCTTCTCACCTCCAACATCATGGTCTGACAAGCAAGTAGAATGATCCAGTGAGTGAATGGTTTCAGTCAACCTTGGCTCAGCAGTTAATTGCTCAGAAGAAGATTGAACATTATGGTGGTTTATAAATTCTGAACTATTAGGATTAGTTGGTCCGTCAGTATGAGTTCCAACAGGAATCTCCACATCTGAATTACTAACCGGGCTACCAACAATTCGAGGCAGATCTGGAGCCAATAAAGGCGTATCCTCTACAATCTGATCATCAACTTTTATTTTACACAGTGAAGTAGGTTGCCAAACTGCCTTGGATTTGGAGTCCGCACCAAATTGCGTCTTCATGGAGTGTACTGATGGCCTCAAAGTATCTCGGGCAGGGCCTTTAATACCATTACAATTGTCCACATTATGACCGATCCAGGAACAATGAGAACAAAAAGCAGGGAGCTTTGGATAATAAATGTCCTGCCAAGCACCTCCCCCCGGAACCCCAATCCACACCCTAGAGGGCAGTGGTTTTGAAATATCTAATTCAATACAAACCCGAGCAGCATTAGTATGAGATAGATTCAGCGTCGAGGGGTCTATCTTCAGCACCCTTCCTAAGATCCCAGCAATCGATCGCAGCAAAGGTTCAATAAAGAAATTGACAGGAAGACCAGGGAGGACTATCCATACCGGAAGAATAGGGGAGTCAACATTGAGAGAAAAATCCATCGTCCATTTAAAGAATCGGAATAGCCGACCATGGATGAACAGAGATTCTCTCAGCAGCAGCGTCAGATAGTCTTCATAATTTTGGAAACTCAGCAATAGATGCCGATTATCCAGCGCACTTATCATGAAATCATCCTTGAAAGAAAATCTTTTTGATAGGTGAGCTCTGATGTCGATGAATGATGGCCTTCCTTGCGGAGTTCGGGCAACCAACGAGCAGGAAAATGGCTGCAGGGAAGTTGAAATCTCATCCTGATTGAAGAACACGGCAGGTTCCCCATTGTCTGTCAACGCAGGTGGATGCACATATCCGTTGACCACCGGCAGAGCCATGGACGAGGAGAGCACTTCAGCAAAAGTTTTGGTCATAGCAGGAGGTGGAGCAAGCGAGACAGGTGAAGGATTCGGAGGAAGAGGGTGAGAGGATGCCAGGGGGGCCACAGAGGACCCCCCATGGTCAGCCATGGACCAAGAAGATGCCGCCGGAGAACGCCACTGGGGGACAGCCTCTCTAGGTTAAACACGGTTGGAATTGTCACCGTCCTTCTTGATGTACTTCTTCTGCCCCCCCCCCCCCCCGGTGCGTTCTCCCTCTTTTATTCATGCTATTTTATCATTGCGGGATTGATACTACACTTCATGATCTAATGGGTTTTTCTCTTGTGTTTGGCTTTGTTTTGTAGGAGAGCATGGTATGAACGTGAGACCCTCTTCTTCTAGACGGCTGGAGGACGAGGGGTTTTGAATTTACATCGCTCCCACACCCCGTTTTCAAGCGCGATCAACTCTTCAAGTTCCAAGGTACACGGTGCCATCCCTTGATCTCTTCATCCTTTCGGCGTTGTTGGAACCTTGGTGGCGATCACGATATGTCTTTCTCATCCTTTCATTCCCATTTCATTGATTCACATGTTTATGCATGTTTTAGTTTAAAGGAGGAGGGATAGAACATAATAAACAATCTACACTCGTATCCTCCTAGTATCCTTGTCCTTTTCTTCTTGGTCAAATTAGGAAGAAAATACCAAAAATGGGGATTTTATAGAGGTGGGACCGCCCCCCTCTCTCCCCCTCTCCAGTCCGCCTAAACCCCCATGGGGTCCAGGCTGTTCCGCCTAAACCCCTGATGAAATAAAAAAAAAAGAGAAAAGTTTTTTAAGAAAAAAAATCGACGCCCAGTCCGCCTAAACCCAAGGTTTAGGCGGACCAGCCTAGACCCCCGGCTGGTCCGCCTAAACCTGTCCCTAAATAAAAAAAAATTAATAAAAAAAAACCTCCGAGACGGGTTTAGGCGGACCAGACCAGCCCCTTGGGCTGGTCCGCCTAAACCCTATCTCCCCCACTCCGTTAAACAAAAAAAAAAAAATTTAGGGGTTTACCAGGACCAAGTTGAACCCTCAACTTGGTCCGCCTAAACCCTTCCCTGCCCCTTCAACTTCCTATAAATTCCACCCCTTAGAAGCTCAAGGGGCAACAGACATGCAGACACACACACGGGACCTACGGACAGACTGACACAGGAAACCCGACCTAACTGTCGCACCCTCGGACTCCCGAGGCTTTCGACAAGGGTCGGGAACGTGAGGAATGAAGCGTGCGCGCGCGGTGGTTGGTTGGCTTGTTAGATCAGCTCACGCACGCCGAGGGTATGTCACATGTACTCCCCTCATATGGTGTCTTGCCATCTTACATGTGTCCACCTCTGCCACGTGTAAAGTGTCATGCCCAACATGGAAACACGTGCTCACTGCTCGCCTCGAGCTGGCCGTCGACCGCCCTGACTGATGACTCGAGTTAGCCGAAATCCTGGCCCGGGAGTAATTCACCCGGGGCTCACCCTGACTCACCAGCACGATGACATTCACCTTCCGAGGCTCAGACCCGACCGCTCATCTTCAAGCCACGTCCAACCTCCGCCGAGCATTAGCCCCTGAACGTCTGTGCCTCCCGGCAATCGGGCTTGCCTCGATTCCTCACGGAGGACCTCTGTAAAACGCGCGGATATCTGCTCTATTACGCATTGACCCGGGAACCCACCCACTTGTCAGAATTGTCCCGTGGCTTGTGCCCCTTGTATCTCGGCCCTCTTCGGCCCATTTGTAAAGCCCGTGTGGCTCTTATATAGTATTAAACCAGTGAAATACAAGTGCCCACATATGGGCCCCAGTTTCCTACCTACATCACTCAGCACGTGTGCCTACTCCCTCTAACCCCGACAAACACCTCCCGGTCAAAGTGCACCCACAGCCGCCGAATGCCCCCGGCCCTCCACCCATTGCTTCAGACACATACAGGCTTCTCTTCAGCACAGAACGAAGGTATTCGGATTCAATCCGATGTAAATAAATACCGATCGCTTGCGGTCAGTGGGAAAAGACGTCAAGTACATGACCCCCACAATCGTCTATGCACTCGCACCCATGGAACCCTTTCTATCCATGCGTCGCCCGATTCCTCGAGCCCACGTGCCGCGTCCTGGTGACGCTTCCCCGGTCAACCATTGGTTCCATAGGTGACTGTCGAGAAATCGACCGGCACACCCGCACCCTGTCCAGCTAATCTATGCCCCTGTATTTCCATGCCATTCGACCCTTCTCGACTTTTCGTAAAAGGAGAGTGCCCGGTACCGCCGTGAGAGGCCTACGGCCATGAAGGAGGATACCCGAGATACATCAAACACGCGTATTTTTCCTCCCCCGCTGTATTCCTACCTTCACCCCGGTCATCGACAAAAAAAACCCCCTCAACAGAGAGAATGGCACGCCCGGTGGGACATCTCCCACCTTCCTTCTTTTTGCTGAAGAGAAGCCTATGCCAGTCCTGAAGCCCTGGTACCCTTTTCCTGTCCTTGCAGGAGAGGCGGAGGAGGTTACTCGCACGAGCATTCCTTAGTGGCTCCCAGTCGGACCTCGCTTGGCGACTGTCAGCAACCGCCCTAGCAGCACTCAGCATTCCAGCAACTATGGTGTCCGTCACTTATGGTCCCATCGTCATCGCCACCCATGCACGGGTGGGTCACTTGGCGACGCCGATCGCTTTCGGCAGCTTCGCCCCTGTTATCGGATCACCCTACTTTTTGGGCGTGATCCCTGTGGCTACTTCTCGACCGATCTCGGTCCCTCCACCGGCTCCGGTGGCCAATGCGCCACGCACACCTCCAGCACCGGTGGCCCACCTGAGCACCAGTCTCAAGACCGCCACCACTGGCCCCTGCAGGGCCCCCAGATCATCTCCGGCCCGGGTGAGCGCTAGCTCCCGAGGCCAGCCTTGGCCGATCCCCGACACGGGCCCCGTGCCCCGGATTTCGGTCACTACCTCAGCATCTTCCTCTGGCTTTCAACCCTGGGCCCCAGCAAAGTCGGCACCCAACGCAGGCCCCTAGCCCTAGGTCCACGGCACCTCAGTATCTTCCTCGGGCTTCCAACCCCGAGCCCCAGCAAGGCTGGCACCCAACACGAGCTCCCAGCCGCGGGTCCACGGCACCTCAACATCTTCCTTGAGCTTCCAACCCCGAGCCCCAGCAAAGCTGACACCTAACATGGGCTCCCAGCCTCGGGTCCACGGCACCTCAGCATCTTCCTCGGGCTTCCAACCGCGAGCCCCAGCAAAGCCGGCACCCAACACGGGCTCCCAACCCCGGGTCTGCGGCTTCGTAGCATCTTCCTCGGGCTTCCAACCCCGAGTCCCCAGCTCCTTGGCATTTTACTCGGGACCTCGTTCCCGGGCTCCGGCGGAGCCGACTCTCCCCGCAGGTCTCATACCCAGGGGGCAAGGTTCCTCAGCACCTTCCTCTTGCCTTCCGACCCGAGCCCGGACCATGCTGACGTTCACCGTGGGTCCTCAACCTAGGGTCGCCGGCACCTCAGCACTTCTGATGTGACACCAAATGCAGCGGAGACTTTGATTCCTTGAACCTAATTCGCAATCACAATTACAAGGCGCCGAGAATATGTTAAAGCTACCAACGCACCGTGCACACACGATTCCTGTGGTGACCCAGTGATGCCGAGTAGAGGTGATGGAGATAGCCCCTGACTGGTTAGAGGACCAGCACCACTTTAGTTAGCCCTCCCGAAGGTTTGAAAGCCCACAAACAAGGGCGGCCGGATGCCTTAAAGGCACGGGGTCACTCGCTCACTTATAGCCACGGTGACCACACTGAAAGGTGGCGCCGGGATCGGGCACTCGCTCTCCTACCGGCCGATATGTTTCGTAGATATTAAATAAACAAGTATAAGGAGGCAAGGGCAGGAGGCTCACCTGGTTGGTTTGAGGAAACCAACCCCGGTCGGAGACGAGGGCGAGCGGGGAAGTGTGGGTTCCCCGCACACTGCGCCGATGAAGCTTGAGCTGTTTAGTACATGAACTACTCCTCACGCAGGAGGGTTGGATGGAGGGTGGGGGAATTAAACTTACATCAAACACTACCTCCACGCAGGGAGGGGCGCTAAGCCGGCCAGGCGGGAGGGGGAAACTCGCCAAGGATGACGGAACGGAAGCCGACGTGGATCTGCCCACTTGCTGTGCGAAGGGACAGGATACCGCTGTTACAGTCGTAGTTCGTCCTCAGGAATTTTTCTGGTGACGAAACCAGAGGGGATTTCTTCGTAACAGGGGCTGGGACACCTCTGAATTTTATCGAATTCTTCGGACGTCGTCGCTGGTCGTGGTGGAGGCTCGAACAGGATGAAGGAATCTGGGGCTGGCGGCTTCAGATCGGAGGCAGTAGGATGCAGAGGTTGTACCTTGGGCTCCCGAGCTCCGAATCTCAAGCCGTCAGAAGTTCTGGAACCGTGGTCGAGCCCTCGTTGCAGAAAAACTGGCGGGGAGGCTGCCGGAGGTCGGGGTGTCCTGGGGGACGCCGATGAGTGACTGTTGGTCGCAGAAGACTGGTGAGGGCAGTCCTGCGTGACTGAAGGAGAAAAATCAGAACTGGGGCTCCCGGACGCCGAATGTACTTCTTCTTCTTGCTCCTGTTCGGGAACAGGGGGAGGAAGATCTTTGAGGAAGGAACTTCAGTCTAAATCCTTCTCTGTAGATCGTGGTTCTGCTTCTGGTCGGACTCAGGTGCTCTGCAGATGGGTCTTGGAGCAGTCGGAGGAGAATGGTTCTCCTGGGCAGTCCTGAACTCGGATTGGGACGATTCTTTCTCTCCTGCGTAGTGGACTGGACGACCTTTCCAGAATGGTAAGATACGCCCTCAGATGTCGCCGTATGAACGCGGGGAAGCTTCTGCAAGACGGACCTTCTTCTGTCACCTGCAGATGTGACCTAAGGAATGGGATGGAGGTGGGGTTAGGTTAAGGGGGATGGAAGTTTTGGTAATGGAGGGAAGTGGGAGGTGTTTGCAGATGGGGGGAGGAATGTGTGGGGGTGAGGAGAGGGGTGGAGCAGGTGGAATGGGGTGTTGGAGGGTGGAGGGGAGTGGGGGCCGAAGCTACAAGGTGGGGGTGGTGGGTTCGGCCAAGGCAAGGGAGAAGTGTAGGGAGAGAGGGCTGGTGCGCAACTAGTGGTGGGGGGGGGGGTTGTGGATGGTCAAGGGATATGAATGAGGGTGTGGGGGAGTGGGAAGGTTGCTTTGGGAAGAGGGAGGGGTGTATTGGAGGTGGGGAAGGTGTATGGGGAATAGGAAGGGTTGCTTGGGAAGTGGAGGGAATTGATGAGAGTTAAGTGGCCTAGGGGAAGTGAAGGGTTGGAGGGTGAGGTGACAGCTGAGGTGGCAGGGGGAGGGGGAGGTGAAAGGGCTGGTTCGCCCAAGGGATAGAGAGAGAAGGGAGAGGAGAGAGAGGGGGTTCGCCCCTTGGAGGAAGAGAGAGAGAATGAGAGAGCTAGAGAGAGAGAGAGGGGGGCACTTATGCTCAAATATTCAATACTTCATTCCCTTCAAAAGAGGGGGTTTGGGGTCCTATATATAGGAAAACCCAATTTACAAAGAAGTCCTCATGAAATGGACAAATGACGGAAGACCAAGGGGTGGGGAGAGGGGCGCCCATGGGCCAGACCAAAGAAATGGCCCAATAAGACCTACTAGCCCCATTAGCCCACTAGCCTACATACAAGCATAAGTAAATAACATGATAACCTAGTAACATGACTCAAAACATAGGCAAATACATCAAAATGACTCAAGAAAATAGGAAAATGTAATAGGATGATAAGCACCAATGTTCCGTCTGAAGAAGGGCTGCTCCCTAGCTGCCTCCGGGAGGGAGAGAAGTGCCAAGCCAGAGGGTATGTGGTGTGATGCCCTCATCAATTCTCCCGGGCGGCGAAGAGCTCGACTCTGTCGAGTAAAGGCCCTCCCTGCTGCGGTACTGCTCTAGGAGATCGGGGGACAGCTGCTGGAGATCCTCCCGGCTCACCCAGGTATCGTCCGAGGGTGGTCGTCCCTTCCACCTGACCAGGTAGCGCTCATACGCCTTGCTCCTTGTGATGGTAACCTGTTCATCTAATATCTGCTCCACTTCATCACGCCGGTTTCTCAAATGGGGTTGAGCTCTCTGGGGTGTGGGGGCGCTCTCAAAGGAGGGAGTAGGCTGGATTTCCTCACCGGGTGTCACCGTGGGGCCCTTGTAGGGCACCAGGTCAACCACATTGAATGTGGGGCTTACTCCGTACTCTTCAGGGAGGTCCAACACGTAAGCATTGGTGCCAAGGCGTCTCAGCACCTGGAAGGGGCCAGCTCCACGCGACCTCAACTTCGAAGTATTCCCAGGGAACAACCTCTCAGTTCTCACCATCACAAAATCACCAATCTGGAATTCTTGGTGGCGGCGGTGGGAGTCAGCAGACTTCTTATAAATCTCGTTGCTCTTGTTGATGTTTTTGCGAATGTTTCCATGCAACTCTGTGAATGTTGATTCACTAGTGGATAATGGGGGTCCTGGACAACCAAATGTAAACCTATCATGCTTAGGAGTCATGTGGACCTTGATGCACTTAGGTGGACCGGGGCAGCCACAAATGGCCCTATCATGCCTGAGGTGGATGAAGAGTGGGGGAGGACCAGTATGTCCAAATGTGGCTCTATCAGGTATGGGTGCAATGAATGCCGGAGGACCTGGACTTCCATGTAGACTCCTATCATGCATAAGATGGACGATGAATGGGGGTGGACCTACATATCCAAATGTGAACCTGTCATGCACCGGACCTAGTGTGTATGAGACACAAATGAGATGACTATCCCTACCAGGTGGGGCAAAATGTTGTGGCCCATGCATTACAATAAGATGGTCCCATCTTTAGGTGGGGGTGGATTTGGGGGTTTCCACTCATAGGGGTCGAAGGGGTCCAAGAAGGTGGACATTTTGGGATAGGTCACTTCCTCATTTTCTAGGTGGACGTCACCCTCGGTCATGGCTCTCATAGTGTGAACTAAGTAGTGGAATGGGTGGGTTGGGTTCAACATGGTGGATGAGGGTAGGAGGGAGTGGGTGGTGGGTAAGGCGACTAGGTCCCAAGGGTTCTTTGGCTTCCATTGGGAGGGATCAAAGGGGTCATGGAATGGGTCATCTAGGGGGAGGAACTCTTGGTCCTCATGGTCTTGGGAGAGGTAGTTTTGACTCATCATGGTAGGTTGTGGTAGGAAAATGTTGGTGTTGAGTAAGGTGGGTGGGTATAGGAAGGGATCGAATGGGTCATGGTATGGGTTACCTAGAAACTCTAGGTCCACATGTGGTGGGGAGTTATTCACCTCTATTGAGATTTTTGGGCAAAAGTTGTTGGTGGGTGGGTTAGCCTTGAGGGGATGGCCGGGTTTTCTTCCTGAAATGAGGAGCTCCAATTTAAGGATGGCCTCGGGCTCATCGGGTGTGGGAAGAAAGAGAAGGAGGTCGCTAATGTAGCAACCAACAGTGCAAACCGAAGTGATAGACCCGACACATGGGTGTAGAAGACCAAGGCTCCTAGGTTGGTCGACCATAGGGTTCAACATAGCCGTCAACTCCACTTGCCATGCTAGGCCTTGTAGGAGGTCTCCTAGAGTTTCCACTTGGTAAGAGGATTGGATGGTAGTGTGATAGGTGGAGAAGGGTACTATGGGGAGGTGTCGTTCCATGGGAGGGTTGACATGGGGCAAGATAGGGTGAACCGGATTTTGCTCTAACCATTTGGCCAGGGGCTCACTTATGAAAAGTTCACTCCTATTTAGAGAGGGTGGTGTAAAAGGTGAAGTTCTTTCCTTGGTTTGGGCAAGGGTTTCCTCCAAGGTGGGGAGTGGTTCTAGGGTGCCCACCACTATGATGTCGGGTGTGGGAGTCATGGGTTCCTCTACCAAGGAGGTGAGATGGTCTTTTGAAGGTGGAGTGATGAGGGTAGGTGTATGGTACCCCCGGGGTGGAAGGTAAAGGGAAATTTGGTTCAGGATCGGTAGGGGAAGAAGTGGAGGCCTAGGTTGGGGTAGGGTTGTGGTTGACAGTGGAAGATGGGTTGGGTGGGGTGGCTTGGGTTGGCCAGTCATGGGTGGAGTGTCCCTTACAGGGGAAAGTTGAGGGGTAGTGATAGGGGCTAAGGGGCAGTGTGGAGTATGGGTTTCATGGGAAATTGTGGGTTGGGGTGGGGGTAGGTTGATGGGGTCAGGTTCCCCTCGACCCGACTCTTGGCATTGTGCCTCATATTCTTCTTCCCAATCTAGGGGAGCCTCATGGTCTTCGGTCACCTCCTCAAGTTCCCCTTGGGTAGGGGTAACTACTTCTTCTAAAGCCAATGGGGTGGGAAGGTCTTTTGATGATGGGGTGTTGCTAGCCGGTGTGTGATGCACACGGGGTGGTGAACAAGGAGGGGACTCCGGTGGATGGGAGAGGACATGGGTGTTGTTGAATCGGAAGGCTCCCGGAAGGTGTGGCGGATGCACTAGGCAAGTCCGACGTGTCGGGTCAATGTTGGCATTCCTTTCATCTAACCATCTCCTACCTAGGATTATGCAAGGGCTCGCCAAAGTGCCAATTTGACACCAAGCTCCATCACAGTATGTGGTCTTCCCAAACCATTTATGGAATTCAACGAAGACTTGGTCTCCGTCATGCACAATTTGTCCGGTCCTAGAAAGAGAGGCAACGATATCGGGGGATACCCAATTATCAGACTCCAAGTCAATAAAATCGATTTCCGTAGGCTCTCCATTGGGTAGGTATGCAAGGGATATGATTGGGAGTGGGATCATTTGGTCCGTAGACTCATTGACAGTGGGTGGTGGACAATGCATGGGACGGTCTATCGGGGACTCTAATGCAAGCGTGCCCATGGACTAGACTCGTAGAGACAAGTCTAAAACTTACTCTGATACCAATTTGATGTGACACCAAATGCAGCGGAGACTTTGATTCCTTGAACCTAATTCGCAATCACAATTACAAGGCGCCGAGAATATGTTAAAGCTACCAACGCACCGTGCGCACACGATTCCCGTGGTGACCCGGTGATGCCGAGTCGAGGTGATGGAGATAGCCCCTGACTGGTTAGAGGACCAGCACCACTTTAGTTAGCCCTCCCGAAGGTTTGAAAGCCCACAAACAAGGGCGGCCGGATGCCTTAAAGGCACGGGGTCACTCGCTCACTTATAGCCACGGTGACCACACTGAAAGGTGGCGCCGGGATCGGGCACTTGCTCTCCTACCGGCTGATATGTTTCGCAGATATTAAATAAACAAGTATAAGGAGGCAAGGGCAGGAGGCTCACCTGGTTGGTTTGAGGAAACCAACCCCGGTCGGAGACGAGGGCGAGCGGGGAAGTGTGGGTTCCCCGCACACTGCGCCGATGAAGCTTGAGCTGTTTAGTACATGAACTACTCCTCACGCAGGAGGGTTGGATGGAGGGTGGGGGAATTAAACTTACATCAAACACTACCTCCACGCAGGGAGGGGCGCTAAGCCGGCCAGGCGGGAGGGGGAAACTCGCCAAGGATGACGGAACAGAAGCCGACGTGGATCTGCCCACTTGCTGTGTGAAGGGACAGGATGCCGCTGTTGCAGTCGTAGTTCGTCCTCAGGAATTTTTCCGGTGACGAAACCAGAGGGGATTTCTTCGTAACAGGGGCTGGGACACCTCTGAATTTTATTGAATTCTTCTGACATCGTCGCTGGTCGTGGTGGAGGCTCGAACAGGATGAAGGAATCTGGGGCTGGCGGCTTCAGATCAGAGGCAGTAGGATGCAGAGGTTGTACCTTGGGCTCCCGAGCTCCGAATCTCAAGCCGTCAGAAGTTCTGGAACCGTGGTCGAGCCCTCGTTGCAGCAAAACTGGGCGGGGAGGCTGCCGGAGGTCGGGGTGTCCTGGGGGACGCCGATGAGTGACTGTTGGTCGCAGAAGACTGGTGAGGGCAGTCCTGCGTGACTGAAGGAGAAAAATCAGAACTGGGGCTCCCGGACGCCGAATGTACTTTTGCTTCTTTCTCCTGGTCGGGAACAGGGGGAGGAAGATCTTTGAGGAAGGAACTTCAGTCTAAATCCTTCGCTGTAGATCGTGGTTCTGCTTCTGGTCGGACTCAGGTGCTCTGCAGATGGGTCTTGGAGCAGTCGGAGGAGAATGGCTCTCCTGGGCAGTCCCGAACTCGGATTGGGACGATTCTTTCTCGCCTGCGTAGTGGACTGGATCACCTTTCCAGAATGGTAAGATACGCCCTCAGATGTCGCCGTATGAACGCGGGGGAGCTTCTGCAAGACGGACCTTCTTCTGTCACCTGCAGATGTGACCTAAGGAATGGGATGGTGGTGGGGTTAGGTTAAGGGGGATGGAAGTTTTGGTAATGGAGGGAAGTGGGAGGTGTTTGCAGATGGGGGGAGGAATGTGTGGGGGTGAGGAGAGGGGTGGAGCAGGTGGAATGGGGTGTTGGAGGGTGGAGGGGAGTGGGGGCCGAAGCTACAAGGTGGGGGTGGTGGGTGGTGGGTTCGGCCAAGGCAAGGGAGAAGTGTAGGGAGAGAGGGCTGGTGCGCAACTAGTGGTGGGGGGGGATTGTGGATGGTCAAGGGATATGAATGAGGGTGTGGGGGAGTGGGAAGGTTGCTTGGGGAAGAGGGAGGGGTGTATTGGAGGTGGGGAAGGTGTATGGGGAATAGGAAGGGTTGCTTGGGAAGTGGAGGGAATTGATGAGAGTTAAGTGGCCTAGGGGAAGTGAAGGGTTGGAGGGTGAGGTGGCAGCTGAGGTGGCAGGGGGAGGGGGAGGTGAAAGGGTTGGTTCGCCCAAGGGATAGAGAGAGAAGGGAGAGGAGAGAGAGGGGGTTCGCCCCTTGGAGGAAGAGAGAGAGAATGAGAGAGCTAGAGAGAGAGAGAGGGGGGCACTTATGCTCAAATATTCAATACTCCCATTCCCTTCAAAAGAGGGGGTTTGGGGTCCTATATATAGGAAAACCCAATTTATAAAGAAGTCCTCAGGAAATGGATAAATGACGGAAGACCAAGGGGTGGGAGAGGGGCGCCCATGGGCCAGACCAAAGAAATGGCCCAATAAGACCTACTAGCCCCATTAGCCCACTAGCCTACATACAAGCATAAGTAAATAACATGATAACCTAGTAACATGACTCAAAACATAGGCAAATACATCAAAATGACTCAAGAAAATAGGAAAATGTAATAGGATGATAAGCACCAATGTTCCGTCTGAAGAAGGGCTGCTCCCTAGCTGCCTCCGGGAGGGAGAGAAGTGCCAAGCCAGAGGGTATGTGGTGTGATGCCCTCATCAACTTCTGACAACATCACTTACCGGTGCAAGAGTGTCATCTCGAGCTTCGACAACACTTCTATCGGCGCGGGCAAGGGCATATACCTGAGTCGCCCAGCCATCGACTCCCGGCATGGGTCTCGCACCTTGGGGGCCGGCCCCAGTACTTCTGACTGACAGCTCCACGCTACCGGTCACCGTAGGCCGGGTCTTCTCGGTCTACCATCTCGGGGCGGAGTCTTCCTTCACTCCCCAGAAGAAGCATCGCCACAGCCGTAAAGGCAGGCAGCTCGCCGCTGTAACCAGCAACTCAGGCAAGACTATTCTTGTTGGTGACTCGCAGATTCACCTTGATGGGGGTGAACCAATCGAACCCCAGGAATGGGCCGTTCTTACGATCCCTACCTCCAACCGTTTTGACCTCCTGCAGCAAACGCGAGAGGACAAGGCGAAGCACTGAGGAGCGGGCACCTCGGTAGCAGTCCGGGGGCGCCCACCGTAGCACGACTTACAAGCTCCCAAGACAACTCGTCAGAGAAACAACGACTGGGGAGACCAGCAATTCGACTTGAGAAGAATCTGGGTCACCCCGGAGGAAGCTCAAGCCGTTCGAAGGGCGCGTATTAGAAACCCCCTGCGAGCGCTCAGACGCGGCATCAGGCAGGATGCCACTGGTCCCATAGTAGCACTGTCTAATGACGCCCAGTCATCTAATGTCCCCCGCACAAGCAAGCGGGGGCAAAGGCGAGCCCGCTCCCGAGCCCTCTGACGGCCTATCTCGGGCTATCCTCCAACCGATATCGGGAGTGAGGCCCCTCTGCCATGCACCTTGGTCTTCGACAGACTAGGGGCACCTGTCAGCCCCGAGGGGCACCCGTGGAGGAAGCGGACGGCCTGGTTCATCAACGATGCGGTTCGAGTGTTTGCGTGCTACACCAACCGGACACCCAGTCTGATGACCTAAATCAGCCCCTGTCCCATTTCAGGAGGCCGCGCCATTAGGTTTTGCCGCCTCCCCCAACAGGTCACATTGGTACTTCCGTCGGACCGCAGGCGTCGAAACGTGCAGAAGAAGTCCCAGTGGAGAACCGTGACTCTCCTACCAGCGCAGAGCCGGTCAACAACGACCCTCCTACGAACGAGGCTCAAGAAGTGACCCTCGAGACTTTAATGAAGGAGAACCAGCATATGAAGGCCCTCCTACAAGATCTCTCCAGGAATGGGACCTTCATCCTCGGCAACCTGCTAGGCCTCCGGCCGAAGCACCGGCACTGCCGGCTGCTCGCGATGCTGCCAACACCTCAGCGGTGATCGCCCGAACCCCGTTGGCAGTCGGGTTTAGTACGCCTCCGATTGAGGCTCAGCCACGAGCTTCCAACATGCCAGTGCCAGAAAGCCTTATGGCACAATGCCAGATGATCGAGCGGATTGTCGAGACAAAGCTCACCCAGTATGGTGAAGGGGTCGCGACCGTAGATCTCTACATTGTACCCTACCCGCTTCACCACCAGTTGAAAAAGCTTCTTCCAGAGTATGTCAAGCCCCCGAAGCTGCAAAAGTTTGATGGGCAAGGGTCGCCACATGAACACCTGACCTACTATGTTACGGCCATGGGCGAGTTAGCGTTGGATGAGTCGTATCTCCACCGCTATTTCGCTACCTCGCTTACAGGAACGGCCTTCCAATGGTATTCTCGCCTGAAACCCAGCTCAGTCATCGACTGGGCAAATCTCCAGAAGAAGTTCCTCGACCGCTTTCAAATGGTCGAGTGAAAGATCTCCCTGGCCGAGCTCTGCTCTCTCCTGCAAAAGAAGGGCGAGAGCGCCCTCGACTTCATCAAGAAGTGGCGAGACCTCAGCATGAGGTGCATTAACCTGCCAGTCCAGGAAGATGCCATCACTATATGCCGGCAGGGTTTGGCAGCTGAGGTCAGCGAGAAGCTTCTCGGTGCCAACATTAAAGGCTTCGACCAACTCAATTCGGCAGTTGCCGAAATAGAGATGTTCTTCGCCGACAACCCGAGCTACACTACAGCGAAGGGTAAGCAAGCGCGAGAATGCTAGTCCGGTAAGGAGGTGAACATCATTGAGTTCACCCTTGCCGCCAAAGCCGATAAAGAGGTCGAACCGAGTGGCTCTAACAAAAAGCCAGCAGACAAGCCGGCCGCTCCTTCCTTCTCAGAGAGCATGAAGACTCCCTTCTCCTTCAAGAAAGAACATACGAAGATGCTCTTCGACCTCTGCATGGCCCAGAAGATTGTCGAGCTGCCAGAAATTTGCAAGCCGGATGAGGCTCTGAAGACCGACGATCCCGGCTATTGCCCGTATCATCGCATGCTGGGCCACTCAATTGAAGATTGCTATGTCTTCAAGATTCAGGCGCAGAAGCTGATCCGAGACGGCCTCGTCGAAATTAAGAGCGGTCTCGTCGATCCTCTGCAACCACATATGTGGTCCATGCTAGCTAAGGCAGCACATGTGGTTCACTACTTGGCCAGCGTGATCCATGTGATGGCTGCATTCTCCCTCCCTGATGTCAAAACGGGGGAGCTCAGCACCAGTCAAGGTGAACATTCGCTCTGGCATCCGGGGTGGAGGCCCTGGCATGATTACAGACCCCTCTCCTTCCCCAGGGAGAGAACCTGGCGGCTCTTCGATATCCTCATTGAGAGGGGGCAAATCATGCCCCGCGACTCGCCGTAAGACTACACCCATTGGGACCTTAGTCACCCCCAATACTGCCCCTTCCACGCCAGAATCTGTCACCCGATCGAGTCCTATGAGGAAGTTCAATACCGCATACAGGAACAGATCCAGTAGGAGCAGATTGATGCGGAGGGGAACTCCATGTCACTTGTCAAGCTTTGGCAAGCTGTCGAAGAAACCCTGAGCATTCCCAGGGATGCGCCAGAGGGACCAGACTCCCCTCAAGAAAATGGACACGGGCTGCCTTACCAGCATCCTCCAGAATGGCTCGAGTTCCGGGCGGATAACCGGGAAGCACTCAAGCGATTGTGAAGGTGTAGAGAGTAGGATGCCAGTCGAGAGACGGTGCCGAGCAACTTCTCGGTCAACGTCATCCATCCCCCTGCTCCTCCGACCCCTTCGGGCTCCCAGACACCAACATCCGACCAGCCAACCCTAGCCACTTCGGCTGTGTAGTGGCGGCCATGGCGAGAGCTAAAATCTCTCTCTTTCTTCAAAGAAGACACCGTCAGGCTCCTCCGAGTCCTGCTGGGCCGAGAGGATGTTCTGGTGGGTGAGACGACGACAGGGTCCTCAGGTCTCCCTCGTCCTCCCCCTGTCCTATCCCCTTCTCTGGCGTCCGTGGATAGGAAGGGAAAGCAAAAGCAGGGTGAGGTCCCGACCCAGCCATGTCATGCCCCCTCAGCCGAAGGGCCGTCGGGTCCACCCCGCTTACCCTCTGACACAATCTGAGTCATAAAGAAGACATCTTCGGAGTCTTCAGCGGCTTCGACTCGAGTGACGGGCCCATCGCTACAAGGCCCAATCAGGCCACGAAGTCGGGGTAACTGTTCAGAGCGACAATGCCCTGCGATGCCTTTGGCTATCACCGGACCCTGCCCTCAGCCTAATCACAAAGGCAAGACCAAGGAGCAGGACAACAGGCACATCCCTCAGTCCGCTTCTCAACAAAAGTTGTTGCCGCCGCGGCTAAGGCATCAAACCGCGCAAACGTCTTCGGACGCCAGCACCAATCTGTCGACTCCTTGTAGGCTCCTGTCGCCACCACAGGTAAGGCACCGAACCACGCACACATCTTCGGATGCAAGTCCCAGTATCTTGGCATACCAGGAGTTTCCGCTCGAGGTAATCGAGCAGGCGATCAATTCCACCTTCTAGATACAACAAGCGGAAGGAGCCTGGATCAAAATCCAGGCGAAGAAGAGTCGTCGACCTCGTCCTACCAAGGCACTAGGTCGGGGATGTCCTCGTGGGAGCTTATCAGCTCCGGCCCCAGCACCTCTCCCTCCTACTCCCTTGGAGGCGACCATCGTTAGGAAACAGGTGAAAAATAGAAGGAAGAACCTTAAAAGGCAGCTCAAGAAACAAGCTGAACAAGCAACCGCCCTACAATTACCAGCTGAGCCAACGCCTCTCCAGAGACTCCAGCGGCTCATTGATGACCAGGAGGAATACTGTTGAACCCCGTGCGTAACTTCGCTTTAAGGAATTTTGATGATGATCAAATACAATGTGACGATGTTTCATGTAAATAAATGAATGAGTAGGTAGTTGGTTTTGACAGGTAATGGAGTCTTTTTGAAAGGATGATTGATGCACAAACGCTTAATCTTGTTATTTTGTAAGGCATCTCTTATTTCAATAGTTCCTTACTGAACTGGACTAACATGAAGATAGCTATGTGTGCAGGATTAATCTGAAAATAGAAGGATGCAAATTCGCATTTGCTGGACCTAACTTAATATGATATTGTTGATTCACATGGGTAAAATGTTTATACTTGTCATATGAATTGCAGACATGTGGGGATTTGAATGGTTCTGTGAGCTGCATTTTGATTCTTAAGGATTGAATGTATTGGAAGACTGACTTCCACTTGTGTTTAGATAACAAGGATTTTAATTGCCTTCCTTTAATGAAGGCCGATTTTGAAGAATATACTGGTTGGGCTACATCATACAAATGTACTTTTAAGATCTATCAATGATGCCTTGTAGTCCTATCCAACTTGCTTAATTCATTTGTTTCCTCTTGTTCATTAGAAGTAGGATTGTAGTGAAAAAGGATGCACAAATCCCAAGGTAACATTCGTGCATAATTTTAGTTGCTTAGCCTGTGAAATGGGGTAAGATTTGTTCAACCAAAAATTGACCATACAGGATAGGCACTGGTCGAGTGCACCCTCCCTCAGAGAGGGAAAGTGTTCCCACTCCCCCAGGCTAAACCTGTGGCCCTGAATTTTTATTGATTAAGAGAGTAGTTTACATAATCTCTGGGGCATTCCCCTGAGAATACATCAGGCTTATAATGTGAGCCCAAAGAAATCAAGGGGGATAAAAGAACTAATATTGTGGTGTCAATCAGTAAAGTCTAATGAAAATGAAAAGAAGGCAGCCCTGCCTTTTCCATTCTATAAGCACCCTTAGCCAGCCGTGGGAGGTCCCTTACTTTGGTATAGACTTTATTAGCATTGATACTACATTCAATCCTCCTACTCATACATTGGTCATTTAAGTCTGATGTACTCTGTTATAACCCCCTGAGTCTTATTTGCTTTTGAGTATTTCAGGCAAAAGTGTCGACTCAAGGAGTCGACACTTTGACCTGTGTGGTTTGTTGCACCGACCGTGCTTTCTTTGCACCGACGTCTTCAGCGTTTTTCAACGTGCACCGACTCTCTTTAGTGTTTTTCAAGTCTAGCATCGACCCCATCTATAGCTTGTACATGGAGTGCACTGACCCTGCCTGTCGTTGCGTCACTTTTCAAATCTTGCACCGACCCTCTTTAGTGTCTTTCAAATTGCACCGACCCTACAGGTCTTTGCACCGACCTCTTCAGTGTTTCTAAACTTGCATCGACCATCCTTTGTGTTTTTCAAACAAGCATCGACCCCTTCTATAGCTTGTACATGAAGTGCACCGACCGTGTATTTTTTTATGCACCGACTCTGTCAAAGCCCGGCCTCTTATCTTTCAGGAGGCTGAAAAGAAATGTCGACTCCTTGAGTCGACATTTATTTTTATCCGTTCTATTCGTCGGTTCGTGCGGGCTCGTTGCCCTAAATTGGTTCCCCTCTTTTTGTTCCCCTCTGTGATTGGTTCAAGGGAGAATATCCCTTCCACGTGGCCCTTCGTTCCTTGAGCTATATAAGGTTTGAGATAGGAGTATTTTGAAAGGAAGAGAAAGGTTTTTCAATCTTATCCATTTTTGGGTGTTTGCAGGAAAAGCACGGTAGCCTCATCTCCTCCTCCACACTTGGCGTGCTGAAGATGATCAATGAGAGGGAGATGCAGTCATCTAGCGTTCCTCAGTGAACCTACAGCGTGTTTCGTCAAGGGTATGAGAGAAAAGAAGACGAAGTGAAGAAGAGGGAGTCCGGCCTCAAGGTGGAAGCGTGCTACATCGACTTCTCACCGTGAAAGCTTCAAGGAAGAACTGTCCAGGGCTTTTATTCATAAGGAGATAAAGAGAAATTTCATTTACATCTCTCTTCATCGTTGCTATATGATTAGTTCTTATATTGAGCATGTATTGAACATCTGATTCCATTTTTCTCAACTCGAAATATTTGTGTGTGTGTACGGAGCTGCGTCTCCGTGTGAGGATTCAGTGTGGGGTGAGTTCCCCGTGTTCGCATGTGTGTGTGCTGCGTGGCAGCGTCTTGAGGCTAGGCCTCGTGTGTGGTTTGCTGCAAAAGCAGCGTGTGTGGTGTTGGGGTTCGTCCCCGTGTTGCTACTTTCGTAGCGTGTAGTGAAGCCTCACCGGGTTCGGTGAGGGGTGGACGTAGGGACCCCGTCGTGGTCCCGTACCACCTAAAAAATCATCGTGTCTATGTGAATGCTAGTGTGATTGTTCCATATCTCCTACCTCCATTCACAGGTTGGTTTGATCTCTGTGCATCTCATCGCATTTAGATTCACTCAGACACACCGTTTAGCTCAGTTCGTCTATCTACCGCTTGCGTGAACTTCTCCATACATTAGTGTTTGTTAAGCTTGTGCTGCGTGGGGTCTGAGTTTTAATCGATCGTAAATTATTGTAGAGGGATCTATTCACCCCCCCCCCCTCTACATCCGTGTAACTGCACTTTGGGACCCAACAATTGGTATCAGAGCCTGGCTCTGTAATCACAAGATCTAACGATCTTCAGAGGGATCCTAGTGTGGTTTCAATCATGAACTCTTCTGTAGATAATGTTTCGACGAGCTGCTTACCTATTTTTGATGGCGATGATTTTAATTCTTGGTTGGGCAAACTTTGTAGAACTATAAATTCTGTTAATCTTAATCTTTGGAAATTGATTCTTGATGGTCCTCACAAATTGCCTCTGGATGAGACCAAGTAGTCCAACCGAGATAGATTGAAGAACCATGAGAATGTTACTCTCTTGAGCCTATTGAAAGCCTCTGTGAATGCCAATATGTTTACATTTGTCTCTTCTTGCAGAACGGCAAAAGAGCTCATGGACCGACTGATCGAAGCTCAAGAGAAGGAAAGACAAGAAGGTCTAATAGCTGACGATGTTGATCAAAACACTGATGAGAATGCAGAAGAGGTAAACTCTAATTCTGATGAAGAAATGTCATTTGGAGAATTAGTTGATGCTTATGAGGAGTTGTCAAGTAGATACAAGAAGATCAAGTCTGAAAATAAAACACTGAAGAAGAAACTTAATGAAAATATGCATGATGACATTCTTTATGAAAAATGCATTGAATTAAATTCAAAAATTGAAAATCTAGAGAATGAACACTTGTTGTGCAAAATCTGCCTACTTGAGGAAACTGAAAGAAGTCTCAGAAACAAGTTAGATTCTCTATCTGACGATGAAAAATTATTTGAAAAATTACTTGATTCTAAAGTTGATAGCAAGTCCATCATGGAAGAAAATGAGCTGTTAAAATCTGAAAATAAAAAGTTAAAATAATTGAACTCAACCATGTCTGAAAGACTCCTAACTCTTGAAAAGGGTAAGTCTATGGTTGTTCAAGAAAGTGAAAAGGAAATAGAGACCCACAAAACCATCAATGTCACATTGAATAAAAAAGTCATTCCTGTGAAAATGAGAATGCTTCTTATGAACTCCACATTGCTTAACTTGAATCTGAAATTTCTGATTTGAACAAGTATCTAGCTAGATTTGTAAGTGGGGAAGAGAATTTAAACAAGATTTTGGGGACTAAAGTGAATTTCCAATGAGAAGGACTCGGGTATAATCCTTATAGAAAGGAAGCTTTTAGCCTAAAAATAAAAACTTCATTTGTGCATGCCTCGTGCTCTTCTGATACTACAAATACTTTTACTGCTGAGAAACCAAAGTCTAATGTGCAAGCCAAAACATCTCATATGAATTACCATGCTTTAAAGCAAACGAACATGTCATGTCACTACTGTATTAGGCATGGACATTTGATGCATGATTGTGGTTTGATGAGAGAAGATGATTTGAATGCTCGTAGAAAGCATGCTGTGAAATTCCACACTACACAGAAAAAGAATATTGAATGTTTTCACTGTGGAAAACTAGGTCACATGTTGAAAGATTGCTGGCGGTTGAAAAGGAAAAACAAACCTCATCCTCAAGATGATAGACCTCCTATCTATATACAAAAGTCAACCGCTAAAGTCCATACAAGGAAAATGAGTCAACATACACATTGTCATTATTGTGGTCGATTTGGACATTTGATGGATGATTGTTCTTTAATGCATTTTGATGATGCGAATGCCAAGAGAATGTGGAAAGCACCCACTAGAGGTGCAACTAACCCCCTGGGGCCCAAGATGGCTTGGGTACCCAAAACTTTCAAATGAGAGATTTGTTTTGCAGGGATGCCTTGAGGTGGAGGAATTTGACCATAAATAAAGACCCGTCAAGGCAAAGAAAATGAAGAGCTTGTGTGGTAATCACTTTCACTGTTGCTTCATTGTGTGAATAACTATCAAATTTTGCAGCTATTCATAGAGTCATCTATACTCACTCTTGCTTCTTTTTGTGAATAACAGTTAAATTTTTGCACATACAGTATACACACTTAACCTCTTTCACAAATCATACAAATCCTTGCATACTTGTTAATAGAAATAAATTTCAATCATCTTCCACTTTCATGCACACACTGGCACATATTTCATATACCTGTGTGTTTGAATGCCATGATTAACCGGTATATCAAATGGCGATTGCCGAAAGTTGGATTATGTCCAGCTGGAAGCTTTCCTCCTGTGTGATGATGGTCATCGGACCGAAGTCCTCCGCCACGTACCGGTGATCAATCTGCTTGAAGAACTCATCCTAGTGCATGTTTGAGTGTATATAATATACATCCTTCAGTTTTTGATTCCTCTTATGACCTAACTTCCTTGCTAAATAAAATTGCATTGATCAAGGCATGTCTGTCACATGGCACATATTAATGGGGAGGTTTTGCTCATAACTGTGCATACACTTAGGGGGAGACATATCTATGATTAGACTAATTCATCTTATACTATCAGCACAATCACTCACACTATATGTACTTTTGAGACTAATGACTCTATTCAATAAGGGCCACTTTGGTAACGGGTTAAGGCGGGTTAGGGTGGGTTAACCAGGGTCGGGTGATTTATTCTCAGTTTGATACTTTTTTCCTTAACTCGGGTCGGATAGGGTTAAAGTGGATTAACTCATTCCACTTAAATAGGTGGAATGAGTTACTCCACCCGGGTTAGGGCCACTTTGGTAACGGGTTGGGTTAAGGGCGGGTGAGCCACCCTGGGTAGGTCACCCGCCCTTAACCCAACCCGTTACCAAAGTGGCCCTAAGGATTTCAGTTATTCCACTCAACACTCTTGAGGACACTTCAATCCCTACGTCAAAGTCACGTGTCTCGTGAGAAAAAAGCTGTCAGTCCCACCAAAAATCTCAATAAGTGGTTTTAGAACCGAGTAGCCGGGAATCTCCCTTGAAACAAAGGAGGAAACTCAGATCGAAAAGTGACAAATATCCACATTGCCAATAAGTGACAAAACTGAGTAACCGGGAAACGTCCCTGAAACAAAGGACATGACTCATGTCAAAAGGTCAGTCAACTTAATTTATTTTAAAAAAAAATTGGGACTGTGTGAAGCTACCAAAAGTCGAGCACGGTGTATGGAAGTGTAGGGAGGAAATGTTCTTTTCAGTGCTTATTAGAAAATTTGATAATCCATATTGTCTTGAAAGTCACTTCTCATAAGTCACATATTCACTTTGGGCTTGATTGTGTGAATGTGTTTCTTGAATTAGTCAACTTTCATAGTTTATGCAGTACCATCTTCCTGTAAGCACGACCTTAATATTGTTCATGGACTTCATGCTCAACTCAATTGCACTATTCCTTAACCCATCCCTTAGGGACTTATATGTTTGCTTCTATATCTAATTATGCATGCTTAACTGCTTGAGTGCTTGAATTGCATAAAAAGGACTTGCTTGATTGAACCCTCATCTATGGTGCATGCTCTTCCTGATGGCTATATGAACCCTCACTTGTGCTTCCATGACATAAACTCTTCATTAATAATAAGCTCTGCTGGAGATTTGCAATGATAGTCTGCCTGTTGGTTTAAGTCAGTTAGCTTACTCCAGTTGATTGAAATCCCTTAAGTCATTGATCTATCCCCCATTTGATAAACCCATTTTCTCGTTAATCTTTATCCAAATCAATGGGGTTTCATTCCTTAATCTTGGCCCTCATTCCATGTGTTTTTCATTGAAAATCATTTATTACAGGGAAGAGTTGACTCAAGGAGTCGACTTTTGTTACTGGGTCATCTTTTGCTTCACGGGACAGAAGTGGTGCGGAAAAATGTCGACTCAAAGAGTCGACACTTTCCGGCCGCATTCCGGTTCGCGAACAAGTCCGCTGGTTTCACTCCCATTTCCACTTATACGGCCCCAGCCGCTTTTCACCACCCCGTGCGTCTCCTACTAAACCCATTCCACCCTCATTCTACCCTAAATCACCTCCTTGCAAGCCCTCATCTCCTCAAGCCCTAAACCGTGGAATCCCTGCGGTCTCCTTCTTCTTTGATCCTCCACCGTGGACTTCCTGCGGCATCCGTAACTCTCCTTCTTCTCCAAGCACCCGCGGCGTCCTCCTTCAAGCCTTCTTTGACTGGAGTTGTGCGTGGTCTGCGGAAACCAGATTCTCCGAAGTCGGCCTCCACCTGCTGGATAGACCGCCTAGCTTCATCCTCCATCTGCTACAAGTGTGAGGCGTGTCCGAATGACACCAAAGAAGAGGTCTTTAAAGGAAAGAGAAGAAGCCCTCGTACTAAGGGAGCTCCGGCGCAAGGACAAGCAAGCTCAAGCTCAGAAGAAGAAGTCGGCATCTGAGAATGTTATGCTAGTCGAGAGAAAGGTACTCCGGCCAAGATCCGTTGATTTTGGAAGTCTTGAAACTGCTTTGCCCGGCTTAATAGAGTTACTTCAGAAGCAACCGAATTTGATTTTCTTTATGTCAGAACATCGGAAAGTTTATCATTCCTTGGTACATCAGTTTTATGGGAATATGGTTGTAAAATATGATGAGCTGTACACTCAAATTAATAGGCAATCCATTCCCCTCACTATACAATTGATTGGAAAAGCCTTGGAAATGCCGTATGACACTGGGGGTATCTATAGTGAAGCCATATTTACTGAGGAAGAAGCTTATGAAGCTATGACTGGTGAAGCAATGGTGGAAGGTAGTTCAAGCAAACTCAATGCCAACAATTTTCCACCTCTCCAAAGGATTCTACATCACATGATGACCACAATCTTATTGCCCAGATCAGAAGGAAGAGAACAAGTGACGGATATCATGGATTACATCAAGTGGCGATCCAGTAAATTTTCCTGCCTTTATCATGCATAACATCACAAGTTGTCGGAAGTCAAAGAATAGGAATCTTCTGTATGGTGCTACTTTAACACCTATATTTCAATATCTTCACATCAATCTGGATAAGAAAATTAGTCACACTATCAAAGATGCAGATATTTACACAATTCCCTCAATCTGTATCAATCTGTAACAACATGGGGTATGAGCTTCAAAACGGACGTCTAGTCCGCACACTTCGGTCTCATAAAGGGAAAGCCCCTGTAGTGGAATTTGATGATAGTGAAGATGATGAACAAGAGGAACCTATTAGAAGAACTCAAGTTACTCAACCTGCACGAGTCACTCAGTCTGCCTCTACGGATGACATAACTTTGCACACAAAGATTGACGCTTTAGAAGGTGAACTGAACAAGGTCAAGGAGACTATGGATGGTCTTACTAAGGATGTCTGTGAGTTGAAGCTGTACCACGAAATCTATCTCCAGAAGTTTGCTGCCATGGCCAACTCCATTGACTCTTTGCACTCTAGCCTTGGGGTTCAATTGTAATATCCCAGACCTTTCGGATCCTTCTTCGTGGGTCCCAGATCTGGTTTCTCGGAGTGTCTGGCTCCGTTGTGTCTGAAATTTCATTTCGGACATCTTTCGTGTTCGGATCGGTGCGATCCGGAGTTGTTTCGGAGGCCCGGAAGCGTTCCGCGGCCTTTCCGCGCGTGTTTTCCGATTACCGGTGTGTGTTTCGGTAATTCCTTTGGAACCTCGCTGCGGGTGAACCGGGTCGTTCACCGGGGCACGAGTGGTACCATTGCGATCGGTGCGTTCCGAGGATTCTGGAAATGTAATTTTTATTTTTTGATATTTTCCAGAATTTCTAGATTTTCTATAAATATCTCACTTTTCTCTCTCTCCCCACCCTCTTCTTCTTCTTCTTCTTCCTTCTCTTCTCCCCACCGTGACCACCGCCCCTCCCTCTCTCTCTCTCGTTCGGCTGCGGCGACGTCCCCTTCCGGCTGCAGACGGTGCAGGGCGACGGCGTGACGACGTGTGCGACGGCGAGGCGATCGTGGCGGCGTAAAGCTTATGGGGAACCGTGAAGGGACGAGGGTTTTCAAAGCGTTCTTCGTGATCTCGGTAACGATTCGGCAGAGCATTCGCTCCATTGAGGTAGGGTGACGTTCCCTAGCTCCCTGCCGTTCATTTTCGTGGTTTATAGGCCGAGGGGAGGCCGAGAGGGGCTTGATTAAGCGGGTTTGGGGTTTTCCATGATTTGAGGAGAGCTCGGCCGATCTATGGATTTAGCCTGTGATTTCACGTTTTGGTGGCCTAGTATCATGCTAGGGGTCCCCAGGGGTCCTCCCCTTTGATTTCCCCCTCTCGGTGGAGGCATGGGGGCGTGGTTGGGTTTTTTGGGCTTTCCCCGCCGTTTCACCGTCGGGCGGGTGTGGCGGTCCTTCCAGTGATCGTCACACCGTGTGACGTGCCTGGGCGGGTGCGTCACAGCCCTTGTTTAGCCAACTAGGGACTGGGAGTGTGACGGTCCCACGATAGACCGCCACAGGCGTGTGACGCGCCTGGGTTGGGCCGTCAGAGCACCCCGACCGTTGGCATCCGACCGTTGGTTTGACCGTGGGGGTCAAGGCGTATGACGCACCAGCACTGGCGCGTCACAGCCTTGTAACGGCCCAGCGTGGGTGTGTCAGAAGTTGTTTTACCCCCAGGCCATGTGACGCTTCAGGGCTGGACCGTTACATGCGTGTGACGCTCCAGGAATGGACCGTCACATGCTGTGACGCACTGAGTGGCACGCGTCACGGCTTGCCCTTGTTTTTCGCTGTGACGCACCTGCATAGGCGCGTCACAGTCTGTAATGCACCAAGGCAGGTGCGTTACACTCCGTGTTACGTTCAGTTTTACACTGGGAGTGTGACGGCCTGCGTTGGACCGTCAGGGTCCTGTGACGATCCAGCCTAGACCGTCAGGCATTTGTGATGGTCCCGCCTAGACCGTCAGAGTCCTGTGATGCGTCTAGGGTAGACCGTCAGGCACTGGGTTGCCCCGGGTGGTTTGCAACCCCGTGTCTGTTCCGACCGTGGTCATCGTGCGACGGTGCCGGTACGTGGGGTGGTCCCCGTACGTCGTCGGATGCGGACGTGGTTTTCCGTTGACTTGAGAGTCTACTCCTTCAGTGACCCTCCACTAGTCGTAGACCACGAGTATGCAGTGCTGGTCTCACCAGGGAGTGGTGTACGGGCCGACCCTTAGAGACGGTTTTTAGACTGGTTTCCGTCGGGCCCCACGTCTGTAGCCAGAGTCCGGCTATGGGGAAAACCAGTCAGAGGGCCAGACCAGGGACGCGAGGTCTGTGTGTGCACACGTGGTTGGGGGCAGTTGGACACACGCTGACGAGCGTGACCCCAGCTAGTCACTTGTTTGTGGTACTTGTTTGGTGTCCGTGCCTCGGGTAGGCACTACCATGTCAGGCAGTTCACCTGCGGTGCATTGTAAGTCGTCAGGGGACGCTACCAGCTGTGCTTCTAGTGGGAGGTACTCCTGTCGAGTCGGGAGTGTCAGGCTGTCAGTCGTACGACTTCGACCTTTGGGTTTCTACCGTGTTGGCCGTTGTGTTCCGGTTGTCTCGCCATGGCACGTGTGTCGATTTTCGTGCCGTGAGACCGGTGCTTTGTAGATGGCAGGGTTTCCCTTTCTGAGGTACTCGCTTACTGCTAGCGTAGCGGTTTCTCCGTTTGCGAGGTAGGGTTCGAGTGATCCCTACTGAGTCTTGTTCCGAGACTCATTCCCTGCGTGTTTTCACCGTGTTTCAGGCGAGGCGAGGCTTCAGGGGAGTTCGTCTGAGACTCAGCGCGGTTCAGGTGCCCAGCGTTAGTGCCAGAGGTCAGAGCTGGGGTATGCCCCGTGTAGCTGTACTTTCTTTTCTTGTCTCTGTACTAGTTGTGGACTACTGTTGTTATTTTATTGTTATATTGTGGACCTTGTAAAATGTTAATTCATTTCCTGCTTATTTATATAACTGTTTAATTCTGTAATTATTTGTGATACTTGTGTAGTTTCCACACCATCCTTCTAACCCTTCCGAGTCTTCGGACTCGTGGGTGGCGGTGAGAGTCTCGGGTTATCGGGCCTTCCCGGTAATCGGATTCTCGGGTCGTTACATCAATGCTCAAAGTTTGATGACTTATCAGATTATCTTCGCCGTCCCCCAGCTTCCCCTTAATCCTCCATTATGCTTAACTCCTTCTCCCCTTTTTCTCCTTTTTGTTGATGCTAAAGGGGGAGATGTGTTTTGTGTGTTTTGTGTTAACAGTGGTTAGGAATGCATGTTTTATGTTAACAGTGGTTAGGAATGCACTTCACTTTCACTTTTGTTGAATGTGTTATGTCAGCAATGAACTTTTGCTGTCTGTTTGTGGAATGCATCTTGTGGATTGAAATGTTATGAAACACTTTTTTGATGAATCAAGCAACCCTTCCTTTAGTCTTTATTGTTTCAATGCACATAGTATTTTGTCATCATCAAAAAGGGGGAGATTGTTGAACCCCGCGCATAACTTCGCTTTAAAATTTTTTGATGATGATCAAATACAATGTGACAATGTTTCATGTAAATAAATGAATGAGTAGGTAGTTGGTTTTGACAGGTAATGGAGTCTTTTTGAAAGGATGATTGATGCACAAACGCTTAATCTTGTTATTTTTGTAAGGCATTTCTTATTTCAATAGTTCCTTACTGAACTAGACTAACATGAAGATAGCTATATGTGCAGGATTAATCTGAAAATAGAAGGATGCAAATTCGCATTTGCTGGACTTAACTTAATATGATATTGTTGATTCACATGGGTAAAATGTTTATCCTTGTCATATGAATTGCAGACATGTGGAGATTTGAATGGTTCTGTGAGCTGCATTTTGATTCTTAAGGATTGAATGTATTGGAAGACTGACTTCCACTTGTGTTTAGATAACAGGGATTTTAATTGCCTTCCTTTAATGAAGGCCGATTTTGAAGAATATACTGGTTGGGCTACATCATACAAATGTGCTTTTAAGATCTATCAATGATGCCTTGTAGTCCTATCCAACTTGCTTAATTCATTTGTTTCCTCTTGTTCAGCAGAAGCAGGATTATAGTGAAAAAGGATGCACAAATCCCAAGGTAACATTCGTGCATAATTTCAATTGCTTAGCCAGTGAAATGGGGTAAGATTTGTTCCCTCCTCCTACTCATACATTGGTCATTTAAGTCTGATGTACTCTGTTATAACCCCCTTGAGTCTTATTTGCATTTGAGTATTTCAGGCAAGGAGTCGACACTTTGACCTGGGTGGTTTGTTACACCGACCGTGCCTTCTTTGCACCGACATCTTCAGCGTTTTTCAACGTGCATCGACTCTATTTAGTGTTTTTCAAGTCTAGCACCGACCCCATCTATAGCTTGTACATGGAGTGCACCGACCCTGCCTGTCGTTGCGTCGCTTTTCAAATCTTGCACCGACCCTCTTTAGCGTCTTTCAAATTGCATCGACCCTGCAGGACTTTGCACCGACCTCTTCAGTGTTTCTAAACTTGCATCGACCATCCTTTGTGTTTTTCAAACAAGCACCGACCCCTTCTATAGCTTGTACAAGAAGTGCACCGACCGTGTATTTTTTTGTGCACCGACTCTGTCAAAGCCCAGCCTCTTATCTTTCAGGAGGTTGAAAAGAAATGTCGACTCCTTGAGTCGACATTTATTTTCATCCGTTCTGTTCGCCGGTTCGTGTGGGCTCGTTGCCCTAAATTGGTTCCCCTCTTTTTGTGCCCCTCTGTGATTGGTTCAAGGGAGAATATCCCTTCCACATGGCCCTTCATTCCTTGAGCTATATAAGGTTTGAGATAGGAGTATTTTGCAAGGAAGAGAAAGGTTTTTCAATCTTATCCGGTTTTGGGTGTTTGCAGGAAAAGCACGGCGGCCTCATCTCCTCCTCCACACTTGGCATGCTGAAGATGATCAATGAGAAGGAGATGCAGTCATCTAGCGTTCCTCAGTGAACCTACAGCGTGTTTCATCGAGGGGATGAGAGAAAAGAAGACGAAGTGAAGAAGAGGGAGTCCGGCCTCAAGGTGGAAGCATGCTACATCGACTTCTCACCGTGAAAGCTTCAAGGAAGAACTGTCCAGGGCTTTTATCCATAAGGAGATAAAGTGAAATTTCATTTACATATCTCTTCGTCGTTGCTATATGATTAGTTCCTATATTGAGCATGTATTGAACATCTGATTCCATTTTTCTCAACTCAAAATATTTGTGTGTGTGTACGGAGCTGCATCTCCGTGTGAGGATTCAGTGTGGGGTGAGTTCCCCGTGTTCGTGTGTGTGTGTGTGTGTGTGTGCTGCGTGGCAGCGTCTTGAGGCTAGGTCTCGTGTGTCGTTTGCTGCGAAACCAGCATGTGTGGTGTTGGGGTTTGTCCCCGTGTTGCTACTTTCGTAGTGTGTAGTGAAGCCTCACCGTGTCCGGTGAGGGGTGGACGTAGGGAGCCCGTCGTGGTCCCGAACCACCTAAAAAATCATCGTGTCTATCTGAATGCTAGTGTGACTGTTCCATATCTCCTACCTCCATTCACAGGTTGGTTTGATCTCTGTGCTTCTCATCGCGTTTAGATTCACTCATACACACCGTTTAGCTCAGTTCGTCTATCTACCGCTTGCGTGAACTTCTCCGTACATTAGTGTTTGTTAAGCTTGTGCTGCATGGGGTCTGAGTTTTAATCGATCGTAAATTATTGTAGAGGGATCTATTCACCCCCCCTCTAGATCCGTGTAACTACACTTAGGGACCCAACAAATATGTTCCTCCTCATCCTATCGGGGCTCTCCCGCTCGACAGCTATATCCCGTGGGAAGAAATGCAGAAACGAGCCCACCTCAGAAATTGGGTCCAAGAGATGATCCAAAAGCTCAAGAACGGCGAAAGGCTCCTGATCCTAGATGAGCTCTCCTTGTGCTATAAGGACAAGGAGATCACGATGGAGCAGCTGGAAGAAATGCTTCGGGGCTGTACCTGTAACATGGTGGCCATCCCACCTCCTGATAACATCAACACTTCTCAGCGAGGCGAGCCAGTGGCCTCCCGAACCAGACAAAGAACAACTGCTCCGCTTGGGCTACAGCCAGCTCCAGAACACACAGGCCGTGGCCGAGGTCATGGCCGAGGATGCGGTAGAGGTCGCGGGAGAACCCCCGAGTTACCACTTTCCCCGTCCACCTTCGACCCGGAGCGAATCATCCTCTTTCGAGGATAGGGACCTGCCCCCATTCTGGAGATAGAAATTCGGAAAGGACCAGGCATCTTCGATCCCTCCGACATTGAAGAGGTTGCTGCCAACACCCCAGTCCCTACACCAGTGTCGGCTTCTTTTATGGAACAAGCGGGACCGTCTGGCAAGGACGGGCCAGCCCGCCAGTTACCCCTAGAAGAGCCATCATTGGCGCCCCTATTCCAGGAATCCACCAGTGATCAGGGACAATCTGAGCCCAACGGTAAAGGCAAGGCAGTGCGACTTCCCGACAGGGAGCAGCACGATAGCCCGCAGGAAGCTCAGCCTGACATACTACCCTCCTTAGAGGATGCTCGAGCCCGAGCCGACCGAAAGGTCCTCCACCAAATGAAGCGCTTCCCTGCCAACATTACAATCTGGGAAGCCATCTCTTGGAGTAAAGAGCTGAGAGAAACTCTCATCAAAATACTCCAAGAGCCAGAAGCTTATGAGGCGCATGTCGCGAAATGAAGACAGCAGCCTATGAAGCCTTCACAACCACCGTCTCCTTTACGGAGAAAGACATGTTGCTATCTCCTCCATGCCAAAACCGTCCTCTCTACATGAAAGGGAAGGTGCTCAGGCGGTCCTCAGTTCCTTTTCCCCGCCGGCATCCAATCTTCTAGCTCATGCTCCTGCTCTCACTGATGCGGGTGAGCCGGCGGCTTTCTTTAGCTTGGCTGAGATCGAAGCCTCCTGTAAGGCCCTCGAGTTTGCCATTGTTGCCCGCACCCCCCATGGGCGGCCTCCCTTCCAAGACACAAGAGTCCACCTTGTGCAGAGATTCCACTTTGCTCAAGACTTTGTCATAAGCTCGCTGGACGCACGTCATCTTCTCCTCAGGTTTCATAACAAGCAAGATTTTCTTCAGGTGCTGCTAAAGGAATCTCTCTATGTGAAAGGAAAAATATTCTTGTTCTCTAGATGGACCCTTCACTTCTCGCCTGAGGAAGACTCCACCCTGGTTCCTGTCTGGATTGATCTCCCGGGCCTCCCCCCCAATTTCTTCTGTGAAGCTTTGATTCACTCTATCGCAGGGAGCATAGGGCCAGTCCTGCAGATTGCCAGGGATACCCTATGTCTCACCCGCACGCAGGCAGCTCGGGTCTGTGTGCAGCTTGATATTTCCAAGCCTCTTCCCAAGCGCGTCTGGGTGGGTATTGGAGGGGCCGGCTCTTGGCAGCATCTCGTCTACCAGAACCCTCCCCTGTTCTGCTCCTGTTGTAAGCGCCTTGGTCACGTCCCGGCAAAGTGCAAGAAGGTGGATGAGGGCATGGCCCCTGATGGTGTCCCTGGACGTGCAAATGAAGTTCCTGGGCCTCTTCGTGCTTGGCGTCCAGTCCCTGCTGTGGATGCCCCCGCGCCAGCTCCCTCGATGGCCGCCACCGCTCAGACCTTGCGTTCTGGGCCTCTTCCAGTTCCTCCTGGTAACGGCGTCAACGCCTCTCCCCTGGAGACTGCTGCACCGAACTCTGTTAGCTCCATATTGGTTCAGGAGTCTTTTCCCCCTCCGGCTGTCGGTATGGTCGGTGGCTCTGGTAGTGGTCCTCTCTCTGGACCTTCGTCGTCGGCAGTGGACCCTCCCCCCCACCGTGGCAGCCCCGTGGCCAGAGCACATCCGCCACTGCCCACCGTCGACGCCCCCTCCTACGAGTCTGCTCCGCGATCGGGGGCTGCCGCTGTCGATCTCCCTGGAGTCCTGGGGCCCCCGCCTGCAGTGCCTCAAGCTCCGGCTGCCGGTGCGGAACTCCTCCCCTGCTCCACCGTGCTGCCGTCGGTCGGGGCGTCTGGCCCTGTTTGTTCTTCTACTGGCCCCCCCCCCCTTCAGCTGACGGGCCGCTCTCTCTGCCGGTTCCTGCAGCGGCCTCCCTGCAAGTACGTGCTCTGGACGCTTGGCCCGCTGGGCCTCATGTTCCCACTGGAGGGGCTCCCCTAGCTCGTAGTGGGGAGCCCACGCCATCCTCTGTGCGTTCGGCCAAGGGCGCTGGCATGGGAGTGGGCACCCTCTCTTCCTCTCTGCCAGGCCGCACTTGCCTTTCGGCCTCTGTACCCATGTGCTCTGTTGACGAAGCTTCTGTTGGCGATGCCCTCGTGGGTGACCACACCACGCACTCAGCTTCACTGGACTCATCGCCCTTGGTGGCTGACCACTCTAGCTCTCATGCAGCTGCTCTGGGTGACGAAGACGAACATCCTTCTGAAGAGGAACATCCTACAGCTATGCGTCCCATTATACAAGTGCTCACTGTGCCAGGCTTGGAACCACTTCCTCATTTTCCAGACCTGCCTGCAGCACATGCCTCCTTTGTTGGTCTCACCCCCGCCATTGACCCAGGTGATCGTGGTGCCTGCCCCCGTCGTCGCTCGTGCAGGACCAACTCGGGATGCCCCACTGATCTCCCTGAACTATGAATGCTCTCATCTGGAACATCCGGGGCTTGGGGAATGCTCAATCAGTCAATAGACTGAAGTTGCTGATTCGGAAGTTTAACCTTCCTTTTGTTGCTGTTCTTGAACCTAAGCTAGGTGGCCTGTGGATAGAGGTTCAAACGGAAATTTCGTATGGATCACTGTACTGCAAACTCTACTGCTAATGGCAGAATTTGGGTGTTCTGGAGGTCTTTAGTTCAGGCGGTCTTCATCTCCTGCTCTGAACAGCATATTACTCTTCTGGTTTCTTCCAACATGGGAGTCACTTCTTATATCACTATTGTCCATGCCAGTTGCATCATCTCTGAACGCCGGTTGCTTTGGGATCACTTGATGGATTTCTCTGCTAGTTGTGATAAACCTTGGTTGGTTGGTGGAGACTTTAACAGCATTCTCCATCCTTCTGAGAAAAGAGGGGGCAGACAAGCATTCTCCTTGTCCTCGTTAGACTTCCAAGCCTGTATTTCTGCCTCGGGGTTGGAAGACGCTGGATTTTGTGGGCACCCTTACACCTGGTATAATGGACATCGAGCTAATGGTATATGGGCGAGATTGGATAGACTGCTATTCAATGGAGCATGGGCCATTTCCTATCCTCGGATCACTGTGCAACACCTTTCCAGGGCTTGTAGTGACCATAGTCCTTTGTTACTAACTGTGCGTACTGAGTATCAGGGATTCCCCTCTAGATTTTGTTTTCAACATATGTGGCAGACTCACACTCGTTTCATCACGGATTCTCATGCTGCATGGGCAGCGGGCCCCTGTTCATCACTGCCATTGATTACCATGGCTCTCAAGTTAAAACATATGAAACACTTCTATAGACAATGGAATCATGATGTTTTCAGGAATGTTTTTGCTAATGTTCAGGCTGCAGATGATGCGTTCTCTGTGGCACAGGAAGCTTTTGACCGCAATCCATCTGAGGAGCATATGTCAGACTACCTTTCCGCAAAGGATTTGCTTGAGCAAGCTCACCTTCAAGAAGAACTGTTTTGGAGGCAAAATCAAGAATACATTGGCTCAAGGAGGGTGATCACAACACCAAATTCTTCCATGCTTATGCCACGTCTCAGCGCCGAAGGTCTTCTATTTCGTCACTGCTTCGTGAGGATGGGACTATGGTAAACCAGGAAGAGGACATTGCTAATTTGCTTGTGTCTCATTTCTCCAACGGTTTCACTTCGACCCCGCACTATTTGCATTCGGATATTTTGTCATTCATTCCTCCCTTACTGGATGAGCAACACAATGCTCGGCTTCGAGCTGTCCCCACCGCAGATGAAATTAAACACATTGTATTCACCTTATCTCCCGACAGTGCGCTAGGCCCGGATGGTTTTACGGGTCACTTCTTTCAAGCTTGCTGGGACTTCATTGGGCCTGAGGTTATTGCAGGCGTCCAAGCTTATTTCTGTGGTCACTTGTTGCCCCGTAGCTTCACTGCCTCTCTGATTGTCTTAATCCCGAAGGTGGATAACCCGCAGACGTGTACTGACTTTCGCCCTATCAGCTTATGCAACTTCTTCTACAAGGTTATCTCACGTGTTCTTAGTGATCGGTTGGCGGGTGTGCTACCCATCTTAATTTCGGAGGAACAAGGGGCATTTGTAAAAGACCGATCTATTATTGAAAATATCAGCTTAGCCCGTGAGATGATATCACACATAAATACTAAATGCCGTGGCCGGAATGTTATATTCAAGATCGACATGGCCAAGGCTTATGATCGGATGGAGTGGGATTTTCTATTTACGGTGTTACGAAGGTTTGGCTTTGAGCTCTCTGTCATATCTCTTATCGAGCCACTTCTTACCAACTGCTGGTTTTCAATTCTTGTCAATGGGAAGTCTCATGGTTTCTTCAGATCCTCTAGGGGCCTGCGGCAAGGTGACCCAATTGCGCCGGCGCTCTTTATTCTTGCAGAGGAGGCACTTAGTCGTGGCTTGTTGTCTCTCTTCTGTCGGAGCCGTGGGGGCTGGTTTCAGACTCTTGGGCGCTGCCCTAAGGTGTCCCACCTATTATATGCAGATGATACATTGGTGTTCTCTAATGGCTCTATTCGCCACCTCAGGACCCTCATGTCTTTTCTTAAAAAATATGAGGTAGCATTGGGCCAACTTATCAACTCTTCCAAGAGTTCTTTTATTGTGGGCCGCCATGCTTCTACTTCATTCAGCAGGAAGATAGCGGAGGTTACTGGATTCAAAGTGGCGCCAACCCCATTTACTTACTTGGGAATTCCTTTATTTCATGGCCGGAGTAAACCAAGACACTTCTCTTATCTTCTTGCTAATGCTGCAGCCAAGCTTCAAGGTTGGAAATCCGCATTCTTATCTTCTGGAGGGCGTCTTATTCTTATTCGGCATGTCCTATCCACTCTGCCAATCTACACCCTTGCTTCCACCGCAATCCCGAAGACCATCTTTAGAGCCTTCCACAGGCTTCTTGCTAATTTCTTTTGGGGCTCATATGAAGGTTCACACAAGAAGCATTGGAAAGATTGGTTCACTGTTTCTAGGCCAATTGACTGTGGTGGCTTAGGGGTTCTTAACCTCCACACTCTACAAATTGGTTTGCGGACTAAGCTTCTATGGAGAGCGATTACGGGCATCACCCCTTGGGCTTCCTTTTTTCAGGGCTAAATACCTACATACGGAACACTATTCTATGGCATCCTTTAACCTCACTACAGCAGCGGAAAGGGCCCTTTGGCAGGTCGCAGCCTGCCTCATCCATTCAAACCACCGGGTTTTCATTGCTCAGGATAACTCTAGCGCATCCTTTTGGTTTGATGTGTGGGCGGGCAGTACTCCACTGAAAGAATATGTCCCACTTCATGTGTGGAACCAGCTGCCAGACAAAAGGTGTTCGGTTGTCAATGTTCTCACAGGTCAATCGCTGGCCTCCCTTGATGTTGCTCGGCAGTTTTGTCCTAGTCAACTTTTGGAGCACATTGTGGCCTCCACTCTCTCACATGACTGTTGGGTATGGACCCTCACTACTGATGGGGCTTTCTCCACATCTTCAGTCCGCAATGCTCTTTCTCCTGCAGCTTCCCCATCCTGGGCGCTTATTTGGAACCACCGAGTGCCTCTCAAGTGGTCTATTCTCACTTGGCGGGTATTGCATGGCTGCCTTCCGGTTGACTGGTCCATCATGATGTGTGGAGTTCCTTTTTGCTCCAAGTGTAACTGTTGCTCTTTACCATGCTTGGAGACCGACCTTCACTTGCTTTTCCTTAGCTCTGTGGCCAAGGAGGTTTGGGCCTTATTGTCAGCCTTCCTCCCCTTCAACTTCTGTGCAGCGGATACTGCCGCAGCAGTGGTTGTGGACTATTTGGGCAGCTTGCATCTCTCTACTGTTGCTGGGACCTTGGGCAGATGCTTTCTTCTTGCTGGCATTTGGGAGCTGTGGGTTAGCAGAAATCTGGCTCGGTCTGAGGGCCGCCCCATGAATGCTAGACATATTTTTTGCAGGGTCATGCAATCTATTTACGTTATTGTTCATGGCTGGCAGCTGAAAGGGCGTCAACTTCTACCACATCAAGTGGTTTTACTGCAGGCTTGGAACATCCCTTTAATGGTGTCACACAACATCCCGCCCCATCTAATATGGTGGTTCCCCCTCCCTCCGGAAGATTGAAGTTGAATGTCGATGACGCGTTTAAGCGCGGTGCGGGTGATGCAGGAGTTGGTATTGTACTCCGTGATTCTAATGCCTCTCTTGTGTGGGCTGCGGCTGCTCCTTACCCACATGCCTCCTCCAGCCTTGAAGCTGAAGCGCTTGCTCTTCGTGATGGCCTCCTACTATGTTTTCAACGTGGGGTGCGTTCCATTGCGGTTGAGACTGATTCACTTGTATTGGCACAAATTGTTAATGGCCAATTCTCCTGTCCGTGGAAGCTTTCTCTCATTTTGTATGATGTGGCTGCTGCCATTACCTCTTTTGATGTATCTATTTCTCATGTGTTTAGGGAGGCTAACCAGGTGGCTGACATGTTGGCTGCCGTGGGACGCTCCTTGTCGTCTCCATCCTTTTGGGCATCTTGGGATGATCTTCCTCTTTCTGTAAAGGGCCCCTACCGGCTTGATAAGGTAGGGTGCCCCACTGTTCGGCCCTAGGCGTTGTTGTATCTGTTCTATCTCACTATATATATAAATCTTTTCCTGTTGGGCGGCAGGGGTTGAGCGCCTCTCTCCTTTATAAGGGGTGATCGCTCTCCCTCTCCCTGCCTTAACAGGTATTGACTTGAGTTAAAAAAAAAGGTCAATGGGCACGATGTGAACCGGATTCTGGTGGATGCTGGCGCCGCTGCCCACATCTTGCCTGCTCAAAACATTCAAGACTTTATATCTGACCCCATACCTCCAGAAGGTTCAAGCGGTCAAGATATCCGACTTCAACCAAAACACCGAGGATGTCCTCGGCTGGGTGGACGTCGACCTGGTGCTTGTTGATTTCACCTCCAAGGTGACATTCTACATCATCGATGCCAGCACATCGTATAAGATGCTATTGGGTAGACCCTGGCTCCATGAAAACTGGGTCGTCCCGTCAACTCTCTACCAATGCATCAAGTATGCCAAGGGCGGGGAGTAACACACAGTCTTTGCGGACCTGTCACCGTTCACGCTAGCAGAATGCAATCTGGCCGATGCTGCGCTCTACTTCAAAGGGATTAGTCTATATCCTGTGATTAAGAGTAGGAGCAATGGCTGGCTCTCAGAGGAAGAGGATGACGATCTCTTCTCTGTTGACGAAGAGAAGGCCAAGCTTCATCGGCTATGCCTTAGCTCCAAGTCAACCCCCGATCGCCCCGAAAGGCACAAAATCAACTTTGAGGCCAACCTCATCAATCGAGCTATTGGCAAGAGTATATGCTTGCCCCCAGACTACATCTAGTTCCCATGTGCCTCCGAAGAACACATCGTTGAATCGTTGACGACGTTTGTTGTCACCGTTAAGCGACAACGTAGGAATGAGAAGATGGCCAATAGGGACAAACCCATTGTCTTCTATAAAAGAGACATGATCCCTCAAGCCCCACTAGAGGACGACTTCAGCTGGTCCAGGCGAGCCGATGATACCCCTGAAGCAATCCAAGTACTGGACGACCTGCCGCCGCATATTCAGGAAATGTGTCTAAAGCAACACTTCCCTCAATGGCAAGATTCTATGTGACGTGAATATTTTCACAGATTGTGGACCCCTTCCCAGGTCTAGGGGCAACCCCTGTCCTTCTATAAGGATACCAGGGGATTTGGCTATGACCAAGACCCAGACTTTCACGCCTACTACGCAGTCAACGTCATAGGCTTGACACAGCCAGCCGATGATTGAGGTAAAGTCGAAGCTAAATTCGACAGCTCTGGGGGCGAGGAAGAAGAGATCCTGATCCTGATCCCCGTCAAAGCTGGCACTCTAGTCCAAGCAGTCAAGGAATCGTCCTTGCCTCCCTGCCAAGATAAAGGGGCCAAAGAAGCTCCTCCTGCCACCCAGCATGTCGAAGGACCTGGTTCAACAAGCTCTCCCGACGAGGGAGGTATCTAGGATGCCGGTTGTAAAGGATCGTCAACCCTAGCAGGCGACCCCGGGGAGACCTCAGCAACCTCGGTTGACGACTGCTGGCCAAAAGCCGGCGGCCAGACCAATCCCTGGTGGATTCTAGCGACAACCACTCTCCAGTCCCATCAACGTCAACCAGTGGCTTCGAGAATCGAGAGATGCACGAAGCTGACACCGATGATGAGGATTTCATCGATAACCAACCCGCTCCCCCCGATCTAGAGGATGGCGGCCAAGCGACCGTTGATGAGCTCGTTGAAATCAACCTAGGCGAAGATGAAGCCCCCCAGCCCACATTCGTCAGCGCTCTCCTCACCGAGGCAGAAAGGCGGGATTACAAGCAACTCCTGCTGGATTATAAAGACTGCTTCGCCTGGACATACAGGGAGATGCCGGGGCTAGACCCCTCCATAGCGGAGCACGAGCTAGCTATTTCTCCATCGATCACTCCAGTCAAAGAGCCGCAGCGGCGCATGTGCCATGAGCTGGAGCTCCAGGTCGCGACCGAAGTCGATAAAATGGCGGAGGTCGATTTCATCGAGCCGTGTATCTATCCGATCTGGCTCGCCAACATAGTCCCAGTCAAGAAGAAAAATGGTCAAGTCTGCATCTGTGTCGACTTTCGGGATCTCAACAAAGCTTGTCTGAAGGATGACTTCCCAGTCCCAATCACAGAAACAATGGTCGACATGACCACTGGACATGAGGCCTTGTCCTTTATGGACGGGTCGTCTAGTTATAACCAGATCCAGATGTCCCTCAAAGACAAGAACCACACAGCCTTCAGATCCCCCAAAGGGATTTTCAACTACAAGCGCATGCCCTTCGGTTTGAAGAATGTCGGCGCTATTTACCAAAGGGCCATGACCAAAATATTCGACGAGATGTTGCACAATACCGTCGAATGCTATGTCGACGGCCTCATCGTCAAGACTAAAAGGCGCGAAGACCATTTGCGCGATTTACGCCAAGTCTTCAAGCGTCCCCGATAATACGGGCTCAAGATAAACCCCATGAAGTGCGCCTTTGGCGTATCCAGCGGCAAGTTTCTCGGCTTCATCGTCCGATACCGGGGAATTGAGGTGGACCCCGGTAAGATCAAAGCAATCCGGGAGCTTCCACCACCCAGCAACATCACCGAGCTCAGGTCCTTCCAAGGGAGGCTGACCTACATTCGGAGGTTTATCTCTAACCTCTCCAGTCGATGTGCACCTTTTGGCAAGCTGATGAAGAAAGATGTCCCGTTTATGTGGGACTCTGAATGCCAGGCGGCTTTCGAGCAAATCAAGGGATAACTCCTTACTCCTCTAGTTCTGGGGCACCAGTTAAGGGCAAACCCCTCATACTCTATATTGCTGCCATGGACGCTTCCCTAGGAGCTCTGTTGGCACAAGTCAAAGAGGAAGGTAAAAAGTAGCCCCTCTATTACCTCAGCCAGAAGCTAATCGGCACCGAGCACTGATATTCCCCCATCGAGAAGGTCTGTTTGGCATTAGTGTTCGCCGTCAAAAAGCTACGGCATTACCTCCTGTCCCATCGAGTCGAGCTTATATCCAAGCACGACCCCCTAAAGTATCTCCTTCGACAACCCGTCCTCTCAAGCAGACTGGGAAGATGGGCTCTCCTACTGATGGAGTACGACATTACTTATGTTCCCAGAAAAGTAATCAAGGGACAGGGTATGGCTAAATTCTTGGCGGCCCATCCAGTGCCAGGCGACTCACCTTTCAACTCGGAGCTCCCAGACGAGGAGTCCCTTGCTGTTCAATCACAACAATTGGTTGAACAGAGCAGAGATGTCTTACATTATTGGCAGCAAAGCGCTCTCACAATCAGTGTACCTTGTTGGGAGCTCTACTTCGATGGCGCTTCCCGAGGGATTACCCGGAGCAACCAGGACCCAGCCACCATGGCAGGTGCCGGCATTGTTCTCCTGACTCCTCAGGGCGGGGTTTTGTACAACTCATGTGCCCTCGTGAAGTCCCTGACCAACAATGAAGCTGAGTATGAAGCTCTGGTCATTGGACTCCAGATGGCTCTCCAGGGACTCCCAGCTGATAGTCCGGCAGGTCCTCGGCTTCTACGACGTGCGGAAGCCAGAGTTGGTCCTGTACCACGCCGCCATCACTAGATTAACCCAAAAATTCTATTTCTTTGAGATAGATCATGTCCCTAGAAGTAGTAATGCTCAGGCGGACGCCCTGGTGAAATTAGCCACGGCTATCAAGCTCCCGCCCGAGGGCGAGGTCGACATCGTCATCAAACATAGAAGACTGATGCCGACCTCACTTGAAGATAACACCGGTCTCACCATTTATGAGGTCCACGACCTTGACCAGAATACTCCCCCAGAAGGAGAAGATTGGCGACAGCCGATCATAAAACTCAAGAAAGGGTGGCTCCCTCCTAACCGAGCTCAAAGGGTCCAGCTACTCCCCCGAGCAACCTCTTATGAATTGATTGCTAACTCTCTGTATCGACTCGTCCACGAGAAGGACAAGTCAATTCTCATGAGATGCGTCTCTCTAGCGAGGCTCGAGCCATCATGCAGGAGGTTCACTCCGGATTGTGCGGCGCGCACCAGGTCGGAGATCGAATGAAGCACCACATCAAGCTCAAAAGCTTCTACTGGCCGACTATGTACGTGGAATGCATACAATACGCACGTACATGTCATCAATGCCAAGCTTTCTGTCCATAACCTATAAGACCTTCTAACCCACTGCGTCCTACAGCCCCCACTTGGCCTTTCACTGAGTGGGGCATAGACATCGCCGAGCCTTTCCCACCATCTTCCAAGGGCCATAAATACATCTTAGCTGCCACTGACTATTTCTCTCGCTGGGCGGAGGCTCTTCCCTTGCGAGAGGTCACCGGCGAGGTGGTTGCCAGATTCATCCGGTACAACATCATTTGCCGGTTCGGTACTCCAAGTCGCATCATGTTCGACAATGGGACACCGTTCAAGAATAGGGTCGTGTACCAGCGAGCGGCCAAGTTTCACATCGACTGGAGAACATCTTCGATCTACAACCCCCAGGCCAATGGCTCAGCGGAAGCCTTCAACAAGACCCTCTGCAAGCTCCTGGCTAAAATGGTTAGCCACCGGAAACGTGATTGGGGTGAGAAGGTCTTCGAGGCACTATGGGCTTACCAGATGGTCTACAAAACTCCCACGGGGTGTTTGTCGTTCTCCCTCGCCTGTAGGGCAGAAGCCATTATCCCCATTGAAGTCCAATTAGTGATGCGGTACGGACAGCAAACCTGGGACTCTAGCTCGCGGACGTCCCTAAGCGAGGGAAACGCGGGATCGTGCGCAGTTGGAAAACCGGCAATGAGTCTCGGGTATCGACTTTTCCGCGTGTACTCGGATTGAGTCACGGGACGGGTCACACTCACTCTCTCGTAGTGGTGATTGAAATAATATAACGAGCTAGTTACCTATCACTCTAGCAGTGGCATAAGAGTACATATACAAATTAAGCAAATGCGATAAAGAGGGAGGCGAGTTTACCTCCACGCTCCGGGCGTGGGGAAGATGACCTCGGTTGAAGCTCGTACTCCCGGTGTACAAATATTAACAATAATTGCAGAAATAATTTTAAGGCCCACTCCATGCTGGGAGGTAAAGGGCTACAATGTGGGACCCGATAGTAGCGAACTCGGGTTGACGGGCAGCAATTTGGACGATTCTCGGGCCGGAGACGGGCTACTGATCGGCACAATCCTGCGGGGCCCGTGGGACAGCAGGTGGGTCCGATTGCTGGGACAGCGATGCCCGGGCGTCTCCTTGTTGCTGAGGCCTACTGGGGGGTTGCTGATCGATCCCCTGGAGCGGCGGAGACCGAAGGTGTGCCGACGTATTTTCGGTGGAATTAATTCCTGGTCTGCTTCTGCTGGTTGGACTCAGATCTGATCTGTGCGCCTTCACAAAAATAATTTCTGCGCCCAGATCCGTCGTCGGATCGAGGCAAAATTGGTACCAATGGATAGAGGACTCAAAGAACTACAACATATAATTATTTCAAGACCATCCAACAAGCGGATTGGAAATGAAAAACTATGTGGGTTGTAGTCTTTTGCTGGCTCAGAATTACAGACACACAGGACAGACTGAGATCTGCCTAAAGATTAATTTTGACTGATAGGAAATAATAGATCTAGACTCCAGAAAAATTATGGTGTAATAGGGGTAAGTGAGGAACACGTATAATTTTTTTGGGGATTTTTGGAGATGTATAAGGGGGCGGGCAAAATATAAGAACAGACTCCTATCCTGCAGATCTATTGATTGGCAGATTGTCAGGGGTGGAATTAAAATTACAGGAAAAATACGAAATGACCTCTGATTGGAACGAAATTTAAAATGGAGATAGGGGATAACAAGAGGAACAAACACTCAAAATTGCAGCTCGATCAGATCTCCTAACTTGGAGATAAAATTCGGGCTTCAACCTTCTATCCTGATGTGAATAGAACTCCGACGCGGTGGCGGTGGTGGTGCGACGACGGCTCAATGGCGGCGGCGGCGGCAGTGCTGAGCTTCTCACTCAGAGAGGGGGAGATGGGGAGGCTTCACACCTCAATAATTTCTCAGAAATCCATCTGCAAGGGGGTGGGAGAAAGAGAGGGGGGCCCTTGGGCTCTTGGAGGCAAATGTCAATTTTCTGATTTCTTCTTCATTAATTGCTAAGGAATTCATAAAATACATGGGTTATATAGAAATAGAAAAAAGACATAAACTACCCCTAGATCTAGGGTTAGGGAGGGCTAAACTAGGGATAGGATAATTAATCCCCCATGTGGTCAAATGATCAAATTAAATAAAATACAACAATGAATAAACAATAGTAAAGGGGAGAGCATCTTGGACTTTACTTGGTCCAAGTTTGAATTTTTTTCCACCTTGTCCCCCTTTGGTCCAAGTCCAATCTTGGACTTTGAACTAGCCCCACATGGGCCCTAGATCCTAGGTGGACCAATCAAAAATAAGGTGGGGGCCCTGCTGGACCTACTGACAAATTACATAGAAACCCAAAGGCCTTTTTGCAAAGAAATCCAAAGATTCCTAATGACTAACCCTTTGGCTTATAATGCCTTACAATTGTAAACCCAATTAGCCAAGGGTATAAATACAAATAAAAGGACATAAATATAAAATAAAAATGTTAGTGTCCGGTGTTGATTCCCATCAATTCTCCCCGGGTGGGAAGAACTCGACCTCGTCGAGTAAGAGGTGCGGCTACTCGTGTCTCATGTTGATCTGTCACCATACCAGGTAGCACGGAGTACACTCCACTCCAAGTAATCGTCACCTGCTCATCCCGTATATATTCGATATACACATGCTGCTGTGAGAATGAGGCTAGTGGTGGACACTCCAGGGTGGGGTCACTCTCAAAGGAAGGAGACGGCTCAATGACTCACTAGGAATCACCGCTGGGTCCCTTTATGCGACTGGATCTGAGACATAGAATGGTAGAGCCGATCCCAAATTCTGGCAAGTCTACAACGTACGCATTAGACCCGACTTGCCTCACACTCGAAAGGGACTGACATCGTGAGCGGACATGAGACCGACTATGCAACTCCTAATATGCTCGACACATGCGGACTCACTAATGCACTCGACAATCTTGACAAACTTGACAAATAAAGAAAACACGGACTCACACATGACCCTAGACAAACCTACTATTAGACCGACCTATACATACGTAATGGTGGACCAGGACATTCGAATGTGTGCCATGCATACACAAGACGCAACCAAATGTTGGGGGGATCATGGACTCCTAGACATCCTAAAGTGAACCACTTATGCACTGATAGCCTTTTGGATTTGGGAGGTTTGGGTGGACTAGGAGAGCGGGAGCCCATATCACTGTCTTCATCTCCCCAATGAACGGGCTCCTTGCGGAGTGTAGGTGGATTGGCCTGTGGGGTAGAGGAGTGATAGTGAACTTCTTTGAAGAAGTGAAGTAGATGTGGTGGGTCAAGGGGTTTACTAGGGAAGGGGTCGAAGGGATCAAAGAATGTGTGACCCCTCGAGCTGGGTTCCCATAGGTCACGGTCCCATGTTTGGAATTCTTGAAGGTGTAGGTGGTCACCTTTATGCACTAGGGTATAGGAGACGGTGATCTCATATAGAAGGTATGGTTCCTCCCTCGGGACAAGTGGAATGAAATACGGCTCATCAGGAATGGGGAAGAACAATAGGACCTCAGAGGTGATATGACCCACAGTGTACACCGAGGTAATGGACCCTAAGGCGGGATCTGTGAAGCTACGACTATTGGGTTGGTCGAAGCCTCGGGCCAATAAGTGCGTCAACTGCAACTGTCGGTCTAATCCCTTAAGGAGGTCATCCCATGTATCCACATGGTGACTAGACCGGAATGTGGTATGGAATGAGTTGACTGGCACTAAAGGTAGTGTGGGGTCCATGGATGAATAGCATGATGCTCTATGGACCAAGCCTATCTTGAGCCAACTAAGTAGTGGCTCGGTGATGAAAAGCGTTCCCGTTAGAAACACGGGTGGCTCCGGTTGAGGTAGCTCCGAATAAAGATCGGAGGGTGGGGGTGGGGGCAAAAGAGCTCATGGGTGAGGAAGGACTGTCCTCCCGGAGGGGAAGAGGTCCTTGGGACCCCGTAGGTGGGGCCGGGTTGGGGCTACCGGCTATGACCTCCCTAGGCTCGGGTATGAATCCGTCAATCTGGGTACACATCCTATCCAACCGATCTGAAATGGTTTTGAAGAGTTCGACAACGGTGGGGGTTGGAGTAGGGGTATCAGGATGGACTTGCCCATAATCACTCGGCCTAATATTGGGCTTAGGCTCGTCTACATGTGGGGTTCTTTGCCTCCCACTATGACCCACTTGGTTGGAAGTGATTGGGTGGGGACGGTTGGAGGTGATTGGGCCAGGTAGGTAGACCCTTCTAAGCTCGCCCTTCATCTCTCGCCACGACTCGATAGGCCATTGCCTCCTAATTTCCCTTAAGATTTCAATGTCTCTCCATTTTTCGGCGGCTTCGTAAAAAAGCCACCTTGTGGCAAAATCAACTTCCATGGCATCGGACATGATGCAACACTCAAAGTATTTGTCCATAGCGGCTTCCCACTCTAGGTAGTCGCTCGGGACTTTGGAGCCATAGAAGTCCGGGGCTTCGGGCCTACGGAGGTGGTAGGCGTGGTTCCCCATCCTTGGGTGTGTCGCCACCATTCATACGACATGGGCTTTTGGGGATCCATGGGACACGGGGAGCTATAGGATGGCCATGCCGACACTTGGTGACAAGACACTAGACACGACCCTACAACAGCAATGCAAAGTTGGAATGCAGACTCGACTACAAACCTAAACTCAACTCATATCCGGTACTAGGCGGAGTTCTGGGATCCGAAGATCCTCTCACACAAATGTGCGACCTTCCCGATAGGCGTAACCTAACGTTCGGGCAACACCTTTTGATATACCAAATAAAGAAATACAAATGCAACCTTAGACCGACTTAGATTCTCTCTAGACTTAAATGAGTTTTTTTTAATCAAATACTACCCTAGACTCAACCTTCTGCTCTAATACCAATTTGATGCGGGACGGACAGGGAACCTGGGACTCTAGCTCGTGGACGTCCCTAAGAGAGGGACACGCGGGATCGTGCGCGGTTGGGAAACCGACAATGAGTCTCGAGTATCGACTTTTCCGCGTGTACTCGGATTGAGTCACGGGACGGGTCACACTCACTCTCTCGTAGCGGTGATTGAAATAATATAACGAGCTAGTTACCTATCACTCTAGCAGCGGCATAAGAGTACATATACGAATTGAGCAAATGTGATAAAGAGGGAGGCGAGTTTACCTCCACGCTCCGAGCGTGGGGAAGATGACCCCGGTCGATGCTCGTACTCCTGGTGTACAAATATTAACAATAATTACAGAAATGATTTTAAGGCCCACTCCACATAGGGAGGTAAAGGGCTACAATGTGGGACCGGGAGTAGCGAACTCGGGTTGACGGGTAGCAATTTGGACGGTTCTCAGGCCGGAGACGGGCTGCTGATCGGCACGGTCCTGCGGGGCCCGAGGGACAGCATGTGGGTCCGGTTGCTGGGACAGTAGTGTCTGGGCGTCTCCTTGCTGTTGCGGCTTGCTGGGGGGTTGCTGATCGATCCCCTGGAGCGGCGGAGACCGAAGGTGTGCCGGCGTATTTTTCGTGGAATTAATTCACGGACTGCTTCTGCTGGCTGGACTCAGATCTGATCTGCGCGCCTTCACAAAAATAATTTTTGTACCCAGATCCGGTGTCGGATCGAGGCAAAATTGGTACCGATGGATAGAGGACTCAAAGGGCTACAACATATAATTATTTCAAGACCATCTAACAAGCGGATTAGAAATGAAAAACTCTGTGGGTTGTAGTCTTTTGCTGGCTCGGAATTACAGACACATAGGACAGATTGAGATATGCCTAAAGATGAATTTTGACTGAGGAGAAAACAATAGATCTAGACTCCATAAAAATTATGGGTGTAATAGGGGTAAGTGAGGAACACGTATGATTTTTTTGGGGATTTTTGGAGATGTATAAGGGGGCGGGAAAAATATAAGAACAGACTCCTATCCTGCAGATCTGCTGATTGGCAGACTATCAGGGGTGGAATTAAAATTACGGGAAAAATACCAAATGACCCCTGATTGGCACGAAATGTAAGATGGAGATAGAGGATAACAAGAGGAACAAACACTCAAAATTGCAGCTGTATCAGATCTCCTGATTTGAAGATAAAATTCGGGCTTCAATCTTCTATCCTGATGTGAACAGAACTCCGACGCGGTGGCGGTGGCGGTGGTGGTGCGACGACGGCTGGATGGCGGCGGCGGCGGCGGTGCTAAGCTTCTCACTCATAGAGGGGGAGATGAGGAGGCTTCACACCTCAAGAATTTTACAGAAATCCATCTGCAAGGGGGTGGGAGAAAGAGAGGGGCGCCCTTGGGCTCTTGGACGCAAATGCCAATTTTCTGATTTCTTCTTCATTAATTGCTAAGGAATTCATAAAATACATGGGTTATATAGAAATGGAAAAAAGACATAAACTACCCCTAGGTCTAGGGTTAGGGAGGGGTAAACTAGGGATAGGATAATTAATCCCCCATGTGGTCAAATGACCAAATTAAATAAAATACAACAAGGAATAAACAATAGTAAAGGGGAGAGCATCTTGGACTTTGCTTGGTCCAAGTTTAAATTTTCTTCCACCTTGTCCCCCCATTGGTTCAAGTCCAATCTTGGACTTTGAACTAGCCCAACATGGGCCCTAGATCCTAGGTGGACCAATCGAAAATAAGGTGGGGGCCCTGCTGGACCTACTGGCAAATTACATAGAAATCCAAAGGCCCTTTTGCAAAGAAACCCAAAGATTGCTAATGACTAACCCTTTGGCTTATAATGCCTTACAATTGCAAACCCAATTAGCCAAGGGTATAAATACAAAAAAGGACATAAATGTAAAATAAAAATGTTAGTGCCCGATGTTGATTCCCATCAATTAACCTCTTATCGTGTGGCGATCCACACCGGCCTCGCTGGCCCAGATGAAAATGAATACCAGAGAAGGCTAGAAGAGCTGGCCGATCTAGAAGGCAAACGACTAGAAGCCTACAAACACCTGCAAGTATACCAGGCCCGTGCGATTCGGGCCTATGATAAGCTAGTCAAGCAGCGAGCCTTCAAGTAAGGTGACCTCGTCATGATCAAGGAAAAGGGAGTCATGGTAGGGCACCCCAGTGGAAAATTGCAGTCGAATTGGCGAGGCCCATATATCGTCTGTAACGTCTACAAGGGCGGGACCTACACGGTCGTCGACCACAAAGGACACCGACCCTTCCCGCCTCTCAATGACAAGCATATGAAGCTATACTATGCACCTGAACACAAGTTCGTGCGCCAGCCAGACTAAGGCGCACGTCCCAGCTACTACCAGTGAGGCCGGCCCTCCCCCGAGAAGGGTTTATCCAGCTGGCCCTTCTAGTCTTCAGTTCCCAGTCAAGCAGCGAGGCCAGCCAAGCCCTCCCAGAACCACTGCCAGGCATTTTTGGGGACTAATTCCTTGACCTCGTTCTCATAACGACGAGAGCAAGGGCACCTCCGCGCCAGCACCAGTCCAACCGTCAAGCTCCCAGGTAAGTCAAAAAAAATCAAACAAAAAATGGGGTTAAAAATAGAGATGCCTCGGCAGACCCAGTCACCCTCATCGTAAAGGGGGCAACTGGGGGCAAAAAGGCCAGCAACCCGGCTGAGGTGAAGACCCGAAAGGGCACCTCAGGCAAAATGGGGAATCCCCTCGATGTGAAAACCCGCAAGGGCCCGTCAGAAAAAGCTAAAGGGTGTCGGCTCTGGCGAAAATCCGAAAGGGCGGTAGAGTCGATAATGAGAAAATCTTCTCTTCGCACCAGTCAGGGTGGTCTTCCGCCCATTCCCCAAAAGGCCGTAGGCCTCCTTTGATATCGGCTGTCGATTAGCCCATAGTGCCAGACTATTACCCCGACGATCTCCAGTCAGTCTTATATCACCCTGCTTAGCCCACTCTAGTGTCGGCCCTCGCTCCGTCACGAAGAACCGATAAGTCCCAGCGTCTATGCGACGTCTTAGTCGCCATTCCGGTCAACTCCAGTCTCAGCCTATTTCCCGAATTTTTATTCTTCCACACTACTACATCCTATATCTTCTGCAAATCCAGAACTCCCTGAGTCTCAGTATGCACTCAGTTTTCCCTGCAACCCCTTACCCGCTAGCCATAACTCTGGTCACATCCTGCCATAACAAAATGGCCTCCATCACCATAACTTGACAACTTGTGAGAACCCCCATTAGAGGAGGAATAATATCTAGTCCTCCACAATTTCCAATTCTAGATTACATCCTACGACAGTAGTATGCTATGGACAGTAATTTCAAAAATACATATATATATATATATATATATACATATATAATAACAAAAATAGGGTTGAAAATAGAGATACCCCAGCGGACCTGGCTGTCCTCATCGCAAAGAGGCGACTGGGGGCAAAAATTGACACCAATCCAGCTGAGGTGAAAACCCGAAAGTGTGCCTCATGCAAAATTGAGTAACCCCTCGGTGTGAAAACCCGTAAGGGTGAACCGAAAAAAGTAAAAGGGGGCCAACTCTAGCGAAAACCCGCAAGGGCGGTAGATCTGGTAAAGCAAAAAAAAAAACTCTCTCTCTCAACCCCTTGCTAATGAAAGCTATCGACCGCGACATCTTGCCGATAGCAAGCTCAATATCACTCCACAACAATGGTGGCCACTACACCCCCAAGGGTCGGTCACCCCCAGCTCCCAGTCCCAGTCTCGACTACAATGCTTTCACAGGCCAGCCACCCAGTTTCCAGCTCCTAGTCTCGGCTACAACGCCTTCACAGGACAGCCGCCCAGTTTCCAACTCCAGTCTCGGCTACAATACCTTCACAGGCCAGTCGCCCGGTTTCCAGCTCCAGTCTCAGCTACAACGCATTCGCAGGCCAGCCGCCAAGTATCCAGCTCCAGTTCCCGACTGCAACCCCTTTACAGGCCAGCCCCCAGCTCCCAGCTCTAGTCCCCGGCTGCAACGCCTTCACAGGCCGGCCGCCAGCTCTCAACTCTAGTCCCGGCTGCAATGCCTTTACAGGCAAGCCGCCAGCTCCCAGTTCCAGTTCCTGGCCATAACGCCTTCACAGGCCGGCCGCCAGCTCCCAGCTCCAGTTCCCAGCTACAACGCCTTCACAGGCAAGCCGCCAGCTCTCAGTTTCAGTTCCCGGCCATAACGCCTTCACAGGCTGCCCGCCCAGCTCCCAACTCAGTTTCTCAGCTACAACGCCTTTGCAGGCCAGCCACCCGGCCCCTATCCCCAGCCTCAGGCTACAACGCCTACGTAGGCCAGTTGGCCGGCTCCAGTTCTGAACACTATCCCTGGATACGACCTCAGTTCCAGTACCAATTCTAATTTCGGACCCGGTACTCAATCTCCAGCTCCCAGCACTCTATTTTCACAACCCAGTACCCAGCCTCCAGTTACACCATTCTTCACACTCAGCCCTAGTACGCCTGCGTTTGACAGTAGGTATACCCAATCCCTCATCTCCTCTACCCGTCGCAGTCGAAAGAATAAGCACGACTAACAGTAAGTGGTCGCCGGTCCATACACACAACGTCGTCCCACCAGAGAAAGGAGGGGGCAATCAAGTAAATAACACAAAAAATCCAGCAAGTTCGTCATTAACACCCTGTAAAAGGAGCCCAATACATGCCTTTGAGGTGACAAAATCCGTGTAGTCCGGATAATACAAGATAGAATGGGGGAAAAGAAGTACAATCAAGCCTCAGGCTCAATCCCCTCCAGTGCCACAAGGCGAGAGTCAGCGGCCGCAAGCTCCGCCTCCAGGGTCGACAAAAGCTGAGCGTTGGCCTTGGCCGCCGCCTCGGCCGTCTGCCACTCAGCCCGAGTGCCCTCGACGGCTGACCTTTGCTCCTCTAAGGCCTTCTCCAAGGCCTCGACCTACCTCTCTGCTTCTCCCAACTGTGCAGCATGGTCCCGAGACACCAACGCGGTTGCCTGAGCATGGCCCCTCTGTTCCATCATGGCCGACACAAGTCGAGTCCTCCACTCATGCGCCTCTCGGATGGCTGCCAGTCTCTGAGTCCTCCGCTCCTGAGCCTCGCAAAGCCGCAGGTACTCCGCCCAAATCCCGGCTAACCCGGACATCCATAGCTCGTGGGAGAAGCCGAGCCCGTGGTATCCCCGGGTGCACTCCCTCAGACGTTGTCTCAGACCTTCCGGAGAAGGGAGGAGGTCACCCTGCAAGTAGCCCCGGGCTCGTTGAAGTAGGGCAGCACCCACGCTCACGTCCAGTAACGGCTCAGGCGGGGAGGCAGACGAAGGCCACTCAATCCTCAGGTCCAGGGGGAAGTCGCCTGACGCAGCCAGCACTCAAGTAATCTCAACAAGCACACAAGGAAGTGAATAATACATGCAAAACTTCCTATGATAAATGAGGTGAAAAACCTGAGAAAAGCCAGGTTTTCATTCCTTACCCAGGGCAACTCTCGCCACGCTAGTGGCGTCTTCCGCCGGGGTGGGAGAAGGCAACCTCTCCTCCCTCTCGATAGCTGCCACCCACCAGGGTCGGAGAGGGTAGCGAGTCCTCTACAACCCGGTCGCCTCCAGCAACCACAGGAGGGACGGGAGACTCCTCCCAGCCACCCTCGCTTGAAGCCGACGGGTGCTCCTCTCCGGACTCCAGCACTGTACATAACACAGAGGCATTATTACCCCACCATAAAGTGTAAATCAATGCTAAGCGGGGAGAGGCAAAACCCCCAGGTACCTCTAGGGGTAGCCTCCATAACGTCCTCCTCGGAAGGGGAGGCCTCAGAAGAGGAAGAGCTCGAGCTCGAACCCTCCTCTGTCTCCATAGCTGAGCTACTACTACCAGAAGAACCCGACGAAGCCTCCGATGAACTTTCGGAAGTGGCCAGACCAGAAGCCTCTGCGAGTCAATAAAGCAAACGAGGTTACCACATAATCTAACCTCGGGCAAAAATGATTCTCCAGTCAAGAGCTTCGAACCAAAAACTCACCAGCCAGGGCACTCCCCTCGGAGACCCCCTCAATATCGACGATCTCCTCGTCACCCCCAGCCAAAGCCACCACAGCAGGCTCCCCCTCTGTGGTTCCGGTCATATCGCAGGGAAGCTCGCCCTCCTCCAGAGGGGACGAAGCACCTGCAACCGACACCAACAAAATCTTAACACTAAAGGACAACATAAAGCCTACTACAAGTGATTAAGCTCTCAGTGACATACCTGAAGGTCCCATACTAGAGGACCCGACCAGTCCTACGGTGCAAGCAGACACCACTGTCGGTAAAGAAACAAGGGGCGTCTCTGCCAGTAGCTGTGGCAGCAGGCCGGGCACATCCCTAGTAACCGACGGGACCGAAGCATCCGCAGCTCTCGGCTCTACCTCGAAGGAGGGGAGGGTCACCGATGGGCCAGTACTGACTAACTCTCAGATCATCTCCAGAGTAGCAGTCGCGTCCTTACCTGCCAAATAACAACACAAGCACAATCAACAACCCCAGCCTAACAACTGTGTAATAATGGGAGGGCGATCACCTCCGTAGCAATTCAACACTTACCCGGGGCATCTTGGGTCGCGGCCAGCTCTGGCCCCCCAGCTGGCAGAGGCGCCTCACCCTGTGCCTCAGAAGAACCCCCGGTCTCTAACATCTTAGCCACTTCTGCATAATACCGGCAATTATGTCAGCCTCTAAAACCAAACATAGCCGTGACAAGGATGTGCCTGGTCCCAGAAGTCTCTACCTGGCTGGGCGCTCTTTGGAGCCTTCCATGACTCAAAGTCGGGAAAAGTCTCAATGTTAGGGGCAGCCTCGTCCATCAAATGAAGGAACCCCTCCACATCTATCTCGCATTCGACCCCGCCGTCAGATAATGGGTCGACCTTCTGGGGCGGCGAAAAAGCCATGTCTACCCCAGTCTCCAGCGGAGCTACAAGGCACAAATCCATCAATATGGGGTTAGTCAACCATCATGGCTAAACCAACAAGAAATCAAAAGGTAAACATGGTACTTACTCAGAGCTGGCTCTGCCTCAACACGTCCGCCAACCGCGGGTCCCTGAGAGGACTCTCCAGTCTCCCCTGCTCCAGTTTCTACCCGGGGACGCTTTCGTTGGGGCTGGAGATCCCTGTTCCCATCCCCAGAAGATGTCCCTGTAGAAGGGTGATCCCCATCCGCCGGAGAGCCTGCCAATAAACAACCACATGAAATGCCTCAGTCATATAAAACAACAAAGCAGAAGCAACAGACTAAAGAAGAAGTCTCACCTGCGGCTGCAAAGGGCGTTAACGGCAGAGGGACCAGCTGCTCCGGTTTCAAACCCACAACTCATGCAGCCTTCGCGACCACCTCCTTCACATCCCTCAGGGTATAGGTGCACTCAATAAGGGACACGAGAGCCACGGGCCCAGCCGACCCGATCGCATGGGTAATGTGGCGCCTCCAGTCATCAACTGTCGTGTCTGCAAAGCTCCCCTCAGGGAGCACTCGATCCAGGGAGCCCTTTTTTCGAACCCGCCGTCGGCCAAGAATTGAGTCCACCAACTCCTCGGTGCCCTCAGTCGGGATGTCCCAGCTCCAGTACCTCCAGGTGCCGGTCGCGCCTGCCTGAGGGGCTTCAGTGCCCCGCCGCCACCTCGTCCCACCGACGTCGAACCACGGCAGCTCCAGGGCGCCTGTTGTGTCAGCCGCTCTACCTCCCGGCGAATTTGGGAAAGGCGAGTCTGCAAGTACTCATCGTCCAACGGAATGGGAGGAAGATCCTCCCTTAAGAGGCGGTCCTCCTTGGCTTTCCGAATTACCGAGGCCTTCTGGCAATACAGGTGGCTGTGCTCGAACCGCCACCTGGCGTAATGGATGTCGAACCGTCCCCTGCATTCCGGCCCATGTGTCGACAGCCGCTCAGGCTCCCGATGACAGTAGAAGTCCCACCACGCTACAGCCAACAAGTTGGTGTCCCGGCCTCTGTACTGCCGGCCCGCTAGAGGGAACTCCTAGTTCGGTGGGATCCCCTGGTCGTACCCAAAGTTTCGGGCGAACCTGTGCGGGTAATATGGCTCAAGGAAGGTCGTCACGAACCGGTGTAGCATCAGTACCACCGACCGAGTGCTCATCACCCACTCTGTGTACTGCGCCGCATCTGGCTCCCGCTGATAAGGAAGGGCGCGGGTCACCCCGCCATCTGAAGGCACCAAAATCAAATGGGAGTTTCTAACGGCACAGTCGAAAGGTAGCCCCTCCTCGCCCCTGTCGGGCAGGTAGGACATAACTCTCCTGGCCCCCTCCAACTGCGCAACGACATCTCAGTCGGCTAGCCAGTGAAGCTAAACAGCAGGGGTGCCACCTGGTTCGCCACTGACCCTCGGGTCACTAGCCCCGGAAACAGCAAGCCAGCCGTGGGTCGGCAGAAGCAGACTCCTCTCACGTGGCGACAGGTGCTCCGCCAACACCCCCAGTCCCTGATAAACATTGGCGAGAGCCGCCGGAGCTAAGGCAAGCCTCCGTCCCTCAGGCAGTAGGCACGCAGGCCACAGCAACTCCACCCTCAGTAGGTCATCCTCCCGTTGTGGAACCACGAACGTCGCCAGCCAGTACGCCAAGTACGCTGCTAGATGGGTCACGTCTGGCAATCTATGAGGGTTCCACCCCTCCTGTGGTGCGTAGATGTACCTCGTGTATGTCCGGAACCGCAGCTCTACCTCTGTATACTCCTCCTACGGAGTCTGATCTCTCGTAAACTCCTGGTAAAAGCAGAAGGGCCCGTTGTAGAAGTGGCGAATCCACACATTCAGCGGCACCCTAGAGGTCTGTGCAGTTCTCTCCCTCCCAGCAAGAGCTAAATCCCTCCATGTCTTCAATCGGTACCGATAACTGTAAGGAACTCGGTATCATCCAGCCCATCAGTGTGACTGCGGTGAAGATCATCCAACACAACCTCCTCATATCCTTCGCCACTGATCGGTAGCCCAGAAATCTTGAACAAGGACCACAAGTCGAGTGAGGTCTCTCCCTCAGCCGTCGCTACTGTGTTCCACTGACGGTTGAAGTGCTCTGCCAAAGCCTGCAAAAGCCCGTGTAGCAGGGATATCCATATAAGGCCGCAGTCACAGCGTATCTGATGTCGGCTTGGTCCAGCAGCACCATGTAATGGTGTACTATGCCCATCAGCCACTCGGTAGCTCCCTGGCGGTACCTGTGTGAAGGAATCACCGCCCAGCGACCATACCAGCTAACCGCAGTCTGTCGCAGAATCTCAAACAAGAGGCTGTGATCGTCGAAGCCCTCCCCGGCATACTGCAGCCCTGATGGCTCTAACACCAGCCCTGTACTGCCTTCTATCTCTGTCCGATGATGGCCATGCAGGTCCCAAGAAGCGGGACCCATCGGTCCGACCCGGACTCCAAACTAATCCGCTCCACTGAAGAAGCCCAGGCACTCAGCACTGGGAAATTGACACTGTCGCCAGTAGTCTCCGAAGAAGCTCGGAAAGCCACAGAGAATAATCCCCTGCCGGCTGTCCCCGCCTACCAAAATCACCCGCTCCAATCGGCGGCGTACTCCAGTGATTCGGGAACCCCCCTCCTCCATGCTTGATGGAACAAAGTTTCTAATGAACTCGGACAAGTGGCGGTCCAAGGGAAACTCCACCGGATAGCCCCCACTGCAGTCGTAAGTGTAGATCCCACCCGCCTCTGAGACCCGGGCCAACTCTACGACCCCAACTCCGCTCCCACGCTAGCCAACGGGGCCCTCGACTATCGATGTATGCCCCGGATCAAGCTGCTCCACGCCAGCCGCAGTAATGACCGACGGGCCCAAGGGAGGCATGGGCCGCTCAATTCTCATCACCCAGCGTTCCACCTCCTGAGCCACTCGCCTCGGGACCCTCTCGTCCCTGCCGAATTGTGCCATAGCTGCAAGACAAAATACACAAAGACAGTCAGCACACTAGAAAGTCAATATACACAATGCAACAAAATGAAGACATATGAAGTGTCAAAATACAACTACAATCATCCAGAAAGAGGAGTTCACGGGCCCTACGCCCTCGTCTCCACCTCCGACGCATGACCCGTGGGGGGCATTTGTTGTACTCGGACAATTTCCTAGCAAAATACCAAAGAATAAGGGTTCAGGGAATTTCCCCGAACACCTTCAAGGCATGGGCTATCCAGCCCCTCTGGCAACCCAGTTGGCCTGACCAACGGCCCCAACCCGCTATCTGGGATATACGGCGGCATTAGCAATTAACCGGGATCACTCCCGACCCCTCAGCGGTAGACTTTGTCCGCGTTCTATACAACCACCCGGGCCAACCCGGGGGCGCCCCAACTACAAGCCACGCCACGTGGCACTCAGCGAAGAGGCCAGGGGCCTACCCTGGGACGCCTTCTTTCAACCCTCCAAGGTCAAAGGGAGACCCGAATAAGTAAACCACAGGCTTTGGAGGCCCGCAGCGTGTGTATGCGGCTCACACACAGGTGTCGGGCTTTTCCCTGAACACCTTCCGGACGCATATGTCCCAGCCTTTCTACAACAAACTGTGGGTCAACCCACGGCTCCAGCACACCAGTCGGGTTCCACAACAAGCCCCCGACAAGTCGGGACCACCCCCGACCCTCAGACACACTGCGACGAGCCGTTTAGACTTAGCCCTCGGGCCAACCCGAGGCTACTCTGTCAACCCACCGTGCAACGCGGCACACATCACGGGGCCCCGCCCAAGTGCCCAAAGTGCCTCCTCTCAACCCCCACAAGCTCATACCCTCAGCCCAAGGCCCACTCCAAGGCCTCTCAGCCAGTCACCCAGGCAGTTCAATAACCCAGGGTGTGTCGGGTATTTACCCGGACACCTTGCAAGCGGCGACTACGACTCGACAACGTCAGTCCCCCATGGGCTGATTCCAGCATCCTAGAACCCCGTGTCCCTTAAAGGACACCCTCGGACAATGAAAGAAGACCCCTGGGGGCCATCCCTCGGGGTTGCGGCTCGTCCGGGGCCGGTTCGCCCCGGGGCGCGGCCGCACCCCCAGGGAGGGTGAACTCCCTGGGGGCCGCGCCCTCTTCCCAGCCCAAAGGCCCCACGACCTTCCCCAGTCCCGGTTTCATGCAAGATCCGTCATACCGTGCGCAGAAGGATTCGATGACGAGGAACTCACCGACGAGAACTTGGGATCGTGCAAGTCTCACATCAACTCCTGTGTTCTTCATACACACGCGGCCAGTCAACCCATATCCTCCCAGTATCCTTGTCCTTTTCTTCTTGGTCAAATTAGGAAGAAAATACCAACAATGGGGATTTTATAGAGGTGGGACCCCCCTCTCTCCCTCTCCAGTCTGCCTAAACCCCCCTGAGGAAGGGTTTAGGCAGACCAGCTGGACCCCCAGGCTGGTCCGCCTAAACCCCTGATGAAATAAAAAAAAGAGAGAAAAGTTTTTTAAGAAAAAACTGGCTCCCAATCCGCCTAGACCTGTCCCAAAATAAAAAAAAATTAATCAAAAAAAAACCTCCGAGAGGGGTTTAAGCGGACCAGACCAGCCCAAGGGGCTGGTCTGCCTAAACCCCCCTGGGGGAGGGGTTTAGGCAGACCAGACTAGCCCCTTGGGGTGGTCCTCCTAAACCCTATCTCCCCCACTCCGTTAAACAAAAAATAATATATTTTTAGGGGTTTACCCGGACCAAGTTGAACTTGGTCTGCCTAAACCCCTCCCTGCCCCTTCAACTTCCTATAAATTCCACCCCTTAGAAGCTCAAGGGGCAACGGACATGCAGACACACACACGGGACCTATGGACAGACTGACACAGGAAACCCGACCTAACTGCCGCACCCTCAGACTCCCGAGACTTTCGGCAAGGGTCGGGAACGCAAGGAACTAAGTGTGCGCGTGCGGTGGTTGGTTGGCTTGTTAGATCAGCTCACGCACGCCGAGGGTATGTCACATGTACTCCCCTCATACGACGTCTAGCCATCTTACACGGGTCCACCTCTGCCACGTGTAAAGCGTCATGCCCAACACGGAAACACGTGCTCACTGCTCGCCCCGAGCTGGCCGTCGACCGCCCTGACTGATGACTGGAGTTAGCCGAATCATGGCCCGGGAGTAATTCACCCAGGGCCGGCCCTGACTCACTAGCACGACGACATTCACCTTCTGAGGCTCAGACCCAACCGCTCATCTTCAAGCCGCGTCCAACCTGATGCGGGACGGACACGCGAACCTGGGACTCTAGCTCGCGGACATCCCTATGTGAGGGAAACGCGGGATCGTGCGCAGTTGAGAAACCGGCAAAGAGTCTCGGGTACTCGGCTTTTCCGCGTGTACTCAGCTCGAGTCACGGGACGGGTTCACTCACTCACTCTCGCAGCGGTGATAAAAATGAATATCGAGCTAATTAACCTATCACTCTAGCAGCGGCATTCAAAAATATACGAATTGAGCAAAATGCCAAAGTAGGAGGGTGGCGAGTGTACCTCCACGCTCCGGGGGTGGGGAAGACAACCCCAGCCGAAACTCGTACTCCCGGTGTACAAATATTAACAATAATTATAGAAATGAATTTATCGTCCACTCCACGTAAGGAGGTAAAGGGCTACAATATGGGACCGAGGAGTAGCGAACTTGGGTTGATGGGCTGCGATCTGGAACGCTTATGGGCCGAGACGGGCTGCTGGTCGGCTCGATTCTGCGGGGACCGCAGGTAGCAGGTGGGGCCGGCTATTGGGACGGTGGTACACGGGCGTCTCCTTGCTGCGGTGGCTTGCTGAGACATTGCTGATGGGTTGCCGAGCGGTCTCCGGGAGTGGCGGTCGCCGAAAGTATCCTGACGTATTTTACTGGGATTTACCCGTGGACTGAGTTGCTGGTCTGGGCTCGGATCTGCTCTGCGTGCCTCCACGAAAAGAATTTCTGCGGCCAGATCCGATGTCGGATCGACGCAAAAGAGGTACCGATGGATAGAGGACTCAGAGGGCTACAACATATAATTTTTACAAATCCATCAAGTGAATGGATTGAAAATTAAAATGACTGTTCCTCAACGGTTTTCTGCTGGCTCGGACTGACAGACACACTGGACAGATTGAGTTCCCCTAAGAATAAATTTTGACCGAAGGGAAAAACATAGATCTAGACTCCATAAAAATTATGGTGGAAAGGGGGGTACATAAGGGACACGTATAATTGTTTTGGGGATTTTAGAATATGTATAAGGGGGTGGGAAAAATACGGGATCAGGGATCTATCCTGCAGATCTGCTGATTGGTAGACTGACAAGGGTAGATTAAAAATAGCAGGAAAAATACCAAACGGGATCTAAATAGGGCAAAATCTATATTTCTGGAAAGCTAACAGAGAGAGGAACAAGCTATCAAAATCTCAGATCGATCAGAGCTCGGAGCCGGGAGAACCGACCTCTTCTTCAGCTTGTTGTTCTAGAATTCGGAGCTCAGGACAGCATGAGGGATGGCGGCTTGTGGCGGCTTGATGGCGGCTCCGACGACGGCACGGACGGTGGTGGGGGAGCTTCACACTCCAGAGGGAAGATAAAAATTGGATTCACTCAATATTGAGGGCTTCACACCCTGGATCTAGAGGAAGAAGATGAAGAACAAGGAGAGCTAGAGAGAGAGGGGGCGCCCATGGCAATTTTCTTGTAATTTTTCATCATTAATTCTATCACAATGGAAAATACAAGGGATTTATAGAAAATTAAAAATGACCTTAACTACCCCTAGATCTAGGGTTAGGGAGGGATAAACTAGGGATTTGACATTTACTCCCCATGTGGTCAAATGGCCACATTAAATAAAGTACAAACTTGAATAAACAATATTAAATGGCGGCGCCCCCTTGACTTTAAGGGCCATCATTTTTGAATTTTTTTCATTTTTTGTCCCCTTGAATGGTCAAGCTTTCTAGAAACCCACCTTGGACATTTGACCAGCCCCACATGGGCCCTAGGGCTTAGGTGGACCAATGGGGAAGAAGGTGGGGGCCCCCTGCTGGGCCTACTGGACTTTTGCACATAAACCCACTAAAACTTAAAGACTCACATTTTGGCGTATACTTGTCATACAATTGCGTACCCAATTACACAAGGGTATAAATGCAAATAAAAAGGACACAAATGAAAAATAAAATGTACAGGCTCGGAGTTGATTCCTATCACAACCTCCGCCGAGCATCAGCCCCTGACCGCCTGTGCCTCCCGGCAATCGGGCTTGCCTCGATTCCTCACGGAGGACCTCTGTAAAATGCGCGGATATCCGCTCTATTACGCATTGACCCGAGAATCGACCCACTTGTCGAAATTGTCCCGTGGCTTGTGCCCCTTGTATCTCGACCCTCTTCAGCCCATTTGTAAAGCCCGTGTGGCTCCTATACAGTATTAAACCAGTGAAATACAAGTGCCCGCATATGGGCCCCAGTTTCTCACCTACATCACTCAACACGTGTGCCTACTCCCCCTAACCCCGGCAAACACCTCCCGGTCAAAGCGCACCCACAGTTGCCAAATGCCCCCGGTCATCCACCCATGGCTTCAGACACATACAGGCTTCTCTTCCGCACAGAACGAAGGTGTTCGGATTCAATCCGATTTAAATAAACACCGATCGCTTGCGATTGGTGGGGAAAGACATCCAGTACACGACCCCCACAATCGTCTACGCACTCGCACCTATGGAACCCTTTCTATCCACGTGTCGCCCGATTCCTCGAGCCCACGTGTCACGTCCTGGTGACGCTTCCCCGGTCAACCCTTGGTTCCATAGGTGACTGTCGAGAAATCGACTGGCACACCCGCACCCTGTCAAGCTAACCTGTGCCCCTGTATTTCGTGCCATTTGACCCTTCTCGGCTTTCCGTAAAAGGAGAGTGCTCGGTACCATTGTGAGAGGCCTACGACCACGATGGAGGATACCCGATGGAGAGGGGGATTTCTACAGCCCATTCAAAGAGCAGCCCAACAAGACCCAACAGGGTCTCACGAGGCAAGCTCACCTGAGTGACAGCCCACAGGGCCCACTTAGGAAAGAAAAAGCCCAATGAACAAACACTCGAGGAACCAACTCTCCCGGCGGCCCCTAGGCTTGGAGGGCCCGAGTGATGGTCAGGTCACAAGGAGGGTCCGGCCCGAGCCATTTCCCCGCCCGGGAAGGATAGGCATTCGCCGACCTATCCAACCCCTCCTCCGCCGAGCTATGCTCATCGCCCGGACTGGGCTGGCATTTCGGGAGCTCGGCCAGACCGGATATTATCCGTTCGTGCTGCTGTTAAGAGTCCCCAACGGACAGGGGAATCCAAAAACCAGCCGGACTTCGAGGCGATAACGTTCCCATGATAAGCCATGAAAGCCCACGTTGAGGATGTAACTCCCGCCGAAAACCCCTCAGCTTGCAGGACTCCTGAAGGCGGCGTACTATTTAAACCAGGGATACCCTCCGGTGGAAGGTAAGAAAAAAGAGGAAGAAAAAGAGCCATTAAGGCACTCATACTCAAAAACTCCTGAGCAATCCACTTCACCCCTCTGGTGGAGAGGAATCTCGCGCACCAGTTTTTCTCCTCCCCGTTATTGCTTCCACCACAACTCTACTGACTTAATCATCGGAGGGTTTTTCCCCAGGGAAACCCCCTGGGCCCTCTGATACGTTTCCCTGTCTTGCAGTTCATCTTCTGGTGATCCACAGCCCGCTCAGGACACAACGCGAGATTTCGCCTCTTCATCTGGCGCCGTCTGTGGGAAACGCACGAAGAGCCAAGATGGTAAGAAGAAGCTCAGGGAGGAGGTCCACCGGCGAGAAGGGTAAGGCCGTGGTGACGGCAGGAGATGGCCCCTCTAGGGCCTCACAGAACCCTCCCTCCAACGCCAGCGTCCCCACCAATGGGCCGCCGCCCCCTCCGCCGGCGACAGGGGCACCCCCCAACGGTGGCGACGAGGTCTTCCAGGCCCTCAATAAGAAGCTTGACGTCCTCGTGGAGCTCATGAGGGCCCAGGCGGCAAGGGATGCCAGGTCCCGCTCCCCGTCTGGGAGCCCCCCCCGTCGAAGTGCGTCCAAGCATACCGCTGGGGGCCGCTTCACCCTCCGCGGTCAACAGCTCATCCGCAACAACGTGGGAGGACCCTCGCAAGCTCCGCCCCCAGAGCAAGAGGCTTCCTCCACGCCCAGAAAAGGGAAACAGGGGGCGAGGCCTCCGCGCCCGGGCGCTGATGTTCCTGAGGATCGCCACGACGCTCCCCCCAGTCCCACGGCACGACCGCAGCCGGAACTATCCCTCCGATTGAGGGATTTCGAAAGATGTTTTACAGAGCAAGAGCGCGCCCTCCGCGCCCTGCAGAAAACCTCTTTCTCGGAGGACGAGGAGAAATCCATTTCTCCGAATACATCTTGAAGGCAGAGGTGTCTCCCAGAACCTCCATTCCGACCTTCAAGCTCTATGATGGCCAGGGCGACCCAGCCAACCACTACGACAGCTTTGACGCCCTGGTAACTCTGCATGGAACGCCGGATCCTATCAAATGCCGAGCCTTTGCGGCCACCCTGGTCCAAGGCGCCCAGGCATGGTTCCGGGCCCTCGCCCGTGGGTCCATCCGGGACTTCAGGCAATTCGGGCGAGTCTTCAAGGAGAGCTTCGCCGGAAGCGCCCCCCCAAGGTCAGTAGCGGGGCTCCTAGTCCTCAAACAGGCGCAAGGGGAAAGGCTCCGGGCTTATGTCCACCGATTTAAATCGGAAGCCCTCAGAATTCCCCGCCTGGATGTGGCCTCGGCCACGACCGCTCTGACCGGGGGCACCCGGGACGAGAATCTCCGCCGCGAACTGGTCCTCCACCCTCCCTCGACCCTTGCCGAGCTAGTGACTCTGGCACTACGCCACGCCGAGTGCGAAGAAGTACTCAGCGCTTGCCGAGACACAACCGGCTCGGGTCGGGAGGGGGACAAGAAGCGGGCCTCCGAGCCAAATCCTGGCTCGGGCAAGAAGCGCGATCGGGAAGGAGAGCGCAAACGGAAGTATGAGCGATACACCCCGCTGACCGCGCCAGTCTATGAGATCTATGAAGACATCAAAGACCCGGGACTCCTCCGCCAGCCCGAACCAATGAGATCGAAGAACCGCAAGCGCGACAGGCATTGCCTGTTCCACGGCGACCACGGGCACCACACCGGCAACTGTCACCAGCTCCAAGACGAGATCGAGCGTCTCATCCGTCAGGGGCACCTGGCCCGGTTTGCAGCCGGGCGCAAAGAAAACCGAGACGCCGCCGAGGAGATCGATAATGCCCCCCGAGGGGTCCACATCAACGTCATCTCCGGAGGAACGGCATCGGGCGGCGACACCAGCCGAGGAAGGAAGCGTCATGCCGAGCGGGCCAGCCGGGTCTTAGAGCCCTCAGGGGCCCGGCCGAGGGAGCCCCAGGTCATAGTCTTCTCCGACCAAGACCCGGAAGGGCTGAACACCCCGCATGATGATGCCCTCGTTATCTCGGCCACAATAAACCATTGTAACGTAGATAGAACTCTGGTTGACAATGGGAGCGCCCCCGATGTATTATCTTATGACTGTTTCCTCAAGATGGGGGAAGACCCATCCAAGCTCCGCCCGATCCGAACACCCCTTTGCGGGTTTAACGGCCTGGCCACCTACCCCGAGGGAGCCCTAGGCCTGCCGGTCACCATCGGCACCCCACCCAAAACCGTTACGGTCATGGTGGACTTCATAGTGATCAAGGGTATGATAGCGTACAACGCCATTTTCGGCCGGAGAATCCTCAGCCGAATAAAGGCCGTACCATCTACCTATCACCAGAAAATGAAGTTTCCCACCAAAAACGGGTTGGGGGAAGTCTGAGGTAACCAGGCCACGGCTAGAAGGTGCTACAACATCTCGGTGGAAGCCTCAAGGCCGACGGGGAGGATAAGGGCCCCAAGGGTATCGAAGGAAAGACCGTAACCACCGAGCCCGGTGGTGATTTGCTAACGGTATTCCTAATCGATGACCCGGCCCTCGGAGTAAGGATCGGAGCTGACCTGCCACCCAAGGAACAGCAGCAATACAAGAAATTTCTTTCTGAGTACGTTCGGGTCTTTGCTTGGTCCGATGATCAACTCCCTGACATACCAGAGGAGACCGTGATGCACAAGCTCAACCTCGACCCCACCGTGAGGCCCGTACAGCAACGGAGAAGGAAGCATGCGCCCGAGAAGCAGGCGATCATCAAGGCGCAGGTCACCGAGGGACAAGGGACTGGCCTCTTCAGGCCAGTCCGGTACCCAACGTGGCTAGCCAACGTCGTCCTGGTGCCAAAAACCGCAGGCAAATGGTGGATGAGCGTGGACTTCACCGATCTAAATAAGGCTACCCCCAAGGACTGCTATCCGCTACCGAGCATCGACCAATTGGTTGATTCAACCTCGGGCAACGAGATACTCAGCTTCCTATATGCCTATTCGGGTTATCACCAGATCAGAATGCATCCAGAAGACATCGAGAAGACCGCCTTCATCACCGACTGCGGCGTGTACTGCTATACCCGGATGCCCTTCGGGTTGAAGAACGCTGGAGCCACATATCAGCGGCTGGTAAATCACATGTTCGAGGGACAGCTAGGTCGGAACGTCGAGGCTTACATTGACGACATGCTCGTCAAGACCCCCAAGGCCCAAGACCACTTCACCGACCTTGCCGAGACCTTCGGCACCCTCCTGAAGTACAACATGAAGCTCAACCCCGCCAAGTGTGCCTTTGGAGTAAAATTCGAGAAGTTCCTGGGTTTCCTGGTCACTCAGCGCGGGATCGAAGCCAACCCCGACAAAGTCCAGGCCATCCTGGACATGCGCCCGCCCACGTGCGTTAAAGACGTCCAGCGTCTGACAGGGCGTGTCGCCGCTCTCAGCCGTTTCCTGTCCCGTGCGGCCGAACGATGCTTGCGCTTCTTCAAACTGATGAGGGGACCCAAGCTAGCATCTGCTACGTCCGCATGGGATGAGGAGTGCCAGACAGCATTCGCCGAGCTTAAGAAGTTCCTGGCTTCGCCACCGGTGCTCTCCAAGCCCGTCCCAGGAGAAGTCTTGCTGCTCTACCTCTCGGCGACGCCATCCACGGTCAGCTCGGTCCTAGTCAGGAATGACTCGGGGATCGAAAGACCGGTCTACTACACCAGCAAGGTGCTCAATGAGGCCGAACGGAGGTACCCCGCAACCGAGAAACTCGTGCTAGCGTTGGTCACCTCCGCAAGGTGCCTCCGACCCTACTTCCAGGGGCACCCCATCACCGTGCTAACCGGCGAGCCGTTGAAGAAGATTCTGGCCCACCCCGAGGCCTCAGGGCAACTCGTCAAATGGGCCATTATGCTCGGGGCCTACGACATCTCGTACCGGCCGCGATCAGTAATCAAAGGCCAAGCGCTCGCCGACTTCATTGCCGAAAGCACCATCCCTGCCGAAGATAGGCCTCCGACCACGACCGGGCCAACCTGGGAACTGTTCGTCGATGGATCGTCCAATTCGGCAGGCAGCGGTGCGGGGATCCTCCTGAGGTCCCCCGAAGGGATAGAGCTACAGTACGCCTTGAAATTCAACTTTCAGGCATCCAACAATGCTTCTGAGTACGAGGCCCTTATCTCGAGAGCACGCATGGCCCGACGGCTGGGGGTCGAGCGAGTCAGGATCCACACCGACTCTCAACTAGTCGCAGGTCAGGTCAACGGTGAGTATGAAGCTCGGGAGGCACCCATGATCAAATACCTTCAGTTGGTCCGGAGCCTGGCCCAACAGTTCGAGGAATTTGGGGTAGTCCGGATAGCTCGGGAGCAAAACTCTCGGGCGGACGCCCTCTCTCGATTGGCCTCCTCCCTAGACCCGGAAGGTACACGATTGGTCCTCCTAGAAGAGCTAGAGCGCCCGAGCATAGACACGGAGCTCCTCGCTGTTGACTCGGCCACTCCAAGTGACTGGCGCTCCCCCTAGCTGTCCTGGCTACAGGACTCCCAAGAGCCCTCCGACCCTCGGGAAGCCCGCCGAATGAAGTATCAAGCTCGGCGCTTCGTCATCCTCGACAACACTCTCTACCAAAGATCGTTCTCCGGTCCCCTCCTGAAGTGCCTCGGGCCCGACGAAGCAAGCCGAGCCATCCAAGAAGTTCACCAAGGCCTGTGCGGGGCGCATGCAGGAGGTCAGCCGCTAGCCAGGATCCTGCTACGGAAGGGGTACTGGTGGCCCACCCTGCAGCGCGACTGCACGGCTCACGCACGGCAGTGCGACCGTTGCCAGCGGTTCGACCATTTGGTCCATCAGCCGGCTACGGAACTTATCACCCTAACCGAGCCTTACCCTTTCGCTCGGTGGGGAATCGATATCCTTGGACCATTCCCGACGGCCCAGTCCCAGAAGAAGTTCATCATCGTCGCCATCGACTACTTCACCAAGTGGATCGAGGCCGAGGCTACGGCAAGGATCACCGAGACAGTCGTTTGGGGCTTTGTTTGGAAATCGATCATTTGTCGCTTTGGCATCCCCCGAGTGATAGTAAGCGATAATGGTCGGCAATTCGACTCTCGGTATTTCTGAGACAGATGCGCCGACCTAAATATCCGCAACCACTTCACTTCGGTCGCCCACCCTCAGGTCAACGGGCTGGTTGAAAATGCCAACAAGACTATCTTGAAAGGCATAAAAACCAGACTCGGCAAGGCTAAGGGTAGCTGGCTCGAGGAATTGCCTAGCGTACTATGGTCGCACCGAACGACCCCCAGGACGGCAACCGGTGAAAGCCCTTTTCAGTTGGTATATGGCACCGAAGCCGTCGTTCCATTGGAGATTGCCAATCCGTCTCTCCGAGTGATCAGCTTCTCACTCGAGGCAAACGGGCAAAAGTTGCTCGAGAACCTCGACCTGGCAGATGAACTCCGAGAGATCGCGAACGTCCGAGCAACGGAGTACCAGCGCCGCCTCACTCGATACTACAACGCCAAGGTCCGAGACAGACGTTTCCAACCGGGGGACTTCGTCCTCAGGAAGGCCGAAGCCTCTCGACCACTAGAGGCGGCGGGCAAGCTGTCCCCTAACTGGGAAGGCCCCTACCGAGTGGTCGAGACGCTCGGAAAAGGTGCGTACAGGTTAGCAACAATGGAAGGGGAACCCATTCCTCGGACATGGAACGCAGCCGCACTATGCAAATTCTATTTTTGAAATTGTACAGCAAGATGGACGGAATAAATCCCTTTTCTTTTTCATTCCAAACCATTGGTACATCAGATAGGCAAATGCCAGTACATCACATAGCAAAAAGCAAAAATCCGTCTAACACCGCTTCAAGGGGTCATCGCTCGACTGACTCGGTCTTGATCTCCTCGCGTCCAGCCACTGACTCTGCCTCGTGTGGAAACTGGCTCGGACAAAAGGTGGTCGAGCCAGTTGGCTCGGGTGGCCCGTGACAAAGGTGACAGAGGGACTGCAGAAGGGAGGCCACCTTTAAACGTTGAGGAAAGCTACCTCCCAAGTTGGCAACAACCAGGAAAAGGGAGCGCCGTGAAGGCCTCCCCTCTTCCAATCTGCTAACTCCTTGGAAGGAAGGAGAGAGCAAGCAGCCCCCGAAGAGTGAAAGAAATGAAGAGCAGAAGAGGGAGAAAGAGGCTGCAGACGGAGGAAGGCTTCGGTGAGGAGGGAGCTTGATGCGCCCCCCCCCCCATGCAGAGGGGGAGTGGCGGCAGGCTTCCCTGATGCCCCCATCCGTCCCCCGCCTCGGCATCCACCCGGAAGCCTCGCCGGAGCTAAGAAGAGGCAAACGGCGTGCTTCCACACGCTGAAGCCCTCCCCAGATCCGCGCGGCGACCGTCGGACCCGTCTCGTGCACGCGCAGTGACCGTGGGATCCGTTCAACATTCCAGGACAGCGGGAGCCTGCTGCTCCCCGTCGTCGGCAGCGTCACCCTCCGCGGGACCCTCCATGCTTAGATTGCAGCGGCGCAACGCAGAGTGAAGAAGAAGGAGTAAGGACAGATCGACGGCGGGGATCCTTAGCGTTAAGGAGGAAGGAGCGCCCTTCGGTCTCTCTTATAGGCCAAGGGAGGCCGCGCGCCTTAAATGACTCCCCCCTTTAAAACACGCCAAGGGATCCCCCTGAATGGTCACCTCCAACTCCTCGATCCCCGCCCTAGCGGGATTCACGAAGCGGCCTGGCATTCAAAGCGTGAAGGAACGAAAGGACGCCCCGTCAGAAGTCTACCGAATCAGCATGCGAAAACTACGCAGAATATATCGGCACCTCCCAACTACTCCAGATACGCCAACCAAATCACGGCACAGAGGGTACTCAAACAGAGCAAGTCATTTATTATCACACCAAAAGGAAACTCTCTAACAAGAGGAAAGAGAGACAAAAAGGGAAAGAGGCGAAACAAGGCAAAATACATCAGGCCTCGGGCCCACTTTGACGCTCGAGAACGGCGGAAGGGGAAGCGTCATCCCCGGCACCTTCGGTGACGGCCGGCTCGGACACTGACCTCGCCTGTGCGAGAACTATCTCGGTCGTGAGCCCTCCCGAAACGTCCGGAGCCGGTGACCCCGATGGAGGCGACCCCTCCGAATCTTCCCCGACCGACGATGAGGAGCTAGAAACTGACTCATCCGAGTCATAACGCTGGCCAAAGGGGAACTCGATCGCGGAGTTTTGCTCATCGACGTAGTCTACCGCCCGGCGATAGCCCTGCTTGAACCCCTTTCGAGCGCCCCGGCGAAGTGCTACCTCGTAATAGGGTAGGGCGGCTTCCACCAGGTCGGCCGAGTAAGCATCCGAGCTCCTATAGCGCTCGATCGCCTTCGCCTCGATCTGCCCCGCCCTTCCGACGAGCTCAACCCGAGCCCGCTCCGCGTCGGCCGCACGCTCCTCTACCTCGACCATCTTCCGCTCGGCTTCGCTCGCACGCTCCTCCGCCCGAGCCCGGTCCACCTCAGCCTCAGCTCGGAGGCGCTCCGCCACCTCCGCCCGATCTAGCAGCTCGGCGCGTTCGAGCTCCCAGCGATTGTCTAGCTTGAGGCGACGCAGACGCTCCTCCTCCAAGGATCGGCTCGTCCTCTCAAGAGACTCTCGGGTCTTGGCGAGCTGTTCGGTCAGCACCCCAGCTTCCAGTCGACTCACCCGCGCCACCTCCCGAAACGCGGAAAACTCCTGTCGGAGCCCCTCATGCTCCCCCTTGAGTCGGGCCAGTTTCCTTTGGCATCCTCCAAGGGTCCAGGCGAGTTTCGACCGCTCCGCCTCCGTCCGAGCGTGCGCCTCCGACATCAAAGCCGCTGACCGAGCTATGACCAGGCCGCCCTCCATCAGAACATCGAGGATCCCGGGGGGGTATTGCGCCTTTCTCCCCCCTTCATCCTCGCGGCGATCGATCGGCAGACCCGATACAGGTCGCCCGTAATACCGAGCCTTTCCAAGGGCTCCGGCAGAGGGGACCGCTCCGCCCTGGGCACCCCGCCAGAAGGCTCTGCTCGAGCGATGGAGCCGATCGCCTCGCGCGCCACGGTCGGTTGGGGTTGCGACGCCTCCCCGGGCAAACCCCCAACCTCGACCGGCGCCGCGGGACCGACCGCACCGGGAGCTTCAAGCACCTGGGGCTGCAACGCCCTCGCGGGCGAACCCCCAGCCCTGCCTGTCTCGGCCCGCACCTCGCCGACCGAGACATCACCGCCTCCGATCGATCCCCCGGTCTCGGCGTCAACTACCTCGACATCGGCCCCCTCTACCCCCGTGGGGGGGAGAGCCGACGTATCGCCGCCCTCTGAAGGGCCCCCGGTCTCCTCGGCCCCCTCTCGCCTGGCAGGTGGGGGAGCTGGCCCCGAGGGGTCGGCCCCATCTTGCCCCCGAGAGGGGAGCGCCGCCGAGCCGGAGTCACCCCCGGCGGTAGAAGGAAGACCTGCCTTCTTGGCCCGTTTTCTGGCCTTCGCGGCCTCCCGCAACTTTCCCGCCGTGGGATCCTTGCGCTTCGTACCAGTTGGTCGTGAAGATCCCTCGGGGGCCACCCCCTTGCCCTTATCTCAGGCTTGGGCGCGACCCGCAGAAGCACCTGGCTCGTCGGCCGCCGAGTCATCTCCCAGATCAATGACCTCGGCAGCTTCCTCCAGAGGTTCCCGCCTCACGTCTGCAACAAAGGAAGAAGACCCGGTCAGGAGAAAGAAAGTAACTACCACCCCAGGAGAAGAACCTCGAGAGTGATACCTGTCGACGTCAACCGCGTAAGAAAACACCATTCGATGTTCTCCGGCGTCACCAGCTCCTCGGTCGACTGGCGATTATCCAGCAGACGAGCGGCCTGGCGCTCCACGTGGGGAGGGAACTCCTCCTGGCGAGGGGGAAGATTCGGATGAAAATTGGGCGAAACCAGACATCTCCAAGACTCGTCCGTCGCCTCCGCCTTCACCCAGAAGAATTGGGTCTTCCACCCCTTATGCGAGGAGTCCTTCGCTGCGAGTGAGATGCAACTCCTGTTCCTCCTCGCTTGGATAAAGTAGAAGCCTTTCCCCGCCGACGGGTGCGCTTTCAACTCAAAAAAATAGTGAAAGAGGTCCAAGGAAGGAAAAATGTCGTGCTGACGACAGAGAATCCGAAAGGCGGAGAGAAGGAGATACTAGTTGGCCACCAACTGAATAGGCGCCAACCGAAAAAACTCGAGAAGCTTAAGTACAAGAGGCTCGAAGGGAAGGCGGAACCCACTCTTCCAAGCCAGGAGGAAAGTGCAAATATGCCCCGTGCGGCTGTCCAGACTCGTCTCATACGGGGCGGTGGCAGCAAAGCTGTACCTGAGAGGCAAGCGAAAACGATGCTCCAGCTTCCTCACCTCAGCTTCCCCCAACTCGCTGCAATTGGGGACGGGCTCCCGCCTCACCTGCTCGACTTCCAGAGGCAGATCAGCCATCGAGCCGGAAGATGATCCCTCGCACGAGCTCGAAGACTCCGGGGGGGAAGGAAGTTGCCGGACCGCCTCCGCGGTTATCCTCGCCAACTCCTCAAATGCCGCCGCAAGACCTTGCGTCTCCGCTGTGCTCTCACGACGCATCAAGGAGCCCCGGAAGCAAAGAAACTAAGGAAAGCCTAAAACCCTGGGAAGCCTAGAACGATGAACAGCGCCCAACGCCTATAAAACCCTGGAGGAAGGCGGCGCGTCGTTCCGTGCTCCGAGAAAAGGGGGGCCCCTTCATTTCAAATCCGTCAGGATCATCATTACGGGCCCAGGCGACCACTATACGTGGCTCCATAACGCCAACAGAATTCCACCCACCTGAGCCACGCCGGTCCAAAGCCTCGAAAACTACTCAACCGAGCCTCCATGGCTCGGGAGTAGGAGGGGGACAAGTGGAGAGGGGGATTTCTGCAGCCCATTCAAAGAGCAGCCCAACAAGACCCAACAGGGTCCCACGAGGCAAGCTCACCTGAGTGACAGCCCACAGGGCCCACTTAGGAAAGAAAAAGCCCAACGAACAAACACTCGAGGAACCAACTCTCCCCGGCGGCCCCTAGGCTCGGAGGGCCCGAGCGATGGTCAGGTCACAAGGAGGGTCCGGCCCGAGCCATTTCCCCACCCGGGAAGGATAGGCATTACCGACCTATCCAACCCCTCCTCCGCCGAGCTATGCTCATCGCCCGGACTGGGCTGGCATTTCAGGAGCTCGGCCAGACCGGATATTATCCGTTCGTGCTGCTGTTAAGAGTCCCTAACGGACAGGGGAATCCAGAAACCGCTGGACTTCGAGGCGATAACGTTCCATGATAAGGCCATGAAAGCCCACGTTGAGGACGTAACTCCCGCCGGAAACCCCTCAGCTTGCAGGACTCCTGAAGGCGGCGTACTATTTAAACCAGGGATACCCTCCGGTGGAAGGTAAGAAAAAAGAGGAAGAAAAAGAGCCATTAAGGCAATCATACTCAAAAACTCCTGAGCAATCCACTTCACCCCTCTGGTGGAGAGGAATCTCGCGCACCAGTTTTTCTCCTCCCCATTATTGCTTCCACCACAGCTCTACTGACTTAATCATCGGAGGGTTTTTCCCCAGGGAAACCCCCTGGGCCCTCTGATACGTTTCCCTGTCTTGCAGTTCATCTTCTGGTGATCCACAGCCCGCTCAGGACACAGCGCGAGATTTCACCTCTTCACCCGAGATACATCAAACTCTCGTATTTTTTCTCCCCCGCTGTATTCTTACCTTCACCCCGGTCATCGGCAAAAAAAACCCCCCGTAACAACCGCAATCAGTCCAGAGTTCAAAAAACGCCGGTGACATAAGTGCTTTCTAGAATAACGGGTTTTTAGGGTACAACCAGATCGGCGTCCTAGTGGGAATCCCCGGCTCGCGGAGACTTATGGAGTCCTTGAAACATGATCACCTAGCCCGGTAGATGGAATATCCGACGGAGAGGATCACAAGTCCAACAGGTGTTCCTATCAAGTGCATGTGTAACTAATAGTAACGTATCGAAATATGTGCTATATGTAAACTTATAAAACAAAAAATAAGGTGAGAAAAAAACATGCCAAAACATAGATTGAATTGCAATCAAATCCTGGAAAAATTCCTTTAATTACAAGATTATAGGATTTTGGGCAAGAAATTAACATATATGAAATTAAACTTAGAAACATGCCAGCATGCAATGTATGATATGACATGATCAGGAACTATGATAACTGAGCTAAAGGCATGCATAACACTATAATTTAATAATAAAATAATAAGGGGTTAGCTATCTACAGAAATCAGGTAGCGGTCAATGGAGGGCCGCTTCTTGTAAGTAGCGGTCTGTCGCAGGGCCGCTATATGGATATAGTGGTCTCTTCAAGACCATTTTATGTCTACCACCGACAAAAATTAAAATCGATATGCAGAGCCTATTCTAGGTCAATAAAGCTTGAAATTATAAGGAATCAGAGGCATAAGTCATGGTGACATGTTTAGAGTGAGAGAAGTGCTGGAAAGGACATGGATTAAGCTAAAATTTCATCTTTTGATTAAGGGGTGCAGGGATTATGCGCATGGATGAACATGTATGCGCAATCATGGTAAAACCTTAAATACTCCATGTATAATGCATGCAACCATGAGAAAATTGAGGGCTTTTACTCCTAACACGGTATTTAAGCCATCCTGAGATAACCTACCTCTAGTTTGATTCCTAGACAGAGAATTTCTCCCTGGAAGATGATGCTGGTTCCTGCGCGTCCTGCGTAGAAACAACAACTTCCTGACCTTCTAACTCCTTAACCTCTTGACCTTAATTCATGCGATTTGGAGGGAAGTTAGAAGACATAAAGGAGAACAATTAATCCTAAAGGTTTGGTATGAAATTACCTTGACTAGGGTTCCTAAACCTTAGGTATTTGCCAGACAGACACGCTGATTCTTGAGTGCTCTGCAGAGGAACAACAACTTGCAGATCCTCTAACTCTCTAGATGCTTGGTCTCCTAGCATGAAATTTGACAGAGGGTTAGACAATACTAAATAGAACATAAAGTTCTAAAGTACTAATTTGAAATACCATCATCTTACAATCGAACCAGGCGAGCCAAAACGAGGGTTCGCGTAGGTCGATGTTCAGGCCTATTTATAGAGTTTGAACTAGGGCTTAGAGATTGGAGCGAATTAGAGTCCTAACTTGGGGTAGAATCGATCCCTAAAAGTCCTAGGCATGTTTATTCACTGGATAGCATCGATCCATGGGGATTGGAATGGGAAAAATCTAAGCTTTTCACGCCTCTAAAATTCCCATTTTTGGAAGGCGGTTGCGGTCCTATCTAGACCGCATCCAGTAGGTGGCGGTCTTTTGATAGACCGCCTTCTGGCGTTTAATCCAAAAAAATTAGATTTTCCTAGTTTTCTGTTATTTATCCCCTAACTAGTCTATTTATCCTATTTAAATCTGAAAATAACCCTAACTATGTTTCTAGACGTGGGCTTGGGCCAAAAGGGCCTAGAAATTGGTCTTTGGGCTTAATTTAAATGGGTTTATTTATTTGGTTAATATAGGGCCTTCAAATTAATTTAATTAACCCATAATTCATTAAATAGCCCATTAAACCTTTTTAAATGCTTAATAATTATTTTTAATTCAAGAAAAATTCTTGAATTTCCAGGGTGTTACATGTAGTATGTGGGTACAACGAATGTACCTGCATGACACGTCTCGAGCATGTAGCCATTCCAACACGTTAGCGCTCTCTTACAGGGATGTTCGATTGTCCAATTCGGGCTATACCGGGTCCCTGCCCCATGCAATTGACACCAATAGTGCTGTGTCCAAGTCGTTACTCCATAGTATACAAAATCCCTCAAGGGATATCATCATGTAAAACATACATTATGGAGGAGACTTCACCCTTTTTATATTTGTAATGACCTGGGGGCCAGCTGTAGATCTTAAGAAAAATCCACAAAGAAATTTTAAATTAAAAGAAGAATTGGAAAAGGGAGGAAAGGGAGCATGAGTGGATGCTAAGGGGGACAACGTGATCGCCAGAGACTCGCGGGTCTCGAATGATAATAACAATAAACAATAAAGGAGAGATCGCGAAGAATACCTTTAAAGCGGGGGAGATTGTGAGTGCACCTTCTCTTCTAATCGGCTGGCCGATGAAGAGAGTTCTTCTTGGATGATTATCCCTTACAAAAATAACAAACACCAACAAAAGATATGGATTAGAAACAAGTGTGTTGCATCAAATCCTTAATATGAAATAATCATGAAACATGTAGATGGACACACCTTGTTGGTGTTGGCCTTTAAAACCCCTATGCAAAGGGGTAGGAAAAATATGATGATATGCAAAGAGGGAGGGTGCAAGTGTTGCACAATTGGAGGATCTCAACGTGGTTGAGATGATAAAAATAAATAGAAGAGGAGATGAATATGATGCATGAACATGCAAAAATTAAACTAAAGAATAATAAAGAAAGGGGATGAGAAAAGCTTATGGGTTTATTTCTCCAAGGAGGGCTTCATTAATCTTCAATATCTTCAAAGGAGGAAGGGGCTCCCAAGGATGTAGCCTTGGGTCTAAGGGAGTCTCCTTCTCCCTCCTTAGCTCCTCCTTCCAGCAGAGTCTCCCCAAGATCAAAGAATGCAACCTTATGAACAAGGGAGAGGGGGATTCTATTTATAGAAGAAAAATTCATAGTTTAATTCAATTAAAAATATTAAATCAAGTTTTAATGATATTTGAAAGAAGATATTCACATGCCAAGTGTCCTCCCAACCTTAGAAAGTCATAGGAACCCTTTCCCAAGTGGAAAAGCAGCTCAAAAGGAGGAAGGAAGAAGGTTATGCCGGATTCGAGATTCTGTCAGAATTTACGTCCACCATAGTGGGCACCAATTAAAGTAGTTCCTCTTATGGTAATGGAGGGAGAGGAAAATGAAGAAAGCTCGAAGTGGGTGCAACTCCAGGGGCTTCATCATGTGCTGGCTCCAATTCTTCATCAAAAATTTCATCATGTGTTGCTTCTAATTCTTCATCATCGGACTCAAGTGGACATCATGGTGGAGGCGTAATGATGGGTGGAAGTGTATAATGTGGAGGACTTTGTGTATATGGAGGCGGAAGGCCATATGAATGAATGTGATGAATAGGCGGACGGCGTACGACGTCCACTTGATCGTTGAACTTCATTGAATCATCTAGCTCACTTGCATATACGATGCAATTATCATCTCTCCTCTCCTTCCAATCTTTCTCCATCTTGATGATGTTATTCATAAAAGCATAAAGGGGATCGACTTGAGGAGGAGGAGGAAGCAGCTGCAGGCTTTTGACCCTCTTCAATTGTTCCTCCATGTTATGGATTTTATCAAGAAGAGCTTGTTGGAGGGATGTGACTTGAGAAGTAGAGGGTTGGCCATAGGACCTTGGAGGGGTATTTTGACATGAAGGCTGTGGAGGAGGGTTAATGGGTTGACCCATGAAAGGACCCGGTCGGACCGGGGTGCAAAGAATGTGTGGGCCTTGGGGCCGTGGAGGTGAATAGAAGGAGACGGGTGATGGATCACCCGAGAGGAAAAAGGAAGCGGGTGATGGACCACCCGAGAGAAGGGATGAATAGAAGAGGGAGGCGGGTGATGGGCCACCCGAGAGGTTGTGGAAGAAAGATGAGAGGAGGGAGGTGGGTAATGGGCCACCCGAGGACGAGATGAAGGAGGATGAGATGAAGAAGCTAAACCCTCAACAATGGCCTAAAGGTCCTAGGTTGTTGAGGGGTGAGATGTAATTTTTGGGAGACCTTCCCGTTATTTAGAGGAGATGGTTCCCGGGAGGTAGCGGCTTGCGATTGATGCAAGGGACCATAAGATTGAGAATTGCCCATGGGGCGGGCAAGACCATGAGAATGAGGACGTAGTCCCTTAGAAAAATTGTGGTGAGAATTGTAGATTTGAGGATCATAGGAGGTGCTAGGTTGATCATCCTCGTGATTATATGAATAATTAGACATGTTGATTTTGTTATCAAGGTGAAACATCATGCAGATCAAACAATATTCAATCAAAGCAATGTTGCAAAGATATTAAACAAGTGAGATGTTTGCGCTTGATTTTGAGTTAAACCTTTATGAATTAAATGATTTGGACAAAATTTGTGTAGTTCACTCAAGGTAAGAACCTAGTTTCAATGTGATTTACTTCGGTGCCAACTAGGTTATGTATCTCACCACGTATGGCCCAACTAATCCTGGGGAACTTCAAGGTACAACTAGCCCAGTGATCGAAGAGGGAATCCTTTGATGTCGGAGACTTACGGAGACCTTGGTTTAGGAATTTCCAGTCCAATGAGAGGAGTTCTCAATTGGAGGGTCTTTCCTTCACCAAGAGGGGGTAAAAATCTCCTAAAAGGTGTGAGGAGAGGAGGTCTCCCAAGTCAAATGCCCTATATGAAAGAACTAATGCAAAGGAAAGGAAAAATACACGTATGAACATAAATATGCAATAACCATGCAAAACAGATCACAGAATAAGATGGTTCTGTGAACAACAGAAGGAATTGGCGCCTGGGACAGTGGGCGCGAATTTTGAAATTTACGTCCACTGTCCTGGACGTGATTTTTTTTTTGCAGAACATAATCTGCTACAGGACCGCGTTCAACTGAACACGGTGCTGTGGTTGACCGCATTTACCCTCTGTATTGCGGCCGAAAAGCAATAGAAATGAATAAAAATTGATGAAAAACAAGGTCAAGCACTCACATGAGCATGGAGATAACTCGTGGCAAGCAACTGCATATAAAATAAAGCATGGCATCCCAATTTTTTTTTAACCTAAGGAAATGGAATTTTCTAAAACTCTAACAAATTGGAATCACTTAGGGAGGGGGTGTGCACGTGGTGCACGAGGGATGAAAAATAATAAAAAAGGGAAGTGCTATGTGGAGCACAAAGGGGGAGATGCACCGTGGGTGCAAAAGGGAAAGGGCACACGTGCGTACCAAGTGGAGAGGGTAATCAAAAGAAAAACATGAGGGGTCCCATCGTAATCGCCAATTTGTAGATCTTAAGAAAAATCCACAAAGAAATTTTTAATTAAAAGAAGAATGGGAAAAGGGAGGAAAGGGAGCATGCGCGGATGCTAAAGGGGAAAACGTGATCGCCAGAGACTCGCGGGCCTCGAATGATAATAACAATAAACAATCAAGGAGGGATCACGAAGAATATCTTTTAAAGCGGGTGAGATTGTGAGTGCACTTTCTCTTCTAATCGGCTGGCCAATGAAGAGAGTTCTTCTTAGATGATTATCCCTTGAAAAAATAACAAACACCAACAAAAGATATGGATTAGAAACAAGTGTGTAGCATCAAATCCTTAATATGAAATAATTATGAAGCATGTAGATAGACACAATTTGTTGGTGTTGGCCTTTAAAACCCCTATGCAAAGGGGTAGGAAGAAATATGATGATATGCAAAGAGGGAGGGTGCAAGTGTTGCACAATTGGAGGATCTCAACGTGGTTGAGATGATAAGAATAAATAGAAGAGGAGATGAATATGATGCATGAACGTGCAAAAATTAAACTAAAGAACAATAAAGAAAGGGTATGAGAAAAGGTTATGGGTTTATTTCTCCAAGGAGGGCTTCATTAATCTTCAATATCTTCAAAGGAGGAAGGGGCTCCAAAGGATGTAGCCTTGGGTCTAAGGGAGTCTCCTTCTCCCTCCTTAGCTACTCCTCCAGCATAGTTTCCCCAAGATCAAAGAATGCAACCTTATGAACAAGGGAGAGGGGGGGTCCTATTTATAGAAGAGAAATTTAGAGTTTAATTGTATTAAAAATATTAAATCAAGTTTTAATGTGATTTGGAAGAAGATATTCACATGCCAAGTGTCATCCCAACCTTAGAAAGCCATAGGAACCCTTTCCCAAGGAAGGATGTTCTATCGGATTCGGGATTCTGTCAGAATTTGCGTCCACCACAGTGGGCGCCAATTAAAGTAGCGTCAGCCAGCTAGTTGCCAATTCCGAGCCATTTTTAGAAAGATTGGAAATTCCCAAAATTAGAAGAAAATTTACGTCTACCAAGGCTGACGCGAATTAGGAATTTTATGAATTTTGGTCGGAATTAAAAATCCCAAAAATAGGCAAGGAAATACGCATCCCTACGGATGGACGCGACTTCAAATTAACGTCAGGGATAGAAGACGTCGTTTCTTGATTATTTTGAAAAGTTAAAAATTACAAAAAATCAGAAAAGGAAATCGCGTCCACCTAGACAGACGCGAATTAAGAAATTATGAGATTTTGGTAATTATCTAAAAGGCCAAAATAAGGAGAGGGAATTAATGTCAAGGAGATGGACGCCAATTAAAGAATTGGCGACTTTGTGGAGAGGCGCTAATTCATCGTGAAAAAGAAAAGGAAGAATTCGCGTTGACCATGGCGGACGCGAATTAAGAATGCGTCCACCTCCCCAGACGCCAATTAAAGAATTGGTGCCTTTCTAGAGAGGTGTTAATTCAATAATAAATTGAAGTTGGCCAAAGATAGTCAATAAATGAATACGCGTCCGCCTAGGTGGACGTGACTTTGAAAGGTGTGTCGACTCAACAGAATTGACGTCAATTTGAACAGGCGTTAATTCTTTAGAAAGGAATGGGCGTCCACCTAGCCTGACGTGAATCATAACAGCCTCGAAAAATTAGAGAAAAATCAGGAAAAAAGTGGAAAATGGGTAAAAGCTGAGGAAAGTTGAATGATCAAGAAAAATAAGAAAAATCACTCAAATAAGTCAATTTGAGGGTCAAATGGGGTATCGCAATGTGATAGGAGATGTACTTAAATAGATGTCGATTTTGGCGTGTCTACACCAACATCCGTGGCAGAGTTGCTTGCACTCGCCACAATGGAATCCTCAATGTTCTTCTATAATGCCCCTTTTGCGGCACTTATTAATGAAATGTGGGTAAAGACATCTATTCTCATATTCAATGTTCCTCGATCCCTGAAATATCTCATCTCTCAAGCTAGTATTGACCTTCCCTGTCTTGGCAATATGGTCTACACCCTCCCCCCTCAATGTCATGTCTCTCAGGGTACTCAGCCCTCACTTGGGGGAAGGAGTAAAGGTGTTTAGATTCCATCCGATGTAAATAAACATTGATCGTTTGTGACCGATGGGGATGACGTCCTGCACCTGAATTCTCACATCACCTGATACACTCATACTCGTGGAGCCCCTCCTTGACCCTAGCTAATAAACAATTATTCTGCCACCCAGCATCATGCTCCCTTGTGTGTATCCCTGACCTCCCCCCAAATAAAAAGAGAAAAAAACTAGCAAAATTGGGGGGGAGGAAAAATAATGAGACATCGACAAAGTGGGCTAAGTGGTATTAGACAAAACTTCATCTAAAAGTCTGTGGTTAGATAGAAGGATAGACGATACATCGTCTAAGTTGAAAAATTGGAAAGATGATACCCGTCTAAAAGGAAAATGACAAAATTGGAGATAGAGGATATTGCATCTCTGTAGTTTTGATGATGACTAACACTATGAATCAAATTATTTTTATGATAATTATTTTGATGCTCCTTGATGAATGATAAAGATCCTGCATTGTCTAAATATTCTTAGGATCTAATGTTGTTGTCTTGCATGCACATCTATGGATCAAATGCTTTTTTCATCATGCTTTTCTGATTTAATGGTCCTCTATCATGTCACCCATGAGCTCATACTTATTTGTCTTGTTTATATGGGTTCTGTGCATTTAGTGCGTTGACGGACTTGGCTGGCTGCATAGACGCAATAGTGCGTCTTTCGCTTGCTGTTTTGTCCACTGCGTCGATGCTGGCACTGGATGCGTTGACACATTGGCCTGTTGCCAGGGGCGTGAGCATTTCGTTTAAGCAGTTGAGTCGACGCTGCACGATGGAAGCGTTGACGCATTGGCTTGGTACCAAGGGCTTGAGCGTCTCGCCTATGAAGCTGAGTCGACGCTGTCACCTGAAGCGTTGACGCATTGGCTTGGTGCCAAGGGCTTGAGCGTCTCGCCTATGAAGCTGAGTCGACGCTGTCACCTGAAGCGTTGACGCATTGGCTTGTTACCAAGAGATTGTGCATCTCGCCCAAGGAGCTGAGGCGACGCTACACAATGGAAGCGTCGACGCCTTGAGTTTATGACCAAAGGTTCTTTTGATCAACCACCAAACAGAAGCATCGACGCTGTCACTGATGCGTTGACGCATTAGTGTGTTTTGTCAAGGGACCTGTTCTCCATTATATCCATTGTGTTAACGCCTTGGCTTTAGTGCGTTGACGCGTTCTTCAGTCCTTTGATAAGTCTCGTGCAATCTGTGTGAACAATGTATGACTTGAATATTTCTGAGATTGACTGAATGTTCTCTGAAACCTTACAGGGACTTAAAGACAAATTGGAACTTTATTCCAATCATGTGAGCACGTGATCCGAGGGAATAATCGTCTAATACATGGCTTGGTTCATCTGGAAGCATTACTTCGCGCGTGTCTCCCAAAACCCTCACTCTCTCGTGAGATTGGATATATATATATATGAAGGTTTCTGCTCCTGAAAAGCTACCGAAGCCACAAGGAAAAGGGTGAGGCCAGAGCGAGAGGAAGGAGAGGAGAAGCCATCCTGATCCATTCGTTGAGCATACCTGGAAGAGAGAGAGTGATGAAGGAGATGATGGTTTTCTGCTATGTTTTGTCTATGCTTCTTTAAGAAGCTACATTGTTTCTCCGTTCGATTGTCTTCGATAATTCTTTATGTTTTCAGTTGTTTGTTCTTAAATTCTGATACTCTATTTTATCGTTCCCTCTAGGTGTAGAGGAAGAGAGGTGAATCCTCTGGGTTGCATTGTGGTTCCCTCTAAATCAGATCAGAGGAAGGGAGGTGGTCTCCGGGGTTCTTGTGTTCAGATAGTAAGGAGGCTATCTGGGTTGTTCCCTCCGACTGTGGAGGAAGAGAGACAGCGTCTCTGATTTGCAGTGAGTGTGGGTCACTGCTGGGTTCCCTCTTGTCTAAGAGGAAGAGAGAGTTATCTCCGGTCAGGTCTTGGGGTGTGAGACCTGGGTGCAAGCTGTGTGTTCAGCGTCTGTAGGGATTTCGATCCCCAAGCTGTGGATCAGCGTGTTGTTGGCAGACTGAGTCTGCGGTTCTTTCTTGTGAAAGGGAAGCCTCACTCGGCCTTGAGTGAGGGATGGACGTAAGTCTGCAGGTTGCAGACTGAACCATCTAAACCTCTTGTTCTTCGTGGTGTGATTGTGCGCATCTTTTCTCTTTATGCTTTTGTCTGGTTTCATGAAGTAAGTGTGATTGTTGATGATCAAAACCTTGGTCTGACTGCTCGCTTAGTGCTTGTGCGTATGTGCTGATGAAATTCTGAGTGATATATGTTCTGCACTCGTGACCTGCTTTATCTTAGTTGAGGTTTCGGATTATTTTACATATAGTCATTCTTCCTAGCCCATCTCATCTTCTAAGATTACCTCGGCTAGGACAAATATTTTTTAAACGGTGATCTATTCATCCCCTCCCCTTCTAGCTCACCGTCCTCTTACTTAACAGTTGGTATCAAAGCGGGTTTACCCGAGATGTGGTCCAACGACCAGGGTAATCCTGGAACCAGTGGTCCTCGCAGCTACATAGCTGAAGGACAGTCAATCTCCCATCCCCCATATTTTGATGGTTCTAATTATTTCTTTTGGAAAAATAGGATGGAAGTTTTCATCCGATCTCAGAGCCACAAGCTGTGGAGAGTCATTACAACTGGACCTTATGATTTACCTCCGAATGAGGAGATGTGGTCTGAAGAACAAGTCAAATTATCCGGACTGAACTGGTCTGCGCTCAACATCATCCAGTGCGCAGTTCACCCTGAAGAATATGCCCGAATTTCGGCGTGCAAGACAGCTAAGAAGATGTGGGATGAACTAGCACTAATTTACGAGGGTACCTCTCAAGTCAGAGCTACCAAGGTAAACTACCTAACCTCTGAGTATGAATTATTCAAGATGAAGTCAGAGGAGAGCGCGACTGATATGTACGCTAGGCTATCACTGATCACAAACAGCCTCAAGGGGTTTGGAAAGGAAATATCTGAAGGGGATATAGTCAGGAAGATCTTGAGATCTTTGACTCCAGCGTGGCACACAAAGGCCACTGTGATAGAGGAATCGAAGGACTTAACAACCATGACTGTCACTGAACTCATAGGGTCTCTTATGACCTATGAGATGAATCTCAAGAAAACAGGAGAAGGTAGTGACAGAAAGGGCAAGAATGTTGCTCTTAGGGTTGAACGACACAGCAGCAGCAGCAGCAGTGGAGACTCTGATGGAATTCCAGACCTTGACAGGAGTGAAAAAGCCTTGCTCACACGACAGTTCAAGAAATTTCTGAAACTGAAGGGAAAATTATATGGGAGAAGAAGAAACTACTCATCAGGTAAATATCCGAGCAATGGCAATGACAAGGATAGGAATGCTAAAAGTGTGATGTGTTATCATTGCAGGAACCTTGGGCACATGAAGCAAGATTGCCCTGAGCTTCAGAAGAAGACACTGGATTACCATAAGAAAGGCTCCAAAGTGTACAAGAAAAAGCCAAAAGCTATGGTATGCACTTGGAGCGATGAAGAAGAAGACTCAGAGACTAATTCCTCAGGAAAGGAGACTGAAGGAGTATGTCTGATGGCCGACGAGGAAAATGAGGTAATCAATCCCTTTGTGACTTACTCTATTGATGACTGGGAAGATAAGTATGGTGAACTGCTAGATATGTACAATGCCTTAGCTAAAGAACATAGAGTCACCAAACGCAAACTCAATGTGATTAATGAAGAACAAGAACTCATCAAGACAGAAAATTCCAAACTGATAGCTGAATTAGCTCAAATGGAAAATGTAAGAAATGAGAACAATCTTGTTAAAAATGAGCTTGAAAAACTTAGAAAACAGCTTGATGAAACCAATCAACATACTGAAGAAAACCTGAGACAAAATGACTTACTTAGGGAAGGGTATGAAGCTGTTAAAAGGGTCAATGATGAATTGCTGGAAAACAATATATGTCTGCGGAAGGAGTTGGAAGATAAGAAGAAAACCCTTGAGAGGTTTGTTTTGGGAGAGAGTAATTTGAATGCCTTGTTAGGCACCAAAGTAAACTTTAACAGAGAGGGGTTGGGTTTCAACCCAAGTAAGAAGGAAGCATTTGGGGTAAAAACCACTACTTTCTGCACTGAGAAAGGAAAAGAGAAACTGGACATTCCATCCAGTTCCAAAACTACTGAACAACAAAAGAACATCCATAGACAACAGGCTGATTTTGGAAAAAATATCTTCAAGAAATTCAACAAGCCCACGCACCAGAAGCAAGTTGTCCGTCAATTCAACAACTATGACTCTAATAAAAGAATGGGCTATTTTAAAAGCAACATGGGAACGTCTAACTACACACAGAATACTGTCAATAAAATGCCTTCATCTAGACAGGTTAAAAATTATGGTCTGGCTGGGACCCAAACCTTTATCAACAGAAACTGGACACAACTTGAGAAACAAAAAGAAACAAATGAAATGCACATCAATAAAAAAACTGTCAACCCTCAGCACAGAAAGAAAAAGGGGTTAAAACAGATCTGGATTCCCAAGACTGTGCTTAATGAATTGAACGGTATTTTTGGACCCAACTTACCTTGGGTTCCAAAGCACACAACTTAAATTGTTATTGTGCAGGTGAGCCTAGCAGCCGAGAACAACAAGTGGTATCTCGACAGTGGCTGCTCGAGGCACATGACAGGGGATCAAAGAAAGTTCAGCAAGCTTGAATTGAAAGCAGGAGGGTCAGTTAAGTTTGGAGGTAAAAACAAAGGTCAAATCATTGGGACCGGAACCATCGGTAAGAAAACCTCCAACTCTGTTGAAAAAGTCTTGTTGGTTGAAGGTCTGCAACACAATTTATTGAGTATTAGTCAGTTATGTGACAAGGGTCACAAGGTTCTTTTTGATGAGCATGCTTGCAAAATTTTAGAACCAAACTCTGATAAAATAAAGTTCATTGCAAATAGAGTCAATAATGTCTATATTGTGGATCTTGATGTTGAGTCTGAGTCTAATCTGTGTCTCACTGTTGATTCAGAGAATAACATGTTTGACTGGCATAGGCGACTAGGCCATGCTAGCTTTAACACCTTGCATAAATTAGCTAAATTTGATTTAGTTAGAGGCATGCCTAGCTTGAAGTTCAAATCATTCTCCAAGCCTTGCGAGGCCTGTGCTCTAGGCAAGCAAACTCGAGCTTCTTTTAAAATTAGGTCTGAGAGCTTGTCAACAAAGATCATGGAACACTTGCACATGGATCTCTTTGGTCCTACCAGAACCTAGAGTCTAAATGGTAAGAGATTTGGTTTTGTCATTGTCGATGACTACTCTAGATTTGCATGGCTATTTTTCTTGGCAAATAAGAGTGATGCTTTTCAAAAATTTGAACATTTTTTCAATAAGCAAAAACATATAGGGCACAAGATCACTGTTATCCAATCAGATCATGGAGGAGAGTTTGAGAACTCCTCATTTTCTAGCTTCTGTGACAAGGAGGGACTGACTCACAAATTTTCTTCTCCCAGGACCCCAGAGCAGAATGGAATTGTGGAGAGAAGGAATCGAACAATAGTGGAAATGGCAAGAACACTACTAATGGAGAGTCAGCTACCTAAGAGCTTTTGGGCAGAAGCGGCAAACACAGCCTGCTACATACTTAATAGAGCTTTGGTAAGACCCATACATAAGAAAACACCATATGAACTCCTGAAAGGTAAGAGGCCTAATGTCTCATATTTCAAAAATTTTGGTTCAAAATGCTTTATTCATAATAACAACAAGAGAGACTTAGATAAATTTGATGCTAGAAGTATTCCAGGAATATTCCTAGGATACTCTGAAACATCTAGGGCCTTCAGGGTCTTTAATAAAACTGATAGAACTGTAGAGGAAACCCCTCATGTTATTTTTGATGAAACAAAAATCTCTAACAGTCTAAATGATGATAACAGGTCTACAAGTCATGATGGAGAGTTCCTGGAACAAATGCAAGAGGAGGAAGTACAACCGGCTGAAGAACCCACTGATCTGAACCCAGTAAGTACAGCTGAACAAGGTGAGTCCTCAACAAATGTCAGAGTTTTAAAAGACCACCCTGTAACCAATATTATTGGTAGTCTTAATGATCCCCCTAGGACAAGATCTCATTTCAGAAATGTTCAGAATCAGGACTTAATTGCTTTAGTTTCTCAAATTGAGCCTAAGACCATTGAAGAAGCCTTAAGTGATGAGAATTGGGTAACTGCCATGTGTGAAGAACTAGGGCAATTTGATAGAAACAATGTCTGGGAGCTTGTACCTAGACCTAAAAATTTCAATGTAATAGGAACAAAATGGGTTTTTAAGAACAAACTGAATGAAGAAGGTGTCATCTCTAGGAATAAAGCTAGACTTGTAGCTAAAGGCTACAGTCAGGAGTATGGAGTGGACTTTGATGAATCCTTTGCTCTAGTAGCTAGAATGGAGGCTATCAGAATTCTATTAGCATTTGCTTGTTCAAACAACATAAAACTTCAACAAATGGATGTTAAGAGTGCTTTCTTGAATGGAATTCTAAAAGAAGAAGTTTATGTTGAACAACCTCCTGGTTTTCAGTTTTCGACTAAACCTGATCAAGTTTTCAGGTTAAACAAAGCTCTTTATGGATTAAAGCAGGCTCCTCGGGCCTGGTATGAAAGGCTGACCAGTTTCTTACTGAATAAAGGATATAACAGAGGTAAAGTTGACCAAACTTTATTCACTAAGAATTCAAGACAAGATCTCATCATAGTTCAGGTATATGTGGACGACATCATCTTTGGATCAACAAATCCTGAACTGTGTAAAGAATTTTCGCAGCTTATGTCAGCTGAATTTGAGATGAGCTTAGTTGGGGAACTGACTTATTTCCTTGGCTTGCAGATAAATCAAATGACAGGTGGCTGTTTCTTCCACCAAACCAAGTACACGCTGGATATCCTAAAAAGGTTTGGGATGACTAACCTGAAGCAAATTTCCACCCCAATGAGCACAAGCATGACCCTTAATGCAGATGAGTCAAGTAAACAAGTGGATGAAAAACTCTACAGAGGTATGATCGGATCCCTCTTGTACTTAACTGCCTCTAGGCCAGACATACAATTCAGTGTTGGTTTATGTGCAAGATATCAGTCTAGGCCTACTGAACTACATTTGTCTGCTGTAAAAAGAATCTTTAGATATGTAGCAACCCTAATAAATGAATAATTGAAATAAATTAAAACATATATTACAGAAGTAATATATATAAAAGGAATAGGGTTAATTGGACGAAATAAAACAAATTAAAAATAACGCCTCTTATTAAGGCGTTAATTTATAAAGAAACGCCTCTACCCATGGCGTGAATAATGAAAGGACGCCCACACCTACGGTCGTCACCTCTTACGCGACCAAAATGGGCAAGTGAAAGAAACGCCCTCTGCCTGGGCGTGTTTTAAATAAATCACGACGTACCTAACGGCGTTACATGTAACGGGACGGAACTTATAAAAGTCAGGCCAAAGAAGCGCCCTCTACAAGGGTGTGTTTTAAACAAGGAACGCCTCTCCCTTAGGCGCTTTTTAAGAATATACGCCCTTACCTAAGGCGTTAATTCAGTTCGTGAACCGTTCGAACCCAGAACTTATTCAGAGTAAGTGATAAGCATTAGAAAGAGTTCAAACGTGGTAATGACTCTATCATAGAAGTATTACTTCCACTAGAACACTAACCCTAACAGGACGTCCAAAATCCTATAAATAGTCTTGATCGAACAAACCCTAAACCTATTTGATTCAAGCCTCTGCGACAGTAAGTGAAGAACATAACTGTTCTTCTTATTCCTTTCTTTCTGTTTCTAGTGTATGAAGAACTAACGTTCTTCATCTCCTTTCTTCCCCTACAGGCTGAGTGAAGATCATCGTCGCCATCATCTTCATCAAATTAATTTTTCTTCTTATCAAGTCATTCACGTGTTCCATCTCCAGATATCAACAAAGGTAGGATTTTCTCAAGTCACTGTAGCCCAAACTAAATTGATACAGTACAATAATTATCATGCATATACATGGTTTGGTTTATTATAGTTTCTGAACGACTTTCTGTTAATTTCTTGAAAGAAACGTCCTTAGCAAGGGCGTGACTATAAAATACACGCCCCAAACTAGGGCGCTAATTTACAAGACACGACCCTGCCCCGGTCGTCAATTTCACATTTGACGCCCTGTACACAGGCGTTACTTTCATGTAAATCTTAAGAACTGATTATCCATGTAATTACATGAAAGCAAATTGTTAACGGTTAAAAGTCAATAAACATGAAACATCAAATCTAAAATACTGCATCTGAATTTCCTGCCAATTTTCCTGTCATATTGTTATCCTTGATTATCGTGTAAATCTTGCTGATCATGTAAATTCCTGATATTTCTTGAATTCACGACCTAGATTAGGTCGTTTTCCATCTGGTAACGCCCCATCACAGGGCGTGAATTAAAAATAAACGCCCCTTACTAGGGCGCGTATCTGTTAAAATCCTGGAATATATATTCTGTGAAAATAAGAATTTAATGATTAACGCCCCTGCCAAGGGCGCGGTTTTTGATAATTTCTGAAAATAAATATGTTCTGATAAATATTGTAAATAAAAGGACGCCTGCCACTGTAGTCGTCAACTCTTGAAGAAACGCCCTTGCCAAAGGCGCGGTTTAGATAAATTATTGAAATAATGAAATTCTGCGAAACGGAACATATATAAACGCCCTGATACTAGGCGTTAGTTACTTGAAAAACGCCCCAGACAAGGGCGTGTTTTTCATAAATTAATGAGATTATTGAAAATTCTGCAAAACGGACCATATGTAAACGCCCTTCTGTTAGGCGTTAATTACTTAAGAAACGACTTTACCTAAGTCGTTATTTTACTGTAAACTGATTTTTCCTCTGGTTTGCTGACCGATGGTTTTATATATCATAATATATATATATATCGGCACTATTCTCCACTCCGTGAGTATAGTCCCACGTTTCATGTTGATTTATCGATCACACTCAACTCTCATTGACATACAAGCTCTCCATTGGACATTCCGTTCCTTTGGACTAGCGAGTTAGTCATAGAGACCTCCGTAAGACTCCTCGTAGCCTTGGATTCCCTCAAGGCCGACTGAGCTGGTTGTACCCTAAAAACCCATTACACAGTTTTTGCCATGTCAATCTAAAGAAAACATGGTATACCGGCCCTTATGATTATACAAAGAGTATATCATAAGAAATTCTTGATGGGATGATGATATCATGCCATATCGTGTCATTCTTGTAAACCCCAATTCTATGATAAGAATGAGGGTATCTTGCTTGATCTAATGTTCATGTGGACCTCAATTCTATATAAAGAATGTCCATATTGATTTGTCATGGTACCTAAGTTAAGGGAACCATATTCTACCTAGCTCGTGATTATACCGTTATTATCGCCATTCTATGTCCTTTGTCATATTTTGGACTCTATTCTATCAAAGTTGTCATACGTATCTACAAGCTTGATTATTGAAATTCTATATTGGCTATATAAACAAGAGTGGATGTCAAAACACATGATAAATGCCTGCGCATATAGGGCCCGATCTGGTCCTGGGAGGAGCACCCGAAAGTACTTGTGCCCATGGGAGTTAAAATGATAAGGTATCTGGCATTATACCGAGTACTTGACTTGCTTGATTGGACATTCCACACACATCTTGTACTTTAATCGTACTTGACTTTACATGAAATGCGTGGCCCGAAAAAGGGTAATTTACTTGCTTGAAACATGATAGCCAAGGTTCTTGACATGACTTGTTAAACGTGCTTGCTTTAATATCTTGAATAACTTGTATCTTGTTCATGAAAGTTCATCTTATTTCTTTGATATTACATTCTCTCTATCTTGTCGTTTCATGCGAGCATGCATAGCTTTATTGCATCCATGAAAATGTAATTACTTAAACCACTTGCTAGTACTTGAGATATAATTTCCTACTGAGCGTTCGCTCATTCCGTTTGTCCCTTTTTACTTTTCAGGTAAGTCCGACGACGATGGAAGTCAATCGGATGGGAATTGTCAAGAGTGAAGAGATAGAGCTTCTACAAGTGTCGTCTAGTCTTTTCATAGTTTCTTGAGTCAACTATGTATTCTTTTCCTTTTTTATTAACAGAGTATTGGATTTGTAATAGTCTATCCATTATGAAATAAAGGATTGGGTTATCTTGCTATTTTGCTCATCTCTGTCTTTGTGTCGAATACACGACCACTCTGATTGACATGATTGATATAGACACGTCGCGCATCTCCGGGTATCTTCCGCGCTCGGGGCGTGACAGTCTTTGTGGTATCAGAGCCTAAGGTATTCAATTCCTAGGAAACCCAAGTCCAAGGACAGGTTTCAAAACCTTTAACCAAGTGAGAGTGGGTAGAACCAAGGGTTAAATGATCAATGAGTCCTTTATAAGATTATAGTGACATAATACTAACATAGCTATTGTAATTGTAGGATAATGGCTGCCGAACGTGCTCAATGGCGCAACATGCAGCGTACCCTTCAAGGGATGATCCAAGTGCTACAACAGGTAGCACAAGGTGGTGCTCCACGAGCTGGAAGCTTACACCAAGCATTCAAGAATATGAATCCCCCGAAGTTCATGGGATCGACCGATCCAGACGATGCCGAGCATTGGGTTCGGGAGATTGAACGTATATTCCGTGTCATGCAATGCACGGATCAGGACAAAGTCTTATTAGCTACTTTCCAGTTAGAAAAGGATGCTAGATGCTGGTGGGAGTCGATTGAAGCTACTATTGACCCAACTCAAGTTACATGGGGTGAATTCGTTGAATATTTCAACGCCAAATATTTCTCTGATAGGGTCCAGGAAAGGAAGGCCGCCGAATTTGCCGGATTAAAGCAAAGATCTTTATCGGTGGCTGATTATGAAGCACAGTTCTCTAGACTGTCTAGATATGCTAAGCATTTAATTAGCACGGAAAAGATGAAAGCCCGTAGATTTCTTAATGGGCTTAGGCCCCACTACATTACTCAACTGGCGCCTATGGATATACAAGTTTATACTGAAATAGTGCGCCGAGCTCAGTTGCTTGAAGATGCCACGGAACTATCTGATAGGATCCGTGGGAAAGACAAAAAGGAGCAAGTCACAAGTTCGGGTTCTTTTAAACCCAACTTTAAGAAGAGGCCCAATAATGGAGGTTCTTCCTCTCAAGATCAGAAGTTCAAGAAATCCAAGCCTTTCTCTATCACCACTACCCCTTCAAACGTAGTATGCAAGCATTGTGACAAGGCTGGTCACAAAACAGAAGAATGCTGGAGGAAACTAGGAGCATGTCTCCGTTGTGGGAGTCGTGAACATCGGATTCCCGATTGTCCATTAATGAATGACCAAGACGGTGAGGGTAAACGCCCAGTGACAAGGAACGCGCGTCTTCATGCAATCCAAGAGACCGAACCAGAAGAAGAAGGCGGATTGGTGGAAGGTACATTAAAAATTTGTTCCAAATATGCACATGTCTTATTTGATACGGGTGCATCGCATTCCATTATTTCCAAGAAGTCTGCTGACCCATTACCTCTAGAACCAGAATGGATGAAGATAATATTGTCTACTCCTCTCGGAAACGAGACGGATATCACACATCATTACCAAAATTGTGAGGTATTGGTTCGAGGAAAGAATTTTCCTATTGATCTTATCTGCTTAGATCTAAAAGAATATGATGTTATACTAGGAGCAGATTGGTTATCCAAATACCAGGCAACGGTTGATTGCCGTGATAGCAAGATTGTTTTCAAGGAATTTCCAGAACTGACTTATACTAGTCCTAAGAGTCGAAGCAAATCCCCTCTTATTTCGGCTCTTCGAGCAAGCAAGCTCGTCAGGAAAGGATGTGTATCCTTCCTTGCTTTTGTCACTAATAAAGAAGCTAAGGAAACCAAGGTAGAAGACGTTCAAGTAGTACGAGAATTCCCAGACGTATTTCCGGAGGAATTGCCGGGATTACCCCCGCAAAGAGATGTGGCCTTTACCATCGACTTAGTCCCTGGTGCTGGTCCGGTTTCAAAGGCACCATATAGAATGTCCCCTGCTGAACTCAAGGAGTTGAAGGAGCAGTTGATGGAACTAATCCGAAAAGGGTTTATTAGACCAAGTACTTCCCCGTGGGGAGCACCAGTCTTATTTGTAAAGAAGAAGGATGGATCCATGAGATTGTGTATTGACTATCGACAGTTGAATCATCTTACTATCAAGAACAAGTATCCACTGCCGAGAATCGATGAATTGTTTGATCAGATTTCAGGATCCAAATATTTCTCCAAGATTGATCTCCGGTCGGGATATCATCAATTAAGGATCAAGGATGATGACATTCACAAGACCGCATTCAGAAGCAGGTATGGCCATTACGAATTTGTTGTTATGCCTTTTGGACTAACAAATGCCCCTGCTGCCTTTATGCAGTTAATGAATAGCATATTCAGGCCTTACTTGGATCAATTCATAGTAGTCTTCATCGATGATATATTGATATATTCTAAGACTAAGGAAGAACATGAAGAGCATTTGAGGATTGCATTGCAAGTCTTGAGGACAAATCAATTATATGCTAAACTCAGCAAATGCGAGTTCTGGCTTGAAGAAGTGGCTTTTCTCGGACATGTCATATCCAAGGACGGTTTATCTGTGGATCCGTCAAAAGTTGAAGCTGTGAGAAACTGGGAGAGACCCACTAATGCAAGCGAGATCAGAAGTTTCTTAGGTCTTGCAGGCTATTATCGGCGATTTATCAAAGATTTCTCTAAGATCGCCGTACCACTTACAAGATTAACTCGTAAGGAGATCCGATATGAATGGAGTGAGGAATGTGAAAGCAGTTTCCAAACTCTCAAGGATCATCTCACCACAGCTCCAGTCTTAGCCCTACCAATTGAAGGAGAGAAATTCGAGGTCTACACTGATGCTTCTGGCATTGGCCTCGGATGTGTTCTAATGCAACATGGGAAGGTCATAGCATACTCTTCTCGTCAACTGAAGAAGCATGAGGAGAATTACCCCGTCCATGACTTGGAATTGGCCGCGGTAGTATTTGCCCTAAAGATATGGAGACACTATCTCTATGGGGTACAGTTTACTGTATACTCCGATCACAAAAGTCTCAAATATCTATTTTCACAAAAGGAGCTGAACATGAGACAAAGACGTTGGCTAGAATATCTCAAGGACTTCGACTTCAGTATACAATACCATCCCGGAAAGGGTAATTATGTGGCTGACGCCCTTAGTCGAAAGCCGAGAGCAATGATAGCAAATTGTATGATGCAAGAATGGAGGTTACTTGAACAATTCTCCGAGCTCAATATAAGCTTGGACACGGAATCCAAATTTGTCACACTATCTCATGTAAGCATACAGTCAGATTTGTTATCTGAATACAAACACTTCAGGATGATGATCCTATATTAGTAGAAATCAAAGGCAGATTAGAAGGACAATCTGATTTTCAACTAACTTCTGATGGAAGATTATCGTTCAAAGATAGAACTTGTATACCCGATTGTCCGGAATTAAAGAAGAAGATCTTAGATGAAGCTCACCGATCAAGATACACTATTCATCCTGGATCAACTAAAATGTACCAAGATGTAAAGAGGAACTTTTGGTGGCCTAATATGAAAAGAGAAATAGCGGACTATGTATCACGCTGTCTCACATGCCAACAGGTCAAGGCGGAACATCAAAAGCCTGCGGGAAAAGTACATCCTCTAGATATTCCTAAGTGGAAATGGGAGGATATTGGTATGGACTTCATCATGGGTTTGTCTAAATCTAAAGGAGGACATGATGGAATCTGGGTTATCATTGATCGATTGACTAAATCGGCACATTTCTTGCCAATCAAAAGCCGATGGTCGATTGATGTGCTAGCTGCACTATACATTAAAGAAATAGTCAGGATACATGGAATTCCTGTCTCAATCGTGTCTGATAGGGATCCCCGTTTTACTTCTCATTTTTGGAAGGGATTACAACATTCGTTGGGGACAAGGCTCAACTTTAGTACTGCTTTCACCCACAAACGGATGGTCAGACCGAGCGAACTAATCAAGTTGTTGAAGATATGCTGAGAGCATGCATTATGGACTTTGGAGGAAGCTGGCATGACCACTTACCTTTAGTTGAATTTGCATATAATAATAGCTACCAAGCTAGTATCCAAATGGCACCTTTCGAAGCCTTATACGGAAGGAGTTGCCGATCTCCCATATGTTGGAACGAAGTTGGAGAAAAATAACTATTAGGTCCAGACATGGTAAGGGATACAACCGAGAAGATACAAGTAATCAGAGAAAGATTACAAGTTGCTCAGACAAGGCAAAAGGCTTATGCTGATACCAGGAGAAGAGATCTTGAATTCCAGGTTGGAGATCATGTATTTCTTAAAATATCCCCTGGACGTGGCATACGAAGATTTGGTGTTAAGGGCAAGCTTACGCCAAGATTCATCAGACCATTTGAGGTACTCGAAAGAGTTGGCGAGGTTGCTTATCGCATCGCGTTGCCTCCTCAGTTGTCCGAGGTACACAATGTATTTCACATATCTATGTTGAAGAAGTATGTGCACGATCCGTCACATATTATTGAGCATGGAGATCTGGTGATCCAGAAAGATCTCACATACGAACAGAGGCCTTTAAGATATTAGATCGAGAAATACGAGCTCTAAGGAATAAGGTTATTCCCATGCTTAAGGTGCAATGGAATAAGAATCCTGAACATGAAGCGACATGGGAGACCGAGGAATCTATGAAGAGACGATTTCCCGAGTTATTCTAAGAGGTATATGTTCGACACTCTCCACATGTATAATTATATATATATTGAATTTGGGGACCAAATTCTTTTTAAGTGGGGGAGGGTGTAGCAACCCTAATAAATGAATAATTGAAATAAATTAAAACATATATTACAGAAGTAATATATATAAAAGGAATAGGGTTAATTGGACGAAATAAAACAAATTAAAAATAACGCCTCTTATTAAGGCATTAATTTATAAAGAAACGCCTCTACCCATGGCGTGAATAATGAAAGGACGCCCACACCTACGGTCGTCACCTCTTACGCGACCAAAATGGGCAAGTGAAAGAAACGCCCTCTGCCTGGGCGTGTTTTAAATAAATCACGACGTACCTAACGGCGTTACATGTAACGGGACGGAACTTATAAAAGTCAGGCCAAAGAAGCGCCCTCTACAAGGGCGTGTTTTAAACAAGGAACGCCTCTCCCTTAGGCGCTTTTTAAGAATATACGCCCTTACCTAAGGCGTTAATTCAGTTCGTGAACCGTTCGAACCCAGAACTTATTCAGAGTAAGTGATAAGCATTAGAAAGAGTTCAAACGTGGTAATGACTCTATCATAGAAGTATTACTTCCACTAGAACACTAACCCTAACAGGACGTCCAAAATCCTATAAATAGTCTTGATCGAACAAACCCTAAACCTATTTGATTCAAGCCTCTGCGACAGTAAGTGAAGAACATAACTGTTCTTCTTATTCCTTTCTTTCTGTTTCTAGTGTATGAAGAACTAACGTTCTTCATCTCCTTTCTTCCCCTACAGGCTGAGTGAAGATCATCGTCGCCATCATCTTCATCAAATTAATTTTTCTTCTTATCAAGTCATTCACGTGTTCCATCTCCAGATATCAACAAAGGTAGGATTTTCTCAAGTCACTGTAGCCCAAACTAAATTGATACAGTACAATAATTATCATGCATATACATGGTTTGGTTTATTATAGTTTCTGAACGACTTTCTGTTAATTTCTTGAAAGAAACGTCCTTAGCAAGGGCGTGACTATAAAATACACGCCCCAAACTAGGGCGCTAATTTACAAGACACGACCCTGCCCCGGTCGTCAATTTCACATTTGACGCCCTGTACACAGGCGTTACTTTCATGTAAATCTTAAGAACTGATTATCCATGTAATTACATGAAAGCAAATTGTTAACGGTTAAAAGTCAATAAACATGAAACATCAAATCTAAAATACTGCATCTGAATTTCCTGCCAATTTTCCTGTCATATTGTTATCCTTGATTATCGTGTAAATCTTGCTGATCATGTAAATTCCTGATATTTCTTGAATTCACGACCTAGATTAGGTCGTTTTCCATCTGGTAACGCCCCATCACAGGGCGTGAATTAAAAATAAACGCCCCTTACTAGGGCGCGTATCTGTTAAAATCCTGGAATATATATTCTGTGAAAATAAGAATTTAATGATTAACGCCCCTGCCAAGGGCGCGGTTTTTGATAATTTCTGAAAATAAATATGTTCTGATAAATATTGTAAATAAAAGGACGCCTGCCACTGTAGTCGTCAACTCTTGAAGAAACGCCCTTGCCAAAGGCGCGGTTTAGATAAATTATTGAAATAATGAAATTCTGCGAAACGGAACATATATAAACGCCCTGATACTAGGCGTTAGTTACTTGAAAAACGCCCCAGACAAGGGCGTGTTTTTCATAAATTAATGAGATTATTGAAAATTCTGCAAAACGGACCATATGTAAACGCCCTTCTGTTAGGCGTTAATTACTTAAGAAACGACTTTACCTAAGTCGTTATTTTACTGTAAACTGATTTTTCCTCTGGTTTGCTGACCGATGGTTTTATATATCATAATATATATATATCGGCACTATTCTCCACTCCGTGAGTATAGTCCCACGTTTCATGTTGATTTATCGATCACACTCAACTCTCATTGACATACAAGCTCTCCATTGGACATTCCGTTCCTTTGGACTAGCGAGTTAGTCATAGAGACCTCCGTAAGACTCCTCGTAGCCTTGGATTCCCTCAAGGCCGACTGAGCTGGTTGTACCCTAAAAACCCATTACACAGTTTTTGCCATGTCAATTTAAAGAAAACATGGTATACCGGCCCTTATGATTATACAAAGAGTATATCATAAGAAATTCTTGATGGGATGATGATATCATGCCATATCGTGTCATTCTTGTAAACCCCAATTCTATGATAAGAATGAGGGTATCTTGCTTGATCTAATGTTCATGTGGACCTCAATTCTATATAAAGAATGTCCATATTGATTTGTCATGGTACCTAAGTTAAGGGAACCATATTCTACCTAGTTTATCGACTCGTGATTATACCGTTATTATCGCCATTCTATGTCCTTTGTCATATTTTGGACTCTATTCTATCAAAGTTGTCATACGTATCTACAAGCTTGATTATTGAAATTCTATATTGGCTATATAAACAAGAGTGGATGTCAAAACACATGATAAATGCCTGCGCATATAGGGCCCGATCTGGTCCTGGGAGGAGCACCCGAAAGTACTTGTGCCCATGGGAGTTAAAATGATAAGGTATCTGGCATTATACCGAGTACTTGACTTGCTTGATTGGACATTCCACACACATCTTGTACTTTAATCGTACTTGACTTTACATGAAATGCGTGGCCCGAAAAAGGGTAATTTACTTGCTTGAAACATGATAGCCAAGGTTCTTGACATGACTTGTTAAACGTGCTTGCTTGAATATCTTGAATAACTTGTATCTTGTTCATGAAAGTTCATCTTATTTCTTTGATATTACATTCTCTCTATCTTGTCGTTTCATGCGAGCATGCATAGCTTTATTGCATCCATGAAAATGTAATTACTTAAACCACTTGCTAGTACTTGAGATATAATTTCCTACTGAGCGTTCGCTCATTCCGTTTGTCCCTTTTTACTTTTCAGGTAAGTCCGACGACGATGGAAGTCAATCGGATGGGAATTGTCAAGAGTGAAGAGATAGAGCTTCTACAAGTGTCGTCTAGTCTTTTCCATAGTTTTCTTGAGTCAACTATGTATTCTTTTCCTTTTTTATTTAACAGAGTATTGGATTTGTAATAGTCTATCCATTATGAAATAAAGGATTGGGTTATCTTGCTATTTTGCGCATCTCTGTCTTTGTGTCGAATACACGACCACTCTGATTGACATGATTGATATAGACACGTCGCGCATCTCCGGGTATCTTCCGCGCTCGGGGCGTGACAAGATATCTGTCTGACACACATACATTAGGCTTATGGTATCCTGCTTCACGCACATTAGATTTAGTTGCATACACTGATGCAGACTTTGTTGGATGCAAACTAGATAGGAAGAGCACCAGTGCCCACTGCCAATTCTTAGGAGGATGCCTAGTTTCTTGGAGTTCAAAGAAATAACATTCAGTGGCTCTTTCCACTGCTGAGGCTGAATACGTGGCTGCAAGCAGCTGTGGCACTCAGGTTATCTGGATCAAGCATCAGCTTCAGGATTACCAAGTAGAGACAGGTTGCACTCCCATTTTTTGTGATAACACTAGTGCCATAAACATTGCAAAGAATCATGTTATACACTCACGAACAAAACACATTGAAATCAGGCACCACTATATCAGAAATGAAATTGCAAATAAAACTTTTGAATTAATTCATGTTGGGACTGCAGATCAAATTGCTGATATTTTTACAAAACCTCTAGATACTGAAAAATTCACTTCTTTGAGAAGAGAACTTGGTATTTACAAACTCTGACTGATTTGAGGCAATGAATTCTGGTTCATGTATTTCCATAAATTTAGTGGTAGTTTTGTCATACCTTTTCTGGTGGGGGTCCCTATGTGAGGGGGAGCGGGTGTGTGCTTTGAGTAAAGTCAATTCTGCTTCTCTGCTGTTTTCTGGGTAGAATGGAAGATAGAGCTACTAGAGAGGGGGAGCTTGACTAATTAGAAACGCTTGAAAGATGGTTGTTATTGCTGGATTAAATGTTAGAATTGATCTTGAATATTCCTCTTAATAGAACCTCATTCATTTCCTATATTCTTAAGTTTGTGCAATTAAAGTCCAGCTAGAATCCTCTTCTAGTAAGTCTTAAGAGGCTAAGATTAACCTTCACAAGTATATCCTCTTACTTTGTTGCATGACTCATGAACAAGCTAGACTTGTAAGAAATGGTTTCTGTTTATGAGCTTCTCATTGGACATCTTGATAAGACCTCTAATATTTGCCCTGGTTTTTGTCTTCAAACAACCCCTTGTTGAGCTAGTTAAACTGATCTGTGCTTAAAACTGCATACTGAGAAACTAGGAATCCCATCAATGAAATGAGAATTTCCTATGTCATGAGGTATCAGTTCTCATAAACAAAATCAAAAGAAAGAACTACAATTCAAAATTATGCTTGGCAGAGCAATGATGACAATATGGTGAGTAACTGGGGATTCTGGTCTCTGATCAAGGTGTCTACTCATGTAACAACCAATGGTCACTATCTCTGTTCTCTAATTAAGAAGTGATGAGGCTCTTACACTGAGTAACTGAGGATGCTGGCCTCTGACCAAGGTGCATACTTAATGTCAAAAGTGTAACTGGCCAAATACACTCTATAACTGTGCTTTCTCTGCCTGGACTGTTTGTCCTCAATGCCTACAGGCTGTCTTAGTGGTTCAAACTCTTGTTGTCTCTTTGACAAGCCTTAACAGCTACCTCAGTCATACTTGTTGCCACTTGCTCTTCTCTCATAATCATAGTAAGTTGATAAACTTCAAGTTTATTCTGAATCTCCTTCTCTTACCAGAACTCTAAGATTCTTCACTGAACCTTACAGCCCCACTTAAGCATCTAAGATTTGACAATGAGTCTCTACTGTTGGAATCCTCTCCATCTTTTCTCATCAGTCCAGCGTCAACATCTCTCTTTCTCCTTGTTTTGATGATGTCAAAGGGGGAGAAGGTTGAAAAAGTCTGAAAAGGGGAGAAGGTTGAAAGGGGGAGTAAAGAGGTGATCTTGTAGCTAGTTAGTGGAAGGAAGGTTTTGGAATGGTTTTTGGTAAAAGATTATGAGTGCTGTGAGTTCAGGCCTGTTCAGGCCTGTTCAGGCCTTGAAAGGTCACCATTGTTGCCTTTATTGAGAATGTTTTAAGTTGGTGTTTCTTCTTTCACTGAATTTGACTCATGGTGTTGCCATCATCAAAAAGAGGGAGATTGTTGCATCTCTGTAGTTTTGATGATGACTAACACTATGAATCAAATTATTTTTATGATTATTATTTTGATGCTCCTTGATGAATGATAAAGATCCTGCATTGTCTAAATATTCTTAGGATCTAATGTTATTGTCTTGCATGCACATCTATGGATCAAATGCTTTTTTCATCATGCTTTTCTGATTTAATGGTCCTCTATCATGTCACCCATGAGCTCATACTTATTTGTCTTGTTTATATGGGTTCTGTGCATTTAGTGCGTTGACGCACTTGGCTGGCTGCGTAGACGTAATAGTGCGTCTTTCGCTTGCTGTTTTGTCCACTGCGTCGACGCTGGCACTGGATGCGTTGACACATTGGGCTGTTGCCAGGGGCGTGAGCATTTCATTTAAGCAGTTGAGTCGACGCTGCACGATGGAAGCGTTGACGCATTGGCTTGGTGCCAAGGGCTTGAGCGTCTCGCCTATGAAGCTGAGTCGACGCTGTCACCTGAAGCGTTGACGCATTGGCTTGGTGCCAAGGGCTTGAGCATCTCACCTATGAAGCTGAGTCGACGCTGTCACCTGAAGCATTGACGCATTGGCTTGTTACCAAGAGATTGTGAGTCTCGCCCAAGGAGCTGAGGCGACGCTACACAATGGAAGCGTCGACGCCTTGAGTTTATGACCAAAGGTTCTTTTGATCAACCACCAAGTAGAAGCGTCGACGCTGTCACTGATGCGTTGACGCATTAGTGTGTTTTGTCAAGGGACCTGTTCTCCATTATATCCATTACGTTAACGCCTTGGCTTTAGTGCGTTGACGCGTTCTTCAGTCCTTTGATAAGTCCCGTGCAATCTGTGTGAACAATGTATGACTTGAATATTTATGAGATTGACTGAATGTTCTCTGAAACCTTACAGGGACTTAAAGACACATTGGAACTTTATTCCAATCATGTGAGCACGTGATCCGAGGGAATAATCGTCTAATACGTGGCTCGGTTCATCTGGAAGCATTACTTCGCGCGTGTCTCCCAAAACCCTCACTCTCTCGTGAGGTTGGATATATATATGAAGGTTTCTGCTCCTGAAAAGCTACCGAAGCCACAAGGAAAAGGGTGAGGCCAGAGCGAGAGGAAGGAGAGGAGAAGCCATCCTGATCCATTCGTTGAGCATACCTGGAAGAGAGAGAGTGATGAAGGAGAGGATGGTTTTCTGCTATGTTTTGTCTATGCTTCTTTAAGAAGCTACATTGTTTCTCCGTTCGATTGTCTTCGATAATTCTTTATGTTTTCAGTTGTTTGTTCTTAAATTCTGATACTCTGTTTTATCGTTCCCTCTAGGTGTAGAGGAAGAGAGGTGAATCCTCTGGGTTGCATTGTGGTTCCCTCTGAATCAGATCAGAGGAAGGGAGGTGGTCTCCGGGGTTCTTGTGTTCAGATAGTAAGGAGGCTATCTGGGTTGTTCCCTCCGGCTGTGGAGGAAGAGAGACAGCGTCTCTGATTTGCAGTGAGTGTGGGTCACTGCTGGGTTCCCTCTTGTCTAAGAGGAAGGGAGAGTTATCTCCGGGTCAGGTCTTGGGGTGTGAGACCTGGGTGCAAGCTGTGTGTTCAGCGTCTGTAGGGATTTCGATCCCCAAGCTGTGGATCAGCGTGTTGTTGGCAGATTGAGTCTGCGGTTCTTTCTTGTGAAAGGGAAGCCTCACTCGGCCTTGAGTGAGGGATGGACGTAAGTCTGCAGGTTGCAGACTGAACCATCTAAACCTCTTGTTCTTCGTGGTGTGATTGTGCGCATCTTTTCTCTTTATGCTTTTGTCTGGTTTCATGAAGTAAGTGTGATTGTTGATGATCGAAACCTTGGTCTGACTGCTCGCTTAGTGCTTGTGCATATGTGCTGATGAAATTCTGAGTGATATATGTTATGCGCTCATGACCTGCTTTATCTTGGTTGAGGTTTCGGATTATTTTACATATAGTCATTCTTCCTAGCCCATCTCATCTTCTAAGATTACCTCGGCTAGGACAAATATTTTTCAAACGATGATCTATTCATCCCCTCCCCTTCTAGCTCACCGTCCTCTTACTTAACAGAGGATACATCGTCTAACTGAGGAACTATCAGACGATACTTCACCTAACTCACGATAGACGATGAGTTAGATGACATTTTGTCTAAGAGGTGTTGTGTACCCTATGTGATTTTGATGATGTCAACTTTATATCTCATCATTTATAATCTTGATGATATAACTGTGATGCATGAATTAATGAGCTCATCAAACATATATATAAGTCTGAACAATGTCAGTCAGAACAAGTTCCAAAGATACATAAAAAAGGCATGAAATGACAGTCAACGCTGGTGACAAAAGTCAACGCCGGGTAGGTAAAATCATTGTTCATCTCAGTCTGAAAAACACAAGTCAGTGCTTAAACCCTTCCTTATTAAGGTTAACACTTTGTCATACAATGCTATACGGTTTCACTTGCACGGTCATTTTATCAAACAGCTGGCATGCACACCTAGGTCGATGCACATTTTGCTTTGTGCATATAGGATGTCCGAGCATATCACTGTTCACATTGCATTGTAAGGCAGAGATAGGTCAGTGCACATTCTTGTTTGTGCAAGACCACGGTCGGTGCACATTTACCTTATGCATGATTAAGTCGGTGCACGTTCCAGTTCATGCTGGAACTATGTCAGTGCATACCTATCTTAGTCTTACTGGTGTCGGTGCATGTCTCACGCATATAGAAGTCAAAGCATGGTCTACATAAAGTTCGGTGCAGGTTTAGGTGTCAAAGGCTCAAGGTCGGTGCACATTCCTATTGTGCATATAGAACGTCGGTGCATCTTTCTCCTGCACACATAGAAGGTCAGTGCAGGTTTGACATTGTGCTTGTAAAGTCGGTGCAGGTTTTGCTTTGAACATGCACACGGTCGGTGCATGATTATCCATGGTCGGTGCATGTTTATGTCTAACGCATATACACGGTCGGTGCATCTTTTCACTTAGGCATATATATAAAGTAAGTGCATACTTCTTCAGTATGTATATCAAGTCGGTGCATGTTTTTGTCGGTGCATGCTTTGCATCGCATTGCACATAAGGTCTGTGCATGCTTCTGTAGACTGCATACATAGTCTGTGCATAGTTGCATCATTAAGCATATATATAGTCAGTGCACACACTATAGCCGGACAGTGCACGGTTGAATGCAAGCATATGAAAGTCGGTGCATTGTGTTCCCTTGAGCAATAAGGCCTACTATCCCACACGCATATCATCCTATATGCATCATGGTCTGTGCATGAGTTGCCTATATGAACATCTTAGGTCTGTGCACTTTTTAGCTTCAACGCCAGAAGGTCTGTGTATGTTCTATTTTATATAATATTCAAGTCTGTGCATATTACATATGCTGATTCCCAGATGTTTGATGAAATATCTTGGCAGGATTCAACCCACTCATCAAGGATGAACTGACATATATTCAAACACCTGGGGGACGCAGAGGTTGACTGCACGTGGATTTGTGTAACAATGATAAGTGTCACGTGATCCAAGGTGGATCGTCCCAGGAAGACTAAAGCAACGTGGATCGTCCTTGAACCAAAGGCTGACACGTGGCAGGGCTGCTCCAGAATCTTCTTGGTGGGAGTATTCCCTCCACACGCCCAAGGCGTGACTATATGGACCCCATCTGTTGAAGATATATATATATGTGTGTGTGTGTGTGGATCATTTTCAAGTAAGAAGGTGAAACTTGAGAGAGAAAGTTCAGAAGAAAAGAGAGCACCTGCAAGAGTATAAAACCACCAGAGAAGAAGAAAAGAGCGAGAGCCAGAGAGAAGAAAAGAAAAAGAAGAGAGAAAAGAAATATACAGAGTTTCATTCGAGCTCTATTTGAAGATCTGAAGCTTGTCTGTTCCAGGATCAAATCCTGAACAGTCTCATGCTCCTGCGAGAGCTATAGCTTTTTCATTTTGTCTATTGTGTTCTTTCTTTTATTTTCCATTCTCCACATTATCGTTTCGATTCCTTGCTTTGGGATCGGGGTTCCTTCTGTGTGAACAGAAGAAGGGAGGCAGGTGTCTCCGATTGTGAGTGACAGGGTGTCACTCACGGGTTCCTCTTGAGGATTCAAGAGTAGGGAGATTTATCTCCGGTTGCCCTATGTGGATTCAGAGGAAGGGAGATTGGTTTCTCCGGGTGTGAGTGATTGGGTATCACTCACGATTTTTCCCTCTGGTTTAGAGGAAGGGAGACTGGTGTCTCCGGTTGCTAGTGACGGGCTGTCATTAGTGGTCCCCTCTGGTTTGGAGGAAGGGAGGTTAGCCTCTGGTTCTAGTTCTGTGCGTTGCAGAGGTAGGGTACTGGTCTTGTGAGAAGCAAGACTAGGTTAAGGGATTTGTTTCCCTCAGTCTCAAGTTGTTTGGCAGCGTTTGTTTGCAGACTGAGTCTGCGTCTTGCTGGTGCAAGGGAAGCCTCACTCGGGTTAGAGTGAGGGGTGGATGTAGATCCGGGGTCTCAGATCGAACCACCTAAAAATTCAATGTGTTGTGGTTAGCTTCATGTGATTGTTCCTTATCTTCTTCCCCCCCTTCACAGGTTGTGGTGTGATCAGTTTTAGCTTTCCACACTTATCGTTCGCCAAGTGTTGGTGATGTGTCTTGTGTGGACTCTTATATTTTAGTGTCTTTCGTGCATCAGTTTTGCTTCTGGTTCTTAGAGTGGAGCTGATTTTTTAATTGGGTATAATTTTCCAATAGATCCATTCACCCCCCTCTGGATCTATTTCTGAGCTCCACCGTATCTATCAATTGGTATCAGAGAGGGTCTCTGATTCATCAGATCCAACGATCTGCAGAGGATCCTGCTGTCCTATTTCTAAGTGCATTTCTATTTGTGCTTAGTCTATTGCTTGAATTATTCTTGAACTGATTTCCATGGCTCATCCACCGGTTTTCAATAGCTCTAATTTTAATTCATGGTTTACCAGTCAACACAGCTATGTTATATTAGTTAATCATAATCTGTGGAAATTAATTTCACATGGTCCTCACAGATTACCAAAGAACAAGTCCAAATAGACTGACAGTCATAAATCTATGAGTGGTGAAAACCAAAAAGTTTTGGATTTAATAAAAGCAGCCACTGGCAAGGCTTCCCACTCATGTTTTCATGATTGTACTAAACAAATTGAAGACTACCTGTCAAGGAAAGGAAGAGCAAAAATGTATGACGACTGAAGGAAGCAATGAAGGTGAGGATGAAGAAGAGGTAAACAATCCTTTCGCCAACTTTACTTTAAATGATTGGGAAGATGCATATGCTAATTTTCTAGAGTCCTATGAAAAACTAAGAAAGTAGAAGAAATCCCCGAAAAAGAAGTTAAACAAATTTGAGAATGCTGACTCTGTAGGTGAGGACATTGAAATTCTTAAAATAGAAAATGGAATATTTAGAAGACAACTGACAGATCTTGATGCTCTTACTACAAAACTTGATTTCTTGAAATCTGGGAACAAGAAACTCAAAAACCATATTCAGGAATTTGAACATAAGTCAATGAATCTTGAAAGTGAAAATAAGTTGATATCTGAAAAAGTAGAGGCTGTTAGAGTAACAAATTTAGAGCTTCAGAAAAATTTTGACCAACTTCAATCAGAAAATCAACAAGAAATGTTTAATGAATGTCAGACCTCCTTAAGTGATTTAGTATTTAATGATGAACTCCTGGAGCAAAACTGTAAACTGAAAGAGGAGATTAATAAGGTGAAACATCTAAACTCAGCTATGTCTAAGAGATTGTTAGTTTATGATAAAGGGAAATCTATCATAAAAGAAGTTGAAGCTCACAATGAAATAAAATTAAAACAGGAAGTTGAAAAACTCAAAAGTCTGAAAGATGCCTTGCATCAACAAGTAATCTCCTGTGAAACAGACCTGTCCAGTTATGAAGCTAATATTGTTACCTTAAATTCCGAGATTCAAGATCTGAAAAACTCATTATCAAAATTTGTCAAAGGTAAGAACAATCTGAATAAGCTTCTTGGAACCAATGTTAATGTTCAGAGAGAGGGACTGGGTTACAGTCCGGTAAACAAAAAGATTGATGGAAGTAAAATGTCTACGTTGTTTGTAAAAAGTTCTAATCAAGACAAAACCTCTGCTCCTTCTGTTTTCTAATTTACTACACAGACAACTGAAATGCAAAGTAAAAATCTGGAAAAGCCAGAAAAATAGAAAAAGAAGGTTAATGGTTCTCCTGTGAAATCTTCTGGTATTTCTGCACATGCAATGAATAAAACTATCACAGATTCACATGCACACAAAAAGAAAATGTCATGTCATTACTGTCACAACATAGGTCATATAATGCATGAGTGTAAGTTGATGAAAAAGGATGATCTGAATGCCAGTACATTGCATGCTAGGAAATTTCATGATAAAGATCCTACTCTTCGGAAAAAGAAAATTGAATGCCATCACTATCGTAAAGTAGGACACTCTTCTGCTGAATGCTGGTTTGCTAATACACAAACAGATTTCATGCTAAAAATCATGTGCACCAGCATGTCTTTAATGAAAATAAATTTGCTTCATATAGCCAGTACATTGTGTGCTTTAACTGTGGAAAATGAGGCCATAAGGCAATTGAATGTTGGCTGAATGTTGCTAGAAAGAATTCTATCTCATGTTTCTACTATGGCAAGGGAGGCCACATAGCAGTCCACTGTTGCCATGCTCAAGGGAAAAAGTTTAACTATAAATCTGTTAAATTCCTTGTAAGTAGAAATAGTTCTGTTAGGAATAAATTTGCATATGAAAGAAAATATCATGCATGCTTTGAGTGTGGAAAGTCAGGCCACAGAGCTATGGATTGTTGGCTGACTAAAAATAAAAGAAGAAATGTCCATGTAAACAACAGAGAATTTTATTCACATGCACATAGATTTTATGCTCATACTAATGTGCACAATAAGAACAGAAATTCTATTGTCTCATGTCATTACTGCGGGCAGGTTGGGCATTCTATGAATAATTGTCCTTTAATGATGCTTGATGATATGAACGCCCAAAGATTATGGAAAGCACCTATCAGAGGTGTTACTAACCATGTAGGACCCAAGAACACTTGGATACCTAAATCTGCAAAATAAGATCTTTGCTTTGCAGGAGTGCCTTGGGGCTGGAGAATAAAAAGGGGTTCAAATAAACCAAGGCATCCAAAGTTAAGTAAAACCCCACTTCTGTTGGTAGACATTTAAGTTTTCTGATAACTATGTTTAGATAGCTGCATATCAGGTTTGATTTGTTAATCAAAATTTCATGCATACAAGTTCTCATTTGTATATGTCATTAGCATTCATATCTCTCACTGCACATGATGGGTAGTCTATATAAAAATGGGACTGAAAATGAATTACACATCATAAAACTGAACATCTGAATTGACTGAATTTGTTGCTTTCACGATGTCTCATGCTTAAAATGTTCACCTGCACACTTGACATGCACATATATTCACAATTGCATATGAGTAGCATATTGTCAGCTTAAGATGCATATTGGACTGCATTTGCATTGCATTGTCCCGCATGACTATGATGGTATATCAAATGGTAAGTTTCTAAAGGGCAGGTGCAATCTGTCTGGAAATTCTTACTATGTATGAGGTGGTCATTAGACCAAGTCCTCTACCCAGTATCATTGGTCAAAAAATTGCATATTGAGCAGTCTAGATTTACATGAACATAACTCATAATACTCCCTGCATAGATTTCATTGCATATAATGCACTTTGAGTTCAATCATATAATGCATACAGTCAGGGGGAGCTTTTGAGCTTAACTGTTTTATTCTCTGGAACCCATTGTTTACTGCTCCTGCACTTTCTAAGGGGAAGTTTCATTTGAAAATATCTGAGTTGATTTAGCTGACAAAGTGTTAAACTGATGAATCTTTCCATTATCCTCTCAAAATCCATCTTGAGATAATCACTTGGTCAGCTCTCCTTCCAACCTCGTTGGAATTTTTGCTCACTCAATGCCCAGTTTAATACTTCTGCCATATCTTTATCTGGGAAATTCTAGTTTGATTTTTTGCTGAGTTATCCATGTGCTAGTCAGCCTAAGAACACCTGACTCATATACATAATTCATGCTCCTTGTTCCATTTGCTAATTATTTCATTGGCTGTTTCTGAATAACTTTGAACTTGCTGGAAACTCAAAGAGATTTCAATTTGTGTATCTTGACTATAAATCTGAAAAATATACAAGAAAAATCTTCTTTTATACTGGCTCTTGAACGTCTACTAATTTCAGTTGGTTTAAGTATAATGTGTTTTTCTGAGGTAGAATGGAAAACTCTTGAAAATATCTGGATCATGTTGCTTAATAAACCTTAACTAGCTATTTCATGTTATATCATATAAGACCTTTTGGAATCTGAAAATTCTAAGATCATGGCTAACTCTGGTAGAGTTACCTGTAGTGAGTATTGTCTTTAAACATCTGAAAAATCTGAAAATGTCAAAAAGATAATAGTTGGTCAGAACAATGACTGTGGTTACTGAGAAACCATGTCCAAAAGATTGTGTCATGATATACCATAGTTAACTCTGCTGAAAAATTATTGCAATATCTGTAGAATTAAAGCAGAGTAATGACTAAGTTGCACTGAGAAACTGGGTCCTTCAATAAAAATTGGAGTAAACCTATGTCATGAAGTGCCCTAGTTATCTCTGTTCAGTGTGAAGCATGACAGTTGGTCGTACTAAGTGCTCAGGGATACTGGCGTCTAAACAATGTGTATCCTCTAGTTACAAAGTGTGCACTTAAACTCGATTGCTCTTGAAAATTGTGACCAATAATTAGTATGACAAGATACTCTCTTCTGAAAAATAATTGCTTCAAGAAAAATTTCAGGAAGAGAAGACAAAATCAGATGCATTTATGTTTGTTTAACCTTAATACTACTGTTTATAACTCCAAGAGGGGTCATTGAAATTGAATGATTAAGATGAAGGGAGGTTTAAACAAGATATTAATTTGAAGGCTTGGCTCATTTTTATTAAACCTTGATTTCAGATATGAGTACAGACACATTTTTTAATACATTACATTTAAACCATGATGTCCAATAAAGATTTATTCATAAGCCTTTATAGTTGAAGAATCTGAAAATTCTTAGTTTCAGAATTATGAAATTGGTATCTTATTGAAAAACTTCTTGAATCATTTGATCTCTTGGGCCATCCGCCATATTTCTTGGGCTCAGTCTTACTCTGCTAAAAGACTTTGGTAGCTCTCAGTCCTTCACTGATTACTTCAGTTCAGAATGTGGTGATTCATATTTTCTGCAGATTGCTTTCTCTTGAGTCATTGACCGACCTGTCCCTATATGCCCCTATGTTTTTGCTGATTTGATTCATTCATCCAGGGGGAGAGTTCTTGAGCCTAACTTTGATACGGGGTTAGCCTGGGGTTAACTAGAAGTTAACCCAAAATTAACTCAGAAACTGCTTTGATACGTCGGATTAGCTGATCCGAGTTGGGCTGGGGATAATACAGGCTTAACTCTGGGTTATGAAAACCAGCCGGGGAGCTTCGTTATGTAACCCAACCCATCATATGTCACATTATCTCTCTCTATAATTAATGCTCATCATCCCTCTCCCTCTCCCTCTCCCTCTCTCTCTCTCTCTCACACACACACATGTACTCACCTCCCCCCTCTCTCTCTTTCACACACACCTAATTAATGCTCACTCTCCCTCCCTCTCTTTCTCTCTCTCTCACACGATAATAAATGCCCACCCACTCTCTCTCTCTCTCTCTTATATTGTTATAAATTTTATCATAGTTAATTTTTTACTTAGTAATAATAATAATTCCTTTTATCAAAAATTCTATTATTATAATAATATATTTGTCATATAAAATTTATAAAAGTATTTATAAAAGTTAAAAATTAAAGACATTAAGATAAATAGTAAATTTTAAAAATATTTATAAATATAATAAATTTAAAGATGAATGTTAACATAAACTAATAATTAATGTTATTTTTTACTTTTAAATTTAAAGTAGTGAGATTATTTATGTTATTTATCAAAAATTATTTATTTTCATGATATATTATATTTATAGAATATATTAAAAAACTTTAATATTAAAATAAAAAAATTTAAAGATGAACAGTAACACAAAACTCATAATTAATGTCATTTTGACTTTTAAATTTTAATTAGTGAGATTAATAATACTATTTATCAAACAAAATTTATTTTCATAGTATATTACATTTGTAGAATACATTAAAAATATTTAAAAATTAAGATAAAATAAAATTATTTAAGATGAACAATAGCTTAAACTCGTAATTAATGTCTTTTTTAACTTTTAAATTTTAATTAGTGATATTATTGATATATTTTTAAGCTTTTATTATTAGAATAATATATTTATCATATAGAATCTATTTAAAATATTTTTATGAGTTAAAAAATAAAGATATTAAGATAAATTGAATCCTTCGTCGCCCTTCCTCCACCGTCCGGCCTACGACCACTCCCTATGCCGTGGTTCCCCGACGGAAGCCCTTCGTCCTCGCTCGGCTCTACGCGCAGCGGTGCCTTCCGGTGGTCGTCTCTCTGATGCGCGAAGGTGGGGCAAATCTTGCAGGCCAAGGCTGTAGTTGCGCTCCCTTCGGCTAGCCCAACGTACGTGATTTGCAGTCTGGATCTTTCTCGTGACTGAACAGTGAAATCTTCTTCCTCAAAATTTATATATTTTAACTTTTATATTTTTATAATATATTATTAAACTAAAAATATTATCATTTTAAAAAAATTTAGAGTAATATCTATTATAATACTAATTAGAATATAACTATGTATAAATTATTTAACATTAAATAATTTGTGTGTGAGAGAGAGAAAGTCACGTGAGAGAGAGGGGAGGGAGAGAGAGAATGAGAGAGAGAATGGAAAGATTGATTAAAAAAGTCATAAACAAAGGGAAATTATGGTATTTTGGTTGCCCCAATTATAGAGTTAACCCAATTGTTATCAAATTACACTAGAATAAAAGTAGGTTAGCCCACTTCTTTATTTTCAGGTTAACTATCCTTCTATCAAACTAAAATCGGGTTAATCTAGGACTAAATTAATCGGGTTTACTTAACCCCCAAAAAAGATAACCCCTTTCCAAAGCTAAGCTGAGAGAACATCTTAATGTGCCATTTGCTCCAAGAGAGAATGTGCTTTGCTAGTATTTGCCACATCTTTAGGCATCAGGTCCTGAATTCAATTGCCATAGGGGGAAAACAATGTGACACATTGACTGTATTTGTCTGCCTGACTTGGATCCTTTGTCTATATTTTAGGTACTTCCTTTTTGATGAAGTCAAAGGGGGAGAATATGTGGATATGTGGAGGAGTCATATTGAGTGTCTGCATACATGGAGAGTCATTTGTCTGTGTAATTGACACATGTCTGGAATGAGATTTGGGGGAGAATGAGTCTGCATCAGTAGAATTCATTCACCTCACTAGCATGAATAATATTTAGTTCATTTGACTTATGACTCATAGTGTTGCCATCATCAAAAAGGGGGAGATTACTATGTACCCTCTGTGATTTTGATGATGTCAACTCTATGTCTCATCATTTATAATCTTGATGATATAACTGTGATGCATGAATTAATGAGCTCATCAAACATATATATAAGTCTAAACAATGTCAGTCAGAATAGGTTCCAAAGATACATCAAAAAGGCATGAAATGACAGTCAATGCTGGTGATAAAAGTCAACGCCAGGCAGGTAAAATCAATGTTCATCTCAGTCTGAAAAACACAGGGCAGTGCTTAAACCCTTCCTTATTAAGGTTAACACTTTGGCATACAATGCTGCACGGTCATTTTATCAAACAACGAGCATGCACACCTAGGTTGATGCACATTTTGCTTTGTGCATATAGGATGTCCGAGCATATCACTGTTCACATTGCATTGTAAGGTAGAGATAGGTCAGTGCACATTCATGTTTGTGCAAGACCACGGTCGGTGCACATTTACGTTATGCATGATTAAGTCAGTGCACGTTCCAGTTCATGCTGGAACTATGTTAGTGCATACCTACCTTAGTCTTACTGGTGTCAGTGCATGTCTTATGCATATAGAAGTCAACGCATGGTCTACATAAAGTTCGGTGTAGGTTTAGGTGTCAAAGGCTCAAGGTCAGTGCACATTCCTATTGTGCATATAGAACGTCGGTGCATCTTTCTCCTGCGCACATAGAAGGTCAGTGTGGGTTTGGCATTGTGCTTGTAAAGTCGGTGCAGGTTTTGCTTTGAACATACGGTCGGTGCATGATTATCCATGGTCGATGCATGTTTATGTCTAAGGCATATACACGGTCAGTGCATCTTTTCGCTCAGGCATATATATAAGGTTGGTGCATACTTCTTCAGTATGTATATCAAGTCGGTGCATGCTTTGCATCGCATTGCACATAAGGTCTGTGCATGCTTCTGTAGACTGCATACATAGTCTGTGCATAGTTGCATCATTAAGCATATATATAGTCGGTGCACATACTGTAGCCAGACGGTGCACGGTTGAATGCAAGCATATGAAAGTCGGTGCATTGTGTTGCCTTGAGCAATAATGCCTACTTTCCTATACGCATATCATCCTATATGCATCATGGTCTGTGCATGAGTTACCTATATGAACATCTTAGGTCTGTGCACTTTTTAGCTTCAACGCCAGAAGGTCTGTGCATGTTCTATTTTATATCATATTCAAGTCTGTGCATATTACATATGGCTGATTACCATATGTTTGATGAAATATCTTGGCAAGATTCAACCCACTCATCAAGGATGAACTGACATATACTCAAACACCTGGGGGACGCAGAGGTTGACTGCACGTGGATTTGTGTAACAATGATAAGTGGCACATGATCCAAGGCAGATCGTCCCAGGAAGACTAAAGCCACGTGGATCATCCTTGAACCAGAGGCTGACACGTGGCAGGGCTGCTCCAGAATCTTCTTGGCGGGAGTATTCCCTCCACACGTGCAAGGCGTGACTACGTGGACCCCATCGGCTGAAGATATATATATATGTGTGTGTGTGTGTGTGTGGATCATTTTCAAGTAAGAAGGTGAAACTTGAGAGAAAAAGTTTAGAAGAAAAGAGAGCAGCTGCAAGAGTAGAAAACCACCAGAGAAGAAGAAAAGCTTGAGAGCCAGAGAGAAGAAAAGAAAAAGAAGAGAGAAAAGAAATATATAGAGTTTCAGCTGAGCTCTATTTGAAGATCTGAAGCGAGAGCCCGAGAGAAGAAAATAAAAAGAAGAGAGAAAAGAAATATACAGAGTTTCAGCCGAGCTCTATTTGAAGATCTGAAGCTTGTCTATTCCATGATCAAATCCTGAACAGTCTCATGCTCCTGCGAGAGCTATAGCCTTTTCATTTTGTCCATTGTGTTCTTTCTTTTATTTTCCATTCTCCACATTATCGTTTCAATTCCTTGCTTTGGGATCAGGGCTCCTTCTGTGTGAACAGAAGAAGGGAGGCAGGTGTCTCCGGTTGTGAGTGACGGGGTGTCACTCACGGGTTCCTTCTAAGGATTCAGGAGAAGGGAGATTTATCTCCGGTTGCCCTATGTGGATTCAGAGGAAGGGAGATTGGTTTCTCCGGGTGTGAGTGATTGGGTATCACTCACGATTTTTCTCTCTGATTTAGAGGAGGGGAGACTGGTGTCTCCGGTTGCTAGTGATGGGCTGTCACTAGTGGTTCCCTCCGATTTGGAGGAAGGGAGGTTAGCCTCCGGTTCTAGTTCTGTGGGTTGCAGAGCTAGGGTGCTGGTCTTGTGGGAAGCAAGACCAGGTTGAGGGATTTGTTTCCCTCAGTCTCAAGCTGTTTGGCAACGTTTGTTTGCAGACTGAGTTTGCGTCTTGCTAGTGCAAGGGAAGCCTCACTCGGGTTAGAGTGAGGGGTGGATATAGATCTGGGGTCTCAGATCGAACCACCTAAAAATTCAGTGTGCCATGGTTAGCTTCATGTGATTGTTCCTTATCTTCTTCCCCCCCTTCACAGGTTGTGGTGTGATCAGTTTCAGCTTTCCACACTTATCGTGCGCCAAGTGTTGGTGTTGTGTCTTGTGTGGACTCTTATATCTTAGTGTCGTTCGTGCATCAGTTTTGCTTCTGTTTCTTAGAGTGGAGCTGATTTTTTAATTGGGTATACTTTTCCAATAGATCCATTCACCCCTTTGGATCTATTTCTGAGTGCCACTGTATCTATAATGAAGAAAATGACAAAAACTGTGATAGACGAAACTTCATCTAATATGGCTATAGATAGGTGAAGCACTAGGCGATACATAGTATAAATAAATAATGACAAAAACAAAGGATAGATGATGTGTTGTCTAATATGAAAAGTGATTAGACTAATGGTTAGATGATACTTCGTCTACTTTCATTAAACAAAACAAAATTCATTGCCTTAACGTTTTATTGCAGTACACGTGTAATACGTTTGACTTGTTGACTATGCTAAACGACAAGATATACAATAAGGTGCCTACATACTACTTAAACGCTACAGTGCCACACACATAAACTATTTCTACTTAACGCCTTTCATCATAGACGTTGACGTAGTCTGAAATGTGACATTGAAGAGTCAAACTTGACTATGCAACCATAATAAATGCGTAGTATCAGCAAAGATACATCTCACAATGCCAAAAGATATATTTTTATGTGTGTAAAATTGGCATTACTTTTTCATACTTTCCACACTATAGTCTGTAATTTGAATTTACCTACCTTATCTCATGTCCATACATGAGAAGAATATTTTTAGAATTGTTTTAGATTTATAGACGGTAACAGCCAGTAGTAGAACGCATAAGAGATGAAAGTGTACAGACTAACATATCTCCGGTAGCAGCAAAAGATTTAATTCACCGGCTACCTTGTAGAAAGAAGTGTGGCAGCCAATCTGATATGCTAAAAATTGTGGCTAGGATTCGACCGTTGGGAGACTAATATATCTAACAAATACAATGAAGCCTGAAGTTATAAATAAATTGGACTTGAAGAACAACGGAATGAAGTATAAGCATAGTGGAATACATCCTGAAAAGAACATCTTCAAGCACCTTCCAACATTCAAAGTGTAACGACCCAGAACCCGGATACTGGGTAAACCCGATACCACTTGGATCCCTAGAGGCCACCCACGAGTGGGAAAGCTCGGAAGGGTTAGAAAGGTGTGTGGAGGTACAATGAAATTTCAAATAAGTGCAGTAAATAACTAAATAATTATGAACAAGACTGTTAAATTAATAGAAATAAAATTACATTTTCAATTAACAAATTAACTACAGAGCTAATAGAGTCTAGTCCAAATTAAAGTACAGTCCACATGAAGAGAAATGTACTCTAACGTTCGGAGTAGCCCGATACTGGCAAAGCTGGCACTATGAACCACCGCACTGCACCTTGAACCTCGAGGAAGAACCGCTACACCTGAAAGAACATGGATGAGCCTCATCTCATTAGCTCAGTAGAGGTCCCGCGGATCCCCACCATGAAACAACAGCGGTAAACAACAGTGCTAACAACAACAGTAGTAACAGGAGTAACAACAACAAACAAAAGCAACCGCCGTAACGACAACAGTCGAAGAAACCATGGCTAAGCCATAAGCTACTCCTATCGACAAGAAACACAAATTCCCGTACCGACCCAACGAAACTATGGCTACCCAGCCAGAAAACACCACGACACCTTTGTCGTGCAGACTCATCCTCAGAGACAAAGCCCCACTCAAGACCACATGGTCTAAAAGCACCAACACATACACGACTTCACTGTCGTGCACTCTACACTAACTATGGGTAAAGTTGAATGCAAACTACCAGAAGAACCATGTCAAGAAGCTCACGCTGCACGAGAACCACACGAGCCACGAAAGTCATATATCATGTGATAGAAGTATCCTCTCACTAGAAGCAAGGCCAGATGCATCCACTGACGTCTTACACTATGTCTCGGGTGTCTCCCACTCGCCTCGAACGTGATAACTAAGACACCGTAATGGTAACCAAGAAAAATAAGGACTAGTCAGGGTCACGCTCATCAGCACGAGTCCAACGCCCCTGACCACGTGTGCACACACAGGCTCAATGCCTTGAGCCAGACCTCTAGCTGGTACCCCCCCCAGTCGAACTCTAACTGCAAGGCAAGGGGGCCCTCGGAAACTAGCCTAAAAATCGTCTCTACCAGGACTGCCCCGCCACCACTCCCAGGCTGGCCGACACGAAGTGTCATCATGCTATGACTAGTGGAGGCTCACTAGACATAGAGACTCTCTAAATCAAAACACTATAATATGGACAGGTCACGCACGCACCTGTCACAAGCAACACTGAACAACAGGCAACACTAAGCCACCAGACTCAGGACAGTCAACTAGACCTGCTAAAATAATGATCCTTGAGTCACGCGACTCGAGTCAAGACAGCCGCACAATACGGCAACATGCTGTCAAATCAGCCTAGTCCCTGGGTCAGAAACCACGGTAAAACATTACGAAAGCGGCACATAACAGTCGGATCCATTTATCAATCAAAAGTCCTCGGCCTCTTAGCTGCTCATCGGTCTCATAATTCTGTATAATAAGAAAGCACGGAACATGAGAGGTCACCCGAGCCCTCAAACCACACGGACATGCAAACCGAGGTAACCTGGTACCTCCAAGCGTCCGAAACACAGTCTCGATCCCCATGGGAAAACTGAGACACTCACGGGGTCAATTGTCAACCACTAGGTCACAACCGGGTTGACCGGAGACCAAAATAGTAAAACAGAATGAAGCAACTAGGTCGCGGTTGTCACAAAACCGCTACCTACAAGCAGAGACAAGTCACGGTTAAGATCAGAACACTATCTCCAAAGAAAGCCATGTCGCGGTTAAAGCCAGACCACCACATGCAGGGGAAGAAGGTCGCGGTTCACAGAGGACCGCTACCTCCAAACAGTGACCAGGCCGTAGTCAAGACCAAACCACCTCCTGCCACGAACAGGGGACACGATGTCACATCGACGCTTCGCCAGATAGAGTCAACGTTGCCCAAAATGCTGTTGCAAGATGACCGTTACCATGAGGTAGCGGTTCTCAACAGACTGCCATCAAAAGGGGATACAAGGGTAGGCTAATAGCGGTTGATCATCGACCGCTATCATCAGGGGCTTCCTAGGTTGCGGTTCCAACCCAACCGCTACTTTATGGTAGCAGTTTTTGCAAGACCGTGACCTCAACCACCTTACCTACACTAAACAAAAGAAGAACGCGGTTCTCACTGGACCACTATATTGACCGAGAGAAGAACGCGGTCACTAGACCGACCGCGACTTGTTTCCGATCTAAAAACCGTAACATCGCACAAAACTCGATCGTTCCACGCCCCAATCGTCCCAAAACGATGGGGAAACAATCACAAATCCATTACAAGCCTTCCACAAGTCGTAAGGAATCTAAAAACCCACAAAATGACAAAGAAATGGGCGATTTCCTCAAATTGACCCAAAATGACCTACATGGACATTCGGCCTCATACCGGCCCCAAATCGTGAGCAAATGGAACCAAATTGATGAGAATCGCATCCCGGCATTCCAGGGGTTCGAGCTCTACCATTAGAATCGAAAAACATCGCCTGGAACGGCGAATTCGTCTCAGACCCCCATAACATGCTTTTTGCCCTAAAACGGGAAAACAAACTCGTTCTGTTCGGCACGAAATCACGAGGGAATGCAGGACAAGGGTAGATAATGTTGTGCCTCTGTGGTTTTGATGATTGGTTTTGATGTGAGTCATACACTGTGAGTCACCATGCATTGATGTTCTGTTTTGATGATTGATTTGGTTTTGATGATTGGTTGTTGATGTGAGTTAATCAAATGTTCAGTCATCTTGCTGCTTAGTTTAGTTTAATATATTTTGATGTTCAGTCATGTTAACTGATGCATAAAGCATTCATTGCTACACTCTGTCTGCACAGTTGTCACTGCAGTGCGTCAACTCAGTGTGCCGATGCGTCGACCCCTTGGTCATCTTTGTATCTGTCCATACAGTAGTGCGTCAACTCCTTGAGCTGATGCGTCGACGCTTCAGTTCAGTTTCTTCATTTGATGAAGTCTATACATCATCAGTTGATCATCAAGAATATACGTTGCAGCGTCAACTCATTGGGCTGCAGCGTCAACTCAGCAAGTATGCACATCAGTCTTCACTTGCTAAGTCTGTACAGCCTACGTCTCATGCAGCGTCAACGCTGTGAGCTTTCTCAAGACATTAGCGTCAACGCTATAAGTGTGTACATCGCTTTCACGTCACCAAGTCCATACATTTGTCCTCCTTCAAAGTCTGTACAGCCGCTGGTCTAGCTTCATGAAGTCTGTACATCAGACTGTTACAGGAAGTCTGTACATTGTCCGTCTTCCTTAGCGTCTTGATAGTTGATGTCTATACATTGGCCTCCATGCTCCTAAGTATATGCATTATTGTTCATGCATCAGTCTTCATAAGTCTGTACATTGGACTGTCAATCTCAGCGTCTCATGGCATGAGGTCTGTACACTCGAATTGCCCTTGATCTGGTCAAGTGTATACACTCTCTCACTGTAGCTTTCAGCTATTCAAGTCTATACACTGGACTGTTAGGTCATGTCTATACAACGTGGGCTTCAGTTCTTCAAGCCTACACATCGACTGTTCATGCAAAGTCTAGACATTCTAACAAGTCTGTACATTGGCCGTCAAAGCCCTCAAAGTCTGTACATCCTTCAAGACTCTCAAAGTCTGTACAGCCTGCTCTGTCAATTCATATTTCAAAGTCTATACAGCGTTCGTCTCAGCCACCGTCTCATTCAGCATCTCACGCTTGCAAAGGCAATACTCTGGTCAGTGGAACGAAGTCTGAACACCCTTCAGCGAACTTTGAAGTCTATACACTGATTCACTGTTTATCGCCTTTGGGCATCAAAGTCTGTACATCGTCTTCAAACTTTCAAGACTATACACTCCATGATCTTCCAAGGTTGTACATCCACAGTGTATCTTCAAAGTCTGAACACTGTCTCACTTCGTCAAAGTCCATACATTTGTTTTCTCTTCAAGTCTGGACATTGGCTTCATATCATAAAGTCTATACATTGAGCCTAACATTCCAACTCTACACTGAACCTTCGTTCATCAAAGCCTCAAGTCTGTACAGCGTGAAGTCTACACTTTGGCTTCACGTTTTCAATGTTTGTACAGTGACTTCGCATAGGCAAGTCTATACATCGGGCTCCTTCTAACTAAGTCTATACACTCCCTCACACTGTACACACTTAGTCTATACAGCATGATCGTCTTTACAAGTCTACACAGAGTTCTTCACTTAAACTGATGACTTATCCGATACTTTGTCTGACAGGTGTTCTGATCGTGAAGCTTATGGAGGGCACGTGATTCGAGGCTGGAAGGGTAGACAGGATTGTGACACGTGTGCTGAAGCTGGCTGAGAGGCTGACACGTGGACACAGCAAATTAAGAAAGAAGCTCCTGGATTATTCTGGTGCGTCAACGCATTGAGAAAGTAGCGTCGACGCAGCAGTTACAAAAAGAGAACCAATGGGTTACTGGGTTACTCAGATGCGTCAACACCACCCACTGGCAGTGTGGACGCGGCAGTTCAAGTAACTCATTGCAACCTCTGGAGTACCTTGGCAGCGTCGACGCTGCAGCTCGTTGGGTCGACGCAGCAGGTTGATGGAACGACACCTTTTAGCTGCTAGTACACACCGATGCGTCAACACAGCATTGGAGCGGCGTCGACGCAGCACGCCCATCTGCTAAAGACTTGATCACTGGATCATCGATGCGTCAACGCCATGGGCTGATAGAGTCAACGCAGCAGTCTTGAGTTTTACTGAATGAATGTCCTTGAATTGTAGGGCACGTGATCCGAGGTGCCTGGCTCGTGAACCAGGAAGCTGCCACGTGGTCCGAATTTCTAGGGCTGGAAACGTGGAAGCCACACGCGCCAGTGTGTTGCTGTTGCTACTATATATACTAGTCTTCTTCCACTAAAGAAGATCGATTGAAGCAGAAGCCTGAAGAGCAGAAAGCCCTTCGATCCAGAAAAAGAGAAAAAGAGAGGAAGAAGAGATAGAAGAGAGATGCCGTGAAGAGAGAGCAGTGAGTGAGAGATTAGGAGAGTAGAAGAGAAAGAAAGAGAGATAGAGAGTGAGAGATTTGGAGAGCAGAAAAGAAAGAAAGAGAGAAAGAGAGTGAGCGAGAGAGCTCGTGGAGAAGAAGGAAGAAGTTGCTTGAAGATTTATCTACACTGGACCGTGGATCAGATCCAGGCCAGTCAGCTCCGTTGAGAGTCACATTGTGCATTTCGTTTACAGCTTGCTGATTGATGTGTTATTTTCCTTTATTGTTTTCCTTTATTTTCTGATCATCTTTGTTCTTCCGATTGCCCTGTTGGGGATCGGGTTCCTCCTGTTGGTTCAGGAGAAGGAAGATCTGATCTCCAGGTTGCAAGTGACTGGTTGTCACTTGTGGGTTGCCCTCTGGTTAGAGGAAGGGAGGCTAGTCCTCCGGTTCTGGGCTTGTGGTTGCAAGTCCAGTGGTCCCTCCTAGTCTGGAGGAAGAGAGGTCTTCGACCTCTAATTTCCAAGTGGCTGGGAGTCACTTGGGTGTCCCTCCGGTTGGGAGGAAGAGGGGAGGCTGTTCCCCTGGTCAAGCTGTGTGGCAGCAACTGTTTGCAGACTGAGTCTGCTTGGTTCTAGCATTTGCTAGTGAAGCCTCACTCCGGTTGGGAGTGAGGGGTGGATGTAGGTCTATAGACCGAACCACCTAAAAAATCTATTGTGCAGTGGTTTGATTGATTGCTTTGCTTCCGCTAGATGCTTGAATAGGCACGCTCCAAGTGTTTGTATTTGAGTTGAATTGAATTGGTTCTATTTTGTGTCTATCTCTAGCATCCTAGTTTTTATTTGGCCATTTTACATAGAAGGATACATTCACCCCCCTTTGTATCCAGGCCTAGCACCCTAACAGTTGGTATCAGAGCGGTGTCTGCATACAAGGTCCAGCGACCTGCAGATTCGATCTTATAGTCTTAGGTGCTAATTTGTTTTAGTGCATCAATATTCTTGTTGCATTGAATCTATCGGCTATCTGTTTCAATGGCTTGTCCACCTGTCTTTAGTGGTTCTGATTTCAACCAGTGGCACAGTGCTTTACGTGCTTATGTTAAATCTGTTGATCCAGACCTGTGGAAAGTGATTTCACATGGTCCTCATAAATTACCAAAGAAAAAGTCCAAATGGACTAACAGTCACAAATCAATGTATGAGGAGAATCAGACAGCTATAAATCTGATGAGAGTAGCCACTGACAAAGCCTTTCATTCATGTTTCCTTGATTGCAGATCTGCAAGGGATATGTTGGAAATGATGAAGAGAGCCGGGAAAGGAAATCAAACAAGCTACATGATGGCCAACAGAAGCGATGAAGGCAGCAATCAAAGTGAAGACGATAATGATGAGGAGGTAAACCCTTTTAAGAACTATACCTTGGATGATTGGGAGAATTCATATGCTGAATTATTAGACTCTCATGAACAGTTAAGGGAACAATACAAAAAATTGAAGAAGAATAGTAGGTCAGACAGTTTCAATTCTCCATGTAAGAACTGTGCTGAACTGAAAAATGTTCATGATGCTTTTATGTCTGATATTCAAATGTTGAAGAAACAAATTTCATTGCTGAAAATTGAAAATCAAGATCATGTAAAGGAAATCTCTAAACTTGAAAAGAAGCTTAGTCTAGCTAATCATGAGTTTGTTCAGAGTAAGGATTTGCTGAAAGAACTTGAATGTGTTAAATCTGACTTAAACAAGCTGAAAAATGAGAATGACTCTCTCAGAAAGTTTTCTAAAGAAAATGAAGAACAATTAGAGAAACTTAAACGAGAGAATGATTTGCTGATTGAAAAATTTAATGCAATAAAATCTGTAAACATAGAATTACAGAAAAATTTTGAAAAACAACAAAAGGAATTGAAGGAGTTTGGAGCTAGGAGAGAAAGCATGGTTAACTCAGAGGACCAGACTCTAATAAATGAGTTAATTCAGAATGATAAGCTTAAAGAAGAAGTTGAAAAATTAAAATTGTTAAACAGTGCCATGTCTGAAAGACTTCTCACTTTGGAGAAAGGGAAAGTCATCTGTACAAACGAGACTGAAGAGGTAGATGAGCTGAGAAAGGAAATTGAAGAATAAAAAACAGCTAACAAGGTTTTGAATGAAGCTATCAATTGTAGTGAACAAGAGATCGCTAGTTATGAAATACACATTGCATCTCTTGAAAATGAAATTCAAGATTTGAAAGTTTCCTTGTCTAAATTTGTTGATGGGCAGAAAAACCTAGACAAGCTACTAGGTATAAAAATCAACCCTAGGAAGGAAGGGCTGGGCTACAATAAGATAAACAAGAATGAACTTCAGAACAAAGTAATGACATCCTTTGTAAATGCTTCAAACGTAGCCACAACATCAAAAGACAAACAGCCCATTGTTCAGAAAATACTGGGAACAAAGATTAATTTTAAGAAAGAAGGACTGGGTTACAGTCCAGTCATGAGGAAGGCTGATGGAGCCAACCTGAAAATTGTCTTTGCTAAATCTTCTGAACAGGAGAAGCCTTCTACTTCATCTCCACCTCGGTACAAGGCTAAGAAAATAGGAAAACGGGATAAAAACCAGAAAAGGACTGTAAATCAGAAAATAAATGAAAAGGGTTCATCAGTGTTTGCTGATCACAGTCCTCACACACACTCACATGCATCTAAAAGGAAGATTATCTGTCATTACTGTCATAAAGTTGGACATCTGATGCATGAGTGTAAGTTGATGGAGAAGGATGATAAGAATGCTAGGAGGTCTCATGATAAAAATCCCTCACCTTAGAAAAGGAGTGTCACATGTTCTAATTGTGGCAAATTAGGACACTCAATTGCTCATTGCTGGTTTGCTAATGGTAAGAAAAGATTTTATTCATATCATGCTAAATTCTCTGCAAACCAACATGTTTTTAATAAAAACAAATCTGTTTCAATGAACCAGCATATCATCTGTTTTAAGTGCAACAAAAGGGGTCACAGGGCCTCTGAATGCTGGTCGGCCTTTTTTGAAAGAAATTCTATTTCATGCTTTGAATGTGGAAAGGATGGCCACAGGGCCATTGATTGTTGGCATGCCCAAGGAGGCTATGGCAATAATGAACTCAATTTTAAAAAGAATGCCTCTTATTGCTCTCACTGTAGAAAGCATGGCCATACAGGCAAGGACTGTTGGCATATTCAGGGTAGAAATGTGAATCTCAAACATGCTAAATTCCGTGTAAGATAATTTGCAAAACTTTCATGTTATAACTGTGGGAAGCCAGGTCACAGGGCTGCAACCTGTTGGCTGGCAGGATATCAAAACCAAACTGGTTTTGGCAAACAGAATTTTTATTCTGTTAACAAGAAATCTCATGCTTATGCACATAAAATTCATGCTAACAAGAATGTGCATAAATCAGATCTGAAAACTGCTCTTAGAAATGTGCTGAGAAAACCTGCTAGGAGTAATACTGTTTTGTCAGGACCCAAGACTTCTTGGGTACCTGTTTGTGCAAAATAACATTGCTATGCAGGTGTGCCTTGGGATTGAAATAAAAAGGGGTAATGATCCAAGGCACTCAAGAAGAAAACCCCATACTGAACGTTTCAGGTAAAATTCATGCTCTTCTTGTGTTTAGTTTTAATGCATAGCAAGTTAAATCTATTTTTGCATTTTCATTCATCATTTGCCATGTGCATTATTTTCTGACCATGCATTTACTGAGAGTTCTGTGCAAATATTAGATTAAGAAGGGTTGTCTGTATCTGATGCATACATAGGCTAATTTCAATTGCTTGATAATTGTGTTATGCATAGACTCTGAAAACAAATTGCATTTCGAATTGTCTAAAAAATCTGAACTGCTTATGAGTGTGACTTGAATCATGTGTGTTGCAATAGCTCACTAAAATTCTGAATTGCATATAGGACTGCATGTTGAATAATCATGCATGACCTCAATGGTATATAAATGGTAAGGTACCAAAGGGCAGGGAGGTCTGTCTGGAGGTTCTTACTATGTGTGAGGTGGTCTTTTAGACCAAGTGCTCCGCCTAGTACCATGGGTCATCTTGCTGCTTAGGACAGTCTGAATGTGCATGAATCATTTGATAACATATGTTCAATTTTCAGTGCAAACATTGCATGTTTTCAGGGGGAGTTAGATGCATATCCTTACATATCATTCAATGTTGAGTCTTTGCATGTCCCTGCATACATATAGTGCATTGCATTTCCTTATATTGAAAATGCCAAAGAGAGAGTTTGAATGCATATTGTGAGGGGGAGTCAATGCATTGCATATAGGTTGTCAAATGCATACATGTGTCAGAACTCATTGCATATCCTTTCTTATTGATTTTGTTGACAAACCTTAATCATATTTTGAAAACTTTGAGCTTCACAATCTCTCTTAACAATTTGTATTTCTCCTATCAATTGGTATCATTTGGCTTCAGAATTCTATCAGTCTGTCATGAAGATTTCAATGGGACTATCTCGATCATAAATCTGAAAATTCTTGAACTAGAAATCTTCTATTATATATTTTTATGAATGACTAAAATAACTCATGTGGTTTAAGTTTAATGTACTCAATGAGTTTGGCTTTAAAATCTCTTTAAAATATCTGAAGCATGTTTAATAAACCTTAACCATCTGTTTCATGTTGTGTCTTGTGAAAACTTCTGAAATCTGTACTTTTGAATACACGACTTCAACTGATTAAGTACACGAAACTATTATTGATTTGAAGCAAATAAAGTTTTTTCTGAAATGTCTAAAGGGTAATATCTGTCAGAGCAATGACATTGGTCACTGAGAAACACATGTCCAAAGGACTGTGTCATGAGGTGTCTTAGTTAACTCTGCATAAAATTTATTGAAAATCAGGCAGAGCAATGGCATACACACTGAGAAATACAACTCACTCATTAAAAAATGAGTTGTAGTGTGTCATGATGTGTAAATGCTAACTCTGTTCACATAAAGCATGACAGTTAGTCACACTAAGGGCTTAGGGATATTGGCCTCTGATCAAGGTATATCCTCTAGTTACAATGTGTGCACTGAACTAGAGTGCTCGTAAAATTTGTAGCATGAAAAATTGTTGAACAAATTGAAATATCTAAATATTGATGCTAAAATCAAATTGCTATAACCCTAGATAAAATAATATGACTTCATAATTACTTAATCTCAATACTAGTGCATGTAATTCTGAAAGAAGGCAATAAATTTGATTGTGTAAGACAAAGGGAGGACAATCAAGATAAATATGAGGGCTTGGTTCATTTTTATTAAAACACGGTTTTAGAAATCAATACAGAATTTTATTGATAAACTCTGCATACATCATGTTTAAACCATGCTGTTCAAAAGGCTCATTCATAAGTCCCTATAATGGAAGACTTTGAAAAATTATGTTTTGGATTTATGAGATTGATATCTCCTTGAAAATCTTGCTGAATTATTTCTGTTTGGAGCTTATTTGTAAATCTGCTTATTTGAACCTTTTCTGCTTATTGTCCTTGGTTCATTGACCTGAACTTCTCCTTGTTTGCCCCTGTGGTCTCCTTCTCATCTATCTCATAAGATTCCACTTATTGAGGGGGAGCTTCCATGTCTTATGCATCATGCTGCATAGAAACTCTTAAAGGGGGAGAATTATGTTCTTACATTCTGGTATCTGCATCTGCATTCACCCCTTCCCATGGTTTATTTTGATTATACCAGAGGGGGAGATTGTTTGCCAAAGAGGGAGTATATCATTCAATAAGTGCATGATGGTTCATTTTGAGTATCTCTAACTCATGCTTTTGCTGAAACTCCTAAAGGGGGAGAAATTGTCTGAATTTTTATACATGCTATAATTTCTCAAACTATTTTCTTTTTGATGAAGTCAAAGGCGGAGAATAGTTTGAGTCATCAGCATCAGATTGACTCACCATCAGATTGACTCACTGTGTAGAGTTGCCATCATCAAAAAGGGGGAGATTGTTGTGCCTCTGTGATTTTGATGATTGGTTTTGATGTGAGTCATACACTGTGAGTCACCATGCATTGATGTTCTGTTTTGATGATTGATTTGGTTTTGATGATTGGTTGTTGATGTGAGTTAATCAAATGTTCAGTCATCTTGCTGCTCAGTTTAGTTTAATATATTTTGATGTTCAGTCATGTTAACTGATGCATAAAGCATTCATTGCTACACTCTGTCTGCACAGTTGTCACTGCAGTGCATCAACTCAGTGTGCCGATGCGTCGACCCCTTGGTCATCTTTGTATCTGTCCATACAGTAGTGCGTCAACTCCTTGAGCTGATGCGTCGACGCTTCAGTTCAGTTTCTTCATTTGATGAAGTCTATACATCATCAGTTGATCATCAAGAATATACGTTGCAGCGTCAACTCATTGGGCTGCAGCGTCAACTCAGCAAGTATGCACATCAGTCTTCACTTGCTAAGTCTGTACAGCCTACGTCTCATGCAGCGTCAACGCTGTGAGCTTTCTCAAGACATTAGCGTCAACGCTATAAGTGTGTACATCACTTTCACGTCACCAAGTCCATACATTTGTCCTCCTTCAAAGTCTGTACAGCCGCTGGTCTAGCTTCATGAAGTCTGTACATCAGACTGTTACAGGAAGTCTGTACATTGTCCGTCTTCCTTAGCGTCTTGATAGTTGATGTCTATACATTGGCCTCCATGCTCCTAAGTATATGCATTACTGTTCATGCATCAGTCTTCATAAGTCTGTACATTGGACTGTCTCTCTCAGCGTCTCATGGCATGAGGTCTGTACACTCGAATTGCCCTTGATCTGGTCAAGTGTATACACTCTCTCACTATAGCTTTCAGCTATTCAAGTCTATACACTGGACTGTTAGGTCATGTCTATACAACGTGGGCTTCAGTTCTTCAAGCCTACACATCGACTGTTCATGCAAAGTCTAGACATTCGAACAAGTCTGTACATTGGCCGTCAAAGCCCTCAAAGTCTGACATCCTTCAAGACTCTCAAAGTCTGTACAGCCTGCTCTGTCGATTCAGATTTCAAAGTCTATACAGCGTTCGTCTCAGCCACCGTCTCATTCAGCATCTCACGCTTGCAAAGTCAATACTCTGGTCGGTGGAACGAAGTCTGAACATCCTTCAGTGAACTTTGAAGTCTATACACTGATTCACTGTTCATCGCCTTTGGGCATCAAAGTCTGTACATCGTCTTCAAACTTTCAAGACTATACACTCCATGATCTTCCAAGGTTGTACATCCACAGTGTATCTTCAAAGTCTGAACATTGTCTCACTTCGTCAAAGTCCATACATTTGTTTTCTCTTCAAGTCTGGACATTGGCTTCATATCATAAAGTCTATACATTGGGCCTAACATTCCAACTCTACACTGAACCTTCGTTCATCAAAGCCTCAAGTCTGTACAGCGTGAAGTCTACACTTTGGCTTCACGTTTTCAATGTCTGTACAGTGGCTTCGCATAGGCAAGTCTGTACATCGGGCTCCTTCTAACTAAGTCTATACACTCCCTCACACTGTACACACTTAGTCTATACAGCATGATCGTCTTTACAAGTCTACACAGAGTTCTTCACTTAAACTGATGACTTATCCGATACTCTGTCTGACAGGTGTTCTGATCGTGAAGCTTATGGAGGGCACGTGATTCGAGGCTGGAAGGGCAGACAGGATTGTGACACGTGTGCTGAAGCTGGCTGAGAGGCTGACACGTGGACACAGCAAATCAAGAAAGAAGCTCCTGGATTATTCTGGTGCGTCAACGCATTGAGCAAGTAGCGTCGACGCAGCAGTTACAAAAAGAGAACCAATGGGTTACTGGGTTACTCAGATGCGTCAACACCACCCACTGGCAGTGTGGACGCGGCAGTTCAAGTAACTCCTTGCAACCTCTGGAGTACCTTGGCAGCGTCGACGCTGCAGCTCGTTGGGTCGACGCAGCAGGTTGATGGAACGACACCTTTTAGCTTCTAGTACACACCGATGCGTCAACGCAGCAGTGGAGCGGCGTCGACGCAGCACGCCCATCTGCTAAAGACTTGATCACTGGATCATCGATGCGTCAACGCCATGGGCTGATAGAGTCAACGCAGCAGTCTTGAGTTTTACTGAACGAATGTCCTTGAATTGTAGGGCATGTGATCCGAGGTGCCTGGCTCGTGAACCAGGAAGCTGCCACGTGGTCCGAATTTCTAGGGCTGGAAACGTGGAGGCCACACGCGCCAGTGTGTTGCTGCTGCTACTATATATACTAGTCTTCTTCCACTAAAGAAGATCGATTGAAGTAGAAGCCTGAAGAGCAGAAAGCCCTTCGATCCAGAAAAAGAGAAAAAGAGAAAAAGAGAGGAAGAAGAGATAGAAGAGAGATGTCGTGAAGAGAGAGCAGTGAGTGAGAGATTAGGAGAGTAGAAGAGAAAGAAAGAGAGATAGAGAGTGAGAGATTTGGAGAGCAGAAAAGAAAGAAAGAGAGAAAGATAGTGAGCGAGAGAGCTCGTGGAGAAGAAGGAAGAAGCTGCTTGAAGATTTGTCTACACTGGACCGTGGATCAGATCCAGGCCAGTCAGCTCCGTTGAGAGCCACATTGTGCATTTCGTTTACAGCTTTTTGATTGATGTGTTATTTTCCTTTATTATTTTCCTTTGTTTTCTGATCATCTTTGTTCTTCCGATTGCCCTGTTGGGGATCGGGTTCCTCCTGTTGGTTCAGGAGAAGGGAGATCTGATCTCCAGGTTGCAAGTGACTGGTTGTCACTTGTGGGTTGCCCTCTGGTTAGAGGAAGGGAGGCTAGTCCTCCGGTTCTGGGCTTGTGGTTGCAAGTCCAGTGGTCCCTCCTGGTCTGGAGGAAGAGAGGTCTTCGACCTCTAGTTTCCAAGTGGCTGGGAGTCACTTGGGTGTCCCTCCGGCTGGGAGGAAGAGGGGAGGCTGTTCCCCTGGTCAAGCTGTATGGCAGCAACTGTTTGCAGACTGAGTCTGCTTGGTTCTAGCATTTGCTAGTGAAGCCTCACTCCGGTTGGGAGTGAGGGGTGGATGTAGGTCTATAGACCGAACCACCTAAAAAATCTATTGTGCAGTGGTTTGATTGATTGCTTTGCTTCCTCTAGATGCTTGAATAGGCACGCTCCAAGTGTTTGTATTTGAGTTGAATTGAATTGGTTCTATTCTGTGTCTATCTCTAGCATCCTAGTTTTTATTTGGCCATTTTACATAGAAGGATACATTCACCCCCCTCTGTATCCAGGCCTAGCACCCTAACAGATAATCCATCCCCTACCTCCACCGATGATCTATCGTGCCAAAAATGCCGTTTCCACATCGAAAACACCATACGAACCCATGCCGATGCTTCAAATCCACGAATGGGACCGCACCGCGCCACACCTCGATCCACGCTCCATGTTGCCTCCACGCCGTCTCCATGTCATCCCCATGCCTCTTCCGTCGGCCGTCGGAGCAGAGGGGAAGAGGAGAGAGAGAACGGAGGGAGAGAGAGAGTGAGAACGTGAGTGAGGGAGAGTGAGGGTGAGGGTTTTAAAAAAAAGAAATTAAATATAATATTTATGGAAATCAATTTCGGGCTCAAAATTCTAAAAAATCATAAAAATGAGAAACAATTATCTCCGTGATCCTCGAAAAGAACACAACGCACCTGTAGTGTCCCAGAGTCCGAAATATCAACGGTTCACCCTCCACGGGGATCCGAAGATAAAACAGCCCGAAAAATCGATTCAAAGACCAAACTCCACTCGGGACCTACAAAAGCGCTCTGAAAGCACTCGGATTCTGATCCAAAAGATCCTGGGTATTACATCCTCCCCTCCTTCAAGGAATTTCATCCTCAAAATTTGAGTAAACCAACAGGGAACAGGGAAGAACAACCCATACAGCTAGCAACGCTCTCAAAGCTCCAGCCTAAACCTCAACACACAAAAACACGATTCTGAGGAACACTTCCAGACCACGATCATATGCAAAATTATCACGCTCTGAATCTCAATACACACCGATTCTCAGAGCGAGCATATCACACAAAAGAACACCATTATGCCACCTCCAATCATGGCATCATCGCTATCGTCTCACAAATCAAGGAGACACGACCCATGCCACGAAACAGCCACCGATAAAATCTCATACTCGGCGGACAAAACATGCATCAACTCTTCACAAGGAAGATAGTCATCTCAGCTGACTGCTACCAATCCATTGGCTTCCGCGCCATGAACACTTCCTGATCAGGCGAACAGAATGCCAATGACACCACCGGACCAATACCACTATCGAGTCAATCCTCACTCAGACATTACATCTGATTCGAGTTTCATGCTAACTCTACCATCTCGGGAGAGTACAGCAATGCCAACCGACAAGAGCTCGATCCACACAATTCTAAACTCAGACTCACAGGGAACTTCTCCCAAGCTGGCCACAAGCATAGTCCATCACACAACCTCATAATGGACACCTGCTAATCCCCGGCTCCGCTCTCACCACAGAACCACGGGACAACCACAAACTGGGTCACTTCTAGGCATCACCACAGCTGACCACACGGCTAATCGCACTAGCCGCTAGCAACTTACCAACAAGGACCGATAAACAACTCTTGAAAAATGCATCTCTAGGACCACGATTCTATCCCGAGAGCCCAACTTCCAACGAAGACAGAGGGTACTCATCCGGAACATTCGTCGCCATATTTCCCCGATTCCCTAACCTGCCAGTGCTACAACGATAATGCCTCAAGCAATGGCACGGCAACCAAACATCATGGCTCACATAGCCAAGACAATCTCACACCGAGGAAGCAATCCTCTCGGCTGGTCAGAATCTTCCAACCCAACGATCCTCAACTTGTGGGTTATAAGCCCACACACTTCCACTGTGCACTCGACACAACGCGCACAAGCAGCACAAACAACTCGGCATCTGCATCTCTACACACCTCTCGGCGCCATCGCAATTAGCCTAACTGTAATTCACCATGCTTCAAGTAATGATCATGTCGACTATCGATCACAAACTACCATAGCACAGACCATCGTGCCAAGAGCCATAACACGAACCACAATAAGCACCTGCCTCAGCTTATCCTCAAGTCTCGAATCTATTATTTAACCTTCACATCTCAACAGTCACCTCGCACGGCATAACGAACAGGGTGCATAATGGCCCCCAATTCAACATCTGGGTCCAAAACCAAGCCACCACCAAATAATATCAAATCAGGTTCAGAACTACCACAGTCCGTACATAAGCAGACGTGCAGGACTAAGAACTTACCGAGACAGCACTTCCCAAGCTTACCTCAAGCGACGCCACAAGACAAGATGAGAAAGTCAAGCTCGGCTAACAACAACTCACTAGGAAGGAATCCTTAGCTCGCCCGAGCACTCTCTCGGTCAAGGCATCTATCCTGCCACCTCAAACCACAATCTTGACACCGCAGGGGCTGACCAAACCTGAAGTTTTCTTTTTTATAAAAGCCCTACCGAGTGGAAGATGAAGGGGTATCCATCATCGCACCACTAGGAGGCGAATCTTATTAATAAAAGCACAAATTAAAGGTGAAGGACTTGTTTCTGGTGCAATCTATAAGGATCTCAGCCAGGATAAAAAAGAACACAGTGGAAATAGGAAAATATTTTTTTTTATCCTAGCACATGTTGATTGCTCCGGTGTGAATCCCGATAACTATATAGAACAAAAGATCCGTTTTTACCTATGCGATATAAGGGTTACAGTGAAGCAGAAAATAATCCCTTGTGGTGATAATGAACTACGCAACTGCTTGGTCTATAGCAGTATCCACACGAGCACGGATGGCGGAGCTCTTTCTATGTAGCGCTCCATGAACGATCTACTCAGTGCTACTCCGACAGAGTCTGTTGTGCCTCTTAGGCACAAGCATGTGCTATGTCGCCTTGATGATAGCAATGCTATTTGGTTTTGATGATAGCAAGACAGTGAGTGCATTTGAGTGCATTTGATATTGTATTTTGATGATGTCTAGCATTGATGACATTGTGCTTTGATGATAGCTTCATGATTGTGATTTGTATATCATCTGGAGAATGCACGTGTATGACTGATATATTGTTTGTGTTAGACTTCTGGTATGTGCATAGTCTATACATTGCATCATGGGGTTTATGCTCTAAGTCTATACACTGCATAGCAAGCTCAAAGTCGATACATTGAGCGTCTCATGCATTATTCGTCTAAGTCCATACATTGGACTGTAGTATGCATTTGGCGAAGGCATTGCAAGTCTAGACAGTGGACAGCGTCTCGTGCATATAGCAAGTCTAGACATTGCACTGTAGCATGCATTTCTTTAAAGTCTATACATCGGACTGGTCTGTATTGGCTAAGTATATACAACGTCAGTTCAAGCATTGTCTTAGGCAAAGTCTATACAATGGCTTTGGGTCTCCAAGTCTATACAGCCTTTTGCTTCGCCAAAGTCTGTACATTGGTCTGCATAGGCTAAGTGTATACATCGTCCAGTACAATCATGCACTGTTCATGAAGTTTGTACAGCCTTTTGCATTGGATTTCAAGTCTAGACATTGCACTGTTGCATACATCGTCTTCGTGCTATTTTTCTCTTTAACTTCGTGTCACTTACTGTTGTTCCTCGTGTCGTTTCTTTCTGGTCCCACTGCTTCATCACGTGTCGTGATAGCCGTGGCATCTTCTGTCTTCGTGTTGTTTTCACTTCGTGCAGTCTTCTCCTAGTGTTGCCCTAAATTCGAGTCGTTTCTTTGTATTCTGTCTTCGTGTTGGTTTTTCGCTTTAGACTTCGTGCCTTTCTCGCTTTGACCACACTCCGTGTCGATTTCAGTTTTCATCTTCGTGTTGTTTTCAACTCGTGTCGGTTACTGTTTCGTCTCCGTGTTGTTTCATGTCTTCGTGTCGTGTTTCCTACACCTCGTGTCTTTGTCGCTTTGTGACTTCACCTCGTGTCATTTTCATCGTCTTCGTGTCGTTTTTGTTCTATTGCGTGCAGGACATCGCATCACCTCGTGTTGCTTTCTGTGCCACTTCGTGTCGTTCTCTGTGTAGTGTGTGTTTCTGTCACTACTGCACTTCGTGTCGTTCTTGTTTCACTTCGTGTCGTTTCCGTATTATGTCTTCGTGTTGTTCTTCCTAGACCTCGTGTCTTTCGTATGTTGAAACCACACTTTGTGTTGGTTTTTGTTTTATCTTCGTATATATCTCGTGTCGTTCTTCTTTTTACCTCGTGTTGTTTTCATCTTCTTCGTATCGTTCTCTTTGTAGTGTTATCTCTGTTACAGTGTGTATGTCGTGTCGTTCTCAGTGCATCTAGAACTGCTATTACATACCTCATGCAGCTTTAGTTCCTGTGGCCCTCAGTTTTAATGGGTTGTATCTCCTTGCAGGTCCGAGGAAGAACATTTCCACATGACTGGGCAGCACGTGATCTGAGGCTGAAGGACTGACAGAATGCTGACACGTGGCCAAATATCTGGGCGGGAAATGCGGAGGACACACACGCCCAGTGCTGCCCTCCTGCTGGCTGCTGCTATATATATGAGCCTCCTTCCACAGAAGAAGGTCGATCGAATTGGCAAGAAGAAAAGCTCATACAGAGAGCCACGATCCAGATAGAAAGAGAAAAGAGAAAGAAGAAGAGCAGAAGGAGAAGAAGAGAGGCAGAGAGCTCGAGAAGAGTGTGAAGAGAAGAAGAAGAAGAGAGAGAGAGAAGGAGTTTGTTCCTCAGATCTTTGGTTCAAAACCAGATCTGAAGTTGCTCATTGTTGAGCTATATTTTGTGCTTTATTGCTTCAGCTTTCCGTTGCTGTCTTGTTCTATTTTCATTTTCCTTTATACATTTCTTCAAGCTGTTTGTCAGCGGTTTGCAGAGGTGCTGCCTCTGGACAGCAAGCTGTGTAGCTCAGCGGGCAGTGGAGGTTTCCACTGGACAGGTAAAGCTGTAATCCTCAGCTGGCGAGACTTGGTCTCGGACGGGTTAAGCTGTATTCCCCAGCGGGTTCAAGCTGTGAGTCAGTGATGGCTAAGCTGTATTGCCCAGCGGAAGCAAGCTGTGATGCTCAGCGGTTGGCAAGCTGTGAGGCCCAGCGGTTGTAGGCAAGCTGTGAGGCCCAGCGGTTTCAAGCTGTGAGTCAACAGGAAGCCACACTCGGGTTGAGTGTGGGGTGGATGTAGGTCTGCTGGACCGAACCACCTAAAAACCCTTGTGCATTGTGGTTTGATTTGTTCATTTGTGCTTCCGCTAGATGAATGCATAGGGGCGCTCCATGTGTCTGCTAACTGGTAGAACAGAATAGTTGATTAGCTTTCAGATTTGGTAAATCTGTCTAGTTAGCATCATAGTTCCTTTTTGAGCGAAATTTTATATTGGGTGAAAGTTTTTATAAGCCATATTCATTCACCCCCCCTCTGAATACTAGCACCAAACCCAACAATTGGTATCAGAGCGGGTCTCTGATCTATCAGATCTAACAATCTGCAGAGGATCCTGCTAGTTTGTTTGGTGCTTTTCAGAGTGTGCTTTCTGTGTTCGTAGCTTTGATTCTCCGTCTTAGTGCTTTGTCTTGCTTATTTGGTTTAGGTGCTTCAGTTTGTTCTGAGCTTTCAGATTATTTGCAATGGAGCCAATCGTGCTGAAGGCTAGCTCCAGCAAAGCAAACAGATCCAGCCACAGTGGATCATCAAGCGAGAAAAGTAGCCTCTCGCGGTCTGAAATTGATGAAGACTACATGGGAATGGTGATTAGTAATTTCAGGAAATTTCTGAGAACGAGAGAAGGAAAGCTTGATGGTGGCAACCAGCAAACAAGGTATAACTCTAATCCTGCCAAGATTGCTGACACTAATGTTTGCTACAAATGCAGGAAGGCTGGTCACACGAAGGATGATTGTCCAGAGGTATTGAAACTCAAAGGGAACACCTCGGACATTGATAGAGAAGGAAGAAAGTCAATATGCTTAATGGCCAACCGGGATGATGAGGAATCCTCATCCAAGGTAAATTCTGAATCTGAATCAGATGGATACTCTTTCGATGAACTGATAGTGATGTATGAAGATTTGTTCAAAGTATCCAAGAAATTAAAATCTGAAAATAGAAGGTTAAAAAAGAGATGTGAACAGATAAATTCTAATGTTCCCTGTGAAAACTGTCAAAGACTAAAAACATCTCATGATATGTGCTTAGCTGATCTGAATATGAGTAAGGAACAAATCTCCTCATTGGAAAATAAAAATGAAGAATTGAGGTTGCTAAATTCTGCCATGTCTGAGAGACTCTTAACGCTTGAAAAAGGGAAGAATTTAGTTGAAAATGAATGTGAGAGAGTGAGCACATTGATAGAAGAGATTGATAGCTACAAAGCCATTAATGTCTTACTTAATGAAAAGATCACAGATTCTGAAATGCTCATTTCTTCTCTCAAAAATGAAATCACTGAACTAAACAATTCCCTGTTTAAGTCTCTTAAAAATAAAGAAACTCCAAAGGATGTTTCTAAGAAGAAAGTCTCTGATGGAGGCAGTAATCAGGAAAATAAGAAAACAAAGGAGAAAATAAAAGTTTTGAAAAAGAATGATAACAATCAGCATGCTAAGAAAGCTCAGGTCAAACATTCTAGTGTCAAAAATGTCAAATGCTTTTACTGTGGAAAGTTTGGCCATGAGATGGCTGATTGCTTTGTGATAAAGAAGGATGAATTGAAGTATGATAGAACTCATGCTAGGAAGCCTACTGTGAGTAAACCTTCTTCTGCTCACATCAAAAGGCATCAATGTTTTTATTGTCATAAAATAGGTCATCTCATGCATGATTGTAGACAAATGAAATTAGATGATCTATATGCTGTTAGAATGCATGATAAACTGTTCCATGCTAAAAATCATGCATCTCATAAAGAGAACACTCAATGTTCTCATTGTGGCAAATTAGGCCACAGAGCTGCAAACTGTTGGCATGCTAAGGGAAGAACAATTAACTTCAAAACTGCTATAATCCCTGTAAAAAGGCATGCATTCTATAAGAATCTTGACAGAATGTATTCTTCATGTTTTGAATGTGGAAAACATGGCTATACAATCAAGGACTGTTGGCATGTTCAGAAGAATCATGTTAACTCCCATGTTTTTAAATTCCCTGCAAAACATTTTGAAAAACTTGCATGTTTTAACTGTGGGAAGCCAGGTCATAGAGCGGCTGATTGCTAGCTGGATGATTCTGGTAAACAGAATTTTAATTCTGGTAATAAACATGTTCATGCATATGCACTTAGAACTCCTGCTCATAGGAATGTGCATAAAATAAACTTCAGAACTGCTGCATCATGCCACTATTGTGGTCAGCTTGGTCATTCCATAAATAATTGCTACCTGATGGAATTTGATGATAAACATGCGAAAAATCTGTTGAGAAAACCTGCTAGAAGTGTCAGGGTAAATGCAGGACCCAAGACTGCTTGGGTCCCTGCAGGATCAAATTGATTGACTTGCTGCAGGTGTGCCTTGGAAGGAGAAATAAAAGGGGTTAACCAAGGCACTCAAAAAGAAAACCCCAGGACTCAATTCAGGTCAGTTCTGAAATCTGTTTTAAATTCCATTATCTGAAATTGTGAGCATGAAAATTGTGAGTTTCATGTTGATTTGCGTGATTGATCGTTGATGATCTCTTCATGTACTGAGTTTTATTCTGAATATCTGATGTTCTTCTCTCTTGCTGGTTTCTGCACTATGAACATAGGATGCTTGATGTTCTGCTCAATCATTCTTGTGTCAATGCATTGCATGCTTGATTACATACTTGGACTGAGCTTGAATGGGTCAGTTAGTGCACACAGTCAATGCATGTGTCTAGTGTTTGCATACATTATTTGCATGACTGTCAATGAAATTGATCAATGCATATAAGACTGATTTGCACTGCATTACATCTTGAAAAATCTGAAAAAGGATAAAAATGTTCATGACTTGGATGCATAAAGCTGAACTGATTGCATAGCATATCTCTTGCATCATGATGTCAGGGGGAGCTGAGAGTTCTATTCAATTCATTGAATCCTATTCACTTCTCAGTGTTCTCATTCAAATGATTCATATTCTTTGACATCAGTTGCTCATTGAACCATATTGCCAATTGCTATCCTTTCCCCATCTTTTTCACTGAACAGCAGTTCTGGTTCTGGTTCAGTACGTTGAGTTGTGATTATTTCAATTGTTATTTTATAAGAATCTCTCTCACAAATTGAAAAGAACTAAAGGTTTAACCTTTATAAATTGAAGAGTCAAATGACTGCCTTCAGAATCTGAGATAAAAGGAAAACTTTTATAGCTCTTAATCTTTGTCTCATAGCTAAAATAGAAAAGGTTTTTTTGTAATGCCTAAATGTGTTGAACTGAATATGTCTAGAACAGGCTAATAAGAGTGTGTACTGATTTTTTAAACAATCACTCTAAAAGAATTAAGGGCAGCAGTAAATAAGATCATAAATGCTATGAACTGAACATAGTAACAGAGCAATGGTTAATTGCACTGAGAAACTGTGAACTCCTCCAATGAAGCAGGAAAATTCACATGTCATGAAGTGCCTCAAGCTAACTCTGTTCATAGGGTCAAATCTATAGGGGGAGTCCTCACCAAGTAACTGAGAGTACTGGCCTCTAATCAAGGTGTACCCTTAATGTCAAAAGTGAAGACTATTCCTTGTAGGTCTTGATCTGAAATAGATCTAGTAGTTTATGCCTAGTAACTGGGGGTACCTGCCTCTGATCAAGGTGTACACCTAATGTCAACAGCATAAATGTCACTGATCTATTTACTTAGTTCAGGCTCTGGAATTTGAAAAATGAAAATCAAACTGCTGTAACCCCTTGAAATCAAAAGTCATTAAGTGAAAATTATTTTTCTCAATACATATTCAAGTTGCCTTTCTTGAACTTCCATGTTTAGACACAAAAGGGTATTATTTCAGACTTATCTATTAATACCATGTGCCCTAGATTCATTGCTATAAATGGAGTCTACAAACTCTTTTTCAGGGGTCAGGTGTTTTACTCTAGATTTATCACTGTTAAACCTGAATTTTTGAAAATTATATGTTGATGATTCTTATACTTTAACTATTGTTTATAACCAGGCTTATTCTCTGAACCAATGATTCAGTTGTTGTCTAGTGACCCTCCTACCTTTTCTACCTTGTTTATCTGTTCAATTCCTTCTCAAAGGGGGAGCTTTTATTTAGGGAGAGAAATAATTCAGGGGAGTCTTACATTCAGGGGGAGAATGCTCTAGCAGTCACTTGCATGCATAATGCACTTTGCACTCTTATTTTTACTATTTTTCTCTTTTTGATCATGTCAAAGGGGGAGAAAATCTTGTGTGTGACTCACTGTCACATTGTGTTGCCATCATCAAAAAGGGGGAGAATGTTGTGCCTCTTAGGCACAAGCATGTGCTATGTCGCCTTGATGATAGCAATGCTATTTGGTTTTGATGATAGCAAGACAGTGAGTGCATTTGAGTGCATTTGATATTGTATTTTGATGATGTCTAGCATTGATGACATTGTGCTTTGATGATAGCTTCATGATTGTGATTTGTATATCATCTGGAGAATGCACGTGTATGACTGATATATTGTTTGTGTTAGACTTCTGGTATGTGCATAGTCTATACATTGCATCGTGTGGTTTATGCTCTAAGTCTATACACTGCATAGCAAGCTCAAAGTCGATACATTGAGCGTCTCATGCATTATTCGTCTAAGTCCATACATTGGACTGTAGTATGCATTTGGCGAAGGCATTGCAAGTCTAGACAGTGGACAACGTTTCGTGCATATAGCAAGTCTAGACATTGCACTGTAGCATGCATTTCTTTAAAGTCTATACATCGGACTGGTCTGCATTGGCTAAGTATATACAACGTCAGTTCATGCATTGTCTTAGGCAAAGTCTATATAATGGCTTTGGGTCTCCAAGTCTATACAGCCTTTTGCTTCGCCAAAGTCTGTACATTGGTCTGCATAAGCAAAGTGTATACATCGTCCAGTACAATCATGCACTGTTCATGAAGTTTGTACAGCCTTTTGCATTGGATTTCAAGTCTAGACATTGCACTGTTGCATACATCATCTTCGTGCTATTTTTCTCTTTAACTTCGTGTCACTTACTGTTGTTCCTCGTGTCGTTTCTTTCTGGTCCCACTGCTTCATCACGTGTCGTGATAGCCGTGGCATCTTCTGTCTTCGTGTTGTTTTCACTTCGTGCAGTCTTCTCCTAGTGTTGTCCTAACTTCGAGTCGTTTCTTTGTATTCTATCTTCGTGTTGGTTTTTCGCTTTAGACTTCGTGTCTTTCTCGCTTTGACCACACTCCGTGTCGATTTCAGTTTTCGTCTTCGTATTGTTTTCAACTCGTGTCGGTTACTGTTTCATCTCCGTGTTGTTTCATGTCTTCGTGTCGTGTTTCCTACACCTCGTGTCTTTGTCGCTTTGTGACTTCACCTCGTGTCTTTGTCGCTTTGTGACTTCACCTCGTGTCGTTTTCATCGTCTTCGTGTCGTTTTTGTTCTATTGCGTGCAGGACATCGCAGCACCTCGTGTTGCTTTCTGTGCCACTTCGTGTCGTTCTCTGTGTAGTGTGTGTTTCTGTCACTACTGCACTTCATGTCGTTCTTGTTTCACTTCGTGTCATTTCCGTATTATGTCTTCGTGTTGTTCTTCCTAGACCTCGTGTCTTTCGTATGTTGAACCACACTTCGTGTTGGTTTTTGTTTTATCTTCGTATGTATCTCGTGTCGTTCTTCTTTTTACCTCGTGTTGTTTTCATCTTCTTCGTATCGTTCTCTTTGTAGTGTTATCTCTGTTACAGTGTGTATGTCGTGTCGTTCTCAGTGCATCTAGAACTGCTATTACATACCTCATGCAGCTTTAGTTCCTGTGGCCCTCAGTTTTAATGGGTTGTATCTCCTTGCAGGTCCGAGGAAGAACATTTCCACGTGACTGGGCAGCACGTGATCCGAGGCTGAAGGACTGACAGAATGCTGACACGTGGCCAAATATCTGGGCGGAAAATGCGGAGGACACACATGCCCAGTGCTGCCCTCCTGCTGGCTGCTGCTATATATATGAGCCTCCTTCCACAGAAGAAGGTCGATCGAATTGGCAAGAAGAAAAGCTCATACAGAGAGCCACGATCCAGATAGAAAGAGAAAAGAGAAAGAAGAAGAGCAGAAGGAGAAGAAGAGAGGCAGAGAGCTCGAGAAGAGTGTGAAGAGAAGAAGAAGAAGAGAGAGAGAGAAGGAGTTCGTTCCTCAGATCTTTGGTTCAAAACCAGATCTGAAGTTGCTCATTGTTGAGCTATATTTTGTGCTTTATTGCTTCAGCTTTCGTTGCTGTCTTGTTCTATTTTCATTTTCCTTTATACATTTCTTCAAGCTGTTTGTCAGCGGTTTGCAGAGGTGCTGCCTCTGGACAGCAAGCTGTGTAGCTCAGCGGGCAGTGGAGGTTTCCACTGGACAGGTAAAGCTGTAATCCTCAGCTGGCGAGACTTGGTCTCGGACGGGTTAAGCTGTATTCCCCAGCGGGTTCAAGCTGTGAGTCAGTGATGGCTAAGCTGTATTGCCCAGCGGAAGCAAGCTGTGATGCTCAGCGGTTGGCAAGCTGTGAGGCCCAGCGGTTGTAGGCAAGCTGTGAGGCCCAGCGGTTTCAAGCTGTGAGTCAGCAGGAAGCCACACTCGGGTTGAGTGTGGGGTGGATGTAGGTCTGCTGGACCGAACCACCTAAAAACCCTTGTGCATTGTGGTTTGATTTGTTCATTTGTGCTTCCGCTAGATGAATGCATAGGGGCGCTCCATGTGTCTGCTAACTGGTAGAACAGAATAGTTGATTAGCTTTCAGATTTGGTAAATCTGTCTAGTTAGCATCATAGTTCCTTTTTGAGCGAAATTTTATATTGGGTGAAAGTTTTTATAAGCCATATTCATTCACCCCCCCTCTGAATACTAGCACCGAACCCAACAGAGTCTATACACTAGAGACAGAGGGAGAAGAGAGAGGAGAGAAGGGGAGCACTCATCCCAAGGAGGAGAGAGAGAAGGGGCGGCCTCTAACTAGGAAAACCTTGGATGCTTGGCCTAGGGTTTCCTCAATGCAGCTATTTATAAACTTCTTAATTTTTTACAAAAACCCTCATAAGTCTATAATAGTATAAATACTCATGCCGTCCATAACTCTAATATATGTGATCTCAGTCTGATTTTAAACCTATTAAAGTTAAGAACATCTTTTTAGCTTTTCCATATTAACACTTGACATGGAAATAATTATTTAATCATCTAGTTACTTAAATGATTAACTCATCATCTCACGATGGATAATCATCTCATGATTATTCCTCTATTAGACTTTCAGGCCGCGGTAAGTACAAAGCAACACTTCGTGACCCCATAAGACAAAAAGGGTCTATGAAACAACTCTAGGACCTTTCTGTCCATAGTTACCACACATTTATAGTTTTCCATTCATGCACAATGTCCCTAGTTATATTTAATTAAGGGTATAGTCATACTATCAAATCCTTATTCTTTATGACTTAATGAACTCTGTACTCTAAGTTCTACTAGAAAATTTCTTTTCCAGTGAAATGTGTAACCCTGGTGAGGAGGGTAAAATCGGTATGGCCCAAATAAGACCCGGTTACACCGAGCCCAACTCGACTTGTGGTCTACAAGGCGCCTAACAGGCCTCGACAGCCACGGCCCATGGCCGTGACCCACAGCGGATGGCCCAAGACTACGGTCCTTGGATTCGACAGCCGAAAAGGATATAGCCCAGCGGAAGGACTGTCAGATAAACCTCCGACGACCGACCGTTACCCCCCACGACGCGGGTACCGACTCCACTAAGGGCGAGCACACCCAACGGGTGCCGTGAGACTTGCTCAGAAACTGATCGACCCTAAGGTAATCGCCCCTCAATGGGAAACTCTCGCCATGATCGCGGGGAACGTCATCCCATGATGCATGCGCTTCCTTGTTAAGGGATCGACCGCCTTCACCAAGGCAACCCCCTATAAAAGGGACCCCGACAAAGGACATCCGACGGTGGATTTTCTTCCAAGAGCTACATACAGAGAAGAGAACTACTCACCCTACTACTAGAGAGGCCACGAATGTTCATCCCCTGAGAGAGAGCCCCTCCCGCACGACCTTACCACCCAGCAAGCACCCTCTGGTGACCACTGGGAGCGGCGAGCACTCGTCCGGAGGACCTACACATCTCTCAGGACTCCCACCGCGACTTCCACTCGCTTCTTTCTCTCCTGCTCTTCTCTATTCATTACTAGAGCCGTTGCTGACTTAAGCATCGAAGGGTTGTCCCCTGGGGTACCGCCCAAGGCTCTCTCTGACGCTCTTCCTTCTGGTGATTGCAGGCTTCCATGGGTGCCGGACGATCTCCCCCAACAAATAAATAGAAAGGTGTGGTACGTGGCATAGGAACCAGATTCCTGTCGCTACACTTTTTGGCGCTGTCTGTAGGAACCCCGGCCCAATAAGCACAAAGCCCACCTTTGTCGGGGGGCTAGTGTAGAGGCCTAAGAAGGGGGCTCAAAAGATCCCATATTAGAAACTACAAAGATGAGCATGTGCTTATAAGCAAGACCCAAGTCTTCTCCTTTGAGGGCCATTTTACCAACAAAAAAGGATAAAACCATGTCGCCCCCGGGCGTAGCGGTCAATACCTCAAAGGAGACACCCCAAATTTGTACGTCTTCACCTGGCCATGGATTTTCCTGAGTATCATCCATAGGGCATTCTTTCTCATGCTATATTTGAGAGTGAATGATCCACTATTGTCATTCAATTACCTTCGCATGTACTACACTATATCCGAACACCTGAGCATCCAATTGTGACTAAAGTTACTTTGCTAGGAATCAAAACGTAGGAGTCCTCATGCAAGATATCCTTAGTGACTCATGTCCAAGAACCAACTGCTCTACGGTGACTAAAGCATCTATTGATTGACATTTAAATATAATTACAACCTAGAGATTTGTAATCAGATCAGTTTAGTGAACCATATTCTTGTAATGGGCACCTACGCATATATCTTAGTGTCTCCACACTAGTGACTACGAGATCAGTCACGCTCATCACATGAGAGGATATCATGTGCACTGGTCTATTCGGATTCTTTGATGTCCCATCTCAAAGATCCCATGACCAAAAATATTTAGAACACATACATCTGGAAGGTTGATCTCATTATCATAATCTCATTATGATCCAACTTTCATTACATGTATTCAAGAACGTCATCACATCAAGCGGCGATACGTATTGTAGAGGTAGAAAAGTGTTACTTTAGGCCTCGTACTACACCTTTAAGATTTCTTCATGCAGAAGAGAGTCTAGCCGGCCCGAGGAAACCTACAACCACTGAGCAACACGTCAGAAGGAGCCCTATGTGTGATTCCAGAGGACAACCCTCCGATTCTTAAGTCATAAACACACAGAGATGAATGCTAAGGAGTAGAGAGAGGGAGAGGTGAGAGTTTAAGAGAGGGAGAAAGTGCTCGAAAGAACACCGAGTGCTCGGAGAAGTGGCTTGGAGTCTGGAAGGTGTGGCGAACTCCCTGTATCTCTCTGATGGCAAGAGTGTGTCTGTGCGGGTGTCTATAGGCGAGTTGTAATCTCTCCTCTTAGGTCCGTCTAGGACCCTATTTATATCATTCACCTTGGCGTCGTCTATTTCTTGACTTAGCCGGAGCATCGTTAGTGGAGCAATGATCTACACGATCATAGGGATCATCTACTACCCACTCGCCAGTTCTCTGATCGGCATCATGGCAGACATCTCAATGGCGTGGGTGAGATCCAACTCTCGTCGAGGGTAATTACCATAACTCTGGCCTCAATGTTCACCTGTCGGCAGATTTCGTGGCATCTGGGGGGCACGTGCGTGAAGATTGAGCTCGTAATCCGGCCAGTTCCGAGTGGGCGTTAATTGGGCGACGTTCTTGGATTATGGGCCAGTCGGTTATGGCCGTATTGTGATTGTCGATAAATGGCCACTCCGGGCCTGGCGTTATTGGGCTGCATTGGGCCTGATGGTTTCTCCCTCCTCACTAGCCCCCCACACTCGAGCAACGAGAGTGCTTGGTGCTCAGGAGGAATTGGTCGGGGTCGGATGAGGGGATATGCTCATCTGAACCTTCTCGAATCTTCTCATACCTCTAATGTGGAGACATGCGCTACCTACTGCCTTCTTTCGTGTGCAAGGTACCTTCCATGCGTATAGGGTGACATCACTATTATCATGACAATGTCTTTTCACTTATGGAGAAGCAGAATCAGACGGTCATTGGCGCAACCCTAGGCATTCCCGCCAAGTGAATTGGTGGTGGCGATTGGGCTTTCGACCATTCACTTGATTAGAGACATCAGAACGAGGAGATTGTGCCACCTTCTGGAGTCTTTAAGAGAGGCGGGAAGCGCCTGAGGAGGCACCTCTGTGATGTTCCTTTCGGTGATGGTGCTCATTATCTCTTGCTGCTTGCTTAGCACCTGGTGATGTTCCCTTCTGCTTGCTTAGCACCCCTTGATCCAGGAGACGTTACTCCATGATTTATGCCATTTCCCAGTCAGAGAACGGCCAGCATCTGGTGAGGACACCAGAGCACGAGTACGGCCCGACTCAGCGAGCCATCGACGGTACCGGACCCGCAGCATGACTCGGTCGACATCGACATCATTGTGGCTGGGCGACAGTATGGAGTCCCTACCTGAGTGTTGATATTTTCTTTATGTTTATTATGAGTGTATTGGTGTGTATTTATTTGAGTATTTATGCGTGTAATGGGTCAAGGTTGTAAAATGGGTTACACTTCATGTAAGGAGCCCAATTTCTAAATTGAGCCTCCGAACTTTTAGGAGCCCAATTGGGCCTCTCTCTCCCTTGTGGACTTCTACACATGTGGGCCCAAAAGGCTGGTCCAACGCCCAAGATGGGCTTCTAGAAGACTTGGACCATTGGACCAAGGAGACAAAGGTAGAGGATGCCTCCTCCTTGTCCCCCATGCTTGTCTCCCACCTACCCTTGACCAATGTTAGTGGGTGTCTTTGGAGTTAGTGGATGTCCTTTGGTGTTAGTGGATGTCCTTCGGTCTAGATCTAGGGTTTTAATATATATAGCCTCTTGTTGTATTTTGGTGGAACTAATGAGAAAATTTGAAGAGAATATTGCTTGGTGCAGACCCCCCTCTCCTCTTGAGTTCTTGAGTGTTCTTCCTCCTCCCACCTCCAATCTCCTCTAGATCTGCTCCTAAATCTTCTATCTCTCTCAAATCTCTTCTTCTTCTCTTCTTCTTCTCTCTATTGTAAACGTTCAGCGCCGCCGCCGCCGCCACCGCCGTTGAGTCACCACGAGCCGATCTTCATCCTGCTACCCCAAACTCGGAGTTGCAGGATAGCAGCTCGGTAAAAGGGCTGGTACGGGAGATCCGACCGTTTGATCGTTGCAAAACTTTGAGGGTAGGTTTCCCCCATCATAGTACATTCCTAGTTCAATTTTTAGGTCATCAGAGTCCATTTTCTCCCATTCCCATCCACCTGTTCATCTTCTCCAAAGTCTGCCTATGTGCAGATCTACGAGATAGATCTTGGCATCCGAATTTTCTCACCCCCCAAATGTTGTCTAAATTTCACAAAAGAGCTATGTGCCTCTCGTCACCCTCCCCTCTACCCACCATAAACATCACGGGTCCTAAGTCGTCCATTAGATCCTCGGTCAAAGCCCTTGATCAGGGAGGTTAGGTTCTATCCAGCATGTTCTGTATTTCGGGATAGTGTGCTCAGTCCACTTGCAGTCATTTTAATTTCAAATTCAGCCTTTGGATGAGTTTAGGCTTCCAGTATGTCGTAGGATTTTGAGTCCCCTTTCCAACGGTACCTTTTTTGCCCCGATCCAACATCAGAATTGAGCGTACCGATCGATCTCGTCGGAGCGCGTAGATATGGACAGAAACACAGCTGCGGGACAGCAATTGGAGATAATTCCCAAGAAATCGCCTACCTCCACTCCGGTGACCGCCGCTCCAGGGGATCGACCCGGAACACTCCAGGAGCGTCCCCATCAGTCGCTGGAGCCAGGAGCCGCCCCGGACGCCGCCGTACCAGCAGCAGGGTCCCACGTACCATCCGGTGGGCCCGAGTTAACGGAGCTGAACCAGCCGACCGTGTCCGCCCGAGCGCCATCGACTGCTGTCCCCCAACCCGATATTGGTGCTCCCGGATTCCACGTGTTGCATGTTACCTCCTTGCGTAGAGTGGGCTTAGCATTATTTCTGTAATTATTAATTAATTCTATACCGGGAGTTCCGGATCTCGGCCGGGAAGTCTTCCCCACGCCCCGAGCGTGGAGGTACACTCGCTACCCCCTTTTTTTCGTATTTGCTTAGCTAGTATGCGTTCTAGATGCCGCTGCATGTCAGTAGGTTACTTTCCTAGCTAGCTCGCGATACATCACCGCTGTGAGTTGTGAGTGCGAGACCCGTCCCATGACTCGTTCCGAGCGTGAGAGCAAGCCGACCACCCGAGACTCAAAGCCGGTTACTCAACCATGCAAATCGCCGCGCTTCCCTCGATGGGGACGACTGTGAGTTAGCACTTCTTGTTTGGGGCACATCGCCTCTTCTAGAGCTCTTTAGGTGCCGCATTGTATCGTTGTTGCTGGTCGTGTCGTCCAACCCGTCGCGTCGTCCTATAGAGTCCAAGGTCGCAACCCGTCCGCGTTGAGTCTCATAGTCGTCCGCATCAAATTGGTATCATAGTCAAGTTGAGTCTAGGGTAGTCATTATTTTCAAAAGAAAAAAAAGTGTTTTAAATTGCATTACACCCCAATACTCCAGTATATCAAAAGACGTTACTAGAAGGTTAGGTTACGCCTATTTGGAAGGTAGCTCTTCGCGTCGAGTCGGATCTTCGGATTACTGCCTCTGCCACGTATTGGAGACTGGGTTAAGTCTAGGGTCCCCGACTTGCATCGGTCCATCCATATAGGTCTAGTGAGTCACCCTTAGCTCTCTTTACGTCTCATTCCATGCCCACCTATGGAGGTGCCCAGTACCATCGCCCTGACACTGTGGGTGAACACCGAGGTGCCAACCCGGGAGGCCGTTCCCTGGAGGACATGATAGCTCTACTCATGGAGCGCATGGATAGGTCCGAGCAAACTCTTAGGGAGCATACCGAGCGTATGGAGAGCCGATTCAAAGCCATGGAGGACCGCACTGAGGCTTCTGACCGATCTGTCCAAGGTCTGGTTGGAAGGTTAGAGAGTGTGGAGAGAACCCCTCGCCGAGACCTACCCGGCATTCTCCCGGCCCCTCAGGCACATGCTGCCCAGCCCGTGGCTTATGCCCAGCCCGTGCCTGCTGCTCAGCTCACACCACCTCGGGCTGAGGAGAAACGGCAACTTGCCCCCCATTTTGAGGACTACGAGTCTGACAACGATTACGAGGGAAATGGTCGGCGCCGGCATGGTCACCGACCACACAGGGATGATGAGGACGAATGGATCCTCAGGACCGTCCGTGCAGACCCTCCCACGTTTGATGGGTCCAAACCTTTGGAACCCAAGATCTATCTTGATTGGGAGGCCAGCATGGACCGGTACTTTGAGTGGTTCGAGATGACGGACCACCGGAGGGTCAGGTATGCCAAGATGACGTTGTTAGGGCAAGCACAGACTTACTGGAGCAATGTAGAGAGTTTGCTCTTTCAGCGTCATGAGCCTCAGGTAGGTTCTTGGGATGAGATGAAGGACAAGCTTAGGCGTAAGTACCTTCCTACCACGTACTGTCAGTGACTTATTGATAGGTGGCAGAGTGTCACCCAAGGGGACCGATCCGTGTCAGACTACATCGCGGAGTTTGACGAGTACTTTTTGCGATGCAGCGTTACGGAGGAGAGCACCATGCCTGTATCGTGCTTCCGTCGTGGTTTGCGGCCCCACTATCAATATGAATTATTTCTCCGCAATGTTACCACCTTGGAAGACGCTTACCAGGTTGCTCTAGAGTTGGCGCAGTTCGAGGCGGAGTTCGCTCCGTCCAGCGCCCGGGGTTCACTTATCAGCGTGGGACCGACCCTCGTACCACGCCTACCTCCTATAGCCAGTTTTCGGTGGCCCGTCCCCCGGAACCCCCTCGGTAGGACCCCACTGCTCCTAGGCTCTGCACTTTCCCTCCGAGGGACCCTCCCCCTCGCCCGCAGGCACCCATCCCTGCCCCTCGGCCTTATCAGCCCGCTGTACCAGCTCGGCCTCTTCTTCCCACACCCCCAGTCCATCGAGAGGACAAGGGTAAGGAGCCAATGATTGGTGGAACATCTCAGGGCACTGGGACATGAGACCGTTGCTACACTTGTGGTGAAGTTGGCCACTTTGCCAGCAAGTGTCCCACCCGGGGAACACTTGTTATTACCGACACGCCGGCCTGTGACCCCACCCCCGAGTTGGTGCCAGTCAGTTATGTGTCGGATTAGGAATTGGCTGAGGAATTCTTTGATGAGCTGTTGGAGGGCGAGCAGGTCGATGTCCTTGGTACCCAGTATCAGGATGGCATACATTTGGGTGTAGTCAGGTGCATCCTTACCTAGCCACAGGTGAGTGACGACTGGCGTCGCACCACCATATTCCATACATTTTGTAGGCTGGAAGGGAAGGCATGCAAGGTGATTATTGATAGCGGGAGCTGCATCAACGCTATCTCTACAGGCACCATCAAGCGCCTTGGTTTGATGCCCGTGGATCAACCCGCACCCTATAGAGTTTCTTGGGTGGATTCCACTTCCATCCGGTCAGACTGCGGTGTCTGGTGCTGCTGCAGTTCTAGGCATACCATGATACGATATGGTGCGATGTACTACCTATGGAGGTGGATAGTATCATCCTTGGTAGGCCTTGGTTCTTTGACCGAGATGCCACCCTTCATGGCTGGTCGAACACTTGCACCTTCGACCATGGTGGCCAAAAGATTACCCTCCACCCCGTCCAGCCGAAGGACCCGTCTGTCCGAGAACTAGCTGGCCCCAGTACTGCGACATCTCCTAGTCAGGGGAAAGCCGGTCCACCCGCGTTGTCCTCGGCACAAGCCTCCACCTCTTCGACTACTCCTAGTATAGTGGACCCTCCACCCAGGAGGTTGATGATGATCAGTCCGAGAGAGATGGAACAGGAGGTGACCGGGGGTAACCCCATTCTAGCTGTCGTTGTCAGGGGCATAGAGGATGTCGCCCCTAGGTCTGAGGATGAGCATCCCCCAGAGATAGCCGCAATATTACGGGAATTTTCCAATGTCTTTCCCGAAGACCTCCCTGGAGGCCTTCCACCTATGAGGGATATCCAGCATGAGATCGACCTCGTCCCGGGCTCATCTTTGCCCAACCTACCCCATTATAGGATGAGTACCACAGACCATGCTGAGCTTCAGCGTCAGGTCGAAGAGTTGATGAGTCGGGAGTCCCTTAGGGACAGCAAGAGTCCATGCGCTGTCCCCGCACTATTGGCCCCGAAGAATGATGGCACATGGAGGATGTGCGTTGATAGCCGTGCAATCAACAAGATCACGGTGAAGTATCATTTTCCCATTCCCCGATTGGATGACTTGCTTGATATGATGTCAGGAGCCACTATCTTCTCAAAGATAGACCTTCGTAGTGACTATCACCAGGTGCGGATCAGGCCTGGAGATGAATAGAAGACGGCATTCAAGACCAAGGATGGTCTTTATGAGTGGTTGGTTATGCCATTTGGGCTTTCCAACACCCCTAGCACCTTCATGCGGTTGATGACCCAGGTTTTACGCCCTGTGATAGGGGTCTTCTTGGTCATCTACTTTGATGACATTCTTATCTACAGCCGCACTAGGGAGGACCACTTAGACCATCTTAGGCAGGTCTGTGTCATGCTAAGGTGAGAGAGTTTATTTGCCAACCCGAAGAAATGTGCTTTCATGTCCGATCAGATCACTTTTCTCAGATTCATTGTGTCGAGAGATGGAGTCTCCGCTGATCCGGAGAAGATTAGGGACATCAGGGAGTGGCCCGAGCCCCGCACGCTCCACGATGTCTAGAGTTTCCATGGCTTAGCAATGTTCTACCATCGCTTCATTCATGGCTTCAGTTGTATCACTGCCCCGATCACTGATTGCATAAAGAAGGGCGCATTCGTATGCATTAAGGCTGCAGCCACGGCCTTTCAGGACATTAAGGAGTGCATGACCCAGGCACATGTCCTTGCTTTACCTATTTTTTTAAGGTGTTTGAGGTCACGTGTGATGCTTCTGGTGTGGGTATTGATGGCGTTTTGAGTCAGGAGTCCCACCCCATTGCATTCTTTAGCGAGAAGCTTAATGATGCCAAACTGTGATATTCCACATACGACAAAGAATTCTACGCAGTTGTCCAGGCATTGAGGTATTGGAGGCACGATTTGTTGCACCAGGAGTTTGTCCTCTTCTCTGACCATGAGGCCTTACGATTCCTCCATACCCAAAAGAAGCTGAATGCTCGCCATAGTCGTTGGGTGGAGTATCTCCAGGAGTACACCTTTGTGCTCAAGCACAAATCAGGGGCGGAGAACAAGGTCGCCGATGTACTGAGTCATCGGGTGATGATGTTGACCACCATGAGTGTTGAGGTGGTAGGGCTAGAGAGGTTGAAGGACGCCTATGTTGATTGTCCGGACTTTGGTCCGATCTATGCCATCCTTCAGGCCGGTCCCTCGCGCGATTATAGCGAGTTTGTACTGCAGGAGGGTCACCTATTCCAGGGAGACAAGTTGTGCATCCCACGGACTTTTGTTCGTGACTTTCTTACGTGGGAGATGCACGTGGGAGGTCTTGCTGGTAACTTTGGCCGGAACAAGACCATAGAGGCGGTTGAGCACCGATTCTACTGGCCTAGCCTAAAGAGGGATGTTGCTCGTATTGTAGCCTAGTGCCGCATTTGTGCTATGGCCAAACAGAGGAAGCAAAATACCGGCCTCTATACTCCCCTTCCCATCCCGGATAGTCCATGGCAGGACATTAGCATGGACTTTGTGTTAGGACTGCCCCGCACCCTCCGAAAGCATGACTCGATCTTTGTGGTTGTCGACCGATTCTCCAAGACGGCCTTGTTCATTCCATGCTCCAAGACTTCGGATGCCACTAGAGTTGCCCGCCTATTCTTCTCTCATTGTGTCTCCAGGTTTGGCCTTCCCCGTACCATAGTGTAAGATAGGGATGTATGATTCACTAGCTATTTTTGAAAAACTCTATGGCACATGATGGGCACCCAATTGAAATTCTCCACTGCATATCACCCCCAGACCGATGGTCAGACTGAGGTTGTCAATAGGAGTTTGGGGGATCTTCTTAGGTGTCTTGTCCTAGATCAAGTCAGGGATTGAGATTTGGTCTTACCCTTAGTCGAGTTTGCCTATAACGATTTGGTCAATAGGTCTACAGGTATGAGCCCCTTCGAGATTGTCACGGGCCGTAGACCTAGGAGACCTATAGACCTAGTCCCATCTCCCATCCAGTCCCGTGTGTCTGAGTCAGCCGAGTCTTTTGCTAGCCATATTAGATAGTTGCATGAGCATATTCGTCGTCACATTGAGTCCAGCAACGCACGATACAAAGAATTGGCTGACGCCCATAGACACCACCATGAGTTTCAGGAGGGTGATTCTGTCATGATCAGGGTCAGACCTGAACGGTTTCCCTCAGGAGCTGTGAAGAAGTTGCATGCTCGCGGTGCCGGTCCCTTTCGGGTAGTGAGGCGAGTCGGATCGAACGCATATGTTGTGGACTTGCCAGAGGATTACGGGATCAGCTCGACTTTCAACGTCTCGGATCTCGTCGCTTATAGGGACCCAGCGGTGATACCCAGTGAGCCCTTTGAGCCGTCTCCACCCATTGTGAGTGACACCACCCTAGAGTGTCCACCTCCAGCCTTGTTATCTCAGCAGCGAGAGCAGATAGAATGTATACTAGATGAGCAGGTGACGACTACTCGAGGCGGAGTGTACCAGCGCTACTTGGTGGGTTGGAGGGGACGACCTGCGTCCGATGACACCTGGATCACCAGGGCAGAGCTACAGAGGATAGATCCAGATCTGCTGGATCGGTACCAGAGCGACCCGGACCCTTACTCGACGGGGTCGAGCTTCTCCCACCCGGGGAGAATTGGTAAGGACACCAGAGCACGAGTACGGCCCGACTCAGCGAGCCGTCGGTACCGGACCCGCAGCATGACTCAGTCGACATCGACATCGTTGTGGCTGGGCGACAGTATGGAGTCCCTACCTGAGTGTTGATATTTTCTTTATGTTTATTATGAGTGTATTGGTGTGTATTTATTTGAGTATTTATGCGTGTAATGGGTCAAGGTTGTAAAATGGGTTACACTTCATGTAAGGAGCCCAATTTCCAAATTGGGCCTCCGAACTTTTAGGAGCCCAATTGGGCCTCTCTCTCCCTTGTGGATTTCTACACATGTGGGCCCAAAAGGCTGGTCCAACGCCCAAGATGGGCTTCTAGAAGACTTGGACCATTGGACCAAGGAGACAAAGGTAGAGGATGCCCCCTCTTTGTCCCCCATGCTTGTCTCCCACCTACCCTTGACCAATGTTAGGGGGTGTCCTTTGGAGTTAATGGATGTCTTTTGGAGTTAGTGGATGTCCTTTAGTGTTAGTGGATGTCCTTCGGTCTAGATCTAGGGTTTTAATATATATAGCCTCTTGTTGTATTTTGGTGGAACTAATGAGAAAATTTGAAGAGAATATTGCTTGATGCACACCCCCTCTCCTCTTGAGTTCTTGAGTGTTCTTCCTCCTCCCACCTCCAATCTCCTCTAGATCTACTCCTAAATCTTCTATCTCCTTCAAATCTCTTCTTCTTCTCTCTATTGTAAACGTTCACCGCCGCCGCCGTTCGTGCCGCCGTTGAGTCACCACGAGCCGATCTTCATCCTGCTGCCCCAAACTCGGAGTTGCAGGACAGCAGCTCGGTAAAAGGGCTGGTACGGGAGATCCGACTGTTAGATCGTCGCGAAACTTTGAGGGTAGGTTCCCCCCATCAGAGTTAATTCCCAGTTCAATTTTTAGGTCGATCAGAGTCCATTTTTTCTCGTTCCCATCCACCTGTTCATCTTCCCCAAAGTCTGCTTGTGTGCAGATCTAGGAGATAGATCTTGGTATCCAAATTTTCTCACTCCTCAAATGTTGTCCAAATTTCACAAAAGAGCTATGTGCGTCTCCGTGACCCTCCCCTCTACCCACCATAAAAATCGCGGGTCCTAAGTCATCCATTAGATCCTTAGTCAAAGCCCTTGATCAGGGAGGTTAGGTTCTATCTAGCCTATTCTATATTTTAGGGCAGTGTGCTCAGTCCACTTGCAGTTGTTTTAATTTCAAATTCAGCCTTTGGATGAGTTTGGGCTTCCAGTTTGTCGTAGTATTTTGAGTCCCCTTTCCAACGCTACCCTTTGTGCCCCGATCCAACGTCGGAATTGAGCGTACCAGCCGATCTCGTTGGAGCGCGCAGATCTAGACAGAAACATAGTTGCGGGACAACAGTGGGAGATAATTCCCAAGAAATCGCCCGCCTCCACTCCGACGACCGCCGCTCCCGGGGATCGACCCGGGACACTCCATGAGCGTCCCCATCAGTCGCTGTAGCCAGGAGCCACCCCGGACGCCACCGTACCAGCAGCGGGTCCCACGTACCATCCGGTGGGCCCGAGTGAACGGAGCTGAACCGACCAACCGCGTCCGCCCGAGCGCCATCGACTGCTGTCCGCCAACCCGAGATTGGTGCTCCCGGATCCCACGTGTCACCTTTTACCTTTCTGCGTGGAGTGGGCTTAACATTATTTCTGTAATTATTAATTATTTCTGTACCGGGAGTTCCAGATCTCGGCCGGGAAGTCTTCCCCACGCCCCGAGCGTGGAGGTACACTCGCCACCCCCTTTTTGTCGTATTTGCTTAGCTAGTATGCGTTCTAGATGCCGCTGCATGTCAGTAGGTTACTTTCCTAGCTAGCTCGCGATACATCACCGCTGTGAGTTGTGAGTGCGAGACCCGTCCCACGACTCGTTCCGAGCGTGAGAGCAAGCCGACCACCCGAGACTCAAAGCCGGTTACTCAACCGTGCAGATTGTCGCGCTTCCCTCGATGGGGATGACTGTGAGTTAGCACTTCTTGTTTGGGGCACATCACCTCTTCTGGAGCTCTTTAGGTGCCGCATTGTATCGTTGTTGCTGGTCGTGTCGTCCAACCCGTCGCGTCGTCCTATAGAGTCCAAGGTCGCAACCCATCCGCGTCGAGTCTCGTAGTCATCCCGCATCAGCATCACCACTACGCCCTGTATAAATAGGTTTCTAGTGGGACCTAGAAGGAGGGGAGAAAGGAGGATACACACAAACACACAGAGAGAGAGGCTAGAAGACAGAGAGAGCATAAATGAGGCAAGAGGGGAAAGGGACAAAGACCACATCGCCAACAGGATAGCAGTGATCAGAGTGAGGTTCACTCCCAGTTCTTCTCTTCCTGTCTCTCCGAGCACTCTTCAAGCATCGTCTCCACGCTACAGGCTCTCCTGATCTTTCCCCCACTTCAACCCCTTCTCTCTTCATCCTTCTTTTTGGCCCTCTCGTACTGTTCTGACTTAAGCATTGGAGGGTTTCCCTATGAGATCACTCCCTAGACTCATTATGACGTGGTCTTCTAGTGATTGCGGATTTCCTCGGGTGGCCGGTTATTTTTCTCAACAAATAAATCTTAAAGGTGTGGTACGAGATCAAGGGAATATTTTTCTATCTCTATAGTAAATTATCTGACACTATTATTTCGTTATTATTTTGTGACGGATAATATTGATTACAAGTTGTCTATAAAGTAAATAATTTCTTTTATTAATTTGGTAAGTTTTGCGTCTGTTAATATCCGTCGCTAATCCATCTCTATTTAGAGACAAATTCACCATGGATAATATTTCGTCGTAAAATATGGTTTAGACGGAACCCGTCTGTCATAAGTTCGTCTCTAAACAGTCATAAAATTCTTGCATCTGTAATATAGCGACGGATTTGTGATGCGTCTCTAATTCACCATTAATTTGTGATGGAAATATATGTCACAAAAATTTTGTTGCAAATCGTACGTTTTCTTTTAGTAATAGAGGGAGAGAGAGAGAGAGCGAATGAGAGAGAGCACCAGAAAGAGAGGGGAGAGTGTAGGAGCTCTGACACCTCTTTGTCATATTGTTGGTAAGGAGAGAGGAAGAGGGCCTCGTGTTCAATCATGCTCTCCTGCAAAACAAAGCCAAGACAAAGGAGAAAAACCCATTAGAACATGTATGTGTAGCATCAATCCCGCAGCGGTAAAATAGGGGTAGAAATTGAGAGAGAACGCACCGGAGGGAGGTTTTTAACCCCTGTGGAAGGGTGCAAATAATAGGTATGTGTGTTGTAATGATAACAAGACAAATATGAGGGGAAATCATGTAGCACAACTGCGGGAATATGCTATGCAATATGGAGAAAAGTGTAGAAGTAGCAGAAAATAGTGCAGTTGTGATAATTTTAAGAATTGGGAGGACTAGAACTAAGAGAAGAAAGGATGAAATCAAGCCCAGAAAGATGAAACAAAAGCTAATACTTCTCTCTTCAAGATGGGGTCGAAGAGTTGAGTTGGAGATGCAGCATGGCTTCGCCCCACGTCTAGAAAGAGCCCCCCTTCGCGACCTGCGAACCTAGGTTCTATTTATAGGAGCAGAAAAACCCTAAGGTTCAAATCCGAGATTTCAGGGGATAGAGTCCAAGATAAATCCCGTGTGATATATCAATCTCGAGATAATATCAAAGGGAAGAGCCCAGAAAAAATAGATCAAGATTTGGTGGAATAATCTGGAAGATATCAGCCCTGGAGGATAGCCCCATCGAGCAGAAAATAGAGTTCAGAAGAAGCTGACTTTTCAGACAGCCTAGCGGTCGGTCGATCGACCGCCTGCAGGAAGAAACGGTCGGTCGACCGACCATTTGCAGGTGGGCGTAGAAAAGAAGGCCATCGGGCTGGGAACTTAAGCCTAGCGGTCGATCGACCGACCACTAGCCAAAGGAAACGGTCGGTCGACCGATCGTTTGGCAGGCTTCTGGCCGTAAATGGGCCATTGGGCTATCTAGGTTGACCCGGAATGCCCAAAAAATGTGAGAATTTATAAGAAAAGGCCTACGGCTCAATGAAATCATGATTTCCAAGGCTCAAAGGGAATGGAACAATAAAATGGGCTCGAAATCCATCCAAGGAAAGCTCCAAAGCAACGGTTAACTCGGGGCATTACAATGACAAATAAGAGAAATAACGCAACTTGCGGGCTAAAACGGGTGTCAACAGATGCCCCTCCTTGATGTCCGCTTTGCAAGGGAATTTACAATGACAAAGGCTCAAAGGGAATGGAACAATAAAATGGGCTCGAAATCCATCCAAGGAAAGCTCCAAAGCAACGGTTAACTCGGGGCATTACAATGACAAATAAGAGAAATAATGCAACTTGCGGGCTAAAACGGGTGTCAACAGATGCCCCTCCTTGATGTCCGCTTGGCAGGCTTCTGGCAGCAAATGGGCCATTGGGCTATCTAGGTTGACCCGGAATGCCCAAAAAAGGTGAGAATTTATAAGAAAAGGCCTAGGGCTCAATGAAATCATGATTTCCAAGGCTCAAAGGGAATGGAACAATAAAATGGGCTCGAAATCCATCCAAGGAAAGCTCCAAAGCAACGGTTAACTCGGGGCATTACAATGACAAATAAGAGAAATAACGCAACTTGCGGGCTAAAACGGGTGTCAACAGATGCCCCTCCTTGATGTCCGCTTTGCAAGGGAACAAGCAAAAGCGACGCGGAGGTGAAATAGAAAGGAGATGGAGCGAAAGCGACAGCGATGTGAAACGGAGATGAAGTAGAGATGAAGCGGAGAGAACTGAAAAGCGGGCATCAAGGCAAAAGACACTCGTCATGACCAACAAGCGACATGAATTCTCCCGAAAATGCCGAACTAACCATAAGGAACGGATGACGCGAATGAGACATGCCTAGAGAACTAACCAAGGGAAAAGAGAAGAAAAACACGACCAACCTCATCAGGGGACACAATCCACGACCAATGAGGGGATCGAAAGAACACAGCTGGAAAGCTGGAAAAGGAGAATTAAAATTGAGATAAAATCCAGACAGGAATCACGCTAGCCAACCAAACCAAGCGGGAAGATCAGAGAAAACATTCAAATTCAAAGTGGAATGAGAATCTCTTATCCAAGAGAATTGAAGTGTAATTAACCATTGCTGAGGAGAAACTTGAGAGAATCACGAGACATGAGTGCTCAAAATGATATGATGTATGCTGGGCTAAAATAAAGAAATCATCAAAACGAATGTAAAGAAAGGTTAAAATAGAAAGTACTCAAGGATAGTGTTGCTTGACTGAGCCAAGATAGGGTCAAGAGTCTTCTTGTAACCATGACGTGCGAGACAGAGTCCATCGTCCCCCACTCGACTCAAACTAACGGCTTATCCAACGATTAACTGTATGCTCTTAGATCATCATCATTTTTGTTAAAGGGGAACATCAGATCTCAGAACACACGGGCAACTAGCCGGTCCTTGAGAGGCTATAATAATGTAGATACCATATAGTAATGCAACAATGAGAAGGGATAAAGAGTCATACCTGACTTACCTGCCAAACGAAACGGCATTTTTTGGATTTTTGATATAAGACACAAACACAACAAAATAAGCATGGAGATGAACATAACATAACATCGCAAAGATGGATGAAAGATAACATAACATAACATAACGAAGGATGAAATCACATGAACAACATATGCAAGACATCACATGAACAAACACTAAGCGTGGGCGGGACTAAAGAGTATGGTGGGGCAAGACAACACCACAACATGGTGGGACAGCACACGCGGTGGGACAAAATATGGTGGGACAAAGGCACGAGGGATGACAACATCACGAGGGACAACAACAACACATAGCATGGTAGGATAAGACACACGTGATGACACGGAGGGACATAGACACGCGTGACAAGGACACGGAGGGACAAAGACACGCGTGACAAGGACACGGAGGGGCATAAACACGTATAACGACACGGCGGGACATAAGACATGACAAATACGCTCTTCAATCAAAACCCAAGATCAGATGAAGCAGAACCGCCAGGTTCATAATCATGAGGCAAAGCCCTCTCATGGAGATATGATGAAATGAAGCGAGGTAAGGAAAAGTTGAGAAGGACACAAACTTCAGAACATATCGAGAGATAAGATTGAAGAAGGAGAGAACAAGATCAGAAGTTGTGAACAGGAGGCAGAGCAAAAGATAAGGAGCAAGGCAAGCTTGAGTACCTATAACCTGTAGCCTGCACACTTAACAAACGAATCATACATGTTCTCAAAACAAAATAGATAGAAAGGAACAAAAAGACAAATATGTTTAGATTTTTGACAATTTTTTTGATTTTTTTGGATTTTCAACAATATTTGATTTTTTTTGTTTTGAACAATATTTGATTTTTTTTATTTTTGGCATATTTGATTTTTGTTTGGATTTTAAACAAAGTTATCTGCAGCACCCAGAGACGGGCTTAAACTATTGGCTAGGGGTCATCATCCCCCCCCCTTCATTAAAGGCTTCCCTTAAGTAGGGCGTGCATGTGAGGGTGGCTCGCCACAACCAACCATCTCTAAAGAACGGTGCCCCTACTAAGGCCATACCCGGGATTCAACCCAGCCTAAGAGGGAGAAGCAGAAGAAAAATTAGAGACAAGCTTTATGTAGGATGTGAAACATCAGGACTTGAATTCCTTCCACGGCACTACCCCTCAAAGATACAGTTTGTTGCGTCGGGGCTTTGTGTCTTTGATTTTTAGACCCATATTTATTAGGCACGCATGCGACCGAGCTTATGACGTCCCGCGGGGAACTGTACTGTCACTCTTGCCATGCCTTTATTTTCATAATTTTACATTTGATTCATTTTCTCATTTTGGTAGCCATTATTGGCCAAATATAGCATGAAAGATCATTTTTGAGGGGTCAAGACTACCCCTATTTGAGACCTCTCTCGTATTAGGAAGCGCCTAGGTTGGTCATCTCATCCATCCATCTCTTGCCCCTGCACTCGGCCGAGTAGAGAAAAGAAAAGACCTTTGTGCATACCAAAAGTATGGCCAAAGCAGCAACGGTATGCCTCAGAGGAATCGGCTATAGCTTGCCGTGAAGTGTGTGAAAAACCCACACTCAAGAGATCACCCTCAACGATCGAGGAAACAAACTAGACTCCCAGCGCGGAGCTATCACCAGCCTAAGAATGCTGCAGAAGCGAACTCTACATTTTGACTAAACTAAACCTAACTAACTACTCATTCGCGTGAAGGAACCAGCAATATACTCATGCGCAGGAGAAATAGAAATGATAGCAATAATAGCATGTTCTTGCACAAAATAAAGATATCTTGCAAATCCATTGAGCAGAAACCAACATCCTGAAGCGAGAGCTTTATCATCGAACTTCGAGCAGCACAAGCTTTGTATTCCTTGCTTGACAGGACCAAGAATGGAGAGGATAGCAAAGGAGTTGACGATTCCTTTACACGGAGGAGCAGTTGACACCACACTGGATGAAGAGGGATAAAAGGAAGAGAGACGAGGGCTATAACTCCCTCGTTAAGGCACAGAGACCCTGATAATAAGGAACCAGATACAGAATAAACAGAGATCAGCTGAGATCAAGGTGGGCTAAAACCTCAAAAATAGCAAGAAAAAGGGTAAGAATCCTAAAAGGGTGAGACAAAAGGAATAGAAAGACGATGGGGAGATTGTGGCAAAGGCAAGGAAGAAGAAGAGTAATCATCCGACGTGGTCGGAGAAGAAGAGTTGTGGACATCCGACAGGGTCAGAGAAGAAGAATCATGGACATCCGACAGGGTCGGAGAAGAATCAGAAGCAACATCCGACAGGGCCTGGGAAGAAGAATCAGGTGATGTCCCGAAATCGGGATGAAAGGATGACATAGGCCGAGGTCTAGAATTGTGAGAGGAGGGAAAATCAGGAGGATCCGGATGGGAAGGAGAGGAATGGGGGTTTGTGGACCCCTGAAGAGAGGAGAAAATCATAGAAGTAGGATTGGAAGAGGGAAAATACACCACCCAAGGGTGGGAATTGAGTAGAAGGAAAGATGAATGAAAAGAAGGGGAGGAACAGGTGGACCCCTGAGTGCACATCTGACGGCCTTTATACTTGCGTGGCCTTCTCTTCTTAGCAGAAATCTCTCGAATATGGACCTGCCTGGCGCGGGCTTGGACCTTCGGGCACCTTGTCTTGAAATATCTTCTCACATAACGGGCCCATCTGGCAGACGGCCTAGCCCGGTTATGACTATGCAGCTTGGTTGGGGTGACTGCCCCTAGACACCCGATGCTAACGCCATGTGGACATTCTTGACCAGGTAACTGTAGACACGTCAAAATTGACGTTATGTTGATCAAATCTCATGTCATTATATACAACACCCCAAGTGGACTTCAATATTCCCATAAAATGAAGTTTTTTTCTATTTTTGTGAGTTTATGCATTTTTTTCTGCATTTTCGTGATTCACGACCTGAAGAAGGGCGTTATTTTTCAAAGTAACGACCTGTCGTAGGGCGTTTTCAAAGAAAGGACGACCTTAGGTGGAGGCGTCAATTCCTGGAATTATCCGTTTTAAGATAAAACTAAGTAAAAAGCATTTTGTGAGTAACGCCCTTCTTCAGGGCGTGTTTTTCATAAACGCCGTTATCTCAGGCGTGTTCTCTCAGTTTTTAAACAAAGGAAGTTTTATTTCTAAATATAAATCCAGGAAGAAACGACCGTTCCTAGGTCGTGTTTCAAGAAACGCCTCGGTGGAGGTCGTCAATTCTTAAATCGACGCCCTGTCCTAAGTCGTGTTTTACACCAGAGTCCTTCTTTTTTCCATCTTTCCCTTACAGTTCCCTGCTGTTCATGGAACTCTTGCTCGATCTTGATCCTTCCCTGAATGCCTCATTGCCCGTTCCTATCTTACCTTGTTTGATCTCATCCGATTGAGGCTATAAATTGAAGTCCCAATCGATCGTGTTAGAGGTTGACGTATTAGAGGTTGACGTATTAGAGGTTGACGTATTAGAGGTTGGCGTATTAGAGGTTGAACTCCTTGAACCCATAACGTCGTAATTGCAAGCAGAACCTCCCCCTCTTTGCACTTCATCCTGCTGCATATTGGCATCCTCTGCATCCGATCGGGCTTCATCCTGCTGCATCCTGGTGTCTTCTGCATCCACCCAACGTCTTCACGGTTTCCCTTCACTCTCGTCAGGGAGAGCAGGGCTATATCGTGCTTATTTTATTTGAGTTCCATCATTGTCATCACACCATCAGTTTTCTTATTGGATTAGATATCATATCATATCACATCCTTTCCCTAGTTCTTCTCCAGGGGTTTAAAAGAAATCAAAAAAAGAGGTGTGTGCGTTGATGTCTTTTCATCATTTTATATTAGTTCTTGATTGATACTATAGCACTTTGGCTGATCCCTCTCCCTTTGCTTGTTTCTTCATTGTTTGCTTTGCAAGGTAATCAACTAAGAAGACCCACTTCATCGGCCGGCCGATTGAAGTTGGAGGAAGAAATCCACATCCATCCCGCATCCTAATTTCCACCAGGTACACGCGATCTCTTTTTCTTCTTATTGAGGTAATTCCTCTGGCGATCACAACTCCCCTTAGCACCTCGTGCTATTTTTATTGCATCTTATGCATTTCTTATACACATCTTATGCATGTTATTTTTCATTCCTAAGTGAGGATTTTTAATCCGATCTACAAATTGGCGATCACGGTGGGACAACCACTGTTTTCTTTACTGATTACCATCTCCTTTGGCACCCTCGCGTGCCCTTTCCCCTTGACACCCTCGTGTGTCCTTTCCCCTTAGGCACCCTCGCGTGCCCTTTCCCTTTGGTACCCTCGGTACCCTTTCCCTTGTGCCCCTCGGGCATCCTCCACTGTGCACCCTGCACACTTCCCGGATCAGTCAATTTTTTTCTTAGTAACGCCTTCCACGAGGGCGTATTTGGATTTCACGCCCATTTCAAGGGCGTGTTTTTATTTGATTAACGCCTCCTACTTTGGGCGTCTTTTGCATATCTCCTGTCGCTCTTGCGTTTACTTATTTTTGTCTGAGAATTCACGCCCCATCCTAGGGCGTGTCATTGTTTGTTAGCGCCTGGCGTCAAGGCGTTTCATTAATTTTCTCTGACTTATTTATGCTATATTGCATCGTCTGCGAATTCACGCCTCACCACAGGGCGTGCCATTTATTTTAAGGGGCGCTTCATCAATTTTCCCTGCTTTATTCATACTGTCTTGCACTGTCTGAGGAGTCACGCCCCCATCCAGGGCGTTTTATTGTGTTTTGACGCCTGTCATTGGGGCGTGTATTATTCATTTGACGCCCTCCCGTGGAGGCATCCTTTCATGAAAACGCCTAACTCTAAGGCGTGATTTGCTTCTCTCTGTGAGCCCCTCGCAAAAATTTTACGACAGCAACGCTGCCGTTTCTTGTCTTTTTAGCGACCCCCTTCAGGTCGTGTTTTTCCTGCTGAGCTTGTAACGGCCTGTTCCAGGTCGTGTCTTTACTGAGTTTTCGCAGCAGCCTCTTACTGCCTTATTCGTGATTCATTGCTTGTTATATTGATCTGCCTTGATATATATTGCTGTGATTTATATTAGCATCGTTATATTTGTGGGTTTTTTGGTTGAGAGACCTCCTCTCTCTAGCCTAGGATTCCACACACCTTTCTTGGAATCAGGATAACCCTCCATTGAGCATTCCGTCTCTTTGGACCGGAAATCCCTTTTCTAAGACCTCCATAAGTCCCCGCACCCGTGGATTCCCTCACGGACGCCGGGCTGGTTGTACCCACGAAGTACCCGGAGTTTAGATATCCTATTCGTTGGTAAAGAGAGAGAAAATCTAGTTGACCCGGAAGTCACACTCGGATCAAACTAGGTTTCATTTGGCAAAAGAGTGAACTATTCACAAATAATCCACTTTAATCTCAAAACATCCAAACATTAAAATCTGCCATGCTTTCCAACATTGTTTGCATAACTTGGTTGGGTTGATTTGATTGAAGTGTTTTGATTAAAGTGCCTTTTTTGTGATAATTCCTTCATTAAACATCCTCTCTCTTAAGAATGAAACTCCGTTCAGGTAAAACCATCAACATGTCAGGCAACGGGTACTCTTATGATGATGAGGATGAGAACATATTTGGTCAATATGGTGACCCTTACCAAGATTCAGTTTATTATGAGGGAAACTATCTCCCTCCTCATCCTCATTACTCACAAGTTCATGTGGTTGATACCACTATTCATGAGGCGGACCCTCCGTCTCAAGTTCCATCTTCCAATACTTCGGGGAACCCTTCCCCATCCATCAACGTCACAGATTTGATCCAAGCTCTCTCCCAGTTGGATGACTCCCAGCGGCAAGCCATTCAGGCCGCTTTAAAGGGGAAATCCTTCCTTTCATCTTCCTCTAATCCCCCTCCGGCCGTGAGTGGCCATCAGATTGCTAATGACCAGGCGGTCTTGCATTCCCCCTCCTCCCGTCCACAAACGCCTACTGCGGCCATGCCGGCCCAGCAGGCGAGCTATTCGGCGGTTAGGCATCAATCTTCACAACCTCCTCGGATTCTACGAGCGCCTATACCGCATTCTTTTGTTCAGAATCAGGCCCCAGTCGAGCCCGATACCAACACTCTCTTGCTTCAAAAGCTAGCCAGCATGGAGGAGCAGCTTAAGAAAGTTACGGCAACTAAGAATGCTCCGAAATTTCTCTTCCTACGTTGCCGGTGTTCCATTTACCCCCTTCTGAGATGCCGCATTTTCGGCGATATAATGGAACCGGTAACCCATTCATTCATTTAAAGGATTTCCGATATGAGACTTCTTTCTGGCAAGACAATAAGGCCTCCCTGGCCTATCTGTTCAGGAGATCTCTTGAGGGACCCGCCCTCGAATGGTTTTATTCTCTGGAGCCAGCTGATGCCGGCGATTTTGATGTTATCCAAAGAAAATTCTTGCAAAAGTACAGAGACCGGGTGGGACCTTCCCTTTCTGTTACAGATCTGGTCGCTGAGAAAATGAAGCCCGAGGAGGACTTCATTGTATTTGCTGATAGGTGGCGGTCTATGGCCGAGAAATTGAAGGACACATTGTCAGAACAGGAGCAAGTGAAAATGGTTATTTCTAACGCAACTCCTCAATTCCGGCATATTTTGGCCATGAATCGGCTGACAACTATGGAAGAGCTCTATGAAAGAGCTCGTTATATACAAACACAAATGAAGGATTCGCCCATCATGGGCATGTTTGAGCCGAAGCCTCGGCTATTTAAAAAGAATACAAATGTCAATAGTGGGCCCACGACTGAGGGCACTGTCACAAACGAGCAGGTTGCCGTAGTTGGCCACCCCCACCACCAGTCAAACCCACGACCTCCGCCAACTCCACAGCAAAACCCCCATTTTGCCTCCGCTCCACAACGCCACTTCGCACCCCAACCCTCTTTTGCTCCATCACCGAGCCAAGCGCCTCGCACTGACCCTCCAGCACCGCAGCAATACCATCAGGTCCCTCCACCCACCAACTATGGCCAGCAACAATGGAGACCACCACTTGGCCCCAAGAGGGCCCATTATCCGCCACTCCCAGAGAGTCTCCCTGACATTTTTAATGCTTTGATGGCCGCCAACCTGCTCGTCTTACCAAAAGAAAGAACGGTGTGGCCCGACAATGTTGACACATCCCGTTACTGTGCATTTCACCACGCCCCTGGTCACAACCTTGATCGTTGTTTCCATTTCAGAGATTACATTTATGATTTGAATGACCAGGGGGGCATTAATTGGGATGAAATGAGGCAAGTCATCGCCACCATGAAAGAAAGAAGGCCTCCTCGGCAACAGCAAAATCAGCAACAACAGCAGCCAGCTCCGCAGCAAGTTCAGCCACAGCAAGCTCCAGCACCCCAGCAGGATATGGGGATCGTCCGTAATCCATTACCGGAGCATGCTCCTAATCAACACGTGAACCCTGTCACGTCTCTCTACGAGGTGGAGAGAGGGCAGGGATGGCACGAAGAAAACGCCTCTGTCGGGGCATTTCACCATGATCCAAACCAAAATCAAACTCCGCGCCTTTTGCGCATTCCTCCTTCTTCTTCTAGTCTCCTATCGGGACGTTCTCTTTTACGCCCCGTCAACCCATCTACCACCACCAATTCCACGGCCTTGCCGGCTCGCTCTCTTCTTAACCACTTACCACCCCCGCAACCTGCCACTCCTTCATCCATCACCAATCCCACACCCGCGCCATCCAGGTCGCTCTTGCTTCGCTCTCCGTCAGCACCGGTAACACCCGCCACCACTACTCCCCCACCGGCAAGGATACCTCCACCATCAGTGCGACCACCTTTTGTGCCACGATCTCTCCTTATTCCACCACCTGCCAATGCTCCTCGCATTCGGATATCTCTCCCTTCTCCCACGCCTCCTGCGGGGGCATCTCCGTCAAAAGTTCCTCCTACGCCTCCTACGGGGGCACCTCTTTTATTGAATTCCCCCTCGATATCCCCTAGCGGGGTCTCTGTTACCGACATTCCTTCGTCTTCTTCCAACCCTCCTCCCATTTCCGCCCCGACAGAGGCGCGTCAAGGCGTGGCGCCGCTCCGTAGTGGACGGATGTTCCACCGTATTTTCCCACAGAGAGAGCTAGGGCCCGTGCAGGGGCCGCAAGAGCAGGAACAGGAACAAGATGCAGTGCCAGGAACTCAGTATGATCTGTTAAAGCACTTGGACCGCACTCCCGCCAGGATTTCTATTCTTGAATTGATCAAACGGTCCACCACTCATCAGCTGGCATTAAAGGAATACCTGCAGAAGGTCATGGTCAATGAGGACCTTCCGGTTGAACAGATAATTACAGTCTTGACACCTACTAGCAGTCAGCCAGCAATCACCTTCCATGAGCATGAACTAGCGCCTCTTCAGGCAAGAAAATATGCTCTTTGTATCACGGTCGACATCAACAAAGTGGCTGTCAAGCAGTGTTTGGTGGATACAGGGGCTTCCATCAACGTGTTACCACCGAGCACTTTAAAGTTGTGCGGTATTCCGAAAGATCATATTCGGCCATCCACTATAACGGTCACTGCCTATGATAATACCAAGAAACCTCCTCTAGGCATGGTCACTTTAAAAGTCAGTCTGGGTCCAGCTTCCATAACAGCAGATTTTCATATTCTGGACATGGACCCGACCTTTAATGGCATTCTGGGTCGCCACTACATACAGCAGCTTGATGCGGTGCCATCTACATATCATCAGTGTATTAAATTCCCCCACAAGGGCCGCATTATCAAGGTGACCAGTATGCCTATCCTGCCAGAGGAAGATATTCATGCAGCTTCATCAGTTCCTTCCATTTGGCCAGCCAACAAGCCACTTCTGTCTGTGCTGGACGTCCCCCGTCCGCAACCGAGGCCATCTGAGACCGTCACCACAGTTGCCATGACGCCCCTACCTTCCAAGGGGAAGAAGAAAAAGAATATGATTAACACCCCTGGCTGGAACATTCTGTTGAAAATGGGGTATCAAGACGGCAAGGGCCTAGGCGCAAAATGTCAGGGCAGGGTTAGGCCCATCAAGCCACAGAAACTACTTGTACGAGGCGGTTTGGGCTATAAAGGGCCTGGCAAAAATAAAGAAGAACCATGGGCATTTATGACTTCTACGTTCAAGCCAGATCGCCAGCCGCTCACCTGGACATTAAAGACACATTTTGTTACCAGTGGCATTCAAAATAATGAGCAGACTACAGTAATTACTTCATTGCTAGATTGTCAGGATGTTCACGCCAGACAGTTTGCTCGGCACATTGCCCCACTGGCCACTTATAAAGCCCTGGAGTCTTTAAGGCCAGACAAAAGAAGGAAAATGGACGATCCGGAATGCGATTGGTACAGGTGGTTCGACATGAATGACATCACTTTTTCTTTAAGCCGCCTGTTCATGCCGACAGATCCGGAATGGCCGCCACTGATTCGAGAATTGATTGAAATGCCTGCCGCAATCACAGATAAGAGACAGTTTCTAAGTGACTACACAGATACTGGGGAGCCAGATGTCCCCTTTGAGGAAGGTTTTACCGTGGACAGGCTGTGGGCCGGCCTCTTTTCCCTCACTTCTGTGCATCCATCTTTGCTGGCTTCATTGTATTCCCGTTGGTTTGGTCACGTGCCACGACCACCACCATTCATAATCAACTTGTCTCCTAATTCAATTCAGATTTCCCTCCCGATTCCTCCTTCGCTCCGCGAGTGATTCTCCACACTCTCCATCTTGCCCCCGCGCGGGCCATTATTAATTGAAGCTTTCTCTGATCTTGCAATTTCCGCTCACCCCACTATTCTCCCCTCGCATTGCTTTTTACTTGAAAAAGAAAATAAAAATGATGAAAAAGTTAAAAATGAAAAAAAAAATGCCGATTTCCCAACTTTCCAATCCTCCATTTCTGTTGAGGAAACCTCCTATTTTTCTCCCGAGTGCGTCCCAATCCAGGGGCCGCTCTTCCAAGATTCCTTGGTAAGTCTTTTCTCCCCCTCCGGCGAGGGGTCCTCCTCTGTATCACCTCATGTATCCACTTTTTCACCTCCTTCTTTCCTTTCTAATCAAGCTAGTTGCTCTTCCTCCTCTTCTTCCTCTTCTTCTAATAAAAATCATGGGGTAAATTCACACAAGAAGGCCAAGGGTAAGCAGATTCCTCGCAGATTTTTGTTGGAATTGGCCATCAGATGCCAAGCTTGTTTAGCCCTCCCTGAGTTTGTGGAAGATCCAATTATCCTGCCAGAGTTAGAATATGAGGATTCTGTTGCTTCTTATGAGGGTTTGGGCGTTTATGAAATCATGAATGATGAAGACCCTATTGAAGAGGGGGATGAAAATTATGAAGAATATGAGGACGAGGCTGATGCTTTTGCTAGTGGTATAAGAAGATTCGACGAACCATCAGCCTCCGTAGAAGAACCTACCAAAGAAATCAATCTGGGTACCGAGGAAGACCCTAGGATTGTCCTCATAAGTAAGAATTTGCCGCCCTCCGAAGAGGAGGCGCTCATTTTAGTTCTTCAAGAATACAAGGACACGTTTGCTTGGAGTTATGAAGATATGCCGGGATTAGATCCTGCGCTCGTTGAACATCGCCTTACACTTAAGCCAGGGTCTGTCCCGGTAAAACAACGGTTGAGGCGTTTCCACCCTAGTATGGCTTTGAAAATGAAAGAAGAGGTTGATAAACTCCACAAGGCTAGATTCGTTAGAGTCGTCCTTTATCCCAATTGGGTGGCTAACATTGTCCCGGTTATGAAGAAAGATGGAAAAGTTCGGATTTGTATAGATTTCCGGGACCTCAACCGGGCGTGTCCTAAAGATGACTTCCCCCTCCCTCATATTGATGTGTTGATCGACAACACGGCAGGATTTGAGACTCTTTCTTTTATGGATGGCTTTTCAGGCTATAATCAGATTCGCCTGGCTGAAGAAGATCAAGAGAAAACTTCATTCACTACACCATGAGGCACATATTGTTATGTGGTCATGCCCTTTGGACTTAAGAATGCTGGAGCCACTTATCAAAGGGCTATGATGGCAATTTTTCATGACATCATTCACATTTATATTGAGGTGTATGTAGATGACCTGGTTGTGAAGTCAAGGACAAGGATTGAGCATCCTGGGGTTCTGGCTAAGGTTTTGCAGAGATCCCGAGAATTTCAATTGAAAATGAACCCCAAGAAGTGCGTATTTGGCGTTTCTTCAGGGAAATTGCTTGGTTTCATTGTTAGTAAGAGGGGAATTGAAGTTGATCCCAATAAGGCAAAGGCCATCAGAGATATGCCTCCTCCCAGAAATTTGAAGGAAGTTCGAGGATTAATAGGGAGGTTGCAATTCATTCGCCGCTTCGTCTCCCAGCACTCGCAGAGGTGTAGGCCGTTCTACGAGCTTACTAAGCCGGGAGTCAAGTTTAATTGGGATGATAAATGTCAGGCAGCCTTTGACGGATTGAAGGATTATTTGGTCAATCCTCCTGTCCTGAGGCCGCCAATTCTAGGCAAGCCACTTATTCTCTATGTTTCGGTCCTGGATGACTCCGTAGGTGCTGTCTTAGCTCAAGTGGATGAGGAAGGTAAGGAGAGGGCAGCATACTACTTGTCTAAACTTCTCAACCCCTGTGAGCAGAGGTACTCAGCCATGGAGAAGACTTGTGCAGCTTTGGTTTGGGTAGTTCAGAAGCTAAAACACTATTTCCTAGCTCACGAGGTTCACCTCATTGCTCGCATGAATCCAATCAAGTTCCTCCTTGAAAAATCTGTCCTCACTGATCGATTAGCACGCTGGCAAAGCTTCCTTTCTCAATTTGACATCACTTACATTCAGCAAAAAGCTATCAAAGGTTATGCCATTGCCGAGCATCTTGCTCACCACCCTCTCCCCCGCTTTGATCTTGTCAATTCAGAGTTCCCAGATGAAGAATTAATGTCCATTAACCAACCCCACGATCCTATGTGGACATTACATTTTGATGGAGCCCTTAATTCTCAAGGAAGAGGGATCGGCATGGTTCTTTTAACACCCGAAGGGGTCACCATTCCATTTGCTGCTCGGCTCACTTTTCCCGTCACCAATAACATAGCCGAATATGAAGCTCTTTTGGCCGGTCTTAAAATCGCTCATCAATATGGTGTCACTCATTTGCGAATTGTCGGTGACAGTCAGCTTATTCTACGCCAAGTGTTGGTCAAGTGTCGCACCATCAATCCTAAGCTCAAGCCCTACCAGGAACTCGCTTCAGCTTACGCCAAACTCTTCACTAAATTGATCTTCGTTCATGTCCCGCGTAGCCAGAACATCTTGGCTGACGCACTTGCTTCTTTAGCTTCCGCTTTAGTTTTCCCTCCTGAGCGTGATTTTCATGTCCCCCTGATTCATCAGCGTGATACTCCAGCTATTAGGGATCGTGCTTTTCTTGATATTAGGGATCAGGTGCTTGAGAAGATTAGACGGAAAGAAGCTCTTGAAGGCAAAGAGGTCATGCTATTGGATTGGCAAGAAGAGTTGGCTGACGAAGAAAAGCCTTGGTATTATGAGATTGCCAAGTACTGTAATGATCAGTCTTATCCCGGGGAAGCCACCGCAGAAGAAAAGAAAGCAATAAGAAGAGTGGCTCAACGTTACACTTTGGTCGGAGGTGTGCTCTACAGAAGAGGGCTCACCGGTGTTTTATTGAGATGCCTCGATGATGATGAATCTTGAAAGTTGTGGAGGAGGCGCATTCTGGTGTGTGTGGTGGTCATGTGAACAGCCAGATGCTAGCTAAGAAGATTCTTAGACTAGGGTTCTATTGGCCCACTCTAGAAGAGGATTGCTCTATCTACGTTCGTAGGTGTGTTAAGTGCCAACTGCACGCCGACAAGATTCATTCTCCTGCTTCTTCACTCCATCCTACGTCCTCCCCATGGCCTTTTTCCATGTGGGCTTTTGATATCATCGGACCTCTTGGTGACTCGAACCTCCTGACCAAGCAAAAATCATTCATCCTCACGGCAACGGAGTACTTCACCAAGTGGGCGGAAGCAGAAGCCTATGTGGAAATTAAAGCGTCAACCGTCTGCAAGTTTATCATGAAGAACATCATCACGAGGTTCGGGATCCCGAATACCATCGTCACCGACAATGGACCTCAATTTATCTCTCAAACAGGTATAACATTGCATTGCATCATTCTTCTCCCTATTATCCGCAGGGCAATGGCCAAGCAGAGGCCACTAATAAAACCTTGATCAAAATTGTTAAGAAGACGTGTGAGGCTAATAAATTTTTGGACTGGCCAGACAAGCTGGTTGAAGCTCTTTGGGCCTACCGCACTTGCATTCGAACCCCCACTGGGCAAACTCCTTTCGCCCTTACTTATGGAATGGAGGCCGTAGTCCCTTATGAGATTCTTATCCCCTCTCTGCGAGTACAATTGGACAAGGAGCTCTCTATCGATGAGCGTCGTGATTCACTCCTCGCCCAGTTGGAACTCCTTGACGAGAAGCGTCTGGTCGCCGCTGAACATGCGCGCGTTTATCAAAACAGGCTCTCACGTTTTTATCAAAAGAAGGTAATTGAAAGAAAATTTAAGGTCGGTGAAATGGTAATCAAAAGAATTTTTGTAAAACCCGGTGGCCCTCGTTCAAAGCTCCAACCCAATTGGGAAGGGCCGTTCATCATAAAAGATGTTTATCCTGGCAATGCTTATAAACTGGTTAATGCTGGAGGCGAAGAATTAACTCACCCATGGAACGGTTTGTATCTCAAGAAATATCACCCCTGAACAAAAATCCAAACAAAAATTGAAAACTTCACAAAAAGTCCAAAGAAAATAGAAATCTCCCAAATAATCCAAAAAAATCGAATATTTTCAAAATCAAAACATGGTTCTCCTTTTGGGCTGACATGACATGCAAAGGTCCACGGTCCGAAAGGTCAAAATTCAGAATCCATTCATCAGTCTTGCTAATTTAAAATGGGAGTTGACCCCGCACACACTACACACTTTACTCTTGAGCTCAAGCAGTGCAAAATCTGATGGAAAGTCGAAACCGGACCAAAGGCGAAAGACCATATCTATTCTTTTTCTTCTTCGGCCCACAAGGGAGGAAGGGAGGTCTTGAGGTAGACACGCCAAGCCTATCCGCCGCCCTAGTAGGAGGAAGTCAGGGCCCAAAAGGGAACAAATGCCACAAAAGCCCAAGTACAATTAGGTTGTTCATCAGTTCAAATCTATTCAATGCAAATCAATTCCAAAGTAAAAGTCAAATGGTGAAAAGAAAAGCATGTCAAGAGGGCGAAGTCCCCGCAAGGAAAACCTTGGGCGTATGCATGCAATGTGAAAAGAGGCAAAAAGGCAACAAAGCGTCCCTACGCCAAAGACCGAACCCCAACAGGCATAGGGTAGGAGAGGTAGCTTTGCCTCAGGCATCTTTAAATCTTTTGTGGGCTTCCTCATATCTCCTCTTTTATTTTGGAAAAGTCATGAACCAGCAGAATGGTCGAGACAAACTGAAGAGAATGCACTGTACGAAATCTTGTGTATAAGTTCAACCATATGCACGCCAATTCCCCTTTTGATTATTCAAGAAAGGTTAATGGATCTTAGATGATGACCAAGTAGGGCCCACAACCTTAATCTCTTTATCAGCCCAATTTGGGAGGAATAAAATTAACGCCATTGTTCAAGGCGCGTTCATGTTAATTCACGCCTCGTTTACAGTCGTTTATTTAAGAAATAACGCCTCTGGGAAGGACGTGTTCTCAACAAAATTCATAAATCTTTTCATAGTCACGCCGTCTCCGAGGGCATCTTTTGGGATAGTAACGACCTAATCTAAGGCGTGTTTTTCAGAAAACCTCAAAAAAATATATATATACTAAAAAGAACTAAAATAAATTCTTCATATTGCATGAACTACACTCTTGCCTGGACATCTTTTAAATTATTGTTTGCATATGTGTGATTGCATGAGGCATCCCCCAGTTTTGATTATTTCATTTTACCTTATTTGATTAAAGGCTTGGCCCCTTGACCCATTATTAAGGTCAAAATATTTACATCCCTTGCTCACCGGGCAAGGGGCCAAGTCGAACAGATGAATTAACCTGTTTGTTCAAGTGAGAACCGCAGCTGCAGATACAGGGCAAAGCAAAAATAAACACGAAGAACGTGGAAAGGAACAAGTACACGAACACAAGGCCACAACCACACAAGTGCTCAGGTAACAAAGCTCAAATCTCATATATATATATATATATATCATCATATCTATCATGTACAGGTGTGAAGGTGGAGGAGTACAAGTACAAAACTCTCAGCTCTCGTCTCCACCCTCCTCTACTCTCCTGCTCTCAACCTCCTCCTCACCGTCTCGAGCTGGCGCTGGTGGAGGAGGCATGGGCCCCCGTGAAGAAACTGGAACCTGAACGTGTCCCCCTGCCTCGCTCCTCTCTCGGAGGGAGGAACCCGCCACGAAGGTGGAGCTGGTGAAGGAATACCCCGCAGCCCGTGCTCGCTCCCGGCCTCGCTGCAAGCGCTCCTCGGACACTCGCTGCCGCTCCTGGGAAAGGACCAGCTGAGTCCTCAAGACTGCCAGCTCTCGCTCCCGCGCTCCAGCTACCTCCTGGTGACGGGCAAGGTCTGCCCGGTGCTCCTCACGCTAGCGAGTACGCTCCTCGTGCTCCCGAACGAGGTCCGCTCGGAGCTCCTCGCGCTCCCGAGCACGCTCCCTCCTCTCTAGCTCCAGGGCAACTCGCAGCTCGGCCACATCCTGAGGCAGCTCCTCTCGTCGCCTCAAGGCCCTCTGAAGCTCCACGATCCGCTGATCGCGGATCGACAACTCGGTACGTATCGCCTGTAGCTGAGCGGCCTACAAACAGGTAAACAAATCATCAGTTCCACAGTTCAATAATTCATGAAATGAAATAACAACATGTGACTGAAGGTAGATCACGCACCTGAGAGTTCGTCAAGCGGAAGCCCTCATCCACACAGGTCATGGTTGCTCGGAGCTCCTCGGCCTGCAAAACAAATTTCATTAGTGCACAATTTATATCTAATCATTATTTGAATGAGGTTTTGAGTTCAGAATTTACCCGTGAAGCAAGGTCGCGCTCCGCCGCCTCGGCTCGCGCTATCGCACCAGCCAGCTGCTCCGTCAGTGCAGTCACCTCTGCACTAGGCCCCCTCGAGCTGGAGGCCTCCCCCGGATCTCTCCTCACTGCTCCCTGCTGGGCACGCTGCATTCATTAAAAAGCGTCAGTGGCTAATCATTAATTCAAAAAAAATTCATTTGCATATAGGAATAATTTAAACACTCACCAGGGTCTCCAGGTCTGCTCGTGTGGCGGCCAGCTGGTCCTCCAGGCCGTGTAGATGGGCCTGGGCATCCATGGCCACTATATCTCGCGCATCCTGCATTCATCACATATTAGTTGCATAATAGGCATGTATAAGCATCGGCATTTAGAAATAATTGCATTCGTACATACCCCTAAGACCTTCATCTGAGGTCTGCCGGCGTGAACCTCCCAGTAACGCCGGAGGTACTCGGAGCTGTCAGTCGCGTGGGAAACGACTCTGGTCCCGCCACGCTGCCAGTCGGCGTACTGCTCCTCAAAACATACCCTCCAGTCAGTCGTCTTGGTGTGACCGCGAGTCTTCTTGCCAATCCCTCGAGGTTCTCCGACCTCAATCCACTCCTGGGGCAGGCCCAGGGTCCTCATCAGCAGCCGAAGCCGTAACGGCTCAATCTCGCTCAAGCAGTGTAGCCATAGCTCACGCCCGAAGCGAGGTCGCCCCGATACGACCCAAGGCTGGCCCTCATCTGTCATCCCCTCATATGGCCTCCACTGCACCTGCATTCATGAACACGCGTCATTATCATTTCATCATTATCAATTCAAATAAACACAACAAAAAGAAAATGCATATCATTCATTCATACATACCAGCGAGGGAGGGAAGTCGCGGAACTCTCTCCGTAGAACCCACAACTCGTAGTCGAGTGGGGCACCGAAGACGACTGGCAACCAGCGTCGCGCCAGAGGGAAGGATCCCTCAGCTCCTGGCCGTGGGTCAACGCGCCCCATCGGCATGTATAGGTGGCTCCACACCTGCACCCATGCATTGCATTAGTACGGCATTCACATGCATCATAATAAAGGAAAAGATATAAAAATGAGAAATTGCATACCTGAAGAAGAGGTGAGAAGCCACTGACGGTTGTCTCACGACCTGTCCCCGTGGACAGATCGGCTATCAAATGCGCCAGCAAGGCCGCCCCCCAAGCATACGTGCCAACAGTCTCCAGATCCTCGAGGATGCCCAGGAAGCGGCAGTTGATGACGTCGGCTTTCGTCCCCAGAAACAATCTCCCGAGCAGCAGCAGCAGGAACCTCCTCAGGTCTCGGTCCGCCTTCTTCTTCTTCTCCTTCTTCATCTTCTTCCCCTTCTTCTCCACCACCGTCTCCACCTTCTGCTGTTTCTTCTATTGCTTCGCCCGTTGCTCCTTCGGCCTCGTCACCGCCGGCCACCACCGGCTCCTCTTCAAAGGCCACGACGGCAAGCTCCTCCACGGAGATTTCCTCTTCTTGGGCGTGGGTGGCGTCGAGATCGACCACATCAGGGGCGCTAACTCTTTGGCGTTTAGCCATGGTTAGGGTTTAGGGGGAGGGAGTTTGAGAGAATGATTGAGAGAATGAGAGAGAAGGGAGATGGAGAGAGGTGTTTTCGGTTAGGGTTTGCAGAGATGAGGGGCCAAATGAACGGACGGAGGAAGAAGAAAGGGGGGCCGATGGCTTTTGGGTTTCGAAACTAAGACACGCCCTTGAGAAAGGCATTTTTAATGGTATTCACGTCCATTCGTTGGACGTTTTCTGAAAAGTGACGACTTTTATTAGGGCGTTAATTTGTTTTGCATGGGGAACAATAACCGTCCTAGACGCATTGAATGGGCGTTGTTTGATGTGATGAAAGTCATCATTGCTGGCTTGAAATAACGCCTCTGTCGGGGGCGTGTTATTATTTAGAAGTGACTATGGAAAAAGCATTATTTTGATGATTCAACGATTATTTTTTTTTCGGGGTTTGAAAATAGTCACGCCTTGCTTAAAGTCGTTATTTAAAGTCACGCCCACTGCTTCAGGCGTCAATTGTTGACGATGGGCCGGGGGAAGCGCCTTGAGGTAAGGCGTTATTTATTGATTTCGCGCCTTTAGTTGAGGCGTTATTTGCAACAGAAACGCGGGTTTTGGAAGATTTCGATCATAATCACAGTCATATTTGGCTCAATCAAAAAAAATATTTATTATTTTGAAGAAGGAACTACAATGTCTGATGAGCCACTTTTGGCCTTAACTTCCTCAATGAGATTACATAACTTTTCCACTGTTCCTTGTCTTCATCCAAGTCTTCTACAGGTTGATGGAGCTTGCTTAGTTTCCACAGAGCTTGAATGGTGATTGTCTCTTCTCCATCTTCATTACTGCCTAGATCCCTTGATTTGATTGAAGGAAGATGGGAGATATCTTCTAGTATTTGCCTTGGGAGCCCGAGCTGAGGAAGGCACCGGTGTGCATTGTACAAGACAAGCTCGGATGCGCCAATAAGACGAAGGTTCGTGCCAATGGAGAATCTTGCGCGAAGACCCTGCATTTTGAGTATTCCCGGAGCACAAGTAAAGAGGGTTTTTGGCATTACCTTGAGGTGATCTCTCCACTCCACCCTTTTCTTGATTTGAGGAATGCGGTTCGTCACCCTATTGCTTATTCCCAACGAGCCGGCGATGTAAGAAAGCGGACTTTTGGAGAAGATCCGTGACGATTGTTGGGCTTCATTGCATGGATCAAATTTAAAATGAAGGTCCACCCAACTTGAGAAGGCTAGCATGCAGCCGTATATGGGCCGCCCCATGGCCGCCGATGTGAGCCCGCTGTAAAGGTAAGCTAGTATGGCCGGCCCAACTCTTTCGCCTTCCCATAAGCTCACCACTGCGCTTATTTGACTCTCTTCAAGGAAGTCCTCCGTGGATGGAAACAGTAGTGCGCCTGCTATGCACACCACGAAGGCTTTTGTTATTCTTTCTATCTCCTCCTCTTCCTTGGCTTGATCTGCTCTTTTGTATACCCATGAAGCTAGCTTCAAGAGGTTGATTCCCTTGGTGGTTTTGATTTGATTCACTAGGTTTGGGCTAGGTATAAGGCTGGTTAAGAGTTTATGAGATGAGATAGGTCTTGGCATGTTGGCCATGTGCTCTTCTTCTCCTTGTTTCATTCTTTTCAAACCCAAGATCATCTCTACTTCCTCCATCAAGAGGGTGGCTTCAAATGTGGAAAATAAGAAAGTATGGGTGGAAGGATGCCATGTTTCAATCAATGCTCCCATGGCACCCCAATCAAGATGGATTTGGTTATAGTGCTTGGCATGGGTTATCAATCCTAAGAGATGCCATCTAGCTACATATACCCTCATATCTGAAGAGAATTTGGAGAGGATGAGGGGTAACCACTTGACTTTTATGTATCTTCTAGCTCCTGGAAGGGTTGGGTAATCCTGTGAGAAGAGAACATAACACATGCAGTGACCAACATGAGCATATGAAAGGGGAGTTCGGCGGAACAAAAGAAAAGAAAAAGCACAGTACAGAAACAAATAACAGAGGAATAGATTACCTGATTCAAAGCAATTCGATTGCTTATGTGCCCTTGTATTTCAGTGATTCTGGGAGTAGAAAGTCTAGGTTTCTTCATCACCCGGTCCATTGCTTGATTTTGCAGAAGAAGCTCGTACAGAGGTCTGTAGATGAAGAAGAACAGAAACAGAAAAAAGAAGGAAAAGAAGCGATTTGGTTGCGCAAGGAGGTTCTGATGGGGTGTTGAAGAAAGCCTTCCTTTTTATAAGGATTTGAAGAGTCCTAAAGAGTCCCGAAGATAGAAGTTTGGTTGGATTAAGGACTGTGTTCTTGATTTAGAAACAGATGTTCGTGTTGAATTAACGCCTTGTGTAAGGGTGTTTATTTTGGATTTGACGACCTGTTATATGGTCGTGTTTTATGTAACGCCCTAACCTGGGGCGTCTCCTTCTAAGCTCCCGTTCCGGATTACGCCTTTGAGTAGGGCGTGTTTTAAAGATTAACGACCTATGGTCAGGCGCCTTTTACACTGTTAACGCCCTATTCTTAGGCGTGTTTTATTGGCTCCCATATTTTCTCCTTCCCATGCTTTAATGAATTTAAGTGCTATTATTTTGGTGAAGTTGTTTATGATTAAGCACTTATGTTCATGTCATGTTCTGAATTGATAGATGAAGGCTAATAAATTTCAAGTGCAGAAGTTTGCAGGATTCGTGGCGTTTGAACCACTCCTGGAGTAACATCGTGCCGCCTTGTATCTATTCCTTGTAAGCATTGTTATTATAGGATATCTACACTATTATAGTATGTCTAGGACCTTGTGGTTCTGATGAACCTGAAATTTGAGTTCCCCTTCATCAAAAATGATGACGATTTCAGGAGAGTCTTGACCACACGGATAGGCCGTTGAGTTGTTAAAGGCTTGGGACGATAGTTCCGCTTTCTGAGTTGATGCGCGGATAAACGGGCTTCGGCTTAGTGTTAGCTCAGAGATGTGGATTCTTGACCAGATCTAAACAGCTTAGCAATATTATCCTTGATTATTTTCCATTTTTGTTTGTTTAATCTTTTCTTTTAGCCCAGCATGCATCATATAGGACTTTGAGTTTCATGCTGAAAATCTTCATATTATGGCAATAATGAAGTTCACTCGCCCTTGATTGAGTTGACATGAGATATTCCACTTCAAATCAAGTACTTCGTTCTATTTGAAGCCGTTCAGGCTGATTCCTTGAAAGTGTCCCTTTTGTTGGATCTCTATCCCAATTCTCTTCACTTTTCTGCAAAATTTACCTTGGTTGTAGCACATCCACGTTGGCTGGTATTCGCTCTCCAATGGTCTTTCCCTGTCGTGCCCGCGCGCACACCCTTTATTTACTTAGTTTAACCTCCTTTTTATCCAACAAATCGATGTTTCCTTGGAACCACTCAGAGTTGTTTCACTCAGAATCTTGGAAAGATTTCAAATGCTTAGTGTCTGAGGCGTGTCACATCACACCTTGGCGTCTCCTTATCAGTTCGTTCCACTTCATTCCTTCCATTACACTCCATTCCATTTCTGTCTCACTCCCTTGCAAAGCAGACGCCAAAGCGGGACAGCTGTAGACACGCCAAAATTGACGTTATGTTATCAAATCTCATGTCATTATATACAACACCCCAAGTGGACTTCAATATTCCCATAAAATGAAGTTTTTTTCTATTTTTGTGAGTTTATGCATTTTTTTCTGCATTTTCGTGATTCACGACCTGAAGAAGGGCGTTATTTTTCAAAGTAACGACCTGTCGTAGGGCGTTTTCAAAGAAAGGACGACCTTAGGTGGAGGCGTCAATTCCTGGAATTATCCGTTTTAAGATAAAACTAAGTAAAAAGTATTTTGTGAGTAACGCCCTTCTTCAGGGCGTGTTTTTCATAAACGCCGTTATTTCAGGCGTGTTCTCTCAGTTTTTAAACAAAGGAAGTTTTATTTCTAAATATAAATCCAGGAAGAAACGACCGTCCTAGGTCGTGTTTCAAGAAACGCCTCGGTGGAGGTCGTCAATTCTTAAATCGACGCCCTGTCCTAAGTCGTGTTTTACACCAGAGTCCTTCTTTTTTCCATCTTTCCCTCACAGTTCCCTGCTATTCATGGGACTCTTGCTCGATCTTGATCCTTCCCTGAATGCCTCATTGCCCGTTCCTATCTTACCTTGTTTGATCTCATCCGATTGAGGCTATAAATTGAAGTCCCAATCGATCGTGTTAGAGGTTGACGTATTAGAGGTTGACGTATTAGAGGTTGACGTATTAGAGGTTGGCGTATTAGAGGTTGAACTCCTTGAACCCATAACGTCGCAATTGCAAGCAGAACCTCCCCCTCTTTGCACTTCATCCTGCTGCATATTGGCATCCTCTGCATCCGATCGGGCTTCATCCTGCTGCATCCTGGTGTCTTCTGCATCCACCCAACGTCTTCACGGTTTCCCTTCACTCTCGTCAGGGAGAGCAGGGCTATATCGTGCTTATTTTATTTGAGTTCCATCATTGTCATCACACCATCAGTTTTCTTATTGCATTAAATATCATATCATATCACATCCTTTCCCTAGTTCTTCTCCAGGGGTTTAAAAGAAATCAAAAAAAGAGGTGTGTGCGTTGATGTCTTTTCATCATTTTATGTTAGTTCTTGATTGATACTATAGCACTTTGGCTGATCCCTCTCCCTTTGCTTGTTTCTTCATTGTTTGCTTTGCAAGGTAATCAACTAAGAAGACCCACTTCATCGGCCGGCCGATTGAAGTTGGAGGAAGAAATCCACATCCATCCCGCATCCCAATTTCCACCAGGTACACGCGATCTCTTTTTCTTCTTATTGAGGTAATTCCTCTGGCGATCACAACTCCCCTTAGCACCTCGTGCTATTTTTATTACATCTTATGCATTTCTTATACACATCTTATGCATGTTATTTTTCATTCCTAAGTGAGGATTTTTAATCCGATCTACAGTAACTCCATAGAGTGATGATTACCAGGAAACCATGGAGTTTTGTCCCTCGGCACGAGAATGTGGAGATTCGGCAACCCTACTCAGAAATCAGACTTGAAGTACAACCCCATTGATAAACGGGCAGGACAGAACTGAGGGAGAGTAATGCGCGGCATTGACGTGGCCGGCTTGCTGATAAACCGAGGTAGATTGCATAGAATGTGCAGAATATCCTTCAAAAATGTAGAAGATACAGCCAATTGCCCCTCGAATAGAGAATGCATAAAACTTTTGGCGGCCGTATGAGTTAGCACAATACGGGTAGAGAATCCTTCCTGGCATGTCATCTGAATGGCAATAGAGCAAGGAGAAATAACGGCATCAATGGTGAGTCCCCCGGCGAGCAAAGAGATTGCCACCGGTCTCGCTCTTGAAGAAACTGGTACCAATGCAAGGGAACTCTTCTTGACAACCGTCTTCGGAGGTAGAGGCTCATCAGTCCCAAAGTAGCTAGAGACCAGGACGCGTATCGGCATCCGGCAGATAAACTCTTGAAACTTGAAATGCAGAAATGGCACTGAATCGTCCTGACTTGGCTCATCATCTCCCCGGGGACCAGACCCAAGGGGCACCAAAGGTAATGCACACCCGTTCCGTGTGGTGGAAGTGGATGGAGAAGTGGAGGGAATAGGTTTGGAAGGCGTGGAGGCTTTAGAAGGCACGGAGGTTTCAATGGGAATGGTGGTGTCAAGTGGCGGTAAAGGTAATGTGGCAATGATAGGCTCGGGTGTAGGCGGCAAAAGCAAAGGTGAAGGTGTGGCTTGCTCAGGCTCGGGTGGCGAGGAAGATAGAGGAGAGGGTGGAGATGGTGATGAAGGCACTGGTGGTGGAGATGGAGGTGGTGATGAAGGCAAAGGGGAGGCCGTGGCTCCTACCGTTGGCGTATCGACACGACGCGCCGGGTAGCATTAGGAGAGGAAGTTGTGGTGGAAGAAGGGGAGGCACTAGCCTGAGCAGAGGCTTGGGTTTGTGAAGGTGATGGAGCCAGGATAGGAGATGGTGAAGGTAATGAGGTAGGTGATGGAATAGGTGGAGACGATAGGGTAGGCGATGGCCTAGGTGAGGGAATGGGTGATGGAGTAGATGACGGGGTAGATAACAGAGCGGGTGCAACACTAGATAAAGAATCACAGGGGTGCCCCTGGTCTTCTAGTGATGGAGATGGTTGCTTGGGCGGCGCTTCTTGCTGCTGCTTGCTGCGCAGATCTAAAATAACTTTATGCATGGCGGCCCAATCAATCCTCTTCTTATCCTCCAGATCATAAACAAATCCCTGGAACTTGGGGCAATCCTTGACCAAATGCCCCAGTTGGCGGTGAAATTCATAGAACTGAAGCATATTCCCGACCGCGGGTTGGTAAGGCACAACCGAAGGGAGTTGCAATGCGTGAGTGGCCGTCAAAGCCTGGAAGATATCGATAAAAGACTACGGCAATAGAGAACAAGGAGCTTGCTTTAGGTAAGGTGGATGCCGAGGGATATGGGATGAAGGTGGAGAAGGTTGCGGAGACGGAAGTGGAGGTTGCGTAGGTAATGGTGTGTGGCGACTTGTGGAGAGACTAGGCGGAGACAAATGTTGAGCGGGACGTGGAGGTATATAGTGGACTACATCCACTTGCTCGAGGGGTGGTGTTCCCTTGACTAGAGGTGGAGACACATGCGGGCATGCGGAGGTGGAAGGCTGACTCGCGGAAGGTGGACTCATGGAGGGTTGGTACGAGGAAGCGTATGGATTCGGGGAAGGTTGGCATGCAAGAGTGGAAGGCTGACTCATGGAGGGTACAAAGGGATAGATATGGATGGCGAGGTGTAAGTGGACGTAGGATGTGGAGGAGACTCAGGGTCAAGGGAACCTTGGAGTTACTGACAAATGAAGCGGGCTTGGCCATAGAGTTGTTGTCAGGAGGTAATGTCTTTGATGGCTAAGACGAACCGGTACTCGGGCATCGCATTGGATATTAACATCTTGATCTGCTCTCCGTCCGGAATGTGCCCCGGGACTTGCACGGCCAGGTGACGCCAGCGGTCGGTAAAAGTGGAGAACGCCTCATCGAGCTTCATCTTCTCATGGGCCAAATCCACAACGGAATACCTGGGCCCAACCTGATCCTGATATTGCTGAATGAACTTGTCTTCTATAGCTTGGAAATTCACAACTTGCTCTTACGGTAATGAGAAGAACCAATCCCGAGTCGGGCCTTCCAAAGACAGACCAAATAAATATGCCATCTGGCGTTGGTCATGTCGAAATTGGGCCAACTCATAAAGAAACTCCTTTAAGTGCACATAGGGGTCACCGACTCCACCATAACGGCGATATGCGGGTATTTACGAAGGAGGTGGAAGCCGAAGATCTTGAAATGCGAATGGAACACTTAAGGAGGATTTGAGATCAACTCGGCGTTGAAGTTCATCAAGCTGGCATTGGGTTTGAGAAATCATCTCCGGGGTAGGGAGAGATCGAGAAGGATATGGGCCAACTTGAGCAAGAGATTGTGAATTTGAACCAGGATGATGATGTTGGGCCGGATAAGAGGATCTGGGCTGAAAAGAAGGGCACATTCTAAGAGTGGAAGGATGTGTGGACCTGGAAGAAATATGAGCATAAGGACCCATTGGATAAGCAGCATAAGGAGAAGAAGGATGAGGCCCATTATGATAATAAGGCCCATTAAAAGAAGAGAGCCCATTAGATGAATAGGGCCCATCGAGAGGAGAGGGCCCATTAAGGGAAGACGGCCCATTGACATGAGAAGAAGGCCCATTGAGAGAAGGCCCATGAAGATGATTTGCAGTAAGGCGTTGGGCATGGGTCGGGTCCATTTGGCGAACAAGGCATGATAGATGGGCCATGAGGTTGGCTTGTTCCTCGGATGGATCAGAGGGACCACGGGAAGATGGGCCCGCGTGGGAAGAGGATTCCACGTGGGAATAGGAAGAAAATTGGGAAGAAGACCGATACAAGGGGTTGGGACGATGCTTCATGAGGGAAAATGGAGACTTAATATAAGGAGGGAAGCAAGGGCTTAATGGGCTTGAGAATAAGGGGGGTTGACCGACTAATGCAAAGATCAAGGGAGAATAGACCAAGGATAATGGACTAGACAATGGACACACAAAATGGGCTAACCTAAATGGGCCTAACAATAAAAGAATATATGGATGATGATGGGATGTAACACAAACACCATAAATGGGCCTGGACAAGCCCAAACAACACAAAATAATGTGAAGGGTTTCACCCAAGTCAAACAAGTTGAAATGATGGGCATTTTTTATTTGTCAAAAGTTTTGATGGGCCTTTTAATATTTTAAATTAAGCATAATTCCCTCAAGATAGGAATCTTATAGGGAATAAGGTCCAAACTTTGGGTTAACTAAGGTTTACTCCCTCACACGTATGCAAATGCGAGCCTAAGGGGTGGAAAGGTACAACCGGCCCGGCATCCGTGTGGGAATCCACGGCTCACGAGGACTTACGAAGGTCCCGGATAAGATCACCTAGTCGACTCTAAGGAATATGGAGGCGAGAGGATCACTTACCAAGGTAGGAATGTGACTATGATATGCAATGCATGGCCCTATGTGCACTGGAGTGCATGTAGAAATCTAACATAAAACTGAAAAATGATGGCAAGATTTAATTATGAAAACAAGATGATATGGATGCAAGCCATATATGAAAATGAAGATAATACGAAGGACAACAAGACAGGACCAGAAAAAGATCCAATCGGAAGCTGGAAGGTAATTAAATCACCAATGCAAAGCGTACCTGTGAGTCTGCCCCTGGACCTGCATGCAGATTTTAGACACAAAATGCAAACATGACCCAAATGATGCAAATAAGATATGGAATCAAAGATAATACAAAGGGGAGTAAGATGGGACCAAGAAACAAGCAATCAGACCTCAAAAATCTAATCAAATCATCAACCAAAGATGTACCTGTGAGTCTGTCCCGGGACCTGCCAGCAGACTTTATGCAGAAAACTCAAAAATGAACATACAATTAAACTATGCAAACATGACCCAAATGATGCATATGATAAATGGATGGAAATACAATACAAAGGGCGACAAAATGGGCCCAAGAATAGAGCAATCCGACCCCAGGAGGTCAACTAAATTGCTCAAGAAAGACACCCCCATGAGTCTGCGCGCAGACCTGCTAGAATCAAAAAGTGGTCTACCAGATGACCATTTTTAACACCCTTGCGGTCTAGCGGTAGACCGCAAGGATAGTGTAGACACGCTAAATTTGATGCTACGTAGAGTACATCTCATGTCACCATGTGACCCCCCAAAGTGGACTTCAATATTGGTTTAATATGAAGCTTTTCTATTTTATATATGGTAATTGTGATTTCTTGGATTTTTTCTGTGATAATTGTAATTAACGCCTTAACAAGGGGCGTCACTTAATTGACGGCCTAGCCAAGGGTGCTTCTTAATAATTGGACCACCGTGCCTAGAGGCGTCATTTTCTGGATTTTTCCAAATCCTAACCAAAATGCAAATTCAAAGAATTGACGTCCCAAGGAAGGGCGTCTATTATTTAACGCCCATGTCCGAAGGCGTCATTTCAGAATTTTTTAATAAGGAAAGTATTTTGTTTCCATAATTAAATTTAAAAATTGACGCCCCTGTGTACGTCGTCATTTTAATTAACACCCTTGGTGAAGTCGTCATTTTCAATTGACGCCCTTTCAGAGGTCGTCATTTCCAGTTCCGTCCCCTTTTCGTCTGCTTCTTTCCAGTAATAATCACTTCCCCATTTTACACATCGTGTTCGATTGGGTAGAGAGTTTCTTATTGGGGAGTCATTGCCTAGTTTTAATCCTTGTTTTGTAAGAATTTTAGGGCTATAAATACCCCTTGTTGTGCCCCTCGCGCGAGAGAGAGAGAGGCAGAGCTAAAAAGAGCTGAAGAGAAGAGAATTGTGCAATAACGATAGCAGAGAGAAGCTACTGAGAGTTTTCTTAACGGGGAGAAGAGAGTTTTTGGTTTATGCAGGTTCTATTCTTCAAGCAATCCCTCTTCCTCCTAGTGCTAATCATCTTCCACGGTGGTCATCAACTGCCATTCGATCTCTTTGGTTTTCTCTCCCAGTACTGCTGCACACACAGCAGAGAGGAGACTCTTCTCTTCTTTATTAGCATTTGGTTAACATCTTCATCTTATTCTTTCTAACTACTTTTCTAGAAGACATTGCTATTCTCCATCATATATCTTGCTTTGCATATTGTTGCATTCATATTCCCCATACCTTTGTTACTCCTCTTAAGGGGTTTAAAACCAAAACACACAAGGTGTGTTCATGCTTCATTTGTTTGATTTTATACCTCTAGAACATTGATACTACATCTTTTGGCTAATCCATTCTTTTCACTTGTTTTGTGTGTTTTTACAAGGGTAATCAAGCTAAGAACCCCCTTCATCGGCCGGCCGGTAGAAGGAGGAAGGAAAAGTCCACAATCTCCCACGCTCAATACAAGGTACACGCGATCACCTTTGTTCTTCTTGAGGTAACCCCTATGGCGATCACACTCCTCATTAGCACCACGTGCATTTTTATATTTATTCTTCTTTTCTTAAGTGGATTTTCCATAATCTACAAATTGGCGATCACGGTGGGACAGCTTTTATTTTTAGTTTGATTACCCCTCCATTGTGCTCCACGTAGCACCCTCCCATTGACACCCTCGCGTGTCCCTCCTTTGGTACCCTTGCGTACCCCTCCATTGTGCTCCACGTAGCACCCTCCCATTGGCGCCCTCGCGTGCCCCTCCTTTGGTACCCTCGCGTACCCCTCCTTTGTGCTCCACGTAGCACCCTTCCCCTTGTGCACCACGTGCACACCTCCCACTGATTAGCCATTTTTTGATTTCTGTCTGATTGCTGTCTAATTGCCAGGGCTGTTGGTTCTCTGAACTGAATAGCGCCTTCCACACTACCGTCATTTCTTAATACAGCGACCGCGACAGAGGCGTTGTTTCAGTCATTTTCCTACATTTTTGTCATTTTTTATAATTCACGCCCCTTATAGAGGCGTCATTTCAACATTCAACGCCTTGCACAAAGGCGTCATTTCGTTGATTACTATCATTTTGCCTTTTATCCATTACTGTTTACAGTGTTTTGACGCCCCTTTGCAGAGGCGTCCGTTCATCATTTGACGCCTCATTCCAAGGCGTCTTTTTGCCTGCTGGTACTTACTGCACGATTTGACGCCTCCCACGGAAGCGTCTTTTACTGATTCAGCGCCTTATCACAAGACGTCATTTTATTATCATCATTTTTATTTATATTGTGAGTACTGTTCACTGCCATTTGACGCCCCTGCCCAGAGGCGTTTTTCATAGAATCAACGCCTTACTCCAAGGTGTCATTTACTTCTGTGCCCACAGAAGTACTGATTATTGGTGTTTACTCGCTTGAGCTATTTTGATATCACCTGCTTGACATTGCCTGCATTAGATTGCATCTAGGGCATTCGGTTTGGGAGACCTCCTCTCCCCACACTTTTTAGGAACTACACCCCTCTTGGTGAAGGAAGGACCCTCCTTTGAGCATTCTGTCTCATTGGAACGAAAATTCCTAAGCCAAGCCTCCGTAAGTCCTCGCACCCGTGGATTCCCTCACGGACGCCAGGCAGGTTGTACCATTGAGGTACCCGGAGTATAGTTGACCCATACGTTGGAAAGGAGAGAGAAAAATCTAGATACCCAGAGATTATACCCAAATTTTCAACTAGGATCCACCTTCAAAAGAGAGAACCTAATTTTGAACTCACCCTAATCTCCAAGAGAAATCTTAAAATTGTTTGGGGCTCATTACAACTTGTGTGTTTCTTTTGCTTGAGAAGGTGATATACATTGATTATATCTCATTGCTGAAAATTCATTTCTTTCCCCTTAAGCATGAAATTGCGTTCAGGTAAAATTATCAATATGGCCAACTACGGGTACACTTATGACGGTTATGAGGAGGGTCACTCTGACCCGTTCTATGAGATTCCCTCTCAGGATCCTGTCTATTACGAGGGAAACTACATTTCTTCTCCCACTCAGGTCCACATGGTGGACACCACTTCTTTGGAGGTTGAGCCTTCTTCCCAAGCTCAACCTACTACTCAGAATACTTCAGGGGACACTTCCCCTTCTCTCAATTTCAATGAATTTCTCAAGGCTCTTGCTCAGCTGGATGACTCCCAGCGCCAGGCGGCTCAAGCCCTCCTAAAGGGAAAGTCTATCCCGTCATCTTCTAACCCTCCCCAGGCCATGGGTGGCCACTCCGTTAATTCTCCCAACGACCCGGCGGTCGCCCCTAGGGTGCCCTCGCGCCCATCAACTCCTGTTATGACTATGCCGGCCCAACCGGCAAGTCACTCCGTTGCTAGGCCTCAACAACCACCTGTTTCTCAGATTTTGAGAAGGCCTATGACAAACCAACACTCTTTTCGTCCAGCCCCAGCCAAGTCTGATAGCCACGCTCTACTCCTCCAAAAGATGGCTAGTATGGAGGAACAGCTTAAGAGGGTTACTGCATCCAAGATCGCTCCAGAAATTATGCTTCCCCCTATGCCGATTTTTCATCTACCACCGTCTGAAATGCCAAATTTTCGGCAGTATAATGGCACAGGCAACCCGCACATACAGTTGAAGGACTTTTTGTATGAAGCATCATTCTGGCAGGATAATAAGAACTCATTGGCTTATCTCTTTAGGCGGTCTTTGGATGGCCCAGCACTGGAATGGTTTTATTCTTTGGAGCCGGCTGATGCCGGCGACTTTGATGTAGTTCAACGGAAGTTCGTGCAGAAATATAAGGACCGTGTGGGTCCCTCCTTATCTGTTACTGATTTGGTTGCGGAGAAGATGAAGCCCGAGAAGGACTTCGTTTTATTTGCTGATAGGTGGAGGGCTATGGCCGAGAAGTTAAAGGATATATTGTCGGAGACAGAACAAGTAAAGATGATAATATCAAACTCCACTCCGTAATTCCGTCACATTTTGGCCATGAACAAATTAAGCACTATGGAGGAGCTCTATGAAAGAGCTAGATATATACAAACTCAAATGAAAGATTCGCCCATTATGGGCATGTTCGAGCCAAGGCCAAAGGTGATAAGGAAGAATGTTAATACTGGTAATACTGGCCCAACTACTGAAGGCACTGTCATCAATGAGCAGGTGAGCGCGTTTGGCAACTCCACTCCTTTCCGCCACCCTCAAAATCAAGGGTCATCACCACAACAGCCCGCCTTCCAGAACCAAGTCCACCAGCCAAATAATAATCCTCCTTAAACCTTAAGGCCTCCCCCACCTCCTCAACAACAACAACTCCCCTTTGCTCCACAAAACCAATATCACCAAGTGCCCCCCCGGCTAATTATCAACCGCAACAACCGAGAAGGCCGATGGGCCCACGAAGAGCCCAATACCCTCCGCTACCTAAAAGTTTGTCGGACATTTTTAACGCCTTCATGGCTGCCAACCTGCTCACATTGCCTAAAGAAAGGGCAGTATGGCCGCAAAATGTGGACACCTCCCGGTATTGCGTCTTCCATCGGCAGCCGGGGCACAACATTGATTATTGTTTTCACTTTAAGGATTACATACATGACATGAACGATCAAGGTGATATTAATTGGGATGAGATGAGGAGGGTCATCGCTACTCTGAAGGCTCGAAGGCCTCCTCGGCAACCACCAGTTCAGCAACCACAACAAGGTCAGCAATAGGTTCCACAACAACAACAGGCTCCTGCACCCCAGCCAAATATGGGGATTGTTAATAACCCGCTACCGGAGCACCCGGTTCAGAATCAACAAGTGAACCTTGTCACCTCGACCCATGAAGTGGAACGGGGGCAGGTTTGGCATAAAGAAAACGCCTCTGTCAGGGCCATTAGTCAAAGTTCCAATCAACCACAACCACCACAACTGATAAGAAGGCCTCAACTTGTATCTCCTTCCCAGCCACAACGTACCCTTATACGCTCCACCACTCCTTCGTAGCCTCTTCTTTTACGCCAAACCCCGAACTCCCCTCCACACCAAAACCCTCCATAAAATAGACCTCTTCTTATCCGCCGCTCACCGGCAGCCATCACTCCTCCTGCTCCACCTCCACCTACCACTACCATTATTTCAAGGCCCCTCCTTGTCACCCGGCCTCCGCCTCCGCCTTGCCTTCCGATAATCCCCAGACGGTGAGGTCCCTTACAAGAACCTCTCCCCCTGCCATTCCAGCACCCAATACCACTATTCCCTCCACCTCCTCTACCCCTTTGCCCACTCCAGGCCCGACAGAGGCACCCCGAACTATGGTGCTCCGTAGTGGACGGATGTTCCACCGAGTGTTTCCCCAGCGGGAGCAGGAGCCAGCACAAGAACAAGGAGAGCAAGATCAAGAGTCTACACCGGGAACGGAATATGATTTATTGAAGCATTTGGACAGAATGTCGGCACGAATTTCTATTTTAGAATTGATTAAAAGATCAACCACACATCAGCTGGCCTTAAAACAGTACTTGCAGAAAGTGATGGTCAATGAAGACATTCCTGCTGAACAAGTCACTACGGTTTTGAATCCGGCCAGCAATCAACCGGCTATTACCTTTTATGAACATGAGTTAGCTCCTCCACCGGCTAGAAAATATGCACTGTGTATCACTATTGATATCAATAAGATAGCTGTAAAGCAATGTTTGGTTGACACCGGGGAATTCATTAATGTTCTGCCGCCGAGCACCTTAAAGATGTGCGGCATTCCAGAAAGTCAAATACGGCCATCTACAATTACTGTCACAGCTTATGATAATACCAAGAAGCCGCCTCTGGGAATGATTACTTTAAAGGTTGGTTTGGGTCCAGTTACTGTTACAGCGGACTTCCACATTTTAGACATGGATCCGACATTCAACGGAATCTTGGGCCGTCCCTATATTCAAGAACTTGATGTTGTGCCCTCTACAAACCATCAGTGCATAAAATTTCCACACAAAGGGCGCATTATCAAAGTTACTAGCATGCCCATCTTGCCGACAGAAGACATACATTCAGCAACTTCAGTATCTTCCATTTTGCCTTCCAATAGGCCTTTACTTTCAGTCTTGGATGTTGTCGACCCGTGGCAAGATTTGCTAAGGCCCCCAGTCACTAAACCAGCTTCACCCCTAATAACACCCCTGCCTCCCCAAGGAAAGAAAAAGAAGAATATGATGAACACGCTTGGATGGAATATCTTATTAAGAATGGCATATAAGACTGGTAAAGGCTTGGGGGTCAATCTCCAAGGCCGCGTTAAACCAATCAGGCACCAAAAGATGATTCCCTTGACCGCCCACGGTCTTAATAACTTTTTCTCCAAATTCATCTTCGGTTTCTCCATTAATTCCTCCCTTGCTCCTCGAGCAATTTTCCAAACTCTCCATCACGCCCCCGTGCAGGCCATCATTGATCCAATCTTTTGCCAATCTTTCAATTTCAACCCCACCTCCTGTTTCGTCCTCACATTGCCTTCTCCTTGAAAATGAAAATGAAAATGAAAATAAAAATGAAAATGAAAATGAAAAAAAAAACTCCAAAATTCCAATTTTTCAATCCTCCATCTCCATTGAGGAGACCTACTATCTCCTTTCTGAGTGTGTCCCGACCCCGGGGCCGCTCTTTCAGGATTCATTGATAGATCTTTTATACCCCTCTGGCGAGGGGTCTTCATCTGTATCCCCTTCTGTACCCGCTTTTCCCCCTCCTTTCTCTTCTTCGTCAGGTTTTAGTGAGCAGGCTAGTTATTCTTATTCTCCTAAAGATAAGACTCATGGGGTAGCTTCACATAAGAAATCCAAGGGTAAGCAGATTCCCCGTAGATTTCTCAGAGAGTTAGCTGTCAGATGTCAGGCTTGTTTAGCCATCCCCGAATTTGTGGAGAATCTGATTATCCTGTCGGAATTAGAATATGAGGATACTTGTGCTTTTAATGAAGGTTTTGGTGTTTATGAGATTATGAACGATGAAGACTCTATTGAAGAGGGGGACGAAAGTTACGAAGAATATGAGGACGAGGCTGACGCTTTTGCCAGTGGCATGAGGAGATTTGATGAACCATCAGCCTCAGTTGAAGAGCCTACCAAAGAAATAAATCTGGGTACGGAGGAAGACCCTAGGATTGTCCTCATTTCAAAGAACTTGCCGCCTGATGAAGAAGAGGCACTTATTTTGGTTCTCCAAGAATATAAGGACACGTTCGCTTGGAGCTATGAAGATATGCCTGGACTAGACCCTACGCTCGTTGAACATCGACTTACACTTAAGCCAGGGTCTGTCTCGGTCAAACATCGGTTGAGACGTTTCCACCCTAATATGGCATTAAAAATGAAAGAAGAGATCGATAAGCTTCATAAGGCTAGATTTGTTAGAGTTGTCCTCTATCCTAATTGGGTGGCTAACATCGTCCCGGTCATGAAGAAGGATGGAAAGGTTCGAATTTGTATAGACTTTCGGGACCTCAACCGCGCGTGTCCTAAAGATGACTTCCCCCTCCCTCATATTGATGTTCTAATTGACAATACGGCAGGATATGAGACTCTTTCCTTTATGGATGGTTTTTCAGGTTACAATCAAATTCACCTGGCTGAGGAAGATCAAGAGAAAACATCGTTCACTACACCATGGGGAACCTATTGTTACGTGGTCATACCTTTTGGACTTAAGAATGCTGAAGCCACCTATCAAAGGGCTATGATGGCAATATTTCATGATATGATCCACATTTATATTGAGGTGTATGTTGATGATTTGGTAGTGAAATCAAGGACAAGGATTGAGCATCCCAGGGTTCTAACCAAAGTCTTGCAAAGAGCACGGGAGTATCAATTAAAGATGAACCCTAAGAAGTGCGTATTTGGTGTTTCATCAGGGAAGTTGCTTGGATTCATCATAAGTAAGAGGGGTATTGAGATTGATCCCAACAAGGTGAAGGCCATAAGAGAAATGCCTCCTCCCAGGAATTTGAAAGAAGTTCAAGGTTTGATCGGGAGGTTGCAATTTATTCGCCGCTTTGTCTCCCAGCATTCACAAAGATGTAGGCCGTTCTACGAGCTTACTAAGCCGGGAGTCAAGTTTATTTGGGATGACAAGTGTAAGGTAGCTTTTGACGGATTGAAGGATTATCTCTCAAATCCTCCTGTCCTGAGGCCGCCAGTTCCAGGCAAACCGCTTGTTCTTTATATTTCCGTCCTGGATGATTCCGTAGGCGCTGTCTTAGCCCAAGTTGATGAAGAAGGAAAAGAAAGGGCAGCCTACTACTTGTCAAAGCTCCTCAACCCATGTGAGCAGAGGTACTCAGCTATAGAAAAAACTTGTGCTGCTTTAGTCTGGGTAGTTCAGAAACATAAGCATTATTTCTTAGCTCACGAGGTTCACCTCATCGCTCGTATGAATCCAATTAAGTTCCTTCTTGAAAAAATCTGTTCTCACCGACCGATTGGCACGATGGCAAAGCTTCCTTTATCAATTCGACATTATCTACATTCAGCAAAAAGTGATTAAAGGCTATGCCATAGCAGAGCATCTTGCTCATCACCCCCTCCCTAGATTTGACCCTGTTCGCTCAGAGTTTCCAGATGAGGAACTAATGTCCGTCAATCAGATCGATTCAATGTGGACGTTACATTTTGATGGAGCTTTGAATTCGAAAGGGAAAAGGATTGGTGTTGTTCTTCTATCACCAGAGGGTATCACTATTCCACTCGCCTCTCAGCTCGCATTTCCAGTTACAAACAATATAGCTGAGTACGAGGCTCTCTTGGCCGGACTGGAGGCCGCTCATCAATTCGGTGTTACCCATTTGCGGATTGTAGGTGATAGTCAGCTTATTCTTCGCCAAGTGCTCACCAAGTGCCGCACGCTTAATCCTAAACTCAAACCCTACCAGGAATTAACTTCTGCGTATACCAAGCTTTTCACCAATTAATCTTCATCCATGTTCCTCGTGATCATAACATCTTAGCTGATGCTCTCGCCTCTCTTGCTTCTTCCTTGGCTTTCCCTCCTGAAAGGGATTCCCATTCTATCATTGTTCACAAGCGGCTCACTCCAGCTATTAAGGATCCAGCTTTCCTTAGTGTTAAGGAGGAGGTGCTTAGGAAGGTGAAGCAAGAAGGAATCATTGAGAATAAGGAAGTCATGCTATTGGACTTAGAGGAAGAATTGGACGATGCAGAAAAGCCATGGTATTACGAGATTACTAAGTATTGCCAAGATCAATCATATCCAGAAGAAGCCACGGCTGAAGAGAAGAAAGCCATTCGAAGAGTTGCTCAGCGATACACTTTGGTTGGAGGTGTGCTTTATAGAAGAGGTCTTACCGGTGTTTTGCTAAGATGCTTAGATGATGATGAATCTTGGAAGGTTGTGGAAGAAGCGCATTCAGGAGTATGTGGCGGTCATGTCAATAGCCAGATGTTAGCTAAGAAGATCCTTAGGCTACGTTTCTATTGGCCCACTCTAGAAGAGGATTGTTCTATCTATGTTCGAAGGTGTGTTAAGTTCTAATTTCACGCCGATAAAATTCATTCTCCTGCTTCTTCACTCCATCCTATATCCTCCCCATGGCCTTTATCCATGTGGGCTTTCGATATCATTGGACCCCTTGGTGGTTTGACCCTCCTCACAAAACTAAAGTCATTTATACTCACGGCGACGGAGTACTTCACCAAGTGGGCGGAAGCGGAAGCTTACGTGGAGATAAAAGCGTCAACCGTCTGTAAATTTATAATGAAGAACATCATCGCAAGGTTCGGCATCCCGGGTACCATCGTCACCGATAATGGGCCACAATTCATCTCTCAGGACCTTCAGGACCTCTGCAACAGGTATAACATTACATTGCATCATTCATCTCCTTATTATCCGCAGGGCAATGGTCAAGCAGAGGCAACTAATAAAACTTTGATTAAAATTATCAAGAAAACGTGTGAGGCTACCAAATTTGCGGATTGGCCGGAAAAACTAGTTAAAGTTCTTTGGGCCTACCGCACTTCCATTCGCACCCCTACTGGGCAAACCCCTTTCGCCCTCACTTATGGAATGGAGGCGGTAGTCCCTTATGAGGTTCTTATTCCTTCTCTAAGAGTACAATTGGACAAGGAGCTCCCCATTGATGAGCGTCGCGAGTCTCTCCTTGCTCAGTTGGAACTCCTAGACGAGAAGTGTTTGGCTGCCGCCGAGCATGCGCGTGTCTATCAAAACAGGCTTTCACGTTTTTATCAAAAGAAAGTGATTGAGAGAAAATTCAAAATTGGTGAAATGGTAATTAAAAGAATCTTTGTAAAACCTGGTGGACCGCGTTCAAAACTCTAACCTAATTGGGAAGGTCCCTTTGTTATAAAAGATGTTTATCCTGGCAACGCTTACAAATTAATTAATGCTGAAGATGAAGAGCTAACTCATCCTTGGAATGGCCTCTATTTGAAGAAATACTACCCCTAAAAAAAATAAAAATAATAATAAAAAGCAACCAAAAATAAACAAAAAGAAGAAAAACTTCTAAAAATCAAAGGCAGGCATGGTACATGGGCCACAAGCCCGAAAAATCAAAAATCCTTAATTCATTCTCCAGTCTCGATGGTTTAACTTTGGGGTCAACTCCCGCACACACTACACGCTTTACTCTTAAACTCAAGTGGCCCGGAATTCGAGGAAGGTCCGACCCAAACTAAGGGTGTGAAAACCTTACCTATTCTCTTCTCTTCGGCTCACGAGAGGGAGTACAAGTCAAGGGTTACTAACCCGCCGCCCTAGTAGGTGGAAGTCAGGGCCCAAAAGGGAACAAAATGCTTAAAGCCCAAGTACAATTAGGTCTCTATTTTTGAAAGAAAATAAAAAAAAAAGAAAAAGAAAGTTATGAAAGAAAGCATGACAAGAGGGAAAAGTCCCCGCAGGGAAAACCCTGGCCGTAAGCATGCATGAATAAGGGCAAAAAGAGCAACAAAATTTCCTAAGTCGAAGACCGAATCCCAACAGGCATTAGGGCAGGGGAGGAGCGTTCCCCATTCTTGAAAACCTTTCGTTAGCTTCCTCAAATTATTCTTCTTTTCCCTCTCCATGGTGGGTTCTAAACTCGAGGAATGACAAAGACTGACTAAGAAGGATGGACTACGAGAGAATATGAGTAAAAGCATAAGTCGTTTAGCACGTTGACCCCTTTGTTAAACCTTTTAAGAAAGTTTAATGAATTTAAGATCATGATAGCATAAGGTTTAAAGCCATGTATTATGCTTGCTTTCGAAAAAAAAGAAAAAAATATATAATTCTCAAAATTAACGTCCTTAGTTAAGGCGTCATTTTCAAAAAAAAAATTAAAATAAGAATCAACGCCTCTTCCTACAGGCATCTTTTTAATTAACGACTTTCAAGAAGTCGTCATTTTCAAATTAAACATTAAAAAAATGTTTTTTGTAATAAACGCCTTTCATGGTGGCGTCAATTTCAATGAGCGCCCGTTGGCGAGGGCGTCATTTTAAAAATTGAAAATAAAAAAAGGAGAAAATAAAATGAGAAATGAAAAAAAAATTGAAGCCGTTGTTGTGCATATGCCTGGTTGCATTTTTGTGTGGGCATCTTTTATTTTTAGTTGGCATTTGCTTGCTTGCATGTCGCATTTTCCTATATTTTGTTTATCATTTACCTTCATTGATTAAAGGCTTGGCCCCTTGACCCGTTATCAAGGTCAAAATAAAACATCCCCTTGCTTATTGAGCAAGGGGCCAAGTCGAACAGATGGATTAACCTGTTTATTCAAGTGTGAACTACAGCTACAGGTGCAGGGCAAAAAGTAAAAGGCGAGAAAGTGAAAGGAAACACAAGTACACAACTACACAAGTGCTCAGGTAACAAAAATTTCAATCTCATATATATATATATATATATATATATATATATATATATATTAAATGTATATCTGAGTACAGGTGTGAGGGTGGAAGAGTACAAGTAAAGTCTCTCTCAGCTCTCGCCTCCACCCTCCTCTCTCTGACTCTCGGCCTCACTCTCGTCCTCCGACGAGGCGCTCGTGGAGGGGGCATGGACCCCCGAGAAGTAGCTGGAGCTCGAACCTGCTCCTCTGCCTCGCTCCTCTGCCGGAGAGAGGAACCCGCCACAAAAGTGGAGCTGGTGAGGGCGTACCCCACAGCCCGTGCTCGCTCCCGGCCTCGCTGAAGCCGCTCCTCGGTCGACCGTAGCCGCTCCTGAGTGACGGCTAGCTGGGTCCTCAAGTCTACGAGCTCCCGCTCACGTGCTGCCTCCTGCTCCCGGTCACGGGTCCGCTCTACCGTGCGCTCCTCTCGCTCACGGGCACGCTCCCTCCGCTCCATCTCGAGGGCGACTCGAAGCTCTGCCACGTCCTGGGGCAGCTCCTCTCGCCGCCTCAAGGCCCTCTCGAGCTCCGCGACCCGCTGATCGCGGATGGCCAACTCCGCCCCGACTAAAGCGGTCTGGGTAAGCGCTACCTGTAGCTCCGAGGTCTGCAAACATTTAAATAAATCATCAGTTTCATATACACAATTCAATAATTCATGAAATAAGCAATTAACAACTGAAAATAAATAACTCACCCGAGAGGCCATCGCCTGCTGTCCCTCCTCGACGCAGGTAAGAGAGGCCCGGAGCTCCTCAGTCTGTAAACACAATTTTTCATGAAACATATATCATATAAATAATTGAATGGAAATTTGAGTTTTAAAGTTTAAGGCATACCCGTGTGACGAGGTCGCGCTCTGCTGCCTCGGCCCGTGCTACTGCTCCAGCTAGCTGCTCCGCTAGTGTAGCCGTCTCTGCACTAGGTCCCCTCGAGCTGGAGGCCTCTCCTGTCTCTCTCACCGCTGCTCCCTGCTGGGCACGCTGCATTCATTGAGATTGTCAGTGGCTAATCATCAATAACTCAAGAATTCATTTGCATGTAGATAATTTAAACACTCACCAGGGTCTCAAGGTCTGCCCGTGTGGTAGCCAATTGGGCCTCTAGGCTATGGAGATGGGCTTGCATGTCCAACGCCACTATGTCCCGCGCATCCTGCATTCATCACATATTAGTCGCATAATAGATATACACAGCATTTGCATTTAATTAAAAAAAGAGTGCATGCATACATACCCCTAAGACCCTCATCTGGGGTCGGCCGGTGTAAACCTCCCAGTAGCGTCGGAGGTACTCGGAGCTGTTTGTCGCCTGGGAGGTGACTCGGGTCCCGCCACGCTACCAGTCGGCGTGCTGGTCCGAGAACCGAACTCTCCAGTCGATCGCCTTCGTGCGACCCGCGTCTTCTTGCCTATCCCCCGCGGCTCTCCTACCTCGATCCACTCCTGGTGTAGGTCGAGGGTCCTCATCACCAGCCTAAGCCATAACGGCTCAATCTCGTTCATGCAATGAACCCAAAGCTCATGCCTGAAGCGAGGTCGGCCCGATACGACCCACGGCTGGCCCTCATCGGTCATCCCCTCATAAGGTCTCCACCTCACCTGCATTCACAATCATCATATCATATCATATCACATTCCATAATAAATAAAATAAAAATTGCATCACATTAAGCATGCGTACCAGTGAGGCGGGGAAGTCGCAGAACTCCCGTCGTAACACTCGCAGCTCGTATGCATGTGGGGCTCCAGTCACCACTGGTATCCAACGCCGTGCTAGAGGGAAGGATCCCTCATCTCCAGGCCGTGGGTCAGCACGCCCCATCGGCATGTATAAATGGCTCCATAGCTGTATCCATGCATTGCATTAATAAAGCATTCACATGCATATAAAAGAAAAGAGAAAAAAAATGAAAATGCATACCTGAAGAAAAGGTGAAAAGCCACTAACAGTCGTCTCTCGACCTGTCCTTGTGTACAAGTCGGCCATCAAGTGCGCCAGCAGCGCTACTCCCCAGGCGTATCTGCCAGCACCCTCCTAGTCCTCGAGTATCCCTAGGAATCGGCAGTTGATGATGTCGCCCTTCGTGCCGAGCAGCAACCTCCCGAGCATCAGGAATAGAAATCTCCTCAGGTCTAGATCTGCTCTCTCCCTCTCAGCCGGGTCCTGGCAATAAGCAGCCCTAGCCCCGTCTATCAGCCTCCGTGAAAACTGCTCCAGAGACTCCCTCGACCTCTGCCTAGAGTCACCTAAACCCATAGCTATGGTAAGGTCGGTGCGGTAGATGGTCCTACACTCGCTAGGTGTCTCGTACACCGTCTCTAGCCCTAGCAGCCTCTGAGTCAGCTCACTATAGTCAGGCAGGGTGATCCCGCTCACCGCCTCTCCGTCCACCCTCAGCCCAGTGATCCTAGTGACGTCCTCCAAGGTAGGTATCATATGACCCCACGGCATCAGAAATGCCCTGCTAGTCCTATCCGATCTCTCTCTGAGCACCTGGATCAAGGGTAGGTCTGGTCTCACTGGCTCTATACTCAGAAAGGGTCCGAACCCCATAGCATCTACCCTAGCCCTCTGGAACTCAGGGAGCCCATAGTAAGCTGCTCGGACTTGGACCCAAGAGATCTGTGTCCTCATCAACCCCTGCATGCAACGAAAATAAAAATTCTCGCTTAAGTTTTCATGTGGATATTAATTTGCTGTTACATTTGCTCTCTGTTTAATTGACGACCTACTCCGGGTCGTGGTTTAATCAATTGACGCCCCTAAGAGAGGCGTTATTTCATGTGCAATTTGAATTGACGACCCACCCAGGGTCGTTGTTTATTTAAGTGACGTCCCTATGGGGGCGTTGTTTTGAAATTATTTTCCTAATTCTGAGAAAATTCTGAATTGACGACCATCCCTATGGTCGTTGATTAATGAATTGACGCCCCCGTGGGGGGCGTTGTTTTCTGGGGTTTCCAAACTAATCAAACATGCGAAATGAAATAAACAGAGGTACATATGTCTTAAATAAATGAAATGGCATGGAAATTAACAGCGAGATGAATAAACATGATAAATTTTAAAAATGACGACTTGCTGCAGGGCGTGAATTCATGCATTAATCATTTTTTAGGAAAAATAAATTAATTGAATTGACGACCCAGGTTTGGGCGTCGTTTTAATTGACGACACCCCTGGGGGCGTCATTTGTCTGGTTTTCCCTCAACCGAGATCGAGAGCTATGGAAATTGGTGGAAAATGAAAATAAAATAGAAATAAAATGAAAAATAGAGGGTTGGGGCCTACCTTGCGACGCTCGGGTACGATTAATCCTCCCCGGACGATTTGCCTTGGTTGCCGCGGTCGTCGGGGTTGGCCGGGTCGTGGTACAATCACCGCCGCCACAGGCGGTTGCTCTCCTTCTCCTTCCTCTCCTCCTTGTTCTTCTTCTTCTCCTTCTTCATCCCCTTCATCTTCTCCCTCGTCGTCCTCGTCACCGTCGTCATCATGTTCACCATCGTCTTCTTCTTCTCCATCTTCCCTTTCTTCATCTTCGTGCTCCGCCGCCGGAGCGTCTTTGGCCGCCGCGGGGGGAAGCCCCTCCACGGCGTTCTCATCTTCCAAATCCACGACCTCGGGGGCGCTCACCCGTTGGCGTTTCTGTGCACCGCCTGCCATGGGAACGAGAGATAGGGAGAGTGAAAATGAGAGGGCTAGAGATGAGAGAGGAGAATGGGGGGGGTTTCGGTTAGGGTTTGCAGAAGAAAGGGAAAGAGAGAAGATGAAGGAAGGAGAAGAAGGAGGGAAAAAGGGTTTTAACGGTCGAAATGAATTGACGCCCGAAGGGAAGCCATTTTTCGATTAATTGACGGTCTGAGGAAGGGCGTGGTTTGTTGATTTGACGACCCGAGGCTAGTCGTCATTTTCATTTGCGTGGGAATTTGCAACCGTCGTCAGACGCATTAATGGGAAAGTGATAGATTTGATTGATCATAATAATTACTATTTGAATCTGACGCCGATGGAAATGGGCGTCCGTTGAATAATACACGACTTGATTAAAGGCATCTATTTTATGCAATTGAGGATTTATTTTGAAAATATTTTTAAGGAATTTAAAGTGATTAACGCCTTTCCTGGAGGCGCGAATTAATAAACGCCTGTCGCGAAGGGCGTCATTTGTGATTTTTGAATTATTTTAAAGAATTGGTTTAATGCAATTGACGACATCATCTGAGGCGTTATTCAACAAATTGACGCCATGCATGAAGGCGCCGCTCAGAACAGAGAACCTATAGCTCAGTTTCTTCAGACGGAATCACATACAATTGGAAGAAATGATCATATAAATTCATTGTTTTGGTTCAAATAAGAAAGGAATCTTTATTTCATTAAGGAAAATCATTATTACATCTAATGAGCCGTCATAGGCCTTATCTTCCTAAGTGCTAGCACATATGATTTGCATTTGTTTTCTTCTTCTTCTACGTGTGCCTTGGACTTTTGGAGTAGTCCAACCTTCCATTGAGCCATTATTGTCTTGATTTCTTCTTGGTCTCCACTTGAGCATAATTCCCTTCTTTTGAGTGGAGGAAGATGAGAAGGTTCTTCAAAGAGGTGCCGAGGTAGCCCAAGATGTGGGAGGCACCGGTGTGCATTATAGAGGACGAAGTCGCTCCCGCCGATCAACCGAAGCTCTATGCCGGAGGAGAGTCTTGAGCGAAGTTCTTGGGTCTTGAGAAACCCCGGTGTGCAAGTGAAACCGCTCTTTGGCATTGTTTTGAAGTAGTCTCTCCATTCACTTCTCTTCTTGAGCTTGGGTACTCGATTGGTCACCCTCTCACATAGGCCCAAAGAATTTGTCATATATCGAAGTGGGCTCTTTGATAATATCTTTGAGGCCGCTTGAGTCTCTTGACATGGATCAAATTTGAAGTGGAGATCCACCCAACAAGCTAGAAGGAGCATTGACCCGTAGAGGGGCCGTCCTAAGGAAGCTGAGGTAAGCCCATTGTATAGGTTGGCTAGTACCGCCGGACCTATTCTTTTTCCCTCCCATATGCTAGCTATAGCACTTAGGTGGTGTTCTTCTAGATGGTCTTCCATTGAAGGGAATAATAGAGCTCCCGCTATGCATATAACGAATCCCTTCATTACTCTCTCCAACAAGTCTTCATCTTCTTGGGTCTTGTCCATACTTTTGTATACCCATGAGGCTAGTTTCACAAGGTTGATCCCCTTATGAGCTTTAATTTGGTTCACTAGATTTGGGTTTTGAATAAGGCTAGTGAGTATGTCATGAGCTTGTATTGGCTTAGCCATGTGAGCCATCTTAGATTCCTCTCTTTGCTTCATCTTTCTTAAGCCTAGGAGTGTCTCTACTTCCTCTAGGAGTATGGTAGCTTCAAAGGTTGGAAAGAGGAAAGTGTGGGTATGAGGGTGCCATAGTTCTATAAGAGCTCCAATTGAGGCCCAATCTAGGTGAATGTCATTGTAATGGGTAGCATGGGTCGTGAGGCCAAGAAGGTGCCACCTTGAGAGGAAGGATTTCATGTCTAAAGAGAGTTTGGAGAGTAATAAAGGAAGCCACTTAATCTTGAGAAATCTCCTTGGACCTGGAACAATTGGGTAATCCTGAAAATGTAAAAGAAAGAAAGAAGAAAGAAAGAAAATGCAATCAGAAATTTTAAAAAGGAAGAACAAAATAAAAGCTTTAATATCAAGACACTTACTTGGCCGTTGGCAATTCTCCCATTAATATGGCCTGGAACTTCAGAAATCCGTGGAAAACTCATCCTTGGCTTCTTGGAAGGCCTTTGCTTCTGCATCATCGTATTCATCTTTCTGTTAGTTATTCTGCAAGTGCTATGCTTCTGTTAAAGAGGGCTTCAGTTCTTCTGCTGTTCTTCTTCAGTTCTCTGTCTGATGTGCTTAGAAGACGAATAGTTGCCCCTTTTATAATGTTTTGAATGCTAACGGGTATCACGGTTTGTGCTTGAATAGAACGGGTTGCTGGAAGCTTAATTCCGAGCAGGAAACAAAAACAGTTAATTGACGACGCGCCCATTGGCGTCATTTATTTAATTGACGACACACTCATAGTCATCATTCATTTAGCGCCTCCATGGAGGGCGTCATTTGCGTTCCAATTCCAAATCAAACCTCAATTGTAATTAACGCCCCAATGACCGTCGTCATTTATCATTTTGATGCCACTCGCGAGCGTCGTCATTTCGTCTGTTATTCATGAAATTAAGTGCTATTATATCTTGATGAAATTATTCATATTATGCACTTATGATCATCTTGTGAGCTGTCCTGAGCTGATAATTCTTTTGATGAGCTAATGAGCTTTGAAGTGCAGAAGTGCAGGTTGTGCAAGTCTGGAAATGCTTGGATTGACACGAACCCACAATCAAGATCATAAGTCTATACATTCCTCCATGTCTAAGCATTCTAAGTGCATACGTTCATAAGTCTATACATCATAAGTCTATACATTCCTCAATGTCTAAGCATTCTAAGTGCATCCATTCATAAGTCTATACATCGCATGCTTCATCCAAGTCTATACATTCATCCTAAGTCTGTACGTTCCACATAAGTCTATACATCGCATGCTTCATCCAAGTCTACACATTCCATCAGTCTAAGTCTGCACATTCCCTAAGTCTGCACATTCCCTAAGTCTGCACATTCATTCATAAGTCTATACATTCCAAGTCTGTTCATCCATGTCTATACATTCCACATGTCCAAGTAACCCAAGTCCTAACATCCAACGTCTGTGCATCTCCATTCCTCCAAAGTCTGTACATTGCATTCTAAGTCTAAGCCAAGTTTGTGCATTTCCTGCAAAATCTGTACATCCCTTCAAAGTCCAAGCATCCTAAGTCCAAGTAATGCAAAGTCTGTGCATTCCCAATCAACAGGTCAATGCATCTTCAAGGTCGTCTAACCATGGCCAAGTCGGTGCACCCCCAAAAATAATAATAATAATAATAATAATAAAATATTTTCATAAATTCCCAAAAAAAATCTCGAATATTCTCTAAAAATCCAAGAAAAATCTTGAATATTCTCTAAATTCCCAAAAAAAAATCTCGAATATTCGCTAAAAATCCAAAAAAAAAATCTTGAATATTCTCTAAAAATCCAAAAAAAATCTCGAATATTCTTTAAAAATCCAAAGAAAAAATGAATATATTTCTCTAAAAATCCAAAAAAAAGAAAAATCTCGAATAAAAAAACTTTAATTAAAATATTCTTAAGATTCAAAAAAAATTAAATTTTTTTTATATTTTCCAAAATCCATAAATGCTTTTCAAACCCCTACAAATTTGCATACTCCAAAAATCCAAAAAAAATGCATTATATTTTCCTAATGGTATTTTTGTAGGGACAATTCCTTTGCAAGGACCAAGAACACGGGATTAGTCTATCATGGCTAACGAAATTTTGAGCATAGGGTAAGAAGCTCTTGTTCCCACCGACTGGGCATCATCATCCAAGCCCCACGGTGTTTTCACCTCATCACAGTTCCCCACATGATCATTGCTATCACCATCTTCCTGTATGTATTTCTTCTGTAAGCATTGTTACTATATGATACCCTACGTTATTATAGCATATCAAGGACCTTGTGATTCTGATGAACTTGGAATTTGAGTTCCCCTTCATCAAAAACAGTGATAATTCCAGGGGAATCTTGATCACACGGATAGGCCGTTGAGTTATTTAAGGTTTGGGACGATGGTTCCACTTTCTAAGTTGATGCGTGGACAAACGGGTTTTGGCTTAGTGTCAACTTAGAGATCTGGATTCTTGACCAAATCTGGATGGCTTAAAAATATTATCCTTGATTATTTTCTATTTTTAGTTTGATTTAATTTTTCTTTTAGCCCAGCATGCATCATGTAGAACTTTGAGCTTCATGATGTAAATCTTCATATTACGCCAATAATGAAGGTCGCTCGCTCTTAATTGAGTTGGCATGAGATATTCCATTCCTGATCGAGTACTTTATTCTCCTTGAAGCCGCTCAGGCTGGGTCCTTGAAAGTGTTCATTTGCTGGGTCTTCATCTCAATTCATTTTATTTTTGCAAAATCACCTTGGTTGTAGCACGTCCACATTGGCTGGTAACCGCTCTCCAACAGTGTCTTCCCTTCCGTGCTCTCGTGCACATTTTAGTTCATTTAGTTTAATCCCTTCGGTCCAGCTGATCCATGCTTTCTTGTAATCATCCAGAGTTGTTTCACTCAGAATCTTGGAAAGATTTACAACGCTTAGTGTCGGAGGCGTGTCACATCACACCTTGGCATCTACTTATCAGTTCATTCCACTCCACTCCGCTTGTTTCACTTTCACTTCATTTCGTCTCACTCCCTTGCAAAGCAGACGCCAAGGCGGGACAGCTGTAGACACGCTAAAATTGATGCTACGTAGAGTAAATCTCATGTCACCATGTGACGCCCCAAAGTGGACTTCAATATTGGTTTAATATGAAGCTTTTCTATTTTATATATGGTAATTGTGATTTCTTGGATTTTTTCTGTGATAATTGTAATTAACGCCTTAACAAGGGGCGTCATTTAATTGACGGCCTAGCCAAGGGCGCGTCTTAATAATTGGACCACCGTGCCTAGAGGCGTCGTTTTCTGGATTTTTCCGAATCCTAACCAAAATGCAAATTCAAAGAATTGACGTCCCAAGGAAGGGCGTCTATTATTTAACACCCATGTACGAAGGCGTCATTTCAGAATTTTTTAATAAGGAAAGTATTTTGTTTCCATAATTAAATCCAGAAATTGACGCCCTTGTGTACGTCGTCATTTTAATTAACGCTCTTGGTGAAGTCGTCATTTTCAATTGACGCCCTTTCAGAGGTCGTCATTTCCAGTTCCGTCCCCTTTTCGTCTGCTTCTTTCCAGTAATAATCCCTTCCCCATTTTACACATCGTGTTCGATTGGGGAGTCATTGCCTAGTTTTAATCCTTGTTTTGTAAGAATTTTAGGGCTATAAATACCCCTTGCTGTGCCCCTCGCGCGAGAGAGTGAGGCAGAGCTAAAAAGAGCTGAAGAGAAGAGAATTGTGCAATAACGATAGCAGAGAGAAGCTACTGAGAGTTTTCTTAACGGGGAGAAGAGAGTTTTTGGTTTTTGCAGTTCTATTCTTCAAGCAATCCCTCTTCCTCCTAGTGCTAATCATCTTCCACGGTGGTCATCAACTGCCATTCGATCTCTTTGGTTTTCTCTCCCAGTACTGCTGCACACACAGCAGAGAGGAGACTCTTCTCTTCTTTAATAGCATTTGGTTAACATCTTCATCTTATTCTTTCTAACTACTTTGCTAGAAGACATTGCTATTCTCCATCATATATCTTGCTTTGCATATTGTTGCATTCATATTCCCCATACCTTTGTTACTCCTCTTAAGGGGTTTAAAACCAAAACACACAAGGTGTGTTCATGCTTCATTTGTTTGATTTTATACCTCTAGAACATTGATACTACATCTTTTGGCTAATCCATTCTTTTCACTTGTTTTGTGTGTTTTTACAAGGGTAATCAAGCTAAGAACCCCCTTCATCGGCCGGTCGGTAGAAGGAGGAAGGAAAAGTCCACAATCTCCCACACTCAATACAAGGTACACGCGATCATCTTTGTTCTTCTTGAGGTAACCTCTCTGGCGATCACACTTCCCATTAGCACCACGTGCATTTTTATATTTATTCTTATTTTCTTAAGTGGATTTTCCATAATCTACAAATAGCAGAAAGGCCCTGGCAGCCACATGATGACCGCTAGGCGCGCTTAGCTGTAGCGACCCGAGATCTGAACACCGGGAAGGCCCGATAACCAGAATCTCAAACCGCCACCCACGAGCCCAAAGACTCAGAAGGGTCAAAGGGATGGTGTGGAAATACACAAGAATCTAAAATAATTGCAGAACTACACAGTTAATATGAATAAGCAGGAGATAATAAATAACATTAAACAGATTACAAGGTCGAACATCTAACAACAGACTGAAAAGTAACAGTAGTCCACAACTAGTAAAGTCCAGAAAGAAAAGGTACAACTACACGGGACATACCCCAGCTCTGGCAACTGGCAGCTAACCCTGGGCACGATAACCACATGGAGCCTCAGAAGCGCTCCCCTGAAACCTCGCCTCACCGTAAACCACGGAAAGACGTAGGGAATGAGCCTCATAACAAAAGGCTCAGTAGGGATCACCCGGACCCCCACCTCGCAAAATGAGAAACTACATGGAAAGCAGTCAAGGCTAACACTAACCAAACGTAGAGCGAAGGTCAACAAAATAAGTAAACGGGAAAGCTCAGTCACGTCAAGTACCGACCACACGGCACAAAAATCGAGACGATCTGACAGAACACCAAGAGTCACTACCTGACAAAGATAGGAGTACCACCCACTAGAAGTAAGGCCGGATGCGCCCACTGGCGTCTTAGACCGCATCTCAGGTGTCCCCTTCATCGTACCCTAGCGGAATGGGGACCCGTACAAGTAACCACAAAACAAGGACTGGTCGGGGTCGCGCTCGTCAGCGCAGGTCCACCTCCCCCGACCATGGCGCACACACAGACCATGCATCCTAAGTCAGGCCCTCTGACTAGTTTTCCCCCCAGTCGGACTCTGGCTGCAAGACGTAGGGCCATACGGTAACCAGTCTAAAAACCGTCTCTCGGGGTAGCCTCGCCACCACACCCTGGTGGGACCACTCGCGTGTCGGAAGGCTACGACAAGTGGAGGGTCACTGAAAGAGTAGACTCTCTAGCCAATGAAAAACAGCGTCTAAATCTGACAAAGTACAAGGACTGCTCCTCATACCGACACCGACTCACGGTGACATCAGTTGAATCCATGCCACTCCCTGGGGTTCCCACGGCACCCACGTACGGCCCCCACATGATGCCCAGCATCAGTCGGGCCGCCAGTCAGCACGGGGATCAAGGTCCACTCCCCTAGGATTGGGATAGGTGACAAAAGAACTCCGGTCGGACAGAAGACAGGTGGCGGTCCACTCTGTACCGCCCCAGAGCAAAAATGGTCTAATGCTGGACCGCCTCACAAAGAAACGGTCCTCTCTGGACCGCCAGACTCAACAGGGAAGAAACGGTCTCCTATAGACGGCTTAGGACAAAAATAGTCCGCTCCTAGGCCGCCTCATGGTGTAAAACAGTCTCATGGGGACCGCCACGCCATGGAGCTGCGAAGGGGTGAAACGGTGACCTTGTGACCGTTTGGACATGAAACGGTCTCTCTGGGACCGCAAAGTGGGGTTAAATGGTCACCCCATGACTACTTGATCCCAAAAATCTTCAACGGTCAAATGCCAACGGTCAAAAATGCCTCAAAGGGCACGCTGGCCAACGAGGAAAAATGGTCGGCCCCTTGGCCGCCTCAGGGCTAGGCGGTCTATCGCGTGACCGCATACCCTGCCGACACTCTAAGCCCAAAAATGGTCTAGCTAAGGCCGCTTCAGGCCAAAAATGGTTCCTATTACGACCGCATACATTCTGGATAACCGAGAATGGCGGGAGTGGCCCCAAAACGCCATTCCACGCCCCATTCACCCCCGGGTGAAGGGGAAACAAAAGGGGAACCCTTCCCCATGCCCCATGGCACCATTTGATGCCCACAAACCACAAGATAACGTGATAAATCTCTAGATCCGACGCTCAAACCCCAATTCATGGTTTTCCCATCCCGGCTCGAAATAACTGATGCGGGATGAGACCACGGACACGACAAGCTCGCGGTTGTCCCTTAACGAGGGAAGCATCGGACGTGCGCGGTTGAGAAACCGGTAATGAGCTAGGGTGATCGGCTCTCTCGTGTGCCCGGATCGAGTCACGGGACGGTCTCGCACTCTCTCGCAGCAGCAGTAATGAATAGATAAAGCGAGCTAGATATCCCTACACATGCTCTCTAGCAGCGGCATAAACAAATATATATGAAGTAAGCAAAATGCCAAGTAAGGGAGCGAATGCGATACCTCCACGCGCTCGGCGTGGGGAAGACGGACCCGGCCGAAACTCGTACTCCCGGGATAAATATTACACAATGATGACAGCAATTAAATATCGTCCACTCCACGCAGGGAGGTAAAGGGCTACACAACTGGGCCCGGGAGGACCGAATTCGGGTTGACGGGCGGCTTCTCGCGTTGATTCGGCAACACCCGAACTAGTGACGGTGGGGCCCACGTGCTGTCCGGAGGGGCCGTGTGGGACCCGGTGGCACCGCTGTGGTGGTGGATGCCTGCATGAGCGCTCCCTGGAGTGGAGGCGCGCTGGTTCACCAGCCGGAGGCCGGGCGGCTCCGATCGGCACCGGTCGGAATAACCGGCCACGGATCTGCAACTTCTGGTTTTCAGCGCGCGTCCCGGCGAGAACGGACGCTACGATCAGTCCCGATGTCGGATCGACACAAGACTGGCGCCGTTGGAAAGCTAACTTCAAATCCTTCAATATAGGCCTAAATATCTGACCTGGATCTACATGGATTTGGGATTTAATGAATTTACAACTTCCTATTGTACAGTATCCGAACACTCAGATCTGCAGGGCTATTCTCTTAGAACTGCCTTTGACTTCTATGAAGACCTTGGATTCAGACTTCGACTGCTTCATGAAAGTTGTGGGAAATTGAGCTAGGAAAACAGAAAAACTTGTTAGGAAAAGTTTGGATATGGATACGAATTGATAGGAGTTTTTAACTAACAGTGGGTCAGATCTGGAAATGGGCTGAAAACACTGTAGCTGAGATAGAACACGAATTTTGAAAAATGGATAGAGGGCGGATCAAAAATCAATAAAAATGGTGGATGTAGGGAATGATGGACAGAACTCCTGGTAAAATTGGGAGGGTTTGGAAAAATCAAAAAGAGGGCCGGAGGTGAGAAACACAGGGCTGCTGTCACTGTAGATAGAGATAAAACAGATATGGGAATGAAAGATGCATGAAAAGGGAAAAATACTAAATGAGGGAGTTTGGACCTGAATGTTTTTGTGGATGATGGGGTGGAATATAGGAACACACCATAAAAATTTCAGACCACGAAGAGGCCGTGGCTAGTAGCAGGAATTTCGGGAAGACACCTCTGTCCAGCAGGACAGAATACCGAAGACGGTTTCGCGGTGGCTCGAAGGCGGCACGAACGGCGGCGGCGGCGGCACAGATGATCACCGGAGATAGAGGGGAGGGGATAGAAGATAGAAATCACTCTATAACTAGAGGTTGGAGGATAGAAACCAGAGGGAGAGAGGAGGGGCTCAAGAACACTCTTGATTTTCCAACACTTTTCTCTTCATTAATGCCAACAAATGAAAAATACAACCTTTTATATGCCTTACATCAAACCTATTCTACACCATTAGATCTAGGGGAGGGGAATGGAGGGCCTAGATTGGATGTGAATAACACACAAAAAATAATAAAATATTAAGGGGAGAGGGGCGCCCCCTTGACCATGGTTAATGGGGTTGAATGGGTAGGTGAGGTAGGTAACCCACCTTGGACTAATTAAGCCACTTGTCTCCCATGTGGTCAAATGGCATTCAACCCTTCTAGATGGCCACCTAGGATGGTTGACCAGCCCCACATGAGTGACATGGACCAATGGGAAAGGGCTGAGGGCCCCCTTGCTGGTCCTACTGACAAATTACAAAGAAACCCAAACAATTCGTGGGAATGACGCATTGGCTTATAAAGTCGTACAATTGCGCATATACTTTCCCGTGGATATACAAATAAACTAAAGGACATAAATGTAAAATAAAATATACATGCTCAGCGTCGATTCCCATCAACTCTCCCCGGGTGGGAGGAACTCGACCCCGTCGAGTAGGGGTATGGATGCTCGAGTACTCCGGCGGATCTGTCACCATGCCAAGTAACGCGGGTACGCTCCACTCCGAGTGATCGTCACTTGCTCATTCCATATATACTCGATATGCGCGGACTGCTATGGGCCGAAGGTGGACACTCCGGGTGGGGCACTCTCAAAAAGGGAGGTGGCGGCTCGAAGACTCACTAGGAATCACCGTTGAGTCCCTGTAGGTGACTGATCCGGGTATAGATGTAGAACCGATCCCATACTCACGAGCGAGTCCACTCGCCTCTCACTCATAAGAGACTGACATCGACGAGCTTGCACAAGACACATGCAGACAGACATACCACACAAAGAAAAAAAGCACATCGACTCATCTATGACCCTAGACACACCTAATGTTAGTCCGACCCGTACATGGGTGACGGCAGACCAGGACACCCGAATATGTGCCATGCATGCATGTTATGCAACTGGGAATGGATGGCATGGGATACACCTAAATGTCCAAGTATGACCAGGTCATGCATGGATGGCCCTTTGGATTTAGGAGACTTGAGTGGGCTAGGAAAGCCGGGTATGGAAGAGCCAGGTGTAGGTGTATCGTGGACGGGCTTGGTGGGTATGGAGGGCCCGGCGATAGTGGACTCCCTCTAAGAAGTGAAGTATACATTGAGGGTCTAAGGGTCCACTAGGGAGTGTGTCAAAGGGATCAAAGAAGGTATGACCCCTTGTGGTGGGTTCCCACAAATCACGGTCCCACGTGTAGAAGTTTTGAAGGTGTGGATAGTCACCTTCTTGAATTATGACGGGTGGGACGGGGATCGTAGGCAAGAAGTATGATTCCTCTCTCGGATAAAAGGGTATGAATTCAGGCTCGTCCGGTAGCGGGAGAAGTAGAAGAACCTCCGTGGTGACACAACCCACGGTGCACTCAGAGGTAATGGACCCGAAGGCCGGATGGGTGAAGCTAAGACTAGCGGGTTGATCAAAGCCTCGGGCCAAAAGATGCGTCAACTCCCATTGTGAATCTAATCCCATGACAAGATCGTCCAACGTATCAACATGGTGATGAAATCAAAATGTGGTATGGAATGAGTTGACCGGCACTATAGGTAGGATGGGGTCCATGGATGGAAAGGGAGGTGGGACCAAGCCATCCTTGAGCCAACTAAAAAGCGGCTCGACGATGTATAGTGTACCCGTTAAAAACACGGGTGGCTCGGGTTTTGGTGGTTCCAAATGAGGGGATTCCGACTCGAATTCGGAAATAGAGGGGGATGACATTGGAACTCTCTCGAGTGGAGAAGGCTGGGAGGTAGATGCTTGACTAAAGCTACAATACCGAGAAAAGTGAGACTCAAATGGTTTGACCGATAGAGCGACCGTATAGGATTGCGCTAGAGAGAATGCATTGCGGATAAGACATTCCAACTGAAAGTGAAGGCGCAAACCTCTCCGGAACTGAAATGTGGCCGTGTTGCTCTCCTCTCCCAAGCCATGTTCCAACCAATACGTATGATATGCCCGAATGTACTCGGACACGCGCCTTGGATGGGTCGACATGGGTTGGCCATCGTTGCCAAAATATGGGAATGGATCCCTAGGAATGGATATGCAAGGCCATTTTTTTTTTAAAAGCAAAATGTGATGCTAACTAATGTACCTAGACATAACCAAAACTCGGTACGTGGCGAAGACAACCGATCCGAAGATCACTCGCGCAAGTGTGCGGCCTTCCCGATAGGCGTAGCCTAACGTTCGGACAACACCTTTTAATATACCAGGTTATTGGGATGCAATGCAAAAGACACTTTTTTTTTGTTTTAAAACAATGATGACCCTAAACACGACTTAGACAATGACTAATGACTACATGACACTCTTCTTTTTTTTTTGACACCCTAGACTCAACTCGCTCTGATACCAAATTGATGCGGGACGAGACCACGGACATGACAAGCTCGCGGTTGTCCCTTAACGAGGGAAGCGTCGAACGTGCGCGGTTGAGAAACCGGCAATGAGCTAGGGTGATCGGCTCTCTCGTGTGCCCAGATCGGGTCACCGGACGGTCTCGCACTCTCTCGCAGCAGCGGTAATGAATAGATAAAGCGAGCTAGATATCCCTACACATGCTCTCTAGCAGCGGCATAAACAAATATATATGAAGTAAGCAAAATGCCAAGTAAGGGAGCGAATGCGATACCTCCACGCGCTCGGCGTGGGGAAGACGGACCCGGCCGAAACTCGTACTCCCGGGATAAATATTACACAATGATGACAGTAATGAAATATCATCCACTCCACGCAGGTAGGTAAAGGGCTACACAACTGGGCCCGGGAGGACCGAATTCGGGTTGACGGGCGGCTTCTCCCGTTGATTCGGCAACACCCGAACTAGTGACGGTGGGGCCCACGTGCTGTCCGGAGGGGCCGTGTGGGACCCGGTGACACCGCTGTGGTGGTGGATGCCTGGATGAGCGCTCCCTGGAGTGGAGGCGTGCTGGTTCACCGGCCGGAGGCCGGGCGGCTCCGATCGGCACCGGTCGGCTCCGATCGGCACCGGTCGGAATAACCGGCCACGGATCTGCAACTTCTGGTTTTCAGTGCGCGTCCCGGCGAGAACGGACGCTGCGATCAGCCCCGATGTCGGATTGACACGAGACTGGCGCCGTTGGAAAGCTAACTTCAAATCCTTCAATATAGGCCTAAAGATCTGTCCTGGATATGCATAGATCTAGGCTTTAATGAATTTATAACTTCCTGTTGTACAGTAGTCGAACACTCAAATCTGTAGGGCTATTCTCTGAGAACTGCCTTTGACTTCTATGAAGACCTTGGATTCAGACTTTGACCGCTTCATGAAAGTTGTGGGAAATTGAGCTGGGAAAACGGAAAAATGGGTTTGGAAAAGTTTGGATATGGCTACGAATTGATAGGAGTTTTTCACTAACAGTGGGTCGGATCTGCAAATGGGCTGAAAGCACTATAGCTGAGATAGAACACGAATTTTGAAAAATGGATAGAGGGCGGATCAAAAATTAATAAAAATGGTGGATGTAGGGGATGATGGATAGAACTCCCGGTAAAATTGGGAGGGTTTGGAAAAATCAAAAAGAGGGCCGGAGGTGAGAAACACAGGGCTACTGTCAGTGTAGATAGAGACAAAATAGATATGGGAATGAAAGATGCACGAAAAGGGAAAAATACTAAACGAGAGAGTTTGGACCTGAATTTTTTTTGTGGATGATGGGGTGGAATATAGGAACACACCATAAAAATTTCAGACCACGAAGAGGCCGTGGCTAGTAGCAGAAATTTCGGGAAGACACCTCTGTCCAGTAGGACAGAATACCGAAGACGGTTTCGCGGCGGCTCGAAGGCGGCACGAACGGCAGCGGCGGCGGCACAGATGATCACCGGAGATAGAGGGGAGGGGATAGAAGATAGAAATCACTCTATAACTGGAGGTTGGAGGAGCGAAACTAGAGGGAGAGAGGAGGGGCTCAAGAACACTCTTGATTTTCCAACAATTTTCTCTTCATTAATGCCAACAAATGGAAAATACAACCTTTTATATGCCTTACATCAAACCTATTCTACACCATTAGATCTAGGGGAGGGGAATGGAGGGCCTAGATTGGATGTGAATAACACACAAAAAATAATAAAATATTAAGGGGAGAGGGGCGCCCCCTTGACCATGGTTAATGGGGTTGAATGGGTAGGTGAGGTAGGTAACCCACCTTGGACTAATTAAGCCACTTGTCTCCCATGTGGTCAAATGGCATTCAACCCTTCTAGATGGCCACCTAGGATGGTTGACCAGCCCCACATGAGTGACATGGACCAATGGGAAAGGGCTGAGGGCCCCCTTGCTGGTCCTACTGACAAATTACAAAGAAACCCAAACAATCCGTGGGAATGACGCATTGGCTTATAAAGCCGTACAATTGCGCATATACTTTCCCGTGGATATACAAATAAACTAAAGGACATAAATGCAAAATAAAATGTACATGCTCGACGTCGATTCCCATCAATAACCCTCTCTCGACCTCCCTTCGGCCTAGAAATCGTGGGGAAGGTAAATGTCAAGCTAAGGATCCATCACCCTACCTCAGGGTCGCCTGAAACGCGATAGATCGACGCCGATCTTCAAAACTCCGCTTGAAACCCTCATTCTTCACGAGCTTCCCACAAGCTCCACACTCCTCCACGACCGTCTCACTGCCGTCGCCACGCCGTCACCTCGCCGCCGTCTGCATCCGGGGAGAGGGTCGCCGCCGCGTCCACGTACGGGAGGGGGAGAGAGGGGCGCCGGTCGGTCACGGGAGGGGGAGGAAAAAGGGGAAAGAAGAAGAAGAAAGAAAAATGAAAGAAATAGGGGTATTATAGAAAATCTTGATTTTCCAAAAAAATATAGAAAAATAAAAAAAATACATTTCCTTGATCCTCGAAACACGTCGGACGCACTGGTACTATCTCGGAGTAGGAGAACGCAACGGTTTACCCTACACAAGGTTCCGTAGGTTCGTTAGGGAAAAACAGGTGTAAACCGCGAAACACATTCCGGGACCCTCAAAACTTATCCGAAACCCACGGAACCAGATCTGAAAAGTGTCTGAAAAACTCGGGGCATTACAGCCCTCCCCCCTTAAATAAATTTCATCCTCAAAATTCAAAATAAAGCACAGGGGACAAGAAAAGGAGACTTACTCAAATAGATAAGGGAACTACTGACGTATCTCATCCTCTCGCTCCCAAGACGCCTCGCCGCCTGAGTGCCGCTACCACACCACTTTAACCAAGGGAATAACCTTGTTCCGTAGGTGCTGCTCTCGCCGATCCTCAATACGGATGGGGAACTCTGCTAGAGACAGATCGGGAGTCACCTCAGGCCAAAAGGAATCCTCCAAAAGATGGGAATCATCGGGCATGTACTTCCTCAGCATGGAGACATGGAACACATCATGCACTGCAGCCAACTCCAAAGGTAGATGCACCCGATAAGGAACCTCGCCAATGCGTTCCCCAATGGGAAAAGGGCCAACATAGCGGGGACTCAACTTCCCACGCCACCCAAAATGCATTACCCCCTTCATAGGAGAAACTGTCAAAAATACTCGATCACCGACCGTGAAACTGAGGGGCTGCCTTCTCCGATCGGCATAGCTCTTCTGCCGACTCTACGCCGCTAACATGTTCTGACGGACCAAATGCACCACATTCACGCACTGCTGCACCAGCTCTGGTCCCATCATAACACACTCACCAACCTCAAACTAATCGAGTGGAGTCTGACACGGTCGCCCGTACAACGCCTCATAGGGAGCCATCCCAATGCTCAAATGATAGCTGTTGTTATAGGCAAACTCCACCAATGGTAGATGGTGAATCCAACTCCCCTGCCACTCCAGACAACATGACCTCGGCATGTCCTCTAGCGTCTGGATGGTCCTCTCTGACTGACCGTCCGACTGGGGATGGTACGCTGAGCTAAAAGCTAACTCGGTGCGTAGAGCTCTCTGGAAACTCCTCCAGAATCCAGAAGTGAAACGTGAATCTCGATCTGACACAATGGAAATGAAAATTCCATGCAAAGGTATGATCCGCTCCACATAAAGACATGCCAACTTGGGCACACTCCAGCTGACTCTGATCGGTAACAATCGAGCCATCTTCGTCAGCCTATCCACCAGCAACCAAATACTATCCTACCCACTAGGAGTCCTTGACAATCCGATACATCTTCATCGCACCCGGATGTACGGTGTACCTACCCCCATGAGCCTCTCGCAACACCGCACGTCTCACCTGCTCCTCGGCCGGGACGTATAGCCTACCTCGGAATCTCACCGCTCTGTCCTCGCTGAGCTCCACATAGGCCATAGCCAAAATCTAGGGCAACTCAGGGTCTGCATGCTGGGCCTCTATCACCTGACGATGGATGGCTGGTGTGACAGTCAAGCTCGCAAGAATAGCTGACCCTGGTTCTTGAGGAACCTTAAGGCTAAATGTCATGGCTGGCACTTGTTCCTAGAGCCTTCACTTCCTCAACATCATCACACTGACCACGACCTTCCTGCTCAAGGCATCAGCAACGACGTTCATCCTGCCCGGCTGATAAGACAGGGTGAAGTCATAATCCTTCATATACTCCATCCATCTCCTCTGCTTGAGGTTAAGGTCCTTTTGAGTGAACACATACCTCAAACTCTGGTGGTCAGTGAACACCTCAAACTTCTCACCGTACAGATAATGTCTCCAAATATTCAATGCAAAGATTACAGCGGCCAACTCAAGGTCATGGGTAAGGTAGTTCTCCTCGTGTGGCTTCAACTGCTGCGATGCATACACCACAACTCTACCGTGCTGCATCAGCACAGCACCCAAACCAATCCTAGAAGCATCTGTACATAATACAAAATCTCCTGATCCAGAAGGCAACACCAACAACGATGATGAGGTGAGCAACCTCCTGAGCTCCATAAAGCTCTGCTCACACTCATCAGTCCAGACAAATGGCACATCCTTCCTCGTAAGCCTGGTCATCAAGGCTGCAATACGAGCAAAATCATGGATGAACCTCCTATAATAGCCTGCAAGCCCCAAAAAAACTCCGAATCTCCGTCACAGACCCCGGCCTCGGCCACTGCATCACTGCCTCGACCTTGGCTGGATCCACGAAAATACCCTCACCAGAAATCACATGCCCCAAAAAGTGCACCTCACGAAGCCAGAACTCGCACTTGATGAGCTTCACATACAACTGGTGATCTAGCAAGGTCTGCAACACAACCCTCAAATGGTACACATGGTCCTCTGCAGACTACGAATAAACAAGGATGTCATCCACAAACACGACCATAAACTGGTCCAAGTAGGGACGAAACACCCTATGCATCAAATCCATGAACGCTGCGGGGGCATTGGTGAGCCCAAACGGCATCACCAAAAACTCATAATGCCCATACCTCGTACTGAATGCAGTCTTCTCCACATCCGACTCACGAATCCGCAGCTGATAATAATCAGGCCGCAGATCAATCCGCGAGAACACTCAAGCAGACTGAAGCTGATCGAACAAGTCATCAATCCGTGGCAACGGATACTTGTTCTTAAGGGTCACCTCGTTCAGCGTCCGGTAGTCAATGCACAACCTCGAACTACCATCCTTCTTCTTCACAAACAATACTAGCGCACCCCAAGGGGAAAAGCTCGGATGAATGTACCCCTTGGCGAGTAACTCATGCAACTGCGCCCTCAACTCTCTCAGCTCAGCTCGCGGGAACCATGCGATAAGGAGCCTTCGACAAAGGCCTTGTACCATGCACAACCTCGATCACAAAATCGATCTCCCGCTGGGGAGGTAATCCAGGTAAATCCTTAGGAAAAACATCGGGAAACTCGCACACCACCGGAATGTCCTCCACATCCGGCTCTGACTGGTCCACCATGACCACAGAAGTGAGAAAACCCTGACAACCCGCACCGAGTAATCAATGAGCCCTAATAGCCGAAATAAGAAAGTAAGAAGAGGAAGACCTGATACTTTGGAAAAAGAAGGTGGGACCTCGAAGTTGTCGGAAATAAACCTTCTTCGAGCCGCAATCCACTAAGACATGATGGGCCTCCACCCAATCCATGCCCAAAATCACATCAAAATCCTGAAGTAGTAATGCATAAAGCCTAGCCGACAAGCTCCGCCCTTCCACCCACACAGGCACCTTCTCAAAACAATACGGGGTGATCATTAAATTATAAGTAGGCAACTCTACCGCCAAATCACAGGACATCTGGGTTACCGGCTTCTCAATACTCAACGTGAAATCCTCCGAAATAAATGAATGCGATGCGTCAGAATCAAACAAAACTCAAGATGTGCAACCCAAAATCATAACAGTACCTTCCACAAGCTGCGACGACTCTGCCTCTGCCCTGGTCATGTGTGTAATCTTGCCGCGAGACCTCTGGCTGCCCACACTCGCTGATCGGGGCAGTGGCGGGTACTGCCCCTGCTGCTGATGTTACTGCTGCGGCTGCTGCTGTTGCATCCTCAAAGGACAGTCACGCGCCATATGCCCTGCCTGGTCACATCTGAAATAAATCACTGGTGCCGTGCATTGCCTGAGCGGGTGAGAACCGCCGCACTGGGGACACGACCCCCGCGAACCACCAACTGATCCCTAACACTGATAAAGAATCGGCTGCTGGACACTACCTGCAGACGCCTGCCTCTGATCTATGCCCTCCTTGCGCTTCTTACCAAGACCTCTCTTGAAGAACTTCTTGACCTTCGAGCCAAAAGATGTAGATCCTGTCGCTGACGCCGCTGGCACCGATGCTTCCGAACTACCCGTAGCGTGCTGAAAAGTGCTCTGCTATTGGGTAGCCTTCTGCTGGATGCGGCCTGACTGGGACTGCCCCTGGCCAACCTATCCTCGGATCTTTTGCATATCCAGCACTAATGATGCCGCCACACGGGAAGCTGTCTCCAAATCCATAGCAGCGTTCGCCATCAAGAGGTGCCTCAAATCCTGCCTCAAACCCTGGACAAACTGCTCGGTCTTCAGCCCCTCATTCTCCATGATATGGGGAGCATAACGGCCCAACTCAACAAACCGAGCCCTATACTGCAACACTAACATGTCGCCCTGAACCAGCTCCAGAAACTAACGCATCTTCTACGTACCAACATAGGATGGGCAATAAGTACGCTCGAAGACCCTAACAAAGTCCTGCCACACAATCAGCTGCAGCGAACAAGACTGAAAGGACGTCTTCCACTCTGAAGACCACCATGCTCGAGCCGAACCCTGCAACTGGTTACAAGCCAACATCACCCTATCCTCCTCGGCGTAGTTCATGGAACTGAACACTCTCTCCATCTCATCAAGCCAATCTCTAGCCACATCTGGGTCCGGTTGGCCGCCATAGTAGGGTGGATGGAACTGCAAAAAGTCCCTCACTGCACGGCTAGGCCCACCCCTAGACGACGAGCCCTCACCAGCATCTCCACCGAACTGCTGAGTCATGAACTGAATCATACTCCAAAAGAAATCCTCTGCCCTTGGAACTCTTGTTGTATCCCCTGCCTCAGTGGCAACTGGTGGCACTATGCTCTACTCCTCCTGCTCCTCTATCGACTGTCCCTGCTAAGAGCGTGGCCTCCGCCTCGGTGCCATACTCACCTGTTGCAAAAAGACAGAAGGCACGGAGAAACGGCAAAATCAATAAAACATACGATGCCCTAACCCAGTGCCAACTGTACATCACCATTGTGGACTAGTGGACCACTGTAATTATTTATGATTCTTATATATATCCACAACCGCTACTCTAATACCAACTGTAGCGACCCGAGATCCGAACACCGGGAAGGCTCGATAACCTGAATCTCAAACCGCCACCCACGAGCCCGAAGACTCGGAAGGGTTAAAGGGATGGTGTGGAAATACACAAGAATCTAAAATAATTGCAGAACTACACAGTTAATATGAATAAGCAGGAGATAATAAGTAACATTAAATAGATTACATGGTCCACAATCTAACAACAGACTGAAAAGTAACAGTAGTCCATAACTAGTATAGTCTAGAAAGAAAAGGTACAACTACATGGGGCATACCCCGGCTCTGGCAACTGGCAACTGACCCTGGGCACTAGAACCACGTGGAGACTTAGAAGCGCTCCCCTGAAGCCTCGCCTCACCTGAAACAACAGAAAGACGCATGGAATGAGCCTCATAACAAAAGGCTCAGTAGGGATCACCCGGACCCCTACCTCGTAAAATGAGAAACTGCATAGAAATCTATCAAGGTTAACACTAACCAAACGTAGAGTGAAGGTCAACAAAATAAGCAAACGGTAAAGCTCAGTCACGCCAAGTACCGACCACACGGCATAAAAACTGAGACGATCCGACAGAACACCAAGAGTCACTACCTGACAAAGACAAGAGTACCACCCACTCGAAGCAAGGCCGGATGCGTCCACTGGCGTCTTAGACCGCGCCGCAGGTGTCCCCCTCGTCGCACCTGGCGGAACGGGGACCCATACAAGTAACCACAAAACAAGGACTGGTCGGGGTCACGCTCGTCAGCGCAGGTCCACCACCCCCGACCACGTGTACACACACAGACCATGCGTCCTAGGTCAGGCCCTCTGACTGGTTTTCCCCTCAGCCGGACTCTGGCTACAAGATGTGGGGCCCTACGGTAACCAGTCTTAAAATCGTCTCTCAGGGTAGCCTCGCCACCATTCCCTGGTGGGAGCACTCGCATGTCGGAAGGCTACTACTAGTGGAGGGTCACTGAAAGAGTATACTCTCTAGCCAACGGAAAATAACATCTAAATCGGACGAAGTGCAAGGACTGCTCCTCGTATCGACACCGACTCACAATGACATCAGCCGAATCCACGCCACTCCCTGGGGTTCCCACGGCACCAACATACGGCCCCCACATGATGCCCAGCATCAGTCGGGCCGCCAGTCAGCACGGGGATCAAGGTCCACTCCCCCAGGATTGGGATCGGCGAGAAAAGAACCCCGGTCGGACAGAAGACAGGTGGCGGTCCACTCTGGACCGCCCCAGAGCAAAAATGGTCTAATGCTAGACCGCCTCACAAAGAAACGGTCCTCTCTGGACCGCCAGACTCAACAGGGAAGAAATGGTCTCCTACAGACCGCTTAGGATAAAAACGGTCCACTCCTAAGCCGCCTCATGGTGTAAAATGGTCTCATGGGGACCGCCAGGCCATGGAGCTGCGAAGGGGTGAAACGGTCACCTTGTGACCATTTGGACATGAAACGGTCTCTCTGGGACAGCAAAGCGGGGTTAAACGGTCACCCCATGACTGCTTGATCCCAAAAATCTCCAACGGTCAAATGCCAACGGTCAAAAATACCTCGAAGGGCACGCTGGCCAACGAGGAAAAATGGTCGGCCCCTTGGCCGCCTCAGGGCTAGGCGGTCTATCGCGTGACCGCATACCCTGCCGACACTCTAAGCCCAAAAACGGTCTAGCTAAGGCCGCTTCAGGCCAAAAACGGTTCTTGTTAAGACCGCATACATTCCGAAAAATCAAGAATGGCGGGAGTGGCCCCAAAATGCCATTCCACGCCCCCATTCACCCCCGGGTGAAGGGGAAACAAAAGGGGAACCCTTCCCCATGCCCCATGGCACCATTTGATGCCCACAAACCACAAGATAACGCGGTAAATCTCTAGATTCGGTGCTCAAACCCCAATTCATGGTTTTCCCTTCCCGGCTCGAAATAACCCTCTCTCAACCTCCCTTCGGCCTAGAAATCGCGGGGAAGGTAAATGCCGAGCTAAGGATCCGTCACACTACCTCGGTGTCGCCCGAAATGCGACGGATCGACGCCGATCTTCAAACCTCCTCTTGAAACCCTCGTTCTTCATGAGCTTCCCACGAGCTCCACACGCCTCCATGACCGTCTCACCGCCGCCGTCGTCGCCGCGTCGTCACCTCGCCGCCGTCTGCAGCTGGGGAGAGGGTCGCCGTCGCGTCCACGCAAGGGAGGGGGAGAGAGGGGCGCCGGTCAGTCACGGGAGGGGGAGGAAGAAGGGGAAAGAAGAAGAAGAAAGAAAAAGAAAAGAAATAGAGGTATTTATAGAAAATCTCAATTTTTCAAAAAATACAAAAAAATAGAAAAATACATTTTCTCGATCCTCGAAACACGCCGGGCGCACTAGTACTATCCCGGAGTAGGAGAACACAGCGGTTTACCCTACACAGGGCTCCATAGGTTCGTTAGGGAAAAACACATGTAAACTGCGAAACACGTTCCGGGACCCTCAAAACTGATCCAAAACCCACGGATGCAGATCAGAAAAGTGTCCGAAAAACTCGGGGCATTACATTAGTGGTCGTGGAGAAGACCGCAACCTCCCTGACAGACCTGAAAACACCCAGAATAGTAGGAAAATGGACAAAACTCTATCTAAACATACATATGAACACACCAAACTTGCAAGAGAGCATGAATAACGTGATGGGCACTAGGTGTCCCACCGTGATCGCCAAAAAATAGAGGTTGTTGATGTTTTGTTATACCTCTACCCCCCTAACTATGCATATAACATATGAGTGCATGAACAAGCATAAAAGTATAAACAAAGGGGCGATGAAAGATGAGAAATACTTACCGTGATCGCCAAAAAAAAGAGGATGTTGATGTATTGTTATACCTCTACCCCCCTAACTATGCATATACCATATGAGTGCATGAATAAGCATAAAAGTATAAACAAAGGGGCGATGAAAGATGAGAAATACTGACCGTGATCGCCACCAAGGATTAACAACGCCAAAGGATGAAGAAAAGAGAGAAACGGCTCCGTGTACCTTCGAAAGATGAAGACTTGATCGCGCACTTCATATGGGGTGCAGGGAATGATGTGGAATCAACCTCCTCTCCTTCCAGCCGGCTAGAGAAAGAGGGTCTCACGTTCAATCATGCTCTCCTGCAAAACAAAGCCAAGACAAAGAAGAAAAACCCATTAGAACATGTATGTGTAGCATCAATCCCGCAGTGGTAAAATAGGGGTAGAAATTGAGGGAGAACGCACCGGGGAGAGATTTTTAACCCCTGTGGAAGGGTGCAAATAATAGGTGTGTGTTTTCTGATGATAACAAGATAAATATGAGGGAAAATCACGCATCACAACTGTGGGAATATGCTATGCAATATGGAGAAAAGTGTAGAAGTAGCAGAAAACAGTGCAGTTGTGATAATTTTGAGAATTTGGAGGACTAGAACTAAGAGAAGAAAGGATGAAATTAATCCCAGAAAGATGGAAACGAAAGCTAATACTTCCCTCTTCAAGAGGGGGTCGAAGAGTTGAGTCGGAGATGCAGCATGGCCTCGCCCCACGTTCAGAAAGAGCCCCCCTTAGCGACCTACGAACTTGGGTTCTATTTATAGGAGCAGGAAAACCCTAGGGTTCAAATCCAAGATTTCAGGGGATAGAGTCCAAGATAAATCCCGTGTGATATATCAATCTCGAGATAATATCAAAGGGAAGAGCCCAGAAAAAATAGATCGAGATTTGGTGGAATAATCTGGAAGATATCAGCCCTGGAGGATAGCCCCGTCGAGTAGAAAACAGAGTTCAGAAGAAGCTGGACTTTTCAGACAGCCTAGCGGTCGGTCGACCGACCGCCTACAAGAAGAAACGGTCGGTCGACCGATCATTTGCAGGTGGGTGGCGAAAAGAAGGCCATCAGGCTGGGAACTTAAGCCTAGCGGTCGGTTGACTGACCGCTAGCCAAAGGAAACAGTCAGTCGACTGACCGTTTGGTAGGCTTCTGGTAGCAAATGGGCCATTGGGCTATCTAGGTTGACCCGGAATGCCCAAAAAACGTGAGAATTTATAAGAAAAGGCCTAGGGCTCAATGAAATCATGATTTCCAAGGCTCAAAGGGAATAGAACAATAAAATGGGCTCGAAATCCAACCAAGGAAAGCTCCAAAGAAACGGTTCACTCGGGGCATTACAATGACAAATAAGAGAAATAACGTAACTTGCAGGCTAAAACGGGTGTCAACATTGCCTATTACCAAAGGACTATTGTGTGTAATAGTGTGTGAAAGATCTAACCTGTAATATATCAGATCTGAGCTTCTAAGTTGCCCTTTCAACACACTTATTTAAATCGGGTAAAAGTTTTCTAACAAAGGTAATCACCCAATTCACCCCCCCCTCTTGGGTGTCATTGATCACGGGACTTCAATTGGTATTAGAGCTAAGGCACTATTTTTCATAGATCTAACGATCTAGAGAGATCCAGATCAATGGCTAATAAAATATTTACTATGGATTCTCCACCTGTGTTTGATGGTTCTAACTTTAATTTATGATTGGGAAGAATGTGTAGTATAGTCAACTCATACAACCCTAAGCTATGGAAGCTTATTTCTCATGGTCCTTATGAGTTGCCTGAAGACGAATCAGTTTGGACTACAGATTATGAGTCCAAACATGATTAAAAAATGTTTGGTTCTAAATTTGTTCACTGCTACAGTTAATGCTAACAGTTTTCCTTTTATTTCCATCTACAGCTCTGCAAAGGACATACTGGATGGCTTACCTAGCTTCCATGAAGAAGAGGAGGTCAGATGTCTCATGGCAGGCATGAGTGATCACAACAGTGACCAGTAGAGTAGATCACCCTCAGAGGCAAGATTGAATTCTGGTAATATCTCTTTTGATGAGTTATTGGATGCATACAATGGTCTTGCAAATAAATATAAGAATTAAAATCTGAGACTAAGAAACTGAAAAAGAAGTCTGAGTCTTGGTTACACGAGTTAGATCTACATGAGGAACAAGCTGCATGCATAAAATCTGAAAATGAAAGTCTTCTTGCTAGAATCTCTGAATGTGAGGAAACAGAAAAAGAGTTAAAAATGAAACTGAACTCTGATTATGATGATCAGAAATTACTGGTGTAGACACGCCAAAATCGATGCTACGTTGAGTAAATCTCATGTCACCATGTGACGCCCTAAAGTGGACTTCAATATTGGCTTAATATGAAGTTTTTCTAATTTCTCCATATTAATTATAATTTCTTAGCATTTTTATTTAATAATTAAAATTAACGCCTGGAGGGAGGGCGCCATTTAATTGACGACCTAATGAGGGGCGTTTTCCTTAAATAAACGACTGTTCAAACGGTCGTTGTTTCCTGGATTTAACGAATCCTAATGAAAATAAAACTCAAGGTAATTGACGTCCTAATGAGGGGCGTTGATTATTTAACGCCATTCAAACAGGCGTCATTTAACAATTTTAAATAAGGAAAGTCATTTATTTCTATAACTAAATTCAGGAATTAACGACTGTGTGAATGTTGTCATTTCAAATGACGCCCCTAGTTAGGTCGTTATTTTCTGTTCCGTGTCCCTTCCGCCTGCTTCTTTCCAGTAGTGATCCTTTCCCCATTTTACACCTTGTGTTCGATTGGGAAGAGGGTTCCTTATTGGAGGATTCATTACCTTGTTTTAATCCTATTAATGCAAGGATTTTTGGCCTATAAATATCTTAACATCTGCTTCTTGTGCGAAAAAATGCAGTAACAGAGAAAAAATAAAGAGCAATACATAATAACAGAGTTAACAGAGCCGTGAGAAGAGACTTTGTTATTTTGTAGTTTCTTCTTCCATTGGAGGCGATTTCTTCATCCGGCGTTCTTCATCCATAACAACTGCTACAACCTTGTTTTTCCCTTTACTATTGCATACACAACAGCAGGGATTACCCTTTAGTCTTTTGATTTTAGTTTATTCATAGCATCATACACATATTCTTCTTCTAGCTCTCGGCTAGAGTTTCATCTATATCTTGCTTGCATAACATTCATAATCTCATCCTTGTTACTCCTCTTAGGGGTTTAAAACCAAAACACACAAGGTGTGTTCATGCCCAATTTGTTTGATTTCTTATCTTTAGAGCATTGATACTACACACTTGACTAATCCATATCTTTGTTTATTTTGTGTGTTTGCAAAGGTAATCAAGCTATAAACCCCCTTCATCGGCCGGCCGATAGAAGGAGGAAGGAAGAATTCCCAATCTCACCCGCTCAATACAAGGTACATGCGATCATCCTTCTTCTTTTGAGGTAACCCCTCTGGCGATCACCCTCCTTAGAGCATCTCATGCTCAACCTCTTTTTCTTCATGTCCCACATGTTTTAGCATAGTTATTCATCCCTAATCATCATTTGTCATTATTCTTTCTTTCTTTTTTTAAAAAAAATGTCCATGTGACACATTCACAAATTGGAGATCACGGTGGGACACTTTTTGTTTTTAGTTTGATTACCCCTCCCTTTGGCATCCTCGTGTGCCTCTCCCTTTGGCGCCCTCGCGTGCCCCTCCCTTCGGCACCCTCGCGTGCCCCTCCTTTGGCGCCCTCGCGTGCCCCTCCTTCGTGCTCCACGTAGCACACTCCCTTTGTGCACCACGTGCACACCTCTCACTGGATTACCCAATTTGTGTAGTATCCATATCATTTTTATTAGAAAAGAAATTGATTTTTGTCTGTCACCAGGGTTAACGGTTCTCTGGAACTGAATAACGCCCTTCATACCGCTGTCATTTCCACATACAGCGACCGTTCGAACAGGCGATGTTTCCATTTTTATTGTCAGCATTTTCATCATTTTATAATTAATGCCCCTCACAGAGGCATCATTTCCCAACATAACGCCTCACACCAAGGCGTCAATTTCTTTGACTTACTTATTACTGCATTTTGACGCCCCTTTCAGAGGCGTCTTTCACTGGTACAGTGCCTTACTAAAAGGCGTTATTTGGATTATCATTACTTTTATTCATCATTTTAAGTTTGATTACTGCTATCTGACGCCCCTGTGCACATGCATCATTTCTACAGACAGCGCCTCACTTTAAGGCGCTATTTTATTTTGGTTGCTATCTATTTGCACTATTCACAGTGATTAGCGACTGACACTCAGTCGCTGCTTGTCGATATAGCGACCGTATCCAGGTCGTCATTTTTGTTCTGTGTCCACAGAACCCCTGTTTACGGCTGTTCATTCACTTGATTGATTCTGATATCATCTGCTTGATATTGCCTGCATTAGGCTGCATTTAGGGCATTCGGCTTGGGAGACCTCCTCTCCCCACACTTTTAGGAGTCACACCCCCTCTTGGTGAAGGAAGGACCCTCCTTTGAGAATTCCGTCTCATTGGACCGGAAATTCTTAAACCCAGCCTCCGTAAGTCCCCACACCCGTGGATTCCCTCACGGACGATGGGCAGGTTGTACTATTGAAGCACCCGGAGTATAGTTGACCCATACGTTGGTGAGGAGAGAGAAAGAACCTAGATACCTGGAGATTATACCTAAACTTTCAACCAGGACCCACATTCAATGGAGAAAGCTTATTATAAAACTCACCTTATTCTCCAAAGAAAACCTTAAAACTTTGGGCTCATTACAACTTGAGTGTTTATTTTGTTTGACAAGGTGATATCTCTTGGTTATACTTGCTTGTTGGAAATATATTTCTCTTTCCTTAAGCATGAGACTGCGTTCAGGTAAAATCATTAATATGGCCAACTATGGGTATACTTATGATGGTTATGAGGAGGGTCACTCTGACCCGTTTTACGAGGTTCCCTCTCAGGATCCTATCTACTACGAGGGAAACTACATTCCTTCTCCCACTTAGGTCCACACGAAGGGCACCACTTCTCTGGAGGTTGAGCCTTCTTCCCAAGCTCAACCTACCACTCAAAATACTTCAGGGGATGCTTCCCCTTCTTTCAACTTCAATGGTGTTCTCAAAGTTCTTGCTCAACTAGATGACTCCCAGCGCCAGGCGGCCCAAGTCGCTTTAAAGGGAAAGTCTATCCCGTCATCTTCTAACCCTCCCCAGGCCATGGGTGGCCACTCTGTTAGTTCTCCCAACGACCAGGCGGTCGCACCTTGGGTGCCCTCGCGCCCACCAACTCCTGTTATGACTACGCCGGCCCAACCAGCAAGTCACACTATTGCTAGGCCTCAACAACCTTTTGTTCCTCAATTCTTGAGAAGGCCTATGCCGAACCAATACTCTTTTCGTCCGGCCCCAGCCGAGTCCGATAACCACACTATACTCCTCCAAAGGATGGCTAGTATGGAGAAGCAGCTCAACAAGGTCACTGCACCCAAGGCCGCTCCCGAAGTTATGCTTCCCACTCTGCCAGTTTTTCATCTACCCCCATCTGAAATGCCGAATTTTCGGTGGTACAATGGAACGGGTAACCCGTACATCCACTTGAAAGACTTCTTATATGAGGCATCATTCTGGCAAGATAACAAGACTTCTCTGGCTTATCTCTTTAGGTGGTCTTTAGATGGCCCGGCATTAGAATGGTTTTACTCCTTGGAGCCGACCGATGCATGTGACTTTGATGCTGTTCAACGGAAGTTTCTGTAGAAGTACAAGGACCGTGTGGGTCCCTCTTTGTCTGTTACTGATCTGGCTGCCGAAAAGATGAAGCCCGAGGAGGACTTCGTTTTATTTGCTGATAGGTGGAGAGCTATGGCCGAAAAATTGAAGGAAACACTATCGGAAACGGAGCAAGTGAAGATGATTATATCAAACTCCATTCCACAATTCCGTCATATTTTAGCCATGAACAAGTTGAGCACTATGGAAGAGCACTATGAAAGAGCTAGTGTAGCAACCCTGGAAAAAAAATAAAGATTTTAGAAAATGAATCAAATTAAAAATAAGTAAAAAGATGATGAAAGCCTAAACGCATAAGAATAAGCCAGAAGGAAAATAACGCCTTGGGTCAAGGCGCTACTTCAAGAAGAAACGCCCTTATACAAGGCGCGAATTCCAGAAAGGACGCCAACAGATGAGGTCGTCAATTCTCAGCGGCCAACATAAATAAAAAGGGGCAAGTATAAGTGACGCCCTCTACATGGACGCGTTTCACATAAGAAATGACGCTTGACAAGGAGTCAATTTAAATTAACGCCCTCACTTAGGACGTTAATTCAGTTCGAGTTTCGTTCGACCCAGGAGTCTATCCAGAGTAAGTTCTGGATAACTACGTCGAAAGTTGAATATAGTAGGGACTCTAGCGTGGCAATACTACCCTTAATCAAACTATAACTCCAGTACGATCCTAAAAACTCTATAAATACTCCCTAATCAAGCCCTGATCGCTATTTTGGCGTTCGTCTGCTGCTGCCGTGCACGAAGAACAGGTAGTGTTCTTCTTTTCCTTCAGTCATGGTTTAAGGAAGATAATGATCATTCATCTTTCCTCTTCCTCTATAGGTTGCCTGTGGTGTGAAGACGATCACCCCTTTTGACTGAAGATCGGGTATTCTTCGTCCATCTTCATCTTCTGCCTCTCCTTTATCTCCTGCAAGACATCATACTCTGTTCGTAACAGAGTACCGTTTCTTCATCCGGTTAATCTTCAACGAAAGGTAGGTTTTCTCAAGAACGTAGCCCAAACTAGCTTAAGATCTTAATAATATCATCAGTCGTGCATGCATATAGTTTTATTGCAATTTCAAAAGTTTTCTCTAAAAAATTAAAAGAAACGCCCTTGACCAGGGCGCTAATTTAAAGAAGCGACCCACACTAGGGCGCTAATTATTATTTTGACGCCCTGCCCAGAAGTCGTCAATTGCATGTAATTAATAAATACCCGCGTTTAAAATTTAATATCTATGTAACCATTAATCTAATATATTGCATGAGTATACCTGTGAAATCCTGCTATTTTTCCTGTCATGATCATGTATCCTTTTTCCTGAAATTTTATTGTCTGAAAATTGGTAAATTCTTGAATTCACGACCTTGTCTAGGTCGTCTCCTACTGCACTGACGCCCCAGACCAGGGCGCTAATTGAAAAGTAACGCCCCTGTCCAGGGCGCGTTTTTGTTAAAATTCCAGAATATTAATTTTCTGCAGAATAGAAATATTGAAGGGACGACTGATGTACAAGTCGTCAAATTTGTAAATAAACGCCCCTATAGAAGGCGTTAATTTGATAAGTAATGACTTAGATTAAGTCGCTATTTTCCTGTGACACTATTTTTCACTGTTACTGTTAACCGAGGGTTTCATATGTATATATATATATATATATATATATATATATATGTATAGGCACTATATTCCAGTCCGTGAATATAGTCCCATGTTTCATGATGTTTTATCGTTTACCCACTAACTCTCATTGACATACAAGCTCTCCATTGGACACTCCGTTCCTTTGGACTAGCGAGTTAGTCATAGAGACCTCCGTAAGACTCCTCGAGCCTTGGATTCCCTCAAGGCCGACTGAGCAGGTTGTACCATAAAAACCCATTACACCATCTTTGTCATGTCACTCTATAGAAACATGGTATACCGGCCCTCATGTCATGCCATGTGTATGATATGAGAATTATCTTAATGAACGGGGTAAAGCATGACATTGTTATGATGTTCTTGTAAACCCCAATTCTATATCAACATTGTTATGATGTTCTTGTAAACCCCAATTCTATATTAAACTTGATGTTCTTGTGGACCTCAATTCTATATAAAGAATGTCCACACTTGTTTGTCATGGTACCCAAGTTAGGGAACCAATTCCACCTAGTTTTTTTATCGATAATCGTGATTGTACCGTTATTATCGCCTATCTATGTCAAGTGTCATATTTTGGACTCTATTCTATCAAAGTCTATCCTACGTGTCTACAAGCTTTATCCTTGAAATTCCATATTGGCTATATACAAAAGTGGATGTTAAAAATACATGATTAATGCCTGCGCTTATAGGGCCCGATCTGGTCCTGGGAGGAGCACCCGAAAGTACTTGTGCCCATGGGAGTTGATTGATCACGGTATTGGCATTATACCGAAGTGCATGACTAGCTTGATTGAACATTCCACAAATCTTGTACTTGACTTGATATTACGTGACTTGCGTGGCCCGAGAAAGGGTAATTGTATACTCGCTTGCTTGAAACATAATAGCCAAATTCCAACATGACATGATGAATACACTTGCTTGAATATCTTGACATCTTTTGATATAAGTTCTTGAAAGTTCATGACTAGTTCTTCTTACTATCTTATTGTTATACTCTCTCTCTATCATGTCGTTTTGCGAGCATGCATAGCTATAGTGCATTCATAGAAAGTGTAATTACTTGAACCCCTTGCTAGTTCTTGAGATATAATTTCCTACTGAGCGTTCGCTCACTCAGTGTTTCCCTACTTTTCAGGTAAGTCCGACGATGAGGGAACTCAATCTGATCGGGAAAGTCAAGAGTGAAAGAGTTAGAGCTATTCAAGCGTCCATCAGTCCTGTCTTATCTATATTTTCTTGAGTCAGAATTGTACCTTTCTTTTATTTTTATTGAGTCTAGTATTTGCAAGGGTTTTTAATAGACATATTCTTATTAAAGGAATTAATGGATTGGGTTATCTTTATATTTGCGCACTCTGTCTTTGTGTCGAATACACTACTACTCTGATTGACATGATTGATATAAACTCGTCGCGCATCTCCGGGTATCTTCCGCGCTCGGGACGTGACAGTTTTTGTGGTATCAGAGCCTAGGGTATTCAATTCCTAGGAAAACCCAAGTCCAAGGATAGGTTAAACCATTAACCAGTGAGATTGGGTAGAACCAAGGGTTGAGTTAACATAAAAACTTAAAAGCCCTTAACGCGAGTATATACTAATATAGTTATTGTAATTGTAGGATAATGGCTGCCGAACGTGCCTAGTGGCGCAACATGCAGCGTACACTCCAAGGCATGACCCAAGTGCTGCAACAAGTAGCACAGGGAGGTGCACAACGAGCCAGAAGTCTCCACCAAGTCTTCAAGATCATGAACCCTCCCAAATTCATGGGTTCTACTGATCCGGATGACGCAGAGCACTGGATCAGGGAGACGGAGCGTATATTCCGTGTTATGCAGTGCACGGATCAAAATAAAGTCTTATTAGCTACTTTCCAACTAGAAAAGGATGCCCGATGCTGGTGGGAGTCAGTCGAAGCTACTATAAATCAAGACCAAATTACTTGGGAAGAATTTGTTGAACATTTCAACAATAAATATTTTTCAGACCGAGTCCAAGAAAAGAAAGCTACCGAATTTGCCGCACTCAAGCAACGGTCATTATCGGTGGCGGAGTACGAGGCACAATTCTCTAGATTGTCTCGGTATGCTAAGCACTTAGTTATCACCGAGAAGATGAAAGCTAGGAGATTCCTTAATGGGCTCATGCCCCAATATATTACCCAGCTGGCGCCAATGGATATTCAGTTCTACTCAGAGATAGTACGCCGAGCTCAATTGTTAGAAGATGCCACGGAGCTATCAGATAGAATCCGTGGGGAGGATAAGAAGGAACAAGTTACAAGTTCGGGTTCCTTTAAACCAACTTCAAGAAGAGGCCTAGCACTGGAGGTACTTCTTCTCAAGACCAAAAATTTAAGAAGACTAAGCCCTTCTCTATCACTACTACACCTTCGAATATAATATGCAAGCATTGTGACAAGGCTGGTCATAAAGTCGAAGAGTGCTGGAGGAAACTTGGAGCATGTCTCCGTTGCGGGAGCCGTGAGCATCGGATTCCTGATTGCCCATTACTTAATGATCAAACCGGTGACGGAAAGCGCCCGGTAACCAAGAACGCTCGTCTTCACGCAACTAAGGAGACCGAAGAAGAAGAAGGCGGACTAGTAGAAGGTACACTGAAAGTTTGTTCCAAGTATGCACATGTCTTATTTGATACGGGTGCATCACATTCTTTTATTTCCAAGAAGTTTGCTAACCCACTACCTATGGAACCGGAATGGATGAAAATAATTTTATCTACTCCTCTCGGAAACGAAACCGATATTACTCACCATTATCAAAACTGTGAAGTCTTGGTAAAAGGAAGAAATCTTCCTATCGATCTCATATGTTTAGATCTAAAGGAGTATGATGTCATCCTGGGAGCGGATTGGTTATCCAAATACCAGGCAACAGTCGATTGCCGCAATAGCAAGGTTACTTTCAAGGACTTTCCAGAACTAGTCTATTCTAGCCCTAAGAGTCGGAGCGAGTCACCTTTTATTTCGGCTCTCCGAGCAAGCAAGCTAATCAGGAAAGGATGTGTATCTTTCCTTGCATTTGTCACGATTAAGGAGGCTAAGGAAACTAAGATAAAAGATATCCTAGTTGTGCAAGAATTTCCGGATGTGTTTCCGGAAGATTTGCCTGGATTACCCCCACAAAGAGAAGTGGCCTTCACCATCGACTTAGTCCCTGGTGCTGGATCTGTTTCTAAGGCACCTTATAGAATGTCCCCTGCCGAACTCAAGGAGTTAAAGGAGCAATTGATGGAACTTCTTAAGAAAGGATTCATTAGACCGAGTACTTCCCCGTGGGGAGCGCCTGTACTATTTGTGAAGAAGAAGGATGGATCCATGAGGTTATGTATCGACTATCGACAGTTGAATCATCTCACTATCAAGAACAAGTATCCACTGCCGAGAATCGATGAATTATTTGATCAAATTTCAGGATCCAAGTATTTTTCCAAAATTGATCTCAGGTCAGGATATCACCAACTAAGAATCAAGGACGATGATATTCATAAGACCGCATTCAGAAGCAGGTATGGCCATTATGAATTTGTTGTTATGCCTTTCGGACTAACAAATGCCCCTACTGCCTTTATGCAGTTGATGAATAGCATATTCAGACCTTATTTAGATCAATTCGTGGTGGTCTTCATCGATGATATATTAATTTATTCCAAGACTAAGGAAGAGCACGAGGAGCATTTAAGGATTTCATTACAAACATTGAGGACAAATCAATTATATGCAAAGCTCAGTAAGTGTGAGTTCTGGCTCGAAGAAGTGACTTTTCTCGGACATGTTATATCAAAGGATGGCTTATCTGTAGATCCATCAAAGGTTGAAGCTGTGAAGAATTGGGAAAGACCGACCAATGCTAGCGAGATCCGAAGTTTCTTAGGTCTTGCCGGCTATTACAGGCGATTCATCAAGGATTTCTCTACGATCGCCGTGCCGCTTACAAGGTTAACTCGCAAGGAGATCCGTTATGAATGGAGTGAGGAATGTGAAAGAAGCTTCCAAAATCTCAAGGATCATCTAACTACAGCTCCGGTCTTAGCGTTACCAATGGAAGGAGAGAAATTCGAGGTATACACTGATGCTTCTGGCATTGGCCTCGGATGTGTTCTAATGCAACAAGGAAAGGTTATAGCTTATTCTTCTCGTCAATTGAAGAAGCATGAAGAGAACTACCCCGTCCATGACTTAGAATTGGCCGCGGTGGTATTTGCACTCAAAATATGGAGACATTATCTTTACGGAGTATAGTTTACTGTATACTCTGATCACAAGAGTCTCAAGTATCTCTTTTCACAAAAGGAACTAAATATGAGGCAAAGACGTTGGCTAGAATATCTCAAGGACTTCGACTTCAATATACAATATCATCCCGGAAAGGGTAACCATGTAGCAGATGCCCTTAGTCGAAAGCCGAGAGCACTGTTAGCCAATTGTATGATTCAAGAATGGAAATTGCTGGAGCAATTCTCTGAACTCAATATAAGCATGGACACAGACTTTCAATGTGTCACATTATCTTATATAAGAATTCATCCAGACCTATTATCTGAAATACGAGCGCTTCAAGATAATGACCCAATATTAGTAGAGATCAAAGGCAAACTGGAAGGACAATCTGATTTCCAAATAACTTGTGAAGGAAGATTGATGTTCAGGAATAGAACTTGCATACCGGATTGTCCCGAGTTAAAGAAGAAGATCTTAGATGAAGCTCATAGATCAAGGTACACAATTCATCCTGGATCTACCAAAATGTACCAAGATGTGAAGATGAATTTTTGGTGGCCCAACATGAAAAGGGAAATAGCAGACTATGTATCACGTTGTCTCACTTGCCAACAGGTCAAGGCGGAACACCAAAAGCCTGCTGGAAAATTACATCCTCTAGATATTCCCAAATAGAAGTGGGAGAATATTAGTATGGATTTCATCATGGGTTTATCTAAATCAAAAGGGGGACATGATGGAATATGGGTTATTATTGACCGATTGACTAAATCGGCGCATTTCTTGCCAATAAACAGTCGATGGTCAGTTGATGTTTTGGCTGCATTATACATCAAGGAAATAGTCAGATTACATGGTATTCCTGTTTCAATCGTGTCTGACAGAGATCCCCGTTTTACTTCTCATTTTTGGAAGGGACTACAACATTCGTTGGGAACAAGGCTTAACTTTAATACAGCTTTTCATCCTCAAACGGATGGTCAGACCGAGAGAACTAATCAGGTGGTTGAAGATATGCTCAGAGCTTGCATCATTGATGTCGATGGAAGCTGGCATGATCACTTACCTCTAGTTGAATTTGCATACAATAATAGCTACCAGGCAAGTATACAAATGGCACCTTTCGAAGCTTTATACGGAAGGAGTTGCAGATCACCCTTATGCTGGGATGAAGTTGGAGAAAAACAATTATTAGGTCCAGATATGGTAAGGGATACCACCGAGAAGATACAATTGATTAGAGAAAGACTGCAAGTAGCTCAGTCTAGACAAAAGACTTATGCTGACACAAGAAGGAGAGATCTCGAATTCCAAGTGGGAGATCACGTATTTCTCAAGATATCGCCTGGACGTGGCATACGGAGATTTGGTGTTAAGGGCAAGCTTACACCAAGATTCATTGGACCTTTTGAGATACTGGAAAGAGTTGGCGAGGTTGCTTATCGCATCGCATTGCCTCCTCAATTGTCCGAAGTACATAATGTGTTCCACATATCTATGCTGAAGAAGTATGTACACGATCCATCACATATTATTGAACATGGAGACTTAGTTATCCAAAAGGATCTCACATATGAACAGAAGCACATAAAGATACTAGATCGTGAAGTACATACTCTAAGGAATAAGGTTATTCCCATGCTAAAAGTACAATGGAATAAGAGCTCCGATCATGAAGCCACATGGGAGACCGAGGAATTTATGAGGAAGCAATTTCCAGAATTATTTTAAGGTATATACTCTACACTCTCCACACATATATATATACTATGGAATTTGGGGACCAAATTCTTTTAAGTGGGGGAGGGTGTAGTAACTCTGGAAAAAAATAAAGATTTTGGAAAATGAATCAAATTAAAAATAAGTAAAAAGATGATGAAAGCCTAAACGCATAAGAATAAGCCAGAAGGAAAATAACGCCTTGGGTCAAGGCGCTACTTCAAGAAGAAACGCCCTTATACAAGGCGCGAATTCCAGAAAGGACGCCAACAGATGAGGTCGTCAATTCTCAGCGGCCAACATAAATAAAAAGGGGCAAGTATAAGTGACGCCCTCTACATGGACGCGTTTCACATAAGAAATGACGCTTGACAAGGCGTCAATTTAAATTAACGCCCTCACTTAGGACGTTAATTCAGTTCGAGTTTCGTTCGACCCAGGAGTCTATCCAGAGTAAGTTCTGGATAACTACGTCGAAAGTTGAATATAGTAGGGACTCTAGCGTGGCAATACTACCCTTAATCAAACTATAACTCCAGTACGATCCTAAAAACTCTATAAATACTCCCTAATCAAGCCCTGATCGCTATTTTGGCGTTCGTCTGCTACTACCGTGCACGAAGAACAGGTAGTGTTCTTCTTTTCCTTCAGTCATGGTTTAAGGAAGATAATGATCGTTCATCTTTCCTCTTCCTCTACAGGTTGCCTGTGGTGTGAAGACGATCACCCCTTTTGACTGAAGATCGGGTATTCTTCGTCCATCTTCATCTTCTGCCTCTCCTTTATCTCCTGCAAGACATCATACTCTGTTCGTAACAGAGTACCGTTTCTTCATCTGGTTAATCTTCAACGAAAGGTAGGTTTTCTCAAGAACGTAGCCCAAACTAGCTTAAGATCTTAATAATATCATCGGTTGTGCATGCATATAGTTTTATTACGATTTCAAAAGTTTTCTCTAAAAAATTAAAAGAAACGCCCTTGACCAGGGCGCTAATTTAAAGAAGGGACCCACACTAGGGCGTTAATTATTGTTTTGACGCCCTGCCCAGAAGTCGTCAATTGCATGTAATTAATAAATACCCGCATTTAAAATTTAATATCTATGTAACCATTAATCTAATATATTGCATGAGTATACCTGTGAAATCCTGCTATTTTTCCTGTCATGATCATGTATCCTTTTTCCTGAAATTTTATTGTCTGAAAATTGGTAAATTCTTGAATTCACGACCTTGTCTAGGTCGTCTCCTACTGCACTGACGCCCCAGACCAGGGCGCTAATTGAAAAGTAACGCCCCTATCTAGGGCGCATTTTTGTTAAAATTCCAGAATATTAATTTTCTGCAGAATAGAAATATTGAAGGGACGACTGATGTACAAGTCGTCAAATTTGTAAATAAACGCCCCTATAGAAGGCGTTAATTTGATAAGTAATGACTTAGATTAAGTCGCTATTTTCCTGTGACACTATTTTTCACTGTTACTGTTAACCGAGGGTTTCATATGTATATATATATATATCTATATGTATAGGCACTATATTCCAGTCCGTGAATATAGTCCCATGTTTCATGATGTTTTATCGTTTACCCACTAACTCTCATTGACATACAAGCTCTCCATTGGACACTCCGTTCCTTTGGACTAGCGAGTTAGTCATAGAGACCTCCGTAAGACTCCTCGAGCCTTGGATTCCCTCAAGGCCGACTGAGCAGGTTGTACCATAAAAACCCATTACACCATCTTTGCCATGTCACTCTATAGAAACATGGTATACCGGCCCTCATGTCATGCCATGTGTATGATATGAGAATTATCTTAATGAACGGGGTAAGCATGACATTGTTATGATGTTCTTGTAAACCCCAATTCTATATTAAACTTGATGTTCTTGTGGACCTCAATTCTATATAAAGAATGTCCACACTTGTTTGTCATGGTACCCAAGTTAGGGAACCAATTCCACCTAGTTTTCTTATCGATAATCGTGATTGTACCGTTATTATCGTCTATCTATGTCAAGTGTCATATTTTGGACTATATTCTATCAAAGTCTATCCTACGTGTCTACAAGCTTTATCCTTGAAATTCCATATTGGCTATATACAAAAGTGGATGTTAAAAATACATGATTAATGCCTGCGCATATAGGGCCCGATCTGGTCCTGGGAGGAGCACCCGAAAGTACTTGTGCCCATGGGAGTTGATTGATCACGGTATTGGCATTATACCGAAGTGCATGACTAGCTTGATTGAACATTCCATAAATCTTGTACTTGACTTGATATTACGTGACTTGCGTGGCCCGAGAAAGGGTAATTGTATACTCGCTTGCTTGAAACATAATAGCCAAATTCCAACATGACATGATGAATACACTTGCTTGAATATCTTGACATCTTTTGATATAAGTTCTTGAAAGTTTATGACTAGTTCTTCTTGCTATCTTATTGTTATACTCTCTCTCTATCATGTCGTTTTACGAGCATGCATAGCTATAGTGCATTCATGGAAAGTGTAATTACTTGGACCCCTTGCTAGTTCTTGAGATATAATTTTCTACTGAGCGTTCGCTCACTCAGTGTTTCCCTACTTTTCAGGTAAGTCCGACGATAAGGGAACTCAATCTGATCGAGAAAGTCAAGAGTGAAAGAGTTAGAGCTATTCAAGCGCCCATCAGTCCTGTCTTATCTATATTTTCTTGAGTCAGAATTGTACCTTTCTTTTATTTTTATTGAGTCTAGTATTTGCAAGGGTTTTTAATAGACATATTCTTATTAAAGGAATTAATGGATTGGGTTATCTTTATATTTGTGCACTCTATCTTTGTGTCGAATACACTACTACTCTGATTGACATGATTGATATAAACTCGTCGCGCATCTCCAGGTATCTTCCACGCTCGGGGCGTGACAGCTAGATACATACAAACACAGATGAAAGATTCGCCCATTATGGGAATGGTTGAGCCAAGACCAAAGGTAATGAAGAAGAATGTTAATGTCGGCAATACTGGCGCGACCATTGAAGGCACTGTTACTAATGAGCAGGTGAGTGCGTTTGGCAATTCCACACCCTTCCGCCACCCTCCAAACCAAGGGCCGCCACCACAGCAGCCCGCCTTCCAAAACCAGGTCCACTAGCCAAATAATAACCCTCCTCAGACCTTACGGCCTCTTCCACCTCCTCAACAACAACCCCACTTTACTCCACAGAATCAACCCTCACAGTACCACCAAATGCCCCCGCCAGCCAATTATGCACAACAACAACTGCAACAACCAAGAAGACCATTGGGTCCCCGAAGAGCACAATACCCTCCCTTACCCGAAAGTCTATCAGATATTTTCAATGCCCTCATGGCCGCCAACGCACTCACCTTGCCTAAAGAAAGAACGATATGGCCGCAACATGTAGACACCTCCCGGTATTGCGTCTTCCATCGACAGCCAGGGCACAACATCGACCATTGTTTTCACTTCAAGGATTACATATATGATATGAATGATCAAGGTGATATTGATTGGGATGAGATGAGGAGGTTTATTGCTACTTTAAAGGCTCGAAGGCCTCCTCGGCAACCACCGGCTCAGCAGCCCCTGCAACAAGGTCAGCAGCAGCAAGGTCCTCAGTAACAACAAGCTCCTGCACCCCAGCCAAATATGGGGATTGTCAATAATCCGCTACCGGAGCACCCGGTTCAAAATCAACAAGTAAACCTTGTCACCTCAATCCATGAAGTGGAGAGAGGGCTGGGCTGGCATAAGGAAAGCGCCTCTGTCGAGGCCATTAATCAAAACTCCAGTCAACCACAACCACCACAATTGCTAAGAAGGCTTCAACCTGTACACCCTTCCTAACCGCCACGTCCCCTTATACGTTCCAGCACTCCAGGGCCACTCAACCCTAACCTTACTCCTTCACGGCCTCTTCTTTTACGCCAACCCACGAATTCTCCTTCACCCCAAAACCCTCCACCAAATAGACCTCTCCTTATCCGCCCCTCGCTGGCAACCGTCACCCCTCCTGTTTCGCCACAATATACCCCGTCCACCACTATCATGCTTCCAAGGCCCCTCCTTGTCACCCGACCCCCATCGCCGTTTTCTGATAATCCCCAGCCGGCGAGGCCTCTTATAAGAACTCCTCCTTCTACCAATCCCGCACCAGCACCCAACACGCCCTCCACCATTCCCTCTACTTCCTCTACCCCTTTACCCACTCTAGGCCCGACAGAGGCTTCGAAAATAATGGTGCTTCATAGTGGACGGATGTTCCACCGAGTGTTTCCCCAACGGGAACAGGAGCCGGTACAAGAACAAGGAGAACAGGAACAGGAGTCTGCACCGGGCACGGAGTATGACTTATTAAAGCATTTGGACAGAACACCGGCCCAAATTTCTATTCTGGAATTGATCAAAAGATCTACTACACACCAGCTAGCCCTGAAGCAATATTTACAGAAAGTAATGGTAAATGAAGGCATCCCAGTTGAACAGGTCACTACTATTTTAAATCCGGTCAGCAATCAACCGGCCATCACTTTTTATGAACATGAATTGGCTCCGCAGCCGGCCAGGAAATATGCACTGTGCATTACTATTGACATTAACAAGGTGGCAGTGAAGAAATGTTTGGTGGATACTGGGGCATCCATTAATGTTTTGCCACCAAGTACCTTGAAAATGTGTGGCATCCCGAAAAGTCAAATCCGGCCATCTACAATCACCGTCACAGCTTATGACAACACCAAGAAGCCGCCTCTAGGATGATCACTTTAAAAGTTGGTTTAGGACCAGTTTCAGTCACAGCGGACTTCGATATTCTAGACATGGACCCAACATTCAATGGCATCTTGGGTCGCCCTTACATTCAAGAGATTGATGCTGTGCCCTCCACGAACCATCAATGCATAAAATTTCCGCACAAAGGGCGCATTATCAAAGTCACTAGTATGCCCATTTTGCCGGCAGAAGATATACATTCCGCAACTTCGGTGCCTTCTATGTGGCCTTCCAATAGGCCTTTGCTCTCAGTTTTGGATGTTGCCGATCTGCGGCAAGACTTGGCAAGGCCGTCTCTTTCAACCCCTCTTACCACCCAAATGTCACCACAGCCACCCAAAGACAAGAAGAAAAAGGGTCTGATAAACACCCCGGGATGGAATATCTTGATGAAAATGGGGTACAGAACTGGTAAAGGCCTGGGTATTAATCTCCAGGGGAGAGTCAAGCCCGTCAGGCATCAAAAGATGATTCCCCGGGGTGGCCTAGGGTATAAAGGGCCAAGCAAAGGCAAAGATGAAGGAGGACCATGGGCCGTCATGATTTCAACTCTTAAAACAGATCGGCAGCCTCTTACATGGACCCTACAAACACACTTTGTGAAAGGGGGTACTCATAATGATGAGCAAACCACGCTAGTCACTTCCATGCTGGACTGTCAAGATGTACATGCACGGCAGTTTGCTCGCCACATAGCCCCACTAGTTACATACAAGGCCCTGGAGTCCTTACGGCCAGGTAAAAGAAGAAAGATGGATGACCCCGAATGTGACTGGTACATATGGTTCGACATGAACGATATCACCATTGCTCTGAGCCGACTGTTTATGCCAACTGATCCGGAATGGCCGCCATTAATTCATGAACTGATTGAAAAGCCAGCAGTAATCACGGACAAGAGGCAGCTTCTAAGCAATTACACAGATACCGGGGAGCCAGATGTGCCGTATGAAGAAGGCTTCAATGTGGATAGGCTGTGGACCGGCCTTTTCTCTCTTAAATCCATCCATCCAACAATTGTTGTCCATTTGCTTGATAAAATGTTTTGCTCTGATATCCCTAGACCGCCCGCGGTCTTGATAACCTTTTCTCCATATTCACTTCAAGCTTCTCCGCCGATTCCTCCCTTGCTCCTCGAACAATTTTCTAAACTCTCCATCACACCCCCACGTGGGCAATCATTTACACAATCTTTCATCAGTCTCTCAATCTCAGCACCACCTCTTGTTCCTTCCTCGCATTGCCTTATTATTGAAAACGGAAAAAAATGCCAAAATTCCAATTTTCCAATCTTCCATATCCATTGAGGAGACCTTTTATCTTCTTTCTGAGTGTGTCCCGACCCAGGGGCCGCTCTTCCAGGATTCATTAGTAGACCTTCTCTACCCCTCCGGTGAGGGGTCTTCACCTGTATCCCCTTCTGTACCCACCTTTTCCTCTCCCCCTTCATCTTCGTCAATTTCTAGTTATCAGGCTAGTTGCTCTTACTCTTTTAGTTCTAAGACTTATTGGGTAGCTTCGCATAAGAAATCCAAGGGTAAGCATATTCCCCGTAGATTCTTGCTAGATTTAGCTAGGAGGTGCCGGGCATGCTTAGCTCTTCCCTAATTTATAGAGAATCCAATTATCCTGCTAGAAACAGAATACGAAGACACATCTACTTGTGTTCTTAATGAGGGTGTTGGTGTTTACGAGATAATGAATGATGAAGACCCTATTGAAGAGGGGGGTGAAGGTTACGAAGAATATGAGGACAAGGCTGATGCTTTTGCCAGTGGCATGCGAAGATTTGATGAGCCATCAGCCTCAGTAGAAGAGCCTACCAAAGAAATAAATCTGGGTACTGAAGAAGACCCGAGGATTGTCCTCATTAGCAAGAATTTGCCGCCCTCCGAAGAGGAGGCGCTTATTTTGGTTCTTCAAGAATATAAGGACATGTTCACGTGGAGTTATGAAGATATGCCTGGACTAGACCCCGCGCTTGTTGAACATCGACTTACACTTAAGCCAAGGTCCATTCCGGTCAAACAGCGATTGAGAAGTTTCCACCCTAATATGGCATTAAAAATGAAAGAAGAGGTCGATAAGCTTCATAAGGCTAGATTCGTTAGAGTTGTCCTCTATCCCAATTGGGTGGCTAACATCATCCCAGTCATGAAGAAAGATGGAAAGGTGCTGATTTGTATAGACTTTCGGGACCTCAATCGCGCGTGTCCTAAAGACGACTTCCCCCTCCCTCATATTGATGTTTTAATCGACAATACGGCAGGATATGAGACTCTTTCCTTCATGGATGACTTTTCAGGCTATAATCAGATTCGCTTGGCGGAAGAAGATCAAGAGAAAACATCGTTCACTACACCATGGGGAACTTATTGCTATGTGGTCATGCCCTTTGGACTTAAGAATGCTGGAGCCACCTATCAAAGGGCTATGATGGCAATTTTTCATGATATGATCCACATTTATATAGAGGTGTACGTTGGCGACCTGGTAGTGAAATCAAGAATAAGGATTGAGCATCCCGGGGTTCTAACCAAAGTCTTGCAAAGAGCGCGGGAGTATCAGCTAAAATGGAACCCCAAGAAGTGCGTGTTTGGTGTTTCGTCGGGGAAGTTGCTTGGATTCATCGTAAGTAAGAGGGGTATCGAGATTGATCCCAACAAGGCGAAGGCCATAAGGGAAATGCCTCCTCCCAGGAATTTGAATGAAGTTCGAGGATTGATCGGGAGGTTGCAATTTATTCGCCGATTTATTTCCTAGTATTCACAAAGATGTAGGCCGTTCTACGAGCTTACTAAGCCGGGAGTCAAGTTTAATTGGGATGACAAATGTCAGGTAACTTTTGATGGATTGAAGGATTATCTCTCAAATCCTCCCGTCCTGAGGCCGCCAGTTCCAGGCAAACCGCTTGTTCTCTACATTTCCATCCTGGATGACTTTGTAGGCGCTGTCCTAGCCCAAGTTGACGAAGGAGGAAAGGAAAGGGCAGCCTACTACTTGTCAAAGCTTCTTAACCCCTGTGAGCAGAGGTACTCAGCCATAGAGAAGACTTGTGCGGCTTTAGTTTGGGTAGTTCAGAAACTTAAGCATTATTTCTTAACTCACGAAGTTCATCTCATTGCTCGTATGAATCCAATCAAGTTTCTTCTTGAAAAATCTGTTCTCACCGACCGATTAGCACGATGGCAAAGCTTCCTTTCTCAATTCGATATTATCTAAATTCAGCAAAAAGTGATTAAAGGCTATGCCATAGAAGAACATCTTGCTCATCACCCTCTCCCTAGATTTGACCATGTTTGCTCAGAGTTTCCAGATGAGGAACTAATGTCCATCAATCAGTTCGATTCGATGTGGACGTTACATTTTGATGGAGCTTTGAATTCAAAAGGAAAAGGGATTGGCATTGTTCTTCTATCACCGGAGGGTATCACTATTCCGCTCGCCTCTCAGCTTGCATTTCCAGTTACAAATAATATAGCTGAGTATGAGGCTCTTCTGGCCGGACTGGAGGCCGCTCATCAATTTGGTGTTACCCAATTGAGGATTGTAGGTTATAGTCAGCTTATTCTTCGCTAAGTGCTCACCAAGTGTCGTACGCTCAATCCTAAGCTCAAACCCTATCAGGAATTGACTTCTGCTTATACCAAGATTTTCACCAAATTAATCTTCGTTCACATTCCTCGTGATCATAATATTCTAGCTGATGCTCTTGCTTCTCTTGCTTCCTCTTTGGTTTTCCTTCCTGAAAGGGACTTCCATTCAATTATTGTTCACAAGCGGCTCACTCCAGCTATTAAGGATCCAGCTTCCTTAGTGTTAAGGAGGAGGTGCTTAGGAAGGTTAAGCAAGGTGGAATCATTGAGAATAAGGAGATCATGCTGTTGGATTTAGAGGAAGAATTGGATGATGAAGAAAAGCCGTGGTATTACGAGATTGCTAAGTATTGCCAGGATCAATCCTATCCTGAGGAGGCCACGGCTGAAGAAAAGAAACCCATTCGAAGAGTTGCTCAGCGATACACTTTGGTTGGAGGTGTGCTTTATAGAAGAGGTCTCACCGGTGTTTTGTTAAGGTGCCTAGATGATGATGAATCTTGGAAAGTCGTGGAAGTGGCGCATTCAGGAGTGTGTGGTGGTCATGTCAATAGCCAGATGCTTGCTAAGAAAATCCTTAGCCTAGGTTTCTATTGGCCCACTCTAGAAGAGGATTGCTCTATCTATGTCCGAAGGTGTGTCAAGTGCCAACTGCACGCCGACAAAATTCATTCCCATGTTTCTTCACTCCATCCTATATCCTCCCCATGGCCTTTCTCTATGTGGGCTTTCGATATCATTGGACCTCTTGGTGATCGAACCTCCTCACAAAACCGAAATCATTTATACTCACGGCCACGGAGTACTTCACCAAGTGGGCGAAAGCGGAAGCTTACGTGGAGATAAAAGCGTCAACCGTCTGTAAATTTATAATGAGGAACATCATCGCAAGGTTCGGCATCCCAAGTACCATCGTCACCGACAATGGGTCACAATTCATCTCTCAGGAGCTTCAGGACCTTTGTAACAGATATAACATTGCATTACATCATTCATCTCCTTATTATCCGCAGGGCAATGGCCAAGCAGAGGCAACTAACAAAACTTTGATCAAGATTATTAAGAAAACATGTGAGGCTAATAAATTTGTGGATTGGCCAGAAAAATTGGCTGAAGCTCTTTGGGCCTATCGCACTTCTATTCGTACCCCTACTGGGCAAACCCCTTTCGCCCTTACTTATGGAATGGAGGCGGTAGTCCCTTATGAGATTCTTATCCCTTCTCTACGAGTACAATTGGACAAGGAGCTCCCCGTTGATGAGCGTCGCGAATCTCTCCTTGCTCAATTGAAACTCCTAGATGAGAAGCGTTTGGCCGCCGCCGAGCATGCGCATATTTATCAAAACAGGCTTTCACGTTTTTACCAAAAGAAAGTAATTGAGAGAAATTTCAAAATCGGTGAAATGGTAATTAAAAGAATTTTCGTAAAACCCGGAGGGCCTCGTTCAAAACTTCAACCTAACTGGGAAGGGTCCTTCGTCATAAAAGATGTTTATCCTGGCAACGCTTACAAATTAATTAATGCCGAAGGTGAAGAGCTAGCTCACCCCTGGAATGGTCTTTACTTGAAGAAATACTACCCCTAAAAGAAGAAAAAAGAAAAAAAAGAGAGAAGAAAAAAAAAGGAAAAAAGGAAAAAAGAAAAGAAAAATCAAGAAAAATCAGGAAGAGAAATCAAAAAAAAAAGAAAAAAAATCAAAAAAATTTACAGGCTAGTACGGTACATAGGCCGCGAGCTCGAAAAATCAAAATCCGTTATTCATTCTTCAGTCTTGATGGTTTAACTTTGGGGTCAACTCCCGCATACACTACACGCTTTACTTTTAAACTCGAGTGGCCAGAATTTGAGGAAAGTCAGACCCAAACTAAGAGTGTACGAACCTTACCTATTATCTCCTCTTCGGCTCACGAGAGGGAGTACGAGTCAGGGAATACTAACCAAACCTATCCGCCGCCCTAGTAGGTGGAAGTCAGGGCCCAAAAGGGAATAAAATACTTAAAGCCCAAGTACAACTAGGTTTCTATCTGTTTAAAAAAGAAAGAAAAAAGAAAAGAAGAAAAGGAAAAAGAAAGTTACAAAAAAAAGAGTATGTCAAGAGGGCAAAGTCCCCGCAGGGAAAACCCTGGTCGTAAGCATGTGTGAATAAGGGCAAAAAGAGCAACAAAATTTCCATAAGCTGAAGACCAAATCCCAACAGGCATTAGGGCAGGGGAGGAACGTTTCCCCATTCTCGAAAATCTCTTGTGAGCTTCCTCAACTTATTCTTCCTTCTTCCTCCATGGTGGGTTATAAGCTCAAAGGATGGCCAAGACCGACTAAGAAGGATGGGCCGCGAGAGAATATGGGTAAAAGCACAAGTATTTAAGCCTGTTGACCCCTTGTTAAATCTTTTAAGAAAAATTAATAAATTCAAGACGGTGATTGTGTAAGGTTTAAGGCCCTTATGCTGTGCCTAGTCCCATCAAAAGAAGAAAAAAAAATTGGTTTTCTTAAAATAACGCCCTCCAGGTAGGCGTCATTTTCATGCGCCACGACCCCTCTAAGGTCATCATTTTCAAAAAATAACAAAAATAATAAACAAAAATAAAATTGATCTTTTAATTCACGCCCTTTAAAGGGGCGTTATTTAATAAATTCACGGCTTTGTCTATGTCATCATTTTTCATGATAAAAATAAAAAAAATGATTTTCTAAATAAACGCCTCCCACATCGGCGTCAATTTCACAATCAGCGCCCGTTTGCGAGGGAGTCATTTTTTAAACTATAATAGAAAAATAAGAAAAAAAATCATCAAGCCTGCTGCTTCTCTTCTCATATGCTTGATTGCATCTTTGTGTGGACGTCTTTTATTTTAAGTTGACATCTGCTTCCTTGCATGCTGCATTTCCTTATATATTTTTTTTATTATTATCCGCCTTTATTAATTAGAGGCTTGGCCCCTTGACCCGTCAACAAGGTCAAAGAAGAGACAACCCCTTGCTTATTGAGCAAGGGGCCAAGCCGAACAGATGGATTAATCTGTTTGTTTAGGTGTGAACTACAGGCGCAGGGCAAGAACGAACAAGAGTGGAAAGCAACAAAAGAAAGCGAAAGCAAAGGCAAGTACACAAGTCCACAAGTGCTCAAAGTAACTCAGGTAACAAAAATTTTAATTTCATATATATCAATGTATATTTGAGTACAAGTGTGAGGGTGGAGGGGTACAAGTAAGTCTCTCTCAACTCTCGCCTCCACCCTCCTCTCTCCTACTCTCTACCTCACCATCGTCGTCCCGACGAGGCGCTCGTGGAGGGGGCATGGACCCCCGGGAAGTAGCTGGAGCTCGAGCCTGCGCCTCTGCCTCGCTCCTCTGCCGAAGAGAGGAACCCGCTACAAAGGTAGAACTGGTAAACGCATACCCCGCAGCTCTCGCTCGGTCCCAGCCTCGCTGTAACCGCTCCTCGGTCGACCGTAGCCGCTCCTGAGTGACGGCTAGCTGGGTCCTCAAGTCTGCAAGCTCCCGCTCGCGTGCTGCCTCCTGCTCACGGTCACGAGTCCGCTCTGCCAGGCGCTCCTCTCACTCCCGGGCATGCTCCCTGTGCTCCATCTCAAGGGTGACTCTCAGCTCCGCCACGTCCTGAGGTAGCTCCTCTAGCCGCCTCAAGGCCCTCTCGAGCTCCGTGACTCGCTGCTCACGGATGGCCAGCTTTGTCCCTGCTAGTACAGCCTGGGTAAGTGCCGCCTGTAACTCGGAGGTCTGCAACCAATTAAACGAACCATCAGTTACACATTTAATTCAATAATTCATGAAATAAGCAACTGAAATAAAACCTTTGTTAACTCACCCGGGTAGCCATCGCTTGATGTCCTGCCTCGATGAAGGTAAGCGAGGCTCGGAGCTCCTCAGTCTGTAAAAACACAAATTTTTATCAACACATAATAACATATAATCAAATACAAATCTGAGTTTGAGTTTAAGTTTACCCGTGTGGCGAGGTCGCGCTCTGCTGCCTCGGCCCGTGCCACCGCTCCAGCCAGCTGCTCTGCTAGTGCAGTCGTCTCTGCACTAGGCCCCCTTGAGCTGGAGGCTCCTCCCGTCTCTCTCATCGCCTCTCCCTGCTGGGCACGCTGCATTCATTGAGATTGTCAGTGGCTAATCATCAATAATTCAGGAAATCATTTGCATATAGATAATTTAAAACACTCACCAGGGTCTGTAGGTCTGCCCGTGTGGTAGCCAGCTGGGCCTCTAAGCTGTGAAGATGGGCTTGCATGTCCATCGCCGCTATGTCCCGTGCATCCTGCATTCATCATACACATCAGTCACACAATAGATATATAACATTTGCAATTAGTTAAAAAGAAAGTGCATTCATACGTACCCCTAAGACCCTCATCTGGGGTCGGCCGGCGTAAACCTCCCAGTAGCATCAGAGGTACTCAAAGATGTCGACCGCCTGGGAAGTAACTCGGGTCCCGCCACGCTGCCAGTCGGCATACTGTTCAGGATACCGGACTCTCCAGTCGGTCACCTTCGTGCGATCGCGTGTCTTCTTGCCTATCCCCCGGGGCTCTCCTACCTCGACCCACTCCTGGTGTAGGTCGAGGGTCCTCATCACCAGCCTAAGCCGTAACGGCTCAATCTCGTTCAGGCAATGAACCCAAAGCTCATGCCCAAAGCGAGGTCGGCCCGCTATGACCCAAGGCTGGCCCTCATCGGTCATCCCCTCGTAGGGTCTCCATACCACCTGCATTCACAAACATGCATCATCATATCCCATCATCATCATATCATCATTTCATAAAGTAAAAAAAAAAATTAGCATGCATACCAGTGAGGTAGGGTAGTCACGGAACTCCCTCCGTAGAACTCGCAACTCGTAGGCGAGCGGCGCTCCTGTCACGACAGGCAGCCAGCGTCGTGCCAGTGGGAAGGATCCCTCATCTCCGGGTCAAGGGTCGACACGCCCCATCGGCATGTATAGGTGGCTCCATATCTGCATCCATGCATTGCATTAGTAAAGCATTCACATACATTAAAGAAAAGAAAGAAAGGAAAGGGAAAAAAATGCATACCTGAAGGAAAGGTGAGAAGCCGCTGACAGTCGTCTCTCGACCTGTCCCTGTGGACAAGTCGGCCATCTAGTGTGCCAGCAACACTGCTCCCCAAGCGTATCTGCTGACGCCCTCCAAGTCCTCGAGGATCCCTAAGAATCGGCAGTTGATGATTTCGCCCTTCGTGCCGAGTAATAACCTCCCGAGCATCAGGAATAGAAACCTCCTCAAATCTTGATCTGCTCTCTCTCTCTCTGCTGGGTCCTGGCAATAGGCGGCCCTAGCCCCATCAATCAACATCTGTGAGAACTTGATGGGAATCGACACCGAGCATGTACATTTTATTTTGCATTTATGTCCTTTAGTTTATTTGTATATCCACGGGAAAGTATATGCGCAATTGTACGGCTTTATAAGCCAATGCGTCATTCCCACGGATTGTTTAGGTTTCTTTGTAATTTGTCAGTAGGACCAGCAAGGGGGCCCTCAGCCCTTTCCCATTGGTCCATGTCACTCATGTGGGGCTGGTCAACCATCCTAGGTGGCCATCTAGAAGGGTTGAATGTCAAATGCCACATGGGTAGACAAGTGGTTAAATTGGTCCAAGGTAGGTCACCTACCTTCACCTACCATACCCCTTGGTCAAGGGGGCGCCCCTCTCCCCTTATTATTGTATTAATTTTTGTGTGTATTTCACACTTAATCCCAGACCTTCAATCCCCCATCCCTAGATCCAAGGGTCTAGATTAGATTAGATACCTAGCATATAAAATGTTGTATTTTCATGTGAAAATCAATGAAAATTCAGAAAATTTGGTGAAAGGCCAAAGGCTTCTTGCGCCCCCAGCTCCTCCTCCCTGGTTCCTCTCCTCCAACCTCCAGTTCTAGAGTGGTTTCTACCTCCTATCCCCTCCCCTCTATCTCCGGTGATCATCTGTGCCGCCGCCGCCGCCGTTCGTGCCGCCTACGAGTCGCCACGGAGCCATCGTCAAGGTTCTGTCCTGCTGGACAAAGGTGACTTCCATGAATTCTTTCTATCATCCACGAGCTCAGATGGATTTTAAATTTTGAGGGTATGTTTTTACCTTGAATCCCCACCTCCACCTAAATTTTTAGGTCCAAACTCCTCCATTTAGTAATTTTCCATTTTCGTGCATCTTTCATCCCCAGATCTGTTTTGTCTCTATCTACAGTGACAGGAGCCCTGTGTTTCTCACCTCCAACCCTCTTTTTGATTTTTCCAAACCCTCCCCATTTTACTAGGAGTTCTGTCCATCATCCCCTACATCCACCATTTTTCTTGATTTTTTATCCACCATCTATCCATTTTTTCAAAATTCGTGTTCTATCTCAGCTACAGTGCTTTCAGCCCATTTCCAGATCCGACCCACTTCCATTTCAAAAATCCTATCAATTCGTAGCCACATCCAAACTTATCCAAACTAGTTTTTCCGATTGCCTAGCTTGCTTTCCTACAACTTTTCTGAAGACCACCACTTCAGATTCGGACGTTCACATATCGGTCAAAGGCAGTTCTCAGAGAATATCCCTGCAGATCTGAGTGTTCGGCTACTGTACAACGGAAAGTTGAAAATTCATTAAAGCCCAGATCCGTGCAGATCCAGGCCAGATCTTCAGGCCTAGATTGAAGGATTTGAAGTTACCTTTCCAACGGCGCCAGTCTCGTGTCGATCTGACATCGGGGCTGATCGCAGCGCCCGTTCTCGCCGGGATGCGCGCTGAAAACCAGAAGTTGCAGATCCGTGGCCGGTTATTCCGACCGGTGCCGATCGGAGCCGCCCGGCCTCCGGCCGGCAAACCAGCACGCCTCCACTCCAGGGAGTGCTCATCCAGGCATCCACCACCACAGCGGTGCCACTGGGTCCCACACGGCCCCTCCGGACAGCACGTGGGCCCCACCGTCACTAGTTCGGGTGCTGCCGAATCAACGCGAGAAGCCGCCCGTCAACCCGAATTCGGTCCTCCCGGATCCCATTGTGTATCCCTTTACCTCCCTGCGTGGAGTGGGTAGCGAGTTGTATTGCTGTAATATTGTGTATTATTGTTCCGGGAGTACGAGTTTCGGCCGGGTCCGTCTTCCCCACGCCGAGCACGTGGAGGTATCATTTTCGCTCCCTTCTCGGCATTTTGCTTACTTCATATATATTTATTTATGCCGCTGCTAGAGAGCATGTTCTAGGATCGTAGCTCGCTTTATTTTTATATCACCGCTGCTGCGAGAGAGAGCGTGACCGTCCCGTGACCCGATCCGGGCACGAAAGAGAGAGCCGACCACCCTAGCTCACTGCCGGTTTCTCAACCGTGCACGTCCGACGCTTCCCTCGTTAAGGGACGATCGCGAGCTTGTTGTGTCCGTGGTCTCGTCCCGCATCAGAACTGCTCTAGAGACTCCCTCGACCTCTACCTAGAATCAACCAACCCCATAGCGATGGTGAGGTTGGTGCGGTAGATGGTCCTACACTCACTCGGTGTCTCGTAGACTGTCTCTAACCCTAGCAGTCTCTGTGTCAGCTCGCTATAGTCAGGTAGGGTGATCCCGCTCACTGCCTCACCGTCCACCCTCAACCCGGTGATCTTAGCAACATCTTCTAGGCTAGGAACCATGTGACCCCATGGCATCAAGAATGCCCGGCTAGTCTTATCCCATCTCTCCCTAAGCACCTGGATCAGGGGTAGGCCAGGTCTCATAGGCTCTATGCTAAGGAAGAGTCCGAACCCCATGGCATCTACCCTATCCCTCTGAAAATCTGGAAGCCCGTAGTAAGCTGCTCGAACTTGGACCCAGGAAATCCGAGTCCTCATCAATCCCTGCAAATAACAAAAGAACATTTTCACTTAAGTTTTATATAAGTTTCTTACGTATTTATCAGCTGTTTCAACTTGTTCTCTGATTAAATTGACGACCTACCCTAGGTCGTGACTTATTCAATTGGCGCCCCTAAGGGAGGCGTTATTTCAAAATGCGTTTCTGGTGATTTTACGCGTAATTTAAATTGACGACCAACCCTGGGTCATTTTTTGTTTAAGTGACATCCCTGTGGGGGGCGCTGTTTTAGAGGTAATTTTCTGTCCTAAAAAAATTAATTCTGATTTTTTTTAATTGACGACCACCCCTTGGTCGTTGTTTAATGAATTAACGCCCCGGTGGGGGGCGTTGTTTTCTGGAGTGTTTAAAAATATAACAGCATGCGAAATAAAAATACAGCAGAGACATATATCAAAAATAAAAAGAAATGGCATGGAAATTAACAGCAAATGATAAATAAACATGATATTTTTAAATGACGACATGCTACAGGGCGTGGTTTCATGAATTATCATTTTTAGAAAATTAAAAACAATTTTAATTGACGACCCAGGGAGGGTCGTTGTTTCAATTGACGGCACCCACTGGGGCGTCATTTGACTGTGTGTCACTAGTTCAACACACCTCCCTTCACCGAGGGCTATGGAAAATTGAAAAAAAAATGAAAATTAATTGAAATGGAGGGTTAGGGCACCTACCTTGCTTCGTTCGGGTGTTAAAAGTCCTCCCCGGAGTGACTGCCGGGGTTGCTGTGGCCGCCGTGGCTGGCGAGGCCGAGGGGGCGCTGCCGCCGCCGCCGCCGGTGGTTCTTCTTCACCTCCTCCTCCTCCTCCTTCTTCTTCTTCTTCTTCTTCACCATCGTCGTCTTCTTCGTCCTCTTCTCCATCCTTGCCATCATTTTCTTCTTCTTCTTCTTCTTCTTCTTCTCGCTCCCATCGTCGTCTTCCCCTTCGTTGGCAGTTTCTTCTCCTCCGCCATGCTCCACTGTCGGAGCGTCTTCGGCCGCCGCGGGAGGGCCTTCTTCCTCGACGTGTCCATCGTCGCCCAGGTCCACCACCTTAGGGGCGGTGACCCTCTGCCGTTTGTATGCACCACCTATCATGGAACATAGTAGAGAGTGGAGAGTGAGAGAGAGAGATGGAGATGGGGCTCGGTTAGGGTTTGGTTGCAGAGAAAGGGGGGAGAAGGAAAGAAAGTGGACGAAGGAAGGAGAAGAGAGGAGGGAAATAGGGTTTAACGTTCGAAAAGAATTGACGCCCTGAGGTCTATCGTCGATATATTAATTGACGGTCTGGGCTGAGGTGTGGTTTCATGATTTGACGACCCGAGGATAGGCGTCATTTATGTTTGCGTGGGAACTCGTACCCGTCATCAGGCGCATTAATGGGAAGATGATTGATGTGATCGGTCGCCATGATTACTGTTTAGAATTGACGACATTGAGAGCAGGCGTCAGTTTGTTAAGGCACGACATGAATGAAGGCGTTATTTCTATGAAATTGAGGAATTATTTTGAAAATATTTTAAGGAATTTAAAGCAATTAACGCCTTACCTTGGGGCACGAATTAATAGACGCATGTTTGAATAAGCGTCAATCATGGTTTATTTATTTTTAAAAAAATTAATTAAAGGAAATGGACGACATGTGGTAGGCGCTGGTTGAGGAATTGACGCCACGCTTGGAGGCACGTCTCATAACAGAGAACCTGACGCTTAGTTTTGTCAGACAGAATCACTGAATTGGAAGATAAGATCATATAACATGTTATTTTGGCTCAATTAAAGGAAAAATCCTTTTATTTTATTAAGAAAATCATTGTTACATTCAATGAGTCACCATGGGTCATATTTTCCTAAGTGCTATTACATAAGATTTGCATTTGTTCTCTTCTTCTTCAACATGTGTCTTGGACCTATGGAGAAGTCCAACCTTCCATTGAGCCATGATTGTTTTGACTTCTTCTTGATCTCCACTTGAGCCTAATTCTCTCCTCTTAAGTGGTGGAAGATGAGAAGGTTCTTCAAAAGTGTGCCGAGGTAATCCAAGTTGTGGGAGGCACCGGTGAGCATTGTAGAGGATGAAGTCGCTCCCGCCGATCAATTGAAGCTCTACGCCGGAGGAAAGTCTTGAGCGAAGCTCTTGGGTCTTGAGAAACCCGGGTGTGCAAGTGAAGCCGCTCTTGGGCATGGTCTTGAAGTAGTTCCTCCATTCGCTTCTTTTCTTGAGCTTTGGCACCCGATTAGTCACCCTCTCACATAGGCCTAGAGAATCCGTCATATACCGAAGAGGGCTTTTAGAGAAGATTTTTGAGGCCGGTTGAGTTTCTTAGCATGGATCAAACTTTAGGTGGAGGTCCACCTAACAAGAAAGGAGTAGCATTGACCCATAGAGAGGTTGCCCCAAGGAAGCCGAAGTGAGTCCATTATATAGGTTGGCTAGTACGCCGGTCCTATTCTTTTGTCTTCCCATATGCTAGCTATGGTGCTTAAGTGGCATTCTTCTAGGTGGTCTTCTATTGAAGGGAAGAGGAGAGCTCCAACCATGCATAATGTAAAGCCTTTCATCACTCTCTCCAACAAGTCTTCCTCCTCTTGGAATTTGTCCATGTTCTTGTATACCCATGAGGCTAGTTTTAGGAGATTGATTCCTTTATGGGCTTTGATTTGGTTCACTAGGTTTGGGCTTTGTACAAGGCTAGTAAGCATTTCATGAGCACTTATTGGTTTAGTTAAGCTAGCCATCTTTGACTCTTCTCCTTGTTTCATCCTTCTTAACCCAAGGAGCATCTCTACTTCCTTTAAGAGTATGGTGGTTTCAAAAGTGGGAAAGAGGAAAGTATGAGTGTTGGGGTGCCATAATTCTATTAGTGCTCCTATGGAGGCCCAATCTAGATGGATGTCATTATAATGAGTAGCATGGGTAACAAGGCCTAGTAAGTGCCACCTTGAGAGAAAAGATTTCATATCTAAAGAAAGCTTAGAGAGGAGTAGGGGGATCCACTTGATTTTCAAAAACCTCCTTGGACCCGGTATATTTGGATAATCCTGAAAAGAAATAAAAGAGAAGAGGAGAAGAGAATGCAATCAGAAAGAGAAAATGGAGAATAAAATAAAAGCTTTAAATGACAAATCAAACTCACTTGGTTCATATTGATTCTTCCGCTAATATGGTTTGCAACTTCAAAATTCTAGGAAATCCCATCCTAGCCTTCTTTAAAGGTTTCTGTAGCATCCTGTCCATCTTTCCTATTGAGAACCAGCGGTTGCTTCTGCTATCCTTTCACTGATCTTCGATTCTCTGTTGAAGCTCAGTTGCTGTAGCATTCAGTGTTCTGATGCCTTTGGTTGTGAACAGATGCATCCTTTTATAATAATCGAAGTTTTCGCTAGCTGTTAGAATAACCACAGTTTGTGTTTGATTCGAATGAGTCGCTGGCAATTTGTTTCCGAGCAGGGATCGGAGCACTGTGTTTATGGTTCATTGACGACATATAATTTGGTGTCATTTCTGTGAATAGCGACATTATCACTGTCGTTGTTTATTTAGCGCCTCTCGTACGGGCGTCATTTTCAGTCCAATTCCTAATCAAATAGCAATTGTAATTAACGCCCTAACGACTGTCGTCATTTCTGCATATGACGCCTCTTCATAGGGTCGTCATTTCTTGAGCTTTCATGAACTTAAGTGCTATATATTTTGACGAAATTTATTATACCATGCACTTATGATCATACTTTGAGCTTTATTGAGCTTATGATCTTTATTGAGCTGATGATTCTTTGATGAGCTAATGATTTTTTAGCACAGAGAAGCGCATGCTAATGATTGGATTTCTTCCACCGGTAACATCATTCCATCTTTGTATCCTTCCTGTAAGCATTATTACTATATGATATCTATGCTATTATAGCATATCAAAGACCTTGTGGTTCTGATGAACCTGGAATTTGAGTTCCTCTCCATCAAAAACGGTGATGATTCCAGGGGAATCTTGATCACACGAATAGGCCGTTGAGTCATTTAAGGTTTGGGACGACGGTTCCACTTTCTGAGTTGATACGTGGATAAACGGGCTTCGACTTAGTGTCAGCTTGGAGATCTGGATTCCTGACCAAATCTCGATGGTTTAGCAATATTATCCTTGATTATCTTCTATTTTTAATTTTGTTTTAATTTTTCTTTTAGCCCAGCATGCATCATGTAGGACCTTGAGCTTTAATGATGAAAATCCTCATATTACGCCAATAATGAGGGCCACCCGCTCTTAATGGAGTTAACATGAGATATTCCATTCCAAATTAAGTACTTTATTCTCCTTGAAGCCGCTCAGGCTGGTTCCTTGAAAAGCATTCATTCGATGGTTCTTTATCTCAATTCACTTTATTTTTTGCAAATCCACCTTGGTTGTAGCACGTCCACATTGGCTGGTAATCGCTCTCCAATGGTGTCCTTCCTTCCGTGCCCTTGCGCACATTTTGTTCTTTAAGATTAGTCCCTTCATCCAGCTGATCATTGCTTTCTTGTAATCATCCGAAGTCGTTTCTTTCAGAATCCTGGAAAGATTTCCAACGCTTAGTGTTGGAGCCGTGTCACATCACACCTTGGCATCTACTTATCAGTTCGTTCTCACTTCATTCCGCTCGTTACACTTTCGCTTCATTTCGTTTCACTCCCTTGCAAAGTAGACGCCAAGGCAGGGTAGCTGTAGACACGCCAAAATCGATGCTACGTTGAGTAAATCTCATGTCACCATGTGACGCCCCAAAGTGGACTTCAATATTGGCTTAATATGAAGTTTTTCTAATTTCTCCATATTAATTGTAATTTCTTGGCATTTTTCTTTAATAATTGAAATTAACGCCTGGAGAGAGGGTGACATTTAATTGACGACCTAATGAGGGGCGTTTTCCTTAAATAAGCGACTGTTCAAACGGTCGTTGTTTCTTGGATTTAACGAATCCTAATGAACATAAAACTCAAGGTAATTACCGTCCTAATGAGGGGCGTTGATTATTTAACGCCGTTCAAACAGGCGTCATTTAACAATTTTAAATAAGGAAAGTCCTTTATTTCTAAAACTAAATTCAGGAATTAACGACTATATGAATGTCGTCATTTCAATTGACGCCCCTAGTTAGGTCGTTATTTTTTGTTCCGTGTCCCTTCCGCCTACTTCTTTCCAGTAGTGATCCTTTCCCCATTTTACACCTTGTGTTCGATTGGGAAGAGGGTTCCTTATTGGAGGATTCATTACCTTGTTTTAATCCTATTAATGCAAGGATTTTTTGCCTATAAATACCTTAACATCTGCTTCTTGCGTGAAAAAACACAGTAACAGAGAAAAAATGAAGAGCAATACAGAATAACAGAGTTAACAGAGCCGTGAGAAGAGAGTTTGTTATTTTGTAGTTTCTTCTTCCATTGGAGGCGGTTTCTTCATCCGGCGTTCTTCATCCATAACAACTGCTGCAACCTTGTTTTTCCCTTTACTGTTGCATACACAATAGCAGGGATTACCCTTTAGTCTTTTGATTTTAGTTTATTCATAGCATCATACACATATTCTTCTTCTAGCTCTCGGCTAGAGTTTCATCTATATCTTGCTTGCATAACATTCATAATCTCATCCTTGTTACTCCTCTTAGGGGTTTAAAACCAAAACACACAAGGTGTGTTCATGCCCAATTTGTTTCATTTCTTATCTTTAGAGCATTGATACTACACACTTGGCTAATCCATATCTTTGTTTATTTTGTGTGTTTGCAAAGGTAATCAAGCTATAAACCCCCTTCATCGGCAGGCCGATAGAAGGAGGAAGGTAGAATTCCCAATCTCACCCGCTCAATACAAGGTACATGCGATCATCCTTCTTCTTTTGAGGTAACCCCTCTGGCGATCACCCTCCTTAGAGCATCTCATGCTCAACCTCTTTTTCTTCATGTCCCACATGTTTTAGCATAGTTATTCATCCTTAATCATCATTTGTCATCATTCTTTCTTTCTTTTTTTAAAAAAAATGTCTATGTGACACGTTCACAACTGGATGAACTGGTTCTGAATAATGGACTGGCTAAGGAAAATGAAAAGCTTGTGAAAGAAAATGAGAACTTAAAGGAATTAAACACAGCCATATCGAAAAGATTGTTGGTTCTAGAAAAAGGAAAATATGTGGCTGTAAATGAGTCTGAACCTGTGAATGGATTAAATAAGGAAGTAGATGGCCTTGAGACTGCAAATGCAATGTTGAATGTTAGGCTTGCTACTTATGAAGAAGAACTTGCCAGTACAGAATTGCATATTTCATCTCTTCAATCTGAGATTCATGAATTGAATAATTCACTGTCCAAATTTGTAAATGGCAAAGAAAATCTGGACAAATTGTTGGGCATGAAAGTGAATTTTTAAAGAAAATGGTTGGGATATAATCCTGTGAACAAAAAGATATTTGAGAACAAGTTATACACTTCATTTGTTCACAGCACATGTACACCTAACACCTCCAAATCTGACTCCCAGTAGCACATTATGCAAAGAACTCGACAAAATCTGAAAAACAGTGTGAATGTCATAAATGTGCATGTCAAAAACTTTCATGTTAAACCCCATGCATCAAAGAAAAGGAAAGTTTCCTGTCTCTACTGTGAAAAACATGGACATGTGATGTATGATTATTTTATCATGAAAAATGATGATTTGAAAGCATGCAAGAATAGAACTGATTTTAAAAATGCAAAGCAGTCAGTTACCACAAAACCTTCCATGCATTGTAATCATTGTGGTAAAATAGGTCATACAATTGCACACTGCTGGCTGCTGAAGAACAAAATGAATTTTCATGCTGAAAAAGATAAATTTTCTCCATCCACATGGAAGCATGCTAATAACCTGAATAAAATTTCTGTCAAGTCATATATGAATTGTGACTATTGTGGTAAAGTAGGTCACAATATGAATGATTGCTTCATGTTAAAGCATGATGACAAGATTGTTTTTAGAAAACTTGTTAATCAATCAATAACAAAGAAAAGAAGTTCTCATTCAACACATCATGCCAGCACACACAAACTGGTCGAGCCAATGAGTAAAATAAATGTGATGTCACGTGCTTCTTGCCATTACTGTGGCAAATTTGGGCATACAATGTGTGATTGTTTCCTATTGAAATATGATGACCTATGTGTCCAAAAGTTGGCAAGACGACCCACTACAAGTGCTACTAATCCACAAGGACCCAAAAGGATTTAGGTGCCTAAGAATGTAAAATGAGAAATCTGTTTTGTAGGTGTGCCTTGGAAATAAGAAGTGTGAAATATATTTTCACTCAAGAAGGTAAGGCACACGGACCAAGCGGCATATGTCAGGGTAAAAGAAAATTTTGAAATCTGAACGTTCAGGTGATATCCCTCTCACTTTGTCTAGAAAATGTGTTGTGTTCATCTGCTTTATGCTGTATCTTTATGTGATAGTGCATATGTCTGTATGTGCATTCCATCTATAGTTGTTTACATATTTCTGTGCATATCACCTGTCATATAGTGTCTAGCTGAGGGGTAGTTGCTAACTAAATCATGTGAACTTGATGCCTAGGCTCATTCCTAGGGAAGTAATCTTTGTGCGGGTTGTTTTGTTTGTGGTTTAGGCTGAGTCGTCACAACATTTAGTTGGTTTGTCAGGTTCTCCATTATCGATGTTGACTTCAAGAGTCAACCCCCTTGAGTCCTAAATCTCTTTGGACTCTCGAACCTGTCAATCTATCATTTGAGTTCTGAATGGTTTACTATGCTAGTGTCATGACACCAAAATTTGATGAATCTGAATCAAAACTAACAAATCAACTCACTTCAATTTTGGATGCAGACGACACTCCTAAAAATCCAAGTGATGCTAGATCATCTAAAGCCAAGAGTGAATCAACTGAAGGAACCCCCCCCAGCAAGGATGAAGATGATGTAGATCCTTCAATTGAAACACTTCAAGAACAACAAGTGCAGCACCCTGACCTGCCTAGAGCTTCAACACTCTTGAAAGATCACCCCGCTGAGAACATCATTGGCAATCCTGTAGATGGTGTAAAAATCAGATCCTTATTAAGATTTTGAAGACCCAAAACATCCACGACATGTGTACAAGTTGCAGAAAGCCTTGTACGGATTAAAGCAAGCACTAAGGGCATGGTATGAAAGGCTCATCTCGTTCTTACTTGAAAATGGATTGAAGAGAGGTAAGGTTGACCAAACCCTATTCACAAGAAATTCAGGTAAAGACATATTAGTAGTTCAGGTTTATGTAGATGATATCATTTTTGGAGCTACTACCGATGCCTTATGTGATGAATTTGCAAAAATCATGTAGGGTGAATTTGAAATGAGATTAATGGGTGAATTGACATTCTTCTTGGCTTGCAGGTAAAGTAAACATCCGAAGGAATCTTCATCAACCAAGCCAAATACACCATGGAACTCTTGAAGAAATATGGAATGGCAGATGCAAAGCCAATGTCAACTCTGATGGCCATAACCACGAAGTTAGACAAAGATTAAAAGAGTAAAACAATAGATCATACACTGTTTCGAGATATGATCGGATCACTACTGTACCTTACAACATGTCATCCTAACATTCAATATAGTGTATGTCTCTGTGCTCATTTTCAGTCATGTCCTAAAGAGTCTCATTTATTGGCTATTAAATGGATTTTTTGATACTTGATTGGCATAGTAGACTTCAGTTTATGGTTTCCCATTGATAGTTCATTTGATCTGATTGCATACACAGATGTGGATTATGCTGGCTATATTGTTGATCGTAAAAGTACTAGTGGGTATTGTCAGTTTCTTGGTGGGTGCCTAGTTTCATGGGCTTCCAAGAAACAACATTCAGTAGATCTCTCAACGGTTGAGACTGAGTATGTAGCTGCCGAAAGTTGTAGGGCCCAAGTATTTTGGATCAAAAATCAATTGCTTCATCTGAATGTTGAAGTGAAATCTGTTCCAATTCTATGTGACAATACCAGTGCAATCAACTTATCTAAAAACCTTGTCCAACATTCTAGAACAAAGCACATTGACATCCGACATCATTTTTTTGAGAGATCATGTAGGTAAATGGGATTTTGAGTTGAACTTCTTTGATACACACAATCAGTTAGCAGATATCTTCACCAAACCCTTAAACCAAGAACAATTTACTAAAATAAGAAGAGAACTTGCCATGTGCAAGGGTGAGAGCATACATACCTAGATCTACATTAAGGCTAAGTGTTGCATATGTAGAAAGGTCAATTGCATAAAGGGTAGGTTGCATGGAAGACATGCATTTTTTGTGTGACTGTTTCTAGTTCCTTGTATGTTGATATGGCATCCTTGTATGCTTGAATGTAATCATCTATATAGCCCCTCCTTGAAAATTTTCTAAGGCCAAATATTCCTTGTTAAATAAATGTGGACCCAGTGACCTCAGGATCTGAGGCATTTTCTGAGGGGGAGAGTCAAAGGGATTTCTGAAGCAGTGCTATCTCAGAATGCCTCATCACTTTTTTACACCAAGTCCACTCTTTTTCAAAATCAAAAAAAAAGAAAAGGATATATTCAAAAAAAAGGAAGAGAAGAATGAAACAAAAAAAGGAAAAGAAAAAAGAAAAGGAGAGAAGAGAAAGGAAAAAGAAAATAGAAGGGAAGAAGGAGATTTAAAAAAAATGCAAAAGGGTTAGGCCGACCAGTTCGGTCGATCGACACCCCAGTTCGGTCGACCGAAACCGGTCGAACCGGTCTGGCCGCAGCCGCAACCGAACTCATTTTAAAGGGGTATTTCACCCCATTTTCTCACTTCACTCACCCCCTTTCACTCTCAAACCTTCTCCTCCAACCCTAAACACCCACAAACCCTCCTTCCAACCCTAGAAACCCATTCTTTCTCCTCTCCGCACAAGATCAGGTTTGCTCGTCGTCCTTCGACACCGAATCTGTGTGGCGGCGTGTGCGATCTTGAAGCCCTATTTCAGGATCCAAGATTGTAGAGAACATCTTTCCAAAGCCTTTGGTGTGTCCTCCGGTCCATCTTCACCCCAAGGGAAGAGGTTAGCACTCTAAGGGTTTCCACTGCGGTTTCTAGTCTAATGGCGCCTAGAAGAAGCTTTTTCCCAGACCCTCGAAAATCGACCAGGGGGGAGTCCAGCTCCTGGAGAGGTGAGGACCCGGTTGTTACACCCCAGCAGGCACCCGCACTTGCACCAGCACCCCGTATGCGTCCAAGGCCGATTATCAACCCCCGGCTGGTTGATTTTGGTGAGTTGAATGACATTCTACCAAATTTGAGTGCTGTATTTAAATGTCAAGATGAGTGGATTGATTTTGTGACTAGAAACACCAAGTTTTATCCTAGTCTAATCCAGCAATTTTTTGGGAATTTATCTATGAGGAATGAATATATGGTTGTGAAAGGAGTTGAGATTACAATAAATCTAGCACTATTTGAGAATGCCCTAGGAGTGTCAGCTAGGGGCCATGATATGATTTTTGGTAGTGCTCCAGTTGAGGAGACTTTCATCCTCATGACATGCAGTGAGCATATACAAGGAGTTACCAATATGATTAAGTTGAATGCCAACTACTTCCCACCACTGTAGCGGATCATGCACCACATGTTTACCACTCTAATTTATCCCAAGGGTGGAAGCAGAAATGAAGTAACTGAAGTGCACAATTCCTATTCTACTGTGTGATGAATGGTATGCCAATAAACATGGGCCGCCTTATGACAGACTTAATTGGATCTTGCCGCACTCAAAGAAGGCATTCCTTGCCCTATGCTTCCCAGCTTACCGGAGTTTTTACTTTTGCTGAAGTCAGTTTGGACAGAGAAGTGCAAGTTCCAGTTAGGTAGGATGATATTTACAACAATCACAAATTATTCACATCTTTTCAATACTTTTTGGGTCCAGATGGCAAATTGTACAGAAATGTGGGAATGTATGGTCAAGAATCAAAAAATGAGGAAGAAGAAGAGACCCAACAGTAGGAGGTTCAAGCACAAGCCTCACCTCCCGTTCAAGCGGAGGAGCAGCCCCTTCTCTATATCATATGGATCAGGGGGTGCCACCACAGTTTTGCCCCGATGAGTCATCTACTCAGGGCACTGGACAGCCCTCTTGGGCAGACTTTGCGGCTTTTGATCAACAGCTAACTAGATTAGAAACTCATGTGGATACCTTTGGGGAGCAACTCTCCAACTTCGGGAATACCATTGGGACTTCTTTTGACACCTTTGGCACTATTCTTGACTCCATGTCTGGCTGGATAGATTCCTTCTCACAAGTCTTGGATAACCTATCCACTCACATGACCACCCTCACCACCAGCCACCAAGACTCACGCCGGGCCTTTCGCACAATGAACTGTACTCTCGTGAACATTTAGCACCGTGGTCAGGCTCATGAGAATAGTCTTGCCAATATCCAGCACCATCTTCAGTATCATGATCGGATTCTTGCTGATTTCCAGCCCCGTATCCAGGCCCATGATCCTCTTCTTGCCGATATCCAGCACCGTGTCCAGGCCCATGATCATATTCTTGATGATATTCGACACCGTTTGAGTGATAAGGAGGCTTCTGATGCTGACAACTAAGGACCTTCTGCTTCATCCCCTCCGTGGTTGTCTTTGAGTCCTGTCGTTCACTTTTGCTCCACTTCCTCTTGTACTCCCATCCTCTCTTTTGATGATGCCAAAGGGAGAGAAGTATTTATTATTGTACTATGTATGCATGCGTGTTAAGTGTTTGCATGAGTGTATGTCTTTTGCATTGCATGAGTCAGTATCTAGTCCATGTATGTGTTCGTGTCAATGTCAAAAGTCAATGTGTCAATATAAACCTTATGGATTAATGAATGAAATGCACTTGGTTGTTTGACATATATTGGTTCTTCCATTTTACTTCTTCATATGGATTTAGCAAATATGAATGAATGGATTGGTGTTGGCTTGAGTGATGTATTTTGAATGGATTGAATTCGCCTTACAGATTGTTTTGATTACCCTTCAATTGGTTCTGTATATCAAATGGTGTTGGATGAAAGACAGGTCCGCCCGTCTGAAATCCTTCACTATGCGTGAGTGTAAACTCCGCCTCGTACAAGAACCCAGTGGGAGATTGCAAGGATGCAATGATGTATTTCGTGATGTAAGGGATGTGTACAGGTTCAAATTTGTTTAAAGGCATGCCAATGCACTTAATGAATTATAGTTTTGTCATCATCAAAAATGGGGAGATTGTTGAGTTTCTCCAGGTGATTTTGATGATAACAAAACTTCGGACTTATTTTCGGTCTTGTGCCATGTATGCTTGCTCAAGAACGAACACAAGAAGGTAATTAAGGCCATTTTTTGCCATGATCAAATGCTCAAATGATCAAGCTTCCAAAATGCACAAAATGAGTTAATTAAACCTCAAATGGATGATACATGATGATCAAGTCAAGGGCTTTTTAATATGATTGTGATTATGGGATAAAGAGTTGTTTTTGCAGGTTTTACAGAGTTCAGTCGACCAATGCAATTGTTTCGATCGACCAAATTTCCCAGCAGCTAGAGGACTGAACTCTTACAGAGTTCGGTCGACTGATTGCCCAAGTTCGGTCGATCAATTTTCCCAGAGCTGAAAGCTTTGAGATTTCTCAGAGATCGGTCGACCGACCGACAGAATTCGATCGACCGAACCCTGCTTAGTAGCAAATGTTGACTTGTGTTTCTCTCCAACATGGGCAAGCTTCCTTTTGGACTTTTGAGTCCATGAGCATTCAAAGCTGCCAGAAAATGTGGGAGGCTATCTTGGCATCTCCCTTGACCACCTTAGGCTATATAAAAACACCTTATGGGTCAAGAAACCAAAATCAACCAAAAGGATTCAAGGGAGGCTATCAAGAGAGGAAGGAAGCTGCTGCAAGAACCTGCGTGAATGGTGATCCGTCCAGCTATCCTTCATCAAGAATCAAGCATTTCAAGATCATTTTGAAGCCAAAGAAGTGGTGTTCGACTAAAGAATCAAGTCCTAGATCTACATCATTCAATCAGGGGGAACCTAGATCTGAACTTTACATTTCATTTCTTCTTTTAAATTATTTTAAGCTTCAAGTCTAATTTTCTTTAATCTGTGAACATCAAGTGTGTGTGTGTGGATCTCTTCAGATCCGTGTGTGTGTGTGTGTGTCGGTGCCTTTGCACCATCGTAGGAGTTCTAAACTCCATACGAGTGTGTATGTGTGGTTCGATCTTGTAATCTCTACAAGATAGTGTGTGAATCCTCACGGATCATGAGGGGTAGATGTAGGTTGCCGGTGTTGCATCCGAACCACCTAAAAATCATTGTCTCTCGTGTGGTTTGATCCATTTCTTCTACCCCCATTTTGTGTGATCGTACGTGCATATTACTTCCTCCGCGTTTTATCTTTCAGATCTAGCACAATCGATTGTTTCTGTAATAGATCTTCGGTATATCGAAAGGTGGGTTTAAACTGAGAAGGCTAGTCCTGTCAGGACGATAACACCTTGCGTGAGCAGGATTTTTGGATTCATACCTCCGCCTAGTACCGAAGGACAATTGTGTGTAATAGTGTGTGAAAGATCTAACCTGTAATATATCAGATCTAAGCTTCTAAGTTGCCCTTTCAACACACTTATTTAAATCAGGTAAAAGTTTTCTTTAAAAGGTAATAACCCAATTCACCCCCCCCCCTCTCTTGGGTGTCATTGATCGCGGGACTTCAAAAACCACCTTCACAGCGCCAACACAGCGCAGATAAGCTCTTACGCGAGAAGCAAAGTGGTAAAGAAACACAAAACCTATGCCAACTGCCAACTATACTGGACCTTATGGACTCTAATCACTGCAATATCTCAAATTCCCATATACGTCCACACCACTCGCTCTGATACCAACTGTAACGACCCAGAACCCGGATACCAGGTAAACCCGATACCACTTAGATCCTGAGAGGCCACCCACGAGCGGGAAAGCTCGAAAGGGTTAGAAAGGTATGTGGAGGTACATTGAAATTTCAAATAAGTGCAGTAAACAACTAAATAATTATGAACAGGACTTTTAAATTAACAGAAATAAAATTACATTTTCAATTAACAAATTAACTATAGAGCTAACAGAGTCCAGTCCAAATTAAAGTACAGTCCACAGAAAGAGAAACATACTCTGACGTCGGGAGTAGCCCGACACTGGCAAAGTTGGCACTACAAATCATCGCACTACACCCTGAACCTCGAGGAAGAATCACTACACCTGAAAGAACAAGGGTGACCCTCATCTCATTGGCTCAGTAGAGGTCCCACGGATCCCCACCACGAAACAACAACGGTAAACAAAAGTGCTAACAACAACAAAAGTAATAGGAGTAACAACAACAAACAAAAGCAACCGCCGTAAGGACAACAGTCGAAGAAACCACGGCTAAGCCGCAAGCTACTCCTATCGGCAAGAAACACAAATTCTCGTACTCACGGTCGGGAACTGCCGAACCGACCCAATGAAACTCTGGCTACCCAGCCAGAAAACTCCACGATACCTCTATCGTGTAGGCTCGTCCCCAGAGACAAAGCCCCACTCAAGACCACACGGCCTAAAAGCACCAACACATACATGACTTCACTATCGTGCACTCTACACTGACTACGGGTAAAGCTGAATGCAAACTACCCGAAGAACCATGTCAAGAAGCTCACGTTGAATGAGAACCACACGAGCCACGAAAGTCATATATCATGTGACAGAAGTACCCTCTCACTAGAAGTAAGGCTAGATGCGTCCACTGACGTCTTACACTACGCCTCGGGTGTCTCCCACTCTCCTCAAACATGATAATTGAGACACCGTAATAATAACAAAGAAAAACAAGGACTAGTCAGGGTCACGCTAATCAGCGCGGGCCCAACGTCCCTGACCACGTGTACACACACAGGTCAATGCCTTGAGCCAGGCCTTTAGCTGGTTTTCCCCTCCAGTCGGACTCTAACTACAAGGAAAGGGGGCCCTCGGAAACCAGCCTAAAAATCATCTCTACTGGGACTATCCAGCCACCACTCCCAAGTGGGCTGTAATGACCCGAAAATTTTATAAAATATTTCTAAATTATTAAATATTCTCTGAGAATTTTTAAAGATTAAAATAGATTAATAAATTAATATTAGGTTAAATAAGTCATTATTAAGGCCCAAGTATGATGAACAATTAACCTAGCCTATTTGAATAAAGCCCAAAAGGTTAAAGGACCAAGCCCAGGAAGTTTGGCCCATATTCTAGAAGATTAACTAACTTATTCACGGAATATAAAGATAAATACCCTTTAATAAGATAATTAAGTGGATAATAGAATAAAAGAGTTTGAATTAATTCAAATTCGGCGCCCAATGACCTTCGCGGTCTATCGTAAAACCGCTAAAACACTTGTGATGGACTAGTCCTAGACCGATACATTTTGTCAGTTCTGTGAGTAGAAGAAAGAGTAAAAAGATTGGATTTTTAAGGTTCTATCACCTAGGGATCGAGATGGGAAGGTTAGTAAACATCTTAAGGACTCTCAGAAGTCGATCTAAGGTTTAATAAGGACTCTAGGATCGCTCTAATCCTCAAACCCTAGCCAAACCCTATAAATAGGACCTAGTTTTGACCTGCGTGACTCTTACATTTGGCTCGCGTAGAACCAAGGTAAGAAGGTATTATTTTAGGTAAGTTATTTAGAAGTTTTTATTCCCAATACATAGGACTAACATCCCTCAAAATTTCGTGCTAGGAGATCAAGCACACAAGGAGATAGAAGCCTGCAAAGTTGCTGGTTCCACATTAGCGACCCAGGAAACTGAGCGAAAGTCCGGTGAAGATCAAGGGATTAGAGAACCAAATCGAGGTAATTAGCATTAGTGCCTTTAGAACTTTTTGTTCCCCTTAGTATCTACTTCTTACCCTCCAAGTTTCACGTCATTAGGTCAAGTGGATCAAGAGATATTAGGACGTGAAGTTACTGATTTGCAACAGGAAGTGCAGTCTTAAGGGTTGACTTCCAACATCAAATTCAAAGCCTAAAAGCCTTAGCAGAGGCAGGTCATCTCATGAACGGCTAAATTATCATGTTAGGATTAAAAGTCCTCTTATTGCACTTGATTTCATGTATTGTGTACGGAGAATTTCATGTTTTAATAGGATCTATACATTCATGCATCTTTCTTAGCCCTAATGAACTAAGATAATTCTCTTTGTCATAATACATGAATCATATGCATATTGTTAGCTTAACCTTCGTTCGATCATGATAGGAAGTTTATACATGTTGATTTCCAGACATGATGCGTTTTAGACATAGTTCTTCTTATTTTAGTTTTACTGTCAGACGTTCTCTAGCGGCCTAGTCTTTCACCGCAAACCTTATGTAGCGGCCCTACGATAAACCGCTAGACACTCTATAAACTTGATTTTTATGAAATATATGGCGGACCATAGATAGACCGTTAAAGTCCCTCTGGTGGCCTCACGATAAACCGCCAACTTACTATAACGGTTCTAATATAGACCGCCATTGTTCTATTTTCTGTCAACCCTAGATAGAATCAAGAACAGTCCATTTAACTTATAAGTAAGCCTAGTTAACTATGTTCTAACCTGTTTTAATGTTATTTACTACTCTGAATTTTTATTTACTGATTCATAACAGTGATTTCATTTTACTTAGGATTATTTTTGAAACATAAGTTAATTTATGCCAAAGTCATATACTTTTATAAATGAATACATGTTCTCAAAGTTAGATGATTCACGATTTTACTATTTTAATGATTCCCTTCTTATCTCAGAGTCATTTCTATAAGTGCATGGCATATATTCCGGTATATAACCATTAATTACACTTTTACACTGTAGGAACATAATCTTGAACTTGATAACCTCTCCTTTTGATATTCCTTCCAATGGATTAGGAAATCTTGTTTCAAGGCCTCCGTAATTCTCAGCGAGCCTGGGATTCCCACTAGGACACACGAAGTAAAGAGTACATCTTTGCTTGACTTGCTAGTACATTCTCGTTACCTTCTTATTCATGAAGGCCATAATTATATTCTTGCTTGATAATGCTTGCTCAATCATATCTTAACTTGATCATGTCTTGTTACTTTGGTTTATTCACGTGATTTATCGCATTCGCCTGATTTTACTTTATTCTCTAGAGCCCAAAATGCTAATCACTTTAATGTTGCCTTCATATTGATGTAAAGATACCTACTGGGCAAGTGTGCTCATTATCTATTTTTAAATCTTTTCAGGAGATGCAAGTAGTTCGGGTTCGGATTCGAGTTATTCAAGTGATGGGTCCGAGAGCGAATGAAAGTCACATAAGATTGAGAGAAGACTTAGGAATTCAATAATGTCTAGATCGAGTTCATGTAATTTTCTCTTTATTGAGTCAAATAGATTTAAGGAAGTTGAATAGTTGATGTACTTGAATCAATCTTATTATTAATAAAAGTGAAGGTTTGAATAAATTATTGAGCAATTACTTTGTGTGATTGTTATTGCGCTCTGGTTATTCTTGCTTGCAAGAGGCTTACCATGCCGGCTGTTCACGTTTCCCAATAATATCTTCCGCTGTATTAAAAGCTCGGGATGTGACAGTTAAGTTGGTATCAGAGCCTAAGTCTAAGGACTTAGGGAGAAAAGTCATGTCATAGGATAAGTCCAAAGTTTTAGGACCCATACCTACGAACCAAGGAAGAAATTCCCCACCTAAGTGAGAATTGGGTAGAGCCCAAGATAAGATAGCAAATTAGCTCTAGATTAATCCCTTTTTAAAATTCCATGAGAATTAACAATTTGTTATTTCTCTCAGGTACCTTATCATTATAATGGCTCATCGCGTAGACTGGGATGGTATGCCTTGACATGGAAGGCTACGATGTTATTTTAGGGGTGGATTGGCTTGTAGACCATGATGCCTACATAAATTACCGAAATAGGATAATATCCTTTCGCAAATCAGGCATTCCAAGATTTTCCTTCCTTGGTATTAAGTATAGGAAACATCCTACCATCATTTCTTCTCTCATGCTTGCAAACTTATTTCGCAAGGATGTGAAGCTTTCCTTGCTTCTGTGATTGTTACCGAGTCTAAGGAGATAATATTAGCATACATCCCCATCGTAAATGAGTTTCCTGATGTATTCCCATCAGATTTACCCAATTTACCACCCGAAAGGGAAGTAAACTTCTCCATTAAACTCATTCCCGGAGCAGCACCTGTTTCTATAGCTCCCTACAGGATGTCCCTCACAGAATTTAAGGAACTTAAAAAGCAACTTCAGGAGTTATTAGACAAAGGTTTCATTCGACCTAGCACATCCCCTTGGGGTGCGCCAGTTCTTTTTGTCAAGAAGAAGGATGGATCGCTCAGGCTCTGTATTGACTACCGGCGACTGAATCAACTCACAATTAAGAACAAATATCTGTTGACGCGTATTGATGAGCTCTTTGATCAGCTCTCAGGAGCAGAATACTTCTCCAAGATAGACCTCAGGTCAGGATATCACCAGCTCAGGATTAAGGATGATGACATATTCAAAACTACTTTTCGAAGCCGTTATGGTCATTATGAGTTTGTTGTAATGCCGTTCGGGTTAACCAATGCCCCAGCAGCATTTATGCAACTTATGAACAAAGTTTTCCAGCCTTATCTGGACCAGTTTATGGTCGTCTTTATTGATGACATTCTTATTTACTCCAAGATAAAGGAGGAACATGAAGAACATTTGAAAATAGCCTTGCAGACTTTAAGAGAACATAAACTTTATGCCAAACTTAGTAAATGTGAGTCCTGGCTCAAGGAAGTTTCATTCCTTGGTCACATTATTTCAAAGGAAGGTATCGCTGTTGATCCTTCTAAAGTGGAAGCAGTCAAGAACTGGAGCCAGCCAACGACCGTGTCAGAAGTAAGAAGCTTTCTAGGTCTGGCTGGATATTGCAGGAGGTTTATTAAGGATTTTTCTAAGATTTCTGTTCCTTTGACAAGACTTATAAGAAAAGAAAATCATTTTATATGGTCGAAGGAATGCGAAGAGAGTTTCTTAACTCTTAAGGATCATCTCACTACAGCCCCTACATTATCATTGCCCATTGAGGGTGGTGGATTTGAAGTCTATACGGATGCATCTGGCATTGACCTAGGATGCGTTCTTATGCAAAGCGGGAAAGTAATTTGCTATTCTTCAAGACAGTTGAAACGTCACGAGGAGAATTATCCCATACATGATTTAGAATTGGTGGCTGTTATATTTGCCTTAAAAATTTGGCGTCACTACCTTTATGGAGAAAGATTCACGGTCTACTCAGACCACAAGAGCTTGAAATATTTGTTCTCCCAAAAGGAACTGAATATGAGGCAAAAAAGATGGTTGGAATACTTAAAGGACTTTGATTTTGCTATCCAATATCATCCTGGCAAGGCTAATACTGTGGCAGATGCACTCAGCAGAAAACCAATGGGAAAGCTATCAACTCTTATGATTAGTATGACTAATCTCATCTCGCAATTTGCTCAGTTGAAGCTAGATATTGACATGAAGAAGGAAGATTATTTTATAGCCAATATTCGGACTCAACCTACATTAATAGAAGATCTGGTCAAGTTACAAGACAATGATACAATATAACTGGAGGTTAAAGCCAATATTACGCAAAGGCCGGATTTCTCTATTGCCAATGATGGAAGGTTGCTATTCAAGGGCCGGATTTGTATACCGGATCATGTTGATACTAAGAAACTGATCCTGGAAGAAGCTCATAATTCCAAGTACACCATTCATCCTGGTGGTACTAAAATGTATCAAGATCTTAAAAGGAATTTCTGGTGGCCTAACATAAAATGAGAAATAGCAGATTTCGTGTCTCGCTGTCTCACTTGTCAACAAGTAAAAGCAGAACATTTAAGACCCACAGGTAAATTACACCCCTTGAATATTTTCGAATGGAAACGGGAAGGTATAGGGATGGATTTCATTATGGGTTTACCTAAAACAAGAGGTGGACGCGATGGTATATGGGTAATCATAGACCGATTGACTAAGTCTGTACATTTTCTGCCAATAAAAAGTCGATGGTCTGTGGATATTCTAGCAGCATTATACATAAGGAAAATCGTCAAATTACATGGTGTCCCTGTCACTATTATATCAGATAGAGATCCTCGATTCACATCACAGTTCTGGAAGGGTCTGCAACATTCTTTAAGGACCCGACTGAACTTTAGCACGGCATTTCATCCACAAACTGATAGTCAAACTGAAAGGACAAATCAAGTGGTGGAAGATATGCTTAGGGCTTGTGCTATTGACTTTGTAGGAAGTTGGCATGATCACTTACCTCTAGTAGAATTTGCATACAATAATAGCTACCAAGCTAGTATACAGATGGCACCATTTGAAGCTCTGTATGGAAGAAGCTGTCGATCACCGATATGCTGGAATGAAGAAGGGAAGAGACAATTTCTAGGCCCCGATATTATCAGGGATACTATTGAAAAGATAAAGCTTATTCGAGAAAGACTCCAGACGGCACAAGACCGACAGAAATCTTATGCTGATAATCGAAGGCGCGACTTGAAATTTCAAGTGGGAGATCATGTGTATCTTAAAGTTTCTCCAGGTCGTGGCATTCGAAGATTTGGCATTAAAGGTAAGCTTACCCCAAGATTAATTGGCCCATTTGAAATTCTAGAAAGGGTCGGTGAAGTGGGTTATCGACTGGCTTTGCCTCCACAACTAGCAGGAGTTCATGATGTATTTCATGTCTTAATGTTGAAGAAATATGTTTAAGATCCTTTCCATGTCATCACCTACGACAATCTGGAGATTAAGAAGGATTTAACATATGAGCAAAAGCCAATCAGGATCCTTGAACGAGAGATACATCAACTTCGGAACTAGACTATTCCTGTGGTCAAGATCCAATGGACAAAGTCAGGAGAAACATGGGAGACGGAGGAAGCTATGCGCAAGAAATATCCGGAGTTATTTAATTGTAAGTACACTCTCCATAAAATATATATATATATTGAATTTGGGGACCAAATTCTCTTAAGTGGGGAAGGGTGTAATGACCCGGAAATTTTATAAAATATTTCTGAACTATTAAATATTCTCTGAGAATTTTTAAAGATCAAAATGGATTAATAAATGAATATTAGGTTAAATAAGTCATTATTAAGGCCCAAGTATGATGAACAATTAACCTAGCCTATTTGAATAAAGCCCAAAAGGTTAAAGGACCAAGCCCAGGAAGTTTGGCCCATATTCTAGAAGATTAACTAGCTTATTCACGGAATATAAGGATAAATACCCTTTAATAAGATAATTAAGTGGATAATAGAATAAAAGAGTTTGAATCACTTCAAATTTGGCACCCAATGACCTTCGCGGTCTATCGTAAAACCGCTAAAACACTTGTGACGGACTAGTCCTAGACCGCTACATTCTGTCAGTTCCGTGAGTAGAAGAAAGAGTAAAAAGATTGGATTTTTAAGGTTCTATCACCTAGGGATCGAGATGGGAAGGCTAGTAAATATCTTAAGGACTCTCATAAGTCGATCTAAGGTTTAATAAGGACTCTAGGATCGCTCTAATCCTCAAACCCTAGCCAAACCCTATAAATAAGACCTAGTTTTGACCTGCGTGACTCTTACATTTGGCTCGCGTAGAACCAAGGTAAGAAGGTATTAATTTAGGTAAGTTATTTAGAAGTTTTTATTCCCAATACATAGGACTAACATCTCTCAAAATTTCGTGCTAGGAGATCAAGCACACAAGGAGATAGAAGCCTGCAAAGTTGCTGGTTCCACATTAGCGACCCAGGAAACTGAGCGAAAGTCCGGTGAAGATCAAGGGATTAGAGAACCAAATCGAGGTAATTAGCATTAGTGCCTTAAGAACTTTTTGTTCCCCTTAGTATCTACTTCTTACCCTCCAAGTTTCACGTCATTAGGTCAAGTGGATCAAGAGATATTAGGACGTGAAGTTACTGATTTACAACAGGAAGTGCAATCTTAAGAGTCGACTTCCAACATCAAATTCAAAGCCTAAAAGCCTTAGCAGAGGTAGGTCATCTCATGAACGGCTAAATTATCATGTTAGGATTAAAAACCCTCTTATTGCACTTGATTTCATGTATTGTGTATGGAGAATTTCATGTTTTAATAGGATCTATACATCCATGCATCTTTCTTAGCCCTAATGAACTAAGATAATTCTCTTTGTCATAATACATGAATCATATGCATATTATTAGCTTAACCTTCGTTCTATCATGATAGGGAAGTTTATACATGTTGATTTCCAGACATGATGTGTTTTAGACATAGTTCTTCTTATTTTAGTTTTACTGTCAGACGTTCTCTAGCGGCCTAGTCTTTCACCGCAAACCTTGTGTAGCGGCCCTACGATAAACCGCTAGACACTCTATAAACTTGATTTTTATGAAATATATGGCGGACCATAGATAGACCGTTAAAGTCCCTCTGGTGGCCTCACGATAAACCGCCAACTTACTATAACGGTTCTAATATAGACCGCCATTGTTCTATTTTCCGTCAACCCTAGATAGAATCAAGAACAGTCCATTTAACTTATAAGTAAGCCTAGTTAACTATGTTCTAACATGTTTTAATGTTATTTACTACTCTGAATTTTTATTTACTGATTCATAACAGTGATTTCATTTTACTTAGGATTATTTTTGAAACATAAGTTAATTTATGCCAAAGTCATATACTTTTATAAATGAATACATGTTCTCAAAGTTAGATGATTCACGATTTTACTATTTTAATGATTCCCTTCTTATCTCAGAGTCATTTCTATAAGTGCATGGCATATATTCCGGTATATAACCATTAATTACACTTTTACACTGTAGGAACATAATCTTGAACTTGATAACCTCTCCTTTTGATATTCCTTCCAATGGATTAGGAAATCTTGTTTCAAGGCCTCCGTAATTCTCCGCGAGCCTGGGATTCCCACTAGGATGTCGAGTTGGTTGTACCATTAAAGCCCAAATTGTCTAGAAAGCACTACCGATGTTTTCTGAATTTCTGTCTTGTAACGGTTCAATACTCAACCGCTAAGGCCCATTAACGGTCCAGTATCTGACCGCCACGTTCTCTGAGTCCAATTGATTTCTTTCTGGATTCAGCCCACTCTAGCGGCCCAATATCAGACCGCCATATCAATATAGCGGATCAGTTATAGACCGCTAAGTTTCCTGAATGCTATTGACCCAAGGTTTGACCCAAGGGTTAATAATCCTATGATCCTAGATTGACTAATTATAGTCTAGGACTTGTAACCTTATTCAAAGACATCTAAGATAAAGTATGAAAGATAAAGAATGTACCGTTATGCTGTCGATTTCTCCTAGGCATAACTTAGTTATTAATGCATTTCTTGAACTCATAAATCTATATTTGGTGCATTCTTATCATTGACATTGAGTCTTGAACACTTATTTAACTTATTACATGTGTGGCCAACTTTATTGCTATATACGTGGAAGTAGCTTGATTTATACTTGAAGATGCGGTTCGAGCACTGATTGTGTTCAAGGGCTCTATACTATTCCCCTCGGCTGATTGTCGGAAACATACTATTATAAATCATGGGGTATGATGCTGCTGGCGTCGCATTGCGTTGGGAGTACTTTCTTTATAAATAAGTGAAATTATCCACGGCTCATGAAGTGAAAATATCCACAGAAATTCATGAAGTACTTGTTACTAAGTAAATACTACATTCTTGCTTGACTTGCTAGTACATTCTCGTTACCTTCTTGTTCATGAAGCCATAATTACATTCTTGCTTGATCATGCTTGCTCAATCATATCTTAACTTTATCATGTCTTGTTACTTTGGTTTATTCACATGATTTATCGCATTCACCTGATTTTACTTTATTCTCTAGAGCCCAAAATGCTAATCACTTTAATGTTGCCTTCATGTTGATGCGAAGATACCTACTGGGCAAGTGTGCTCATTACCTATTTTTAAATCTTTTCAGGAGATGCAAGTAGTTCGGGTTTGGATTCGAGTTCTTCAAGTGATGGGTCCGAGAGCGAATGAAAGTCACATAAGATTGAGAGAAGACTTAGGAAGTCAATAATGTCTAGATCGAGTTCATGTAATCTTCTCTTTATTGAGTCAAATAGATTTAAGGAAGTTGAATAGTTGATGTACTGAAATCATTCTTATTATTAATAAAAGTGAAGGTTTGAATAAATTATTGAGCAATTACTTTGTGTGATTGTTATTGTGCTCTGGTTATTCTTGCTTGCAAGAGGCTTACCATGTCGACTGTTCGCGTTTCCTGAGAATGTCTTCCATTGTATTAAAATCTCAAGGAGTGACATGGGCCGACTATTGACACCCATTTTTTACCGATAAGTTGAGTCATTTCTCTTACTCCCATTTATTGATGCCTCGAGTTGTCCATCACTCGCTGGGCTATTTTCTGGCACGTTCTGGGCAAATTTTATGGGTAGCCTCCCTCCCTGGCTAGGTCCGAGTTGATTCAGGACTTAATGGGCCTTGGTTTTAGTTTATTGAGCTTTTCTATGAATTTCAAATGCCCATATACATGTGCGGTCAACCTCCAGCCGTTCAACCTTTTGTGCGGTTGATAGTGGGCCATCCCAAGTATTTAGTGGGTATATTGGTTAATTCTCTGAATTATCACCGACAAGCACATATACGGCCCACGCTTAGCCGCATAAGTCAATTGTGCGGTATGTACGGAGCCGTTTATCTCTCAAGAGTCCTAGCGCCGGTTGGCCATTCAGATAATTACCTATTTATCTTCTTATTTGTGATTTATCACCGACAGGCTTGGGCGGTTTCCCAAGAGCCGTTCAACTATGAGAGAGTCCAGCGGCAAATTTATCGGTCAGTTTAGTGGATAAATTAATTATCTCATGATTTATTTGAATTTCCACCGACAAGGATGGACGGCCCATGTCTGGCCGCTCAACATTTGTGCGGTCTATCGTGAGACCGTTTATCCTCTCGAACCAGAAAGTGGTTAAGGGTTTTTTATCCATTCGTGTTTTTTCTCCCAAACTTTCTCCGATGATTTTTCCGCGAATCCTTAACCATTTTGAGTGTCATTTCTTCTGGTTGAGAGATAATTCGATTATCTTCATCTTTTCTTTGATTATCTCGACCTGAAAATGCCTAAAAACCCTAAATTCGGGGTTAGCATTTGGGTGCTCTATAAATATACCCTAAAGGCTACCTTTGAAATGGGGGGAGATTTTTGGTCGACGGCGAAGCCCTACCGAATCTTTGAGTGACCTACGACCAGGGAGGGAGGCCTTCTACATCCATACAGGCCTCCGGTTTAAGGGAGTATCTCATTTTTTTGTGTCTTTAGTTCATTAATCGGTCGCTCTCTCTTGTTTGCATGCATTACTTTCTCCACGTTTCTTCCATGATTTTCTCATTCTCATGCATCATTCACATACCCTCCTATGTTTTTGACGCCCCCAGGGGTTTAAAAATCCCCAGGTATCCCCCATTTCATTTAGTCATATTCATTTCTTTTCATTTTAGCATTTGCTACACTCTCTAGTTCTAATTCGGGTTTTTCTTTGTGTTCTACATGTTATTTTGCAGGTCAGCAACACACTAGCACGAGGCCCACCCTTTCTGGCCGGCCGGAAAGGGTGGAGGTTGGACTCTCGTAACTTCTGGCGTGGTGGTCTTGTGCGGCTTCTTCCAGACCGTTCAGGGAGACATACGGCCTAGTGTCAACCGTTCTTCCTTCTCCTGCGGTCACCATCAAGCCGTTAAACCCTCCATCCATCTTCGTCCCGCATTCCACCTCAGCACCGAAGAGCGGTCTATCATGAGCCCGCGCGTACCTACAGGCGGTCCATAAGGATCCGTTCCGAGCGTCGGTGATGGCTTTAACGCGAGTACCTCCCTCTTTCCAAGGTACGGTGTGCATTCATCGCATGTCCGGCATCTTGGTGGCGATCACGATCACAGGCTTCTACTCCTCCCTTTCCCTCTGTCTTTCATTCATTTCCCATATTTGATGTGGTAAGATAGACATGGGAGGGCGTTAAGAACGGAAGGAAGGAAAAACACGTCAACACCCCATTTTTTGGCGATCACGGTGGGACAACTAGTGCCCATCGTGTTAGTGACTTGCTGGCCTTCTCTTTTGCTTTGTTAGCCCTTTTTCTTGAAGTGGTTTCAGGTTGATCTTTGCTGGTCACGTTCTCTTTCCTCTGGAACTTGTACGGTCCCTCTTGAGCCATCCTAATCTTGTGCGGCCGTAAGTCCATCGTTCTTCTCTACGAACAGTACCACTTCTCCTCAAAGCCTGCTGTCGTGAGCGGTCTCTCACCACCCGTCCATCATCCATACGGCCTGCGTTTGGCCGTCCATCTTGCTAGCACAGGTACGCCTCTGTCCCCATAGTGTTGGTTTGGTTGCTATTACACGATTGTTGCAGGTCCGTTCCAGCTCTTACGCTGTCTACCTGGAGACCGTTCAACCTGGTACGCTTCTGATTGCTATCTCCTTTCATTCCATAGTTTTCTAATTTTCGTGTTAGTCTATCGTTACTCTATGGATTATACGATCATCTACAGACCGTCTATCTCCCTGAGCGGTCTTACAAGGAGCGTCCTTGTCATGCTATAGTGCACCCATGCTTCACTTTGATTGCCATGTTATTTGATTTTCATGACACTTGGTGTTGATTATTGATCTCCCCCCTGGTCTTATATCATTGTTGCATACTTGTTTTTATTTCTTACATATTTGTTTGATCATTGCTTGCTAGATCTAGGTTAGAATTTTGCATGCACTCCGGTGCACATAGGATTCATGCATTCCATTCACATCTAGTTGCATTCCTACCGAGGTAGGGTTTCCTCTCGTCTCCATACTCTTTGGAGCCGACTAGGGGACCTTGCCGAGGACCTCCGTAAGTCCCCGTGAGCCATGGATTCCCACACGGACGCCAGGCAGGTTGTACCGTAGCACCCCCCAGTCTAGGGTCTGCATTCATGAGAGAGAGAGTCTCTTAGAGTCTGCCAATTTCCCGTCCCCCACCCTAGTTAGGTACCTTGTGGTTGAGTGAATTCATATCTTAATTAATCCACTAAGGTCCTAAAAGGGAACTTATAAAAAATTTTCGCGCATCATTTGTAATTTGATTGGGTAATTGGTCGATTCTTCTCTCATCTCTCCCTTCTAGTGTGTGTTGCACCTGCATTGTCCCGCCAATTAAACCCACCTCGTTTGTTTGGGCTTGTGTAGGCCCATTGTGTGGTGCATCCACATCCTTTCTTGATTAGACCCATTTAGGCTTATTTATTTTCGTGCGTCCCTCCATCTAGTTGCATTTGTTTTAGGTGCATTTCCCTCCTTGTAATTCTTTAAAGTCCACTGTATAAAGTCTCCATTCTCCCCATGGAGCACTTCTCCCCTCTACCTTATTCCTATACTTCTCCATCTTCTTATCCCCGTGTGGATTCCTCGTCCCATGCGGGCCATTCTCCTTATTCCTCCATTGGACCCTATTCTTTTAACGGGTCTTCTTATCCCGCCCGTGCTGCTGTTGGCCCGATCAATCCCCATTCCCACATTCACGATTCTTCCAGGCCCATGCATTCCTCCATTCCTGGAATGGGCATGTCTTCACCTCAGGCCGGATCCCCTTATTCGGCCAATCATCATTATCCTGGTTTAAATTCATCCTCTCTTGCTCAGGCTGGCCCATATCCTTCTCGGACTCTTCCCACCGAGAAGATGATTGCTCAAGCCCAACGTCAGCTTGATAAATTGCAACGTCGAATTAATCCCCAAACTTCTTTGGATGTCCCATTTGCATTCCAGGGTCTTCAACTCCCACCACGTTCACAGATTCCCACGTATCGTCGCTATGGTGGAATTGGTGACCCCTACGTCCATTTGAAGGATTTCCTATATGAGTCGGCACAATTCCGGCACGATCTACGCTTGATGGCCTATTTGTTTGGCCTATCTTTAGAGGGCTCGGTCAAGGATTGGTTCTTCACGTTACCGCAAGAGCAGATGATGAATTTTCAAGTTATACAAGAAAATTTTGTTCAGCAGTACCGAGACCAGGTGGGGCCCAAGTACTCCATGGTTGATTTGGCCCATGAGAAGATGAAGCCCGACGAGGAATTCTCCACGTTCGCCGACCGCTGGCGTCGTCTAGCCACGCAAGTTCCAGGGCATATTTCAGAGGGCAAACAAATCAAGATGGTTATTTCTAATGCAATGCCTGAATTTAGATGCGTCTTAGCCCTGAATGATATCACTTCCTGGCGACAATTCTACAGCCGAGCCCGCTTCATTAGCCAACAACTCCTAGTTTCACTTGACCACGAGTCTCCTCCACCTTCCCCTTCCACGTACCCCTTCTCTTCACCATCCCCCACAAGTCAGCCCTCCACCTCATATCCCTCCATGAGTCGGCCGTCCGCTCCCACTTATCCATATGCCTTCCCATGTCACCCCACTACATCTTCCTCCACGAGTCAGCCCTCCGCTATTTTTTTTCCCCACACCTCTCCACTTCCGATCAAGGAAACATCACACTCTGAGCAGGTGGATGGCGTCCATTATATTCCTACTCCCTCCACGCCTCCACATCATTCTAGCCCTCTGCCTTCACCTACGCAATCCCCCTTACCTACATAACCTCCGCTACCATCCCCACTACCTTCTCATACCCTTCGGCACCCACCTTGCCAGAAGCGGGCTCCCCACTCTCCGTTGCCGGAATCTCTTACAGATGTTTTCAAGGCTTTGATGGCGACCCATGCATTGCAACTCTCTCCGGTTATGCCTCGCCAACCCGCGATTGGGAATTTGCTTCATTTCTGTGAATTCCATCATCAACAGGGGCATTTGATTGAGGACTGCCCCGAGTTTCGGGAATTTGTTTACAGCTCGGAAGACAAGAAGATGATTGATTGGGCTGTCATGCGCCAAGTTATTGTAGATCTTCGCAAATAGCAGCAGCAGCAGCAAGCGCTGCCCAGGCAGCCGTCTCCGTCTCAAGACCAGGGGCATCCCTGTGATTCTTAAGTTGATGAAGCACCCGCTCCGTTATTTATCCCCTCACCTACCCCCTCACCTTCACCGTCTCCTACTCAACCTCCACGGCCTCCATAAACCCAAGCATCTGCTCAGGCTAGCACAAACTCTTCTCTTTCACCCTCCATTTCCACCACCGCTTCTACTCCCAACGCCGCTCGACGTGTTGTACCGACACGTCGGAGATGGGCGCCACGACCTGCCACCTCTTCTGCCTCGCCACCACCTTCTCCACCCCCATTTTCGCTGCCTCCATTGGCCACATCTCCATCATCTCCTTCTCCATTATCCCCATTGCCGTCACCACCACTGTCACCATCACCTCCCCTCGTAACGGTCCCTGTTCCGTCACCTTCACAACCATCCCCGCTACCGATGCCTCTCCCTTCACCATCATCGTCTGAGCCTGAGCAAGCTACCCCTACGCCTACACCCCCGCCATTGCCTTCATCTCCACCCACGCCACCATCTTCACCTTTGCCTTCTCATACACCTCTACCCTCCAAACCTTTACCCCTACCAGAGCCTATCATCACCGTTATCTTTCCGCCACTCGCATTGCCTTCGCCCACACCTGCTGTGACGACCCAGAGCTCTCGATACCGATATACCGATAACATCGATACACCGATACCAAGAACTGGGAAAGCCACCCAAGAGGCTGATGAGGCCCCTGAAGGGTTAGTGGAGTTTGTCGAGGGGATGTATAATGAATTGCAATCACAAGCGCGCATAATTGAATTTAAGCAATAAAGTTTAACAGAAGTGCGGAAGCAATTTCAAAATAAACAGAGTGCTAAATATATAAACTAGTCCAGAGGCACAAGAGTGATAGTCCAAAAGTACAACTACTCGGGGCATACCCCGGCAAAAAGTACAAAAGAAGGCCAAAAAGGTGACCCGTCTACTACTGGCAGCTAAGGACGGTCTCCGAGCACACGGGAAACACCGGGAGACGACGGGCGCGGCTCACCTAAAAGGAGAAGGGTGAGTCACAGCCAGACTCAGTAGGGGTCACGCGGATCCCTACCTCATGCTAAACATGCAATCAGGTGAAATTAAAGCAATTAGAGCATGCATTTAAATAAATGAATAGGCAATGGCATGATTAAAGCTAAAGACTGAAAACTTTGAATCTAACTGAACATGTGTAACAGCTAACACATGCCAATAACAAATAAATCTAATCAACAGAAACTAAATCTACCAATAGAATGTGCCTCAACTAACCAAGCCACAGGGAACAGGACAACCACTGGGAAGAGAAACCAGATGCGTCCACTGACGGCTTACACTGCGTCTCAAGCACTCGCAGTCGGTAACACGACAAGCAGAGCGCGCAAACAGTACCAAACCAAGTGACCAGTCAGAGTGACACTCGTCAGTGTCAGTCCAAAGCCTCCGACCACGTGTGCACACACTGACTCTTGCCTAAGCCAGGCCCTCTAGCTAGTTTTCTCCCTCGGCAGGACGCTACCGCTGGCCGGGAGCCCACGGAACTAGCTTACAAACCGTGTGACGGGGACACCCCTCCGCCATCCCCAGGCGGGTCGGCAACTCAAAGGCCTTAGGGCTACAACAGTGGCTCCATCGCAAGGAAAGAAAAGCTACTCTATTAGGATTTAAAAACATGCCATTATTTCATAAAATAACTCAAACATGGCGTATAATTACTGTGGAAAGCATTAAAGAATGAACAGGCAACTTTTGCAAGCTAAAAGGAGTGTGATGGTCTGATGCCACCGCGCCACAAGGGCATGACGGTCGTGGGGTGGTGTGTTACATTGACCGTGACGCATCCCCCCATGGCCGTTAGAGCCACCCGAAGCCAATTTTTTCGCCACCATTTTTCTAACGTCAGACAGGGTGTGACGCGATCCCGGAGGCGCGTCATGAAGCCCTGACGGCCGCCCGACAGGCCGTCAGGCCAACCGCCATACCAGGTCAACCATAGACCAAAGAAACGTAACGGTCGGGGGCGCGACCGTTACACACACTGTGACGCACCTACTTAGGTCCGTCACAGGACCGTAACGCGTCCCATGGGGACCGTTACCAGTGTGACGGTTCCTGGTAGGACCGTCACACCGTCTGGGTTACGTTTGAAAACGGGTTCCCTGCCGGGCGACCGAAATCGCTGGGTAATCGACGAAAAACTTGTTTCCTGCCAAACCACACGTCCACAACAACAATATACTACTAGAAACATCTAATTACAACGCTCACAATGGATTAAACGCAAGGAACGAAGCTTAAGCACAAAAATGAAAAATGTCTATCATGCATGCCACAAGAGCTTAACTAAGAAAACATGCTATAGGGAAGGATCCTAGCAAGATTGGGATTCCATCGCCCTACCTGGATCAAGCCAGAACGGCCGATTAAGCCACATGCAAGGGAAAGAAACCACCGAGCCTCCTCGCCCCGTCTCGCTCCCACGAGCCTCAAACCACGTCGAGGTGGGCGTCAACGCGCTCCACTCGACGCAAGGATTCCAACGGCATGCTCCACGCCTCGAACCGCCGCCATTTCACCCGATTCCCCTGAGAGAGGGGGGGAGAGGGCGATGGAGGAGAGAGAGGGCGAGAGTGAGATCGATGAGGGGGAGAAAGAGGGAGTAGGGAAAATGGGGGGAAAGGGTTAATATATATAATATATTTATTTTATATAAAAATCGTATTTTCCCCTTTTAAAATTCCAAATAATTCCAATTAAATCCTGAAAAATGCCGGAAAAATTTCTAAAAATCCAAGAAAATAGCCAGAAATTACAGAATGGATTCTAGGTCCGAACCACTAAGGATCAATTAAGGCACGGGCCTCACAGTCCCTCCCTCCTAATAAAAATTTCACCCTCAAAATTTAAAATAGCAGATAACTGAGAAAAGAATTATACCCTACTGGAATAAGAAAGGAAAAAGCTGACGCATTTCATCTTCACGTTCCCAAGTGGACTCATTGCCAGAGTGGCGCTGCCAAGCGACTCTTACCAGAGGGATAACCTTGTTTCTCAACCGCTGCTCATGACGGTCTTCAATTCCAATAGGAAACTCTGGTGTAGACAAATCAGCAGTCACTTCGGGCCAAACAGAGTCATCAAGGACATGGGATGCATCAGATACATATTTCCTCAACTGAGAGACGTGGAACACATCATGAATAGCTTGCATAGCTGCTGGTAGTTGCAGTCGATAAGCTACCTGACCCACAGATTCTAAAATAGGAAATGGGCCAACATAACGCGGACTAAGCTTTCCACGCTTCCCAAATCTGGAAACACCCTTCATCGGAGACACCTTGACAAAAACCATGTCTCCTGGCTCAAACTGCAGTGGACGTCTGCGCTAATCTGCATAGCTTTTCTATCGACTCTGAACTGTCAACAATCTCTGCCTGATCAGATGAACCACATCAGAACATTGCTGCACCATGTCAGGTCCCGTCAAAAGTCTGTCCCCAACATAAAACCAGTTCAAGGGAGTACGACAAGGACGACCATACAGTGCTTCGTAAGGAGCCATGCCAATACTGGAGTGAAAACGGTTATTATAAGCAAATTCAACAAGCGGCAAATGTTGACTCCATGAACCTTTCCAATCTAGGCAACACGACCTCAGCATATCTTCCAGGGTCTGAATAGTCCTTTCCGACTGTCCATCTGACTACGGATGATACGCTGAACTGAAGGCTAACTCAGTGCCCAAAGCTTTCTGAAAACTGCGCCAGAAGCCGGAGGTAAACCGTGGATCACGATCTGATACAAGTGAAATAGGAATCCCATGCAGCGGCACAATCTTTTGAACATAAAGCTCGGCCAACCTCTGCACATTCCAGGAAACCTTTATCGGCAACAATCTGGCAGTCTTAGTTAATCTGTCAACAAGCAACCAGATACCATCGAATCCCTGTGAAGTCCGAGGCAAACCCACCACAAAATCTGTAGTGACATGATCCCATTTCCACATTGGAATTTCTAATCGGCTGAAGCAATCCACCTGGCTTTTGATGTTCGGCTTTAACCTGCTGACAAGTCAAGCACTTAGAAACAAATACAGCCACATCTTTCTTCATACCTGGCCACCAGAACTGCTTTTTTAAATTCTGATACATCCTAGTAGTGCCTGGGTGAATAGCAAAGCGGGATCCATGGGCTTCACTCAGAATCACATGTCTCAATATATCATCAGCGGGAACATACATTCTGCCATGAAAACTGACAACCAGCTCATTATCAAATTCAACATCATATCTTGATATAATACGAGCCAAATCAGGATCAGCCTGCTGAGCTTCTTTAATCTGCTGATATAAAGCTGAACCCAAAGCCAAATTAGCACAAACTGCTGTCCTTGGATTGGCAGGAATCTCTAGGTTAAGTGCCTCTCTTGGAAGCTGTTCCCACAATTTCCATTCATGAAGCAACAGATGACTGACTTGCACCTTCCTGCTCAGAGCATCAGCCACTACATTCATTTTACCTGCTGATAGGAGAGTGTAAAGTCATAATCTTTCATGTATTCCATCCAGCGACGCTGTCTGAGATTCAGATCTTTCTGGGAGAATATATACTGTAAACTCTGATGATCAGTAAAAATTTGAAACTTCTCACCATAGAGATAATGTCTCCAGATCTTTAAGGCAAAAACAACTGCAGCTAACTCCAGATCATGCGTGAGATAATTTTCTTCATGCTGTTTCAATTGCCGAGATGCATAAGCGATAACCTTTCATGTTGCATCAGCACTGCACCTAAACCCACTCGAGAAGCATCTGTGCAAACCACAAATCCACCCGAGCCGGACGGCAGAGTCAACACTGGAGAAGAAGTCAAGAGCCTTTTCAATTCAACAAAACTATCCTCACACTGATCCGACCAGACGAAAGGTACATCTTTACGAGTCAGTCTAGTCATTGGTGCTGCAATCCTTGCAAAATCCTGGATGAATCTTCAATAATACCCAGCTAAACCTAAGAAGCTTCTGATCTCTGTCACAGTTCTTGGTCTCTGCCAATTTAGAACAACTTCAATCTTTGCAGGGTCTACTGCTACTCCGTCACCAGAAATCACGTGACCTAGAAAATGAATCTCCTAAAGCCAAAATTCACATTTACTGAACTTTGCATAGAGCTCGTGATCTCTTAGAGTCTGCAGAACGATCCTCAAGTGCTGCACATGATCTTCATCAGAAGCAGAGTAAATCAGAATATCATCTATAAAGATTACCACGAACTGATCCAGATATGAGCGGAAAACACGCTACATTAGGTCCATGAAAGCTGCTGGAGCATTTGTTAAGACAAACGGCAATACCAAAAATTCATAGTGACCATAACGAGTGCTGAAAGCTGTCTTCTCCACATCAGACTCCCGGATTCGTAATTGAAAATAGCCAGACCGAAGGTCAATCCGTGAAAAGACAGTAGCAGACTGTAACTGGTCAGACAAATCATCAATCCTGGGAAGCGGATATTTATTCTTGATAGTCACCTGATTCAATTGTCTGTAATCAATACAAAGCCTCAGGCTTCCATCTTTCTTTTTCACAAACAATACTGGAGCACTCCACGGAGAAAAACTGGGGCGAATATAGCCTTTTTCCAGCAATTCAAGCAACTGAGCTCGCAGTTCTTTTAGTTCAGCTGGAGCCATTCGGTACGGTGCCTTTGCTAACGGGGCTGTACCTGGAATCAGTTCAATCACCATTTCTATTTCTCGCTCTGGAGGCAAGCCTGGCAACTCGTCAGGAAACACATCAGGGAACTCACAGACAACAGGAACATCACTGACGTCCTGTCGTGGTTTCTCAACAGCAACCACAGAAGCTAAGAATCCTTGGCAACCTGCACTAAGCAATCTACAGGCTCGAATAGCAGAAATAATCAAGCGAGAAGAGCGGGATCGAATACCTTGGAAATAAAATGCTGATTTTCCTGTGGCTGAAAATAGACTTTCTTCGATCTGCAGTCAACCACAGCTCCATATTGCTCTAACCAATCCATACCCAGAATGATGTCATAATCTGCCAGTTGCAGTGCATATAATCTCGCCGGCAACTGATGATTATTAACCATAATAGGAGATTCTTCCAAACACAGAGGCGTGATCATAAAATCTCCAGAAGGTAATTCAACAAACAGTTCACAGGTCATTTCTGATGTCGGCTCCTCGATGCATGCAATGAAATCCTCATAGATAAAAGAGTGAGAAGCACCAGAATCAAATAAGACACGTGCTGAATGACCATAAAGCATAATCGTACCTTCAACCAGATGGGATGCAATCACTTCAGCTCGAGAAATGTGAGAAACCTTGCCCTTTTGCTTCTTGGATCCGGCCGAAGACTGCTGGGAAGACGCTGAAGCTTGAGAGTAAAATTGTTGCTGAGGTTGAGGTAAAGGAGGAGGTCTAAATTGCGTCTGTTGAGGTTAAGAAAACTGAGGAGTTTGCATTGGTTTCGGCCTCATTGGGCAATCTCGAACCACATGACCTGGCTGGTCACAATGGAAATAGACTATTGGAAGAGAACACGGTTGTCCCCGTTGGCTTCCACCACACCTCGCACATGTCCTCGGCTGACTGATAGCAGAACCTTGACGACTCAGGGAAGAAGGCGATGTCTGCTGTTGAACAGTACCAGTACCAGATGACGGCTGCAGAAAGAACTTCTTCTTCTTCTTACCATATCTCTTGAACTTGGGCTTAGAGGAGGAAGAAAGATCACTCGAATCTGGCGCAACAGGGGAAACTCCTGTCACTGGCGGCCGATAAGTCTGTTGAAATTGTATCATCGGCTGAACCGACCCAGCTTGCGGATACCCTCCTGGTCTCGCCATCTCTAGCTCAAGTGCTACCGCTGCCTGGCACGCACTATCCAGATCAGCCACTCGACTTGCAATCAACGACAACTTCAACTCTGGCCTCAATCCTCGTAAGAACAGCTGAGTCTTCAATGCCTCACTAGTAAGTACATGGGGCACATATTGACCTAATTCCATCAATTTGTTCCGATATTGAAGCACAGACATATCACCCTGAATCAATTCCATGAACTGGTACATCTTTGCCATTTGCAAACAGGCAGGAGTATATGCACGCTCGAAGGCTGCAACAAACTCCGCCCAAGTAATCTACCGAAGGGGCCTGGAACGAAAAGCAATCTGCCACTCGACTTTCCACCATGTAATAACTGTACCTTGGAGCTAGAACGCTGCCAACATCACCTTTTCATCCTTCGCGCACTCCATAGATAGGAACACGCGCTCGATCACATCCAGCCACTACCTCGCTACCTCTGGGCCTGCCTGTCCGTCAAAAGCCGGCGGATTAAATAGAAGAAACTCTTTAAGAGCCTTCCCGCGACTACCAGGCACGTAAACTTGAGGAGCAACGACTGGCGCTGGAGGAGGAACTACAGGAACTGCAGGAGGCTGAGCAGAACCACTCTCTTCTCTAGGCACATGTCTAGGAACTCGAGGAGGTCTTCCTCGACGAGGCGGCATAATTGCAACTGCCGAACACATAAAACAACAGCAAATCCATCAATCTTATGGAAACATCCTAAGCCAGCAATAGACGACACAATAGGACTAACTCTGGACAAGTGTAAATTCTAATTCCTTATACAATTCCTCAACTTCGCTCTGATACCAACTGTGACGACCCAGAGCTCTGGATACCGATATACCGATAACATCGATACATCGATACCAAGAACTGGGGAAGCCACCCAAGAGGCTGATGAGGCCCCTGAAGGGTTAGTGGAGTTTGTCGAGGGGATGTATAATGAATTGCAATCACAAGCGCACATAATTGAATTTAAGCAATAAAGTTTAACAGAAGTGCAGAAGCAAATTCAAAATAAACAGAGTGCTAAATATATAAACTAGTCTAGAGGCACAAGAGTGCTAGTCCAAAAGTACAACTACTCGGGGCATACCCCGGCAAAAAGTACAAAAGAAGGCCAAAAAGGTGACCCGTCTACTACTGGCAGCTAAGGACGGTCTCCGAGCACACGGGAAACACCGGGAGACGACGGGCGCGGCTCACCTGAAAGGAGAAGGGTGAGTCACAGCCAGACTCAGTAGGGGTCACGCGGATCCCTACCTCATGCTAAACATGCAATCAGGTGAAATTAAAGCAATTAGATCATGCATTTAAATAAATGAACAGGCAATGGCATGATTAAAACTAAAGACTGAAAACTTTGAATCTAACTGAACATGTGTAACAGCTAACACATGCCAATAACAAATAAATCTAATCAACAGAAACTAAATCTACCAATAGAATGTGCCTCAACTAACCAAGCCACAGGGAACAGGACAACCACTGGGAAGAGAAACCAGATGCGTCCACTGACGGCTTACACTGCGTCTCAAGCACTCGCAGTCGGTAACACGACAAGCAGAGCGCGTAAATAGTACCAAACCAAGTGACCAGTCAGAGTGACACTCGTCAGTGTCAATCTAAAGCCTCCGACCACATGTGCACACACTGACTCTCGCCTGAGCCAGGCTCTCTAGCTAGTTTTCTCCCTCGGCAGGACGCTACCGCTGGCTGGGAGCCCACGGAACTAGCTTACAAACCGTGTGACGGGGACACCCCACCGCCATCCCCAGGCGGGTCAGCAACTCAAAGGCCTTAGGGCTACAACAGTGGCTCCATCGCAAGGAAAGAAAAGCTACTCTATTGGGATCTAAAAACATGCCATTATTTCATAAAATAACTCAAACATGGCGTATAATTATTGTGGAAAGCATTAAAGAATGAACAGGCGACTTTTGCAAGCTAAAAGGAGTGTGACGTCTGATGCCACCGCGAAACAAGGGCGTGACGGTCGTGGGGTGGTGCGTTACATTGACCGTGACGCATCCCCCCATGGCCGTTAGAGCCACCCGAAGCCAATTTTTTCGCCACCATTTTTCTAACGTCAGACAGGGTGTGACGCGCTCCCGGAGGCGCGTCACGAAGCCCTGACGGCCGCCCGACGGGCCGTCAGGCCAACCGCCATACCAGGTCAACCATAGACCAAAGAAACGTAACGGTCGGGGGCGCGACCGTTACACACACTGTGACGCACCTACTTAGGTCCGTCACAGGACCGTAACGCGTCCCATGGGGACCGTTACCAGTGTGAACCGTCACACCGTCTGGGTTACGGACGGGTTACGTTTGAAAACGGGTTCCCTCCCGGGCGACTGAAATCGCCGAGTAATCGACGAAAAATCTATTTCCTGCCAAACCACACGTCCACAACAACAATATACTACTAGAAACATCTAATTACAACGCTCACAATGGATTAAACGCAAGGAACGAAGCTTAAGCACAAAAATGAAAAATGTCTATCATGCATGCCACAAGAGCTTAACTAAGAAAACATGCTATAGGGAAGGATCCTAGCAAGATTGGGATTCCATCCCCCTACCTGGATCAAACCGGAACGGCCGATTAAGCCACATGCAAGGGAAAGGAACCACCGAGCCTCCTCGCCCCGTCTCGCTCCCACGAGCCTCAAACCACGTCGAAGTGGGCGTCAACGCACTCCACTCGACACAAGGATTCCAACGGCGTGCTCCACGCCTCGAACCGCCACCGTTTCACCCGATTCCCCTAGGAGAGGGGGGAGAGGGCGATGGAGGAGAGAGAGGGCGAGAGTGAGATCGATGAGGGGGAGAAAGAGGGAGTGGGGAAAATGGGGGAAAAGGGTTAATATATATAATATATTTATTTTATATAAAAACCTTATTTTCCCCTTTTAAAATCTCAAATAATTCTAATTAAATCCTGAAAAATATCAGAAAAATTCCTAAAAATCCAGGAAAATAGCCAGAAATTACAGAATGGATTCTAGGTCTGAACCACTAAGGATCAATTAAGGCACGGGCCTCACACCTGCCAAGCCTTCTCCACCCCTCTCTCCACCTATCTCTACCCCACGGAGCGGGTGCTTGCTACCTTTGGTGCCCCTTGGGTCTAGTCCCCAGGGAGATAAAGAGTCGAGCCAGGCTTTGATTATACATTACAAGCTTCAAGATTTCATTTGCCGCATGCCGGTCCGAGTCCTGGTTTCTGGCTATTCTGGGTGTTGTACTCCTGGTTTTGATGATGACAACGATAAGATAAGTGATATAGACACTTAAGTTTTTAATGAATGTTTAACAGTAACAAAAGGATGCAGGGTGCTCGATGCGTCAACGCCACAATGGAGCAGCGTCGACGTAGCGGCTTAAGAGACGCCAATGTACAAGGCAAGATAGGCTTTAAGTACATGTTCGTGCATCAACGCCACCAACTGGCAGCGTGGACGCAGCAGTTCAAACAATCAAGAAACAAGCTACTGGATTAAGCAGGCGCGTCAACGCATTCATCAAGTGGCGTCGATGCAGCAGATTGATGGATCGACAAGGTGACCAGAGGGTGGACGCAGCTGCACAATGTGTCAACGCACTTCTTGACGCAAGAAGGCTGAAGCCATCCAATTTCAGCTGCTAGAACACACCAATGCGTCAACGCAGCATGTGACAGCGTCGACGCAACACGTCTAACTGCTGAAGACCTGATCACTGGATCACCGAGTCGTCAACGCAGCAGTGGAGCAGCGTCGACGCAACTGTCAATAGGGCTAGGCTGGTTGCTCACTGAACGCATCAATGCGTCAACGCCATGGGTTGGAAGCGTCAACGCAGCAGACTTGAGTTTTGCTGGCAGAATGCCCTTGAAGGGTGCCTCAACCCTATGAAGCAAGGCACGTGATCCAAGGTGCCTGGCTCGTAGTCCTAGGATGGACGGGGCACCAGGATGCTGACACGTTGAAGTTGGGGCCTACTACTTCACCACGTGGACCAATCAATTGAAGCTCTCTGGGGCATCTCTGCCCTATCCTCCGAAGCCCCTGTTATTGGTATAAAAATCACTCTTCATCTTCAGTGAAGAGGTTAATCACTCCAAGAAAGAAGTGAAGAAAAAGAGGCCATCTGAGAGCAGGAAGAGAACAGGAGAGAGAGATAGGCCAGCAGAGAAGAATTCGATAGCAAAAGATGAAGATCGTGAGAGTGGAAACAGTAGAAGAAGAAAAGAGCATAGAACAGTAAGAGTGCGTGAGCTGAGAAGAAGAAAGAAGAAGGAAGAAGCTATTGAAGATCTATCCTCTGGCGTCTGGATTAAATCCAAGCCAGATCAGCTCCCTTGAGAGCTACATTCTTATTCTTCATTTACAGCCTTCCGATTGCTGTGTATTTTCCGTTTCTTATTTTTCCCTTTTATTTGGTTATTCTTGTTCTTCCGATTGCCCTGCTGGGAATCGGGTTCCTCCTGGTGGGTCAGGAGAAGGGAGGCTAGACCTCCGGTTCTGGTCTTGCTGGTAGCAGGTCCAGGTGTACCCTCCGGGTTGGAGGAAGAGAGACTTGGGTCTCTGGTTGCTGGTGACTGGGTGTCACTGGTGTTCCCTCCGGTTGGGAGGAAGAGGGGAGGATGTTCCCCTGGTCAAGCTGTTTGGCAGCGTGTGTTCGCAGACTGAGTCTGCAGGTTACTAGCTTGTGCTAGTGGAAGCCTCACTCCTGTTGGGAGTGAGGGGTGGATGTAGGTCTTGGTGACCGAACCACCTAAAAAATCTCCTGTGCAAGTGATTGTGCTTTGTGCGTTTGTTCCTTGCCTTCTACCTCCCCTTCACAGGTTGTGCATGCTTGGTTAGGTGTGTTAATTGGGAGTAATCTCTGAGCATTGTTTTCTGCTAAGTGTGCTTGGGTTGATTAGCTCTGCTTGCGAGTCTGGTGTGATCAGGTGGCTGCATTGTTGCAGTCCAACTGTTTGATCAATTGTTTGATCATCATCTCCTCTTGGAAAGCTCATTTGTTTTTATTCCGCATATCTGAGCGTTTAGTGTTTTAATTCGGGCATAATTTTTAGAGGGATACATTCACCCCCCTCTGTATCCGGACGTAGCAACCTAACAATTGGTATCAGAGCGGTGTCTGCTTAGAAGGTCCAGCGACCTGCAGATCCGATCTTGCTGTCTTAGGTGCTAATTTGTTTCTAGTGCATCATTATTCTTGTTGCATTGAATCTACTTTCTATTTGCTTCAATGGCTATTCCACCCGTCTTTAGTGGTTCTGATTTTAATCAGTGGCACACTGCTCTCCATGCTTATGTTAATGTTGTTAATCCTGATCTGTGGAAATTAATTTCACAAGGTCCTCACACCTTACCTACGAAAGTGTCCAAATGGACCGACAGACACAGATCAAAGGACGGAGAAAATCAGAAAGCCTTTAATCTGATGAAAGCAGCTACTGACAGAGCTTTATGGTCTTGCTTTCATGATTGCAGGTCCGCTAAAGACATCTTGGATATGCTGAAGAAAATTCACAGGGCAAATGAGGACAGCTGCATGATGGCTGACAGAAGTAATCCAAGTGGCAGCAATCAAGGCAGCAGTCAGAATGAAGATGATGTTGATGAAGAGGTAAACTCTGAATTTGACTCTGACGAAATGACTTCTGATTATTTGAAGGAAACGTATGTTGAATTGTATGAAAAGTATGGAAAAATAAAATCTAAAAATAAAAAATTAAAGAAAAAGGTTGAACAAAATAGTTCTGATTTATCATGTGAAAATTGTTCAAATCTGAAGCAATCTTATGATGCTTGTTCTTCTGATAATCAAGAGCTTAAGAAACATGTTGAATTGTTGAGATCTGAAAAAGAGTCTCTGAGAAAATCTGTTATTGAGAGTGAAGGAGAATGCAAGGAACTTGAGCAAGAGAAGAACCTATTTGCTGAAAAACTTAATGCCATAAAATCTGTAAATGCAGAATTGTAAAGAGATTTTGAAAAATAGTAAAAGGATTTGAAGGAATTTGAGGCTAGAAGAAAACTTGGAATTAACTCTGATGATCAGATTTTGATAACTGAATAAATTTAGAGTGACAGACTAAAGGAAGAAATTGAGAAACTAAAACAGTTGAACACCATCTTGTCAAAAAGATTGCTGACATTTGAAAAAGGTAAATGTGTAGTGTCCGATAATTCAGAAGAAGTTGATGAGCTGAAAAAGGAAATTGAGAATTACATAATTGCCAACGAAGTCTTGAATGAAGCTGTCAATTGCAGTGAACAAGAGACTGCAAGTTATGAGTTACACATTGCCTCCTTAGAAGAAGAAATCCAAGACTTGAAAAATTCCTTGTCCAAATTTGTTGATGGTCAAGAAAATCTAGATAAACTGCTAGGTGTTAAAGTCAATTTTCAAAAAGAAGGGTTGGGCTATAACCCAACAAAGAAAAAGAGTTTCGAAAATAAGATTCAAACTTCAGCTGTTTCAAATGTTGCCTCTGTTAGTTTAGCCAATCCTTCAGTGTTTCAATTTGCTGCTCAAAGAATTCTGAAGCCAACTGAAAAATAAAAAGGAAAGAACAAAATGGCTTCTACTACTTACATGCATCCTGTTTTTAATTCTCATGCTAACAGGAAACTCATGTCATGCCTTAAGTGTCATGAAGCTGGTCATCAAATGCATAAATGCAAACTGAAAGGAAAAGATGACGTGAATGCCAGTAAAATGCATGTCAGGAAAACTCATGTCAAAAATCATGAGGTTCAGAAAAAGAAAATGTCATGTTATTACTGCCATAGAATTGGCCATTTGATGCATGAGTGTGAATTAAACGAACTAGATGATTTGAATGCTGAAATGATGAATGCTAGGAAATATCATGATAAAAAACCTGCTGTTCATTCAAAGAAAAGTGAATGCTCTCATTGTGGTAGATTAGGCCACACCTCTGCTCAATGTTGGTTTGCTAATGGAAAGAAAAAACCACTCTCACATCATGCTAAATCTTATGCTAACCAACATGCCTTTAATATAAACAAAACTGCTTCTCTGAACCAGCATGTCAAATGTTTTAATTGTAACAAGTTTGGGCACAAGGCCACTGAATGTTGGGCAAGTTCTTTTAGAAGAAAGTTCCCTTTCTGCTCCCATTGTGGGAAGCTTGGCCATGCAGTCAAGGACTGCTGGCATGTCCAGGGTAGGAATAGAAATTCAAAGAATTTGATAGGAACAAACTTGCTTTTAAAAGAATTCATGTTTGCTCAAATTGCAGAAGACCAGGCCACCAAGTTGCTGCTTGCAGGGTAGCTGGTCATGAAAAGAAAAAGTTTCATAATAATAACAGAAACCCTCATGCTCACTCTTATAATGCTCAAGTTCATGCTAGTATACATAAGAGGAACATGAAACCTGCTAGTTCATGCCACTATTGTGGGCTGTCTGAGTATTCAATGCATAACTATTTTATCATGAACTCTGATGACTGGTTGGCATAGAAAAAGATGCAGGCAGTCCCAAAAGGGGCTAATTACTATGCAAGACCCAAGACCACTTGGGTTCCTGCTAGTGGAAAATAGGAAGTTGCCTAGCAGGTGTGCCTTGGATGGAATAAAGGGGTAATGATCCAAGGCACTCAAGAATGAAAAACCCCATTCTCACACTGCTCAGGTAAATTCTCTGCATTTCCTATTTTGAAATTCATTGCATATCTTGTTTGATGTGTTTCATGAATATTCATTTATCATCTGCCATTTGCACTGCTCTCTGATCATGCACTCTGAAATTTCTGAATATCTGGATTGCATATAGGACTGCATGTTCTAAGGGGGAGTTTAGTCGTCCTTGTTTGTTGTGTCTATCCTTCTTTCAATCATCTCAGCATGAATACTGTTTCAGCTTGATACTCATTTTATTGGCTATTGTAATTTCACTCATGCATGGTCTGAGGAGGAGTTTGCTTAAGATTAATTTCTCGGTAACAAAATGCTGAATAGAGTACAGAGTTGTTGCTGCTGGCTGGTTAAGTGAGTTGACGCTATGATGAAACTGAGTCAACGCTGTGGACAATTGGGTTCTGAAATTGAGCAGATGTTTATGCTGTCTAGATGGATGAGTTGACACAGTGAAGAGGGTGAGTTAACGCAGCTGTGCCTTATTGGAATCTCAAGGTTACATCTTCCTCTTTTGGAAACTTCCTTCTCACATCAACTTGCTCTGTCCATATATCATGTCCCTTCCGTTATTATCCCACAATAAAGCTTCCTTGACATCCGTGTATGGGAAAATTCTCTAGAGCACTGAGATATGTAGATGATGTCTTAAATTCAGGGGGAGTTACAGTGATAATTCCTGTGGAATATGAGATATATTCTGAATTGCTCTATGATATGTTAATGATAGGAGATCCATAATTCTTATGATGTTTGAATTCATGAACTTTTGAACCCAATGATGCACTATGTATGGAGCAAAAGCTGAACAATTTAATAAAACCAGGACCTCATCATCTCTCGATCCTTATTGTTCAAAAGTAAAGAAACCAATGTGTGTAGAGGAATTTAATAATTGTATTGATGATGAACTCAGAAATTGTTTATAAACGCTAAAGATACAATCTATTCACATGTAATATAATGCAGAGCAATGGTAGTTGTTCACTGAGAAATTGGCCCTATGCACCAAAGAAGTGCTGAAGAGCAAGTCATGAGGTGCGCTACTATCTCTGCCTTCAAGAGAAAAACAAATCATTCCAGAGCAATGGTAACTATCAACTGAGAAACTACCTTCAAGCACTTATGAAGTGCTGATAGGCATGTCATGAAGTCAGTTGCCACCTCTGGTTAGTCAATGCAGAATAGTTTGCTATGCTGAGTAACCGGGGACTCGGGTGTCTGATAAACATGTGTACCCGTGTCAAAATGCTAGCAATACTTGACTGCAAATGAAAATGTAAAAAGAAGTTGGAAATGTTGAAAATGTGAAAACAATTAAAACATGTGAGTTTGGTTGATCTGATGCTCCTTATTCAACTGAGTCTATCTTCAATGCCAGTTAAATTTCTCTCTATCTGAAAGGCTTCTTAAAATTGAAAGATATAAGGGTCAGAAATGAAACTGGTTCTAGTGTGAAGAGAGTTCTATTTTTTTCTCCAGACAGGTGGCTTTAGTGGTTCATGGCTTCTAATTTAATGTTTTAAGATCATTTCTTCTCTCTATCATTAAATAAATTAGAGCCTATTTACATACATCTCTTTCATGGGAACTCGATCTGTAACACTTAAAATTCTTTGAATATAAGCCTGGTTATCTCACTATCTTAGTACCTTAAGAAAATCCCTTGAACGGATGTCTCTCTGGTTACTTGTCTTGCTTCTTCTGCTCACATCAGCCTCACTGCGTAGACGCAATGCCCCCTTGGCGTCCACGCATTGCCTCTAATACAACTTTCTTCAACCCGGTTCACCGACTTGAACCGGCTGAACCATTCACTAAAAGAGTCTTCGTAGCCTCTTTAAAAGAGTAGCTTGACCGCCACTCGTCTCCACTCCATTCGAAACCCTTGGTCGGTTTACCTTCCGTGTTCTCCAAACACCCTCCCACACCATTTCTTGTCTCCGATCATCTTCGGCAAGGGTGCTCAGTCGGGAAAGCTGTTGATGGAGCAGAACTTGAGGGATTCGAGTGCGACACAGTTGACGATGGACTCACTCACAGAGGATGCGCTTGATGCTCCAGTGGCCAACCCTCCAGAAGCGACACCATCTACAGCTATTTCCAAGAAGCGCAAAGGAAAGGAGAAGGAGAGACGTCCTCGGAGCCCTAGTCCGCCGGTCAAGAGAAGAAAGTACTCAAAATCGATATCAGCTGAACCACGCACCTCTTCTGGCATAACGGGGAAGAAGAAATCCAGGTCTTCTGTTGTCATCAATATAGAAGAACCTCTCAAGGTTCTTATCCCCAGGTACATTGTAAGTTCCGATGAAGAGCTACAGACTGCATTTCCTGAGGTACGGCCTGCATTAGAATTTCAAGGCTGGTGGAAGTTTGTGACGAAGCACACTATTTACTATCCTACTCTCGTTAGGGAATTTTATCAGAATTTGAAATATGAACCGAAGATTCCCAAATTGTCCTCCACTGTTAGAAATGTTCATTTTGAGTTAACTAGTGCCCTGCTTGCTCGAGTTTGGAAAATACCAATGGGAGGAGCAAAGCTTCATTCGTACGAGCTAGATGAACATGAGGCGTTTGTTGTTTTGACTGGGTTAACCAAAGACCCCTCTGACGTGAAACAGACACACCTGTCCAGTCTGAAAGCTAATAGATTTATACCATCTGTCAGACTACTTCATCACATATGCACGTCTATCATCACACCTCAAAGCAGTGGTAGAGAAAGAGTCACAGATATGCAGCGATTCCTGTTGTACTGCATGCTAAAGGAAGTTAAGATTTCTTTAACTGATGTTGTAGTTCAGACAATTGGAACTTGTCTTCACCACTCTAGAACACTACCTTATGCAGCACACCTCACATCAATTTTCAAAAAGGTAGGAGTGGATTTTGGAACTGAAAAGAAACATGTTATCCCCAAAGGAAACATATATTCCATGTCTTACATTCAGAGATTTATGGGCTTCAAAGTCATTGATGGTAAGGCTGTTAGAATCCTTCCTAGTCAGAAATCAGCTCAATCAGAAACAGGACAGGCATCAAGAACAGTCACTGTGAATGATAGTCAAGTGAACAGGACAGAGATACCAATTCCACCTGTGGTGAGAGAAGGAAGACCAGAGGGTAGTTCAGCAAGAGGAGAGCATGAGGTTGAAGAAACATTAGTGAGATCATCAAGTCCTCAGTTGGAAACTGGGGAACCCAGTGGCTCTACACCTACAATGGAAATTGGTGTTTATAGGAGGCCTTTTCAAACTTCTGATGCAGCTCCACCACCAGCCACTGTTGAAGAGATGTTTGCTCACATGTCTATGATGCTGCAGCGTCAGGATGCAAAGATGGACAAGCTAATGGAGTTTACAAATTTTCATCTCAACAAACTGACTGCTCTGGTTATACAATTTGAAGTCTGTGTCTTATCCGAGTGGCAAAAATTCCTACTCTCCAAGATGCTATCTGACCAAGCCACAAGGTCTGTCTTGAAAAACATATCAGCTCTTCTTGACAAACTCTCAACACTGGTGAGCGACGTGCACAGCACCCAATCTTCATTTTGTCAATCTTTTGCAAAGGTTATTGATATATGTTATGATGCGAGGATAGGTGTTGAAATCCTCAAGAGTCCTGTCAATGCACTTCCTCAATGCATCAAGGTTCTTTTAGGCAAGATTGACACTGTGACTGACACACTCAAATCTCTTGAAACTCAACTGAAGAAATCTGATGATATGTCCTCTGCAATTGCACATATGAAGACCACACTGCAACATGGCTTAGCTGCTATATCTCAAGACATTCGCACCTTGCTGGGCAGAGATCAATCTACCACTCCACGATCTCACTCTACTCCAAGTCAACCACCAAGGGCTCGCGGATCTTCTTCCAGTCATGCCAGATTTTTCAATTGAGGCCTCGTGCCAGATCACGTGTTGCCCCCTTCATGATGATGTCAAAGGGGGAGAAAAGAGTTTAAAGGCAGCTTGATTCTTTTTGTTGAGTTCTTTTTGTAATGACAAAGGTAGCTTGATTCTTTTTGTTGAGTTCTTTTTGTAATGACAAACGCATTGATGAATGATAGCATATAGTTTACCTGTGATTTATCTGTGATACAACTGTGATACAATGTAATGAAGCTTCATGAATCTTAGATACCTGTCCATGCGTTTGTTTGATGCCTCATCCTTAAAACAGTCCAGAGTTGCCATCATCAAAAAGGGGGAGATTGTTGTACTCCTGGTTTTGATGATGACAACGATAAGATAAGTGATATAGACACTTAAGTTTTTAATGAATGTTTAACAGGAACAAAAGGATGCAGGGTGCTCGATGCGTCAACGCCACAATGGAGCAGCGTCGACGCAGCGGCTTAAGAGACGCCAATGTACAAGGCAAGACAGGCTTTAAGTACATGTTCGTGCGTCAACGCCACCAACTGGCAGCATGGACGCAGCAGTTCAAACAATCAAGAAACAAGCTACTGGATTAAGTAGGCGCGTCAACGCATTCATCAAGTGGCGTCGACGCAGCAGATTGATGGATCGACAAGGTGACCAGAGGGTGGACGCAGCTGCACAATGCGTCAACGCACTTCTTGACGCAAGAAGGCTGAAGCCATCCAATTTCAGCTGCTGGAACACACCAATGCGTCAACGCAGCATGTGACAGCGTCGACGCAACACGTCTAACTGCTGAAGACCTGATCACTGGATCACCGAGGCGTCAACGCAGCAGTGGAGCAGCGTCGACGCAACTGTCAATAGGGCTAGGCTGGTTGCTCACTGAACGCATCAATGCGTCAACGCCATGGGTTGGAAGCGTCAACGCAGCAGACTTGAGTTTTGCTGGCAGAATGCTTTTGAAGGGTGCCTCAACCCTATGAAGCAAGGCACGTGATCCGAGGTGCCTGGCTCATAGTCCCAGGATGGACGAGGCACCAGGATGCTGACACGTTGAAGCTGGGGCCTACTACTTTACCACGTGGACCAATCAATTGAAGCTCTCTAGGGCGTCTCTGCCCTATCCTCCGAAGCCCCTGTTATTGGTATAAAAATCACTCTTCGTCTTCAGTGAAGAGGTTAATCACTCTAAGAAAGAAGTGAAGAAAAAGAGGCCATCTGAGAGCAGGAAGAGAACAGGAGAGAGAGATAGGCCAGCAGAGAAGAATTCGATAGCAAAAGATGAAGATCGTGAGAGTGGAAACAGTAGAAGAAGAAAAGAGCAGAGAACAGTAAGAGTGCGTTAGCTGAGAAGAAGAAAGAAGAAGGAAGATGCTATTGAAGATCTGTCCTCTGGCGTCTGGATTAAATCCAAGCCAGATCTGCTCCCTTGAGAGCTACATTCTTATTCTTCATTTACAGCCTTCTGATTGCTGTGTATTTTTCGTTTCTTATTTTTCCCTTTTATTTGGTTATTCTTGTTCTTCCGATTGCCCTGCTGGGAATCGGGTTCCTCCTAGTGGGTCAGGAGAAGGGAGGCTAGACCTCCGGTTCTGGTCTTGCTGGTAGCAGGTCCAGGTGTACCCTCCGGGTTGGAGGAAGAGAGACTTGGGTCTCTGGTTGCTGGTGACTGAGTGTCACTGGTGTTCCCTCCGGTTGGGAGGAAGAGGGGAGGATGTTCCCCTAGTCAAGCTGTTTGGCAGTGTGTGTTCGCAGACTGAGTCTGCACGTTACTAGCTTGTGCTAGTGGAAGCCTCACTCCTGTTGGGAGTGAGGGGTGGATGTAGGTCTTGGTGACCGAACCACCTAAAAAATCTCCTGTGCAAGTGATTGTGCTTTGTGCGTTTGTTCCTTGCCTTCTACCTCCCCTTCACAGGTTGTTCATGCTTGGTTAGGTGTGTTAATTGGGAGTAATCTCTGAGCATTGTTTTCTGCTAAGTGTGCTTGGGTTAATTAGCTCTGCTTGCGAGTCTGGTGTGATCAGGTGGCTGCATTGTTGCAGTCCAACTGTTTGATAAATTGTTTGATCATCATCTCCTCTTGTAAAGCTCATTTGTTTTTATTCCGCATATCTGAGCGTTTAGTGTTTTAATTCGGGCATAATTTTTAGAGGGATACATTCACCCCCCCTCTGTATCCGGACATAGCAACCTAACACTGGGAATAATGAACCTGCATTTGCGATGAAGACGGTTGCTGAGAAGAGTTCATGTGCACTGGTGCCAGTTTCTTCTCAAGCAGAGAGGCCGGCAGCAATCTCTTTCCTCGCTGGAGAATTCACTGTTGATGTTGTTATCACATCTCGCTTGATTGCTATCTAGTTCACTGGCCCAGAAGAGTTTTCCACCCGGATGGTGCTAACCCACGCGGTCGCCAAAAGTTTAATGTGTTCAGCACTCAAGGGGCAATTGGCCGTATCTTCTACATTTTTCAAGGACATTCTGCATTTTCTGTCTCATCTCCCTTGGTTTATTGGTGAGGCGGCCACGTCAACGCCGCGCATCGCCCTCCTTCAGTTTCATCCTGCGCTTCTAGCAAGGGAGTTACGATTCATACCCAACTGCCGAGTGAAGATGCCAAAGCTTCATGTTCTAGTACCGAATGACAAAACTCCACTGCTTCTTGATGTTCATCCCAAGGAGTTGACTGTTCTGGAATGTCTTTCCATGGTTGGCACCGCACAGCTAGGGGCAACAGTCCTAATGAAGCTGCATATTCATGACCGGGCTAGGCCGTCTGCCAGGTGGGTCCGTTATTTGAGAAAATATTGCAAGTTAAGAAGCCCGAAGGCCCGAGTCCGTGCCAGGCGGAGTTGTTGCAAGTAGATTTCTGCCAAGAAGAGGTGGTGGCATAAGTTCAAGGGCCAACAGTTGTGTATTCGGGGGTCCACTTCCTCCTCTCCTTCTTCCGCCTATTCATCTTTTCTTCTGCTCAGTTCTTATCCTTGGGTGGTGTACCTTCCACCACCTGACCATGTTTCTACCATCTTCTCATGTCCTCACTATAGACACGCCGTTTTGACCTTACCGTGAGTAAATCTCATATTACACTATGATTCCTCAAGGTTATCTTCACACTTTTAATTACTTTGGTGATTTCCTATTTTTTTGAATTTTTTTAGATTTTTTTGAATATTTTGTGAAAAAGTTTTTGACGTGCCAAGATGGTTTGACACCTCACTTTGAGGTATCAAGGTATCTTGTACGCCTTCATAAAAATATTTTTTTATTTTTTAATATTTTTTAAATATTTCTTTTTCCTTTTTGAAAGTGGCAGGGTAACTGGACGTCTCTTTTAAAGGCGTCCAAGACCCTAGACGCCTCCTTCAGAGTTTCGTGCAGCACGCAGGCGGCGCCGCTCCGGCCGGCTAGTTTGACGTTTCGAATAAATCTAATCATGAAGACGTCATTGATCCTAGACGCGTCTTAAGAAGTCAAAGTTAGGCGCTGAAACCACTCGCTTTCTCCGCTGTCGACGATTTTCGGCGCCGTTTTAATGGAAAGTCCTTGAGGCGTCAAGGGTCCTAGACGCCTCAATAAATAAAAAGATAATAATAATAATAATGGGCGCGTCCAGTCAGCTGGACGCCTCAACATTGAGGCGTCCAAGACCCTGGATGCCCCAAAAAAATTTCCCTATAAATAGGGACCCCCTCCCTCGAAATCAGAGAGCTTCAGATCTGACAGAGGAGAGGGAAACTCTGCCGGATTCTTCTCTAACCCATGGGTTTTGTAGGAGGAAGTTCTGTCGGATTTCCGGGTGCCCGCGCTCGCTAGAGGAAGGCAATCTTCATAAACCGTGCTTCCACGACGTCCCCACGTTGTCGAAGCTCCACCGGATCCCACCATTGGCGCCTTCAATAAGCCATTTTCCCCATTTCTCTTTTGTCGTTTCTATTCCATGCATCATCCGTCATCTATCATCTCGCTCCATAAAAGAGTTCTGTTTTATGCGCGTTTGCGTGATCCTTCATCCATCATAGCATTTTCCTCCTACTCGTGTCTGAGAGGGGTTTAAAAACAACACCAACCAGGTGTGTGTCTCGCCATGATTTTGCTATTTTCATCACAAAGGATTAATACTACACTGCCATTTTTCTGATTCATTTGCTCTTTGTTTATTTTTTGTAAGGGTAACCAAAGAAGGACCTCTCCGTCGGCCGGCCGAAGTGAGAGGAAGAAACAACCCACCATTTTCCGCTTTTGAGGTAAACGTGATCACTCTTTTTATTTTTGGGGTCTCCCGCCCTTGGCGATCACACCATATCTTCGAGGCCGCGGCGAGTCACTTCCCGCTATGGCCGTTTGAATTATGTCTTTTAAATATTGCCCTATTCTCATCTCTTCGAGGCCTATATCCCACTGGAGCAATCTCCCGTGGTGGTGCTATGGCCGTCTAAATTTTGTCTCTTAAATTCCACGCTATTTTCATCTATTCGAGGCCTATATCCCACTGGAGCGATCTCCCGTGGTGGTGCTATGGCCGTTTAAATTCTACCTCTTAAATTCTGCGCTATTTTCATCTCTTCGAGGCCCATACCCCACTGGAGCAATCTCCTGTGGTGGTGCTATGGCCGTTTAAATTCACGTCTTTTAAATTCTGCACCATTCCCATCCCCCCGAGGTCGCGGAGAGTCATTTCCCGCTATGGCCGTTTAATCCCCGCATTTATTACGCCATATCTATTCTGCATACCCCACCGGAGCAATCTCCTGTGGCGGTCTCTATCTCTCTCTCTTTCTGTGTCACAGCAAAATGAGCGCGCTTTGCTCCCCGCAGCATTCCGCGTGGCGTCGCTCACATCTTGGCGATCACGGTGGGACTTTCTTTCGCTTTCTTTTAGTTACCCTTGCGATTTCTTGTGGTTTGCATTACTATCTCTCTTGGGTGTTGTTGTACCTCTATTGTCTCTGTTTTTGTTGTCTTCCATATATCTATTCAGCACTTCATTGCATACATCCACCCTTTCTTTTCATTTTTCTAAGGATCACCCTCTCTCGGTGAAGGAAGGACTCTCCATTCGAGAATTCCTCTCGACGGACTAGGATCTCCTCCACCGGGACCTCTGTAAGTCCCCGACAGCGAAGGATTCCCTCTTTGTTCACTGGGCCGGTTGTACCATTGAAGTTTCCCGGAGTTAGTTGACCCATTCGTGGTAAGACGAGTGACCCTAGTTGACACGGCGGTGAAACAAATTGAAATTAGGGTCCTTCCTATTTTTGTGTGAATTTCAGATCTGGTTAAAAACACACAAAAAATTATCAAAACAAAAATAAAAAAGGGGGCGTAAAAGCATCTACTTGTTTGATAATCTCTGATACCTGCTTGTTGGTGCATATTTTTGCGTTCCGAGAGGACTTTGAAAATGGCCCACGAGTCTTTTGAGGAGAACCACCCTGGTCGTGGTCAGTCAGTTGAGCCGCGTGTCCATGCTATGGACTCGGGCCCTTCCCACGAGCCCCCAAGCGAGTTGCGGGCAACTACAGGGGACGCATCCCCTCCACCGGACATCTCCTCCTTATTGGGTGCCCTCGCCAACACAGAGCTCACCTCCGAGCAACTCCGGGCCTTCCAGGCCATTCTAAAGGGAAAATATGTTTCTCCCGCTCCCCAGGAGTCAGCTACAGCCATCGCACCCCTCCAAGAGTCGGTGCAAGCTATCCCCTCCTCTACACCGGTACAAGCCATGCCTTCTCCCGCACTTCAAGGGCAGGCAAGCCAGCATCCCCCCTCTTTCCAATTCCCTTCACAATCTCAAACCCCTGTTGTTCCCCACACATCACTCCAACCAGGGCCAGCTGCAGGAGGGCCGCTATATCTGTCACGCCCCGAACCGATAGTAGCGGAACGTGTCGTTTGCTCAGAACGCGACAGTTAAACAGTCGTGAATAATCAAGAGCAGTCGCATAAGACCAAATAATTTAGGGAAATAATAAAATTTTATTTCAAATATAAGTCTCTTACAATTTAAATTTCAAAACTTGAAGACTCAACTACATCACAATGAAAGAAAAGAAAATGACGCTCTAACAGACTTAGACAAGATAACTAAATAAGAGACACCATGCTAGACTCAAGAAAGATAAAAGACACAGGTTCACTAGTTTTCGAAGCTCGCTTGCACACTTGTCCCTCCCATGTGAGTCTCGGTCTCGCTAGCCACCTGATTACCTGAAAAATGTTGGAATAAAACTGGGTGAGCGAACGCTCAGTAGGAATTATATCTCAAGAACAAGCAATTGGTTTAAGTAATTATATTTTTGCATGCAAATGTAGGTAAGGCTATGCTTGTAGAAATAACAGAGCAAGTGAAACAAAACTAGTAAGAATTTGACAATTTCATGTAAAAACTTTCAAGCAAGAGATATCCAAGAGAGATTTATAGAATATTGGCTATTTCACGCAAGTACTTGCCCATTCAGGGCCACGCTAGTCGAGTCACGCAAGTCAAGTTACGCACGCAAGTAATATCACTAAAGAGAGAGAGAGTGTGGAATGTCAAATATCAAACTAGTCTGTTGTGTAGTGGACAGCGGATCTAGAGGGGAGGGGTGAATAGATCTGCCCCTCTTTTCGCAATGCAACCCTCTTTAAAGCGAGATGATGAAATAAGCAGCGGAATATAACTAGCTAGACGTAGAACACAAATGATTTGCTTGGCAAGATGATTACGCAATATAGATATTGAACCTAACCATGCATCTAACACATATCAATTGCACAATCAAACCACAACACAAAGGATTTTAAGGTGGTTCGGACTGAATCCCCAGTCCTACGTCCACCCCTCACCAAATCCGGTGAGGCTCCACTAGTTCCACGCACTGAACCGCAAATCGGAAAGACCACCGATTGCCTTCCTACTAACCATCGGTAGGGACGTCAACACCGCAGATCGGACAACTTCCGATTACCTTCCTACTAACCACCGGTAGGGACGATCTTCAGTTCCAAATGTTTGAATGAAATGGAAAAGAGCAAGATATGAAAACACTCAACAAGATATAGAATATGCTTAAGAGAAAAGATCTTGTCTGAGGTTTGCTGGAGCTTGAATCTCTTGAGGATTTGATGAAGAACTTATTCCCGGAGTACTATTCACAGCTACAGTACTCGAACTCCTCTCCATTGAACACACCATTGCAGCCTCCTTTGATCTCCCTTATTAGCCTTGCTAGCTTCTACTCTTCCTTGGAGGTTGTTGGATTGAGATATGAGCTTGAATCACCTTGAGTTGATGGAGAGAGTGTTGGATGTAGCTTTGATCTTTCTTTTGATCCTCTTGAGTTGACGAAGAGGTTTGAATGAAGATTTGATCACCTTTGTGAGCTTGCTTGCTTCTCTTCTTCCTTGGAGATTGAAGGCTTCAGATGTAGGCTTGAATCCCTTGGATTGGATGTAGAACTTCTGCACGAAGTACTGTTCACGGCTACAGTACCTCTTCTTCAAATCTCCTCTCTAGCCTCTCTTGATCTCTCTTTACTCCAAATGATCAACTAGGGTTTCTAACCCTCTTGTGTTGGTTTTATAGACTTTGAATGGTCTATAGACAAGCCCCAGACCAGATCCACAAATCATGGGTGATTAGGTCACTTTTGGATTAAACAAATCCATATTGAATGGCCCTTTTCGAAGTGGAAAATAAAGTCAACATTGGTTGGCTCGGGGCTGGCGGTCGACCTGCAGCTTCTGGCGGTCGACCGCTACTGTGAAACCTGCAAACGGGCGGTCCCTGGGATTTCCGGTCGATCGCCACTGGCTGGCGGTGGACCGGCAGCTGAACCAACTTCGAGCTGGGATTCCCTGGCTGGGGCGGTCGACCGCCCCTGTGCTGGCGGTCGACCGCCAGCTGGGCAGAACTCGGGCTTGCCCGGGTCGGTCCGTTAAGTCTTGAACTCCGTCGTTCAACTCCATTAGCAGCCCGTGCATGTTTGTGGCATCACCCTTGATAGTCTAGATTGTATCAACTGAGTCTTTAACCTTGGATTCTCTTGGCTATACTTCTTTGGGCATTGACCTTAGATGAGTGACGAGCCGAATATGAAATGTCGACTTTTGCTTGTAAGAGAGATGAGATTTGCATCCTTGCTTGGGCGCGATCAATGAGCTTTCACTTTGGTCATTGCCACTTGATTCCTTGTCCATTCATTTGCATATCTGTCATGAATAAAAACATCACGTATGTCAATCACATGAGAGTGGAATATATCAATGACTAATAGTGTTTAGCCATTATCAAAACCAAGAAACTCATATGACTATGGAATGATGTCGAATGACCCAAGTGACCACAGAATGACTCAAATGACCTCATGGACACAACATTCTCCCCCTTTTTGATGATGGCAACACTGTGAGTCATTATGTGATAGAAATGTCTAAAATGGCACAAGTTATAATAAATGCAACATATGCAGCTCAAGATCCATGATAGTAATAGCATGATATGAGTGCTATGCAATTATGCAAACCTCATCACATACACATATGAGATGCAAAGTGAACAATGGATTCTCCCCTTGGACTCTCCCCGTACACCATTCACACATCCTCCATGACAACTCACAAAGCACATAAGCTCTCCCCTTTGACAATGTGATAACGCATATAGCTCTTACAAAGGACTCACACAAAGAATTCTCCCCCTTTGCCAACAGCAAAAAAGGAGTGATAATAGTAAAATGTCTGTGAGACCATAGCTGAAAGGAGTGGAGAGCAAGCCATTATATGCAAAACTGAAGCATGCCGTGAGCAACATATATGGTTCAAATCTAATGAAATCCGAGATCATCAACAGAGTTCGAAAAGCAGCTACATCCAATATTTAATAGAAATGAACCAAAGGTGCATATCATGGCAGTGTTTAACCTTCCCTTGTCTTATATATCCATATTCAATAACGACAAAGGCAATAACACAAAAGTATGTATTGAGGCTAAACAATCATGACTAAAGCATGGAATTTGTAGGAATTCAACAAGTTTGATTATCAATATCATTTGCATTTGAAGGCACAGGACTCATATTTTACGAGCAATCAAGTCTAGTACATGCCTCCAAGCCGTAAGAATACACGTTGTTTAGACGCCAGTATTCCTAGGAATTTGGTAAGACTGACTGTCATGCTTCAAGATTAACAGAGATAGCAAAGTCACGTCATGACATATCATGTCTCAATTCTTTGATGAGGGGATATATTTCTCAGCAATTATGCCATTGCTCTGCCTAGAGTCCAAAAGTTTTAAGACAGAGATAATAGGGGCACATCATGACATATGCATTTGTCACTTGATTTGATGACATGACATGTTTCTCCGTGCAACAATATCATTGCTCTGTCAAATTGATTTTCAAGAATTCCAGCTCATCAAGATGTTTAAAAATAATACTAAGCCTGAGTGTATCACCAAGATGGTCATGAACTTTGAATTTTCAGATATCAGGATAGTCATTCAAAGCACAATATGCAATCTCTAGTTAAGGTCTATTAAAACCACAGAACATAGATGATTTCATAACAGATATTTCAGAACGTCAAGAAGATCATTAAATCTGAACCATTTTCATTGGATGGACAATCATTAGGGCATATAATAGAAAGCTCTTACACCATATGTCCATCTGTCTCATGAACTCAAACCAGACTGTAAGCCACTGAAGTGCAGTTTGTAAGAGGTTAAGAGAATCAACAAAACTCCCCCTAAGGATATGCAATGGATACGCGAAGGGGTTATGTTTGCAATCAAGTGGAATGGCAAAAGAGGTTGACCTAGTCACTCATGAAGATAGCAGAAATAAAATGTATGACCCAACCCATGGTTGTACACTTATTAAATGCCACAGAATGAATATGCATGAATGTTGCACAAGGACAACTCCCCCTTACTATATGGCCTATATGCGATATTAACACATGGTACTTGGCGGAGGTGAAACCTCACGCATATTGAGTGCTTCGAGACAAGCATAACCTGCCCTTCCATACATCAACATTTGATATACCATGGCCATGCAAGAATGATGCGACACAAATCATGCAATACATTATGAACATAAATTCAACTTTATTATGCAACTACATGCAATGCGACAGCATATGCAAAAAGACATATTGACACATAAACAATGCATGAATACCAACGTGCAAAACACACAACTAATTGAATATGATCATCATTTCAAATTCTTATTGGCCTGAGGTCGGCAAAGACCAAGCTCCCTTCTGAGCGTTGAAAACCTGTCATTACACAAGGGCTTGGTGAAAATATCAGCAATTTGATTTAGAGTATCAACAAAATGCAGTTCAAAATTTTTCTTACTGACCTCGTCTCTAATGAAGTGACGCCTAATCTCAATATGCTTAGTCCTAGAGTGCTGGACTGGATTTTTTGTAAGGTTGATAGCACTAGTGTTATCACACAGAATCGGGACACAACCAAGATCCACCAAGTAGTCTTGGAGTTGGTGTTTAATCCACAACACTTGGGTGCCACAGCTCCCCGCAGCAACATATTCTGCCTCCGCTGTTGAGAGGGCAACCGAGTGTTGTTTCTTGGAGGCCCAAGAAACTAAACACCCGCCTAGAAACTGGCAATAGCCACTAGTACTCTTACGATCCAGCTTGCATCCAGCGTAGTCCGCATCAGAATAAGATATAAGAGATAAATCACATGACGACGGATACCACAATCCCAAATCTTGAGTGCCGGCAAGATATCGAAGGATACGTTTGACGGCAGTCAAATGAGATTCTCTAGGACTAGCTTGAAATCTAGCACAAAGGCATACACTAAACTGGATATCTGGTCGGGATGCAGTCAAATAAAGCAAAGAACCAATCATACCTCTATAGACCTTTGCATCCACCAATTTACCATTTTCATCCGAATCCAGTGAAGTTGAGGTGCTTATCGGAGTTGCAATGATTTTACTGTTTGCCATGTCAAATCTTTTCAGCAGCTCCTTGATGTATTTGGCTTGGCTTATGAAGCAACCATCTTCTCCTTGGTTGACCTGCAAACCGAGAAAGAATTAAAGTTCTTCCATTAGGCTCATCTCAAATTCGCTAGTCATGAGGTTAGCAAATTCCTCACACATTTCAGATTTTGTAGAACCAAACACAATGTCATCAACATAAATTTGAACAATCAAGATGTTCTTACTTTACTTCTTGGTGAAAAGTGTTTGATCTACTTTACCTCATGTGTACCCTTTTTCAATGAGGAATGAGCTTAGTATCTCATACCAAGCTCTTGGTGCTTGCTTAAGTCCATAAAGCGCCATGTCTAGCTTGTATACAAAATCTGCATTGTTAGAATTCTCAAAGCCAGGGGGCTGCTCAACGTAGACTTCTTCTTTGATCAAGCCATTCAAGAAAGCACTTTTGACATCCATTTGATAAAGCTTTATTCTAAGGGAGCATGCAAAGGCAAGTAAAATTCTGATGGCTTCGAGTCTAGCAACTGGGGCATAAGATTCATCAAAGTCTACCCCAAACTCTTGATTATACCCTTGAGCCACCAATCTAGCCTTATTTCTTATTATCTTGCCATCCTCACTTAGTTTGTTCCTAAAGACCCATTTAGTGCCTATGACAGATTGTGATGAAGGTCTAGGAACAAGATGCCCAACTTTGTTTCTCTCAAACTGGTTTAGCTCTTCTTGCATGGAATTTATCCAGTTTTCATCTTTTAAAGCATCATCAATATTTTTGGGTTCATGCTGCGAGACAAGAGCAAGTTGATCTAATTCTTCCATAATTTTAAAATGTGACCTAGTTCTAGGTGGGTCATTCAAGCTACCAATGACATTCTCCAAGGGATGATTCTTAAGAATTCTAATGTTTGTAGAATCGTTACCTTCTCCTGGAGCTTGATCCCTTGCATTGCTTGATTCAGCTAGGTCACCATCTTCTTTTATTTCTTCTTGTGGAGGATCACTCTTGTCCTTTATGCTTAGGAATTCCCCATCTTCATCGTTTTTCCTGCAAGAGTTATCATTGTTAGAATCATGATATTCATCAAAGGAAACATGGGGTGATTCTTCCACAGTTTGATTTTTGATATTGTAAATTCTATAAGCCCTAGATCTATCAGAATATCCAAGGAATATACCTTCATCGCTCTTGGGCTCGAATTTATCTAAGTCTCTTTTGTCATTGTTGTGAATGAAGCATTTTGATCCAAACACTTTCACATGTGAGAGAGAGGGCTTTTTACCTTTTAGCAACTCATAAGGAGTCTTTTTGGTGTGTGGTCTTACCATAGAGCGGTTGATAATGTAACATGCCGAGTTTACCGCTTCAGCCCAAAACCTCCTTGGAAGTTGCCATTCAGCAAGCATGGTTCTTGCCATCTCTACAAGTGTCCGGTTTCTCCTTTCAACCACACAGTTTTGCTCCGGCGTTCTTGGTGAAGAAAATCGGTGTGAAATCCCTTCGGCCCTGCAAAGGTTATAGAAGTTAGCATTTTCAAATTCACCACCGTGATCAGATTGAATCTTGAAAATTTTAAACTCACCGTCCAGCTTTATCTTCATGTAGAGTGCCTGAAACTCATCAAAAGCATCATTTTTGTGTATGAGAAAGAAAACCCATGTGAACCTAGAAAAGTCATCCACCAAGACATATCCATATTTTCTACCACTTAAGCTAGCAGTTCTGGTTGGGCCAAATAGGTCCATATGAATTAGCTCGAGTGGTTTGGATGATGTATTTTCAGATCTTCCCTTGAATGATTTTCTAGTTTGTTTACCTAGGGCACATGCATCACACAATTTATTTTCTTGTTTAAATGATAGTTCAGGCAAACCTTTCACCATTGAATGCTTCAAGAGTTTATGCAAGACATTGTAGCTAGCATGTCATAGTCTACGATGCCATATCCATGCAAGTTCAGATTTTGGTGCAGCAAGACAAAGATTTAAATGTGCAGGATCATCTAAGTCAATCATGTAAACATTGTTGACTCTCTTACCAGAAAATTTTACCTTGTCAGATTTTGGTTCAAGAATTCTGCATTCATGAGAGTCAAATAACACTTTGTGTCCTTTATCACACAATTGACTTATACTAAGCAGGTTATATTTCAATCCTTCAACTAACAACACGTTACAAATGGAGTTGGAGAGGTTCTTACCTACATTACCTGTTCTAATGATTTTTCCTTTATTGTTTCCTCCAAATGTGACATATCCTCCTTCATTTTCCTCCAAGAGATAAAATGTTGATTTGTCTCCAGACATGTGTCTTGAACAGCCGCTATCAAGGTACCACCTGTTATGCATGGCTGCAAGACATTCCTACACAAGTAATTAAGTAATGGTGTTTGGAACCCAACCAAATTTGGGTCCCTTCAAGCTTTTCAGAATTTCAAAACATGAAACCATTTCTTTTGGAATCCAAACATTCTTAACATTCATGCTTTGTTTGCTTAGAGCAGGGATTTGATTTTTCTTTTCCATCTTGACATTCATTTTTTGTTTAGAAGCTCTTTGTTGGATTTTGTGGAAGTTTGAGGAGGTTTGCTTCTTAAACCATTGAGGCCGTTGGTTGGTTTTGGGTTGAAACTGATTGTTTTGCCACCTATGGGATTGATGAACACAGAAATCATAATTTTCCCAAAGATATGGTGATGCTGGCCTATATGAGTGTGCAATCCAATTGTGGTGAAATCTGGAAGGTTGAGCATGCAATGGCCAAGGAAGTGTTGACCTATGCTGCGGGGAAGGTCGACCTTTCTTAAGTTTTTGGACATACTTTTTGGGAATGTTGGTGACTACCTCTTCAATCTTTTCTTTCCCTTTCTCCTTTTTTTTTTTGCTGGTTTTGTGTGGGAGTTGTGTTTGAGGTGGAAGCTTCGGAAGATGAAACAAATATGACAGTTTTTAGCCCAATTGGCCTTTTGTTTGTTGGTTCAAAACCCAACCCTTCCTTGTTGAAATTCATTCTAGTACCTAGCAATGCATCTAGGTTTTCTCTTCCATCCACAAACTTTTCTAAAGATTGTTGTTTATCCTTCAACTCTTTTTGTAGGTTTTCAATATTTTGAAGAAGTTGAATGTTGACTTGTTTGACAGCTTCATACTTTTCATTGCTCAATTTACTATCTTTTTCATAGCTTTGCATTTTGAGCTTCATGCTATCAATCTCATTTCTCAAATCCTCATTTTCAGTTTCCAAGTCAGCCATTTCTTTTCTTCCTTCCTCCAAATCCTCAATCATTTTCTTAAGATCTTCAATTTCAGTCTCAAGTAGAGCATTCTTATCATTCATATTATGATCATGCACAAATGAGTTAATTTTCTTTTTCAATGATTTATTCTCCTTTTTGTACATTTCATATTTTTCATGAGTTGTATATATGCATCCTCCCAATCATCAATTGTATAATCTTCAAATGGAGAATTTACCTCAGTTTCTTCATCACCTTTGGCCATAAGGCAGAAATCTTCTTTTTCTTTGTCCGAGGAGCTAGTTCCGTCATCACTTTCCTCTTCATCGCTCCATGTGGACACCATGGCCTTGTTCTTCTTCTTGCCCTTCCATTTGTCAGCTTTTCTGAATCTGTCGGGACAATCATTCTTGAAATGTCCTGGTTTATTGTAAGAATAGCAAATGATTTTGTCAGATTTCTTAGAGTTTTCAGAATTAGATTTGAAACTATTTCTTACCTTTGACCTTCCTCTCATGAAGCTCTTACCTTCCTTTCTAAGGAATTTTTTGAACTTACGTGTGAGCATGGCTACGTCATCCTCTTCTCGCACACTTGCCGAAACCTCACCTTCATCAAAAGTGCCATGACCGCTAGGTCCTGCTTTAAGAGCTAGGGACTTCTTCTTAGGTGTCTCAGCCTCTTTGTTCTTGAGGTTGATCTCATAGGTCATCAATGACCCAATGAGTTCATCTACCTTGGTAGTTGCGAGATCTCTCGATTCTTCAACCACGGTAGCCTTTGTGTGCCATGCTGGAGTTAACGATCTGAGAATTTTCCTTACAATTTCTTGCTCTGAATATTTCTTTCCCAAATCAGTTAAACTATTAGTAAGCACAGTCAATCGGGCATACATATCTTGAATTGATTCATCAGGCTTCATGCGGAACATTTCATATTCAGAAACTAAAATGTTGACTTTTGTTTCTCGTACCTGAGAGGTTCCTTCGTAGATTACCTCTAGCTTGTCCCACATTAGTTTTGTAGATGCGCAGGTAGCCACTCTTGAGAATTCAACTGGATGGAGTGAGCATTGCATGATGTGTTTGGCACTCCAGTTGACAGTGGATTGCCTTATCTGTTCTTTGGTCCACAAGTCCTCATTATCCGTAAGCTCATACGGACCTTTGCTGATCACTCGCCAAAGTTCGTAGTCTTGGGCGCGAATGAACACCTGCATACGATGTTTCCAATAGGGATAATTAGATCTAGTGAAATAAGGAGGCCTATTCACAGAATGTCCTTCAGGTAAATAACCCTTAGACGCTGATCCACCATTTCCCTCAAGGTCGTTGGACCCCATAATGAGAGATTAGGCTCAGATACCACTTGTTGTGTAGTGGACAGCGGATCAAAAGGGGAGGGGTGAATAGATCTGCCCCTTTTTTCGTAATGCAACCCTCTTTAAAGCTAGATGATGAAATAAGCAGCGGAATATAACTAGCTAGACGTAGAACATAAATGATTTGCTTGGAAAGATGATTACGCAATATAGATATTGAACCTAACCATGCATCTAACACATATCAATTGCACAATCAAACCACAACACAAAGGATTTTAAGGTGGTTCGGACTGAATCCCCAGTCCTACGTCCACCCCTCACCAAATCCGGTGAGGCTCCACTAGTTCTACGCACTGAACCGCAAATCGGAAAGACCACCGATTGCCTTCCTACTAACCACCGGTAGGGACGTCAACACCGCAGATCGGACAACTTCCGATTACCTTCCTATTAACCACCGGTAGGGACGATCTTCAGTTCCAAATGTTTGAATGAAATGGAAAAGAGCAAGATATGAAAACACTCAACAAGATATAGAATATGCTTAAGAGAAAAGATCTTGTCTGAGGTTTGCTGGAGCTTGAATCTCTTGAGGATTTGATGAAGAACTTATTCCCGGAGTACTGTTCACAGCTACAGTACTCGAACTCCTCTCCCTTGAACACACCATTGTAGCCTCATTTGATCTCCCTTATTAGCCTTGCTAGCTTCTACTCTTCCTTGGAGGTTGTTGGATTGAGATATGAGCTTGAATCACCTTGAGTTGATGGAGAGAGTGTTGGATGTAGCTTTGATCTTTCTTTTGATCCTCTTGAGTTGACGAAGAGGTTTGAATGAAGATTTGATCACCTTTGTGAGCTTGCTTGCTTCTCTTCTTCCTTGGAGATTGAAGGCTTCAGATGTAGGCTTGAATCCCTTGGATTGGATGTAGAACTTCTGCACGAAGTACTGTTCACGGCTACAATACCTCTTCTTCCAATCTCCTCTCTAGCCTCTCTTGATCTCTCTTTGCTCCAAATGATCAACTAGGGTTTCTAACCCTCTTGTGTTGATTTTATAGACTTTGAATGGTCTATAGACAAGCCCCAGACCAGATCCACAAATCATGGGTGATTAGGTGACTTTTGGATTAAACAAATCCATGTTGAATGGCCCTTTTCGAAGTGGAAAACAAAGTCAACATTGGCTGGCTCAGGGCTGGCGGTCGATCTGCAGCTTCTGGCGGTCGACCGCTACTGTGAAACCTACAAACGGGCGGTCCCTGGGATTTCCGGTCGACCGCCACTGGCTGGTGGTCGACCGGCAGCTGAACCAACTTCGAGCTGGGATTCCCTGGCTGGGGCGGTCGACCGCCCCTGTGCTGGCGGTCGACCGCCAGCTGGGCAGAACCCGGGCTTGCCCGGGTCGGTCCGTTAAGTCTTGAACTCCGTCGTTCAACTCCATTAGTAGCCCGTGCATGTTTGTGGCATCACCCTTGATAGTCTAGAAGGTATCAACTGAGTCTTTAACCTTGGATTCTCTTGGCTATACTTCTTTGTGCATTGACCTTGGATGAGTGACGAGCCGAATATGAAATGTCGACTTTTACTTGTAAGAGAGATGAGATTTGCATCCTTGCTTGGGCACGATCAATGAGCTTTCACTTTGGTCATTGCCACTTGATTCCTTGTCCATTCATTTGCATATCTGTCATGAATAAAAACATCACGTATGTCAATCACATGAGAGTGGAAGATATCAATGACTAATAGTGTTTAGCCATTATCAAAACCAAGAAACTCATATGACCATGGAATGATGTCGAATGACCCAAGTGACCACAGAATGACTCAAATGACCTCATGGACACAACATAGTCATGCACTTCGGTGCAATGCCAGACACCGTGATCAATATAACTCCCATGGGCACAAGTAATTTCGGGTGCTCCTCCCATGACCAGATCGGGCCCTAAATGCACAGCATTAAAGATAGATCTAGACATCCACGATAGCCAATAAGGAGTTTCAAGAACAAGCTTTAATAGGATGATAAGATAAGATTTTATGGAATTCAAGGACAAGGCCCTTAAGTAAGGACAGACTTGCAATAAAATCCACGTGAAAGCATAGAAACCATGACATGTCGAAAAACTGGGTGGAATTGGCACCTAGATAGGTTGCCATGAATAACTTGAATAGATGACTCACAAGATAGTCACCAATTCAATGGACACGAAAGCAAGCTGAAGAATTGGCACCTAACCATAGGATACCCAATTCAATATATCGCCTAGTGGAATGATCACTCATTCCACTGGTTAAGAGAATTCTCTCATGGGCCAAGAATAGCACCATGAAAGGGCCGGGTTACCACGTTTCTCCAGAGTGACGTGGCATTAAAATGGGTACAAGGTGTTTAAGGTACAACCAGCTCAGTCGGCCTTGAGGGAATCCAAGGCTACGAGGAGACTTACGGAGGTCCCGATGACTAACTTACTAGTCCGAAGGAACGGAATGTCCAACGGAGAGCTCGTATGTCGCCGAGAGTTGAAGTGTATAACGTGAACCAATCATGAAATAGGGACTCCATCTACGGACGTGAGATGAGAGTGCCAGAAGACCCGCGGTATGGGTCAAAATCGGGAGAAAACGGTGAGAACATGAATGCGTTAATTATAGAATTCATGTCCATCCAATTCTATAATTAACTATAATTAAATAAACTTATATTATTTGACGCCCGTGGGTGGCGTCATTTATTAATTAGCGTCCACATAGAGAGACGTTAATTTTATGATTTTTAACTTAATTTATTTAACAAGAATTCACGTCAATATCTATTTAATTGAATAATTTCAAAAATATACATTCAAAAAGACATTAATTTATATAAAATAATTTAGAAAATTAGAATATATGATAATTAGGAGAAAAATTCAAGGATTCTAAAAATATATTTTTTATAATTTTATGTTGCATAGTTTAGTAGATATGGATTTTCGAAGATATAATTACAAGTTATATGTATATATATATATATATATATATATATATATATATATATATATAATAAATAATTTGACGCCTTTGCACGATGGCGCCAAAAGAATTTGACGATATTTAACTTGTCATCATTTCAATAAAGTGTCAATCTTCAAAGCTCCGGTTCTCGACGTACACACGTCGGAATCACGCGTTCTATATATTGAAATGACGGACTCGAAAAACTCTACCTAACTGGATGTTCAAAATAATTTTTCGTTGAGAGATGGGGGATCTTGAGATAGGGGACACGAAAAATGGTGCAACCACTCTCACTACCTCGGTCTCTACCCCAATAACACTCCCATAAAATTTCATAACCAAAGGATACTCCGATGCCCATGAAAAAGATTATGGAAGCAAAAACTTATAACTACGGTGTACAGTAACCAACCTTATTCGCCGTGTAAACAGTTGATTCATAATATTTAGTTAATAAATTTATTAACTAGTGAATATTATCATATAAGGCATGAAAATTTCAAAAAAAATACAGGGATTCTAGTCACGTATTTTTGATGATTTTTAGATAAGCGATTACATGGATATAAAATGTTTAAACATGTTGTGATTGTTTAGTTAATTGAAATAAACATGCAACCGTAAGCTATAAAACGTAAACATGTAATGCAACTTAATTTCTATTATCTTGGGCTTCAATTCTTGAGAAAACCTACCTTAAGATGAAGAACAAGGTACCAGACGTAGATGTAGAAGCAACAGGAAGAAGGGGACGTAGAGGGAAGAAGCTACTTCACGATGTAATCACAGTAGTAGGAAGAAGCTTGCTGCAACCTTCCCCCCCCCTTTCACGTTTGCAGGATGAAGAAAGGAGGAAGAAGGTAGCACGAACACTCTCCTTCGTAAGAGCAGCAACATCAACAGACCTTTGCCTGTGCGATGGGGAGGTTTATATAGAAGCTTAGCCTTGCTATTTCTAATGGGATTCTAATTCCCTTCCTAGGAATCCTATTAGAGTGCAAGTCTCCTTCACTTACTATCTAAACAGCCGCCTGCTATTTTCATGTTAACCCTAAGGCTACTTCAAGCCTCATCTAAGGCTAAAGGGGTTGGGCCTACTACTGGTGCAGGGGGCTTGAGTTCATACACCTGTGAAGGCCTACGTAGGTGGGTTTGGGGTGTAAGTGGGCTACCATGGGTTTGAGTTTGCCTGAAGAAGGCTCACGTGGCCTCTGCTATGTGTGCTTTGGGTTGAGTTAGAAATGAGGGTTGGGCTTTATGTGTGTTGACTTAGTGTAAGTGGCCCATAAATGATTTTATGCCCTTTATATAATTAAACCCATTTGTGTGGGTTAAGGCCTTATATATACTTTTAATTAGTGGGCGGAGGTTCTCATGAGCTTGTTGTGAGTGATGTTGAGTGGGCTGAGACTTAAGGGCCCTTATTTGTGTCAATATGTTACTATCCATTTTTCCCAATGCTTGTTATTTGTCATATACGTATTCTAAAGGCCCTTACAGTGTGTGTGGGTTTCATATCTCTTGATATATATATATATACCTATTTGTTATTTACTAACCCTCATATACCTATTAATAATTTGTATGTATATAGGGATTTTATTCCTCATAATTTCTTTTACTTTTATTAGTCCTTGTCCTGGGTATCAGAGGTAGGTTCGATCCTAGTAAAATAGTTTCTTTTATTAAAGAGAAAATTAACTATCCACTTATTTATTCTAATATATCTAAATTTTTATTTATTCAATATATCATTTATGTATACTAAATATCATCAAGTGTAAGCCCTTTTTTTTCTTTAAAACTTAAATATTTTGTTCCTACTTAGCCTTCAAAAATTTTCGGGTGTTACAATATCCCTCTCATGCGGGGTTCCCTCCTCAAGTCTCCGGGAGACATCTTCCTCCCCAGTGGCAGGTGCCACCTTCATCTACCGAGGAGCTTGCCCAAGCACTCCTCCATAGGTTCAATAAAATGGATGAGCAGTTTCGCAACCTAAAGCAAAGGGTGGACGTAAAATCCACCCCCGAGGTTTCTCTGCCAATCCTACCTGTGTTCCATCTCCCTCCCTCCGAAATGCCTACGTACCGTAGGTACAATGGCACTGGCAATCCCTTTATTCACCTCAAGGACTTCATGTATGAATCCTCCTATTGGCAAAATGACCAGAGATCCCTGGCATACCTCTTTCGGAGATCATTGGACGGTCCCGCGCTAGAATGGTTCTATTCTCTGGAGCCGGGCGAGGCCGAGAATTTTGATGCAGTGCAAAGAAAATTCTTGCAAAAGTATCGGGATAGGGTTGGTCCTTCTCTTTCCATTACCGACCTAGTGGCCAAGAAAATAAGGCCGGGCGAAGATTTTGTTCGCTATGCTGACAGATGGAGGTCTCTGGCAGAGAGGATAAGAGATACCCTCTCAGAGCCCGAACAAGTGAAAATGATTGTGTTCAATGCCACCCCACAGTTCAGGCACGTCCTGACTATGAACAACCTTACCACAATCAAAGAGCTCTATGAGAGGGCCCGGTATATCCAGACTCAGCTAAAAGATTCCCCCATTATGCACATGTTTGAGCCGCCGAAGCCCAAGGTGGTCAAAAAGACAGGCACTGGTGTCCCAGGTGGAGCGACTGAAGGAGTCGTGACAAATGAGCAGGTCAGTGCAGTCAATAACGCCAACTATGCAGCCAACCCAAGGCATCCACAAATGCCTCGACTTCCCCTCCAGCAAGGTCCCTTCCTGTCTCATCCTCCGCCCCAAAATAATCCACCCCAGAACCATATGCCTCAACCATTTCAACCCCAGCAACAACCCCGACCTCAGCAACAACAACCACAACCTCAGTACCACCAGGTTCCACCCCCAGGAAACTACGCCCCCCCCACAGCAACAGAGACGGCCGATTGGCCCCAAGAGAGCCCATTACCCGCCATTGCCAGAAACTTTGGTGGATATTTTCAACGCCCTCATGGCCTCAAATACACTCATTCTACCAAGGGAGAAGCCCGCATGGCCCCCGAATGTTGACACCTCCAGATATTGTGTTTACCACAGGCAGCCAGGACATACAATAGAGACTTGTTTCCATTTTAAAGACTACATCTATGATATGAATGACGAAGGCGGAATTGACTGGGATGAAATGAGGCGATACATCGCCACTCTCAAAGCCAGGAGACCTCCTCCTAGACCACAGTTCCAACAACAACAACAGTTACAATAGCAGCCACAGCAACAACCATAACAACAACAATAGCCTCAGTAGGCCCACCCACAACATCCTAACATGGGCATAATCCAGGATCCATTGCCGGAGCACCAACAACCCAATCACCAGGTAAACCCTATCTCCTCCTTCCCGGAGGTTGGGAGGGAGCAGGGTTGACACTCAGAAAGTACCTCCGTTCTCGCAGCCGCCACCCCTATCATTAGGCAACCACCTCGCCTTGCCCAGGTGGCACCTCTCTCTCATCAACCCACATCATAACCCATAGCGCGGCCTTCACCATTTCCACAACCATCACGCCCTCTCATCCGCACCCCTCCCACTAACTCACCAATGACCTATCAGCCAACGCCCTCCACTATGCCCTCACACCCTCTCATCTTCTTTCACCCCTCCATTTCACCATCTACACCTACTACATCTACACCTATGCCTTCCAAAGCTCTTATCATCCGTCAACCGTACGTGACCCCGCCTACCCACACCATGCCTCCACTAACGCCCTCAAAACCACTCATCACCCACCATCCATCTCAGAACCATTATCCATCTCAGGCCTTATCCACCTCCACTTTGCCTCCGCCTCCTCCTTCCAAGCCCCTTACCCTCCATAGCCCATATGAGGTCCCCTCTACCTCCACCATGCCTCCACTCTCCAAACCCCCTATCATCCACCATACATCTGAGGCCTTACCTCCACCAAATAAACCCCTAATCAAAATCGCTACACCCGCCATCACACCTACTCCACCTACTATTCCTCCACCACTACCCCTCAAACCCTTGCTAAAACCCACATCTAAGCCCATGGAGGTGCAGAAGCCGCAAGCAATGGTGCTCCGGAGTGGAAGGATTTTCCACATGGTCTTCCCCCAGAACAGTCAGAACCTCGAGCAGTCTCAGCCAGAGAAAGACAATGGAGAGCAGCCAGAAAGGTCCATCCCTGGAACACAGTATGATTTGTTAAAACACCTGGATAAGACACCCGCTCAGATCTCCATCCTTGAGTTGCTCCAGAGATCCACGTCCCATCAGGCAGCCTTAATGGAATATCTTCACAGGGTCATGGTGAATGAGGATCTCCCCGTAGAGAAGATTTCGGCCGTCCTGACACCAACGAACACACAGCCGGCCATTATGTTCCACAACCACGAGCTTGATCCCAAGGAAGCTCAAAAATATGCATTGCATGTTTCGATAAAAATCAATGGAGTGTCTATAAACCCGTGCTTAGTGGACACAGGTGCGTCCATAAATGTGATCTCAATGAGCACCCTTCAGTTGTGTGGGGCCGATGAAGAACAGATAAGACCTTCTTCAATCACAGTCACGGCTTATGACAATAGCAAAAGGCCACCACAGGGGATGATTATCATGAGGGCAGAGTTAGGCCCGGTGTCAGTCTCCACAGAATTCCATGTCCTCGATATGGACCCCACATTCAAGGCCATACTGGGCCGCCCTTATATTGAAGTAATGGATGATGTGCCTTCTACCAACCACCAATGCCTAAAGTTTCCGCACAATGGGAGGATTATTAAAGTGATCAGTACACCTATCCTTCATATAGTGGATGCTATTAATACCTCTCTGCCCTCTGTTTGGCCATCTCATCGGCCCATATTGTCACTGCTGGATGTGCGTGACCCATCCCGTGTTACACCAAAGAAGCCACTTTCGGTACCAATGTCACGTCTCCCTTTTCATTCTAAAGGATGGGAAATTATGAGGAATATCGGCTATCAACAGGGCAAAGGCTTGGGCGCACAATTACAAGGAAGGCTAAAACCGCCAAAGAAAATAAGGTTGAGCCACAAGTTTGGTCTAGGCTTTAAAGGACCGCTCGAGGCGGATGGGAAACCCCTCACGTGGACCCTATCCTCTCATTTCAAGAAGGGGCCCGTTGTTCAGATGGGGGATTACCCGCAAGAAACACATGGGGGATCGCACGTTGTATACTTGGCTGAAAAATGTTCAAGGGCCACTAAGAGAGGCAAGATCAAAAATCCAGAATGCAAATGGAGCAAATGGTTTGACATACAAGATATTTCCATCGCACTAGGAAGAATGTTCTCGCCTCCACAGCTGGAAGAGTCGCCATTGATCTCTGAAATGCTAGGGAACATCACTACTATTGCCAAAGTTCCAAACCATCCTCACCAAGAGGACTCTGTCATCGGCAGATCTTCATCCGTCATCAACATTACCATCGACGGCTCATTAGCCGTCGTATTCTCCATTCACTCGCCTCAGCCTTCGCTGATGTCTTCCTCCTAGGCCAGACGGTTGTCTGATGATCTTTCCAGGTCCCCTTCTCTACTTACATACCTACGCGGGTTTCTCAACCCGCGCCAGGTTTTCAATCACAATATACTCTATGATCCTCTCAACCCTTTAGCCATAATCACTTTTCCCCCTCCTCCAATTTCTTTTCATTGTTTTGTCATTAAAAATGAAAATGAAAAAAAAACGCCGATTTTCAAACCCCTCAACAACACATCTTCGTTGAGGAAACCTCCTACATTTCCCACGAGTGTGTCCCGACCTGCGGGCCACTCATCCAAGGTCCTATGAGCGACCTTTTCTACCCCTCCTCTGAGGGGTCCTTCCCTGTACATTCTTCATCATCTTCTCCAGCTTCTTCTTCGTCCGTAGGACCGCTTAGTCAATCTAGGAATAATGGGTCGAGGTTAGTACCTAAAAAGAAATCCAAGGGTAAGCAGATCCCTCGTCGATTCCGTCTAGATCTAGCCAGTAGGTGTCGAGCGTGCCTATCCATTCCTCAATTACTAGAAAATCCCATCCAACTGCTAGAGATAGATTATGAGGAGAGTTGCACAATTGATGAAGGGTATGAAGTCTACGAGATCACAGATGAAGAATGCCCTATTGAAGAAGAGGATGAAGAATATGAGGACGAGGCTGGCGCATATGCTAATGGGATGAGGAGATTCGACGAGCCGTCAGCCGCCGTAGAAGAGTCCACCAAAGAAATCAACTTGGGAACTGAGGAAGACCCTAGGATCATCCTCATAAGTAATAATTTGTCATCATCTGAAGAAGAGGCATTAACTGAAGTTCTCAAGGAGTATAAGGACACGTTTGTATGGAGATATGAGGATATGCCAGGTTTGGATTCCACCTTGGTCGAACACCGCTTAACTTTAAAACCAGGGTCCATCTTGGTAAAGCAAAGGTTAAGGCGTTTCCACCCTCAGATGACTTTGAAAATGAAAGAAGAGGTCGACAAGCTCCACAAAGCCAGGTTTATTAGAGTCGTCCTTTATCCTTAATGGGTGGCGAACATTGTCCCGGTCATGAAGAAGGATGGAACAGTCAGGATTTGCATCGACTTCCGGGACCTTAACCGTACGTGTCCAAAGGATGATTTTCCCTTGCCTCACATTGATGTATTAATCGATAACACGGCAGGCTATGAGACCCTCTCATTTATAGATAGATTTTCGGGATATAATCAAATTCGTTTGGCAGAAGAGGATCAGGAGAAGACGCCATTCACTACACCATGGGGAACATATTGTTACGTGGTCATGCCATTTGGATTAAAGAATGCTGGAGCTACTTACCAAAGAGCTATGATGGCCATATTTCATGACATGATGCATATATATCTGGAGGTGTATGTGGATGATTTATTTGTGAAATCGAAAACCAGGGTGGAACATCCAAGGGTTTTGGCTAAGGTCTTGCAGAGATCAAGGGAGTTCCAGTTGAAAATGAATCCGAAGAAGTGTGTGTTTGGCGTATCATCGGGCAAATTACTGGGTTTCATTGTGAGCAAAAGGGGGATTGAGATAGATCCTGACAAAGCTAAGGTCATCTGGGATATGCCACCTCCCAAAAATTTGAGGGAAGTCCGAGGTTTAATTGGGAGGCTGTAATTCATCCGTCGGTTTGTGTCTCAGCATTCACAAAGGTGTAGACCTTTCTATGAGTTGACCAAGCCAGGAGTAGAATTCCATTGGGATTCTAAATGTCAAAAAGCTTTTGAAGGGTTAAAGGAATACCTGGCTAGTCCACCCGTTCTCATTCCACCCAAGCCCGGAAAACCTCTGATCCTTTACATCTCAGTCTTGGATGACTCCGTAGGAGCCATCCTCGCACAAGCTGATGAAGAAGGTAAGGAACGGGCAACCTATTACTTGTCCAAACTCCTCAATCCCTGTGAGCAGAAGTATACGGCCATGGAAAAAACCTGTGCCGCCCTCGTTTGGGTAGTGCAGAAATTGAAGCACTATTTCTTGGCCCGTGAGGTCCATTTGATTGCTCGCATGAACCCTATCAAGTTCCTCCTAGAGAAATCTATCCTTACTGATAGGTTAGCATGCTGGCAGAGTTTCCTATCTCAATTTGACATCACCTACATCCAGCAAAAGGTAATTAAAGGCTATGCTATAGCCAAGCATCTCGCTCACCATCCTCTCCCCAAGTTCGATCCTGTCCAATCAGAGTTTCCAGATGAGGAACTAATGTCCATCACCCAATCTGACGAGCCAATGTGGACATTATATTTTGATGGAGCTCTGAATTTCCAAGGGAAGGGTATTGGCATTCTCCTTCTAACGCCTGAGGGCGTTACCATCCCAGAGGCATTTCATCTCACATTCCCAGTCACCAACAACATTGCTGAATACGAGGCTCTTCTAGCTGGTCTGGAACCAGCCCATTCTTTCTATATCACCGAATTCGAGTCGTGGGTGATAGTCAACTTGTTCTCCGCCATGTGCTTACCAAATATCGCACCCTTGATCCCAAGCTCAAGCCCTATCAGGAGCTGGTCTCCGCTTATGCCAAATTGTTCACCAAGCTGATCTTTGTCCATGTTCCTCGTGAACATAACATTCTGGTCAATGCCCTCGCCTCCTTGGCGTCATCTTTTAAATTCCCTTTAGGTGTATGGTCTAAATCCATCACCATCTATAAGTGTCTCGTCCCTACCATTCAAGATCCTTATCTCTTAAGAATCAAAGAAAGAGTCCTACGGAAGGTTCAGGAAAGGGAAATTCTTGAGAAGAGGGAAATCATGTTGGCAGAATTTGAAGAAGAACTGGCTGACGAGGAGAAACCTTGGTTCTATGAAATCGCCAAATATTGCAAAGATCAGTCATATCCTGAGGGAGCCACCATAGAAGATAAGAAAGCCATAAGAAGGGTGGCCCAGAAATACACATTGGTTGGAGGTCTACTCTATAGAAGGAGCCTTACTGGTGTTCTATTAAGATGTCTTGATGACAATGAGGTCTGGAAATGCGTAGAGGAAGTACACTCAGGTGTGTGCGGTGGCCATGTAAATAGCCAAATGCTCGCTAAGAAGATCATTCGGCAAGGCTTTTACTGGCCCACTATGGAAGAAGATTGTGTTGTCTATGTCCGTAGGTGTGTCAAGTGTCAGCTTCACGCCGATAAGATTCATTCACCATCTTTCTCACTTCATCCAGTATCCTCCCCATGGCCTTTCTCCATGTGGGCGTTCGACATCATTGGTCCCCTAGGTGATCCCAACTCCCTCACCAAGCAAAAATCCTTCATCCTCACTGCGACGAAGTACTTCACCAAATGAGCCAAAGCCAAAGCTTACGCGGAAATCAAGGCGTCAACAGTCTGCAAGTTCATCATGAAGAATATCCTTACCAGGTTCGACATTCCAAGCACAATCGTCACCGACAATGGGCCACAGTTCATTTCTCAGGACCTTCAAGACCTCTGCAAAAGGTACGCAATCGCATTGCATCATTCATCACCTTATTACCCACAAGGTAATGGCCAGGCAGAGGCCACCAATAAAACATTGATTAAAATCATTAAGAAAACCTGCGAGTCTAGTAAGTTTTCAGACTGGCCAGAAAAGCTTATCGAAGCTCTATGGGCCTACCGCACTTCAATCCGTACTCCCACCGGGCAAACTCCGTTCGCCCTTGCTTTTGGGATGGAAGCGGTAGTCCCGTACGAGACTCTGATTCCTTCTCTCAGGGTACAATTGGATAAGGAATTTCCCCTCGACGAACATCGTGATTCACTCCTTGTCCAGTTAGAACTCTTAGACGAGAAGCGGTTGGCCGCTGCCGAGCATGCACGTGTTTATCAAAATAGACTCGCTCATTTTTACCAAAAGAAGGTCATTGAGAGAACATTCAAAATTGGCGAGATGGTCGTAAAAAGAATTTTTGTCAAACCTGGAGGGCCGCATTCTAAACTTCAACCCAATTAGGAAGGACCATATGTCGTTCAGGCTGTGTACCCCGGTAACGCCTACAAGCTAGTCAATGCCGAAGGGACCGAGTTATCCCACCCTTGGAACGGGCTTTATCTTAAGAAATACTACCCTTAGATAGGTGTAACAACTGGCATGGTACGAGGACCATCAGAGCGGGAAATTCACTCTTAGATCTTTGTAGTCTAACTCAGGGTTAACCTGCGCACACTCCCACACCCCGCTTTTGGGAACAAATGAAACGGAACTCGAGGGAACACTTAAAAAAAAGAGAGAGAGAGAGAAAAACTAATGCCGGGTGATCATCGTGCAGTCGGGTCTTTGCATCTGTCCTTTATATTAGGATAGGACCCATTAAGGTTTGGTAGGTCTCGGGTCTTGGTCTGCTAGAACCGTGGAGATTCTTGTCCGGTCATGTCAGCTTACGCCCACTAAAAGAAGGCAATACACACACGCAAGTGTTTTAGCCAAGAAAGTTGGTAGTATTGCTTATGTGGGGCTGTACTCGAAAGTCTCCAGGAAAGTTGTAATTTTTGTTCTCTTCTTTCTTGACCCAATGAGATAGCCGGTGCCCTTAAAACGCTGAGCATAAGGGATCCAAAGTACCATACCTTGAAGGCGAAAGTAGGATTCATCTCCTCGAACCCGAATTAGAGCACGAGAAGAGGGCAGTGTCCCCGCAGGCATGCAAGAGGGACTCCCACATATCGAATTATCATGTCCCCCTCAAAAAAAAGGGGGGGAGGGGTCAAATAAGAGCCTGGTCGTGGCCGTGCCTGATTTCGACAAGCGAAAACCCCTCAAAACAAAGGCTAAATTCCAAAAGGGGCAACGCGATCTTGTTAGAGGCTTGGTCCGAAGTCGCCCAAAAGGGAAAGGTCGAGTAGGTCCCGATTAGCTCGTCAGGTTAACGGTTTTGCCGGTCCTCTCGGAAGGTTTACCCCACCGCACTCTTCTTTCTCCCCTCAAAGGTGAAAGCCCAATAGAAATCCTGAAAGGCGCGCCCCGCTAAGGCAAGCGACCTCGTTTTAGTAAAACACACATATAACTGTCTACTTCAAAAAGTGAAAGCCATCACCGCGAAGGAGTCTCGGTATTTCTGGCCGGTCAAGACCTCTATCTACCGTCTCGGTGGATTCTTACTTCAACCTCGGGCTTAGGTCAATGCAAGCGCGTCACCATAGGTGTGACGGCGTCTGATTCCAGGTCAGCATCGCGCGGTTGACCGTTAGGGTTCCTGGGTGTTCCATCATATACCATCTAGAGTTGTGAGAAAATATACCCGGGTCGAGCAAATCTTTTACCTTGAACACTCTTTCGGTATATCCTTGCGATCGGAAGCAACTGGGAGCCTAAGCATGGCATGACGGTTTTGTCATCAGGTTAAGTCTTAACCGACGGGATTATCATTTGAGGAGTCTAGGGGCCCAAATCACTCTAGATGTGCACACAGGATACCTGGGAGGTTAGTAAGAATCCATGTCTTCATAAAGGTAAGGTGCCATAAGAATGGTCACCAGGCATTGGCCATAAAAGAGAGAGAGAGAGAGAGAGAGAGAGAGAGAGAGAGAGAGAGATATGGTAGTGATGTGATGAAGTGGCCCTCGGAAGACGCCGTCGGTTGAGTTCCCAAGTGGAAATTCTTTTGGAGCATGTTAACCCTACATTAGGCTATTTAAGAATGATTTAAAACACCCCTGATCCAAGAACCATGCCGGTTGTGATAATAGTGTCCTTCGTTTAAAAAAATAAAATAAAAAAATCCAATAAGTCAAAAAAAAGAAAAACAACAAAAAAAATTTGCATCCGTGTGATCTCATCTGTGTGCTACATCTTTACATTTTGTTCTCATTTGTGTGCCCGTGTGTTGCATTCATCATCTTTGTAGTTGCCTTAATTGACAAAGGCTTGGTCCCTTGACTTGTTATCAAGGTTAGTCTCAAAATGATCACCCACTCTTTGAGCAAGGGGCCAAGTCAGAACGGAAGAACTGACTTGTTTCATTGAGCAATGTGTACAGGATTGAAAAGTAGGAATGAAGGCAGAAGACACGAAACTGAACATTCCTTCTTTTATTTCTTTCTAGAAGTTGTACATCAAGTTTCGTCCTCTCTCTCAGAGTTACCCCTCTCTCCACTCTCTAGGCGAGGAACCCTGGAGCGTGTCGTCAAACAATGCAAGGCGGTGCCTCTACTGCTCGATACCCCTCTTCCTGTCTCTGGTCCCCGTCAATCGACAGGGGTGGCAAAAAAGCTGCTAACACGAAAGCCACGCTCTCGTGCTCTTCGGTAGCGCTCTTCACCATCTCTCAGCCATTGTTCAGTGAGACCGAGGCTAGTTCGGAGCTCAAACAGTTGGGCCTCCATGGCCCTCCGCTCCTCCCTCTCAGCCAATCCGTCGACTCTCTCTCGTTCGGTGTCTCTTTCCTTTTCCGCACGTTCTCTCTCTCTGTCCTCCCTTTCCAGCTGAAGGGTAATCCTCAGCTCCACGGTGTCTCGAGAAGAGAACTCTTCCTCTAGTTTCGCTATTTTGGCTTCCCCCTGTGCAGTACGGGCAAGTGCATCTTGCACATCTTTCGTCTGCCATAACCATCATCTCAGATATGTGGAGGCGCGAATAAGTGAAATTTAATGGTGAAACTCTCACCTGTGTGAAAAGTATTCCTTCTACCTCCGCAGCCCGCTGCGTAGCGCAGGCAAGCTGTTCATGGAGCAAATCAAGTTCAAAAGTGGGGATCCATAAACTGGAAGAGACACCATCCGCCCCCATGGCTGAAGAAGCCGCGTCAAGCTGGGCGCGCTACAACACGCATGAGGTGGCATTGAGGGTCTAGCACCAGGAATCTTGGTCTATGATCATGAGTAAACATGCTTACAGAAGAACTCAAGGCTGTGCGAGTATCACGTAACTGCCGCTCTGTGCCTATCAGGCGAGCTTGCAGGTTCGCTATCATGGTGTCGCAGGCATCCTATGGCCAGAGCATAAGTTAACATATTTTTTAAAAAAAGAAAATAAAAAAAAATAAAAAAAGGTGTTCACCTCCACAATCCCCTCGGGATGGAGTCGCTCTACGTACATCGCCTTATAGAGGTGTAGATAATCCTCGCTATCTTGAGCATGTGACTCCACGAGTGTGCCACCCCGTTGCCAGTCTTCATACTGTTCGGGGAACCGTACTCGCCAATCAACAGAGGTCGCCGGCCCGCGCGTCTTCCTCCCAACGCGGGGTGTTGTAGTCATGTCCACCCATTCCTGGGCGAGCCCTAGGGTCCTCATGGCCAAGCGTAGTCGAAGTGGCTCGATTTCATTCAGACAGTGGATCCAGAGGTCACGCCCAAATCAGGCACGACTCATCATGACCTATGGCTGATCGGCGTCGATCATGCCCGCATAAGGTCTCCAAATCACCTAGGTCAGGTCGCACACGTCTTCTTAATAAAAAAAATTCAAAAAAATAAAAAAAATCAACAAAAAAGAATAATAACCACCATCGCTGCGGGGAACTCTTGCAACTCGCGTCTTAGCACCATCAACTGGTAGGATAGAGGGGCTGGGCTCATGAGGGGCTGGCACCGCCTTGCCAGCGGCACCGCCGCTGGGTGCCAATGACGGGCTTTCCCATTGGAAGGTAATAATAGCTCCACAACTACACCATCATGTGTCTTTAACATATCAAAAAAAAGAGAAAAAAAGAGAAAAAAAAAAGAGGATAGGGTGGGAGTACCTGGATGAACGGCGTGAAACCACTCACTGTTATCTCTCGATCTGCTCTTTTAAACAGACCCACAAATAGATGTGCCAGCATGGCTGCTCCCCAGGCATATCGCCCCACTTTCTCAGGGTCTACCAGGAATTCTAAGAAGCGGCAATGGATGCTGTCTCCTTTCGAGCCCATCAATAATTTCCCCGACAGGAAGAAGAGGAATCTCCTCAAATCCATGTTGGCCCTTTCCCAATTGCTTGCATCTACATAGTAGACGACGTGACATCCCCTTTCGGTCCTCTCCATGAACTCTTCCAAGGACTCATCATCACGGGAACGAATGTCAGTAAGCCCCAACGTCTCCATGATAGGCGTCTTGGCTACGGACCTGTTCTCACGATCATCCAGGTCCACTCCTAGTAACCTCTAGGCAGCCTCTCTGTAGTCGGAGTAGGTAATACCGGTTAGCGCCTCGCCATCCACTTTGAGGCTCGTAATTCGGACCACATCTTCCAAGTTGGGCACCATGTGCCCCCAAGGCATTAAGAAGGCGCAGCTCATTGGATCCCACCTTTCACGTAACCCTTGGATGAGAGCGAGGTCAAGCTTGATTGGCTCAATCCGGAGAAAGGCTCCAAAGCCCATTACTTCTAGTCTGGCCTTCTGAAAATCCGGGAGACCTCTGTATGCTGTCACCACTAGCTCCCATGATATGTGTGATTTCATCACTCTCTGCGCATACACAAGAAATGAAAAAGGGGCCTTTGTCAAGAGAGAAAAAAAGAAGAAAGAATGAGGGAAAGGGCAAGAAGGCTCATTTTACGAGTTACGATTGGGTCCTTTCACTGATGTGCCCTTCAAGGTCTGAGAGTCTCCTGGAACTGCTACTGCTGGACCTGCTTCTCTTCGAGGACTGGGAAGATTCGCCCTCCATTCTAAATCCTACAACTCTCAGTTCTTCCTCTTCCGTGGAAACTTGTGCTCTGCGAATTGGCTCTCGATGTCTTTGGAAGAACGAAGGAGGGAGGTATTTATAGAAATGAGAGAAGTGCAACCCAACTGCCTCCATCAGCTTTAACAATAACCCTCGTGATAGAGCACCTTCCCTGCGATCCCATGTGTCGCTTCACCGCTCGCGCATGGTAATCGATTGGATGGTATGAGGCGACCACTCGCTCCCTACGCAGTCTAAGGATGCCCTGTCATGTTGTAGAGATCGTCCGGGAAGGTTGAAATGGAAAAGCGGCTAGAGCCATCATTATTGACTTTGGTGGAAAATTTCTGTGGAAAAAATGATCGCGGCGAGATGCGATTCCCTGTTTCACGGCGGGGTCATGTCGAGCGCATCACATGGAAACAGTATAAAGGAGAAAAAGCGTAAGGAAGAAGGAACGTGCAAGAGAACAAGTAAGTAACAGGAAATCAAATCACTCCATTCTTAGGTCTACATAAACAGTCATGAACATCACAATCATAGAGAGGAGGGGGGTATGCTAGCCCGCTAACCCTCGCCATCACCTTCATGCTCATCCCTCCGGACGTCCCTCTCCTCTCCCCTAAGGTGAGGGTCCCTCAGGGGCCTTCTGGGGCTCCGTGAAGCAGCAGTCCCCTCACCTCGTAATGCCTGCTCAGCAATGCTGACTCGCTGCTGCTCCCCTGGCGTGGCGAAAAAGCCACCGACAGAAAGGTGGCCAGATTGGCAGAGTCGCGCCCCGAACTCTCGCGCCCTCTCGTAACGCATCTCCATGACTTCAAGTCTGTGCCCCATAACTCGAAGGCCTAGCTGGAGCTCCCTCACCTGTGCCTCCAAGGCCCTCCTCTCGTCCCGATCTTGCTATCGCTCGGCCCTTCTTTCATCCCTCTCCTTCTTCCTCTCCTCTCTCTCCCTCTCTGCCTCCCTCCTCGCTCCCTGAAGGAACACCCTTAACCCCAAGATGTCTGGAGGCGGCCTCTCCTCATCATAAAGATGCAGCTCTGCCATGGCTGCTGCCCAGGCATCACACTCCTCTTCAGCCCGGGTAGCACGGGCCACTACACTGGCAAGTTGCTCCCAAAGGGAGGCGATCTCCGGAAAAGGAGCTTGAGAGCTGGAAGATGATCCGCCGGCCATCCCCGCCATCGCTGCCTACTAGGCACGCTGGAATAGGCAAACAACAGCTATCGGCTAAGCCTCGGGTTAAAAAAAAAATAGGACTCTGCTTTCACCTCTGTCCGTCTCCCGAGCTGAAGGGGCCCCACATGGCTCTCCCTGCACTGTCGCAGGTAGTCGGCACTCCCCTGCACAGGCACGTCACCTCGCTGCCCATCTGGGAACTGAGCAGGGAGATGTATGCGCCAGTCTTCAAGTTTTGCTTTACCGCGTTTTTCTCCCCCGACGCAGTTCGGCTCATCCGCATTCGCCCACTCATCAGCCAAGCCCGGGATCCTTGTCATACCCTACGCATCAAAAGGAAGGGCCACATCATTACAAAACAAACAAAAAAACAAAAAGAAAAAAGAAAAAACGTGTCTCATGTCAAAGACGCGTTCATCATTCGAGTGCAACACTCGCCGAGCCCTCTTCTCCCTCTCTACTTATTCGCTACCAAACTAAAAGAAGTAGAAATCAAGGAGTTTACCAGGCCATGCTCACCCCCCTCCATGTCTTTCGGGCCCTCGGGCCCCTCTATAGCCAGAAGATGCCTTTCCTTTTCCGTGGACGCCTCTCCGTGCTCTTGCACGACCCTCCTCGGGCGAGGAGTTCCTCATCCCCCTCTCCCTTCACCACGGTTTGGCCCACCGTACTCCATGAATCAAGAGTGGAAGAAGTAAAGCTAGGCAAGCAAATCTCGACGAAAGGAGGAGTTATTTGTGGGTGAAGTGAGGAAGGAGAAAGACCGCTCGTGGTTCTCGACGATTTAAATTTGAACTCAAAAGGTTAGGATGCGTCTTTGCGCCTAGACATCTCAATAGGAGGGAGAGAAAGGTGGCATGCCCTCCGCGCGAGGCGTAATTCCCCGCTTTCGGGGAAGGATCCTGTAAAGCGTGTCACGAGGAGATAAGTAAAGAAGGAGAGGCGTAAGGGAAAGAACGTGCACAAAAGATAGTCAAGTCACAGAAAAGAAACCATTCCACATAACAAACTATCTGTCATATACATCATAAGTAAGGATGGCGGGTGTACAAATCACTCTCTAACTCTCACCACCACCCTCCTGGTCATCTTTCTGATCATCCCTCTCCTCTCTCCTCTGGCGTGGATCCCTAGGGGGCCTCCGCGAACTCTGAGAGGCGGTGCTCCCCTCGCCCTGTGGTGCCTGGCCGGCCTCGAACGCACAGCGCCGCTCCTCGGCCGAAGAAACTAGGAAACTGCCTATAGAATAGGAACCAGACTGTCGAAGGCGCGCCCCGCGCTCCTTCGCTCTCTGGTACCGCTCCTCGCTTTCTCGTAGCCTCCCCTCTACCGTACTGAGACTCACTCGGAGCTCTGTCATCTGGGCCTCCAAGACCCTCCTCTCCAGCCTCTCCTTCTCCTTCTCTGCCCTCCTTTCCACCCTCTCCCTCTCCCTCTCTGCTCTCTCTCTCTCTCTGCCTCTCTCCTCGACACCTCAAGGGCAATCTGTAGCTCTTGTACGTCACGTGGAAGCTCCTCAGCCTCCCATCATCATCGGTCCTCCTCTAGCTCCGCTATCCGGGCATCGCGCTCCGCTGCCCAGGCGTCACGCTCCTACTCTGCACGGACCGCACGAGCTAGCGCATCCCGAATATCTGCCACCTATCAAAGCCCATATTAAAGTCAGCAAAGGAAAGGGAATACGCGAAAAAGGAACCCGTGTCAAGCAAACACTCACCCGAGCCGCCTGATCACGCTCGACCTCCTCAGCACGGGCCACCGCTCCCGCCAACTGCTCCTGGAGAGAAGAGACCTATGGAGGAGGGGCTCGTGAGCTGGAGGCCACCCCACCAGTCATCTCAGCCGTCGCCGCTTGATGGGCACGCTGTAACACAGAACAACAAACGACAGTAAGAGGCTAAGCACCAGGAATCCAGGTGACACATAAAAAAAAATGCATTGCATAAACACACCCGCATGTCCAGCTCCTGACGAGTAGCTGCCAACTGATGCCTGGCAGCTGCCAGCTGGGCTCGCAGATCAGTGATGATGGTGTCGCGAGCATCCTGCATTCATAAGCATATAAATTAATGTCACATGCATGCATTTGCACAGAGGAATCCGCGTTTCATACTTACCCCTGCTAGCCTCCCTAGGTAGAGGCGTCCTGCGTACGTGTCTCGGTACCGTCACAGGTAGTCGGCACTGTCCTGCACCTGGGACACCACTGGAACGCTACCCTGCTGTCAGTCCTGGTACTGTGCAGGAAAGCGCGTACGCCAGTCCACGAGCTTCACCTTGCCCCGGGTCTTCCGCCCGACATGGCTCGGCTCGTCCACCTTACCCACTCCTGGGCAAGCCCCAGGGTCCTCATGACTAGCCTGAGCCGCAGTTGCTCGATCTCGTTCAGGCAGTGGACCCACAGGTCCCGCCCGAAACGAGGTCGGCCCGCTACAACTTAAGGCTGGCTAGCATCGGCCATGCCCAGGTAAGGCCTCCATACTACATGCATCACCATACATGCATCATATCAGTCCCCACTCTAGTAAACAAAATGCACAAAAAAAAATCATATACATCATACCATGGCCTCAGGGTACTCGATCAGCTCACGTCGAAGCGACGTCAGCTGGTAGCTGCGCGGTGCCGCAGTCGTGACCGGCCTCCACCGCCGCGCTAAGGGTATGGCTGTTCGGTTCCATTGCCTCGCTCTACCCATCCGGAGGTAGTAATAACTCCATACCTACATCTATTATACATCATTAGTACCAATAATTGCATGACTGTAAACTAGGAATCATCGTAAAATACACAAATATAATGTTTACCTGGAGAAAAGGCGTGAAGTTGCCGACTGTCGTCTCCTTCTCTACCCCCGAGAAAGATCAGCAATCAAGTGGGTGAGTAGGGCTGCTCCCCACGCGTAGTGCCCCACTCGATCTAGGTCCGCCAGGATCTCAAGGAAACGGCAGTGGATGTCATCCCCCTTCGTCCCGAGCAGAAGGCGGCCCAGTAGGAAGAAGAGGAACCTCCAAAGGTCCAGGTCCGCCCCCTCTCGGTCACCCACGTCCTGGCTAAAAGCCCTCCGGGCTGCCTCCTCTAGCCGCACCAGGAACTCTGCTCCGCTCTCACTGACGTGCTGACGCGAGTCCACAAATCCGAGCGCCTCCATGATGTCTACCCGGCTGACTGTCCTGATGTCCCTGTTAGTCATGCTCGTCTCCAGCCCTAACAGCTCCAGGGCACTCGCTTTGTAGTCGGGGTAGGTGACCCCACTGACGGCCTCCCCGTGCACCCGTAGCCCGGTGATCCGAACTATGTCCTCCAACGTCGGCACCATATGCCCCCAGGACGCGTGCCAACGCTCCCTCAACGCCTGGACGAGGGGCAGGTCGAGCCGGAAGGGCTCAATCCGCAAGAACGCCTAGAACCCCATGGCATCCACTCGGGCCCTCTGGAAGTCCGGCAGCCCTCGGTACGCCGCCACTACCAGGAACCAGTTGATCCGGCTCCTCATCACACCCTGCAAATCAAAAAAAAAACAAAAATAAGAAATTACATCAGAGCCACAAATAAAGAACAACACAATATATATATATAACAAAAAAACAATAATAAATAATAACAAAACAAAAAATGAGAAAGAAAGCATTTGCACACAATAACTTCGCATTTATTTCATTAAAACAGCAAAGTGAATTACATCAGAGGCTTAGACACTTCAGGCCTTAACTTCCCCAGTTCGGTTACATAAGCCCTCCATAGCTCGCGTTCTTCCTCTACATGCACTAATGCCTTTCCCGGAATGCTCATCTTCCACGACACTTTGATGGCCTTCACCCCCTTTGCATCATCTTCCTCGCCCAACTCTATCTTCCTTAGAGGAGCAGTGCCCGATAACGGCGGGAACGAATGGCGGGGAAGGCCAATTTGAATACAGCACCGATGCGCATTGTAAAGAACAAACTCAGTCGCGCCAATAAGTTAGAGTTCTGCTTCGGGGGAAGACCTCATAAAGAGTTCGCGCGGGAGTAGACATGCCGGTGCACAAGTGAAGAAGCCTTGCGTCATAGTTCTGAAGTGAGACCTCCAGTCTTCGCGCTTCCTCAGCCACGGAACGCGGTTCACTATGTGACCACCAAAGCCTAACACATCGGCTATGTGGTAAAGGGGGCTTTGTTGAAAGATCCTCGAGGAAGTGGGCATCCCCTCACGGTGATCAAATTTGAAATGTAAATCAACCCAGTAATTCAGAAGAAGCGAGCAACCAAAAGGAGGCTTACCCATGCTGGAAGTATTAAGGCCACTGTAGAGGTAAGCAAGAACGGCAGGTCCCACCCTTTTGCCATTCCAAATACCGCAAATAGCACTCTGCTGATCTTCCTCCACTATGTTGTCGGTATGAGGGAATAAGAGAGCACCTGCCAAACAGATTGTGAATCCCTTCATAATTTCTTCCAAACGATCATCGTCTGGTGATCCTCTCAGAGCATCCATGACCCATTCCGTGAGCTTCTGCAAGTTGACTCCCTTCTGAGTCTGGGCGTCTCTAACGGCACCAGACGGCATGAAGCTTCCAAGGACGTCCTTGGAAGTCACCTTCTTCAGCATCGGCATGATCTTTATCTTGCCATCCCTTTTGAATCTTTTCAACCCAAGCAGGAGTTCTGCCTTCTCAAGAAGGATAGTCACCTCGAAAGTGGGGGAAATGAAAGTGTGAGTCTGAGGATGCCAGATCTCCACCAACGCGCCCATAGCTGCGCAGTCCATGCGAATCTTTTCGTAATGCTTGGCGTGAATCAGGAGCCCCTGAAGATGCCACCTCGTGAGTATGGCCCTCATACCGATGGAGATGTTTGAAGTTAGCTTCGAAAGCCGCAGTAGTTTGGAGAACCTCCTCGGGCCTGGGAAGAGAGGGTACGGCTGGAAAAGAAGATGAAAAACAAAGGAGGAAAGAGGTGAATGAAAGGTCGTACAGAAAATTTGAAATGAATCAACTCACCATACGCGACTGGATCATCCCACTCAGATGTCCTTCGAGGTCAGAAAGCCGCCTGAATTCGCTGCTGGGCCTGCTCCTCTTCATAGGGCGGGAAGACTCGCCTTCCATCTTGAAGAACCCAATATTCTTATCCTCCTCCCCTTAAGCTTCAAAGCTCTCCTTAGTGCATTTGGCTAAGCTAAGCAGGGGGGTACTTATAGGAAAGTCAAACACGTGACATCAATGATGAGTCGTCAATGTTGACTTTAGCAAAAGGGTGTTTCGTCTTGTTCTCCCTTGTACTGTGTATTCTCCTGTTGTGATAACTGAAGTGTAATTCTGTTGCTTTGAGATAATGTTGTGCTAAATAATGAGTGCAGGTTTCACTAGTGGGCACCACTATCCCACCTCGACCCATCATATGCCACCATTCGGTGACTGGTCTCACCATGTCATGCATTGTATTATATGATATTTACGCTATTAGAACATGTCAAGGACCTTGCAGCCTGAACGAATCTGGAGTTTGAGTTCCCCTTCAACAAAAACCATGATAAGTTCAGAGGAATTTGGGTTGTACGGATAGGCCGTTAAGTTGTGAAAGCGTGGGGACGATGGTTCCATTCAGTGAGTTGGTGCGTGGATAAACGGGCCCCGGCTCAGTATCAGCTCACCGGATCGGTATCCTGACCCATTCTTAACAACTTGACAATATTATCCTTGGCTATTTTCTATTTTAGTTTGTTTTAAGTTTTCTTTTAAACCCAGCATGCATTCATGTAGGACTTTGATTCCATTGCGGAAGATTATCCAAAGTAATTCGATTGTGAAGGCCGCCGTGCTTAAGTCTTATAATATGAGATATTCCATTCCGAATGAGATACTGAGTTTCCTTGAGACAGCCCTGGGTAGTTCTTCCAAAAGAGACCCTTGTTTGGATCGATCCTCAAATGTTCCTTTACTGTTACTCCATTTGACCCACCTTGGCCGCAGCACTTCCACATGGGCTGGTAACCGCTCCCCAAAGGTAAACCTACAGGTTTATGACCTAGGTACTTCCACACAGAGAAGTTGATCCCTTTTTCTACTTGTGCCTGAGCGCATGTCTTCCCCTTCCTTGTTTGATTTCTGTCCAAGCAATTGTCGAATTCAGAAGACCTTCTTCAAGGTCGCCTCATTGAAACTCTGAAAACATTCTAAACCATAATGTTAAAAGCGTGTCTCATCACACCTTGGCATCTACTTTTCAGTCCGCTCCCACTCCATTTCATTTCACTTCTATGCCACTCCATTACGTGCCACTCCCTTGCAAAGCAGACGCCAAGGCGGGGCAGCTGTAACACGCCGTTTTGACCTTACCGTGAGTAAATCTCATATTACACTATGATTCCTAAGGTTATCTTCACACATTTAATTACTTTGGTGATTTCTATTTTTTCTGAATTTTTTTACATTTTTTTAATTTTTTCGTGAAAAAGTTTTTGACGTGTCAAGATGGTTTGACGCCTCACTTTGAGGTGTCACGGCATCTTGACGCCTTCATAAAAATATTTTTTTATTATTTTTTATTATTTTTTAAATATTTCTTTTTCCTTTTTGAAAGTGACAGGGTAACTGGACGTCTCTTTTAAAGGCGTCCAGGACCCTAGACGCCTCCTTCAGAGTTTCGTGCAGCACGCGGGTGGCGCCGCTCTGGCCGGCTAGTTTGACGTTTCGAATAAATCCAATCATGAAGACGTCATTGATCCTAGACGCGTCTTAAGAAGTCAAAGTTAGGCACCGAAACCACTCACTTTCTCTGCTGTCGACGGTTTTCGGCGCCGTTTTAATGGAAAGTCCTTGAGGCGTCAAGGGTCCTAGACGTCTCAATAAATAAATAGATAATAAAAATAATAATGGGCGCGTCCAGTCAGCTGGACGCCTCAACATTGAGGCGTCCAGGACCCTGGACGCCCCAATAAAAATTTTCCCTATAAATAGGGACCCCCCCCCTCCCTCGAAATCAGAGAGCTTCAGATTCGACAGAGGAGAGGGAAACTCTGCCGGATTCTTCTCTAACCCGTGGGTTTTGTAGGAGGAAGCTCTGCCAGATTTCCGGGTGCCCGCGCTCGCGAGAGGAAGGCAATCTTTATCCACCGTGCTTCCACGGCGTCCCCACGCTACCGAAGCTCCACTGGATCCCGCCATTGGCGCCTTCAATAAGCCATTTTCCCCCATTTTCTTTTGTCGTTTCTATTGCATGCATCATCCGTCATCTATCATCTCGCTTCATAAAAGAGTTCTATTTTATGCCCGTTTGCACGATCCTTCATCCATCATAGCATTTTCCTCCTACTCGTGTTTGAGAGGGATTTAAAAATAACACCAACCAGGTGTGTGTCTTGCCATGATTTCGCTATTTTCATCACAAATGATTAATACTACACTGCCATTTTTCTGATTCATTTGCTCTTTGTTTATTTTTTGCAAGGGTAACCAAAGAAGGACCTCTCTGTCGGTCGGCTGAAGGGAGATGAAGAAGCAACCCACCATTTTCCGCTTTTGAGGTAAACGCGATCACTTTTTTTATTTTTGGGGTCTCCAGCCCCTGGCGATCACACCATATCTTCGAGGCCGCGGCGAGTCACTTCCCGCTATGGCCGTTTGAATTCTGTCTTTTAAATATTGCCCTATTCTCATCTCTTCGAGGCCTATATCCCACTGGAGCAATCTCCCGTGGTGGTGCTATGGCCGTCTAAATTTTGTCTCTTAAATTATGTGCTATTTTCATCTATTCGAGGCCTATATCCCACTGGAGCGATCTCCCGTGGTGGTGCTATGGCCGTTTAAATTCTGTCTCTTAAATTCTGCGCTATTTTCATCTCTTCGAGGCCTATACCCCACTGGAGCAATCTCCCGTGGTGGTGCTATGCCGTTTAAATTCACGTCTTTTAAATTCTGCATCATTCCCATCCCCCCGAGGTCGCGGAGAGTCATTTCCCGCTATGGCCGTTTAATCCCCGCATTTATTACACCATATCTATTCTGCATACCCCACCGGAGCAATCTCCTATGGCGGTCTCTATCTCTCTCTCTTTCTGTGTCACAGCAAAATGAGCGCGCTTCGCTCCCCGCAGCATTCCGCGTGACGTCGCTCACACTCACCATTTTAGGTCTCGGCCTATGTCCTTCTCTTCCCCTGATCTAGGGGCATCTTCTAGTTTTTCTTCCTGGATACGTCCGAATTTCGCTTCTCATCTTTTTTCCCCGACCCTACTGGGGATCCCTCATGCTCATTCCCCGACCTCGTCGGGTGGTTTTTCTGATCCTTCCCCGACTTTGTCGGGTGGTTTCCATTTCTTTTCCCCGACCTTGTCGGGTGTTCATGCATCTTCTTCCCCGCCCCTGGCGGGTGATCGCTATTCCTTTTTTCCGACCACGTCGGATGATCATTCTCCTTCTTCCTTATCTTCGTAGCTATCCTTTCATCATCTGTCCGTTCTTTCCTCCTCACCCTTTCAGGGTCATCACCCTTTTTCTTGCTATTTTCGAGGCTTTAGTCCGCCTTGATCTCAGTTAATCTCTGTTCATTCTGTATCTGGTTCTTTGTTATCAGGGCCTCTGTGCCTTAACGAGGGAGTTCTAGCCCTCGTCTCTCTTTCTGTTCATCCTTTTTCGTCCAGTTTAATGTCTGCCACTCCTCCATGTCAAGGAATCCAATCCTTTGCTATCCTCCTTCCATCCTTTATCCTGGCAAGCAAGGAACATAAAGCTTGTGCTCCTCAAAGTTTGATGATCGAAATCGCTTCGGGATGCTACTTCCACGCCATGGATTTGAAAAGGTATCGTTATTTTGTGCAAGAAATGTGCTTTCATTCCCATTGTTTCTATTATTTTGGCCCATGCTTATAAGGTTGATTCCTTAATATGATTGAGTGGCTTTAGAAGCTTTTGTTTAAATTCGATTTTAAATTTGTGTCAAATAACAAGTTCGCTTCTGCAGCATCTTAGGCTGGTAATAACTCCGCGATGGGAGTCTAGTTTCTTTCCCCAATTGTTGAGGGTGACCTTTGAGTATGGATTTTTCACACACTTCACGGCAAGCCATAGCCTATCTCTCTAGTGCAACATCGTTACTACTTTGGCCATACTTTGGATATGCACGAAGGCCTTTTCTCTTCTCTGCTCGGCCAAGTGCAGGAGCAAGAGATGGACGGACGAAATAACCAACCTTGGCACTCCCTAATACGAGAGAGATTTCAAATAGGGGCAGTCTTGAAAGAAAAGAAAAGGAAAAAAAATGAGTGAAAGACACCATGAAAAATGCCCATGATCCTAGTAACCAGGCATGCTTCTCCTAACAAGAGTTGAGGTTCGCGCAAAACGGTGAAGGGTAGTGTAGCATCATGCGTGTATCAAAATCAAAAGTGAGCGTTATTTCAATATCTGGCCGATAAGGGCTATGCAAAATTATGGTTGAAGACACAAAGCCCCGGCGCAACAGACCTACTCTTTGAGGGGTAGTGCCTTGGAAGGAATTCAAGTCTTGATATCTCCCATCCTGCACGAAGCTTGTCTCTAATTTTTCTTCTGCTTCTCCCTCTTAAGCTGGGTTGTGTCTCGGGTATAGCCTTAGTAGGGGCACCGTTCTTTAGAGACAGTTGGTTGTGGCGAGCCACCCTCACATGCACGCCCTGCTCAAGAGATGCCTTTGATGAAAGGGGTAGGGACGGGGCACCCTGGCCAGTAGTTCGAGCCCGTCTTTGGGTGTTGCGGATTGCTATTTTAAAATTCAAAAAAAAATTAGATATTGTCAAAAATCTAAAAAATGAGATATTGTCAAAAATTCAAAAAAATGAGATATTGTCAGAAATCCAAAAGATGAGATATTATCAAAAATCCAAAAAAAATGAGATTCCAAAAAATGAAATATTGTTCAAAAATAAAAAAATCAAATATTTTCGAAATCTAAAAAAATCAAGAAAATTAAAAAATCTAAAAATATTTATCTTTTACATTTTATTTTGAGAACAGATACGTAATCTGTTTGCTAAGTGTGCAGGTTACAGGTGTTCAGGCATTCTTTGCTATATCCTTGGGCTCTGGCTCCTGTCCACATCTTTGATCTGTTCTTTCCTCCTTCAATCTTATCTCTTGATCTGTTCTGAAGCTCATGACCTTCTCAGCTTTTAATGATTGTATCTTTAAGAGAAAGCTTCGCCTCACGATTATGAACCTGGCGGTTTTACTTCATTCTGATCTTGGGTTTTGATTGAAGAACGTATTTTGTTCACGTCTTTCGTCCCACCGTGTCCTTGTCATGTGTTTATGTCCCACCGTGTTGTCCCACACTTGTTGTTTTGTCCCTCACCACATGTTGTTGGTTATCTTGCATATGTTGATAGTCGTCCCTCTATGTTCCCTGTGTTGTCCCAACCGTGTGATAATCCGACATGTTCTTGTCCCAACCATGTGTTGTCCCACCGCGTTGTTGTCTTGTCACACCGTGTTCATGCATGCATGTTGTTTGTTCATGCCTTTGCATATGTGCTCGTTTGCCTTTGTTATGTTATATTGCATTGTCTCCCATTTTATCTGATCGTCATGTTATGCCGTGTTGTTTGTCGTTCAGTTAATCGTTGTGTTATCGTTACTTGTTTATCTTATTTGTCTTATACATGAAAATCCATAAAAATCTGAAAATGAAAATCTAAAAAAAAATGTGCCGTTTCGCCGGCGCAGGTAAGTCAGGTATGGCCTTCTATCCCTATCTCCTTTATTGCATTACTATAGGGTACTATGTTATATTATCTCGAGAACCAGTTGATTGTCTACGTGTTCCAGGATTTAATGTTCCCCTTTAACAAAAATGATGATGATTCATGTTCACGTGTTTTATCTTCAGATAGGTCGTTGGGTTGGGAAAGCCTGAGGAGGATGGTTCTATCCTGCACGCTGTGGTAGCGGATAGTATCTTGACTCAGAATCTCCTAGCTTAGCAATATTATTCTCAAGTATTTTATATTTTAATCTTTCTTTGCATTCATTTTGATGATTTCTTTATTTTAGCCCAGCATGCATCATGCGCATCTTTTGAGCATTCATGACCCATGGTTTGCCTGCGAAATGTCCCACCAGTGATGGTTAACTATATGTTCAGTGTTTGGATAAGAGGAACGATTCCACTCTGAATTGGAAGGTTCTGTTGTGCCCCTGTGGTCTTGATGATTGGTTTTGATGATAGCAAAGGTCTTGATGATTGGTTTTGATGATCGCAAACACTATAAGTCACCATATGCATGTGTGCATGAAAGACCTTGTTGATTCATTTAAGTGCATTCATATGTGTTCATGTATTTGTGAAGCATTCATATGTGTTCATGTACTTGTGAATGTGTGCTTGTGAATGGCATTCAGTTGTTCTGTCTGACATCTGGACAGAAGTGGGTCGACCACCCTCTTAGATGGGTCGACCCCCCCAAGATTCGCATGTCTATACATTGGCTGCTGCATGCTAACACGATCATTTAAGTCCATACATTGCTTCTAGCACGCACACACACACCCAAGTATATACACTGCTGCATGCTCACTGCATTTGATGTCCAGTCTGCACATTGCTTAAGTCTGTACAGAGTTAACATTGTCTCGCACACAAATTCACTTCCAAGTCTATACATTCTTGCATATTGTGCTTCACGCTTTGTTCAAGTCTGTACACCCTGTTTCATATTGAACGTGAAGTCTATACATCGTCCAGAGCCTTGTTGCATTGTGTCACAAAGTCTATACATTGCCAGCACACACGTTCAAAGTCGTTTCATTTGAAGTCCATACATTGCCCTGTAGCTTGCCATGTTGAAGTCTATACATCCGTGTTCATTGTGCACAGTTCATGCATCAAGTCTATACATGGTCAAGTCTGCACATTCCTTAGTGGCAAGTCTATACATCGCGTGCATCATTAAGTCTAGACATTGCACTGTAGCTTGCTTGGTTGAAGTCTATACATTGCTGATCGAACGTAAGTCTATACATTCCAACCTTTTCCTACGTTCGCTGCTTTAGCTACACATCAAGTCTACACACTGCATATAGGCAAAGTCTGCACATTGTGCCTTGAAGATGTTCAAGTCTATACATTAGTTTTTCACTTCTAAGTCTGTACATTGGCATATGCATTCACTGTAAAGTCTATACATAGCTGCGTCTTATTCAGCGTCTCATATGCACATTTGAGTCAAAGTCTGTACAGCCCAAGTTTGTACATCCACTGTCTCACTTGGACTTGAAGTCTATACAATGGACCATCTCTGTCAGCGTCTCAAGCTGCAAGTCTGTACAGAGTCTGGCAGCCTACAGTGCATCGTCTCTTCAAGTATGTACAGCCTTGGCGTATGCATCATAAAGTCTAAACATCGTGTGCTTCGAAGCTTTCAAGTCTGTACATGGTCTTGGCATTTGCATTGAAGTCTATACATTGGTCTTCGTTTCAAGTCTATACATTGGCTCAGGGTTTCCAAGTCTGTACACTGGTCCTCAAGCGTTCCAAGTCTGTACATTGGTTCAGGCTTACCAAGTCTGTACATTGACCTCAAGCTTCACAAGTCTACACATTGTCTTCATGGCATCGCAAGTCTATACAGCCTGCATGCCTCATAACACCAAGTCTATACATCGTGGCCTTCAAGTCTTCGAGCCTGTACATTCTTCAAGGGCCAAGTGTATACAGTGTCTCGCTCACATCTTCAAGGGTGAAGTCTATACATTGGTTAGGCTTGTTCATGCATCGTTCTTCTCAAAGTCTGTACACTGGTGTCTCATGCATTCTAAAGTCCATACACTCCTCCATGCATAGTCAAGACTATACAAACTTAGCGAAAGCATTCAAGTCTGTGCTCTGGTGCCGTCGTCTGCCTGGTCAAGTCTATACAGACTTAGCGAAAGCTTAGCTAGTCTGTACATTGGTCTCTCAGGCATGTAAACACCAAGCCTATACACTCCTTGTTTCATGTCTATACATTCGGTTGTTCCATGCATTCTCATCAAGTCAATACATTGCTGTTGCATTCACGCCATGTCCATACACTGCATTTGTGCATTGTTCACAGCAAGTCTGTACATAGAGTTTGCATGCATGTAAACATCAAGTCTATATACTCCCTTGTTGCATGTCTATACATTCGATTGCTTCATGCATCACACAGAAGTCTGCACATCCCTTTCTGATAAGTCCATACATCATTTGTCAAGTGTGTACATTGAGGTCGCTTGAAGGGCTTCAAGTCTATACACTCTCACGTTGTACATACTTGCTTATTTGCTGCTTCGAAAGTCTATACACTCGCTTGTGTTATCAAGTATATACACTCGTCCTCCTTCACTCGACTAACTCTATACATCCATTGTCTTGCTTACTGAATTAAAGTCTGTACACTGTCTTCAACTGATATTGTTCATCGACTGAACTTTTAATTAATCTTGCAGGTGTCTGGGCACGTGATCCGAGGTTGGCACCTGGCACGTGATCCAAGGAGCTGAGATGCTGACACGTGGCAGAGTCAATTGGGCGGGAGATGTGGAAGACACACGCCCTAGTTGCTACTGCTATATATATGAATTTTCTTCATCTGTAGAAATCTATCAAGAAGGAAGAGGGCTGATCGAGACTGTGAGTGAAGAAAGAAGAGTGCAGCAGAAGAAAAAGAAAAAGAGAGAGAGCTCGTGAGGATTGAGAGAAGAAGAGAAGACAGTGAGAGAAAGAAGCAGAGAAGTAAAAGAAGAGTAAGAAGAAGAGAGATCGAGAGATAAGAAGCTTTATCAGCAGATCAGTTCATACTAGACCGTGGATCATATCCAGGCCAGTCAGCTCCTGCGAGAGCCAAATTGTGATTTCGCTTTACAGCTTTCTGTTTACTGTGATTATTTTCATTTCTTGTTTGTTTTTCCTTTTGTTACTCTGGTTATCTTTGTTCTTCTGATTCTCTGGATAGAGGTCGGGTCCCTCCTGGTCTGGAGGAAGAGAGGTATGTGACCTCTGGTTTGCTGGTGATGGGGAGTCACTGGTGGGTTCTCTCCTGATGTGGAGGAAGAGAGACCTCGGTCTCTGGTTTGCTAGTGGCTAGGAGTCACTAGTGGTTCCCTCCGGTTGGGAGGAAGAGGGGAGGTTGTTCCCCTGGTCAAGCTGTTTGGCAGCAAGTGTTCGCAGACTGAGTCTGCTGGTTCTAGCATTAGCTAGTAAAGCCTCACTCCGGTTTGGAGTGAGGGGTGGATGTAGGTCTTGGTGACCGAACCACCTAAAAATATTCTGTGCAGTGTGGTTGCGTTTTTGCTCCTTGTCTTCTACCTCCTTCACAGGTTGCCTTAGCATTCTCGTTTCTATCTGTGCTGCTTCCGCTAGCTGATAGTTTAGGCACGCCTTATATATTTGCTCTATTGTCTAAGCCATCTGTGTTTTAATTCTGCAATATTGTTTGAGCGAAAAGTTTTTAAGGGTGGGATTCATTCACCCCCCCTCTGAATCCTTCGCACCGATCCTATCAATTGGTATCAGAGCGGTGTCTGCATAGAAGGTCCAGCGACCTGCAGATCCGATCCTGCAGTCTTCGGTGCTAATTTGCTTTTGGTGCATCAATATTTCTGTTGCATTTAATCTGATTGTTTCCATGGGTGATCCACCAGTTTTCAACGGCTCCAATTTTAATGTATGGTTTGTCAGTCTGAAAAATTATGCTATATCAGTTAATCCTGATCTGTGGAAGTTAATTTCACACGGTCCTCATAAATTACCAAAGAAAAAGTCCAAATGGACTGACAGTCACAGATCAATGTATGAAGAGAATCAAATAGCTATGAATCTAATGAAGGCAACTACTGATAAGGCTTTACATTCTGCTTTCATGATTGCAACTCTGCTAAAGACATTCTAGATATGCTGAAGCGAGCTCAGAAGAGAAGTGAGGACAGCTGCATGATGGCTAACAGAAGCAATAAAAGTGGCAGCCAAAATGAAGAAGATGATGATGAAGAGGTAAACCCTTTCGAGAATTTCTCTTTGGATGATTGGAAAAATGCATATGCTGAATTGCTTAAATCTCATGAACATTTAAGAAAACAGTATAAAAAATTGAAAAAGGGTACTGGGTTAGATAGTTCAAGCTCTCAATGTGAAAATTATTCTAATATCAAGCAATCCCATGATGCATGCTTGTCTGATATCCATATGCATGAAAATTAGAATGGAAAATTGAAGAAGGAACTTGAATGTGCTTGCTCTGAACTAAGTAGGCTAGAATATGAAAATGACAATCTGAAACAATCTGTTAAAGAAAATGAAGAAAAATTTGGGAAACTTGAGCAAGAGAAGAACTTGTTTGCTGAAAAATTTAATGCCATAAAATATGTAAATATAGAATTACAGAAAGATTTTGAAAAACAACAAAAAGAATTGAAGGAGTTTGAAGCTGAGAGAGAAAGCAAGGTTAACTTAGAAGATCAGACTCTAATAAATGAGTTAATTCAAAATGATAAGCTTAAGGAAGAAAATGAGAAGTTAAAACTGCTGAACTCCACTATGTCTGAGAGACTTCTAGCCTTAGAAAGAGGAAAAACTATTTGCGTTGAAGATCTTGAAAAACTAAGCAATTTGGAACAAGAGATTGAAAAATACAAAATAGCTAACAAAGTTTTGAATGAAGCTATGAATTGCCGTGAGCAAGAGATTGCCAGTTATGAGTTACACATTTCCTCTCTAGAAAATGAAATCCAAGACTTAAAAGATTCCTTGTCTAAGTTTGTGAGTGGGTAATAAAACCTAGACAAGCTACTAGGTGTAAAAGTCAATGTCAGGAAGGAAGGGTTGGGCTACAATAATCTGAATAAAAAGGCTTTTAAAAACAAAGTAATGACATCATTTGTAAATGCTTCAAATGTAGCCTCTACAACAAAAGATAAACAGCCCATTGTTCAGAAAATGCTGAGAACAAAGGTTAATTGTAAGAAAGAGGGACTGGGTTACAATCCAGTCATGAGGAAGGTTGATGGATCCAACCTAAAACTGTTTTTGTTAAATCTTCAGAACAAGAAAAGCCTTCTACCACATCTCCACCTCAGAACAAGGCTAAGAAAACAGAAAAATAAAATAAAAATCATAAAACATCAAAAATTCAAAGGAACAATCTGCATGCTAATAACTCATCAAAAAAATGCCATGTTTTAAAGAAATCAAATGGCTCCTGTCATTATTGTGGTAAGCATGGACACTTTATGAGCAACTGTTTTGTGATGAAACAAGATGATAAAAAGCATGCTAGAAAACATGTGACCGGTCAGAAAAAGGATAATCTGAATGTTAAAGAATTTCATGCTAGAAATCATGTTTTTCAAAATAAGAAAATTCATTGCTCCAATTGTGGCAAGATGGGCCACATTGCAGCTCATTGCTGGCATGTTAAGGGGAAGAAATTTCATTCTGAGTTCATTAATTTCCATGACAACAAAAATGTTTTTGAAAGGAAAACTCTTGCATGTCTTGAGTGTGGTAAGTTAGGGCACAGAGCTAGAGATTGTTGGCATGCTCAGAAGAACTATGTTAACCCCTATGTTATCAAATTCTATGCCAGAAAATCTGTGAGTCTTTCATGCTATAACTGTGGAAAGCCAGGTCACAGGGCTGTAACCTGTTGGCTGGCAGGATATCAAAACCAAACTGATTTTGGTAAACAGAATTTTTATTCTGTTAACAAAAAATTTCATGCATATGCATATAGAATTCATGTTAATAAGAATGTGCATAAATCAGATCTGAAATCTGCTGCATCTCCCTATCATTGTGGTAAATCTGGACATTTAATGAATAATTACTATTGGATGAAATCTGATGATCATCAAGCTAAAAAATTGTTTAGAACATCTGCCAAAGGTGTCACTGTTAAATCAGGACCCAAGACCTCTTGGGTACCGTTTTTACAAAATAAACTTTGTTTTGCAGATGTGCCTTGGGGCTGAGGATAAAAAAGGGGGAAATAAACCAAGGCACTCAAAGAAAAACCCCTTCTGAATTTTTCAGGTAAATTCTCTACATTTCCTGTTTTTAGCTTTACTGCATAGCACATTAAATCTGTTTTGCATATTCATTCATCATCTGCCATTTGCATTATTTGTTGATCATGCACTTGCTGAATGTTCTGTGCATATATGAGTTTAAAGGGTTGTCTGCATGTGATGCATACATATACCAACTGCAGTTGTTTGTTAATTGTTGATATGCATAATCTCTGAAAACAAATTGCAACTTCTGAAAATCTGAACTGCATATGAATGTTGTTTGAAATCTGTCTGTTGCATAGCTCACTGAAAATCTGGATTGCCTATAGGACTGCATGTTGAATTATCATAATTGACCTCTATGGTATATTAAATAGTAAGCCACTAAAAGGCAGGGAAATCTGTCTGGAGGCTTTTACTATGTGTGAGATGGTCTTTTAGACCAGGTTCTCCGCCTAGTACCATGGGTCATAGTGCTTGATAGGGCAGTCTGAATGAGCATGAATCACAAATCCATATGTTCAGTTTTCATGGCAAACATTGTATGTTTTCAGGGGTAGTTAATTACATGTCTTTGCATGGCAATCAATGTTGAGTCTTTGCATGTCTTTGCATACATGTAGTTAATAGCATTGCATTTCTCTACATTGAAAAGGCCAAAAAGATTGACTGAATGCATATTGTGAGGGGGAGTCAATGCATTACATGTAGGTTGTCAAATGTATACACTTGTCAGAATTCATTGCATATCCTTCCTTATTGATTTTGTTGACAAACATTGATCATATTCTGAAAACATTTAGCTTCAAAATCTCTTCTATCATTTGGTATCAGAATTCTGTCAGTCTTTCATGAAGATTTCAATGGGGCTATCTCGATTATAAATCTGAAAACACTTGAACTAGGAATCTTCTATTATACGATTTTATGAATGTCTGAAATAACTCATGTGGTTTAAGTTTAATGTATTCATTGAGTTTGACTTTAAAATCTCTTAAAAATATCTGAATCATGTTTAATAAACTTTAACCATCTGTTTCATGTTGTGTCTTGTAAAATCTTCTGAAATCTACATTATTGAATACATGGCTTTATTTGGTTAAGTACATGAAATTATTATTGATTTGAAGCAAATGAGTTTTTCTGAAATGTCTAAAGGGTAAATTCTGTCAGAGCAATGACTTTGGTCACTGAGAAACACATGTCCAAAGGATTGTGTCATGAGGTGCCATAGTTAACTCTGCTTAAGAATGAGTGTTAATCAGGCAGAGCAATGGCATGCACACTAAGAAATACAACTCACTCATCAAGAAATGATTTGTAGTGTGTCATGATGTGTGAATGCTATCTCTGTTCATATAAGGCATGACTGTTAGTTACACTAAGTGCTTAGGGATATTGGCATCTGATCAACGTATATCCTCTAGTTATAAGGTGTATACTGAGCTAGAGTGCTCGTAAAATTTGTAGCATGAAAATTTGTTGAACAAATTACAATATTTGAATATTGATGTAAAAATCAAATTGCTACAACCCTAGACAAAATCATATGACTTCATTCTTGCTTGATCTTAATACTAGTTCATGTAATTCCGAAAGAAGTCAATAAATTTGATTGTGTAAGAGAAAGGGAGGTTAATCAAGATATGTGTATGTGGGCTTGGTTCATTTTTATTAAACCATGGTTTTAGATATCAATATAGAATTTTATTGATAAACTTTGCATACATCATGTTTAAATCATCCTGATCAATAAAGTTCATTCATAAGCCCTTATAATGGAAGACTTCGAAAAATTATGTTTTGGATTTATGAGATTGATATCTCCTTGAAAATCTTGTTGAATTCCTTGTGCTTGGAGCCTATTTGAAATTCTTTTCCTCACTGTCCTTGTTTCATCATGACCTGAACTTCTCCTTGATTACCCCTGTGGTCTCCTTCTCATTCAGTTCATAAGGTTCCATTTATTGAGGGGGAGCTTCCTTGTCATCTGAATCATGCAGCATGGAAATTCATAAAGAGGGAGAATTGTCTTGCATTCATATACTTAGGGGGAGTTCTTGCATTTCTTGTTGCATCTGCATCTCTGCATTCATACCTGCTTAATTGTTATAAGTCATATTACTCTTTGGGGAAGAATGTGCTTTCATGTAGTTAAAGGGAGAAATGTCATATCAATTGGTATCACATCTGCTTACTTTTCCTCTCTCTAACTAATGTCTTTTTGCTGAAGTCAAAGAGGGAGAATATTTTTGACTTAAATCAGTGTGACTCATAGTGTTGCCATCATCAAAAAGGGTGACATTGTTGTGCCCCTGTGATCTTGATGATTGGTTTTGATGATAGCAAGGGTCTTGATGATTGGTTTTGATGATCGCAAACACTATAAGTCACCATATGCATTTGTGCATGAAAGACCTTGTTGATTCATTTAAGTGCATTCATATGTGTTCATGTATTTGTGAAGCATTCATATGTGTTCATGTACTTGTGAATGTGTGCTTGTGAATGACATTCAGTTGTTCTGTCTGACATCTGGACAGAAGTGGGTCGACCCCCCTCTTAGATGGGTCGACCCCCCCAAGATTCGCATGTCTATACATTGGCTGATGCATGCTAACACGATCATTTAAGTCCATACATTGCTTCTAGCACGCACACACACACCCAAGTATATACACTGCTGCATGCTCACTGCATTTGACATCCTGTCTACACATTGCTTAAGTCTGTACAGAGTTAACATTGTCTCGCACACAAATTCACTTCCAAGTCTATACATTCTTGCATATTGTGCTTCACGCTTTGTTCAAGTCTGTACACCCTATTGCATATTGAACGTGAAGTCTATACATCGTCCAGAGCCTTGTTGCATTATGTCACAAAGTCTATACATTGCCAGCACACACGTTCAAAGTCGTTTCATTTGAAGTCCATACATTGCCCTGTAGCTTGCCTTGCTGAAGTCTATACATCCGTGTTCATTGTGCACAGTTCATGCATCAAGTCTATACATGGTCAAGTCTGCACATTCCTTAGTGGCAAGTCTATACATCGCGTGCATCATTAAGTCTAGACATTGCACTGTAGCTTGCTTAGTTGAAGTCTATACATTGCTGATCGAATGTAAGTCTATACATTCCAACCTTTTCCTACGTTCGCTGCTTTAGCTACACATCAAGTCTACACACTGCATATAGGCAAAGTCTGCACATTGTGCCTTGAAGATGTTCAAGTCTATACATTAGTTTTTCACTTCTAAGTCTGTACATTGGCATATGCATTCACTGTAAAGTCTATACAGAGTTGCATCTTATTCAGTGTCTCATATGCATATTTGAGTCAAAGTCTGTACAGCCCAAGTCTGTACATCCACTGTCTCACTTGGACTTGAAGTCTATACAGTGGACCGTCTCTGTCAGCGTCTCAAGCTGCAAGTCTGTACAGAGTCTGGCAGCCTACAGTGCATCGTCTCTTCAAGTATGTACAGTTTTGGCGTATGCATCATAAAGTCTAAACATCGTGTGCTTCGAAGCTTTCAAGTCTGTACATGGTCTTGGCATTTGCATTGAAGTCTATACATTGGTCTTCGTTTCAAGTCTATACATTGGCTCAGGGTTTCCAAGTCTGTACACTGGTCCTCAAGTGTTCCAAGTCTGTACATTGGTTCAGGCTTACCAAGTCTGTACATTGGCCTCAAGCTTCACAAGTCTACACATTGTCTTCATGGCATCGCAAGTCTATACAGCCTGCATGCCTCATAACGCCAAGTCTATACATCGTGGCCTTCAAGTCTTCGAGCATGTACATTCTTCAAGGGCCAAGTGTATACAGTGTCTCGCTCACATCTTCAAGGGTGAAGTCTATACATTGGTTAGGCTTGTTCATGTTAGGCTTGTTCATGCATCGTTCTTCTCAAAGTCTGTACACTGGTGTCTCATGCATTCTAAAGTCCATACACTCCTCCATGCATAGTCAAGACTATACAGACTTAGCGAAAGCATTCAAGTCTGTACTCTGGTGCCGTCGTCTGCATGGTCAAGTCTATACAGACTTAGCGAAAGCTTAGCTAGTCTGTACATTGGTCTCTCAGGCATGTAAACACCAAGTCTATACACTCCTTGTTTCATGTCTATACATTCGGTTGTTCCATGCATTTTCATCAAGTCTATACATTGCTGTTGCATTCACGTCATGTCCATACACTGCATTTGTGCATTGTTCACAGTAAGTCTGTACGTAGAGTTCTCATGCATGTAAACATCAAGTCTATACACTCCCTTGTTGCATGTCTATACATTCGATTGCTTCATGCATCACACAGAAGTCTGCACATCCCTTTCTGATAAGTCCATACATCATTTGTCAAGTGTGTACATTGAGGTCGCTTAAAGGGCTTCAAGTCTATACACTCTCACGTTGTACATACTTGCTTATTTGCTGCTTCGAAAGTCTATACACTCGCTTGTGTTATCAAGTATATACACTCGTCCTCCTTCACTCGACTAACTCTATACATCCATTGTCTTGCTTGCTGATTAAAGTCTGTACACTGTCTTCAGCTGATATTGTTCATCGACTGAACTTTTAATTAATCTTGCATGTGTTTGGGCACGTGATCCGAGGTTAGCACCTGGCACGTGATCCAAGGAGCTGAGATGCTGACACGTGGTAGAGTCAATTGGGCGGGAGATGTGGAAGACACACGCCCTAGTTGCTGCTGCTATATATATGAAGTTTCTTCATCTATAGAAATCTATCAAGAAGGAAGAGGGATGATCGAGACTGTGAGTGAAGAAAGAAGAGTGCAGCAGAAGAAAAAGAAAAAGAGAGAGAGCTCATGAGGATTGAGAGAAGAAGAGAAGACAGTGAAAGAAAGAAGCAGAGAAGTAAAAGAAGAGTAAGAAGAAGAGAGATCAAGAGATAAGAAGCTTCATCAGCATATCAGTTCATACTGGACCGTGGATCATATCCAGGCCAGTCAGCTCCTGCGAGAGCCAAATTGTGATTTCACTTTACAGCTTTCTGTTTGCTGTGATTATTTTCAGTTCTTATTTGTTTTTCCTTTTGTTACTCTGATTATCTTTGTTCTTCCGATTCTCTGGATAGAGGTCGGGTCCCTCCTGGTCTGGAGGAAGAGAGGTCTGTGACCTCTGGTTTGCTGGTGACGGGGAGTCACTGGTGGGTTCCCTCCTGGTGTGGAGGAAGAGAGACCTCGGTCTCTGGTTTGCTAGTGGCTGGGAGTCACTAGTGGTTCCCTCCGGTTGAGAGGAAGAGGGGAGGTTGTTCCCCTGGTCAAGCTGTTTGGCAGCAAGTGTTCGCAGACTGAGTCTGCTGGTTCTAGCATTAGCTAGTGAAGCCTCACTCCGGTTTGGAGTGAGGGGTGGATGTAGGTCTTGGTGACCGAACCACCTAAAAATCTTTTGTGCAGTGTGGTTGTGTTTTTGCTCCTTGTCTTCTACCTCCTTTACAGGTTGCCTTAGCATTCTCGTTTCTATCTGTGCTGCTTCCGCTAGCTGATAGTTTAGGCGCGCCTTATATATTTGCTCTATTGTCTAAGCCATCTGTGTTTTAATTCTGTAATATTGTTTGAGCGAAAAGTTTTTAAGGGTGGGATTCATTCACCCCCCCTCTAAATCCTTCGCACCGATCCTATCAGGTTCTCTTTGGTCGATTCGCTTGGTTTGGTTGATTAAGAGGTCCCCGTCTGGAGTTTTAGTCCGTTTCTTTACTTTTTCGCCGCTTATTCCGATCTCCTCATTGGTCCAGGGATTGTGTCCCTCATAAGGTTGATCGTGTGTTTCCTTTTATTTTAGTTAGTTCCTCCAGACCGGTGTCACTTTTGGTCTAACTATTTCTTGTGGATGGTTCAGAATTTTCCAGAAGATTCCTATCGCATGTTGGTAAAAAAACGGGTGTTGTTTTACCTTAACGCCCGCTTTTTGGTCAACTCCGCTTCATTTCCGCTTCATCTCCATGTTCCATTTCACTTTCGCTTCACCTCCGCTCGCTCCCCTGCAAAGAGGACGTGACACCCGTTTTTTACCGATAAGTTGAGTCATTTCTCTTACTCTCATTTATTGATGCCTCGAGTTGTCCATCACTCACTGGACTATTTTCTGGCACGTTCTAGGCCAATTTTATGGGTAGCCTCCCTCCCTGGCTAGGTCCGAGTTGATTCAGGGCTTAATGGGCCTTGGTTTTAGTTGATTGAGCTTTTCTACAAATTTCAAACGCCCATATATATGTGCGGTCAACCTCCAGCCGTTCAATCTTTTGTGCGGTTGATAGTGGGCCGTCCCAAGTATTTAGTGGGTATATTGGTTAATTCTCTGAATTATCACCGACAAGCACATATACGGCCCACGCTCAACCGCATAAGTCAATTATGTGGTATGTACGGAGCCGTTTATCTCTCAAGAGTCCTAGTGCCGGTTGTCCATTCATATAATTACCTATTTATCTTCTTATTTATGATTTATCACCGACAGGCTTGGGCGGTTTCCCAGGAGCCGTTCAACTATGAGAGAGTCCAGTGGCGAATTTATCGGTCAGTTCAGTGGATAAATTAATTATCTCAAGATTTATTTGAATTTCCACCGACAAGGATGGACGGCCCATGTCTGGCCGCTCAACATTTGTGCGGTCTATCGTGAGACCGTTTATCCTCTCGGACCAGAAAGTGGTTAAGGGTTTTTTATCCATTCGTGTTTTTTCTCCCAAACTTTCTCCGATGATTTCTCCGCGAATCCTTAACCATTTTGAGTGCCGTTTCTTCTGGTTGAGAGATAATTCGATTATCTTCATCTTTTCTTTGATTATTTTGACTTGAAAATGCCTAAAAACCCTAAATTCAGGGTTAGCATTTGGGTGCTCTATAAATAGACCCTAAAGGCTACCTTTGAAATGGGGGGAGATTTTTGGTCGTCGGCGAAGCCCTGCCGAATCTTTGAGCAACCTACGACCAGGGAGGGAGGCCTTCTACGTCCATACAGGCCTCCGGTTTAAGGGAGTATCTCATTTTTTTGTGTCTTTAGTTCATTAATCCGTCGCTCTCTCTTGTTTGCATGCATTACTTTCTCTACGTTTCTTCCACGATTTTCTCATTCTCATGCATCATTCACATAGCCTCCTATGTTTTTGACGCCCCCAGGGGTTTAAAAATCCCCAGGTATCCCCCATTTCATTTAGTCATATTCATTTCTTTCCATTTTAGCATTTGCTACACTCTCTAGTTCTAATTCGGGTTTTTCTTTGTGTTCTACATGTTATTTTGCAGGTCAGCAACACACTAGCACGAGGCCCACCCTTTCTGGCCAACCAGAAAGGGTGGAGGTTGGACTCTCGTAACTTCTGGCGTAGTGGTCTTGTGCGGCTTCTTCCGGACCGTTCAGGGAGACATACGGCCTAGTGTCAACTGTTCTTCCTTCTCCTGCAGTCACCATGAAGCCGTTCAACCCTCCATCCATCTTCGTCCCGCGTTCCACCTCAGCACCGAAGAGCGGTCTATCGTGAGCCCGCGCGTACTTACAGGCGGTCCATAAGGAGCCGTTTCGAGCATCGGTGTTGGTTTTAAGGCGAGGACCTCCCTCTTTCCAAGGTACGGTGTGCGTTCATCGCATGTCCGGCATCTTGGTGGTGATCACGATCACAGGTTTCTACTCCTCCCTTTCCCTCTGTCTTTCGTTCATTTCCCATATTTGATGTGGTAAGATAGACATGGGAGGGCGTTAAGAACGGAAGGAAGGAAAAACACGTCAACACCGACACAAAGTGTCGTTAGGCTACGACTAGTGGAGGCTCACTAGACACAGAGACTCTCTAAAGGAAAACACTAAAATATGGACAGGTCACGCATGCACCTGTCACAAGCAACATTGAACACCAGGCAACACGAAGCCACCAGACTCGGGACAGTCAACTAGACCAGCTAAAACAACGATCCTTGAGTCACGCGACTCGAGTCAAGACCGTCACACAATACGGCAACATGCCGTCAAATCAGCCTAGTCCCTCGGTCAGAAACCACGGTAAAACATTATGGAAGCGGTACATAATAGCCGTATCCATTTATCAATCGAAAGTCCTCGGCCTCTTAGCCGCTCATCGGACTCACAATTCCGTATAACAAGAAAGCACGGAACATGAGGGGTCACCCGTGCCCTCAAATCACACGGACATGCAAATCGAGATAACCTGGTACATTTAAGCGTCCGAAACACAGTCTCGATCCCCACGGGACAACCGAGACACTCACGGGGTCAATTGTCAACCACTGGGTCACAACCGGGTTGATCGGAGTGTAAGGATCGCACAGGGACAAGATAGGATATGAGAGATAAGAGAATGCAACGGAATTCAAAATTTTTCTTCTCTTAAATCCCTGTGGTCCTTGATCCGTTTCTACAAACCTAAACAACAGAAGATCAGATCTTCACCTTGCACGGAGTCGAATCCGTGACCAAGGGTTGATTCCTTCTGAGCGATACCGCTATCCGCGCAGGTGACCAGCCTCCAGTGGTATCCTCGCGGTTCTCAGGTTGAGGGATCATCCTCGTCTCGTCTCTCACCGGCTGATCACTCGCTCGAATCCTCGTCACGGGCACTCGGGACGGCATGCGACCTTGTGCACCCACGGGAGAGAGAAAGGGGCGACCAGAGAGAAGAGGTTGAGGAGGGGCGGCTATCACAGCGTGGGAAAACCCTGGAGCTTGGCCCAGGGTTTCCCTTTGGCATGTATTTATATTAATCCATTCCACTTTTCATAAAAGTCCCTGGATTAATATAAACACCCACTTAATATCCTCTAACCAAAGAACCTATATGCGTGTGACCCTCTAGGCCCAAGTGCCAGTCCAATTTTCAGCCCAATAGCCTAATAACCCCTTATTGGTAAAATTAGTTTATTTATTATCTCATATTAAATAAACACTTCATCTAATTATCATCTCATGATAATTGATTGGGCTTCTGATCAAGTTGGGTGCCAAGCAACACCGCATGACCCTAGAAGGCATTGGGGTTCAGCAACCCGCTCAAGGAACCCTTTCGTCAATAGTTACCACGTGACTATAGTCCTTCACTCGTACAATGCTCTCGAGTATGCTTGAGGGTATGGTTAACCGTTAAACCCAAGAACACACACTCACTTGGATTAGATGCCATAAAAGCATTACCAGATAACTCCTTTTTCTGATATGTTGTCTTGACCTGGCCAGGGACTCCTAGGCATCACTCCCTAGAGCATTCTCTCTCAATTATCGAGAGCGAATGATCTCGTATTGATCACACAATCACCTTCGAAGGTATTCCACTGGATTCGATCACATAACTGATTAAGACCTCATGACTAGAGATCTATAAGCTAAGGTCAAAACCCAGAAGTCCACCGACAAGATGTCCTTAGTGTCTCAGGTCAAAGGACCAATCATGCCACTGTGACGATGAATCTAACTGGTTGACAGTCAGGTAATATTACCATCCAGTGATTCGTGTCGGATCAGTTCAGTGAACTCATTCATCAATGAGCACCTACAGGTTCACCTTAGTGTCTCCACACAAGTGTCTATGAGACCATCCACCCTCATCATATGAGCAGGTGCAACCTGTACTAGTCTTACTGGATATCTGATGTCATTCTCAGATATCCCCGACTAGGAAAAATTAAGAATATGCGTTTAAAGGATATTAATCTCATTGTTATGATCTCATCATAATTAATATCCATTGCGCATATTCATGGACTTCATTATGAAACAATAAATGCATCACACATAATGAATATAAAAAGCCTTTTTCATTCTTAATGAACAAGATTGTACATGTTATGATTGGCTTGAGGACATACATAACTAACAATCTCCCACTTGGACTAAAGCCAATCACCTTTATGTCGTATACCCATAGACTCTAGGTGACGTTCAAACACAATTTGAGTCAGAGGCTTTGTCAGTGGATCTGATATGTTATCAGTGGAAGGAACCCTTTCCACCAATACATCTCCTCTGTGAATAATCTCCCTGATCAGACGAAATCGCCTCAGAATGTGCTTCGACTTCTGATGAGACTGCGGCTCTTTCGCTTGTGCAATAGCCCCATTGTTGTCACATAACAACGGGATTGGATCAGAGATACTCGGTGTTGACACCCATTTTTTGCCGATGAGTTGAGTTATTCCTTTTACCACCATTTGTTGATGTCTCGAGTTGTCCATTACTCATTGGGCCATTTTCAGGCATGACCTAGGGCCTATTTTATGGGTACCTCCCTCCCTGACTCGGTCTGCTTCAATTCAGGACTTAATGGGCCTTGATATGCTTAATTTACTACATTTTATGAATTTTAAGCATCCAGCCTTTGCACGGTCAATCGCCTGGCCGTTCAGTCAATGAATGGTTGGTATTGAGCCGTCCGGTTATTTATCAGATATTTAGGTGATTTTTTGAATTTCCACCAACAAGCTGTTGAACGGTCCGCGTGTAGCCGTCCAATTTAATGGAACAGTGTGCATATAGTCGTCCTAGTCCTAGAGTCCTAAGCTTGTTAGATTTTTTAGATAAGTATTGATTTATCTAATCTATTTGGATTTATCACCGACAGAGGCTACACGGTTGGCTTCGGACCGCCCTGCACATTGAGTGCTCTAGCATTAGACCGTTCAATCCATCAGAGTCCAACGGTGAAATAGTCAGTCAGTTCGATGGATATTTTGGATTATTTTCCTATTTATCTAATTTTCACCGACAGCTTTGAACGGTCTATGAATAGACCGTGCCATAGGCTGGGCGGCCTATCGAGCGACCACTTAATAGCCCGATTTCTGAGGTTTTAATGAATTTTCTCTCTCCAATCCATGGCTAAACCCTTAACTTCTCCCATCATTTTCTCCAAGGTTTCTCAACCAAATGAGATACCGTTCGATCCTGGTGCGAGATAAATCAATTATCTATGAATTATCTTTTGATATCTCGACCTAATTTTCACTGAAAACCCTAATTTCGAGGCTAGGTTTTTGGGCTCTATATATAGGACCCTTAGTCCAGGCTAGAAAAGGGGGGAGATCTAAGGTCGACGGTGAAGCCCTGCCACATTTTTGAGCGACCTACAGTTAGGGGGGGAGGCCTTCTACTTCCACTCAGGCCTCCGGATCAGGGAGTATTCATTTTTGAGTCTTTGTTTTAACAATCACACCATCCTTTTCTTCACTACATGCATCGTTTTCTTCACTCTCTTCCCACGTTTTTGCACTTCTCACATCATTTTTCGCACCTTCCCATTTGTTTTAATGCCTTTTAGGGGTTTAAAAACCTCCCAGGTATCGCCCATTCCATGTCATCGCGCTTATTTTCCATTCTTCTTTATAGTTGCTACACTCCTTAGGGCTAATTTGGGTGTCATTTTCGTGTCTCCTACTTTGTTTTGCAGGTCAGCATCATCCTAGCACGAGGCCCATCCCCTCCGGCCTGCCGGAAGAGGTGGGGGATTAGATCCTACGCTTTGGAGTTTGGCAGCATCGAACGGTCGTCGTCCGCCCGTCTACAGGTGTACAAGGCCCACATAGGACCATGTAACGCCTTATTGCGGCCGTCTGCAAACTGTGCTATCGCCAGACTCATCTTCGTCACGCTTCCTACTTCGGCGCTTGGAGGGGTCTATCGAGCGACCGTCCTATCCACTGAGCGGATCATCCGAGACCGTCTACGCCTGTCAGAGCTAAACATCAGGCGAGTGCTTTCTCCCCTTTTCCAAGGTACGTCTTACCATCCGGTACCCGTGTCTTGGTGGCGATCACGATCACACACACTTTTCCATCCTTCCTCTCTTCCTGCATATCGCATATCACTTGTCTTTACATATTTTAATTTTAGAAAATGAAGGCAAGAGAAAGGAGAAAGGTTGGAAAACATGTCAACATCCTATTTTTTTGCCGATCACAGTGGGACGCCTAGTGCCCATCATGTTGGTGTTGTGCTGAACACCTTCTATCTTTGTTAGGTTTGTCTTCTAAGTGATTTCAGGTCGTTATCTCGTCATCTTGCGTTTCTGTCCTCTGGAGTTTACACGGTTCCTTCTGAGCCGTTCGCCTACCTGCGCGGCCGGGTGGCAGCTGTTCTGTTCTGACCACCAGTAGTGATCATTCTACGAACATGCTGCCTTCAACGGTCTCACGCAGGCCGTTCATTTGTTCCACGGTCCGATGCAGGCCGTCTACTACTGCTGGCTCAGGTACACTTCTGTCTTACACTGGTGATTTCTGTTGACCTTCTGCGGTCTTTGCAGGGCCATCCAAGAGTTTGCATGGTCTTTCGACAGACCACGGTGTCAGGTACGCCGTTGTTCCCATTCCTTTAGTCCATTCCAGTTCTGTCTAAGTGTTAATTTTGTTTTATTACTCCATGCTATTGAACGGCCCTCACAGGACCATTGACCTCCCTGCACGGTCTCCCACAGACCGTTTATGTCTGCTATAGTGCACCCGAGACCTTCATCTTGATTGACATTTCATATTATTTCACATCTACTTGGTGCTGCTATTGATCTCCCCTTACTGTCATCATACTTTTGCATGATTGTCTTCATTCTTTTCATATTTGTTGATCATTGTTCGCTAGATCTAGGTTAGACTCTTGCATGCACTCCGGTGCACATAGGGCCATATACACTTTTCATATTAGTCACATTCCTACCTAGGTAGGGGATCCTCTAATCTCCATACTCCTTGGAGCCGACTAGGTGACCTTGCCCAGGACCTCCGTAAGTCCCCGTGAGCCGTGGATTCCCACACGGACACCGGGCTGGTTTTACCTTTTCCACCCTTAGGCTTGCATTTTCATATGTCGTGAAGTAGTTAACCTTAGTCAACCAAAGTTTGGACCTTATTCCCTATAGGACACCTATATCTTGAGAGAATTGTGATTAATTCAAAATATTAAAAGGCCCACTTTGAAAAAATAAAATATTTCCCATCATATAAACTTGCGTGACTGGGGTGAAATCCTTCATATTGTTTTGTTTTGTGTTGTTTGGGCTTATCCAAGCCCATTTGTGTTATTTTGTGTTGCACCTCCATTATCCACATAGGTTTTGTTATTAGGTCCATTTAGGCTAGTTCATTTTGTGTGTGCACTTGTCTAATCACATTGTCCTGGGTTTCTTCTCTTCTTTCCTTTGCATTATTGAGTCGAGTCCTTACCTCCCTCATTGTATTTCCCATCTTTCTTGTATTCAGTCTCCATTTACCCTTATGGAGCGCCATTTTTCTCTTGTATATTACTCCTCTTCTTCACCGTCTTCTTACTCCCGCGTGGATTCCTCTTCCCACGCGGGCCCATCTCCCCTCAATGGATCACATTATATTAATGGGCCTTATTCTCACAATGGGCTTCCATCTTCTACTTTTAGCAGGCCCCCTTCCTTTAACGGGCCTTTTTATTCTTTTAATGGGCCCTATGTTGCTGCTGGCCCAATCGATCCTTATTCCCATGTTCATGAGTCTTCCAGGCCCACATACCCTTCCACTCTTGGAATGGGCTTTCCTTCTTCTCAGTCCAGATCCCCTCATCCGGCCCACTATCATAATCCTGGTCAAAATTCACGCTCTCTTGCCCAAGCTGGCCTGTATCCTTATCGGCCTCTCCCCATCGAGGAGATGATCGCTCAAGCCCAACGCCAGCTTGATGAATTGCAATGCCGAATCGATCCTCAAACTTCTCTGAGTGTCCCATTTGCATTCCAAAGTCTTCAACTTTCACCACGTTCGCAGATTCTTACATATCGTCGCTATGGTGGAGTCGGTGACCCCTACGTGCACTTGAAGGAGTTTATCTACAAGTCGGCCCAGTTTCGACACGACCAGCGCCTGATGGCTTATCTGTTTGGTCTGTCTTTAGAAGGCCCGGCTCGGGATTAGTTCTTTTCATTACTGCAAGATCAAGTAGTGAGTTTCCAAGCCGTTCAAGAGAAGTTTATTCAACAATATCAAGACTAGGTGGGGCCCAGGTACTCCATGGTTGATCTGGCCTATGAGAAGATGAAGCATAACGAGGAATTCTCGACCTTTGCCAACCGCTGGCGTCATTTGGCCGCTCAAGTCCCGGGGTATATTCCGGAGGGAGAGCAGATCAAAATGATCATTTCTAATGCAACGCCCGAGTATCGGTGCATCTTAGCCTTGAACGATATCACTTCCTGGCAACAATTGTATAGCCGAGCCCGCTTCATCCACCAACAGCTCCTAGTTTCCCTTGACCCCAAGTCTCCTTCACCTTCTACATCCACATACGCCTCTTATCCATCATCTCCCACATATCCTTCCATGAGTCAGCCCTCCACCACATATCCTTCCACGAGTCAGCCTTCCACTCCCCACATACCCATATACCTCCACATATCCTTCCCCATATCAACCCTCCACGAGTCAGCCTTCCGCCTCTTCATACCAGCATGAACCTTCACCTCCGATCAAGGAGACACCACACCCTGAGCAGGTGGATGCCGTCTATATACCCCCTCATCCTACTCCGCATATGCCTTCACCAAATCCTTCCCTAAGCAATGCGTCATTACCTACGCAACCTCCGCTTCCATCCCTGCAACCTTCTCCATCACCTTTCCATATCCCTCGGCATCCACCATGCCCAAAGTGGGCTCATTCTCCACCTTTGCCGGAGTCTTTTACATATATTTTTAGGGCTTTGATGGTCGCTCACGCGCTGCAACTCCCTCTGGTTATGCCTTGCCGACCCACGGTCGGGGATTCGCTCCAATTTTACTATTTTCATCGTCAGCAGGGGTATTTGGTCGAGGACTGCTCCGAGTTTCAAGAACTTGTTTATGACCTGGAAGATGATAAGAGGATCGATTGGGCCATCATGCATGAAGCTATTTTAAATCTCCGCAGCAAGCAGCAGCAGCAGTCGCCGCCCAGGCAACCGTCTCTACTACAAGACCAGGGGCACCCCTGCGATCCCTCATCTAGTGATGCACCTGCTCCGTCACATGTTCCGTTATCTATACCACCTTCTCCATCTCCTACCCCATCTCCACAAACTCCGCCTACCCTGTCCCTTGCTCAGGCTAGTGCCTCCACTTCCGCCACTTCCACCGCCACTACTCCTACCCCCAACGTCGCTCGACGTGTCGTATCGATACGTCGACATTGCGTACCATAGCCTTCCATTTCCCCTTTACCTCCTTCCTCACCCTCTCCATCTCCACCTCCATTACCTTCATTGCCCGCATCACCATCTCCACTAGCCCTACCGCCATCACCACCACCTTCACCGCCTCCCCTCCCAGAGACCCCTATTCCATTACTACCACCATCTCCACCGATGTTTCCTTCCCCACCATTACCTTTCTCGCCCGAGTCTGAGCAAGCTACCCTTACACCTATGCCTCCACCCCAACCTATCATCGCCGTTATCCCTCCACCACCTGAGGCCTCTATACCCTCTAAACCTTCACCCATGCCTTCCAAGCCTTCTCCACCCCTTTCTCTACCTATTTCCACCCCACAGAGTGGGTGTTCATTACCTTTGGTGCCCCTTGGGTCTAGTCCCCAGGGCGATGATAAGCCGAGCCAGGCTTCGATTGTGCATTACAAGCTTCAAGATTTCATTTGTCGCATGCCGGTCTGAGTTCTGGTCCCTGGCTGTTTTGGGGATGATCAGTCTGCACTTCTCACGACGATTGCCAAGAGAATCTCCTTAGCACTAGTGCCAGTTTCTTCTCGAGCGAGGCCGCTGGCAATCTCTTTGCTCGTCGGAGGATTCACTGTCGATGTTGTTATCACATCGTGCTCGATTGCTGTCCAGTTCACTGGCCGAGAGGGGTTCTCTACTCGGATTATGCTAACCCATACGGCCGCTAGGAGCCTGATGGATTCCCTATATAAGGGGCAATTGGCCGTATTTTCAAGGTTGGCTAGGGGCATTCTGCACTTGTTATGTAATCTCCCTCGGTTTGTTGGTGAGACGGCCACTTCAACGCCACGCATTACTCTCCCTCAGTATCGTCCAACACTTTCGGTAAGGGAGTTATGCTTTATGCCCAACTGCCAAGTGGAGATGCTAAATCTCATGCTACTAGTGCCAAGTGACAGAACTCCGTTATTTTCTAATATTCATTTTGAGGAAGTATTTGTCCAAGAATGTCTGACGATGGTTAGTGCCGAGTGTCTAGGGGCAACCGCCCCGACAAAGCTGCATATTCATAATCGGGCCAAGCCCTCTGCCAGATGGGCCCGTTACATGAGAAGATATTGCAAGATAAGAGGCCAAAAGGTCCGAGTCTGCACCAGGTGGGTCCGTTACAAGACAGTTTCTGCCAAGAAGAGGCGACGGCGTAAGTTCAGGGGCCGCCAGTTGTGCATTCGGGGGCTCACTCCACCTCCTCCTTCCGTCCATTCATCATTTCTCTTGCTCAGTTCCTATCCTTGGGTGGTGTACCTTCTGCCACCCGACCATATTTCTACCATCTTCTCCTATCCTCACCATTCTAGGTCTCGACCTATGTCCTCCTCTTCCCCTGATCCAGGGGCCTCTTCTAGTTTTCCTCCTCGGGTATGTCCGGATTCCACTTCTCATCCTTTTCCTCCGACTCTGTTGAGGGTTCCTCATGCTCGTTCCCCGACCTTGTCAGGTGGTTTTTCTGATCTTTCCTTGACTTTGTCGGGCGACCGTCACTTTCCCTCCCCGACTTTGTCGGGTGGTTTCCATTCCATTTCCCCGACTTTATCGGGCGATCATGTCACTTCTTCCCCGCCTTCGACAGATGACTCTCATTCTCCTTCTCCGACCATGTCGGATGATTCTTATTCTCCTCTTTCTTCTTACTCCTTCTCACCCTTTCGGGGTTCTTACCCTTTTTCTTGTTGTTTTCAAGGCTTTAGCCCGCCTTGATCTTAGCTAATCCCTATTTATTCTGTATCTGGTTCCTTGTTATCAAGGCCTGAGTGCCTTAACGAAGGAGTTCTAGCCCTCGTCTCTCTTCCTTTTTATCCCCTTCTTCGTCCAGTATGATGACTGCCACTCCTCTGTGTCGAGGAATCCAATCCTTTGCTCTCCTTTCATCCTTTGTCCTGGCAAGCAAGGAATACAAAACACTTCAAGATGCCGGTTTCCACGCCATGGATTTGCAAGGGTATCTTTTATTTTGTGCAAGAACATGTTATCATTGTGATTACTCTGTTATTTCTGCACGCTGTTATAATATAGTTTTCTAAACATGGTTAAGTGGCTTTAAGGAAGTTTGCTTAGTTAAGCTTAGTCAAAACAAGTTCGCTTCTGCAGCATCCTTAGGCTGGTGATAGCTCCGCGCTGGGAGTCTAGTTTCTTTCCCCGATTGTTGAGGGTGACCTTTTATATGGGTTTTCACACACTTCACGGCAAGCCATAGCCGATTCTTCTAAGCAGCACCGTTGCTGCTTTGGCCATACTTTGGGAATGCACAAAGGTCTTTTCTTTTCTCTGCTCGACCGAGTGCAGGGGCAAGAGATTGACGGATGAGATGACCAACCTAGGCGCTCCCTAATACGAGAGAGGTCTCAAATAGGGGCAGTCTTGACCCTCAAAAGTGAGCTCTCATACAAAATCTAGCCAAGAAGGGCTACCAAAATGAAAAAATAATTCAATGCAAAATTATGAATCAAAGGCATAGCAAGAGTGGCAGTATAGCTCCCCGCGGGACGTCATGAGCCCGGTCGCATGCGTGCCTGATAAATAGGGGTCTAAAAATCAAAGACACAAAGCCCCGGCGTAACAGACCTACTCTTTGAGAGGTAGTGCCCTGGAAGGAAGTCAAATCCTGATGTCTCCCATCTTGCATAAAGCTTATCTATAATTTTTCTTCTGCTTCTCCCTCTTAGACTGGGTTGAATCCTAGGTATGGCCTTAGTAGGGGCACCATTCTTCAGAGGCGGTTGGTTATGGTAAGCCACCATCACATGCACGCCCTGCTTAAGGGAACTCTTTAATGAGAAGGGTAGGATGATGACCCCTTGGCCAATAGCTTGAGCCAATCCTTGGTTGCTGCAAGTAGCCTTATTATCAAAAATACAACAAAAAAACAAAAATCAGATATTTCAAAAAAAACCAAAAAATTGGATATGTCAAAATTCCAAAAAAATCAATATTGTCAAAAATCCAAAAAAATCAAAAAATTGTCAAAACTCAAAAAAGATATTTATCTTTTATTCCTTTCTATCTATTTGTTTGAGGATGGATACGTAATCTGTTTGCTACATGTGCAGGTTGCAAGTTGCGGGTTCAAGCTTTCTTTACTCTATCTTTCGCTCTGCCTCCTGTTCATATCCTTAATCTGTTCTCATCTCTTTAATCATATCTCTAGATCTATTCTGAAGCTCATGTCCTACTCAGCTCAACTTCGCTTCGCTACATCATGAGAGGGCATTGCCGCATGATTATGAACCTGGCGATTCCGCTTTGTCCGATCTTGGACTATGATTGAAGAGCGTATTTGTCATGTCTTTGACCCACCATGTCTGTGGTCCTCCGCATCTTTTGTCCCTCTGTGTCCTTGTCGCACGTATCTATGTTTCTCCGTGCTATCACACGTGTCATATGTCCCGCTGTGTTGTCACACGTGTCATTTGTCTCGCCGAGTCATCATACGTATCTATGTCCCGCCGTGTTGTCACACGTGTCATTTGTCTTGCCATGTTGCCACATGTGTCTACGCACCTCGTGTTATCCCACACGTGTCATTTGTCCCCCGTGGGGTTGGCATCCCATGCATCTTTGTCCCACGCACGTTGTTTTATCCCTCGCCACATGTTGTTAGTTGTCTTGCACATGTTGTTAGTCGTCCCTTTATGTTCCGTGTTTTATCCTAACCATGTGGTCATCCTTAATATTCTTGTCCCAACCGTGTGTTGTTCCACCATGTTGTTGTCTAGTCACACCATGTTCATGCATGCATGTTGTTTGTCCATGCCATTGCATATGTGCTTGTTTGTCTTTGTTATGTTGCATTGTCTCCCATTTCATTTGATTATTATGTTATGTTGTGTTGTCTGCTTGCTTATTCATGTCACATTTTATACATGAAAACCCATAAAAATCAGAAAATGAAAATCTAAAAGATGTCGTTTCGCCTGCACATGTAAGTCAGGTATGGCTTTCTACCCCTATATCTTTATTGCATTACTATATGGTATTATATGTTATCTCGAGAACCAGTTGGTTATCTACGTGTTCTAGGATCTGATGTTCCCCTTTAACAAAAATGATGATGATCTAGGTGCACGCGTTTAATCATCGGATAGGCCGTTAGGTTGGGAAAGTTAGGAGACGATGGTTCTATCTCGCACACCGTGGTTGCAGATAATGTCTTAACCCTAATTACCCCGGTCTAGCAATATTATTCTCGAGTATTTTCTATTTTGTGGCTTTCTTTGCATTCGATTTAATGATTTCTTTTATTTTAGCCCAGTATGCATCATACGCATCTTTTGAGCATTCATGACCCATGTGTGTTTGAAAATATCCCGTCAGTAATGGATGATTGTGCGTTCATGATTTCGTAAGAGGGAACTATTCCACTCAGAGTTGGAAGGTTTTCTTTGATCTATTCACCTGGTTTGATTGACTGAAGGTCCCCGTCTGGAGTTTTAAGTCTGTTTCTTTATTTTTGCTGCTTATTCTGGTCTCCTCATTGGTCCGAGGGATTGTGTCCCCCATGAGGTTGATCGTGTGTTTTTCTTTTAGTTTAGTTAGTTCCTCCAGACTGGCGTCGTTTTGGTCCGATCGTTCCTTATGTTTGGTTCAGAGTTTTTCAGAAAATTCCTATCGCTTGTTGGTGAGAAAACGGGTGTCTTTTTACCTTAACGCCAGCTTTTCAGTCTGCTCCGCTTCATTTTCGCTTCATCTCCATGTTCCATCTCGCTTTCGCTTCACCTCCGCTCGCTCCCCTGCAAAGAGGACGTTAAGAAGGGGCATCTGTTGACACCCATTTTTTACCGATGAGTTGAGTTATTCCTTTTACCACCATTTGTTGATGTCTCGAGTTGTCCATTACTCATTGGGCCATTTCCAGGCATGACCTTGGGCCTATTTTATGGGTACCTCCCTCCCTGACTCGGTCTGCTTCAATTCAGGACTTAATGGGCCTTGATATGCTTAATTTATCACATTTTATGAATTTTAAGCGTCCAGCCTTTGCACGGTCAATCGCCTGGCCGTTCAGTCAATGAACAGTTGGTATTGAGACGTCCGTCTATTTATCGGATATTTAGGTGATTTTTTGAATTTCCACCGACAAGCTGCTGAACGGTCCGCGTGTAGCCGTCCAATTTAATGGAACGGTGTGCATATAGCCGTCCAAGTCCCAGAGTCCTAAGCTCGTTAGATTTTTCAAATAATTATCGATTTATCTAATCTATTTGGATTTATCACCGACAGAAGCTACACGGTTGGCTTCGGACCGCCCTACACATTGAGTGGTCTAGCATTAGACCGTTCAATCCATCAGAGTCCAACGGTGAAATAGTCTATCAGTTCGATGGATATTTTGGATTATTTTCCGATTTATCTAATTTCCACCGACAGCTTTGAACGATCTATGAATAGATTGTGCCATAGGCTGGGCGGCCTATCGAGCGACAGCTTAATAGCCCGATTTCTGAGGTTTTAATGATTTTTCTCTCTCCAATCCGTGGCTAAACCCTTAACTTCTCCCATCATTTTCTCCGAGGTTTCTCAACCAAATGAGATACCGTTCAATCCTGGTGGGAGATAAATCAATTATCTACGAATTATCTTTTGATATCTCGACCTAATTTTCACTGAAAACCCTAATTTCGAGGCTAGGTTTTTGGGCTCTATATATAGGACCCTTAGTCCAGGCTAGAAAAGGGGGGGAGATCTAAGGTCAACGGCGAAGCCTTGCCGCATTTTTGAGCGACCTACAGTCAGGGAGGGAGGCCTTCTACATCTACTCAGGCCTCCGGTTCAGGGAGTATTCGTTTTTGAGTCTTTGTTTTAATAATCCCACCATCCTTTTCTTTACTGCATGCATCATTTTCTTCGGTCTCTTCCCACGTTTTTGCACTTCTCACATCATTTTTCGCACCTTCTCATTTGTTTTGACGCCCTTTAGGGGTTTAAAAACCTCCCAGGTATCGCCCATTCCATGTCGTCGCGCTTATTTTCCATTCTTCTTTATAGTTGCTACACTCCTTAGGGCTAATTTGGGTGTCATTTTCGTGTCTCCTACTTTGTTTTGCAGGTCAGCATCATCCTAGCACGAGGCCCATCCCCTCCGGCCGGCCGGAAGGGGTGGAGGATTAGATCCTATACTTTGGAGTTTGGCAGCATCAAACGGTCGTCGTCCGCCCGTCTACAGGTGTACACGGTCCACATAGGACCGTGTAACACCTTATTGCAGCCGTCTACGAACCGTGCTATCGCCAGACTCATCTTCGTCCCGCTTCCTACTTCGGCGCTTGGAGTGGTCTATCGTGCGACCGTCCTATCCACTGAGCAGATTGTCCGGGACCGTCTACGCCTGTCAGCATTGAACATCAGGCGAGTGCTTTCTCCCCTTTTCCAAGGTACGTCTTACCATCCGGTACCCGTGTCTTGGTGGCGATCACGATCACACACACTTTTCCATCCTTCCAATCTTCCTGCATATCGCTTGTCTTTACATATTTTAATTTTAGAAAAGGAAGGCAAGAGAAAGGAGAAAGGTGGGAAAACATGTCAACACTCGGCACCACTCCAAGGTTGGTGATGAACTTCTTCATCCACACTGCCTCCTTGGCAACTTCAGCTGCGGCAATATACTCAGCTTCTGTCTTCGAATCTGTAGTGGTTTCTTGCTTGGAACTCTTCCAGCTCACTGCACCACCATTCAATGTGAACACAAATCCGGAAGTAGACTTACTATCATCCGGATCAGACTGGAAACTTGAGTCAGTGTATGCTCGTAGTTTCAAGTCTCCTCCTCCATAAATTAGAAACATATCCTTAGTCCTTCTCAAGTACTTAAGGATGCATTTCACAGCCTTCCAATGTGCATCACCTAGATTTGCTTGATATCTGCTCGTAACACTTAGAGCAAATGCCACATCAGGTCTTGTACATATCATGGCATACATGATAGACCCTATCGCAGAGGCATAGGGAACTCTATCCATGTATGCCCTCTCTTCAGGAGTGTTGGGAGATTGGTCCTTAGAGAGAATAATTCCGTGTCTCATTGGTATGAGACCTCTCTTGGAATTCTCCATGCCAAATCTTTTGACAATGGTATCTATGTACATGGATTGGGTCAAACCAAGCATCCTTTTAGATCTATCTCTATAGATACGTGTTCCCAATACGTAGGATGCTTCTCCCAAATCCTTCATGGAGAAGTTCTTTGATAACCATACTTTTACTGATGATAATATTCCCACATCATTCTCAATGAGTAGGATGTCATCAATGTAAAGTACAAGGAAAGTGACTACACTCCCACTAGTTTTATTATACACACATGGTTCATCATCATTCTTAATGAAGTCATAAGATTTGATAGCATCATCAAATCTCATGTTCCAGCTCCGGGAGGCTTGCTTCAATCCGTAAATGGATTTTTGAAGCCTACATACTTTGTTTGGAAATTCTTTGGATGTGAAGCCTTCGGGCTGTATCATATACACTTCTTCCTCAATGTTTCCATTGAGGAATGCAGTCTTCACATCCATCTGCCAAATTTCGTAATCAAAGTGTGCCGCAATGGCAAGAAGAATTCTGATCGACTTTATCATGGCAACTGGTGAGAAAGTTTCCTCATAGTCAATCCCTTGCCTTTGACGATAACCCTTTGCCACCAACCTTACCTTATAAGTGTCGATTTGTCCATCTGCACCAATCTTTCTCTTAAAGATCCACTTGCACCCAATAGGTACAATACCTTCAGGTAAGTCTACCAAGTTCCAAACTTGGTTGGTGTACATGGACTGCATCTCAGAATTCATTGCTTCTTGCCATTTCCCTGTGGGCTCTCAATGGCCTCTATGTAGGTCTGAGGATCACCATCCTCAGTATAACATGCACCTTCATCGATATGTTCAACATATCTTTCAGGTTGTTTTGGTACTCTACCAGACCTACGGGGTACCAATGTGTGTTCCTTAATGGGCTTCAGAACCGATGGCTCATCTGATGAAGCTTGCATGGTTTGTGGATCTAGAACCTCTTCCAGATCTACTTTACTCCCACTGTCCTCATGGATAAGGTATTCCTCTTCCAATAAGACAGCTCTCCTGGCAACAAACACCTTTTGTTCACTGGGGTGGTAAAATTAATACCCAAATGTTTCTCTTGGGTATCCAACAAACCTGCACTTATCGGTTCTGGATTCCAATTTATCTGCGTCATGTCTCTTCACATGGGCTGGACAGCCCCACACTTTACTATGTTTAAAGTCGGGCTTTCTACCTTTCCATATCTCATATGGAGTAGAAGACACGGATTTATTGGGAACCCTATTCAAAAGATATGCTGCTGACTCTAGCACATACCCCCATAAGGATACTAGTAATTTTGAGAAACTCATCATGGATCGCACCATGTCCAACAATGTGCGATTTCTCCTTTCTGATACACCATTCATCTGTGGTGTGTAAGGAGGAGTCCATTGAGAAAGGATACCATTATCCTTTAAGAATTGTATGAACTCCATACTCAAGTATTCACCTCCTCGATTTGAGCGAAGAGTTTTAATACTCTTTCCAGTTTGCTTCTCAACTTCATTCTTGAATTCTTTGAACTTTTCAAAGGCTTCTGACTTGTACTTCATTAAGTACACATATCCAAATCTGGAGCAGTCATCAGTGAATGTAATGAAGTATGAGTAGCCACCTTTGGCTTGGGTAGACATTGGACCACATACATCTGAATGTATTAGTTCCAATATGTTTTTGGCCCTCTCTCCATGTCCACTAAATGGAGATTTGGTCAACTTACCCATTAAACAAGATTCACAAGTTGCATATGATTCATAATCAAATGGATCCAAATATCCATTCTTATGCAACTTCTGAAGCCTATTCTCGCCAATGTGTCCAAGCCTACAATGCCATAAGTAGGTTAAGTTCACACTATTCCTACTTCTCTTAGGAGAAACATCAAGGTGGAGATTATCATAAGAAACATCAAGCAGATACAAACCATTCACCAAATGTGCTAAAGCAACAAGTTTATTTCTAAAATAAACTGAACAACTATTGTTCCCAATGGTAAATTTGTATTCAATTCTGTCTAAGCAAGAAATAGAAATAATGTTCTTAATGATGCTAGGAAAAAAATAGCAGTCATCTAATATGATCATATCTCATGAAGGTAACTTGAGCTTTATAGTCCCAACAATAACCGCCGCAACGCTTGCGCCATTTCCAAGCCTCAAGTTGACCTCGCCCTTGCTCAACTTTCTTCTACTTGTCAGTACCTACACATCATTACAGATATGAGCAGCACATCCAGTATCTAATACCCATGATGTTGAATCTCTAATAGACAAGTGAAGATCTATCATATAGATACCTGAAGCTTCACCAAGCTTCTTTTTCTCCTGAGCCTTCAATGCAAGATATTCTTTGCAATTCCTTTTCCAGTGACCCTTTTGGTTACAGTGGAAGCATTCGCCCTTTTTCCACTCCTTTGCCTTTGTCCTTCTTTTGAGTTTGTTTCTGCTTGGTCTGCTGCTTTGCTTTGTCTTTCCTAAAGGCTTGGGCTACTTTTCTCTTCTTGTTGGACTTTCTAATCATAAGAGCAGTGGGCTTTTCCTTCTGAAGGTTGCCCTCAGCAGTTTTAAGCATGTTAAGCAACTCAGTCAAGCTAACCTGAATCTTGTTCATTGTAAAGTTAACAATGAACTGGGAGTATGAATCTGGTAGTGACTGAAGGACCAAGTCAGTACTCAGCTCCTTGTCAAGAGGAAAACCCAGTCCCTCGAGCCTTTCAATCCATTCTATCATCTTCAGCACATGGGTCTGCACTGAAGTGCCCTCTGCCATCCTAGCTCTAAACAGGGACTTAGATATCTCATATCTCTCGACCCTACTCTGCTCTTCAAAAAGCTCTTGCAAGTGGCGCATGATGGATCTAGCATCCATTTTCTCATGTTGCCTTTATAGTTCATTGCTCATTGAGGCAAGCATGTAGCATTGGGCTAGAATGGAATCCTCTTTCCATTTCACATATGCGATCAACTCCCCTTCAGGTTCATCGAGGGGTGGTTCAGGGGGAATCTCACCCTCCAGGACATAGGCAATCTGTTCAGACCTGAGGACAATCTTCAGGTTTCTGAGCCAATCAGAGTAATTAGGGCCAGTCAATTTGTTGGCATCCAATATGCCACGAAGTGGGTTACCTGACGACATTTTTGCCTACAAAGGAAATATAAGAGCATTAAGCAGATGTTCTTAATAATGGTTAAATCTAGATCAGGACTTTAATCAAGATTAACTCCCACTATTTTTGACGAACTGTATAACCCTCAAATATACAGAACGAGAGACGCCGACGGTCTCCTAGCGGGGATCAGAATCTCACTGACTCATAGTATGATCTTGTGGATAGCACAACAAACAACACCATGATCAGAGAGCAGTCAACTCTTGACACTTGCAACTCTTGCAATATCTGATCATATTTCGGCCCCTGGATCATTGATAGCCTTGTGGATAGCACAACAAGCCATCAAAGTCCAGTTTAAGCAGTACCATCATTACTTAACATGCATAGATTCGGATGTAGCCCTTGTGGATAGCACAACAAAGCTGCACCGTTCCTCTATCCCGTTTAAGGCATCATCATACCATAGTTTTAGTTTGTCCTCGGATTTGACAAGCCTTGTGGATAGCACAACAAACCTGTCTAATCTGATTTCGATCCTAAAACTATAATGATGGAGGGCCACGCAGCTCATTCTTAATGATTGCGCTACAACTTAAAATTTGAACGAGGAGGGATTTTGACAAATTTTATCTTGGTCTCATCCTAAGTGATAGTAAATAAATATATCATATATATAGATATTTACTATACCTAGATGATAACATTTGATTCATAATCAAATAAAATAAGCATGCATTACCCATACATGATATTGGTGGTGGTCATGGATAGCACGGTGACCAATCGGAGCCACACAATTAGTCACCATATTAATTAATATAATAATTATATTAACCTGTAGCATACACAAACTCAATAGATCTCATCTTCTGAAGTTTTCTTAGCTGCAGTTGTGGATCATCCTCGCTCCTCCTCGACAGGCAGGTTCGATTACAAAGTAAATAATACAATAGAATTTACATTCATAATGAGAAATTGCCTTATGGCGAGTACATAAATGGAGGGAGGTAGAATTACATCGGAGTGGAGATATAGAGGGAGGCTCGCAGGCCTCAATATATAACACATCTATCAAACCGACATACAACTTCACATCCACACACATATCATCACATGACATCAAATATTTTAAGTGCATATTCATGACCACCGAGGATTAACATTTAATCACACCACACATGATAAAGCATATCAAGTGAGGTTGAATTTCAAAAATACATAGTTTTGGTTTTCACAAAACCAGGGATCCAATCAAAATTGGGTGCATGGATAATTTTCAAAAATTCCATATTATATCATGCCTTTAAATCTACATTTAAAAGCTGTAACATGTCAACATGTTCAAACAAGAATCTGAAATTATTATCTATAAGTTCCTATGCATCCCTCCACCGATATGGAACCATTCCATATGCCTTTCACCCTTAAACGAATTTTAAGGCGGTATCGCAAACCTTGTGTAGCGGCCCATACGATAAAATGCTAGACACTCTGTAAACTCGATTTTTATGAAATCTCTGGCAAACCATAGATAGACCGTTAAAGTCCCTCTGACGGCCTCACGATAAACCGCCAACTTACTATAACGGTTCTAATATAGACCGCCAGTGTTCTGTTTTCTGTCAACCCGAGATAGAATCAAGAACAGTCCATTTAACTTATAAGTAAGCCTAGTTAACTATGTTCTAACATGTTTTAATGTTATTTACTACTCTGAATTTTTATTTACTGATTCATAACAGTGATTTCATTTTACTTAGGATTATTTTTTATACGTAAGTTAATTTATGCCAAAGTCATATACTTTTATAAATGAATACATGTTCTCAAAGTTAGATGATTCACGGTTTTACTGTTTTAATGATTCTCTTCTTATCTCAGAGTCATTTCTATAAGTACATGGCATATATTCCGGTATATGACCATTAGTTACACTTTTGCATTGTAGGAACATAATCTTGAACTTGATAACTTCTCCTTTAGATATTCCTTCCAATGGACTAGAAAATCTTGTTTCAAGGCCTCCGTAATTCTCCGCGAGCTTGGGATTCCCACTAGGACACCGAGTTGGTTGTACCATTAAAGCCCAAATTGTCTAAAAAGCACTACCGATGTTTTCTGAATTTCTGTCCTGTAACGGTTCAATACTCGACCGCTAAGGTCCATTAACGGTCCAGTATCTGACCGCCACGTTCTCTGAGTCCAATTGATTTCTTTCTGGATTCAGCCCACTCTAGCGGCCAAATATCAGACCGTCATATCAATATAGCGGATCAGTTATAGACCGCTAAGTTTCCTGAATGCTATTGACCCAAGGTTTCACCCAAGGGTTAATAATCCTATGATCCTAGATTGACTAATGATAGTCTAGGACTTGTAACCTTATTCAAAGACATCTAAGATAAAGTATGAAAGATAAAGAATGTACCGTTATGCTGTCAAATTTTCTTTAAGGCATAACGTAGTTATTAATGCATTTCTTGATCTTATATATCTATATTTGGTGCATTCTTATTATTGACATTGAGTCTTGAACACTTATTGAACTTATTACATGCGTGGCCAAGTTTATTGCTATATACGTGGAAGTAGCTTGATTTATACTTGAAGATGCGGTTCGAGCACTGATTGTGTTCAAGGGCTCTATGCTAGTCCCCTCGGCTGATTGTCGGAAACATACTATTATAAACCATGGGGTATGATGCTACTGGCATCGCATTGCGATGGGCGTACTTTCTTTATAAATAAGTGAAATTATCCACGGCTCGTGAAGTGAAAATATTCACAGAAATTCACGAAGTACTTGTTACTAAGTAAAGAGTACATTCTTACTTGACTTGCTAGTACATTCTCGTTACCTTCTTGTTCATGAAGGCCGTAATTACATTCTTGCTTGATCATGCTTGCTCAATCATATCTTAACTTGATCATGTCTTGTTACTTTGGTTTATTCATGTAATTTATCGCATTCGTCTGATTTTACTTTATTCTCTAGAGCCCAAAATGCTAATCACTTTAATGTTACCTTCATGTTGATGTGAAGATACATACTGGGCAAGTGTGCTCATTACCTATTTTTAAATCTTTTTAGGAGATGCAAGTAGTTCGGGTTCGGGTTCGGGTTCGGATTCGAGTTCTTCAAGTGATGGGTCCGAGAGCGAATGAAAGTCACATAAGATTGAGAGAAGACTTAGGAAGTCAATAATGTCTAGATCGAGTTCATGTAATCTTCTCTTTATTGAGTCAAATAGATTTAAGGAAGTTGAATAGTTGATGTACTTGAATTATTCTTATTATTAATAAAAGTGAAGGTTTGAATAAATTATTGAGCAATTACTTTGTGTGATTGTTATTGCGCTCTGGTTATTCTTGCTTGCAAGAGACTTACCATGTCACGTTTCCCGAGAATATCTTCCACTGTATTAAAAGCTCGGGGCGTGACATGGGCCGACACGAAGTGTCGTCAGGCTACGACTAGTGGAGGCTCACTAGACACAGAGACTCTCTAAAGGAAAACACTAAAATATGGACAGGTCACGCACGCATCTATCACAAGCAACATTGAACACCAAGCAACACGAAGCCACCAGACTCAGGACAGTCAACTAGACCAGCTAAAACAACGATCCTAGAGTCATGCGACTCGAGTCAAGACCGTCACACAATACGGCAACATGCCATCAAATCAGCCTAGTCCCTGGGTCAGAAACCATGGTAAAACATTATGGAAGCGGCACATAACAGCCGTATCCATTTATCAATCGAAAGTCTTCGACCTCTTAGCTGCTCATCGGACTCACAATTTCGTATAACAAGAAAGCACGGAACATGAGGGGTCACCCGAGCCCTCAAATCACACGGACATGCAAATCGAGATAACCTGGTACCTTTAAGTGTCCGAAACACAGTCTCGATCCCCACGGGACAACCGAGACACTCACGGGGTCAATTGTCAACCACTGGATCACAACCGGGTTGATCGGAGACCAAAGCAGTAAAACAAAATGAAGCAACTAGGTCGCGATTGTCACAAAACCACTACCAACAAGCAGAGACAAGTCACGGTTAAGATCAGACCGCTATCTCCAAAGAAAACCATGTCGCGGTTAAGGCCAGACCGCCACTTGCAGGGGAATAAGGTCGTGATTCACAGAGGACTGCTACCGCCAAATAGTGGCCAGGCCGCGGTCAAGGCCATACCGCCTCTTGCCACGAATAGGGGACACAGGGTCGCATCGACGCTTCGCGAGACGGAGTCGATGCCGCCCAAAACGCGGTTGCAAGATGACCGTTACCATGAGCTAGCGGTTCTCAACAGACCGCCATCAAAATGGGATACAAGGGTAGGCTAATAGCGGTTGATCATCGATCTCTATCATTAGCAGCTTCCTAGGTTGCGGTTCCAACCCAACCGCTACTTTAAGGTAGCGATTGTCGCAATACCGCGACCTCAACCGCCTTACCTACACTGAACAAAATAAGAACGCGGTTCTTAACCGCTACTTTAAGGTAGTGATTGTCGCAAGACCGTGACCTCAACCGCCTTACCTACACTGAACAAAAGAAGAACGCGATTCTCAACCGCTACTTTAAGGTAATGATTGTCGCAAGACTACGACCTCAACCGCCTTACCTACACTAAACAAAAGAAGAACGCGGTTCTCACTGGACCGCTATATTGACCGAGAGAAGAACGCGGTCACTGGACCGACCGTGACTTGTTTCCAGTCTGAAAATCGTAACATCGCACAAAACTCCGTCGTTCCACGCCCCAATTGTCCTAAAACGACGGAGAAATGTTGGGTTCTGTGCACCCCCTCTTTGTCTTTGACAATGGTTTTGATGATTCCAATATATTGTGTGTTGTTCATATATTTTAAAGTGAAAATACTCTGTGTAAGTTTTGTGGAAATATGAACTGGTCATCTTGATCTTGATGCTCACATGTTGCATCTTCTTTTGCAGGTTATCTCACTTATTCTTCACATGCTCTGATCTGCCTCTGGACTTGCATCGACCTCTTCTAGATTACTTTCATCATGTGCATCGTCATCACCATGTTTACTTCTTGATGCACTTCATACATGATGTTTTTCATTGGTGAAATCATATTTTCATAGAAGGTCATAAGGCCCTTGAGCCTTGTCTCTTGTTCAGGATTTCAAGGACCCTTTACTGGTGTGAAATGCTTGGGTTTTCATGAGCACATCCCTTGGTTCTTCAAAAGTCTCAGTGGATGTTATTCTAATTTGATGCTCTCATGCATATCATTCAAGTGTGGTTCATGGAGTTTTCAGATTTTCCAAATTGATATTGTTTCTAGTGTTATCATGCATTCTGATGGTTGAGAATCTCATGTCAGAATGTGCTGGTTCATATTCCCTACATTATGATGGATCCAAAGGTAAGAATTTATGGATGAATGAATTTCATGTGGCTAGATTGAACTTGTTCCATTCTATATGTTTTTAGGTTTAACTTCATCTGCACAATTAAAGGTTGATATGAATTGAATTTCCAATACATGCAGGGTGAATTTTATCAAACAACTCATGGGTCCATGGTAAGTTTCCACTCTTGTTTACAATCCCTTGGATCCTTGGTATGAATTTATGTTTATGTGGATTTCCATGAGCCATTACCTTAGTTCAATGCTTGGTAGTTTGATTTTGAGGTTTGATAGAGGTAAATTGGCTTTTCAAATGAGGTTATTGAGCTTTTCACATGTGCTAATGTGATTCTCATAAAACTTGTTGAAATTTGGTTTGAATGGACCAAATCTGGATGTCTTTGGACAATGTCTGAATTTCTTGATTAAACTTGGAACCCATGTGTGACTTGCTTAAATCATTTTGATTTGTAAAGAACGTGGATTGGAATTATGTGTGTTATCTGTGCTTGTGGCTGCAATTCATCATGTTTCCACTGCATATGATCTTCATGTGTCGATTGGCTCAACATCAAGTGATCAAGGTATACATTTGCTTGAGTTGGAAATGAATTTCCATGTGCTTAGATTGGGGTTGATTCATTAGTCATGCTCTCAATTGATTTCATCTGCTAGTTGAGGACTTAATGGTTTCAAAGTGTTTTATGCATATTCTTGAGGAGGTTCTTGAGATGAAAATGTGTTCAAAGTATTTATGTGCCTCATGCTAACATTTTCATTATCATACTTCATGTCTTTTGGGTCTTGGACTCAAAACTAGCTCTATATGTTAATGCATGATCCAAATATTATGATTTCGATCTAACCTCTCATTTCATCACGTTTTACAGGGCAAGAAATCATGGTTGATCATCATGGGACTTGGTAACATTTAATCATTTAGTTTCCCATGTATTTTTGTTGGTTTAACACCCTTTTCTAACCCCTACTGGCAGGGGTCGACCTTAGAAGTTTTGGGCCGGACAGAACACATTTTATGCAGTCTGCCTGCATGGGTCGACCCATGGGGTCGACCCCTAGAAACTGAGTTTTTATTTTTTGTCTGCCCGCCCTCTGGTTGTCCAGGGGTCGACCCATGGGGTCGACCCTTTCCGGCACGGGAGTTGCGAACTCGTCCGGAACCCACTCTAAACCCTACCAAACTTTACCAAAACACCCCCCATTGGTTACTAATGTTATTAAGGTGTTTTTAACATACTTTGGGAGGGGTTTTGGGTCTTTTAGTCAATCATCTATATATACTATTGTGAGCTCCAAATTTGGAGATTAGGAACCCTAATATGCTAACATTTCTCTTTGTCTTGTAGGAAAAGAAAGAGGGAAAGGAGAGGAGGTGGAGAAAAACATGGATATCATCTACATCCAGGAGGAGTTTACGATCGTGATTGAAGGAAGAAAGGAGCGGAACGAAAAGGGGAACGTGTGGACGTTCTCATCATCGACATCCGGCTACCCTCCGACTTGGGGCTTAGAGAAGATCTTCTACAACCCCTCTCTACTTATGGGAATTCATTATTGCATCTTGTTTGCATCTATTTGAGTCATCTACTTCCGGTTTACAAGGGTTTCCATCCTTTTGGTTGAGCATACATTAATATTTTGGGCGTTTATTGTATATCTTGTTGTTCATCAAACTTGATATATTATCGTGTGTGGGCGGAGTTGCATCTCCGCGTGTATGGATCTATTGCGGGGTAAGTTTCCCCGAGTTTGGTTGTGGTAGACGGAGCTGCGTCTCCGTGTGGTTTTAGTGTTCGGGGTGTGTTCCCCGACGTTGTGTGTGTGTGTTCTACGGTGGCAACGTTTTGGGGCTTGTCCCCTTGTGGATATTGCTGTGGAAGCAGTGTGTGTGGTGTTGGGGTTCATCCCCGTGTTGCTACGTTCCGTAGCGTGGAGTGAAGTCTCACCGAATTCGGTGAGGGGTGGACGTAGGGTGCCCATCGTGGTCCTGAACCACCTAAAAATCTTTGTGTCTCATGTGAATGCCTGTGTGATCATCCATTTCATCTACCTCCCTTCACAGGTCAACTTGTAGATTTTTATTCACGACACCTCCACACATTGCTACCTCCGTTATCTGTGTTTGGCTTTAATTTAATTGTTATTTGCATTGTCAAATCATGTGGGATCGGAAAGATCGAGAGAACTCTTTTAATCTCACATCTGTTTAGGGTAATTAACGTTGTTAGTTTTTATTCCACTGTGTTTAGTTAAGAAAGGTTTTAATAATCCGACATCTCGGCAAAGGGGACAATTCAACCCCCCTTCTTGTCCGCCATCTCTCTGGGCCAACAATTGGTATTAGAGCACAATCTCTGATTTTTTATTAGCGGACCTCACGGTCTAGGAGAAAAGATCGTTACATGATGGCTAGTGTAAATGTGCCTCCTGTCTTTGATGGTTTTGACTTCACATCATGGCTTGGAAAATTGTGTATATAGATTTCTAGTACTAATCTGAGGCTTTTGAACTTAATGACTAATGGTCATCATGCTTTACCAAAAGACAAATCAACGTAGACCGATGAGCACAAGAAAAAGGATTCTGACAATCTTTTTGTTTTGAATACTCTTAAGGCTGCAGTGAACACTAACGTTTATCCTTTTGTTTTATCTTGTAGGTCAGTCAAAGATGTCTTGGATGGGCTAAGCGAGGCCCAAAAAGAAAGATGCGACAATGGTGAGTGCCTCGTGGCAAACAAAGAAAATGAAGGCCAAAGCGAGGAAAACTCTAAGGTAAACTTCGATTCCGAGGATGAAGATGAACTTAGTTATGATGAGTTGATGAATGCATATGATGAACTGTTTGATTGATACAAAGTATTAAAATCTGAAAATAGGAAACTGAAAAAGAAACTTGATGATTCATCGCATGTTAGGTCACCATGTGCTAAGTGCTTTGAAATTGAAAATACTTGTGTTGTTAACTCTTCATGTGAAAAATATTCTGAGCTTAAGAACTTGAATGAAAGCTTGTTACATGATGTTGATGCGCATAAAGAAACTATTTGAATTATGAATGCTGAGAATGAATCTTTATTGGGAAAGCTTTTAGAACTTCAACATACGGGAGAAGATAATGAGAATCTGAAAGAACTGAATAGTGCTATGTCAGAAAGATTGCTTGTTCTTGAAAAGGAAAAATGTGTGTCTGTTGACAAATCTGAATGGTTAAGGGAGCTAAGACATGAAATAGAAAGCTTTAAGAACGTGAATGATATATTTGAATGTAATGAAATCATGAATAAAATGGTTAATGATAATGTGAGTTTTCAAATGAAAGAACCTGAATACATTTCCATGAACGAAAATTCATTTGATAAACTCCAAAATGAAAATAATGCCTTGTTGATTCAAATCTCATTACTTGAAAGTAAACTGAAAAGTCTTGAAAAGGTTGAAAAAGGAAAATATGTGATTGATGATGATTGTGACAAATTGCATGCTCTTGAACACGAAATTGAAAGTCACAAGAGTGTTAATTTCTTGTTAAATGAAAAAATTGCTTCATGTGAAGAAGAGCTTGCTAATTGTGAATTGCATATTTCATCATTACAAAATGAAATCAAAATTTTGAATGAATCCTTGTCTTTGAGTGATAAAGAAAATGAAAAATAGAAAAATGTTGTTGATTGCTCATGTGTGCATAAAAAACCCCCAAAGATTAAACACGTTCATGCACCAAGAAAAAGAAGGAATGTCTTTTGTGACTATTGTGGTAAATTTGGCCATGAAATGAATGATTGTTCTTTGATGAAACTTGATGATGATGAGGCATTGAAGTCAAAATTGAAAATTATTGATGAATCTAAAAATCATGAAAACCCTATGAAGAAAAACTTCAATGTTCATTGCTACTACTGTGGGTTACATGGTCATATTTTTGAAAACTGTTTCATAAAGAAAAATGATGATGAATGGTCTGACAAAAAGAATTTTTCTTGTCATTATTGTGGTCAAGTTGGACACATGATGAATAATTGCTCCTTATTGAAATATGATGAAAAGTGGTCCATGAGAAGAAAATCTTCTCATCGTTTTTATTGTGGCCTGAATGGACATTCAATGGATGATTGTACCATGATAAGGGCTGATGATGAATGGTATGAGCGGAAAAATAAAAAGAATACATCTGGTTATGTTAGAACTAACCCCTCGGGACCCAAGATGGCTTGGGTACCGAAATCTCCAAAATGAGAATCTATTTTGTAGGGGTGCCTTGAGGAGGAAGAATCTGTTGATAAATGAAGATCCTTCAAGGTAAGAGAAATAATGAGCTTTACTGGTAATGAACTTGGTACTAGTTCTTTTTGGACAATTAAACTCAGGTGATAGTTTGAGTTTTAAGAAAAACAGCGTGCTTCTAATTCCATATCTACTGTCATGTTGACTGTCCATGCTTACTAGGTAGCATATTTTGTAAATAAAGTCAAATCTGACATTCATCTGAATTCATATTACCCTCTGTTGACCTTGGTAGTTATGAAGAAAATGGTTTGATCTTGAGAACTTACCTTGGTTAGGTCAGTTTAAAAAAAAAATCTGAAAAGGTAAAAATTATGTTTGGAAGAAAATGTTTGCAATGTTGATTCACTGATTTTGGCATCCTTTGAAATGTTGAGATCTTTTGAGTCTGATGAGTAGTTGTTTGGAATGCTTCTCTTTGCAAATCTTGTGAATAATCTTAATTCTTGAATACTTAACCTTGCACATATATGGTTCTTCATACACACCTTCTCTTTCACTTTGCAAATAAAAAATTCAGGTTTGAATGTTTTGGTATGCACATAAAGTCTTTCATACTTTCACTTATATCCTGCAAATAACAGTTCACTTTTACATACTTAGTTGCATGATACACATTGCACATATCATACAAATCTTTACATACTTGTAAATAAAGAAAGTCTTCGATCATCTGTTCATTTTCTTACATACACTTACATATCATTGCATACTTCTGTGCTTGAATGCCATGATTATTCGGTATATAAAATTATGTTAGTGAAAGGTTGGATTATGTTCAGCCGGAAGATTTCACTACGCGTGAGGTGGTCTTCGGACCTACGTTCTCCGCCACGTACCGGTAATCAACTTGCTTGAAAATTTCAGTTCAGTGCTTGTTTGAATGTATATAATATACAATCACTTTTTGACTCCTTCTATGACTCATCCTTGCTAAATGAAATTACATTGATTTAGACATGTTTGCTACATGGCATATATTAAGGGGGAGATTTTTTATAACCGTGCATACATTTAGGGGGAGACATTACTGTGATAAGGCTAATTCATCTTTTACATTCAATACAACCACCCACACAAAATGAACCTTTTTGAGATAATGATTCAATCTAATAAGGATTACTATTTTCTACTCTACATTTTTGAGGACTATTGATTATCTACATAGAAATCACATGTCTCGTGAGGAAAGAGCTATTCACCCCATCAAAAGTCGCATAAGTGGTTCGTGGATCCGAGTAGTCGAGAATCTCCCCTGAAATAAAGGAGGAAACTCGTGTCGAAAGGAGAAACTAATCCATATGAAAATAAGTGTGATTTGTCACCGAGTAGCCGGGAAGTGCCCCTGAGACAAAAGGTACAACTCGTGTCAAAAAGTGTCTCATCCACATCATAAAAAGTGACGAAACTGAGTAACCGGGAATTGCCCCTAAAACAAAGGGCATAACTCGTGTCAAAAAGGTTAGTCACACCATTTATTGTATTTAAAAAAAATTGGGGTCATACATAGCTACCAATATTCGAGCATTGTGTATGAAAGTGTATGGATGAGATGTTCTTTTTAGTGTTCTTTAGAAAATCTGATTTTCCATATTGACTTGAACTTCATTGCTCTATCTTCACATATGCACCTTGGGTTTGATTGTTTAAATGTCCTTTATGAATCAGTCATCTTTCATGGTTAATGTAGTACTTTATTTATGTAAGCACGACCTTCTTTGTATTGTTCATGCACTGCATGTTCAACGATCAACTGCATTATCCTTACACCCGTCCAGAAGGGACTTGCATGAGTCTATATTTAACTATGCATGCTTGAGTGTTTGAATGCTTGATCCGTCTTGTCCACAACATACTTCATTTCATCTACATGCATCTCTAGGTTATACTTGTAAATAACATGTTAAATAACTCATTGTCAGTTGGTTTTTGTTCTTGACAATTGGGGGAGAATAACGTGCTCTTGAGCACAATACACTTTGTGCATAGCTTAGTCTCACATTCTACATATAGCATAGTTTCTTTATACACTCTTGTCATCTTGCATACAACCTTGTCATACATCTAGCATATAATTCAAAAATTGAACCTTGCACATCAAATTCTCCCTTTTTGTTTGGTGCTCATGCTTTTCACACCTTCCTCTCATGGAAAGTTAATTGCTGGGTTCGTGCACTCTTGTCTCACTCGTTCTTGAAAACTTCACAGTTACTCCTTAGCCCCCCCCCCCCCCCACTTTTTGATAATGTCAAAGGGGGAGAGAGTTTTCGTGGTCACAATATATTGTCATCATCAAAAAGGGGGAGATTGTTGGGTTCTGTGCACCCCCTCTTTATCTTTGACAATGGTTTTGATGATTCCAATATATTGTGTGTTGTTCATATATTTTAAAGTGAAAATACTCTGTGTAAGTTTTGTGGAAATATGCACTGATCATCTTGATCTTGATGCTCACATGTTGCATCTTCTTTTGCAGGTTATCTCACTTATTCTTCACATGCTCTGATCTGCCTCTGGACTTGCATCGACCTCTTCTAGATTGCTTTCATCATGTGCATCGTCATCACCATGTTTACTTATTGATGCACTTCATACATGATGTTTTTCATTGGTGAAATCATATTTTCATAGAAGGTCATAAGGCCCTTGAGCCTTGTCTCTTGTTCAGGATTTCAAGGACCCTTTACTGGTGTGAAATGCTTGGGTTTTCATGAGCACATCCCTTGGTTCTTCAAAAGTCTCAATGGATGTTATTCTAATTTGATGCTCTCATGCATATCATTCAAGTGTGGTTCATGGAGTTTTCAGATTTTCCAAATTGATATTGTTTATAGTGTTATCATGCATTCTGATGGTTGAGAATCTCATGTCAGAATGTGCTGGTTCATATTCCCTACATTATGATGGATCCAAAGGTAAGAATTTATGGATGAATGAATTTCATGTGGCTAGATTGGACTTGTTCCATTCTATATGTTTTTAGGTTTAATTTCATCTGCAAAATTAAAGGTTGATATGAATTGAATTTCCAATACATGCAGGGTGAATTTTATCAAACAACTCATGGGTCCATGGTAAGTTTCCACTCTTGTTTACAATCCCTTGGATCCTTGGTATGAATTTATGTTTATGTGGATTGCCATGATCCATTACCTTAGTTCAATGCTTGGTAGTTTGATTTTGAGGTTTAATAGAGGTAAATTGGCTTTTCAAATGAGGTTATTGAGCTTTTCACATGTGCTAATGTGATTCTCATAAAACTTGTTGAAATTTGGTTTGAATGGACCAAATCTGGATGTCTTTGGACAATATCTGAATTTCTTGATTAAACTTGGAACCCATGTGTGACTTGCTTAAATCATTTTGATTTGTAAAGAACGTGGATTGGAATTATGTGTATTATCTGTGCTTGTGGCTGCAATTCATCATGTTTCCACTGCATATGATCTTCATGTGTCGATTGGCTCAACATCAAGTGATCAAGGTATACATTTGCTTGAGTTGGAAATGAATTTCCATGTGCTTAGATTGGGGTTGATTCATTAGTCATGCTCTCAATTGATTTCATCTGCTAGTTGAGGACTTAATGGTTTCAAAGTGTTTTATGCATATTCTTGATGAGGTTCTTGAGATGAAAATGTGTTCAAAGTATTTATGTGCCTCATGCTAACATTTTCATTATCATACTTCATGTCTTTTGGGTCTTGGACTCAAAACTAGCTCCATATGTTAATGCATGATCCAAATATTATGATTTCGATCTAACCTCTCATTTCATCATGTTTTACAGGGCAAGAAATCATGGTTGATCATCATGGGACTTGGTAACATTTAATCATTTAGTTTCCCATGTATTTTTGCTGGTTTAACACCCTTTTCTAACCCCTACTGGCAGGGGTCGACCCATAGGGTCGACCCTTAGAAGTTTTAGGCCAGACAGAACACATTTTATGCAGTCTGCCTGCATGGGTCGACCCATGGGGTCGACCCCTAGAAACTGAGTTTTTATTTTTTGTCTACCCGCCCTCTGGTTGTCCAGGGTCGACCCTTTCCGACACGGGAGTTGCGAACTCGTCCGGAACCCACTCTAAACTCTACCAAACTTTACCAAAACACCCCCCATTGGTTACTAATGTTATTAGGGTATTTTTAACATACTTTGGGAGGGGTTTTTGGGTCTTTTAGTCACTCATCTATATATACTATTGTGAGCTCTGAATTTGGAGATGAGGAACCCTAATGTGCTAACATTTCTCTTTGTCTTGTAGGAAAAGAAAGAGGGAAATGAGAGGAGCTAGAGAAAAACGTGGATATCATCTACATCCAGGAGGAGTTTGCGATCGTGATTGAAGGAAGAAAGGAGCGGAACGAAAAGGGGAACGTGTGGACGTTCTCATCGTCGACATCCGGCTACCCTCCGACTTGGGGCTTAGAGAAGATCTTCTACAACCCCTCTCTACTCATGGGGCTTCATTATTACATCTTGTTTGCATCTATTTGAGTCATCTACTTCCGGTTTAAAAGAGTTTCCATCCTTTTGGTTGAGCATACATTAATATTTTGGGCGTTTATTGTATATCTTGTTGTTCATCAAACTTGATATATTATCGTGTGTGGGCGGAGTTGCATCTCCGCGTGTATGGATCTATTGCGGGGTATGTTTCCTCGAGTTTGGTTGTGGTAGACGGAGCTGCGTCTCCGTGTGGTTTTAGTGTTCGGGGTGTGTTCCCCGACGTTGTGTGTGTGTGTGTGTACTGCGGTGGTAGCGTTTTGGGGCTTGTCCCCGTGTGGATATTGCTGCGGAAGCAGCGTGTGTGGTGCTGGGGTTCATCCCCGTTGAAGAGGCGAAATCTCGCGCTTGTATCCTGAGCGGGCTATAGATCACCTGAAGATGAATTGCAAGACAGGGAAACGTATCAGAGGGCCCAGGGGGCTTCCCTGGGGTAAAACCCTCCGATGGCTAAGTCAGTAGAGCTATGGTGGAAGCAATAATGGGGAGGAGAAAAACTAGCGCGCGAGATTCCTCTCCACCAGAGGGTGAAGCGGATTGCTCAGGAGTTTGGGTATATGAGTACCTGGATGACTCTCTTCTTCCGTCGGAGGGTAGCCCTGGTTTAAATAGTGTGCCGCCTTCAGGAGTCCTGCAAGCTGAGGGGTCTCCGGCGGGAGTTACGTCCTCGACGTGGGCTTTCATGGCCTTATCGTGGGGACGTTATCGCCTTGAAGTCCGGCGGTTTCTTGACTCCCCTATCCGTTGGGGACTCTTGAACGGCTGATATTTGGTCTGGCCGAGCTCTTGAAACGCCAGCCCTGTCCGGGCGATGAGCATAGCTCGGTGGAAGAGGGGTCGGATAGGTCGGCTAATGCCTGTCTCTCCCGGGTGGGGAAACGGCTTGGGCCGGACCTTCCTTATGACCTGACCATCACTCGGGCCCTCCGAGCCTAGAGGCCGCCGGGGAGAGTTGGTTCCTCGAGTGTTTGTTTATTGGGCTTTTCTTCCCTGAGTGGGCCCTGTGGGCTGTCACCCGGGTGGGCTTGCCTCGTTGGACCCTGTTGGGTCTAGTTGGGCTGCTCTTTGGGTGGGCTACAGAAATCCCCCTCTCCACTTGTCCCCCTCCTACTCCCGAGCCATGGAGGCTCGGTCGAGTAGTTTTTGAGGCTTTGGACCGGCGTGGCTCAGGTGGGTGGAATTCTGTTGGCGTGATGGAGCCACGTATAGTGGTCGCCTGGGCCCGTAATGATGATCCTGACGGATTTGAACTGAAGGGGCCCCCCTTTTCTCGGAGCACGGAACGACGCGCCGCCTCCCTCCAGGGTTTTATAGGCGTTGGGCGCTGTTCGTCGTTCTAGGCTTCTCAGGGTTTTGGGCTTTCCTTAGTTTCTTTGTTTCTGGGGCTCCTTGATGCGCCGTGAGGGCACAGTGGAGGCGCAGAGCCTTGCGGCGGCGTTTGAGGAGTTGGCGAGGATAACCGCGGAGGCGGTCCGGCAACTTCCTTCCCCTCCGGAGTCTTCGAGCTCGCGCGAGGGATCATCTTCCGGCTCGATGGCTGGTCTGCCTCTGGAAATCGGGCAGGTGAGGCGGGAGCCCGTCTCCAACTGTAGTGAGTTGGGGGAGGCCGAGGTGAGGAAACTGGAGCATCGCTTTCGCTTGCCTCTCAGGTACAGCTTTGCTACCGCCGCCCCGTATGAGACGAGTCTGGACAGCCGTACGGGGCACATTTGCACTTTCCTTCTGGCTTGGAAGAGTGGGTTCCGCCTTCCCTTCGAGCCTCTTGTACTCCAGCTTCTCGAGTTCTTCCAGTTGGCGCTTATTCAGTTGGTGGCCAACTCATATCTCCTTCTTTCCGCCTTTCGGATTCTCTGTCGTCAGCACGACATTTTTCCTTCCTTGGACCTCTTTCATTATTTTTTCGAGTTGAAAGCGCACCCGTCGGCGGGGAAGGGCTTTTACTTCATCCAGGCAAGGAGGAACAGGAGTTGCATCTCCCTCGCTGCGAAGGACTCCTCGCACAAGGGGTGGAAGACCCAATTCTTTTGGGTGAAGGCGGAGGCGACGGACGAGTTTTGGAGATGTCTGATCTCGCCCAATTTTCATCCGAATCTTCCCCCTCGCCCGGAGGAGTTCCCTCCCCACGTGGAGCGGCAGGCCACTCGTCTGCTGGGTAACCGCCAGTCGACCAAGGAGCTGGTGACGCCGGAGAACATCGAACGGTGCTTGCTTACGCGGTTGACGTCGATAGGTACCGCTCTCGAGGCTCTTCTCCTGGGATGGTAGTTACTTTTTTCTCCTGACCGGGTTTTCTCCCTTTGTGGCAGACGTTAGGCGGGAACCTCTGGAGGAAGCTGCTGAGGTCATTGATCTGGGAGATGACTCGGCGGTCGATGAACCAGATGCTTCTGCGAGTCGCGCCCAAGCCCGAGATAGGGGCAAGGGGGTGGCTCCCGTGGGGTCCTCACGGCCAACTGGTACAAAGCGCAAGGATCCCATGGCGGGAAAGTTGCGGGAGGCCATGAAGGCCAAGAAACGGGCCAAGAAGGCCGGTCTTCCTCCTACCGCCGGGGGCGACTCTGGCTTGGCGGCGCTCCCCTCTCGGGGGCAAGATGGGGCCGACCCCTTGGGGCCAGCTCCCCTACCTGCCAGGCGAGAGGGGGCCGAGGGGACCGGGGGCCCATCAGAGGGCGGCGATGGGTCGACTCTCCCCCCCACGGAGGCAGAGGGGCCCGATGTCGAAGTGGCTGGCGCCGAGGCCGGGAGATTGGCCGAAGGCGGGGATGGCGAGGTGCGGGCCGAGACAGGCAGGGCTGGGGGTTCGCCCGCTAGGGCGTTGCAGCCCCAGGTGCTTGGAGCTCCTGGTGTGGTCGGTCCCGCGGCGCCGGTTGAGGTTGGGGGTTCGCCCGGGGAGGCGTCGCAACCCCAACCGACCGTGGCGCGCGAGGCGGTTGGCTCCGTCACTCGAGTGGAGTCTTCTGGAGGGGTGCCCCGGGCGGGGCGGTCCCCTCTGTCGGAGCCCTTGGAAAGGCTCGGCATTATAGGCGACCTGTATCGGGTCTTCCGGTCGATTGCCGCAAGGATGAAGGGGGGAGAAAGGCGCAATACCCCCCCCCCCCCCCCGGGATCCTTGATGTCTTGATGGAGGGCGGCCTGGTCATAGCTCGGTCGGCGGCTTTGATGGCGGAGGCGCACGCCCGGACGGAGGCGGAGCGGTCGGAACTTGCCTGGACCCTTGGGGGCTGCGAGAGGAAACTGGCCCGACTCAAGGGGGAGCATGAGGGGCTCCGGCAGGAGTTCTCCGCGTTCCGGGAGGTGGCGCGGGCGAGCCGACTGGAAGTCGGGGTGCTGGCCGAACAGCTCGCCAAGACCCGAGAGTCTCTCGAGAGGACAAGCCGATTCCTTGAGGAGGAGCGTCTGCGCCGCCTCGAGCTGGACAACCGCTGGGAGCTCGAACGCGCCGAGCTGCTAGATCGGGCGGAGGTGGCGGAGTGTCTCCGAGCTGAGGCTAAGGCGGACCGGGCCCGGGCAGAGGAGCGCGCGGCCGAGGCGGAGCGGGCTCGGGTCGAGCTCGTCGGAAGGGCGGGGCAGGTCGAGGCGGAGGCAATCGAGCGTTACAGGAGCTCGGATGCTTACTCGGCCGACCTGATGAAAGCCGCCCTACCCTACTACGAGGTAGCACTACGCCGGGGTGCTCGAAAGGGGTTCAAGCAAGGCTATCGCCGGGCGGTGGACTACGCCGATGAGCAAAACTCCGCTATCGAGTTCCCCTTCGGCCAGTGTTATGACTCAGATGAGTCGGTTTCCAGCTCTTCCTCGTCGGTCGGGGGAGATTCGGAGGGGTCGCCTCCATCGGGGTCACCAGCTCCGGGTGTTTCGGGAGGGCTCACGACCGAGACAGTTCTCGCACAGGCGAGGTCAGTGTCCGAGCCGGCCGTCACCGAAGGCGCCGGGGGTGACGTGTCTCCTTCCGCCGTTCCCGAATGTCAGAGTGGGCCCGAGGCCTGATGTACTTTTGCCTCCTTCCCTTCTTGTCTTTCTTCCCTCTTTTTAGAGGGTTTCCTTTTGGCGTGATAATAAATGACTTGCTCTGTTTGAGTACCATCCTTGCCGTGATTTGGTTGGAGGATCTTGAGTGGTTGGGAGGTGCCGATATGTCCTGCGTGGTTTTCGCATGCAGTTTTGGTAGGCTTTTGACGGGGCATCTTTCCGTTTCCTCACGCTTTGAATGTCAGGCCGCTTCGTGAATCCCGCTAGGGCGGGGGACGAGGAGTTGGAGGTGACTGTTCAGGGGAGAAATCCTTTGGCGTGTTTCCGAGGAGGGGGGGGTCATTTAAGGCGTGTAGCCTCCTTTGGCCTATAAGAAGGACCGAAAGGCGCCCTTTCCTCTTCACTGCTTGGGATTTTCTCTAACAGTCTTTCCTCGCTCCTTCCTCTTCACTGTGCGTTGTGCCCTTGTATTCGGAGCATGGAGGATCCTTCGGAGGGTGACGCCGCCGACGACGGGGAGCGGCGAGCTCCCGCTGCCCTGTAATGTTGAACGGATCCCACGGTCACCGCGCGTGCTCGAGACGGGTCCAACGGTCGCCGCGCAGATCTGGAGAGGGCTTCGACTTGTGAAGGCACGGTTCTTGCCCTTTCTCAGTTCCAGCGTGGCTTCCGGGTGGACGCCGAGGCGGAGGACGGATGGGGGCATCAGGGGAGCCCGCCGTTACTTCCCTCCGTGTGAGGGGAGGAGGCGTATCAAGCTCCCTCCTCACCGAAGCCTTCCTCCGTCTGCAGCCTCTTTCTCCCTCTTCTGCTCTTCATTTCTTTCACTCTTCGGGGGCTGCTTGCTCTCTCCTTCCTTCCAAGGAGTTGGCAGTTTGGAAGAGGGGAGGCCTTCACGGCGCTCCTTTTTCCTGGTTGTTGCCAACTTGGGAGGTAGCCTTCCTCAACGTTTAAAGGTGGCCTCCCTCCTGCAATCCCTCTGTCACCTTTGTCACGGGCCACCCGAGGCAACTGGCTTGACCACCTCTTGTCCGAGCCAGTTTCCGCACGAGGCAGAGTCAGTGGCTGGACGCGAGAGATCAAGACCGAGTCGGCCGAGCGATGACCCCTTGAGGCGGTGTTAGACGGATTTTTGCTTTTTGCTATGTGATGTACTGGCATTTGCCTATCTGATGTACCAATGGTTTGGAATGAAAAGAAAAGGGATTTATTCCGTCCATCTTGCTGTACAATTTCAAAAATAGAATTTGCGTAGTGCGGCTGCGTTCCATGTCCGAGGAATAGGTTCCCCTTCCATTGTCGCTAACCTGTACGCACCTTTTCCGAGCGTCTCGACCACTCGGTAGGGGCCTTCCCAGTTGGGGGATAGCTTGCCCGCCGCCTCTAGTGGTCGAGAGGCTTCGGCCTTCCTGAGGACGAAGTCCCCTGGTTGGAAATGTCTGTCTCGGACCTTGGCGTTGTAGTATCGAGTGAGGCGGCGCTGGTACTCCGTTGCCCGGACGTTCGCGATCTCTCGGAGTTCGTCTGCTAAGTCGAGGTTCTCGAGCAATTTTTGCCCGTTTGCCTCGAGTGAGAAGCTGATCACTCAGAGAGACGGATTGGCGATCTCCAATGGAACGACGGCTTCGGTGCCATATACCAACTGAAAAGGGCTTTCACCGGTTGCCGTCCTGGGGGTTGTTCGGTGCGACCATAATACGCTAGGCAGTTCCTCGAGCCAGCTACCCTTAGCCTTGCCGAGTCTGGTTTTTATGCCTTTCAAGATAGTCTTGTTGGCATTTTCAACCAGCCCGTTGGCCTGAGGGTGGGCGACCGAAGTGAAGTGGTTGCGGATATTTAGGTCGGCGCATCTATCTCAGAAGTACCGAGAGTCGAATTGCCGACCGTTATCGCTTACTATCACTCGGGGGATGCCAAAGCGACAAATGATCGATTTCCAAACAAAGCCCCAAACGACTGTCTCGGTGATCCTCGCCGTAGCTTCGGCCTCGATCCACTTGGTGAAGTAGTCGATGGCGACGATGATGAACTTCTTCTGGGACTGAGCCGTTGGGAAGGGCCCAAGGATATCGATTCCCCACCGAGCGAAAGGGTAAGGCTCGGCTAGGGTGACAAGTTCCGTAGCCGGCTGATGGACCAAGTGGTCGAACCGCTGGCATCGGTCGCACTGTTGAACATAGGCCGAGCAGTCGCGCTGCAGGGTGGGCCACCAGTACCCCTGTCGTAACAGGATTCTGGCCAGCGACCTTGCCCCTGAGTGCGCTCCGCACAGGCCTTCATGAATCTCTTGGATGGCTCGGCTTGCCTCGTCGGGACCGAGGCACTTCAGGAGGGGACCGGAGAACGATCTTCGGTAGAGAGTGTTGTCGAAGACGACGAAGCGCCGAGCTTGATACTTCATTCGGCGGGCTTCTTGAGGGTCGGAGGGCCCTTGGGAGTCTTGTAGCCAGGACAGGTAGGGGGAGCGCCAGTCACTTGGAGTGGCCGAGTCAACAGCGAGGAGCTCCGTGTCAATGCTCGGGCGCTCTAGCTCTTCTAGGAGGACCGACCGTGTACCTTCCGGGTCTAGGGAGGAGGCCAATCGAGAGAGGGCGTCCGCCCGAGAGTTTTGCTCCCGAGCTATCCGGACTACCCCAAATTCCTCGAACTGTTGGGCCAGGCTCCGGACCAACTGAAGGTATTTGATCATGGGTGCCTCCCGAGCTTCATACTCGCCGTTGACCTGACCTGCGACTAGTTGAGAGTCGGTGTGGATCCTGACTCGCTCGACCCCCAGCCGTCGGGCCATGCGCGCTCCCGAGATAAGGGCCTCGTACTCAGAAGCGTTGTTGGATGCCTGAAAGTTGAATTTCAAGGCGTACTGTAGCTCTATCCCTTCGGGGGACCTCAGGAGTATCCCCGCACCGCTGCCTGCCGAATTGGACGATCCATCGACGAACAGTTCCCAGGTTGGCCCGGTCGTGGTCGAGGCCTGTCCTCGGCGGGGATGGTGCTTTCGGCAATGAAGTCGGCGAGCGCTTGGCCTTTGATTGCTGATCGCGGCCGGTACGAGATGTCGTAGGCCCCGAGCATAATGGCCCATTTGACGAGTCGCCCTGAGGCCTCGGGGTGGGCCAGAATCTTCTTCAACGGCTCGCCGGTTAGCACGGTGATGGGGTGCCCCTGGAAGTAGGGGCGGAGGCGCCTTGCGGAGGTAACCAACGCTAGCACGAGCTTCTCGGTTGCGGGGTACCTCCGTTCGGCCTCATTGAGCACCTTGCTGGTGTAGTAGACTGGTCTTTCGATTCCCGAGTCATTTCTGACTAGGACCGAGCTGACCGTGGATGGCGTCGCCGAGAGGTAGAGCAGCAGGACTTCGCCTGGGGCGGGCTTGGAGAGCACTGGTGGCGAAGCCAGGAACTTTTTAAGCTCGGCGAACGCTGTCTGGCACTCCTCATCCCATGCGAACGTAGCAGACGCTAGCTTGGGTCCCCTCATCAGTTTGAAGAAGGGCAAGCATCGTTCGGCCGCACGGGACAGGAAGCGGCTGAGAGCGGCCACACGCCCTGCCAGACGCTGAACGTCTTTAATGCATGTGGGCGGGCGCATGTCCAGGATGGCCTGGACTTTGTCGGGGTTGGCTTCGATCCCGTGCTGAGTGACCAGGAAACCCAGGAACTTCCCGGATTTTACTCCAAAGGCGCACTTGGCGGGGTTGAGCTTCATGTTGTACTTCAGGAGGGTGCCGAAGGTTTCGACAAGGTCGGTGAAGTGGTCTTGGGCCTTGGGGGTCTTGACGAGCATGTCGTCAATGTAAGCCTCGACGTTCCGACCCAGCTGTCCCTCGAACATGTGATTTACCAGTCGCTGATATGTGGCTCCGGCGTTCTTCAACCCGAAAGGCATCCGGGTGTAGCAGTACACGCCGCAGTCAGTGATGAAGGCGGTCTTCTCGACATCTTCTGGGTTCATTCTGATCTGGTGATAACCTGAATAGGCATCCAGGAAACTGAGTATCTCGTTGCCCGAGGTTGAATCAACCAATTGGTCGATGCTCGGTAGCGGATAGCAGTCCTTGGGGGTAGCCTTATTCAGATCGGTGAAGTCCACGCACATTCGCCATTTACCTGTAGCTTTTGGCACCAGGACGACATTGGCTAGCCACGTAGGGTACAGGACTGGTCTGAAGAGGCCTGTCTCTTGTCCCTTGGTGACCTGCGCCTTGATGATCGCCTGTTTCTCGGGCGCATGCTTCCTTCTCCGTTGTTGTACGGGCTTCACGGTAGGGTCAAGGCTGAGCTTGTGCATCACGGTCTTCTCTGGTATGCCAGGGAGTTGATCATCGGACCAAGCAAAGACCTGACATACTCAGAAAGGAATTTTTTGTATTGCTGCTGTTCCATGGGTGGTAGGTCGGCTCCGATCCTTACTCCGAGGGCCGGGTCATCGTTTAGGAATACCGTTAGCAATTCGCCACCGGGCTCGGCGGTTACGGTCTTCCCTTCGATTCCCTTGGGGCCCTTATCTCCCCCGTCCGGCCTTGAGGCTTCCACCGAGATGTTGTAGCACCTTCTAGCCGTGGCCTGGTTACCTCGGACTTCCCCCAACCCGTTTTTGGTGGGAAACTTCATTTTCTGGTGATAGGTAGATGGTACGGCCTTTATCCGGCTGAGGATTTTCCGGCCGAAAATGGCGTTGTACGCTATCATACCCTTAATCACTATGAAGTCCACCATGACCGTAACGGTTTTGGGTGGGGTGCCGATGGTGACCGGCAGGCTTAGGGCTCCCTCGGGGTAGGTGGCTAGGCCGTTAAACCCGCAAAGGGGTGTTCGGATCGGGCGGAGCTTGGATGGGTCTTCCCCCATCTTAAGGAAACAGTCGTAAGATAATACATCGGGGGCGCTCCCATTGTCAACCAGAATTCTATCTACGTTACAATGGTTTATTGTGGCCGAGATAACGAGGGCATCATCATGCGGGGTCTTCAGCCCTTCCAGGTCTTGGTCGGAGAAGACTATGACCTGGGGCTCCCTCGGCGGGCCGCTGGAGGGTTCTAAGACCTGGCTGGCCCGCTCGGCATGACGCTTCCTTCCTCGGCTGGTGTCGCCGCCCGACGCCGTTCCTCCGGAGATGACGTTGATGTGGACCCCTCGGGGGGCGTTGTCGATCTCCTCGGCGGCGTCCCGGTCTTCTTTGCGCCCGGCTGCAAACCGGGCCAGGTGCCCCTGACGGATGAGACGTTCGATCTCGTCCTGGAGCTGGTGGCAGTCGCCGGTATGGTGCCCGTGGTCGCCGTGGAACAGGCAATGCCTGTCGCGCTTGCGGTTCTTCGATCTCATCGGTTCGGGCCGGCGGAGGAGTCCCGAGTCTTTGATGTCTTCATAGATCTCGTAGACTGGTGCGGTCAGCGGGGTGTACCGCTCATACTTCCTCTTGCGCTCTCCTTCCCGATCGCGCTTCTTGCCCGAGCCAGGGTTTGGCTCGGAGGCTCGCTTCTTGTCCCCCTCCCGACCCGAGCCGGTTGTGTCTCGGCAGGCGCTGAGTACTTCTTCGCACTCGGCGTGGCGCAGTGCCAGAGTCACTAGCTCGGCAAGGGTCGAGGGAGGGTGGAGGACAAGTTCGCGGCGGAGGTTCTCGTCCCGGGTGCCCCCGGTCAGAGCGGTCGTGGCCGAGGCCACATCCAGGCGGGGAATTCTGAGGGCTTCCGATTTAAATCGGTGGACATAAGCCCGGAGCCTTTCCCCTTGCGCCTGTTTGAGGGCCAGGAGCCCGCTACTGACCTTGGGGGGGCGCTTCCGGCGAAGCTCTCCTTGAAGACTCGCCCGAATTGCCTGAAGTCCGGATGGACCCAGGGGCGAGGGCCCGGAACCATGCCTGAGCGCCTTGGACCAGAGTGGCCGCAAAGGCTCGGCATTTAATAGGATCCGGTGTTCCATGCAGAGTCACCAGGGCGTCGAAGCTGTCGTAGTGGTCGGCTGGGTCGCCCTGGCCATCATAGAGCTTGAAGGTCGGAATGGAGGTTCTGGGAGACACCTCTGCCTTCAAGATGTATTCGGAGAAAGGGGATTTCTCCTCATCCTCCGGGAAAGAGGTTTTCTGCAGGGCGCGGAGGGCGCGCTCTTGCTCTGCAAAACGTCTTTCGAAGTCCCTCAGCCGGAGGGAAAGTTCCGGCTGCGGTCGTGCCGTGGGACTGGGGGGAGCGTCGTGGCGATCCTCAGGACCGCCGGCGCTCGGGCGTGGAGGCCTCGCCCCCTGTTTCCCTTTTCTGGGCGTGGAGGAAGCCTCTTGCTCCGGGGGCGGAGCTTGCGAGGGTCCTCCCACGTTGTTGCGGATGAGCTGCTGACCGCGGAGGGTGAAGCGGCCCCCAGCGGTATGCTGGGACGCACTTCGGGGGGGGCTCCCGGACGGGGCGCGGGACCTGGCATCCCTTGCCGCCTGGGCCCTCATGAGCTCCACGAGGACGTCAAGCTTCTTATTGAGGGCCTGGAAGACCTCGTCGCCACCGTTGGGGGGTACCCCCGTCGCCGTCGGAGGGGGCGGCGGTCCGTTGGTGGGGACGCTGGCGTTGGAGGGAGGGTTCTGTGAGGCCCTAGAGGGGCCATCTCCTGCCGCCACCACGGCCTTGCCCTTCTCGACGGCGGATCTCCTCCCTGAGCTTCTTCTCACCATCTCGGCTCTTCGTGCGTTTCCCACAGACGGCGCCAGATGAAGAGGCGAAATCTCGCGCTTGTATCCTGAGCGGGCTGTAGATCACCTGAAGATGAACTGCAAGACAGGGAAACGTATCAGAGGGCCCAGGGGGCTTCCCTGGGGTAAAACCCTCCGATGGCTAAGTCAGTAGAGCTATGGTGGAAGCAATAATGGGGAGGAGAAAAGCTAGCGCGCGAGATTCCTCTCCACCAGAGGGTGAAGCGGATTGCTCAGGAGTTTGGGTATATGAGTACCTGGATGGCTCTCTTCTTCCGTCGGAGGGTAGCCCTGGTTTAAATAGTGTGCCGCCTTCAGGAGTCCTGCAAGCTGAGGGGTCTCCGGCGGGAGTTACGTCCTCGACGTGGGCTTTCATGGCCTTATCGTGGGGACGTTATCGCCTTGAAGTCCGGCGGTTTCTTGACTCCCCTATCCGTTGGGGACTCTTGAACGGCTGATATTTGGTCTGGCCGAGCTTCTGAAACGCCAGCCCTGTCCGGGCGATGAGCATAGCTCGGTGGAAGAGGGGTCGGATAGGTCGGCTAATGCCTGTCTCTCCCGAGTGGGGAAACTGCTTGGGCCGTACCTTCCTTATGACCTGACCATCACTCGGGCCCTCCGAGCCTAGAGGCCGCCGGGGAGAGTTGGTTCCTCGAGTGTTTGTTTATTGGGCTTTTCTTCCCTGAGTAGGCCCTGTGGGCTGTCACCCGGGTGGGCTTACCTCGTTGGACCCTGTTGGGTCTAGTTGGACTGCTCTTTGGGTGGGCTACAGAAATCCCCCTCTCCACCCGTGTTGCTACGTTCCGTAGCGTGGAGTGAAGCCTCACCGGGTTCGGTGAGGGGTGGACGTAGGGTGCCCATCGTGGTCCCGAATCACCTAAAAATCTTTGTGTCTCGTATGAATGCATGTGTGATCGTCCAGTTCATCTACCTCCATTCACAGGTCAACTTGTAGATTTTTATTCACGACACCTCCACACATTGCTACCTCCGTTATCTGTGTTTGGCTTTAATTTAATTGTTATTTGCATTGTCAAATCATGTGGAATCGGAAAGATCGAGAGAACTCTTTTAATCTCACATCTGTTTAGGGTAATTAACGTTGTTAGTTTTTATTCCACTGTGTTTAGTTAAGAAATATTTTTAAAATCCGCCATCTCGACAAAGGGGATAATTCAACCCCCCTTCTTGTCCGCCATCTCTCTGGGCCAACAGGAAACAATCACAAATCCATTACAAGCCTTCCACAAGTCGGAAGGAATCCAAAAATCACAAAATGACAAAGAAACGGGCGATTTCCTCAAATCAACCCAAAATGACCCACATGGATATTCGGTCTCATACCGGCCCCAAATCGCGAGCAAATGGAACCAAATTGACAGGAATCGCATCCCGGCATTCCAGGGGTTCGAGCTCTATCATTAGAATCAAAAAACATCGCCTGAAACGGCGAATTCGTCTCATACCCCCATAACATACTTTTTGCCCTAAAACGGGAAAACCTGCTCAAACTCGCTCCGTTCAGCACGAAATCGCGAGGGAATGCAGGACAAGGGTAGAGAATCCATCCCCCTACCTCCACCTATGATCTGCCGCGCTGAAAATGCAGTTTCCATGCCGAAAACACCACACGAACCCACGCTGACGCTTCGAATCCACGAATGGGATCGTGCCGCGCCACGCCTCGATCCACGCTCCACGTCGTCTCCACGTCGTCCCCACGCCTCCTCCGTTGGCCGTCGGAGCAGAGGGGAAGAGGAGAGAGAGAACGGAGGGAGAGAGAGAGTGAGAACGTGAGTGAGGGAGAGAGAGGGTGAGGGTTTCAAAAACAAGAAATTAAATATAATATTTGTGGAAATCAATTTTGGAGCTCGAAATTCTGAAAAATGAGAAAAATGAGGAATAATTATCTCCGCGATCCTCGAAAAGAACACAACGCACCTGCATCGTCCCGGAGTCCGAAATATCAACGGTTCACCCTCCACGGAGATCCGAAGATAAAACAGTCCGAAAAACTGATTCAATTGCTAAACTCCACTCGGGACCTACAAAAGCGCTTCGAAAGCACTCGGATTCCGATCCGAAAGATCTTGTGTATTACACAAAGCGATCCCAAAACTGCATGTGCTAAGTTAGTCTGTTGATACTATGCAAATCAGTTGGGTGACAAGTGCCTGTAAAACAGGTACGTAACCACTTGGAAAATAACAAGTGTAATCTTTAATGAAAAGTTAGTAAATACTCCGAACAAGTTGCAAGGGAATTATACATAGGGAAGTCAAGAAAGGCTGACCGAATCAGTATAAAAATATGGTGTTTCCCCTGGTTTGATTACGTTCTTGTATTTATTTTCTAGTGCATTACTAAACATCTTTTTAATACGCTGTTATTTCTCATCGACATATCTACTTACCCTCCTCTAAGGTGTGTCCGACTAATTATAGGAACATAACAGACTTTAGAGCATTTTTGATAAATAATTGGATTATAGGGACTGATAAGTAAATACTCAAGATTAGAGCGGTTAAACATTAAAAATATCTAGATAAGCATGATTTAGAAATAGTGCTTAATGGTATTAAGCTCGAACGATAGATCTACACATTAGAATCCCACGAGAATAGTTCACGTGGAAGCACTTTCCCATGATGGATATGGAATGCAATATATAATGATGTAATATTAAAAGATTTGCGGATTTTTCTTTGGTGCATTCTGATGCGACATCTTTCACCGTATATTTATTCTTGTCTTCGTATTAAAAGTCACCGGACGATCGAACAGATTCCATTAAAGATGTCAATTCTAAGCAGACAAGTCAAATATATTCTTTTACAATGTGATTCATATGGCTATTTAATAAAAACTATTAGTAAAAAAAGTTTGTGATAAGATAGTATTCGTCTTTTTTTATTCATGGACACCTTATACGATGTGATATTACCCCACGGGAAGAAGGGTACACTTTTGTACTATGGCATCTGTTAAACTTCCTCTGTATTAGAAAATAAAATTAGTTGGGTGACCTTTTTAGAGAGGACATCTAGAGAGAGAATTCCGAGTAAAAATATATATATAAAAATATATATATATATATATAGAGAGAGAGAGAGAGAGAGAGAGGATCGGTGTGATTGTCCGGGATGTACGAGCGAGAATCGAGAAGAATGGGATCGGATCAATTTTAGATGTCCTCTCACAAGAGATAGTTATCGTCTTTAGCCCCCCAAAGCCAAAGGGAACCCACTTCTCAACACGCTGTTCTTCTTCTTCTTCTTTCTGCCCCCCCCCCCCCCCTTTTTCTTTCTCTTCTTCTGATCTCTTTCACGGCCGAATCGGTCGAGAATAGCCTAACTTATGCTTGGACCATCGATTAGGAGTTAGGCCACACCCTCGTTATTGGAACGAGATATTTGCCTGAGAGTGGATTTTGTACGAATCCAAACCAAAAGGACCTAATTTGACCAAACGCTACGAGCCAATTGCTCCGGTTGAAATGAGAGTCGGTCTTTATTTATTTTAATCTTATTTTATTAAATATATTAAAATAACATTAAGTTAAAAAATATTAATTTTAATATTTACTCTGATAATCAGATATTAACTCATCCGCATTAACCCATTTCAGTTGCAAGAGTGGGGGAGCATGATGAGCTGGGGCGGCGGGATTCCCGCTGCAGCGGATACCGACGCCCCCCCGCCGAATCAAACGGATGTCCCCATCGCTCTTGTTCAAGGCGCCTATCCCCTCCCGCCAGCTGGTCCGCAGCGTCCGTCCCCGCACCTTCCCTTCCTCCCGGAGCGCCATACTTGAGAGAGAGAGGTGGGGCGATGATGGTGTACTGTTTCCCACGCAAGACGGCAGCATGCACTCTGGGTTCTGCTCCATCTGGGGCCATCCGAGGAAGAACCTGCCACTGCCTCTGGGCTTCCCTTCTCTTGTTGCCCTCCTCCTCCTCCTCCTGCTGGACGCGACGCCGACGTGCGCTAATGGTGTCGAAGGTTTCGACCCTCTGATCCAGCTCCCTCGTCGCGGGGATGGCGTGGGTGACGGCGGCGGGCTGTCGCCAAGGACGATTGTCTCAGTGGACCAGTTCGGAGCGGTCGGGGACGGGATTCACAACGACACGGAGGTATGAGATTTAGCTGAATACTTGTGACGCATGCTGAAATTTTCATGCCCTGTTCGGGAAAAAATCGATGGCAATGGACGGGAGAGGATGGAAGATCGTATTGCGTTATTGGCAAGTGATCCGGGGAACCCCGTTGCCTTCGCGATCGTCGTATAGGAATGAGAATGAGAGAGACCCATGTTCCAAGAACCCCTTTTTTCCGTTTAGATGGAAAAGAAGGAGTGACGACTCTTTGTTTGATTGTAGTGATGTGGAGAATCCTATGTTTTTGAAACTAGAAGGCGGCACAGGAAGATTTGCGTCCGAGTGCTTTTCTGTTCTTTTTCCGTGATTTTGCCTGTGTGGGCATACCCATTCGCATTGCCCGAGTGCAAGCAAACCAAGAAGGCCAGTATCTTTTTAAGATTTAAACTATCATCATCATCGTCATCATCAGAGCCTTATCCCAATTAATTGGGGTTGGCTACATGAATCATATTTCGCCAAAGATTTCTATCAAGTGCAATATTCGTATTTAAACTCAAGAAACTAATGTCCTTCCTAATAACATCGCACCATCTCATTTTAGGCCTTCTCCGAGCTCTTTTACTAGTATCCACTAAGATTTGGTCACATCTTTTAACCGGTACTGAATTAGGGCGACGACACACATGTCCAAACCACTTGAGTCTATTTTCTCTCATTTTACTATCAATTGGAGCTATCCCTAAGTCCTTACGGATACGCTCATTCTTAATCTTGTCTTTCTTAGTCTTGCCACACATCCATCTCAACATCCTCATCTCTGCTACACACATTTTGTGGATGTGTTCCTTTCGTACTGCCCAACACTCAGTACCATATAACAAAGCAGGTCTCACAGCCGTTCTATAAAACCTCCCTTTGAGTTTCACAGGCATACGACGATCACAAAGGACACCTGATGCACTTCTCCATCTTAACCAGCCTGCCTTAATCCTATGTGTAACGTCATCATAAATCTCCCCATTCTCTTATATGATAGACCATAAGTATCGAAAGCTACTACTCTTCGGAATATTATGTCTATCAATTAGAACCATGTCTTCCTGAACCACTCTCCCATTACTAAAATTACAGTGCATAAACTCTGACTTACTCCTACTAATTTTAAAACCTTTAGACTCCAAGGCAAGTCTCCAACGCTCTAACTTAGCATTTAGAGCATCAATACTCTCATCAATTAAAACAATATCATCTGCAAAAAGCATACACCAAGGGATATCCTCATGCAATTGTTTAGTTACTTCATCCATTACTAAGGCAAAGAGATACGGACTTAGTGTAGAACCTTGATGCAAACCTATAGAAACGGGAAATTCACCAGTCTCCCCAGCAATAGTTCGAACACTAGTAATAGCGTCGTCGTACATATCTTTAATCAAATCAACATATCCTTGAGAGATTCCTTTCTTTCTTCATGTCCACCAAATCAATTCTCGGTACTCGATCGTACGCATGCTCTAAATCAAGAAAAACTATATACAAATCTTTTCTCATCTCTCTATACTTCTCCATTAGCTGCCGTAGTAAGAAAATAACTTCTGTAGTAGATCTATTTGACATAAAACCAAACTGATTTTCCGATACAGTAGTCATACATCGGAGGCGTTTTTCAATTACTCTTTCCCAAAGTTTCATAGTATGACTCATAAGTTTAATTCCACGATAATTGTTACAACTTTGAATATCTCCTTTGTTTTTATAGAAAGGAACTACAACATTTTTTCTCCAAACTTCTGACATTCTCCGTTCCTTTAAAATTTTATTAAAAAATTTAGTTAGCCACTGAATACCAATATCTCCTAGGCCTTTCCATACTTCAATAGGTAAGCCATCTAGTCCTAAGGCCTTACCCACTTTCATTTTTCTTAAAGCATCCTCCACTTCTGACATCTTAATACGCCTGAAATATTGATATTTATCAAATATTGTGGACTCTTGGATACCTTCTAAAGATAAATCATTGACGGAATCTCCATCAAGTAACTTCTGAAAATAGCTATGCCACATCCCTTTAATCTCAAGATCCTTAGTTAAAACCCTTTGATCTTCACCTTTAATACACCGAATATGATCTAAATCTCTAGTTTTCCTTTCTCTTAATTTAGCAAGTTTAAATATGTCCTTTTCACCCTCTCGGGTTCTTAATTTATTATATAAATCTTCGAATACCTTTGATTTAGCTTTGCTAACTATTTTCTTAGCTCTCTTTTTAGCGATTTTATAGGCTTCTAGGGTTTGATCATTTTTGTTAGTTTGCCAAACTTTAAAGCATTCTTTTTTTACTCTAATGGTATTTTGGATTTCCTCACTCCACCACCAAGTCTCCTTTTCTAAATTCTTTTTACCTTTAGATTCGCCTAAGAGTTGTTTTGCAACCCTCGTTATACAATTTGTAACATTATTCCACATTACATTAGTTTCTTGTTCTAAATTCCAAATATTTTCCTTTAATAGATGATTTTTAAATGTTTCTAAACTTTTACCTTTTAAATTCCACCATTTAATTTTGGAATAATTATTTATAATGATCTTTCTTTCGAATTTAGGGATAGTGACATCCATTACTAACAACCTATGTTGAGGGGCTAGACTCTCACCAAGAATAACTTTGCAATCTTTACATAAAACTCTATCGACCTTCCTAATGAGAAAATAGTCAATTTGACTTATATATGTTTCACTCTTGTATGTCATTAAGTGTTCGTCCCTCTTCTTAAAGAAGGTATTAGTAATTGCTAGATCATAGGCCATAGCAAAATCAAGAATAGTGTTACCCTTATCATTTCTATTGTCAAAATCAAGCCCTCCATGAATCCTCTCATAGCCTCTATTATCTTTACTCACATGACCATTAAGATCCCCTCCAATAAAGATTCTCTCTTCACTAGGGATATTTTAGATCAAACTATCAATAGCCTCCCAAAATTACTTTTTAATGCTCTCTTCTAATCCTACTTGAGGTGCATATGCACTAATTATATTCAAAGTATCATCACCTAAGATAAGTTTAATTAACATTAGTCTATCCCCCAATCTATTTACTTCTACAACTCTGTCTTTTAAATTTTTATCTATTATTATAGCAACACAATTTCTAGAATTATTATTACCCGTATACTAAATTTTATATCCATCAATGTCTTTAGCTTTAAGATTTAAACTATGTAGGGGAAAAAAATATTTTGATGATCAAGCAGTTAAATTTCGAAATGTGAGGACTGAAAAGGTCTGGGTGGACGCAATGTTTTTTTTGCTCTCTATCTCTCTCTCTATCAATATAATATATATATATATATATATATATATATATATATACATACACGCATATATGTTATCATCTGTTTCAACTCTTTCAACTGCGCCTTCCTTCCACTGAAAGAAAATGTCTTCAATCCTTACGAAAACAGAGCGGGAATAGGAGTGGGATTGGGAATGAGACAGGAGGATAGGAGGAGACTATCTTCTAGTTAACAATTCAAACTTTTTCCATGGGAGTGAGGGGATGGGGAGCCGGAGTACTTTTGTGAGCACAATCAATGATAAAATTGAATGAATCATGCTTTTAAGCTTCAATTGATTTCTTATTCTTGGTGTAATGATTGTTGTCCAGGCATTTCTACATGCTTGGCAGGCTGCTTGTTCTATGACAGCACGAACAATTCTTAAAGTTCCAGCTAGGAAGGTTTATCTTGTTGGGCCGATCGACCTTTCAGGGCCTTGTGACTCAAACTTGACTTTGTTGGTATGGATTCTGATATATTACATTTGATGGTTGGAGTGACTGAAGTGTATATTCCAAATGCTTTTGAACAAAAAAGAATTTGGTTGCTTAGTTATGTTGTGATTTTCATTTGGATAGATTTCGGGGACCATAATTGCTCCTCATGATCCCGATATCTGGCGCAACTTGAATCCACAAAAATGGCTGTATTTTCGTGGTGTAGATCATCTCAACGTACGAGGAGGAGGCACCATCAATGGCATGGGAGAAAAATGGTGGGCTCAGTCATGCAAGATAGAAAAGTCAAATGTGAGTCTTGGTTTGGTGTAGGGTCTTTTATTTGTCTTCTTCCTAGATCTTAGTTTGGTAGATGAACTTGTGATTCTTAATCAACACCAAAGCATTAAACTCTTCAATTTTCTTTTGCAGCCATGCCAACATGCCCCTACGGTTAGCACTATCTTATTTCATATACCAGGAAACCTCTTGTCACATCTCATTTCCATGGTTGATGTGCATTTTGTTGAATTAACTTACTTAACAAAAGTTTCTTACTGGTCAATGATACCATGCCACAGGCCATCACTTTTCATAGGTGCAAAGACCTAAGGATACATAATTTAATGCTGGTGAATAGCCAACAGTTCCATATTGCATTTACAGACTCCATCAGGGTGACGGTATCCAGTCTTAAAGTGATTGCACCTGCAGATAGCCCAAACACTGATGGCATACACATAAGTGCATCAGTTCAGGTTGAGATTAAGGACAGCGAGATAAAGACAGGTTTAACTATTACATTTTGCTAAGTCTGAACTCCATGATTCAATCACACATTGTATCTTGATTCTAGATTCTCTTTATCATCTAGAAATTAAAGTTGATACTGGTAAATGTCTGACTCGTCCTGGTAACAGTGATTTATTTTCATCTCCTATTATGGGTCAGATAATGATGTTGTTTTATTATCTTGTTACACATTATGGTTCCCTGATTATTTGGGTATAAGGGACTCAGTAGACATATTCCCTTTTCTTTTCACAAATGTCAAAGATGTAAAGGCTCTACTCTAAGATAATTCTCTTAGGTGCTGTTTGGTACCGGGTTAAGTTTTGAGGAGAATAGGCAGAAGTTATTCTAGGATAATTTATGCCTATTTTTATTCTCATGTACGTTTGGTATATGAGGGGATACGAATGGTGTTATTCCTATTTCTGGTTTGGTAAAAAACAAGGGTACAAATGAGAATAAGGGATGAAAAAAAAGACCATTTTAACATTATCCCTGCTAATGTTTAATATTGTTTATTCATAATGATGATCGGCACTAATCAGGGTATTGTTTAAATTTTTTTTCTTGTTAATAATATTTAGCACTAATGATGTTATTATGTAAGATTTTTATTCATAATGATGATTAGCATTAATGAGACTATTGTTTAATATTTTGTTCCTTTTAATAATATTTTACACTAATGTTTTGTCATTTGTTTAGATTTTTTCTTCTTAATCATGATTAGCACTAATGAAGCTAATGTTTAATATGCTTTAAAATTCCTTTTCTCTCTCTAGGTGTTTCTAGTGAGAGAAGCTCTGTCCTTCTCTCCTCCCTCTCCTTCCGGAGCTCCCCTCCCTTGGAGGCATGGTCCTCAGGGGAGGGCAGCAGTGGCGGCCGGGCCCTGGGAGGGGTTCGAGCTACTAGGCGCACACGTGTTTTGGCTGCGGGAGAAGGGGACACACCAAGCATTTTTGCAGGGCAGGGGTCGCTCGTCGGTGGATAGTGGGAGGCCCTTTCGACAGAAGTCCTTTGCGGATATGGTCAGGGGCACGCCTTCTCTGCATTCTCTTGGCCTCGATAGCTCAAGGTGTGTGGATGCATGGGTCTATCCTATGGAAGGGGTGCTAAAATGAGAGAACTGGCTACGCCTGAGCCTTCTCGTCATGGTGCTGGAAGGTTCAGTGGAAGCTGGTCTGGTGGGCCAGTGGCTGGTGGAGCTTGCTGGCGGATGCTAGGATGTCTCTAGGGTGTCGTCGGGGGCCTTCTTAGTGGTCGGCCACGAGGAGCAGCTTGTGGCTTCGATGGCGATCTCGGGGGTTTTCGTGGCGGGGGGTGCCTTTCTTCGTGTCCAATGGTGGGGGAAGTTCAGGGGCACCTTTCCCAGCCCTGTGATGTCGAAGGTATGTGTGGTCCTAGAGGGGGTGCCTTTACTCCTCTGTGATAAAGAAGGCATTACCTTCCTGATGCGAAACTTTGGTACGATCGTGAAGGGGAGCTTGCGGTTCTCCATTGTGGACTCCAGGCCGTCGGTGGCTGTTGACATCTTGGTGGACTACACGGCGGCCATCCCGGTGGTGGTCATTGCGGTGTTAGACAGGGTCTATTTGGTCGTCCGCATTTGGTTGTAGGGGGCGAGGGCGGTGTGTCGCCCCCAGCAGCTCCCTATCTAGGGCGTCAGGGGGGGCTGTCTGGAGGTTGATGAAGCGGCTGGGCGGGGTTCCAAATTTCAAACCCCCCGCCTATCGACGCGGACCTTGGCGGCTCTTCTGCGGCTGCTGTTGATCCGGTTGGCCGGCCGGGCAAACGGGCGGGCTTCTAGCGGGTAGGTTCCTGGTCGTCTGGCGATGCCCGGAACTTAGCCGGATCCGCCATCGTTGGAGCTCGTGGGTCCGCGGGACTCAGGAAAGCGTTTCTTCCCCGCTTGAACTCTGCCGTCTCTCTGCCCTCTCGGCTCCGGTGCTTGCCGGGGTTGGGCTCTTTGCCAGTAGGGGGAGTGATGTCCGGCGAGGGGCTCTCTCCTCTCCGGCCAACGGCCACTTCGCAGACGGAGGACTGGCCTCCCCTCCCTGGCACAGTGGGCTCTGCCTCTCTCCTGACGCCCTGTCCCACCGCGGTGCCTGTCTCCCTCCTTGGGGATCACCTGCAGATTGTTGCTGTGCCACCCCCGCAGGTGTTGGGCCATCTCTTGGAGGGTGGGTCGGAGCCTTCTGAAGCTTTGGACCCCTTGCCCACTCGGTGGCCCCCCAGTCAGATATCCGACTGGGGTCCAAAATCAACCCACCTTATCAAGGTGGGTCTAGCACCTTCCATATATACCCCATGGGTTTGGAAGGGCAAGACATACAGACAGATGGACACACACGAGAAGAGATACGGAGGGCACCCGGATGGAAGACGGACGAGCAAAACTTGTTTCTTTTGTTTGGCCCATTTCGGGGTATGAATATGTAAATACCCCTAGATCCTATATTTATTCTCCTAGTGGCTGTGTGTTCTTTTGTGCGGTCCGCTCTAGGGTATTAATAAATAAATATCTCGGGTCTTGCATTTATGCCCCTAGTGACTCTGTATGGTTGTTTTTTATGTCTTTGGGTGGCAAAGTAATGTAATAGCTTGAACTAACTGAGAATTACAGAAATGCTCTTTCCAAAATTACAAGAAAACCCATAAGTCTTATAATTGCAGTTATATCTTGCAAATTTCTCAAATGATGGTTATGTCCCTATATCCTGCGTTTGTGCGGAGATCCATTGTGTAGTCGACAACTCCTTGTATTCACACGAATTATGAATACATCAATTATGTTTGTGTACATTTGTGTGATTGCATATAAATCTTGGTTGCCAGTTGTGTATACACCCCTACCTTGCTAGGGATGATTACGTGCACTTTCTCACAGTCACAAATTTGTTCTCACTCCCATGGGTATTACCTAATTACGTTTGCACCCGGGTGTCGCTAAAATCTCGCCCTTGGCCTCCTGAGAGGAAATGACCAAACTACCCCTGGAGTCCAAAAATGGCCAAACAACTTCCAAACCTTCCAAAAATTACTTAAGTGCCCCTGAAAGTCAGAGAGAGTGCCTAGCCACTCACCCAGCCCAGAAATTACACAAATGTCTCTGACCTGGTCCCAAATTACCAAAATATCCTTGGAACCTCTGAAATTACCAAAATATCTCTGGGATCTAGAAACCATCAGGACACCCTAACATGACTCCGGCCTCCTGTAAATTACTCACATCATAGGGTTTTGCCTAACCAAACGTAGCCTTTGATAAAACGCTAATCCTGTCAATAGTTGTTGTTGTTGTTGTATATGAGAGTTTATTGTGAGTCACGCAAGCAAGTATGCCTTTAGCATCAGAACCTATGTAAGGGACTCTAGGGCTTTCTTTGACAATTAATCAAGAGTGTTTGGATGTTATATCGATGTAAATTAACACTGACTGCGGTCAGTAGGGAAAGGTCTCACACCTGAACCTATATCGTCTGATCAAACCCAACCCACAGAATGAATCATGCACAGGCTATTTAAATAGTCTCATACGTGCACCGGTGTAAATTTCCCTTTTCTCTGAAAAAGTCGAGAAGTTTATGCATATCTTTCTCTCCGACCAACAGTCTTTAGATGTCTATGCTTTATCATTGTTTGTAGCTTGGCACCACTAAATTTGATCCCCATGCTATCATCAGTGTGTTCGTTCTTGGGTTACTCTCTCCTACTCAAAAGGGATATAAATGCTTTGGACCCAAGATTCACAGAAAGTATGTTCTTAAAGATGTCACATTTAGTGAGTCCGAGCCTTATTTTTCTGTTCCCATTCCTTCATAGGGGGAGTCTCCACGCACGCAGTATAGTGCACCCTTTGTGTTCTGGACAACTCTCCATCCTACCATTGATGGATTACCTTCTGCAATTGATATTTGTGATAAGTCTGGTGCAACTAAAGAGTTGATGACCTACTCCCGTCGAGAAAAGGTAGTGGTGGTCCCTCTTGTGGATTGTTCTTCCCATGAGGTTGCCACTTCTTCAAGTTGTTCCCCTCTTGCACCCATTGATGTTGATCCATCTTTTAATTTGGTACCTATTTTGATGCGGGACGGGACGCGAACCTGGGACTCTAGCTTGCGGACGTCCCTAAGCGAGGGAAACACGTGGATCTGTACGGTTGAGAAATCGGCAATGAGTCTCGGGTATCGGCATTTTCGCGTGCTCGGATCGAGTCACGGGACGGGTTCCACTCACTCACTCTCGCAGTGGTGATAAAAATATATCGAGCTAGTTATCCTATCACTCTAGCAGCGGCATATGAAGATATACGAAGTAAGCAAAATGCCAAAGTAGGAGGGAGGCGAGTGTATCTCCACGCTCCGGGCGTGGGGAAGATGACCCCGGCCGAAACTCGTACTCCCGGTGTACAGTAAATAAATAATTACAGCAGTGAATTTAATTGCCCACTCCACGCAGGGAGGTAAAGGGCGACAATAATAATCCGGGAATACCAAGCTTGGGTTGACGGGCAGCAATTTGGAACGCTCTCGTGTCGGAGACGGGATGTTGGTCCGGTTCGGTTCTGCGGGGCCCGCGGATAGCAGGCGGGTCCGGCTACTGGGACGGCGGTGCCCGGGTGCCTCCTTGCTGCGGCGGCTGACTGGGACGCTGCAGGGGGGGTGCTGATCGATCTTCGGGAGCGGCGGTCGCCGAAGCTATCCCGGCGTATTTTTGCTGGAATTACCCGGTGACTGCTTTGATGGCCTGTTCTCGGATCAGAAATGCGCGCCTCCACGAAAAGAATTTTTGCGCCTAGATCCGGTGTCGGATCGAGGCAAAATTGGTACCGATGGATAGAGGACTTAAAGGGCTACAACATATAATTATTTCAGATCCATCCAGTAGACGGATTAGAAATGAAAAGGACTGTTCCCAAGGTTTTTTTACTGACTCGAATTACAGACTGTCAAGATAGAACAGGATCTGTTTGAGACTGAATTTTGACCGACCTAAAAATGATTGATCTAGACTATGAGAAAATTATGGGTGGAAGAGGGGGATGTGAGGAACACATATGATTTTTTTGGGAATTTTGGAGAAGACTAAGTGGGCGGGAAAAATACAACGACAACACACTATCCCACAAATCTGCTGATGGGTAGACTGTCAGGGGTGGAACTAAAATTACGGGAAAAATACTAAACGAATGCGGATTGACACGAAATTTAAATTGGGAATGGCTAACAAGGAGGGGGATGATCTATCAAAATTTCAAGATCATCAGATAAATGGATTTGGCGTACCAACCTTTTCTTTAGCTTGCTGTTCTGGATCTCGGAGTTCAGGACAGCAGGGTAAAGAGATGGTTGTGGCAGCTCGACGGCGGCACGAACGGAGGCGGCGGTGGCTGGAAATCACATCCAGCAGAGGTGATAGAACTTGGAATCCACCAAGTTTATGGCTTCACACCATAGAAATCAGAGCAGTCCAGCTCTAAGGGGGAGAGGGGAGATAGGGGTGCGTGCCCTTGGGCTTGAAGCAACAAATGGGATTTTTCTTCATTAATTACTATGGAATTTACAAAATACATAGGTTATATAGAAATGGAAAAAAGACCTAAACTACCCTCAGATCTAGGGCTAGGGAGGGGTAAATAAGGGATGGGATAATTAATCCCCCATGTGGTCAAATGACCAAATTAAATAAAATATAATATGAATAAAATAGTATAAAGGGGGGGCGCCCCCTTGACTAAGGGGAGCCCATTTTGAATTTTCTTCCACCTTGTCCCCCCCTTGGTCCAAGTCCAATCTTGGACTTTGAACTAGCCCCACATGGGCCCTAGATTCTAGGTGGACCAATGGGAAAGAGGGTGGGGGCCCTGCTGGACCTACTGACATTTTACATAAAAACTCAAAGGCCTTTTTGCAAAGAAACCCAAAGATTTCTAATGACTAACCCTTTGGCTTATAATGCCTTATAATTGCAACCCAATTAACCCAAGGATATAAAGGCAAACAAACGGACACATGCAAAAATAAAATGTTAGTGCCCGGTGTGGATTCCCATCAATTCTCCCCGGGTGAGAAGAACTCGACCCCGTCGAATAAGGGGTGCGGCTGCTCGTGTGTCTCCTGCGGACCTGTCACCGACCAGGTAGCGCGGAGTACGCTCCACTCCAAGTAATCGTCACCTGCTCATCCCGTATATATTCGATATGCACATGCTGCTGTGGGACTGAGGCTAGTGGTGGACACTCCGGGATGGGGTCACTCTCAAAGGAAGGAGACGGCTCAATGACTCACTAGGAATCACCACTGGGTCCCTGTATGTGACTGGATCCGAGACATAGAATGGTAGAGCCGTTCCCAAATTCCGGCAAGTCTACAACGTAGGCATGAGATCCGACTTGCCTCACACTTGAAAGGGACTGACATCGCGAGCTGACATGAGACCGACTCAACTCGATGTATGCAGACTCACTATGCACTCGACAAATGTACGTATAGACTCCTGACAAACTGAACAAACAATGAAACACAGACTCACACACGACCCTAAACAAACCTACTGTTAGACCGACCCATACATATGCAATGGTGGACCAGGGCATCCGATTGTGTGCCATGCATACACAAGACACAACCAAATGTCGGTAGAATCATGGACTCCTAGATATCCCAAAGTGCACCACTCATGCACGGACGGCCCTTTGGATTTGGGAGGTTGGGGTGGGCCAGGAGAGTTGAATGCACCGTCTTCCGTACCCCGATGAACGGGCTCCTTGCGGAGTGTAGGTTGACTGGTCCGAGTGGGAGGGGTGTGGTAGTGGACTCCCTTGAAAAAGTGGAGTAGCTGTGGTGGGTCAAGGGGTTCACTAGGGAAGGGGTCGAAGGGATCAAAGAATGTGTGACCTCTCGAGTTGGGTTCCCATAGGTCACGGTCCCATGTTTGGAATTCTTGAAGGTGTAGGTGGTCACCTCCATGCACTAGGGTATAGGGGACGGTGATCTCATATAGAAGGTATGGTTCCTCCCTCGGGATAAAGGGAATGAAGTTTGGCTCGGTCGGCATAGGGAGGAATAAAAGAATCTCCGTGGTGACACGACCCACAGTGCACACGGAGGTAATGGACCCAAGGCGGGGTGGGTGAAGCTACGACTTGTGGTGTTGGCCCAGAGAGATGGCGGACAAGAAGGGGGGTTGAATTGTCCCCTTGCCGAGATGACGGATTTTTACAACTTTCTTAACAGATGTAGAATTAACAACATTGATTAACAAAAACTTAAAGTGAGATTAAGATATTCTCTCAATCTATCCGATCTCACTCGGACAACCAATCCAACAAGCGATGAACGATTACTAATAACAGATAGCAGAGCTAGCAAAGTGTAGTGGTGTAGTGAAATAAAAATCAATAAGATAACCTGTGAAGGGAGATAGGAGAAATGGACAGTCACACAGACAATCACAATGAACACAGGAATTTTTAGGTGGTTCGGGACCACGACGCGCTCCCTACGTCCACCTCTCACCAAACCCGGTGAGGCTTCACTAACACGCTACCGAAGTAGCAACACGGGGATGAACCCCAACCACACACACGCTGCTTCCGCAGCAATACACACACGAGGCCTTGCCTCAACACGCTGCCACTGCAGCACACACACACGTTCGGGGAACGTACCCCGGACACAACAACCACACGGAGACACTGCTCCGCACACACACACAGATATTTGAGTTTAACAAAATCAAAGGATATACAATATTCCCCCGCAGCAGTATGTAGATGAAAATAAACTATGAAGCACACAAGGAATTAAACACAAATAAGATGTAGAAATATCCCCTTGTTTCTCCAATAATCGTAAGAAGATCTTTCGTGAAGCCTAGGTTGGAGAAGCTCTCATCCGCAGCTGGTTGGAGCAGTAGGTCGTCCTCCTTAAGGATCCAACATATATTCTTTCAAATCCCAGCTCCAATCAAACCTGCAAACACCAAGAGTAGATAAATCAATATGCTCAAAACCTTGTATTTGTTAATAGGGACATTACAAATGAATGAAAACAGATGTATGTGTATTTGTGTTCCCCTTTAATGTCCCACAACTCCTCTTCGTTCTTCTTCTTCACTACAAGAGCAGATAGAACAATCTGTCCAAACTTTAAGCTAATCTCAAGCAAGAATATAGAAATGAAAGATATGGATATCCCCTAAATCTTCACACAACTCAGAGATGAAATAGAAGAGTACTTTAGAATGATAAAACTATGAGGGAAGAACTCAGCCCCTTTGATAGATACGTCCAAGCCAGCAACAGGTGAAGAGAGTAGCGACGGCTTCCTCCCGTTACAAGCTCGGGATTATGAGAGGCAGTCGTTGGCGGCTGCGTCTTCCTTCTCCAGCCGATGCAAGCGCCTTCCTCTTCCTCCTCCAGCAGGGTGCGGTGCCCTCTTTTCTTCCTACAAGCAGATACAACGTGTTAGCACAAGGGGAATTACCTCTTCCGATGGAGATCGTAACCCTCATAAACAAGAGGGAAAAGCACAACAAAAGACCACAAGGCCCTTGATAAAACCCTTCTAAACAACACACAATAGATGTAAGGAAACCCTAAGGGTGTTGGTGTAAAACACCACCCAGATCGGATCTCAAACCAATGAGTTCACAACCAAACCGGCAAACCCGTTTTGGGTCGCCCAGAGAAAGTGTCGACCCCTAGGGTCGACACTCGTATCAATGAGTTCTGCCAAAAACACGAAATCTAGAATTTAGTCAAAAGTGTCGACCCATGGGGTCGACCTTTTTTTCATGAGGTTCTGTCCTGAGACTAAATCAGGACCCTGGGTAAAAAGTGTCGACCTC